>JAJHZJ010000207.1:269802-1523030 GCA_023548195.1 Bettongia penicillata ogilbyi | reverse complement strand
CCTCCTCATCCACACTCATTGAGAAAGTAAGCAATTCCATGTAGGATATACATGTTTAGTCATGCAAAACACTTCCATGTTCACCATGTTGTAAAAGACTAATTATATATCCCTTCATCCCATTTATTCTGTTCTCTCCTTTGACTCTGTACCAGGTGATTCTTGGTTTTAATACTAACTCCTTGAACCTCCAGAATACCATGTTCCAAGTCCTCTGGTTCATTAATATAGAAGCTGTTAAATCTTCTGTTATCCTGATTGTGTTTCCACAATACTCAAATCGTTTCTGGCTGCTTACAATATCTTTTCCTTGATCTGAGAAATCATGAATTTAGCTACAATATTCCGAGCAGTTTTCCTCTCTTTCAGGATGTGATCAGTGGATTTTTTCAATATTTATTTTACTCTCTGGTTCTAGAGAATCAGGGCAGTTTTTCTTGATCATTTCTTGAAAGGTTGTGTCTAGGCTCCTTTTTTATCATGGCTTTCAGGTAGTCCAATAATTTTTTAACTATCTCTCCTGGATCTATTTTCCAGGTCAGTTGTTTTTCCACTGGCTTATTTCACATTGTCTTCTTTTTTTTCATTCTTCTGGTTTTATTTTATAATTTTTTGATTTCTCATAAAGTCATTAGTTTATATTTCCTCCATTCTAATTTTTAATGAATTATTTTCTTCAGTGAGTTGTGAACCTCCTTTTCCATTTGGCTATTTGTGGTTTGTAAGGCACCCTTCTCCTCATAGCCTTTAGGATCTCTTCAGTCATTTGGGATAGTCTATTTTTAAGGTGTTATTTCCTTCAGCATTTTTGAGGTCTCCTTTACCAAGCTGGTGATTCGTTTTTCATAATTCTCTTGCATCACTCCCATTTCTCTTTCCCATTTTACCACTACTTCTCTTACCTGGTTTTCAAAATCATTTTTGAGCTCTTCCACAGCTTGTGACCAATTCATATTTTTCTTTCGAGATAGGGGCTTTGATTTTGTTGTCTTCTTCTGGGGGCCTTCTTTTGATCTTGTCATCAAAGTAAGATTCTGTAGTGTGATTTGTTTGTTTGTTTGTTTTTTACTTTTTCCTCATTTTCCTAGTCAATTACTTAACTTTTGAGCTCTTTGTCATGGTAGATCTCTGATTCCAGGGATGGGGTAGGGTGTACTGTCCTAAGATTCAGAAGTTTTGTGAAGCTGTTTTCAGAGATATTTCTAGGAATCTGCAAATTTTCAATTCTTCCAAAGTTATATGATCAAAGAAGAGGTCTTTAGTCCTCTCCTATCCTGTGCTGTGGTCTGTGAGTGATCACAAGCACTTTTTCTGCCTTGGAACTGTGAGGAGGACTCCTCCACTGCTGTTACAATTATCACCATGCCAGGGATTTTACTTGCCCTGGGATGGCCACACAGGACTGTGATGCAGATCCAAGAATGGGCAAAGCAAGAGAATTCCACTTCAACACCAACAAAGATATCCCTGCAATTTCCCTCTTATGAGCATCTCAATTCTCCCACTGTCTGTAGGCCAAGAGCTCTGGAGGCAGCTGTCTCTGCTACTGCCTCTTGGGCTTGGGCCAGACCGTGCTCCTCTCTCACTCAGGCCCAACAGAACTTTCCTACTGACTGTCTAAGTTGTCTTTTGTGTTTGTGGGCTAAGAAATATGGAAACCACCAAAGCTTCCAGGGATTCAGTGCCCTGAGGCCTGCTCCAGGTTGGCTGGGGAGGCAGGTCTGTGTAAGTATTTCTATCTTATAAATTATATCTTTTAACATTGCTGATAATCGGAGATTCTACCACCAATGTGATGTTCATTCACAACTTTCTTCCCAAGAAACACATACCAAAACCCACAAAAAAAACCCTTAAAATAATTTAGATATTCAAGAGTCATTGAAACAGATATAGATATTGCTGCAAAGGATTTTATCTATAATCCAATCCAATGTGCTGCAAATATTACAGTATAGAAAAACTAGGGTAGAGTTTTAACGCAATTTCAAAAATAAAAAATCAATTTTAGGAACAATTATATATTTGAGTATGATGTAAACCATTAAAAAATCTCTTAAATTAAACTAAATAAGTGATTTCTAGTAATTCTGTGTATACAATAAAATTGTTTACAAAAGCAATACATTGAAAATGTCTAGTGTTAGAAGAAAAACCACGAACTGTAGAATTGAATGTTTTTGAAAATAAGACCAGATTATACATGTCATACAAAATCTCTCATATTTTTAATAAATATATTTACACATCAAGCAGTAACACTTTTGAAATACATAATCTCTATCAGAATTCTAGTCATACTAAACTCTCAGCATCAATTTTAGCATTTTATGATATATTCAAACATAGCCATGAGTTAAAAGGGGCACCAACTAGGACAGAGCTGATTAGAAATGTAGTTTTTAAGAAGTGGAGTCAAGATGGCAGAGTAAAGGCAGAAATTCACCTGAAATCTCTCCCACAGCTTCCAAATACCTGTTAAATATTGACAAACAAATTTCAGAGCAGAACATACAAAAAGAAACAATCAAACAAATTTCCAGCCCAAGACACCTTGAATGGTCAACAGGAAGGTGTGTTGCACCAGGATAAGGGAGAAGTGCAGTCCACAGCACACTACGCCAGAACAGAACAGGCCCCACAAAGCAGGAGCAAGAATGTGGAATGACTGAATCACCAACAAGAGCAGCTGCTTCTGCAGTACTCAAGCCAGAGATATTTAAAAGGTCAAAGAACTCATCAAAAGGAGATTACATGGGTCTTTTTGTTAAAACTGGACCTGTTGCTTTGCCTATCCTCAGATATGAGTTGCAATCCTGGACGTCCATCCCAGGGCAAGGAGGAGCACTAGAAGAGCAGAGTTTGTGGCCACAGTGGAACAGGGACCGTTCTCACATTCGAGGGCAAACAAGAGTGCTTGTGGTCACTCACAGACCACAGCATAGGCCAAGAGAGGAGTAAATACCTCTCCTTGGATCATACCAGCTTGGAAGAATTGAAAACTTGTCACACCCTAGAAGTAGCTCTGAAAAGAAGCTGCACAAATCCCTTGAAGCTTGGGGCAGAACAACCTCTGCAATGGAAGCAGTGCCCCAACTTTAACAGTTAAAGGTCAAGAAATAGGCTAGAAAAATGAGCAAACCACAGGAGAAAAAAACCTCTGACTCTAGAAAGTCATTATGGTAATAAGGATGATCGGAACAAACACTCCAAAGAAGGAAGCAAGTCAAAGCTCCTATATCCAAAGCTTCCAAGAAAAAAATGTCAATTGGTTTCTGGACATGGAAGAGCTGAAACAGGATTTTGATAATCAAGTAAGAGATGTATGGGAAAAAATGAGAGAATGAGAGTGATGCAAGAAAATAATGACAAATGAGACAAAAGCTTGGTAAAACAGGCACTAAAAGTACTGAAGAAAACATTAACTTAGAAAACAGACTAGACTTCTGTTTCCCGGAGTCAAGATGGCAGCCCTTGTTGACCTTGATGAACCCAGAGAATATCTCCCTGAGAAAAACACTGGAACAGTGGAAGCAACAGAAGGGGTAAACAGACTCTTAGCCCGTGAGACTAGAAAGATTGCTAAGGAGGGTTACTCTTGCTGTAGCTGAAGATCTACTTTAAAAGTGAGGAAAAGGGTTATTATCATGAGTAAGAAGCAAAGAAGAAAAGAAAAGACCACAGAATCTTCCTATGGGGACAAGAACAAAAACACAAATACCAAAGAGGTCAGAATTGAGACTATCCTTTACATCTGAAACTTGAGAAGGGAATATAAACTTCTCTGAAGCACAAAGAGCCTTCTTGGAATAGTTCAGGAAGGATTTTAAGACCAAAATTATAGAAAAAGAAGAACTGACCAATTACTTTAAAAATATGAAAAAAGAAATCACAGAAGAGTTTAAAAGGACAATTGGACAAATGGAAAAGGAAGTACAAAACCTAACTGAAGAAAATAACTACTTAAAAGGAACAATTGGACAGATAGAAAAGGAGATGCAAAAGTTAACTGAAGAAAACATTTTGATAAAAAATAGAATTGGGCAAGTAGAAGCTAATGAATCTATAAGACATCAAGAATCAGTCAAACGAAATCTAAAGTATGAAAAGAGAGAAGAAAGTGTAAAATATCTAATTGGAAAAACAACTGACCTGGAAAATAGATCCAGGAGAGAAAATCTAAGAATTATTGGCCTCCCAGAAAGCCATGATGAAAAAAGAGCCTAGAAAATATCTTCCAAGAAATCATCAAGGAAAACTGCCTAGAAGTCCTAGATCCAGAGGGCAAAATAGTCATCAAAAGAACCCACTGTTCACCTCCTGAAAAGTGTTCCCAAACTAAAAACACCAAGGAATATCATTGCCAAATTCCATAACTATCAAATGAAGGAGAAAATATTACAGGTGGCCAGAAAGAAACAGATTAACTATCAAGGAACTACAGTCAGGATCACACAGGACCTTGTATGTTCTACATTAAAAGATCGAAGCAATTGAAATATGATATTCCATAAGGCAAAGGAGCTGGGGATACAATCAAGGATTCATTACCCAGCAAATCTGAGCATATTTCAGGCAAGGAGATGGATATTTAACGAAATAAGGGATTTCCAGATCTTCCTGATGAAAAGGCCATAACTCAATAGAAAATTTGATCTTCAAACACAGGTCTGAAGAGAGGCATAAAAAGGTAAACGGGGAAAAAAAACTTATTTCACAATATGGGCAAACTATTTACATTCCTATAAAGGAAGGTGATACTTGTTAATCTTGAAAATTGTATATTTATTATGAAATGTAAAAGGGATATACATAGATAGAGGAAGTGGGTATAAATTAAACGATATGATGATAACAAACGTGATCCAAGGGTGTGAAGGGATTGTAATGGGAGATGTGAAAAAGAAGAGGTAGAAAAAAATAAATTTCATCACAGGAAGAGACACAAAAATATATTACAGTGGAAGGAAGGAGGAGAGGGAGATGAGTATTGTTTCAGAGGTACTGTCATCTGATTGGATTCAAGGAGGGTACAGCAAACTCAGTTAAGTATAGAAATAAAATTAGCTCTCTAAGCAGTAGGAGGGGAGGGGGGAAAGAAAAGGGAGGGGAGGCTAAAAGGTAGGGAAGAAGTAGTAAGGGAAAAAGGGATTAAAAGGGAGGAGGGCTGAAAGAAGAGAGGGAAGACTGAGGGAGGCAGTGGTCAAAAATTAAAACTCTGTTGGGGAGGGGAAGGAAGAAGGGAGAACTGAAAGCATAAACAAGGGGAAAAGGGATGGAGGGAAAGACACAGATAGAAATCATAAATGTGAATGAAATGAACTATCCCATAAAACAGAGATGGATTGCAGAATGGATTAAAAGCCGCAATCCAAAAATATGTTTTTTACAAGAAACACATTTGAAATGGGGGCACATACACAGGGTAAAGGTAAAAAGGTTGGAGCTTCAGCTTATGTAAAAAAAAGCATGAATAGCAACTCTAATCTCAGAAAAAGAAAAAGCAGAAATAGATCTAATTAAAAGAGATAAGGAAGCAAACTATATCCTATGAAAAGGCACCATAGACAAGCAATTTCATTACTAAACATATATGCTTCAAGTGGTATAGCACTCAAATTCTTAGAGGAGAAGCTAAGAGAGTGACAGGAAGAAATAGAGAGCAAAACTATTCTAGTAGGGGACCTCAACCTCCCACTCTCTGAACTTGATAAATCTAACCTCAAAATAAACAAGAATTTAAGGAGGGAAATAGAACTCTGGATAAGGTAGATACGATAGATATCTGGAGAAAATTGAATGGCGATAGAAAGGAATATACTTTTTTCTCAGAGGTACATGGCACATATACAAAAATTGACAATGCACTAGGCCACCTCACAATCCAGTGCAGAAAGGCAGAGATAGCCAATGCATCCTTCTCAGATCATAATGCAATAAAATTTATATGTATTCAAAGGCCATGAAAATAAAAACCGAAAACTAAACAGAAACTAAACAATCTAATCCCAAAGAATGAGTGGGTTAAACAACAAATTATAGAAACAATCAACAACGCCATTCAAGAGAATGACAACAATGAGACTACGTACCAAATCTTATGGGATACTGCAAAAGCAATTCTTAGGGGAAGTTTTATATCTTTGAATGCCTACATGAAAAAAAAGAGAAAGAGAAGCTCAATGAATTGAGCATGCAGCAGAAAAAGCTAGAAAAAGAACAAATTGAAAATCCTCAAGTAAATACCAAATTAGAAACACTGAAAACCAAAGGAGAGATTAATGAAATTGAAATTAAGAAAACTGTTGACCTAGTAAATAAAACTGAGTTGGTTTTATGAAAAAATCAATAAAATTAATAACTCTTTGGTCAATTTGATTAAAAAAAGAAAGAAAACCAAATGACCAATGAACCAAAATGAAAAGGGTGAACTAATCTCCAACGAGGAGGAAATTAAAACAATAAGTAGAAATTACTTTGCCCAACTGTATGCCCCAAAATTCGACAATCTAAATGAGATGAATGATTATATTAAAAAAAATATAAATTGCCCAAATTAACAGAAGAGGAATTTGAGTACTTAAATAACCTCATCTCAGAAAAGGGACATTGAACAAGTCATAAATGAAATCCCTAGGAAAAAATCTCCAGAGTCAAATAAATTTACAAGTGAATTCTACCAAACATTTAATGAACAGCTAATTCTAATACTATATAGACTATTTGGGAAAATTTGCCAAAGAAGGAGTCCTACCAAATTCTTTTTATGATACAGATATGGTTCTGATACCTAAACCAGGAAGAATCAAGACAGAGAAAGAAAATTGTAGACTAATTTCTCTAATGAATTTAGATGCAAAAAAATTTAAATAAGATATTGGCAAAAAGAATACAGTGACATCATGAGAGTAACACATTATGATCACGTAGGATTTATACCAGGAATGTAGGACTGGTTCAATATCAGAAAACTATTAGCAATATTGATCATATCAACAAAATCATATTAACAGAAACCACATGATTATCTCATTAGACGCAGGAAAACCTTTTGACAAAATACAACACCCATTCCTGTTGAAGACAGGAAAACGTAAGAATAAATGGAACTTTCCATAAAATAATAAGCAGTATCTACTTAAAACCATCCACAAACATTATATGCAATGGGAACAAGCTAGATCCTCCAATAAGATCAGGGGTGAAACAAAGATGTCCATTATCACCACCGTTATTCAATATGACATTAGAAGTGCTAACTGTAGCAATAAGAGAAGAAAAAGTAATTGAAGGAATTAGAAGAGCAAAGAAAAAACTAAGTTATGACTCTTTGCAGATGATATGATGATGTACTTAGAGAATCCCCGAGAATCAATAAAAAAACTACTTTAGATAACAAACAACTTTGGCAAAGTTGCACATTACGAAATAAACCCACATCAATCATCTGCATTTCTATACATTATTAACAAAACCCCAAACAGCAAGAGATAGAAAGAGAAATCCCCTTTATAAGCTAGGGTAGACGCTAGAAAATATCTGAGAGTCTATCTGACAAAACAAAGCCAGGGACTATATGAATACAATTACAAAACACTATTCCCACAAATAAAGTCAGATCTAAGTAAATGGAAAAACACCAGTTGCTCATGGGTAGGCTGAGCTATTATAATAAAAATTACAATTCTACCTAAATTAATTTACTTATTCAGTGCCATACCAATCAAACTAGCAGATAAATATTTTCTGCAGTTCTTTTGGAAGTACAAAAGGTCCAGAATATCAAGGGAGCTAAATTTCTGAGACTGGATTTGAGCTCACATCTTCCCTGAGTCTAGGCCCTGAACTCTATTTACTGTGACATCTTGATGCCCCTAATTCTATCCTCAAATAATCCTGCCCTATTTTTCTCAATTTATCCTGTATATTCCTTATTTGTACATATTATTTTTCTTGTTGTCTCCACAAATTAGATTGCAAACTTTATTAGGGGAGGCACTGTCTTTTGCCTCTTTTGAATCCCCAGCATTTAGCACAATATCTGGCATGTAAGTGCTTAATAAATGTTTATGGGCTAATTGTCTCATCCATGACATTTCCTTCCTTGATTTGATAAAATAGACCAAGTATAAGATTATAAATGAGTTGCTATTGAATTTCATATTCAGTTATTTTTTCCAATATTTTAATCTGTTGAGATTTTTCTATCCAAGAACATTCCTGTGGTATCACTTTGAAGATACATTTCTAGGTAAAGAGTTTTAAATCTATGAAAACAAGGAAACCTTCTCCATACAAGATAAGTCAAAAGTCAAAAATTAGAAGTGAATTGTTAGTTTTATCATAACCAATGGTTCAGAAGATCGTGTCTGACATGAGAATTTCTGGATAACATTAGTTTGGCTTCTTGTCATTTCATCAGATTGGGGAGCTCCCTGGTGTGAAAACTTATTCTATTAATGCTGAATAGCAGCCACCATATGAGTGGGGAAATTATACCCTTTGAGGATAACATTAGGCACCCTAAAGGTTGAGCGAATTATCCAGAAATCCCACATAATATGAGTCTAAAAGGCATATTTTGAATCCAGGTCTTCCTGACTGGAAAATCCACTCTAACATTCCTATGAAACACTGCCTTTCTAGAACCCATGTTAATTTATATGACTGAGTGGACATGTATTCAGGGATAGAGTGCACCTAAACTAGAGCTGATAAAAGTAAATTTGTCTTGCCATCTGGGGATTTGATAAACAGCAATCTGAAATGAAAGGGACAGATTATGGAGAAAATTGTTGTATATACTTAACATGACATATATCCTGAAATTCAAGAATTATTTTACTGAGCAAGAGATGTTTTATCCAAGAAGAGAAAGGCACGGTGATGGTGTGCCAGTGTCTAAATGGAGTTCATCTAGAAGAATAATCATATTATATCTACCTGGCCCTGAAGACATTAACTTGGAGCACAGCCTGAAAGCTGAAGAAAAGCTATCATGGCACATGCCTATGGACCCCACTCTCCTGGAAGCTGGGGCTGGTGGATCATTGAGTTCAGAAGTTCTGAGCTTCAGTAGGACTAACACTGATTGGGCATCTGAGCTATTTTTGTCAAAAATATTCAGAGCCCATAAGAGCAGAAGTTCATCAGGCTACCTAATGCCAAGGACTCAGGCCAAAGAAAGAGAGCAGGATAAACTATCCCTGGTGATCAGTATTGGAAACAAGCCTATGATGAATGAACCCTACATGAATACCCCTGATAACACAGAGAGATATTTTCCAAGCATAAAATAAATAATAAGAAAGAGAAATCAATTTCATTTTTATAAAGATGGAGCACTAGCTTCTATAGCTCTTTTGACCTCAAATAAGGAAACTGTTACTGTATTTTCAAAAGCGAACAGAATTTGGAAGGAGTAAATTTAGGTGGGAGAGACTGTACAAAGCACCCAAAGGACTGAGAGAACTTTCCTGAAAGACTGAGTAACTTAACTCTCAAGAGAAAGTCAAAAAAATATTTACAGAGAATGGAGTTTAAATGAGCCTGTGAAGATATCCTGAATTTTTGAGAGACTTTTATATCTGGATAGAGTTGACTAGTGAGAGTATTTCCATAATTGGGAGTTGGGGAGAAATAGCTTCCATTACGGACTTAGAGGTGATTTTACCCAGAACCTTTATCATCAAGATAAGTTACTGAAATATTTCATTGTATACTTTGTTACATTCTTAATAAAATTTATGGTCAATAGAATTCATGTTTCTGTAGGATTATGACTCCAGGAACTGATGAAAGACGATCACTAAAATTTTATAGGAAAAGTAATGTCTCCAGTTAATTTATTATCTGGGATCAGAGTTCAGAATTAATTAATTAATGAGGAATTGTTTATCAATAATAATTTTTTGAGGAAGTATCATAAAATATCATCGATTGAGGAAATGTAATATAACCTCGATTGCTTAGGAACACTGAATGAGAAAGAATAGATTAAATTACTCACTAGCAGGTAGACAGGCTGGGAGGATTGGTCAGTGGCTTGGTTGCCAACCAATGTAGCAATTTTATAATCTAAACAACTCCACCCTAGGATAATGGTAAATTGTTTTTCAACAATTATAATAGTCACAAAATTGAATAAGGTGGCAGAAGGAGATAGGTAAACCCATGACTGTAAGTATACTAGCAAAGTTGATACAAAAAGCGGTTCCTGTCCAGATGTATGAATGACTGTTAAAAGGCACCTGAGACCCTTTACAAGTACAAGACTCTGTGGAATAAACAGCAATTATGAGCTCTACATGTACCACTGACAAGTGTTGGAAATTAACAATATAATATTTAAGGAACACATATTCAGAGAATTTGAGGGTTGGAAAAATCTTGTCCTACTCATGCCCAAAATATATCCTCCAGTACACCATAGCTAAAAAGTGGCCACTCTTTTCAATTATTACCTGCCATGAATGAGCTAATAGATACTCTTCACCTCCCACTCATCTTTCCTCTGATTTTCTCATAAACATTTCATAAATAGCCTAAACCACAGCATAGACGGTATTGTAGATAGTGTAACTCAAGCCAGGCATGGTCATATCAAAAGAGTACAGAGGCAAAGTTTCCAAGGAAGCATTGGGTGAGCAGATCTCTTATTCTGGGTTTTCTGGTTGACCTGAGCACTTAAAAACTGAGAGCCAGAATTCCCTAAGTAAAATGTCATCTGGGTATTTAGAAGGTCTGATTGTCTTAAGAAAACTCTTGAAACCAGAAATTTTCACTTGTCAAGTATGAAAATATGAGAGTCCCATGGAAAGTATAGCCATAATAATAGAAGGGTCTTACAGTAATGTCCCAGTGAGATGTGCCAATCACACCTTCTATGTTGGTAAAATGGGTACTTGTGAGCATCTCAGAATCATTAGTAAATCTGTGTCACCATGAATGATAATCACTTTGGTTGATGACATTAAGATCCTAGGCATGAAGTTCTCTTGTGATTTCCATGTATCTTCTTCTCATTGACAGGAATCTTCTCTGTGAAGGACACACAAACTCCATTCTTTACCATTTCTCATCTCGTTTCCCAGAGAAATTCCTCACCTGTCATATCATCAGAAACAATCAGATCCATCCAGTTCCATTCAAAATGTACCAATAATAGGATAATATCTTGGTAAAGAGAAGAGTCTTTGGGGGCCATCTGATAGTGTGAAGGAAACTGAACCTTGTCATTGAGTACAGAACCAAATGGACCATAGCTAATTAGGATGTGAAAAAAAAAATATGGATCAGCTGACTCAATGGTGATGTTGAGAGTACTGAAGTAAAATACAAATTCTCAAATTGGCATATTTGTAGATTGAAAATTTTTTTTAGATTTCAATGCAGTTTGTTCTAGGTCACATTCCTGAAAATCTCCTTATCTCTCCCTCTGAGTCCTTAAATGATTTAGTGAAGATAGAGTTTCTGAGATTCTGTTGCTACCTTCTGCTCTAGCCAGTGTGTCTCCCTTATGCTTTCCAAAGGAAGCAGGCTATATTATTACTTTTTTTATGAATATTATCCCAAGAGTAGATTTCTAGATTAAACCTCATATATTATTGAGGGTGGAGCAATGGCTTGGCTTTGATTTTTTTAATGAAAAAAAAACCACATAAACAATATTGTGCTCATTTTTTTTTTACTGTACGACAAAGTATAATTCAGCCATATATAATACAATTGAATTTAAATGTTGTATTTCAAACAAGAAAATTCAATTTTTCTCTCCTGAAACTTAAATATGGATTTCTGGTTTTATGAAATCAGGAATTCAAGGCTGAGAAAAAGAGCTTAATGAAACCTAAATCAACCAATACAGGAAAGGAATTCCCACTATAATTTCCACTACACAATCTCATCTACTACTGAATATTTCCAATGAATATAACCTTACTACCCATCCGACGTTCCATTCTTATTGATGTACAATTGCTATCATTATAATTGTTAGGAAATAAAAGATCTTTAATCTAACCTAAATTTCTTTTTCTTTTTTTTTTTTGGTAACTTCCAACAATTGCTATTACATTTACCTTTTCAGACCACATGTTACAAGTATAATCTCTCCTTCACAAGACAGACTTTCAAATACTGGAAAATAGCCATCATTGTCTCTTTGAGCATTTGCCTCTCAAGTCTACAGTTTCTTCTCCAGTTCCTTCAACCAATTCTCATGTGACATATATTTAATGCTATTTACCATCCAAGTACCCCCACACTGAACACTCTTCAGTTTATCAGTGATCTACTTAAAGTGTGGATCACTGAACCAAAAATAATGTTCAAGATGAAGTCTGTTGGCAGAGGACAGAACAACTTTCTTCCATGAAGCTGTACTTCTTTTATGTAGAAGAGCAAAATAACTGGGATTGTGGCCAAAAATATCATACCCAGCAAAGATGAACATAACCCTGAATGGAAAAAAATTGGACATTCAATGAATTGCCAAACTTTCAGGATATGGTGGCAAAAAAATTGAATGAAATAGAAAATTTAGCATACAAGATACAAGAGAAATATAAGGTCAAAGATTAAATATAAGGAACTCCACAAGGATAGACTTGATTTTTTTATATGAAAGTAAAACATATGTCTGAGATATTAGTAATTGGGAAGTTTGAAAAAAAGGTTCAGGTAGACCCGAGTATGATGTGATTCTAAAAAATAAAAACCATTGGAAGAAGGCAAAAAGAGTAATTATGCTATACAAATGAGAGGAAGAATTGACACAGAAGAATTAGATTGGCAGGAGGACTGGTAGTTCTGGAACTGTGCACTCACTGAGAATGGGTTAAAGAGGGAAGAATACATATATGTTTAGAAGGGCATAAAAGACTTCCAAATTAAAAAATAAATGAAAAGGTAGGGGAATAGGGTTGTTGTGTTCATCCATCTCATTTCTGAAGGATACCATGACACCAGAGAAATGATAATATGACTTGTACTTGACTTTGTTTTCAGTGAGGGAGGGCTGTGTAAGGTCACCAGCCCCAAGTCCTCCTCTGCAGCCATCTGGAGTCAATGACCAGCTATTCATCAGGATGGCTGGAGATCCTATTCAGGGATTCACTTAGAGTGAGGTGATGCCTATTCAAGGAATAGGCCTCTTTAAGAATTAGTCAGGGAATGGCCCCTTTAATGAGCAAAAGAAAAAATATAAACTAAATCAAGCTGAGAGGGAAAGAGCTACAGTTACTCTCGATAATCACTCTTAAGCCAGGAGGGTCCAGAAAACAGTCATTAAGTGGAATTTGGGTAGGTACCTATTGTTGTCCAATCTATGGGCACTGAATTTAAGGTTTTGGTAAAGCAAACAAAGAGAGGGAGAGAGGGATGAGAGAGAGAGAGAGAGAGAGGAGAGAGAGAGAGAGAGAGAGAGAGGAGAGAGAGAGAGAGAGAGAGAGAGAGAGAGAGAGAGAGGGAGAGAGGGAGAGAGAGAAAATAAAAGAAAGGAAGAAAGCTAGGGGAATAGAGTGGGAGAAGAGGACAAGGAGGCTTTTTTATAAGGAACCCTACTCATATCAAAATCTGGTTAAAGAAGTACATACACACATATACATACACACACACACACACACACATATATATATATACACACACACATATATGTATATATAGGCATACATAGGAATAAAAGTCTTCTAAATTTATGAAGAAATAAGAGAGTAAGGGAATAGGACAAGAGGGAAATAGAAAAGTGTCTAGATTAATGGGAATTGAATTAACAGGCAATAATATATACCTTTGGAAGGCTATAAAAGTCTTCTAAGTTCAGATAGAAACAAGAAGGTAAAGGGAAAGGGAGGAGAGAATAGGGGAGAGATATCTGGAGAGGGGTAGGTTAAGTGGCAGGAAGGCAAGGTGACAGATAGAAGTAAAATAGAGGAGTCAGGAGGAATAGGAAATAAGAGATACACATGCACATAAAATAAAGATGGTGAATAGAATGTATTAGGAAAAAAGCAAGGGGTATTAATCATGATATCAGATAAAGAGCTAAAACAGATTTTATCAAAAGAGAAAAATAGGGAAACCACACTACTTGTCAGACATATTATTCAATATTGTTTTCAACTATTTAAAATAATCTGAAAATATCAGATTGGAATATTACTGTGATGGAGGAAATGATAAGTTGGTAGACTTAGAAAAAACATAGAAACACTTGGTCTTACAAAGGAAGATGTTATCCACCCTCAGAGAAATGGAGGATAAAGAAATATAGTACAGTTGTACATGGATGTATATGAATGCAAATTGCTATAAACAAGTATGATTATAGATACCTAAATAAATGTATGTAAGTGTATATATGTATTTGTGTATATGTATGTGTATTGTGTAGATGTGTATGTGTGTGTGTATGTGTGTGTATCTATGGTTAAATTCTAGCTTTCTTAGGGGAAGGAAGGAGGAAAAAAAGAAGAAAGCAAAAAGTGCACAGCAGAGAACAAAAGGAAAGTTACAAGGAGACAAAGAAAAGATGGACAAATAGGAATAAAATGTGTAGTATTTATTATATAGGTTCTCTTGAAATGAAAATGTATTGCTATATATACTGATTTTTTTTCCTCTTATTTTGCATTTAAGTTTTAATATTTAAAGTTTTTTTAATGCAGTATCTCTAATGAAGGCCTCATTTCTCAAATATATAAAGAATTGAGCCAAAGTTATAAAAATACAAGTCATTCCCCAAATGATAAATGGTCAAAAGATATAAACAAGCAGTTTTCACATAAATCAAAATTATCTATAGTCACATGGAAAAATGCTCAATCACTATTGATTAGAGAAGTGCAAACTTAAACAACCCTGAGGTACCACATCACACCTATCAGATTTGCTAATATGACAAAAAAGGACAATGATAAATCTTGGAGGGGATGTGAAAAAAACTGACCACTAATGCACTGTTGGTGGAGTTGTGGTGTGATTCAACCCTTCTAGAGAGCAATTTGGAACTATGCTCAAAAGGCTATAATACTGTACATACCCTGGGGATCCAGCAATACTACTGCAATGTCCATATATACCAAAGGCATCTCCCCAAAAGAGGGAAGGACCAATTTTTACAAAAATATTTATAGTAACTCTTTTGGTGGTGTCTAAGAATTGGAAACTGAAGGGATGCGCATCAGTTGAGGAGTGACTGAACAAGCTATGGCATATTATTGTTATGGAATATTATTTTACTTTAAGAAATGACAAGCAGGATAATTTCAGGAAAAAAAACTGGAAAGATTTACATTACCTGATGCAAAATGAAGTGAGTGGAAACAAGAGAACATTGTACACTGTAATTGCCGTATTGTTCAATGAAGAATTGTAAATGACATGGTTATTTTCAGCAAGACAGTGATCTATGACATTCCTAAAGGACTAACAATGAAGCACACTATCCATGTCCAGAGAAAGAACTGATATTGTCTGAATACTGACTGAGATACACTATTTTCATTTTCTTTTTTGTTTCATTCTTTCATTTGAGTTTCTATGTACAAAATGGCTAATATTGAAATGTTTTACATGATTGCACATGTATAACCTGTAATTGATTGTTTGCATCTCAGAGAGACAGAAGGGTAAAAAAGGAATAGAATTTGTCAAAACTTTTAAAAATGTTAAAAATTGTTTTCACAAGTAAAATAAGTTGACAATGTAATTGTGAAATTTTTAAGGAAAAGATTTTAAATTTTTAAATAATTTAAAAACAACATTTAAAAAAATTCAAAATAATTAGAGACAGCTAAAATGTCTGCTAATACTGTACATGAATGGTCTGATGATCCTTCCATTCTTTTCAAGCACATAGAGTACACTGGAAATAAAAAGAATACTTAAACACAACATCAGACATCCATGACTCTCTATACTTAACATAACTCTGCTCCGCAGATAGGTTCTAATTAACTATAGTCAGACACAACTTGAAATGTAATGCCTATTCACCAAAAGAGACCATAAGTTGTTCACAACTACTTGATATTCATTCACACAACCTTTAACAAGAAGACTGACCTTAGGGAGAAAGGAGAGATATCTGTGATCTAAACTGGAAAATCAATCCCTGCTTCCTGCAGAAGAGCTAAGTGAGTGAGTGAGGCTGGGCTTCAGAAGCCAAGAGGAAAGAAGCCCACTCCCCCACCTTCCAGGCCAGACTCCTGGTAAGGATGTGAGGGTCCAGGAAGAGAACTGAGTTCAAATCTTATGTGGTGAAAGGCATCATGGCCCATGAAAACTGAGAATGAGTTTGATATATGAATAATTGGAGAAGTCATTCCAAGAGGAGGAAATTATACAAACAAGCTCACACAAGTGTGGGAAATAGGAGGTACTACATCTTTAGGCTCCTGTGTCTTACTCAGGTCCTGTCTGGTATCTCCAGTGAAAGGTGAGGCCTGACTCAGTTTCCCTCCCTCCTCACTTCCTCCCCTTCTCATAGAAGGACTGAGAAGAGTAGAAAACTAAAGCCATTTCAAAGACTGTGATTTAGCACCAGATCTTCAAGCAAGAGGTCAACAGTGAAGAACAAATATCTACATTATTCTTGGCAATATCTTAAGATACTTAGTATATTTCCTGTAGTAATTACCACCTCGGAGACTACCTGGACCTGTTGTAATCTAGGCAGAAGAAAAGCATGACAGAATACCAAGGTTTGGGTACCTCACATGTAATCAATTTCCTTTAAATTATCATCGGTGAGATATTACTAGAGACCCTACCTTCACCATGGAATCTTATTCTCAAGACAAAATTCACATACCACATAGGACTTAAAATGGCATCTGACTCAGAACTAAGCCAAACCACCAAGTCTGCCTAGGTAGTGAATATTAAAGAAATAAATGGGAATGTGAAGAAGCATATTAAAGCATGAAAAAGATAACCAAAGATAAAATAATTTCATGATTTTGCCTTTCAAACAAACAGTAGAAACATCTACTTTTGATACAGATTTACAATTTAAGAATAAGAATTTACATACACCTTTTTTAAGTACAAAGAAAATTAGAAATGGAAATAAAAGAATCCAGACGGGATTAAAAAGTGTAAAAACAAAAAAAAATTAAAAAGTGTAAAATGATAAAACAAATGTACCGAAGCATTTGATTACAACAAGGTACAGGAGATCAGAATTCTCATCCCCAAATAGCCATTCAATGTTTCTCACAGTCAGTCTTGCACAAGCTGAATACTGAATAAACAGCCAACATGCATCTCCTCAGCTATCACAAAATGAACTTATTCAGGAATGGGTATATTTTGGTCTGAATCACATTTCTACAGTATAGACTTACAGAGGCTTGTAGGTGAGTGTTGCATTGCTATACACAGAGTTCTGATATGTACACCAGGGTTTCTGCAAAGGGAATTAATACAGAAAAAAGCACAAAACTAAGACCTGGCCACCAGCCCAAATGTCACTACAATTTGTCAAAGTCCAGAAAGTAAATCCAGTCCCAATTCTCTTGGATTCCACCAGTTCAGTAAAGCTGACCTAGAGAAAGAAAAACAGATCCCTCCCTTTACACCTGGAGAAAATCAGAACTCCCTAGACATCGCTGAGCAATAGCAGGCATTCCATAAAAACATTCTCAGCCTCAGTACTTGTTATAATGTCATCCTGGGCATAGCTCTATGCCAAATAAACTCCAAGTTCTTGAACCCTCCATTTCAGGTTCAGTCAGGGCTGGTCCATTCAGTATTGTTGAGGTTCCCTAGCCTGGCCTACTCTTTCATGAACATGTAACTAGTGCCATAAGAGTAGAGGAAAGTGATAAATCCACACAGCCACAAGAGGGAGAAGACCTAATGGTATGTTTTCCTCTGATAGAGAAAATGTAGAGAGGAAATGTGGGAGTTTACATTTCTGTGGGTGAGGAAGATATGTCCTCACCTAATATCAGTACAGTCAACAGCAATAACTCTCTCCAAGAATAGAAAACAGTCACAGGCCAAAGTAATTCTGCTGCTATAAGGTATTAACCTAATTCCAGAGGGCACAGAGTCTAAGCACTTTAGTGACTTTCATTCCTTAAGTGTTATCACGAAGTCAGGGTGGCAGGGAAGACAGGGTGATAAAAGACAGAGCCTGCTCAGGACTGAGCTTTCTGGGAATGGGCCCTTGGAAGGAGAGTGGGAGGGTGGAAGCAGAGGAGAGAGGATTTCTTTGTTCAACTCTGAAATTCCATCAGACAGAGAGGAAATTGACAAGAATGCAAAAAATATTCAAGACGAGATGAGGGGGAAAGCCCCCATGAACTCATGGAACATGGGCCTCCCCTTCTGCTAGATTATGAGAACATCCTTTTAATCATCACAGTGAAAATGAGCCCAGACAGGCAGAAACACTTACTGATAAGGTTTACAAGCTGTGTTTGGAGGACTTTCAAACAGTTCGTCTCCTGTACGCTGTTGACTTTGCCTGAAAACAAGCATAAAAAGATCTCAATTTCCAGGTCCCCATTTGTAGAAACAGTGGGGTTAATCTGGTAGAAGCATTGGGGTTTTTCACTCCTGTGCCAAGAGCCTGAAAGCTGCAACAGCAGAGATAGGAAAAGGGTAAAAAGCAGTTGAAAATAATTTCCTGAATATTGGGCAACATCTCCCTGAAAATTAAACAAAGGTCCAACTCTGAGGAAACCAAGGAGCCACTCAAACCAGAGCAAAGTCAACTGCCGCAGTCATGGCCTGAAAAGGAACTGTCCAGCATCAGACATGGCCTGTCCTTCCGGAGATGATCAGGCTCAAGTCTCCCTGCCACAACTGAGGAATCAGAATGGGGCATTAATCAGGCCCAAGTCCAAAACAAGGACAATCGTGCAAGACCAACAGAAATGTTTACAGTTTCACCAGCTTTGCGACTGAAATCTGTCTCCCAGCCCGCTTATTGTTAGAAACTGACAGGGCCCCTCTTCTTACTCCAACCTCCACAGAGAAGTCTTGATTGATGAAAATCTCTGGGGACAAGACTGCCTGCAGCATGTCCAGCTGAGTCTCTGTGTCCAAGGGAAAAACAAAAATGCCAAATTATATTTTGAACATTCATCCTCTGGTTCTAAGCAAAGGCTACAATATAGAAGTGCCTTTCTGGGAAACTAATTTCTTTGTCCAGGATTCAGTAAATGGCCTGTGATGATGAAAAAAAATCTGGTGGGTGACAAGGGTTCAAAAAAGCCTCCAGGGGTGGCAATTTTCCTGATAGCCTGTAAGACTGATGACCTTGAGGTCTGTCCACTTTCCTGCACCAGGTTAAATAGCCAGGTCTCATGCTCAGGACTCATGTATTTTGAAGAGTTATTATAGTATGAACCATGCTCACATATTTCCTCTCCCACTTTTCCCCTCACTCTTTAGGCAGGATCATAACATCAGACTTTCAGAAATAAAGGTAACCTCAGCAGTTGCTTAGTCCAATAAGGTTACGACAGAATTTCATTTGCCAATGAGTAGATTAAAGGCAGATGTAGGCTCACATGCCTACCTGGGTTAGACTATAAGGACAGGATCCATGGATATACATTTTGCTCTTTGATGATGGGAGTAAACAATTTAGAGCTTCTAAAGACACTGGAGATAATCTTATTTTATATTTCATTCTACAAATAAGGAAAACTGATGACCAGGAAAGTACGCAGATGCTAGCATTCACACAATACATACCAGAACAATTGTTTTGGGATTTTTTTTACTTCAAAGCTAACATTCTTTCTACTACCCATTGCCTCTACAAGACTGATTTATCCACTCAGAGTGCAAGTAGACCTGCATTTGTCTTTGAATCTCCATTACAAGTATTTTATCTTCAGAGATCACCAGAATTATAAGGTATTTCAGAGGTCATTAAGCACAAGACATTAAAGATGTAACTTAGTATTCTAGAGTGTAGGGTTAAATTCAGCAGAGGAGGAGAAGGAACACAAACCTGGAATAGCCTGAAGTCACTGGTTTGGACCCCAGGCTATTTCAATATAACCACTGATCATGGGCATTTCTTGTGGCCTGGGGAAGGAAGGACAGGCACAGTGGTATGAATGGATGAGTGGATAGATGAACGAATGTATGAAAATGAATTGTATGGCTCACTGTGTTACATGATGGTGATAGAAATGCCAAAGAAAAGACAGTCTGATCTAGAGAAGCTTGCTTTCTAATAGGAGTAGACAACACATATTGGGGGAGAGAGGTTTGAGTGTGAAACGTTTGAGGGCACCGTTCAGTGCAGCAGACAGTTTTTCTTGGTCAAGTGCAGTTTAGCCTGAGTAAGAGAGAAACCAAAAACTGTGCTTTACTACTTTCATGGAAATCCACCATCAGAATATGCTCCTTACACACAGTAAACATGGTGGTGATCCTCACACTTCTGGACTTGAAGTCTGGCTCCAGTCTATGGCCTTTCTGTAAATGAGTGCACTCGGTGTGATTTGCAGGGATGGAAATCTTTTGACTGCCTAAAAGACAATCAGTAATAACCATTGGCTATGGAGATTGATAAATAGAGAAACATTTATTAAGTTGTTATTATCTGTCAACTTGTGGCAGATACAAACACAAGCAAATAAGACATTCTCTGCCTTCAAAGAGCTTACATTATGATGGAAGAACATAACACATAAAGAAAGGAGTGGAGGAAACTGCAGGAAGTAGCAGAGAGGCCTGATTCCTGCTAATAGAAATGATTATTTTTCTCTTATATTAATAACTAATTATTAATTAAGATTAAGGTTTTCCCTTCCTATTTCCTCATTCAGAAACTAACTCCTATATGTTATTCAGCCAGCCTCGGAATGGCATTGCTGATAAGTGAAATGGATAAGAATCCTCAGTGTACATGCTTGATGATCTTGGATGAGACCCCAGCCAACTAGAAAGCCTTACAAACAGAATCCAGACTAGGTGACATGTTGCCCTTCAGAAACAAGTCCCTACCTTTGGGGACCTTCATTAGAATTTAGTGTGACCCAGCTTATGAAGGGGAAAATAAGGCAGAGGAATCTGGGTAGAAATAAAGTCTTTTGCCTCGATTGTTGGAAGTGGCTGAATCTCAAGATTGGGACACATTCTCTGCAGTAGAAGCCAAAGACATTTTGCCCACATCCTCATTAATATGTCCACCTCATCATTGATTATGAACCAACTAGAATTGATTTCCACCCTCAAGCACACCCCCTTTTACAAAGTCTTTTTAAGAACTGAACGTTCTCCAAGGAGCATCTTTTGTTTACTAGAAAACCTGCTGACCACATTTTATTAGTTATTCACTAGTCATAATTAATAAAAATCATTGTTCATTACCTAGAAATTGTTTCAGACTTTTCATTTTCCATATTATCCAGAAAAGGCAAAAGGTGCTCCTATTGATCCATTTGAACAAGGAGTAGGGTCCAAGTTCTCCATTGTGTGAAGAAGGTCAGAGAGCAGGGCTATGGTCACATGTTGTAACAAGTGATAACTAGGAATAACATTCTCTGGGACTTTGAGTCTAATAAAGACTAAGGTCACGACCAACCCACAGGTAAGGTCAGCATTCCTGAAGTTATTCCCATTGGGGTATTTTATGACAGGAAGTTTTTCTTTCCTGCCTCCATGTCCCCACTGTCAATGCCAGCATTAACCCTGCCCATAATGGGGCTGATGATGTTTGTGCTCTATGGTCCCTAAGAGCCTGAGCAGCCCTGAACAATCTTTCACATCACTTATCAGTTCCTTATAGTTCTGCTTTTCTATACCTAAGTCCTCCAGTTTTCGAAAACTAGAACTATAGCCTGCTGTCTTCCAGGAATGTCTGACAAGATCCAGTAAGGTCTGTAGATTTTCAGAGGCCTTTGCCAAAATTCCTCCCAAGATGAGTGCTATCTTCAGCAGAATTACCTTAAGCCAAAAGTGGACAGGTCAGGTGCCACAGTGGTAGACAAGGAGTGCCAAGAGAAAGTCTGCATGCATACACACAAACACACATACACACAGAGAAAGTGAGGGGAGCTCTGTGGAGGATTAATAGAGAAAGCATTGACTAGAATTACAGCATGAGCAGCCATGGTAAGGCTACAATATTTTCCCCTGAAAGATTTGCACATATCCAGGAAATTTAGAGAAAGGCCCGCACATGTAAAAACAGGGTCCCATTTAGGGGGAGGAGGTCAAGGCAAAAGTCACACCTGAGGAATAGGAGAAGCTGAAATTGTTATTCCTGAAGGAGTACTTATATCCAGGAGGTCAATGGGTCATCATAACATCACAGTGTAGAAAAGGCCCCATGAAGATGGATAGACACTGGGAAAAAGTCAGGACACAGGGAGTAATTGAGACACAAGCAGGAGAGAGAACAGAACCACAGTACATCAGATTCAGAGGAAACGTTAGAGATTGCCAAAGCATCCAAATCATAGTTAGAGCTGAACAAGAGATTCTGTCAATCCCCGATTGTATAAAGGAGAATTAAGTCCAAGGAAGGGAATGGATATTACCCAGGAAGACATGACAATTTGGTGTCCAAGGCTGGATTTACAATTTGCATATCCTAACCCCAAGTCCAAGTTTGGAGGAGTTTCATGTTGTTTCTTCCTCCTATGTACATCATACCAACGATCGCTAACTTGGTGACTACTCCACTATGCCTCAGTTGCCTCACAACTCTGCTCCTACAGGTCCATTTTCCCATGGATGAGCTCTTACAGAAACTTCTATATTGGGAAAGGTATTCTCTAGAATTAGCCACCATGTCCTTTCCAAGTTTCTCCTCTCCCACCTCAACACATTTTTCAGCTCCTTCTTGTATTATTTTCCTCCATTAGAATTTAAGCTCCTTCATGACAGAGACTAGGATTCTTGTTTGCTTTTATCTGTATCCCCAGAATTTAACTCAATGCGGGGCACATATTAAACATTTAATAAATTCTTGTTGACTGACTGACACATGGCTGAGTGATGGAACAGGTCCTGGAAGAAATAGATAAGGATAGGATCAAGGCATTGAGGTGTCGTTGGAAAGGAGACTCACCTTATACTTAACTCCTAGCTGACCTTATGCCATACCCTCCTTCATGAGTCAGAAAAGTTTTGGAGAGCCAGAGATTCAGGGCATTTATCCCTGCCAATTTAGTTCACTTCAATGAACATTTTTAGGTACTTTTTATCTGAAAAGACCAAGATGCAGAGCTGCCAGGAGGCACAGAAACAATGTTTAAAAAGGATTCAGCTATATTCCAATAGATTCCCAAGTCTGATAAGGGAATAATTCACAGAAAAAAATAATGTGCCATCTCACATGTGATGTTAAAGGAGAACTACAATATATCTCTCACACAAGTTTAACTCATTCCTAGGTAGGCTTTTCACATGAGAGAGGCATTCATTAGCAATCCTACTGCAATTTCTTTCATCCTGGCCACACCACCAGAAGAGGCAGTCTCTCCACTCAGGACTGGCATGTCCTCCTCTCTGGAAGTCACAGTCCCCCTGTGACTCTTCGTTCCTCACTCCACGGGAGCCAAAGTGACTTTATGGGGGAGCCCATGAACTCTGCATGAGAATGCCGATATTCAGTGTAC
This sequence comes from Bettongia penicillata ogilbyi, assembly GCA_023548195.1. Classification (NCBI taxonomy): domain Eukaryota; kingdom Metazoa; phylum Chordata; class Mammalia; order Diprotodontia; family Potoroidae; genus Bettongia; species Bettongia penicillata. The sequence goes on along the minus strand of JAJHZJ010000207.1, from coordinate 1,499,430 downwards.
AACAAGAACCTGGTCACCATGAAGCCTGATCCCAGTGACAACTTTGGCACTTGCTTTGGCAACAGAGTAAGCTTCACCTAATCCTAACAACACAGATGCCTAGCAAGGACATGCTCATCATAGAAGCATTTGGACAGTCAGCCTGAACCGTAACCAAAGAACATGGCCCATCCAATGTACTTCTCTCTTTGTCTCAATGGCTCCCCATTTTATAGGAATCTAAAGTTTGCGAAACATCAGTCCTCAGCAGGTGTGATTGTTCCTCTCCACATTTCACCAATAAGAAAACTGAGGAAGAATGTAGTGTTTGTGACAGAATTTGATCGATCTTGGGTTCTCTGGTCTCTAACAACAGCTCATGACCCAAAGGAGGCCTAGTAATTACTTTGACTTGGTCTGGTTGAGCAATATAACTTGGCAAATGAGGCTGGCACAGTCATTTTCTTGGGCTATCAGAGAAAAAAATTCACCCATGCCAATAAACACCAACTACTCCCAATCCTGCCATTGGCTCAAATGCATTATGCCAAGCACTAGAAATGGGAGAAAGAAAAGGCATTTATTATGCTCCTACTATGTTCTAGGTATTAGGCTAAGCTTTCACACTCTGCACCCTGGGGCACAGATGGACTAAGACTTCCTGGTTAATAGTTTGGGAATTCTCTTTGCTACTGCTCCATCTGCTTACCTCTCCACAATACTTCTCTACAATAATTTCCAAAATCACAATGTGAAGAACTTATCTCTGGGTTGTGGGGTTCCCAGAACAGCTGTTATCAATAAACTTCTCCTCCAGGAGTGAGTCACTGGGCCCAGAGGATGGGTTGCCCACCCCTTAGGGTGAGCACAGCACTCCTGGGCATATGGGCATGGGGGTTACTTTTGATTTCTCTTCCTATGAGAGATGCTGGGTCTTTCCATGGGATCTTCAGAATTCTAGCATTGTTGAAATCAGGTTGGTCCCCAAGGGTGAATGAAAGCTGTATAATATAAAGGGCTCTTATTGGGAAATATACACAACCCATAACAGACATGCACAAACCCCCTTATTTGTCTTTCTCTGAAATAGTCAGATTCCCAGAGCCTCATGAGAGGTCACCAAGGCTGGAATGGACAGATCCCTTCTGATGAATCTCCCAGGAGGATGGAAAACATCCTTCACTTGTCTTTCATCTGTCACAGCAGAATTTGGAAGAGGAACATGTGTAGGCCCAAGGCTGGCTCTTACTGAGTATGAGCATCCATACTCAATGGATTAAATCATCAAAGAAAAAGACTTCTTGAAGAAATTAAAGATATCTATAGTCATATGAAAAAGTACTCTAAATCACTATTGATTAGAGACATGCAAATCAAAACAACTCTGAGATACCACATCACATCTATCAGATTGGCTAACATGACAGAAGAGGAAGATGATAAATGTTGGAGAAGATGTGGGAAAGTTGGAACACTAATTCATTATTGGTGGAGCTGTGAGCTGATCCAACTATTCTTGAGAGCAATTTGGAACTATACCCAAAGGGTTACAAAAATGTGCATACCCTTTGACCCAGCAATACCACTTGTAGGACTGTATCCCCAAGAGATCATAAAAATTAGAAAGGGTCCTCTATGTACAAAAATATTTATAGTAGCTCTCTTTGTGGTGGCTAAAAACTGGAAATCAAGGGGATGCCCATCAATGGGGAGTGGCTGAATAAATTATGGTATATGAATGTAATGGAATACTATTGTGCTATAAGAAATGATGAACAGGAAGCTTTCAGAGAGGCCTGGAAAGACTTATATGAACTGATGCTGAGTGAAAGGAGCAGAACCAGGAGAATTTTGTACACAGCAACAACCATGGTGTGTGAGGACTTTTTCTGGTAGACTTAGAACTTCATTGCAATGCAAGGACTTAAAAAATTCCCAATGGGCTTTTAAGGCAAAATGCCTTCCACATCCAGAGAAAAAACTATGAAATTCAATTGCTCATTGTAGCAGATCATTTTCTTTTGTATTATGTTTTGGTTCATTACATGATTTCTCCCATTCATTTTAATTCTTCTATGCAACATGACTGTGGTGAAAATGTATTTAGCAGGAATGTATGTGTAGATCCTGTATAAAATTGTATGCTGTCTTGGGGAGGGAAGGAGGAGGTGGGGGAGGAGGGAGAGGGAGAGAGGGAAAGAAAAAATCTGGGTTGTATGGTAGTGACTGTGGAACATTGAAAATAAATTAATTAATTTTTAAAAAAGACTCCTAATGCTGCCTTTTGACTTTTTAGACTTAAGTCTGCCAGAAACATTGGATTTAACACTAATCTATAATCAAGCCATTTCTAGAAAGAGATGTCCATATGGCCAGAGTTCCTTCTGCCCTCCCTCCAATAAGACTTTCTGCCTTGAGACAATATTACATTATGGGAAATGCCACAGAAGAAAGTCACAAAATGTCAGAATTCTGTTCTTGGTGACCATTCCTAAATGCGTGTATAACTACTCATTTGAGTGGTGAGTGTATTGCATGGGGCAGCTAGGTGGTGCACTGGATAGAGCACCAGTGCAGGAGTCAGGAGGACCTGAGTTCAAATCTCACCTCAGACACTTGACACTCACTAGCTGTGTGACCTTGGGCAAGTCACTTAAACCCAATTGCCTCATCCTGGGTCATCTCCAGTCATCCTGATGAATATCTGGTCATTGGATTCAGATGGCTCTGGAGGAGAAGTGAGGTTGGTGACCTGCACAGTCTTCCTTCACTCAAAACAAAGTCAAGTGCAAGTCATGCCATTATTTATCTGACAGCATGGTCTTCCTCATCAACAAAGGATGAACACACACACTGATAAAAGCACTTTAGTTTCTGATGCTAATCCACTGGACAGGGATAAGGCCTGAGTGACCAAGACTTTCTTCAGCAGCTGTGGCCTGGTCCCTGTCAGAGATGTCCCCAGGATGGATGAGCCCAGGCTGGATGGCCCCAGGATGGATGGGCCCAGACTGGATATCCCCACAGCTGGCTCCCCACAAGCCTGGATGTTCCAATAGTTGTCCTGCTCAGGGTCCCGGGCTGCCCCCAGTGGAGTCTGAAGGGAGATGATGGTCAAGGTGATGACTGTGGTTTTCTTTCCCTTGCATATGTTAACTCCTTCTCTCCCTCACGATGACTTGAAGACCTGTGGGTAGAGGTTGGAGACATTTAGTGGGCGTAACTGGTCCCTTCCTTCCAGGAGCTGCTTCCCGTGATAATGGTTGTGATAGAGGAACTAGAAACATGGCTGCTGGGCTGGGAGGAAGAGTGGTCTGAGGACAATTGGGGAGGTGATCTGGCCATTGCCTGGACGTTGGGTGAAAATGAGGTTGGAGCACTTGCAACTATGTATATGTGTATACATACACACATACATACATATATGCCAACATATACGCAAATGTGCATATATATGTATACACACTACACATACATACACAAACACATATATACTCACATTATACATATACATATATACACACACTATCCATCCATCCATACATACATACACACACACACACACACACACACACACACACACATACAATGTGTGTTCATCTTACGTTGCCGTGAGGGAGGGCTGATATATACAGATACAGATAAATCATATACAAATGCAAACATATAATGCTAATAGGGGCAGGGTGAGGGGGCCCAGAACTGGAGGGAATAATCCAGGCCTGGAGTGCACCTGGGAGCTGTCCAGCCTGACTCCCTCACTTTTAAGGGGATGGATCTGAGGCCCAGAGGATTGAAGCTCTTACTAAGCAAAAAGGCCCAGCTGGAATTCCAAGGCAGCTCCTCTGAGCTAGCAGGACCCCAGGGTAATGGGAAAGAGGGACAGTGCCCCTACATTGTGGGCAGCGGCTGGTGGAACAAGGGTGGCTGGCCTTCACCTCCCACATTCCCCTAACCTAGACTGGGACAATTGAGAAGGAAGGCAGAGTTCAGGCCTGGGTCAGTTCAGAGTAACTTTGGCAGTCCCCTATTGGGGAGACTCAGCTGCAGGCCCTTGGACTGAGAAAAACATGGAAGTGTTTTTCAGGACCTTGGTGGGGAACTCCTGAGACTCTGGGAACCTCCTCCTGACTGTTTCTCACCTCCTTGCCACGGGCTTTTTTCCACCTTTAGTCTGGAAAACAAACTCCTTAACCCCTTTGGGAATGGCCTCTCCCCAGTCTGTTGCGTAGTGTGGTTAGTCAAGCCCCTCATTTTAGCTGGTACCTGATGGGGCCCCACACACCAAGCTAACGGAGGGAGAAGAATCAGACCTGGGCTTTCTAAGAGTCCCTGGGGGGCTAGTTGCAGACTCTGTTGGGCAGCAGAGTCTGCCTCCAAATGACCTTGTCACCACAAATCCCCCTGTAAGAGAAAAGTAACCCAGGTCAGCCAGGAAGCTGCCCAGCACCTACAAGACACACAGAGACAGAATCCTTGTACCTGCTGCCCCAGCTCCCATGAGAGCCCTTAGGGAAAACTGAGATACTGTCTATGCCCTGCTAGGACAGAAGGCTTCTCTGAGACTGAGCATGGTTGACTCCCTGGCTGTTGTGGGCCAGATTCCTGAGTAATTCAGTCAGGCTGCTTTTGGGGGTCAGGACAGGAGGTAAAGAAGCAAGGAAACAGAAAAGGGTCAAAGAATTTAATGAAATGGAATCATGAGACTTATTGAAATTGGTTGGGTTCAAGGAAAGTGAAGCTCAGAGAGGGACAGGTCTTTGGCCATGGTCACTGAGGCACTAAGGATTACCCAGTGCTCTTTGCCCAGCACTACATGATTAAAGTCTCACAGATATAAGAGGGGAGAGGGAAAGGCAGCAGGATCAGGATGAATTGTAAAGTCATTCATTTAGAACCAGAAGTGGCAAAAGAGATAGTTAAGTCCAACTCCATCATACTATTGCTGAGAAAACTGAGGCCCAGGGTCACACAGATCATCTGGGCGCTGAGCCAGTATTTGGATCTGAGTCTTCCTAGCTCCAGGTCCAGAGGTGTCTCCAGTACACTTCACTATGGAGCTCAAAGGTTGGGGCAGGAAGCCCCCATCCTTGGCAAAGCAAGGGGTGCACTGAGAAGCAGCTATCAAGGGGGGTGTGCCTAGAGAATGCCCTGGACCCTCAGTGCCACTAGACCTCTTCATCCTAGGACTGAAGGAAGGTCCCTGGTGCTCCTTGTGCCCACATATCTGAGAGTGACCTACTGAGCCCAGGGACCTTTCCAGTCTCATTTCCTAGTCCTTCCTTCCCTTAACTAGGTATAGGCAAGGGGAGCCCCAGTCACTGCCTGAGCTAGTCGCCCCGCATGCCAGGAATGTTCTCCCCACTCCTGGCTGCCATGTCTCAGCAGTCTCATCTTTCTGAGATGGAGGTGATGATGGGAGCAATTTACAACAATGATAACTAGAATTTCTACTGCCTTTTAAGGTATGCGAATTGCATATGTGCCTGCACCTAAATGTGTGTATATGTGCATGCATGTATATATGTATGTGTTCATATTTACATACATGTTATATCATTTGAGCCTCAGGCTTAGCTCAGGTGCCAACCCCTTCCACGAGGCCTTCTCTGGTTGTCCACTGGTGTCCGTGGCCTCTCCTGGTCAAACAAGCTAATATTTGAAATGTGTTTAGCACAGTTCCTGGCACATAGTAGGTGCTTAATAAATATTTGTGCCCGTCCCCTTCTCTTCCTACTTCAATTGTCCTTGTTCTTTATTTTGTTGTCAGTGTTCAGCCCTTCTCCAATCATGTCTGACTCTCTATGACCCCGTTTGGGATGTTCTTGGCAGAGACACTGGAGGTTTTGTCATTTCCTTCTCCAGTTCATTTTACAGATGAGGAACTAAGGCAAACAGGCTGAGGTGATTTGTCAAGGGTCACCCAGGTGGAAAGTGTCAAAGGTCATATTGGAACTCAGAGAAACATTTTCCTGACAGTATCCACTGCACCACCCAGATACTCTTTTCTTTATGTGGGCACATGATCCATCTCACTTAGCTGAAGGTAAACCCCCTGAGGTTATGAGGGCTGTCTCTTTTAGTAGGAGTTTAATCAAAGCTAGATGGATGGCATGGAAGGCCTCTCCAAGCCTGTGGGCAGACATACAGAAAGAAGCTCACAGAAAAAGGAGGCCCCGGAGGATGGGGAGCTAGGGAATGAATCCCCACCCTGGTGAGATCCCAAAGCCATGGGAGGTCGAGTGTGTAAGTCATGCTCAGTCACTGCTTGCTGGCTCCTGGGGCTACAATAACAAGATGACAAAAATAAGAGTTAACATGTACATGGAGCCAACTGTGCACCAGGTGATGTGCTGAGCACTTTACTATATCAGTTAATAATAATAATAATGAAAACATCACACTAAAAACATGGGAGCAAGCACACAGCCCTGTTTCACTCCATTGGTGACTGGGAAGACACGAGAGCTTTGTCCATTATCCAGGACTCAGGCAAACATGCCATCATGAAATTGACATACAATACTGATGAAGTTCTCTGGGCAACCAAATTTTGACATAATTTTCCATAAGCCCTCACGACTAACAGTGACAAAGGCCTTAGATCTACAAACGTTGTGTACGGATCTCTGTTCTGCTCCTGGCATTTCTCCTGGAGTGGTCGGGCAGCAAACACCATATCGACTGTTCCTTGGCCCTTTCTGAAACCACATTGGCTCTCAGGTAGATGACCATCTTCCAGGTGAAGGATCAGCCTATTAAGGAGGACTCCAGCAAAAATCATGCCAGCAGTAACTAAGGGAGAGACGCCCCCTCCCCCGTGATTGTCACAGGACAATCTATTCCCTTTACCCTTAGAGTGATGGACAACGGAGGCATCCTTGAATTCCTGGGGGATAACCTCCTTTTGCCATATAACCTGGAATATTTCAGTCAGCTTCTGTATGAGCAATGGTTCTCCTACTTTGTAAATCTCAACTGGAATAAAATCAGCACCAGGTGCCTTGCCACATGAAAGGAGCCTAATGGCCCTCAACCAGAGCAGAAAGAGTGGGCAACTTTTAGAATTCGGTGTACAGCACTGAATTTGCTGATCTGGGTCAGAATAATCACAAACACCAAGACTGGTTTGATGAAAATGATGGGGAAATTCAGAAGCTGCTAAATGAAAAAATGAGAACTCCACAGGATTTATCAGCAGGATAGTTCACCCACCTCTAAGAAAGCAGCATTTAGTTCCATCAAAAGCAAAGTACAAGCAAAGCTTAGAGAAATGCAGGATTCCTGGCTCAGTAAGAAGGCACATGAAATTCAGTTTTATGCTGATAGTAACAATCCAAAGGGCTTTTATGATTCTCTGAAAGCTATTTATGAACCAAAAACCTGCGGTGCATCGCAACTACTCAGTGCTGATGGAGCCACATTGATTAGTGATAAGGACATGATCCTAGAGAGATGGGCTGACCACTTCCATAGTGTTCTCAACAGACGATCATCAACCAATGCTGATGCCATTGACCGTTTACCTCAGGTTGAAGTCAATCCCTCCTTAACTGAACTTCCAACTGAATTATACTAACAATAACAGATGCAGCCCTTACTGCGCACCAGACACCCTGCTAAGTTCTGTACAATTGTTATGTCATCTGATTGCCACAACCATCCTGGAGACAGGGGCTATTACTATCCCCATTTTACAACAGGGGAAACTGAGGCAATCAGAGGCCCAGTGACTGGCCTAGAGTCAGATAGCTAGGAGGTATCTAAGGCCACATTTGAACTCAGATCTTCCTGACTCTAGGCCAGGCACTCTATCTACTGCCTCTCTTAGCTGTCCCTTTATCCAGGTCATATTCCCTGGGGCCCCTGAATTATCCTTTCCCTCTTCCCCCTTTCTTCTTGGCTTGGCTCACTCCTTTTCAAACTCAGATATCCCAGAGTAATAGAACTGGCCCAGACCTCAGAGAACTCTGAGCCCCTCCCACCTGAACACTCCTGAGGCTTCATGACATCATAGACCAGAGCCTGGGAAACCCCAGAGTCCATGGAGTCCACCCCCTCCTCTTACAGATGAGGAAACTGAGTCCAGGTTAAGTATCATGCCCAATTACAATAATTAGCTCATTTGAAGCCTAGGGGTAAATAATGAATAAACATTTGTTAAGTACTTACTCTAAGTCAGTCACTGTGCCAAGCCAAAGTGTAAAGCAGAGATAGTTCCTGCTCTCAAGTTCAAGTGACAAAGACAACACAGAGGAAATTTCAGCCTCAAAACCTACCCAAAGGTCCTGAGAGTACCCCGGCAAAGACTTGGCAGTAATGAGGATTCTTTAACATTATTTCCACTAATAAAATCATCTCAGCTTCAGCTGTTGATGTGCTAAGGACTTGGGAGACCATAACTTTCTTCTCTGTATTTTTAGGAGCTGTGAGGAGGCTGAGACAGAGCCATCAGCACTCCTAAAAGACCTTGCCAGGGATGACTTCCCTGTACCCTGGCTCCAGGAGCATCCTGGAAGCAGGACTGGGATTTTGGGGGCACTGCCATCCCCCAAGGCTCTGGGCCTCACAACTCATGATCGAAGTCTATTAATGTTGGTAGTGTCAATACTGATGATGGTGGGCTCCTGATCCAAGGACTGCTCCACCCATAATGATTGCAAGGCTGGGCTGAAAGTGTAGCTGGAGGCCTGGGGGACGATGCTCTTCTAATCAGGATCTGTAGTAAGGGTTCTGGGCAATCTCCAGTGGGGTATGAAGGGAGCTGATGGTGCGGGTGGTGGTGCCAGGGCTGTTCCCTATGTATTGTCTGTCCCCCAGGGTACCTTGCAGCTTTAGCTTTCCCCTCAGCTCTCAGGTTCCCTTCTCTTCTGCTGTATGTAATTTATTTTAGACAAAAATTTAGAAGTACAACCACACTGTCCACATCCCACCTTTGCAAAAGGATTTTCCTACTCCCCCTTAATTCAGGTGCTTTCTCTTTGTTGATTACCTCAATTTATCCCATCTGTATTTTGTTTATACACAATCATCTGCAGGTAGTCTCTCCCATTAGACTGATTTCTTTGACAGTAGGGGCTACATTTTGCCTTCTTGTATATCCCCAGAGCTTAGCCCTGGGCAGGGTACACAGTGGTACTTAATAAATGCCTGCTGACTGGACAACTGCTCTGAGCCCCCAGGCAGGAAAATTCCTAACACTCAGGCAAAGGTTTGGCTCTGTCTTAATTTACATTCATGTTCATCTCTGGTTAACTCCTGACTTCTTTTCTTGTTGAGGCAAAAGTCTAATTCCTGGAAATGTAGACCTCTAAGGTGCCATGGGGAGACCCTGGGAGGGGGTGTGAGGAATGAGCAGACTTTTCTTGGAACCTTCTATACTCCCCCAGGAGGTGAGTATAACTGATGGTGTCCACCAAAACCTTTTGTCCTGAGACATCAGGAAGGCTGATGGTCCCTGGGCATTCCCCTTCTCTTTCTCCTTTTCCTGCTTGCTCCAGGGCTGCCATTGTTTTTGGCTGTTCTAGAGGTGTTCTAGGTGGTCTAGGGACAGCTTTTCCTTTCAGTCCCTCACCCAATGACTTTGATTGACTCAAGGATGAGTGAAGGCCTTATTCACAATTCATTTGGATAGATTCAGAAATGTTCTTACAGAACAGAGGGAATTGCTTTTAAGTGGGGATGTGAGTGGGGGATATCCGCCCCTTCCATAAATGTGAGAAGTGATTTGAATCTGGGTCTCCCTCTTCTAGAGCCATTATCTTTTCACTGAGGTATACAGTCTCCTTCACCTAAGGCCTAGACAAGATTAGTCAGTGGTAGAAAGACTCTGTTAGTGTCCTAGGGCTAATGATGGGACCCCTTATATGCTGCCTCACCCACAAATCTAGCTGTGCACTTTGACTCTTTGCTGAACAAGGTGCTGGGAAGACACAACACTTGCTTGGTCCTTGTGATTGGGGAAGGTGGGCGAAAGATCAATGGCTACTGGGTTAGGGGGAAGAACTCTTGTCTAGGAATATCTTCTCTCTGTGGTCTAGGAGAATGAGTGTCCCTAGAGCTCTCTCTTTTAGGTTCCCTCTCTCAGTGGGAATGCTTTTTCTCCCTTGGATTTACCAATGGTGTGAGAGGGTATGTCTCTCCTCTCTCCCACCTCACCGAAGTTGTAGCTCAAAACAGGCATCAGTGGGGTCCTGTGCTAACCTGGTCAAGCCCAAGTCTCTGACCACATTGTTCTCTCTCTTTCCTTGAGAGTGTCAGTGACCAGAAATCCTGACAAATGGAAGCTTCCACTCTTGGCCAAAACCTTAGGGGCAAGAGGATTTTGGGGTCAGGTTCCAAGTGCCAGTGGAAGGTGATTTCCCTGATAACACAAGGCTTCTGAGATGAGATTCCGATCATTCTGGATCATCTGGGGACTGAAAACTAAAGATAAGTCAAAAGCATACCTAGGCTGCCCTAGAAAACTAGACCAGCAACCATCCTACAGGTCAGAGGGGAAAGTGAAAGGTCTGTTTTGTAGTCCCACAAAATTGTTGTCACCTTTAAGTATGATGGACGTGTAGCTGCATCACAAAGACCCATGTCTGTTAAGCATTTTCTGTGGTGAAGGGAATAAACAGCTATCCTATTCCCAATAACCATATTGTATCCTGAGTCCCCTTTTCTAGACAGAATGGCTCTTGTCTCATCAGAGTTCTGGATGGGGTGTCATGAATCATTCAAAACATGAGGGTTCAAGTTAGCCCTGATTTAGCAAAAACCTATGCAAACATCCCCAAGGATGTTAAAACCAAGAAGAAATAAAGTTCTCTGGGGCATCCAGAGATCTCTGCCAGAGTGGTAGATGTGACTCAAATCCTCCACAGAGAAGGAAGAGGTGCATGGGGCTTCTCTGCAGAGAAGGGGAGGCCAGGGGCTTACTGAGATCTTGAGTGGATCTTCCACTGGAAGGGTCCTGGATTGCTTGGGGGCAGCTGGGTGGCACAGTGGATAGAGTGCTGGATATGGAGTCAGGAAGACTCATCTTCCCAAGTTCAAATCTGGCCTCAGACATTTACTAACTGTGTGATGCTAGGCAAGTAATTCAACCTTGTTAGCCTTGGTTTCCTCATCTGTCAAATGAGTTGGAGAAAAACATGGAAAACTGCTCCAGTATCTTTACCAAGAAAACCTCTAAATGGAGTCATTAAGAGTTGGACACTACTAAAATGACTGAACCTTGCCCGGCCCATTTCCTATATCTATAAAAAGAAGGAACTAGACTAGAATTACCTGGCCCTGAGGCCTCTTTCAGCTCTTGCTATAGGAGCCTATGACTCATAACATGTAATAAGGTTGGAAATGCAGACTAGGGCTTGGATGGGAAAGGTTTTACATACCAGTCCAAAGAATTTATATTGACCTCTTTCCTTTTCCATCCTAGCTCTGCTTGGTTTCCACTCCAGGCAACATTGGCCCTTCCCCCAGGATAAGCTAATCCCTTGAAATGGAATCACCAGGCAAAGTGCCACCTTCTCTCCTGCCTCAGGTACCTCTACCCTCTTATTGGAGGACTCCACCCAAGCCTTCCTTTATAGAGAGAGGCCTTTGAACTTTCCAGGTAACTCTCCTTTCTCTAGTAGTGGCTCTGCTTTGTTTTAGAGCATCATGCCACCAGTCTGGGTACCCCATGGTGTCCCCCCTTCAGCTTCCTTTTGTGTATTGTCTTCTGCTATTAGATTTAAGGTCCCTGGAGTCAGGGATTATCTTCCTTTTTCTTATTTGTATCCCCAGCATTTAGCACAGTGCCTGGAACACAGCATGTGCTTCATAAATGTTTACTGAATTCAATTGATCCTGGAGGTAATAGGGAGCCCCTGGAGGTTATTAAATAGAAGATACTGACAGGGGCATATCTGTGCTTCAAGGTGCTATATTTGGCAGTTATGTGGGGGATGGAATGGAAAGGAAAGGGGAAAGACTTGAGGCAGGTAGACCTGGAAGCATCCTGCTTCAATAGTCCAGGCATTGTTGGTGGAGTTGTGAACTGATCAAGCCATTCTGGAGAGTGATTTGAAACTATGCCCAAAAGGCTACTGAACTCTGCATATCCTTTGATCCAGCAGCACCAGTACTAGGTGTGTATATCAAAGACATCAAAGAATGGGGAAAGGACCTATTTATACAAAAAATATTTATAGCACTTCTTTTGGAGGTTAAGAATAGGAAATTGAAGTGATACCCATCAATAGGCTAAACCAACTGTGGTATATGATTATGATGGAACATTATTGTGCTAAAAGAAATGACAGGCAGGATAATTTCAGAAAAACCTCGAAAGACTTACATGAACTGATCCAAAGTGAAGTAGAAGAACCAGGAAAACACAATACACAGTAACAGCGGTATTATGTAATGATCAACTATGAATGATTTAGCTATTCTCAGACATATAATGTTCCAAGACCATCCCAAAGGACTCATGAGGAAACATGCCATCCTCTTCCAGAGAAAGAAATGATAATGTCTGAATACAGGCTGAAGCACGTGCTTTTATTTTTCTCTTTCTTCCTTCCTTTTCTTCCTTTCATTCATTTTTATTCATCTTCTTGTACACAATGACTAATATGGAACTGTTTTACATGATTGCACATGTATAAACGGTATCAGATTGATTATTGTCTCAGCGATAGGGGAGGGAGGGAGAGATTGAAGTTGGAACTCAAAACTTTAAAAATGTTTAAAATATCTTAACATGTAATTGAAAAAATAAATTATTATATTAAAAAAAAAAACAGCCTGAGAGTGAAGTGATGAGGGCCACAGGAGCTGTGTTCATCAAGGGAGGGAAGGGAAAAGATAATAATAAATGCTTGTGAACGATTGAATGCTAGATGCATGATATGGTTTGAAGAGATGCATATTGAATCTGGGGGTGATGGGCAGTGCTTGAGCCTTGGGTATAAAAGTATGTCTTACTAGAGAGGGAAGGAGGAAGAGTACAGCACTAGAGAAAGGAAGGCAGATAGGGGAACATGGTGCTCAGAAGCAGAACACTTTTGAGGAGAGACAGGGTGAAAAGAGAGAGGATTAAACAAGGAGAAAATTGTATAGAGAAAACTACAGGGTTAGTAATCATAACTATGAAAAAATGTTTACAGAAAGTTTCTTTGATAAAGGCTCAAATATACGGAAAATAGAGTCAAATTTATAAGAACACAAGGCATTCCTCAAATGATGAATTGTCCAAGGATATGAACAGGCATGACTTGCACGACGACTTTGTGTCGAGTGAGGGAGGGCTGTGCAGGTCACCAGCCTCACTTCTCCTCCAGAGCCTCCTGAATCCAGTGATTAGATATTCACCAGGATGACTGGAGATGATCCAGGATGAGGCAGTTGGGGTTACGTGTACATATGTGTACAAAGGGATGGTGTACATTCAGCAATTACTTTGATAAAAAAAACAGAAGGCATCGATAGAACCTTTTTGTAAAAGAAAGTATTGAGTGAAGTGTGTGGGTAGAGATGAGAGCCAGCAGGAAGGAATCTTTCTAGGTTCTGACCCAAGAAAGTGGAAGGGAAGCGAGGAGAGGGCTCTGCTGTCCAGAAGCCACTCAAAGGATGACAATTTGGGTAAAAATAAATATTTGATTTTCTGTAAAAAAGCCTCCCCCCTTCCTCTTTCTCTGCCTCTACCCCTCTGTATCGCTCTTCTTCTCTCTGTTTGTCACTCTCTTTATCTGTCTCTGTGCCTTGATTTCTGTCTGTCGTTCTGTCAGTCTCTTTCCCTTCCCCCCACTGGGATCACATATGTAGAGATCAGGAAATTGGGGCACGGAGGGGCATCGGAATTTGCCCAGGTCTCACAGGTAGTAACTGGAAGCGCAGAGACTTGAATGGAGGCCTCTGCCTACATCCGCTTGTGTCCTGCTGGAAGGGCAGAGGGAGGGGGTGGAGGGTGGGAAAGAAAGCTGATAGGGGAGGGGGATCGGGGAAAGAGGGAGGAAGAGGGGAGCAGAGCTGGATGGAGGTGGGGGAATGTAGTGTTTGCTCCGTGGCGAAGTAGGTGGGCCGGAATGGGGTCATTAAACAGTCCTGGTTTGTCCCGTTTTGCCCTCGATCAGAACAGCAATGACCCCTTCAAAGTTTTACCGAACTAGACTCAGGGTGGCCGCGGCAAAGGACCCAGCCACGACATCTGGTTTATGGAGCATGAAGGAGGTCCAGAGACCTGGGGACTTGCCTCTCCCAAAGTCAGATCGCTGGACTGGCAGTGAGCCTGTGAGATGGGACGGGGAGGAGAGAGGGGTGAGAAGCCCCTTTCCAGAAACTAGTTTTTTCCCCTCCTCCCCGTAATGATCTTGCGCCCAGAGTCTCAGGAGCGTGAGGGGAGAAAAGGGGCATCTGGGCGAACGCCACACCGCGCCTCTAGGAACCAATCAGACCTCTCCAGTCTTCCCTCCCTCCAGGCCTTTGTATTGGTGCTCCAGAGGGCGGAGGACTGTCCCGACCCTATTTAGAACGAAACCCTTGGATTTCCGCCTCCTGGATCAGAACCCGTCAGATCACCGCAGGTCTTCGCAGCCATGGGCTTGGAGCTCTACCTGGACCTGATCTCCCAGCCCTGCCGCGCCGTCTATGTCTTCGCCAAGGTTAATCGCATCCCCTTCGAGCTGCAGAGGGTGGAGCTGTTCCAGGGTGAGCGCCCAGTCCCAAATACTGACCCCCTAAACGATCTTAAACAAACCCTGCCCCCATTCACCCTGAGCTCAGCTCGAGTCCTGGACTCCATCCCAGCCAAGCCCTTCCGCCTGAAAGTGGGAGTCGGCGGGAGGGGCGGACGGGATGTGGGGGCACCCTGCAGATGGGCCCCGGGCTCCTTAGGAAAGAGGGGGCAGCTCCCCGCGCCCGGACTATAGTCGTAGGTATGGGGGCAACGGACGCAAGAGCTCAAGATGTTCCTCCTCCAGCTCCCCGACATGTGTGGGGTTCTTTAGCTGGGGTTTGGAGAAGGCAAAGACGGATGTCCCGCCAATCACTGCGTGACCTGCTCGATGCCATCTAATGACCCAGATTACTCAGAGAGCGAAGGGTAGTAACTGAGGAGGGAGGTGAGCTTGGAGCCTCCTCTGTATAAAGAAAGTGTGCGGCTTCATTGGGGAGGGAGGAATCCCTTATCTTCTCCCTCCCTCTCACTTTCACTTTTCCCAGTCACAGACCATACTTTCTCCTTCCTCTCTTACTGGGAAACGTTCTTGTCTCCTTCTCGCCCTCTTTCCCTCCATTCTGAAAAAAAATATTCCCTTTCCCCCTCTGGAAGCCCACGCTACACCTCAGATCTGGGGGTGGCTGAGCTGTGTGTAGGTCAGTCACGCCTCCTCTTAGCTGGCCGCAGCCCTAGGCACCCTGTCCTGAGGGCAGCCTGAGCCCCCTGCACCACCTCTTGGGTGCTCTGCTAAGGAGCTTTCCGCGGGTATACAGGCATGATTTTCATCAATAAATAAGTGATACAAAACAAATATCTTTGATATTCTATCCCTGGGATTTAATGGAGTGACTGGCACTTAGTAGGTTCTTAATAGATGCTCGTTGACTTGGCTAGTAAACGCCCACAAAGAGACTCTACCACTACCTCAGTAGCTCAATCTTGGAGAGTTGCCTGGGTTTCGGGAGCTTATTGGGGCCACTATGGGTCATGGGAGTTCCTTGAACTCAGGCCTTCCTGACTCCAAGTCCTTTAGCCCAGGACCAAGTAATCTGCAGTTCTTGTGCTTAGATCAACTGGAACCCTCCAGCTCAAACCAGCGACAAAGTTACCAGCCCCTTCCTCGTCCCCCATTGTACAGATTTTTCTCTCAGGCAATCTCGGAGGACCAGTGGTTTCACCGGGTTGCTTTTCTCCTTGATTTCTATTGGTAATACAACTTTGTTTTTTGCTTTTGTGTACCCCTCAAGACTTATGAAAAAGAATTCATCCTCTCTTTTCTTTCTGATTGATTTGATTCTCTTTTACTCTCTTTTCTTCTCTTCTTTCTCTCCCTCTTTTTCTCCTTCCACTTTCCCCTTCCTCTCCTTCAATCTCCCCCTATCCCTCTTTCCTTCCTTTTTCTCTTCCTCTCTCTATTTTCCTCCTTCTCTTCCTTTTTTCTTCCCTGCCCAATTTCCCTATATAATAAATAAGATAGTCTCCTGTCTTTGCAAGGGAAAAGAATCATTTCATTTTGGCACTCTTCACTCCCATGACCACATTAAACAGCTTCCTTTTGTGGATCAACTAGTTATTCCTTTGAAAATAATCAGTTAAGTAGTCTAAAGATAGTTGGATTAAATGGGGAAATCAAAGCTCTCCAATTTGGCTAAACTAGTGGGGGAAAGGAAAGTGAGGGGAAGAACAGGAAGCTAAGGGATTGACTGGGGAAATGGAGGGAGAAACGTGGATTCCAATCTGATTATTGGATCCAGATGGCTCTGGAGGGTAAAGTGAGGCTGGTGACTTTGCACAACCCTCCCTCACTGTACTTTTTCTTCACTTTCCTCCTGATGTCATGGTTTTCTTTGAGAACAAAGGATAAGAAACAGCCAGAGGTCATATTTGTTTATTCCCCATCAATATAATTTGCACACACATATTTTTAATCAACTAAGCTCAGAGTCCTCAGTCCACTTCATTAAATATTTATTAAATGAACAGGAGAAAGCCACCTTTTCCAATACACATTTCTCGCTAATAAATCTCTCAAGTTTCTCAGGACTTAATCACTCCTGGGCAGGTAGGTGATACAGCTAGTAGAGTATTGACCTTGAAGTATATGGACGAACTGAGTGCAACTCCGACATTAGTTACTACTTTTATGACCTTGAGCAAGTCACTTAACTTTAATCAACCTCAGTTCCCCTCTCTGAAAAACAGGAATTAAAAACAGTACCCACTTTACAAAGTTGTTGTGAGGAGTTAATGTGCCTGAGTTAATGAACTCAAAGCATGTTGCAAAACTTTAAGGTGCTATATAAATGCTAGGGGATACAAAGAAAGGGAAAAGACAGTCAGTCCCTGTCCTCAAGAAGCTCACAAGGTCATGGGAAAGAAAACATTTTTAAAAAAGCTGCCAAGGAAAGGAAGGCACTTGGTGTGGAGGCCTGGTGAAGTTCAGAGGAGGGTGTAGAGAGGTGGGCTGCCCTGGATATCCTCCTTAACCAGAGGATCTCCATTAATCAAGCAGAGGTTCCAAGAGTGAATATTCTGAGGAGGTATCAATCCCAGGGCTGACGGGATCTTTCAAGAGGAAGAGATTCTGGGAGAAGATGGTAAAGCCTTCAGGACTGCAACTAGGTGGAAGGTGAAGCCATCTAACATGCTAACTCTCCCTCCCAGCTGCACAACACCTGGAAATGTGGCTCTTTTGTGTCATTGATGCCTTCATGGACATCACTGATAAAAATGTTGACTGGCCAAGGACATGTCAAATCATTGAACCAGATTTGAATCTAGCCTGATGTTTTCTTTGTCCCACCTCCCTGCATTGTCATCTAGCCCAGAGGTTCCCAGACTTATTTGGCCTATTGCTCCCTTTAAGAAAAAATTACCCTGAGGTCCCACCCCCCTGGAAATTTACTTTCTTTAACCCTTTAAGTTTTTTTTTAATTTGCATCATTTAAAAAAACTAAATTTTTTAATGACACATGTAAATTTAATAATTTATTGCGAATTTGTGGAGGGCTTTCTTGCATTAAAATTTCGATGATGCAATACTGTGTCATGTAACCATATAGCATAGTGTTGTAAACAAGTCATTACATGTACACATTTCTGTCTGTGTATGCTGAGCTTCCTTGACAATGGGCTACAGGCTTGCCTGCCAACATTTCTTTATTAACTCTTGGTGGACTTGACCACTGATCTGTTATAACTTGCATTTTGTGTGTTTATTTGGAAAATAACGTGATCACTACAACTTTAACTCTGTTATACAACAGATACAACATATACAAATTTTTTTTGTCAAATTTTTCTTATCTTCTCTTATTTCCTTATGTTTCTAATGCCCCCTTATTTTATTCAATGCTCTCCCGTACAGTTGCACCTGAGGGTACTACCACTCCCCTGGGCTGTTCCAGCTCTCCCCAGGGGACAGTACTGCCCACTTTGGGAACCTATTCTAGCCCACCTCTCTCCATCTTTTACACTCAGATAAAATGAGGCACTCTATCAGATGACTTGCTGTAACCTATGTACATTAAGGCTACTACATTGTCCCATTAACCTGTGTAATGCCCTCATTGTGCAAAATGTCTGAATGACTCGCATCCATTTCTTTAGACACCTCCAATGTTTCCATATCTCATGGAACCATTTCTTTGCATCTTCAGAGATTTATTTCACTGTTGAAAGCTACCCATTGATTTTTCGTAACTTTCCTTACAGATTATTGGTCTGTGAGATGGGACCTAAACTTTCCCTAAATCCTTGAGGATCTGTTCTTCAGAAATTCAGGGTGCATAGGAGACCATGCCCACTTTACCTTGTTTTATCACAAACCCTAGGGCAGCTAGGTAGCACAATGAATGGAGTGTTGGGCCTGGAGTCAGGAACATTCATCTTTTTGAGTTCTAATGAAGCCTCAGATCCTTACTAGCTGTGGGGCCCTGAGCAAGTCACTTCAGCCTGTTTGTCTCAGTTTCCTCAGTGAGCTAGAGAAGGAAATAGCAAACCTCTCCAGTATCTTTGCCAAGGAAACCTCAAATGGGGTCATGGAAAGTCAGGCAAGACTGAAAATCAAAAACATAGTCTCTCAGGTGGAATGGTCACCTGCCCCCAAGGGTTCCATCATTTTACTTTAGCAACCAGTTTCTCTCTCTTTTGCTCAGAATCAGGCACAGAATAAGAGTCCCTCTTGTTGCCCATTTCACCTTCTTGATCTCTTCTAGAACAAGCTATTTGGCTTAGGCAGAGTGTAAGAGGCCTTCGGGATGGCACCCTGTGCTGTGTCCCCCCCCCCACCTTGACCTTGAATTTGACCTTGAGCTGACCACGTTCATGACTTTGGTTTTGGGCTCACTTCTTTGGACAATCTTTTTTCTAGAAGTGAGGAATCACAAAGAATGAGGATGATAATGACAGCCCTGATGTTCTTCCCAACACATCTGGCCAACTGCCTCACACTGAGAACCTGGGAAATCAGTGTCTCACCCCGCTTCAAGGAAGCTCACACACCAAGAAGCAATGGCTAATTCCCTGAGGCTTACAGCTTAGAGGGGAAGGGAAAGGGCCCTTCTTGCCCAGTCTGGCACATCTGTTCTACCTTTAGGGCAGCACATGACTGATGATATTGCCAAAGTGAACAGCCTGAAGAGACTGCCGGCCTTGAAAGATGGAAATTTCACCTTGGCAGAAAGGTACCTTACTTGGCCCTGAGTTCAACTCCTCTGTGGTCCTCATGCCCTCCCACCTTCATGCACTCATTTTCTTCCCAAAATTTCCTTCATTATCTCTCTTTCAAAGACATTTGGAGTGAGATGAGCAGTTTTTTTTTTTTTTATAAAGTTTCACTAAGGTTATGAAGTTAATATAGAGGTGAGAGGGAGAAAAGAATGAGAGACACAGGGAATAGAAGGGAAGAATGGAGGGGGACAGAGAGATTATAGGGCCTTTGGGCTTTGAATGGCTTCACAGCCAGGAGTCAGCCAACATTGGGCATAAAGATATGCACTGCACTACATTTCACCTTGCCTACATAATCTCAGTTTTCTTGGAGACCAGAAAGATGTCCAGGGGCACAAGGAGAATGAAAGAGAGAGAGAAAGGTGTGCAGCAGACCAAACTTGGGGATGGAGAAGACAGGTCCTTTGGGCCCTGGATTCTAGTGTAGTTTTGTCTACAAAATACTATGAGAAATTTGTCTATAAAATACTATGAGAAATTGGCCAAGTTTCCTATTTTTTGCTTCTTTTTTCCTTCTGTTGTAATTTTAGGGCATTTGCTTGGCTTCTCCCAAAGGCCTTTTTGGCTCTGATAAGGACTAAAAGTCAAGAATCAGGGTGCTCATCTTGGGTGAAGATCATACAGTCATGTGTCCCCCACCCTTACACCTCAAACAACCCACTCTTACCCACACATAGACACACACGTGCACACACATACACATACACACACACACAGGCACAGGCACAATTGCCCAGAATAGTTGGATGAGAAGACCA
Organism: Bettongia penicillata ogilbyi; assembly: GCA_023548195.1. NCBI lineage: Eukaryota > Metazoa > Chordata > Mammalia > Diprotodontia > Potoroidae > Bettongia > Bettongia penicillata. Next base: position 1,479,270 of record JAJHZJ010000207.1, on the reverse strand, counting down.
AAATAATTCCTTTAATCTTTTGAAGGAAGAATCTATTTATAGAAATACTTGAAGATACTGCCATGATAAACCTAAGGTACCCAGAGAAGGAACAAAGGGGAGAACACTGGGGAGGGAGTTGACCAGGGCTCCCTTTCCTACCCCTCAGTGTGGCCATCCTGCATTACCTGAGTCAGAAATACAACACTCCAGCTCACTGGTATCCTCCAGACCTGCAGGCCCGGGCACGGGTTGAAGAATACCTGTCCTGGCATGCTGACTCCATTCGAGGTACCTTTGGTACAATGCTGTGGATACGGGTAAGACAATGGGCTTTTGCTGAGGGTGAGGTGTTAGGGAGATCTTACACCCTACCTTGACCTCTAACCTTGATCAGAGTCTCTAAAGCCTTCAGCTAAGGAGATGGACCCAGATGGACTTGGGGAGGTGACTTTTTGTGTGGAGTTGAGACTGAACCCTCCTCTCCTGCCCTGACAGGTGCTGGGCCCTCTCATTGATGTCCACATCCCCCAGGAGAAAGTGGACAGGAACATAGCCTCCATGATGCAACAACTAGAACATCTGGAGCAGAAGTTCTTGCAGGACAAGCCCTTCCTCACTGGTGACCAAATCTCCTTTGCTGATCTAATGGCACTGGAGGAGCTGATGCAGGTGTGGGGGACAGACTCTGACCTGGTGACCAAGAAAAACACGAGGGAATGTGAGGCAGAAGGGAAGTTGGGACCACAGAAGAGCATGATCAGAGAAAGGACTTTCTGAGTTCATGTGTATGGAAGTAAAAGACTTGTGGGCGATGGTGAGGTCAAGGGTTTGACTATTTCTGTGTGTAGCTGAGGTGCAGAGGTGGTACAAGTCATGGAAAATGGGTAGATGGAGAACCTGGGAGTCTGAGTATTTGAGGGAGGATGAATATGGTAGGATAAAGTGCCCTAGGATGAGGGCTCGAATTGGAGTGGAGAGAAATCCTACCTCTGTCCTCACGGACTTGATGTTTTACTGGAATATACAGTGTGGATACAGATAAGGAAACAAATTCAAGGTCACCCGAGGAAGGTCAGAGGCTAATCATTGGGAGGAGAAGGAGGTGCCTGAGCTCAGACTTGGACTGGGAGCTGAGGATTCCAGAGTCAGGGGTGGAGGTGGGGCAAAGAAGAATAGGATTCCAGGAAGGGAGAGTTTGTATGTTTAGGTATGAAGGCTGGAAATAGGATTCCAAGGTCAAAGAAAATCTCAATGGCCAGGTGCCTGGGACACAGACTCCAGGAAAGGGAGCAATGGGATATCAGGCAAGATGGCAGAAGTCCAAGTCCAATCTATTACATTGTGTTCTTTGGGCAAGGGGACAGTGAAACTTGGAAGAATGTTGAGCAAGAGAGTGGCAGGGGAAGGGTTAACCTGTGCTTTAGGAACATGATTTGGGCATCCATGAGGCAGATGGATGAGAAAGAGACAAGTGAGACACCTATTTTCCAGGCAAGAGATGATGAGTCCCTAGTGAGTGGTGGCCATATAAAATGGAGACTAGGAAATGAATGATGTATTTCTTGGAAATTTGCAATTAAGGATACTTGGCAACTGATTGGCTAGGAGGCATTATAGAGGAGATGGAAAGTATAATCCCCATTTTGTAAATCATGATGTTTAGAACAGAAATTGGAAAGTTTGGATGGAGGGAAAAGGTTACAGGGAAGATGATTTCATTTTGGGAAATAGTGAGTTGGAAATCTTTTTCTGCAGACTGTCTATGCTGGTTTTGATGTCTTTGAGGGACGGCCCAAGCTGGCAGCTTGGCGTGGGCGGGTGGAGAACATCTTGGGGGAGAAGTTATGCCAAGAGGCCCGGGAAGCCATCCGTAAACTCTGTGAAGAACCCACGTCCTTGAAGGTCATCCCCTCGGCCATGAAGGAGAGGATGAAGTTATATCTTTCAATTATCGCATAATGCAAGGTGAGATTGAGGGCTATGGGATGAGTGAACTAGGGCTTAATGAGGGAGAAGTCCCTGAATGTGAAGAGAAAGGAAAGAAAAGGCAGAATTTCTTTCCTCTGTTCCCTAGAAATGTAATCCGTGTCTCCAGTGGCAGCCTTATAATCAGGCTCACATATGCTATAACTGCTTCTTGGGTCAGGGCCTGAGGTTGGCTTCCCCTCCCCTCACATTCCATTCTCGTGCCCATGGAGGAGCAGCCAGCTCCTCTGCAGTCCCCACCCTCCAGGTATTCCCAGCCTGCAGCACCTGGAAATCCTTTGAGGACAGAGCTTACAGCTTCCTTAGGCAGACTGGGATCTTCCCGGAAGCTGATGGGCAGAGGGAAGAAGCAGGGCCCAGCCCCTCCTCCATCAGTGAGGTCTACAGGGAATAAGGTCCTGAGATCCAGGATCTGCTTCCCTTCTAGAATTTCTCCCTAGGTCATAATCCCCCAAAGGAATGAGCCCCAGTGATGGAGACCACAGGACAGACAGAGGCATCTGTGGATATCACCTTCTACATAAATTCATGACCAGCATCTGCACACCTCCATGACTGCATTTGTGCACACTAGCACACATCTGGATACCTCAAATAATTCCCCACCATAGACACTGACAAGTTCATATCCACATGTAGGGAGAGTTCAGTGAATCAATCTAGAATGTCTGAGCCAAAAGATTTCAGCTGTCTGGAAGTCTCACACTGGGTCTGGGAATTTATAGGTTTTATACAAACATACGTAAATTTAAATTTAAAAAATAGTAACCAACACTACAACTGAATGGTGAACCACTTGTCATGATGGAAATTCAAGGAGAAAAGATTTCAGGGCTTTAAACGAACTAAGCACTCCAAGGACTCAACAGGGACAGAGATATACCTGGAGGAGTGGGGAGAGGGCTGGCCAAAGGACCCCAGAGCACATCTGGTCTAATGTGTGCCTATCTGGAATACTCTCTCTACCATCCCAAAGGAGTGGTCATTCATTTCTTGATGGCTAGCAGTGGGAAACTAATTCCCTTTGGACACAGACTATCCAAAGTTTCAGATAGCTCTAAGAGCCAGGTGATTTTTCATTATGTTGATCCTAAACTTGTCTCTGCAATGTCTCCCCATTGCTCCTCCCTCTGCCCTGGAAGGTCAAGGAGAACAAACTTAATTGCTGTTCCACATGACAGAACTGAAGACCAATTCTTCAAGAATAATGCAATATTATTAGCACCCACTATGAACTAGAGGAACTGGGCATACCAGATTCTAATTCCATTCTAATCCAGCCAAGGGCTGTAATCTGATATTTTCCCAGACATTTCCAAACAATGCTGTCTGCAATCTGATCATCCTCCTTCCTCTTCCTCACTCCAGATCCTGAACCCTGGTCCTTGGACACTGGACTCTGACAGAAGAACTTTCTCCAGTGCTTCATTCCACTTCCCAACTATTTCCAAACTATATGCCCATGTCATCCACCCCTTTCTCATGACCTAGCTCCCCTTTATTTTGTCTCCTTCCCCTCCACCCCTGAAAAGAATGTACAAGCTCTTTGATGCCCCAGATGGTCTTTTTGCTCATTTTTGTATGCCAAGCATCTGGTATAGTGCCTGATATATAGTAACAAATGAATAAATGCTTTTTCATTCATTTGGTTTTTCATCTGTTTATTCATTCTTTCCTCTCTTTGCAGTTTGTAGATATTCACAATCTCATTGATTAAGCAATCAGCTCTGTCTCTGTTCCAGTTTATGGAGCAAGTCAGAACCACCTCTTTCCCCATTAGCTTTTTTCATTCTCTGCCCACATCAAACAAGCCAATCTCAGAAATTTAAATAAACACCAATGTCTCAGGCTTTACAGGTTACTATTAACTCATCTGTAAGATAAGGATAGTCATAACACCTACTTCCCAGGGCTGTAGTAAGGATCAATATTCATAACTAATAGTAGCCAACCCTTATGGAGTGCTCAGGCACTGTGCTAAACACTATAATTATTTCTCATTTAATCCTCAACATCAACCCAGTGAAGTAGTTGCTATTATTATCTCTGTTGTATGGTTTAGGAACCTGAGGAAAACAGAAGAGAAGTGACTGGTCCAGGATCACACAGTAAGTAAGTGACTGAGGCTGGATCTAAAATTGGGTCTCCCTGACCCTAGTGCTCCTGGGATCATGATTGGATCTGGAAGAATAGACAGATTCACTCCTTCCAGGAAAAATGTCAGACTTCATTTGGTAATGGTTCCAGAGTCAGAGGGAAGACAGTGCTTTAGAGAAAGTCAGATGTTGAGAAGATGGTCAAGGAGTAGGACATGACATGCAGTGGTTGACCAGGTGAGGCAGTCACCAAGCAGAACAACAGAGGGCCCAAGTTCTAGAGAAAAAAGACAATGATCCCTAAGTGACAGTGAAGAGGAAGAAGCATGCCCACCACTCCTCCTGGTCAGTAGCATGGTAAAATGTCTTAGGACCATGCTACATGTCTGGGCTACTTCCCCAACTCCAATGCAAGTCTTCCTGTTTGTCATTTCTTACAGTACAATAGTATTCCGTTACATTCGTATACCACAACTTGTTCAGCCATTCCCTAATTGATGGGCATCCCCTTGATTTCCAGTTCTTGGCAACCACAAAGAGAGAAGCTATAAATATTTTTGTGCACATGGGACCCTTTCCCATTTTTATGATTTCTTTGAGATACAGTCCCCAAAAGCAATACTGCTGAGTCAAAGGGTATGCACATTTTGCATCCCTTGGGGAATAGTTCCATGTCACTTTCCTGATTGGTTGGATTAGCTTGCAGCTGCACCAACAATTAGTGCTCCAACTCTCTCACATCTTCTCCAACATTTATCATCTTCCTCTTTTGTCATGTTAGCCAATCTGCACTTGAATTCTTCCATGTAACATGACTAATTTGAATATGCATTTAATAAGAATGTATGTGCAGAACCCATATAAGACTGCATGCTGTTTCAGGGAGGGAGGGCAGACAGAGGGGGAGAAAGTCTAAAACTTATGAAAGTGATTGTAGAAAACTGAAAACAAATAAATTAATTTTAAAAATTATATCAGTATATTCCTGGCCACTGTAGGCACTGTGAATATTGCATTAGTGCTACAGATAGGTGTGATGGGGTACCTCAGAGTTGTCTTGATTTGCATCTCTCTAATCAGTAGTGATTTAGAGTATTTTTTCATATGAGTATAGATAGCTATAATTTCTTCCTCTGAAGCTACCTGTTCATAATCCTTTAACCATTTATCAACTGGGGAATGGGAGCCTTGAAAATTTGACTCAGCTCTTTATGTATTTGAGAAATGAAGCCTTTATCACAGACACTAATTGTAAAAATGCTTTTGTGGGGGCAGAGCTAAGATGGCAGAGTAGAAGGACAGACCAGTAGAAGCTCTCCCCCACTCCACAGTCCATAAAATATCTATAAAAAAGACTCTAAACAAATTCTAGAGCAGCAGAAGCTACAAAATGACAGAATGGAAGAAATATCCAGCCCAAGGCAGCCTTGAAGGACAATAGGAAAGGTCTATCATACCAAGTCTCAGAGAAAAGTGGAGCACAACCCACAGAACAAAGCCCAGTCTTCACCACATGGTAGGGCATAGACAGACCCAGAGTGGGCTTCAGGGTGAAGAATCCTGGGAGCAGCTGAGATTCCCAGATTTGTCAACCCACAAATGCCAAAGACAGCTTCAAAGGTCACTGAGAAACCACTTTTGCCCAGGTGAGAAGGGAGCAGTGTGTGGCCTCAGCCCTGATCCCAGGTAGCAGCAGCCACACCCATTTTGTGAAGCCCTCAGGCTAAAGACCTTGGGATAATTGAGAGGCTGATTTGTGTCTCAGCCCTGAGTGGTACCCTGCGGTGAAGATGAGCACTGGCTTGATGGAGCTGATGGAAACTCATAGACCCCAGGCAGAAAACTTGTGGTTGCTCCCAGACTAGAGTGCAGGCCAAGAAAGGAGCAAATTCTTCCCCTTTGGTTGTGCAACTTTGGAGGACCTGAGAACTTACAGGTCCCTAGAGTATATCCTCCTCTTCAAAAAGGACTCAAAAGTCAAGTAACTGGCTAGGAAAATGCCCAAAAAAGGAGAAAAAATAAGACTATTGAAGGTTACTTTCTTTGTGAATAGGTATTTTCTTCTATCCTTTTGGATGAAGATGAACAAGGTATACCATCAGAGGCAGACGTAAAAGTCAAGACTTCTTCGTCCAAAACCTCTAAAATAAATATGCAATGGTCTCAGGTCACGGAAGAGCTCAAAAAGAATTTTGAAAATCAAGTAAGAAAAAAATTGGGAAGAGAAATGAGAGAGATGCAACAAAATCATGAAAAGCAAGTCAACAACTTGCTAAAGGAGCCCACAAAAAGTGATGAAGAAAATAACATTCTGTGCATATATATTCACAGAGGGCACAGGATGAGTTGAATAGGAAGGGATGACATCTAAAAAAATAAAGTTAAGGGGTAAGAGAGGAATATATTGAGAGGAGAAACAGAGAAATGGAATGGGGCAAATTATCTCTCATAAAAGAAGACAAAAAAAGCTTTTTCAATGGAGGGGAAAGGTGGGGGGAAAAAGTGAAGTTTACTCTCATCACATTTGACTTAAGCAGGGAATAACATGCTCACTCAATGTGGTATGAAAATCTATCTTACACTACAGGAAAATAGTGGAGAAGGGGAGAAGTAGGGTAGGAGGATGATAGAAGGGAGGGCAAATGGGAGGAGTGAGTAATTAGAAGTAAAAACTTTAGGGGAGAGACAAGGTCAAAACATAGAATAGAATAAATGGGGGGCAGGATAGGATGGAGGAAAATATAGTTAGTCTTTCACCACATGACTATTATGGAAGCCTTTCTTTATGCGAAACTACACATATGTAACTTATATTGAATTGCTTGCCTTCTCAGTGGTGATGGGTGGAAAGGGAGGAAGGGAGAAAAGTTGGAACTCAAAGTTTTAGGAAGGAATGTTGAGAATTGTTTTTGCATGCAACTGGGAAATAAGAAACACAGGTAATGGGGTATAGAAATCTATCTTATCCTACAAGAAAAGAGAGAAGATGGGTATAAAGGAAGGGAGGGGTGTGATAGAAGGGAGGGCAGATTGGGGCAAGGGGTAATTAGAATACACGGTTTTTTGAGGTGGGGTAGGGGAGATATGGGGGGAAATTTGGAACTCAAAATCTTGTGGAAATGAATGCTGAAAACTAAAAATAAATAAATTTTAAAAAATTTCCAAGTTTTCTGTTTCCCTCTTAATCTTTGTTGCATTGGCTTTGTGCAAAACCTTTTCAATTTAATGTAATCAAAATAAACCATTTTGAAGTTCATAATGTTATCTATGTCTTGTTTGGTCATTCTCCATTCTCCACAATTCTGGCAAATAATCTATTTCTTGCTCCCCTAATTTGTGCATGGCAGCAATCTTTATACTGAGATCGTGTACCCATTTGGGCTTTATTTTTGAGTACAGTGTCAGGCATTTGTCTATACTATGTTTTCACCACAATGTTAATCTAGTTTCCCCAGCAGTTTTTGTCTAAGTTTTGTCTGAGTTCTTATTCCAGAAGCTGGTGTCCTTGGATTTATCAAACAGTACAATACTATAATTATTGACTACTGTGTCTTGGGTACCTAAGCTATTGCACTGATCTACCCCTCTATTTCTTAAGTAGTATCAAGTGGTTTTGATGATTGCTGCTTTATAATACAATTTGATATCTCTAGGGCTAGATCACCTTCCCTATCATTTCTTTTCATTAATATCCTTGATATTCTGGACTTTTTGCTCTTTCAGATGAATTTTGATATTTTTTTTCCTACTCTAGAAAATAACTTTCTGCTAGTTTGATTGGTATGGCATGTAATAAGTAAGTTGATTTATGTAGAATTGTTATTTTTATTATATTAACTGGATCTACTCAGGAGCAACTGATGTTTTTCCAGTTACTTAGATCTGACTTTATTTGTGTATAAAATTTTTTGAATTTGTGTTCAAATGGTCCCTGGATTTGTTTTGGCAGGTAGACTCCCAGATATTTTGTAGTGTGTACCACAGATTTAAATGTAATTTTTTGTTCTGTCTCTTGCTACTAGGATTTGTTAGTAATATATATAAATTCAGATGATTTATGTGGTTCTATTTTGTATCTTGTAACTTAGCCAAAGTTGTTTATTATTTCAAGTAGTTTTTCACTTGATTCTCTAGGATTCTCTAAGTATATCATCATATCATCTGCAAAGAGTGATAACAATTTCTTTGCCTGTTCCATTTCCTTCAAGTTCTTTTTCTCGTCTTATGGCTAAAGCTAACATTTCTAGTACGACATTGAATAACAGTGGTGATAGTCTTCTCTTTTGGTTGTGGTTAGGAAGAACCACTATCAGTCTTACTATGCAGTTGATGAATATTTTTTTTAATTGATGTGATCAGTCTTCTTGTTGAAGGTTGTGTCCTTAATTATCCAGTAGTTGGGAAGGACTTATGGTGTCTTTTTCAATATTTTTTTCAAAAGGAAATCTGACTTCTCTGCATCCCAAATACCGCCCCCCAACCCCTGCCCGTGAGAAAGTAAGAAAAACATGGTCAAGCAAAGAAAAATCTCTTATTGGGATTATTGGAAAAAAGAAACCTCTGTCTGCATTGAATCCATCAGCGTTCCCTGTATGTGAGTAGCATGTTTCATCTTGAACTCTCTGGAATTCCTATTGGTCATTGTGTCGATCAGGGTTCCTAAGACTTTCAAAGTCTTTACTAGACTGCTATTGTATAAATTGTTCTCCAGATATGCTCACATCACTTTAAATCAGTTCATCTAAGTCTTCCCAGATTTTTCTGAAACCATCCTACTCTTCATTATTTATAGCACCAGACTGTTCCATCATATTCACATACCTTAACTGGATATTCTCTAGTGAGTATCCCCTTTCCAATTCTTTGCTAGTACTGAAAGAGCTGTTATAAATACTTTTGTACATGTGGATCTTCTCCCTCTTTATTATCTCTTTGGGCTGTAGACCTAGGTTCAGTATTGCTGGGTCAAAGATTATACACAGTTCAGTAGCCCCATGTGAACCCCATTGGGTCCAGTCTATCACCAAGGCAGGAATCAGGATAAAGCTTCTCCCTCTGTCCTCTGACAATCACTCTCCTAATGGGATTCCCATCTCTTCATACTTATCTCTTACCTGCCAGTCCTTCTCATGCCTTCTCCTTTCAGGCCCCTGACCACCACAACAGGCTGATCTTTTTTTTCACTGTGGCACTCCCTAACTCTCTGAACCCAGAGGCATGTAGAATACAGAGACAAAAGGAACCCAGCAGCCCTCAAGTCCAAGCGACCTGATTAGAAGCCCTTCCCGTAAAAGCCTTCTCAAATGGCCTCCCAGCTTAGGGGCTCCAAGTACTTGAACCTCCTCCAGCCTAGAGGCAGCCCATTGCAATCATTATTGGAAACTTTCCTCTACATTGTAAATGGGAGTAAGAAGAACACCTGCCTTATGGGTTTGTTGTGAGGATCAAAAGAAATACATATGTAAATCATTCTTAAAACTTTAAAGGTATTCATAAATGCTTAACTGTTGTTTTGCTGCTTTATTAGTAGTAGTATCATGGTCATTATTATTTTGGTAGAGAGAGACATAGAATATATTAAGTTCAATATCATTCACCTGTGGAAAGTTGTAGACATCAAGCAGGACAGACAGAGCTGATGTGGCTTCTCCAATGACAGCCATAAGACTTGTCCTTCTCCCAGCAGCTGTAGTTAGGGATGAGTTGGCCCTTCCCAGAGAGCCACTCCAGGGAGCTCTCCAAGGTCTTCTCATCACAGTGGTAGGAGTTGTAGAGGTGGAATCACAGGGAAATGTTGGGCAATAGATTGGGATCCCCATTAAACTCATCCATAAAAAACACTACAGCCAGGGCCTGCTGGTAATTTTTATGCAGCCACCTGTGGGGGTGAGTGTTAGGCTATTAACAAAACTTTCGAATAGAATTCATTTCATACACATGAATTTCCCCAGCCATGTGAGTCTAAACTAAGGACTCCCAAAAATTTTTCAGCTCATTCCATTTGTATAAAAAATAGCCTCCCCCCACTCCCAGCACCTTGTGTCTATAATGTTCCCTTCTTGTGATTCCTGAAGTGGTGAGAACTATTGGCTTTAAGTTCTCAAAAACTCTGCCTCCTTCAGTCACCCACTCATTCCACAAGACCTGGATGGTCCTTGATCCTAGATGTTCTAGAGTATAGTGGCAGCAAGAATAGATACATCAGTAACTGTAATAAAAGGTGTCAGGGGATGTGTTAAAGGTAAATGTCACTGAGATCTAAGATAGCTGAGCAAAGGGAGGCCCCATCCTCCTGAAGTAATAAGGGAAGACTTCGTGGAGGGCACCAAGGCCCATAAAAACTGAGAATGAGTTTGATATATGAATAATTGGAGGAGAAGTCATTCCAAGAGGAGGAAATTATAGAAACAAGCTCACACAAGTGTGGGAAATAGGAGGTACTACATCTTTAGGCTCCTGTGCTTACTCAGGTCCTGTCTGGTATCTCCAGTGAAAAATGAAACCTGACTCAGTTTCCCTCCCTCCTCACTTCCTCCCCTTCTCATAGAGGGACTGAGAAGAGTAGAAAACCAAAGCCATTTCAAAGATTGTGACTTAGCACCAGATCTTCAAGCAAGAGGTCAATAGTGAAGAACAAATATCTAAAATATTCTTGGCAATATCATAAGTTATTTAGTATATTTTTTCTAGTGATTACCACCTCTCAGACTACCTGTTGTAATCTAGGCAGAAGAAAATCATGACAGAATACCAAGGTTTGGGTACCTCATTTACAATCAATTTCCTTTAAATTATCATCGGTGAGATATTACTAGAGATCCTACCTTCACCATGGAATCTTATTCTCAAGACAAAATTCACATACCACATAGGACTTAAAATGGCATCTGACTCAGAACTAAGCCAAACCACCAAGTCTGCCTAGGTAGTGAATATTAAAGAAATAAATGGGAATAGGAAGAAGCATATTAAAGCATGAAAAAGAAAAGCAAAGATAAAATGATTTCATGATTTTGCCTTTCACACAAACAGTAGAAACATCTACTTGTGATACAGATTTATAATTTATGAATAAGAATTTACATACACCTTTTTTTAAGTACAAAAAAAATTAGAAATGGAAATAAAAGAATCCAGAGGGATTAAAAAGTGTAAAAACAAAAAAAATTAAAAAGTGTAAAATGATAAAACAGGTGTACAGGAGCATTTGGTTACAACAAGGTACAGGAGATCAGAATTCTCATCCCCAAACAGCCATTCAATGTATCTCACAGTCAGTCTTGCACAAGCTGAATACTGAATAAACAGCCAACGTGCATCTCCTCAGCTATTCAAAATGAACTTATTCAGGAATGGGTATATTTTGGTCTGAATCACATTTCTACAGTATAGACTTACAGAAGCTTATAGGTGAGTGTTGCATTGCTATACACAGAGTTCTGGTATGTACACCAGGGTTTCTGCAAAGGGAATTTAATACAGAAAAAAGCACAAAACTAAGACCTGGCCACCAGCCCAAATGTCACTACAATTTGTCAAAGTCCAGAAAGTAAATCCAGTCCCAATTCTCTTGGATTCCACCAGTTCAGCAAAGCTGACCTAGAGAGAGAAAAACAGATCCCTCCCTTTACACCTGGAGAAAATCAGAACTCCCTAGACATCACTGAGCAATAGCAGGCATTCCATAAAAACATTCTAAGCCTCAGTACTTGTTACAATGGCATCCTGGGCATAGCTCTCTGCCAAACAAGCTCCAAGTTCCTGAACCCTCCATTTCAGGTTCAGTCAGGGCTGGTCTAGTCAGTATTGTTGAGGTTCCCTAGCCTGGCCTGCTCTTTCATGAACATGTAACTGGTGCCATAAGAGTAGAGGAAAGTGATAAATCCACACCCCCACAAGAGGGAGAAAAGACCTAATGGTATGTTTTCCTCTAATAGAGAAAATGTAGAGAGGAAATGTGGGTGTTTACATTTCTGTGGGTGAGGAAGTTATGTCCTCACCTAATATCAGTACAGTCAACAGCAATAACTCTCTCCAAGAATAGAAAACAGTCACAGGCCAAAGTAATTCTGCTGCTATAATGTATTAACCTAATTCCAGAGGGCACAGAGTCTAAGCACTTTAGTGACTTTCATTCCTTAAGTGTTATCATGAAGTCAGGGTGGCAGGGAAGACAGGGTGATAAAAGACAGAGCCTGCTCAGGACTGAGCTTTCTGGGAATGGGCCCTTGGAAGGAGAGTGGGAGGGTGGAAGCAGAGGAGAGAGGATTTCTTTGTTCAACTCTGAAATTCCATCAGACAGAGAGGAAATTGACAAGAATGCAAAAAATATTCAAGACGAGATGAGGGGGAAAGCCCCCATGAACCCATGGAACATGGGCCTCCCCTTCTGCTAGATTATGAGAACATCCTTTTAATCATCACAGTGAAAATGAGCCCAGACAGGCAGAAACACTTGCTGATAAGGCTTACAAGCTGTGTTTGGAGGACTTTCAAACAGTTCTGCTGCTGTTAATGCTGTTGACTTTGCCTGAGAACAAGGGTAAAAAGATCTCAATCTCCAGGTCCCCATTTCTAGAAACAGTGAGGTTAATCTGATAGAAGCACTGGGGCTTCTCACTCCTGTGTCAAGAGCCTGGAAGATGCAACAGGAGTGTAGCACCAATGCAATTTTCACAGCACCCATGGCAGATATGAATATTGCAGCACAATGCACAACTGGGAAATACAACAGATTCTCCACGTGGAAGGCAGAACCAAAACATTTGGACACCAGAAAGCCAAATCTATCATAGTAACAAAAATCTATACACAATAACAATGGAGAGAACAACAGCATCCCCAAACTTTCCCTCTGCTAGACTTCTTACAAAGCACGTCTCTTACACAAATCCAAAGCAGGCCCTCTTAAACAAAATCACATTCATAGAATCACTCATGCTACCCAGGAGCCTGCTTCCTTCCTAGCTCTGACTGCTCTCACACTAATTTCCTCTCAGCTCTCCTCTAGCTCTGCCTCTTCCTTTTCCATCCATTTAGCAAACTCTTTCCAGCACAGGCTCCCGGTGACTCAAACTCATGTAATTCAAGCTTCCATGTGACCCTGGCAGGTCACATGGGTCTATTAATGAATATGAAAGATTTTCCATTTAAATTACCATTATAAGAAGAGATACAAAAATGGAAGAAAGTAGTTGAGAAAACTTTCCTGACTATGGGGCAACATCTCCCTGACAATTAATCAAAAGTTCAACTCTGAGGAAATCAAGAAACTATTCAGACCACAGCAAAGTCAGCTGCCTCAGTTATGGACTGATGAGGAACTATCCAGCATCAGACATGGTTTGTCCTTCTGGAGATGCCCAGGCTTAGTTCTCCCTACCACAGTTGAGAAATCTGAATGCGACCTTAGTCAGGGCCAGGTCCAAGACAAGAACAATGGTGCAAGACCAACAGAAGATTTTAGTTTCATCAGTTTTGAGACTGAACTCTGTCTCCCAGACCCCTTATTGTTAGAAATTGACAGGGACCACTCCTCCAACTCCAGTCTCCACAGAGAAGTCTTGCTTGATGAAGAACTCTGGGGACCAGACTGACTGGGGCATCTCCCACTGAGTCTCTGTGTCCAAGAGAAAAACGTAAGTGCAAAATTATATTTCGAACTTTTGTTCTCATGTTTCAAACTGAGGCTACAGTGCAGAAATGCCTTTCTCAGAAACTAATTTCTTTGTCTGAGATTCGGCAAATGGCCTGTGATGATGAAAAGAAAAATCTTGTGGGTCACAAGAGTTTAAAAAGATATTCTGGGTTGGGAATTTCCCTGATAGCCTTTAAGACTGATGGCCTTGACATCTGTTCACTTCCCTGCAACAGGTTAAATAGCCAGGTCTCATGCTCAGGACTCAGTGTAATGTATTTTGAAGAGCTATTATAGTATGTACCATGCTCACATACTTCCTCTCCCACTTTTGCCCTCACTTTTTAAGCGGGATCATAGCATCAGACTTTCAGAAGTAAAAGTGGCCTCAGCAGTTGCTTAGTCCAATAGGTTTATGACAGAATTTCATTTGCCAATGAGTAGATTAAAGGCAGATGTAGGCTCATATGCCCTACCTGAGTTAGGCTATAAGGACAGGATCCATGGATATACATTTTGCTCTTTTGACAACAGGAATAAAGAATTTAGAGCTTCTAGAGACCCTGGAGGTAACCTTATTTTATATCTTTATTTTACAAATGAGGAAACTGATGCCCAGGAAAGTATATAGATGCCTGCATTTAAACAATATATAGCAGATCAATTGTTTGGTTCTTTTACTCCAAAACTAACATTCTTTCCACTACCCATTACTCTCCCCTAGAGAAGTCCACAAGACCAGTTCATGCACTCAAAATGCAAGTAGACCTGCATCTCTCTATGAATCCCACTACAAGTATTTTACCTTCAGGGATCACCAGAATTATAAAGTATCTCAGAGGCCATTAAAGCACAAGACATCAGAGATGTAACAGTATTCTAGGATGTAGGATTGCATTCAACAGAGGAGGAGAAGGAATACAAACCTTGGGATAGCCTGAAGTCACTGGTTGAGATACCAGGCTATCACAATATAGCCACTGATCATGGGCATCTCCTGTGGCCTGGGGATGGAAGGACAGGCATAGTGGTATGAACAGATGAGTGGATAGATGAACGAATGTATGAAAATGAATTGTATGGTTCACTGTGATACATGCTGGTGAAACAAATGCCAAAGAAAAGACAGTCTGTTCTAGAGAAGCTTACATTATAATAGGGTGTGTTCAGAGAGAACCAGTATTTTTGGTGTGATGACTGCCCAGAATTTTCAGGGCTACTTTCTACCTTTGGTGTCCACCTGTTCCACCCCACTCTCAACTGTGGCTCCAACAAGCTGAAGCATGCAGATGTAAGAGTGGCAAAGCCAACGTGTGATGAAGAGTGCTGGACTGATCATAGACTTATCCTTTACAAGCTAAATATTCACATTCATCAAAAGTGCTACCCGCAAGGAAAAATGATTAGCAGAAGAATTAATGTCAATAAATTAGAGCTCTTCTCCAAGTATGTACAGGTTGTTGCTAACTTGGAGGAAAAGTTGAGCCAACACACAGTTGGCAACAGTGGATCAGAAAAGAAGTGGGCAGCTTTGAGAAATTAGGTGTACAGCAATGCATTTGCTCATCTAGGTCAGAACGCTCACAAAAACCAAGACTGGTTTGATGAAAATGATGGGGAAATTCAGAAGCTGTTACCAGCAGGATAGTTCAGCCACTTCTAAGAAGGCAGTATTTAATTCCATCAAAAGCAGAGTGCAAGTAAAGCTTAGAGAGATGTGGGACTCCTGGCTCAGTAAGAAAGCAGATGAAATTCAATTTTATGCTGATAGTAACAATCCAAAATGCTTTTATGATTTCCTGAGAGTTATTTATGGAACAAAAACGTATGGTGCATCACAACTACTCAGTGATGATGGGACAACATTGATTGGTGATAAGGACATGATCATAGAGAGATGGGCTGAACACTTCCATGGTGTTCACAACAGACCATCATCAATCAATGCTGAGACCATTGACCATTGACCATTTACCTCAGGTTGAAGCCAGACCCTTTTTAGCTGAACTTTCAACTGACAAAGATGTTTTGAGTGCCATTAGGTTCCTTCCATGTAGCAAAACACCAGGTGTTGATTCTACTCCAGCTGAGATTTACAAGATAGGGGGACCATTGTTCATATGAAAGCTGACTATAATTTTACAGGTTATCTCCCAGGAGTTCAAGGATGCCTCCATTGTCCATCTCTATAAAGGAAAAATGAATGGATTACCCTGTGACAATCAGAGGGGAGTCTCTCTCTTAGTCTTTGCTGGCAAGATACTGCTAAAGTCCTCCTTAACAGGCTGATCCTTCACCTGGAAGATGGTAATCTACCTGAGAGCCAGTGTGGCTTCAGAAAGGGCCAAGGAACAGTCAATATAGTGTTTGCTGCCTGACAACTCCAGGAGAAATGCCAGGAACAGAACAGAGGTCTGTACACAATGTTTGAAGATCTCCCCCACCCTAACAAATTTTTCAGCTTCTTTATGTATTGTCTTTCTCCATTAGAATTCAGCCTCCTTCATGACAGGGGCTATGATTCTTTTCCAGGTGAAGGATCAGCCTGTTAAGGAGGACTTTAGCAGTATCTTGCCAGCAAAGACTAAGAAAGAGACTCCCAGGAAAGGCAGTCTCTCTGCTCAAGAGTGGCATGTCCTCCTCTCTGGAAGCCACAATCCCCCTGCTCTTCTTTCCCCCCTCCACAGGAATCAAAGTGCGTTTGGAGGGGAGCCCATGAACTCTGCATGAGAATGCTGATATTCAGTGTACATTAAGAATCTAATCACCATGAAGCCTGATCCCTGGTGACAACTTTGGCACTTGCTTTGGCAAGAGAGTAAACTTCACCTTGTCCTAATAACACAGATGCCATACCAAGGCCAAGTTCATCATTAGAAGCATTTATACAGAATCAGCCCGAACCATAACAAAAGAACAAGGCCCATCCAATATACTTCTCCCTTTGTCTCAATAGCTGCCCATTTTATAGGAACCTAAAGTTTGCAAAGTGTCAGTCCTCAACAGATGTAATTATTATTATCCACATTTCACCAATAAGAAAATTGAGGAATAAGGCAGGGTTCGTGACAGAATTTGATTGATCTCTGGTTCTCCTGTGCCTGACAACAGCTGTCCATCCACAGGATGCCTAGCAATCACTTTGACTTGGTCTGGTTGAGCAACATCATGTGACTGGCAAATCAGGCTGGTACAGTCCTTTTCTTGGGCTATCAGAGAAAAAATTCACCCATTCTTTTACAGAAACAATACCAATAAAGACCAACTACTCCAAATCCTGCCATTGGCTACAGTGCAGTATGCCAAGCGCTAGAAATGGGGGAAGGTACAGGCATTTATTATGCTCCTACTATGTTCTATACAATAGGCTGAGCACTTTACAAATATATCTCATTTGACAGCAAGATAAGGACCAGTTTTAGAGAAAACCAGCCTTGGAGAAGAGCTACAATTACTCATGCTAACAGAAGCTGTGAGGAAATAAAACTAAGGCACAACTCTTCTGCCTGAGGGGCAAAAAGCTGGCAGGTATTGACTAAGGTGCTGCCTCAGCTGCCAGGGCCTTTCCTTCTGATTACCTGACCCTTACTGGGATCAATGGATTTGGGCCCCACTGATCAGACTTCATGCAGCAAAGATGGACAGTCAAAGCCTACTTCTGGCCTAAATACCTTGCTTAACTTTTTAGTCTTCTGAAACCAGTCTCCTGGTCATACAAGGTGGACAAGCCCAAGGACATGATCATTTGAAGAGGCCACTTCAGTATGGTCAGGATTTCAAAGGTTCAATTGGAAGGAAGGAAACTCGCATTTATGGAGTGCTTCTGCTCTGTGAGAGGACTGTGCTAAGCACTGCTGACAAATATGGTCTCATTTCATCCTCACAACCCCCTACAAGGTACGTGCCATTATTATTCCCATTTGACAAGTAAGGAAACTGAGGCAGATAGGGGTTGGGTGGGACTTGCCCAGGGTGACGCAGTTAGTAAGTGTATGAAGCTGGATTTGACCTCATGTCTTTCTGACTCCAGGCCCAGCACTCTAGCCACTGAGATACCACCCAATAGCATTTTTGATGTCCAAAGTCTGTTGTACTATTTACTAAATGCAAAGGAACTCTTTGACAAAACAGAGTATATACATTTGAACACTCCATAGTAACCAGAGGAATAATTGTAAAAGTCTCTAAAAATCAACATTTCATATTTATAAATCTGCAGCATTCTGATCAGAGAATCTCTCCTCCTAATATCACCAGTGAATCAGGCCAGGCATCTAAATGTCCAGGGAAGCCTGTGACTCTGCTCTTCTGGGTCTGGCTCCCACACTATGACTCTTCCTGGCTTATGGTTTGTCCTCATCCAGTTCTAGTTAGAACCCAGGGATGAAATCAGACATGGCACAGTTATTATCCACCTCTCTCATCCTGAGGGCTTCTACCCTCTACACCCTGGGGCACAAATAGAGTAACAGCCTTCCTGGTTAACAGAGAATTCTCTTTGCCACTGCTCCAGCTGCTTTGACTCCCACCTCTCCACAATACTTCTGTACAGTAATTTCCAAAATCACAAAGTGAAGAGCTTAGCACGGGTTGTGGGGTTCCCAGAACAGTAGAGGTCAATAATCTCCTCCAGGAGAGAGCCGCTGGACCCAGGGGATGGGTTGCCCAACCCTTAGGGTGAGCTCGGCACTCCTGCCCCTGGGCATGGGGGGTCACTTTTGATCTCTCTTGCCATGAGAGATGCTGGGTCTTTCTGTGGGATCTTCAGAGTTCCAGTACTGTTGAAATCAGGTTGGTCCCTGAGGGCAAATGAAAGCTGCAAAAAAGGGTTCCTACTGGGAAAATATACACAACCCATAACAGACATGCACAAATCCCCTTATTGTTTTGGACACACTGGGCCTTTCTCTGAAACAGATTCCCAGAGCCTCATGAGAGGTCACCAAGGAGTGGATATATTCCTTCTGAAAAACCTCCCAGGTGAGTAGAAAACATCCCCCACCTGTCTTTCATCTGGCACAGCAGAATTTGGAAGTGGAGCACATGTAGGCCCAAGGCTGGCTTTTATTGGGCATGACCATTGAAATAGAAGGCACCATTACATCGTCAAAGGAAAAGATTCCTAATGTTGTCCTTTGCCCTTTTAGGCTCAAGTCTGCAAGAAACATTGGATTTAACACTAATCTATAACCAAGTCATTTTCAGAGAGAGTTGTCTACACTGCTAAGAGTTCCTCCTGCCCTCTGTCCAACAAGACTTTTTGCCTTGAGACAATATTATATATAATGTCAGAATCCTATTCTTGGTGAACATTGCTAAGTAGGTGAAGTCACCCTGGCATCCCTCTCTGATGACTCCTCTCCAACGAGGGGGGCTTCTCTCAAAGATGTGTAATCAGATTCCAGCTGAGTAGAGGGTAAGAAGGTGCCTCACTTTCACAGGAAGGAGGGCACTTTCCCTCCTGCAGTGGGAGGCTCCCAGCAGGGGTAGGGAAGGCAATGATCTCCTCTAGGCTGGTTCAGTTTGGTCATGACCATTAATGTACATCCCTAAGAAAGTTGATCACCAGTGTTCTACTCATTTCACTAAAGGGGAAATTCTGGAGAGGGGCTTTAGGCCAGAGAAAGAGGATTTCTAAATATTTTCTGCTTTCTTAAAACAGGCTGTGTCAACCAAAAAGGTCAGAAAAGTCCTAATTATGGCTTCACATGCCAAATGGAGGCATTCAGAGGAGAGGCAGATTTATTCACATGCCACATAGCATGCTACATTCTACATTCTCCCTTTCCCAGCATGAGACAGGCTGCTTTTCCTCCTCAAGGTTCTAAGGCCAGCACTGTGGGGTGCATGTAGCTGGCCTTACCCTGAGAGAAGGAATGAATGGAGAAAGCCTTGATTCAGTGCTTACTCTGTGCAGAGTGCTGGGGATACATGAAGAAAAGACAGGCTGTACTGGGGATACAAGACCTAGGAAAGGTCTCAGCTACAAGTCAGAAGGAATGGCCCCATGGTCCTTGGAGGACAGCCCCAGAGTGCATGGGAAAACATTCTTTCATGCTATTTCCACTGATAAAAGCACTTTAGTCACTGATGCTGAACCACTAGACAGTGCTAAGGCCTGAGTAACAAGGACTTCCTTCGGCAGTTGTGGAATGATCCCTGTCAGAGCTAGCCCTAGGCTGGATGGCCCCGAGCTCGATGTCCTCAGGCTCTACATCCCCAGGGGTAGCTCTCCTGGAAGCCTGGTTTTTCTAAAAGTTCTAGTGCTCAGAGGTCTGAGTTGTCTCCAGTGCAGTCTGAGAGATGATGGTCAAGGTGTTGACTGTGATTTGCCTTGTCTAGTGCATGCCACCTCCCCTCCCTCCCTCAGGCTGGCTTGAGACACTGTGGGCAGAGGTTTGTGACATTTAGTGGGCATGGTTGGGCCTTCCCTTCAGGAGCTGCTTCCCCTGATGATGGCTGTGATAGAGGAACTGGAAATACGACTGCTGGGGGGATTGAGAGAGATATGAAGGGGTGGTCAGGTCATTGTCAAGGTACTGGGTGAAAATTAGGCTGGAGCTCTTGCTACCCAAGAACAAGCCAAGATAAGTATAGAGTAATAGGGGCAGTGTGCAGGGCACAGAACTGGAGGGAATAAGCCAGACCTGGATTGACAGCTGGAGTGTACCTGGGAGCTGTCCAGTCTGACCCCTCACTTTCTAGGGGATGGATCTAGTGAGCCCAGAGGACTAAAATTCTTACAAAGCAAAAGGGCCCAGTTGGAATTCTAAGTCAGTTCCTCTGAGCTAGCAGGACCCCAGGGTAATGGGGGAGAGGGACAGTGCCCCCTCACTGTGGGCAGGGGGCTGGTGGAACCAAGGCAACTGGCCTTCACCTCTCACATTCCCCCAACATGAACTGGGATAGCTGTGAAGAAAGGCAGAGTTCAGGCCTGGGTGAGTTCAGTGTAATTTTGGCAATCCCCTGTTGGGGAGACTCAGCTGCAGGCCCTTAGACTGAGAAAAATATGGAAGTGTTTTTCAGGACCTTGGTGGGGAGCTCCTGAGACTCTGGGAATCTCCTCCTGACTGTTTCTCAGCTCCTTGACAGGTGCTTTTTTCCACCTTTAGTCTGGAAAACAAACTCCTTCACCCCTTTGGGAATGGCCTCTCCCCAGTCTGTTGCGTAGTGTGGTTAGTCAAGCCCCTCATTTTAGCTGGCACCAGAAGGGGCCCCACACACTAAGCTCTTGGAGGGAGTAGGAGGATCGGGCCTGGGCTTTCTAAGAGCCTCTGGGGGGCTAGTTGCAGTCCCAGCTGGGCAGCAGAGTCTGCCTCCAAATGAACTTGTCACCACAAACCCTCCTGTAAGAGAAAAATGACCAAGGTCATTGGGAAGATGCCAATCATCCACAGGACACACTGAGATATAGTCCCCTGTACCTGCTACCCTAGCTCCCATCAGAGCCCTTAGGGAAAACTGAGGTACTGTCTGTGTCCTGCCAGGGCAGAAGGCTTCTCTGAGACTGAGCATGGTTGACTCTCTGGCTGTAATGGGCCAGATTCCTGACTGATTCAGTCAGGCTGGTTTTAGGGGCCAGGAGAGGAGGTAAAGAAGCAAGAAAGAGGGCTGTCTCCTTTAGTAGAGGTTTAATTAATGCTGGATGGATGGCAGGATGGCATGAAAGGCCTCTCCAGTCCTGTGGGCAGACACACAAAAAGAAGCTCACAGGAGAAGGATGTTCCTAGGGGTGGGGAGCAGGGGAATGAATCCCCACCCTGGTGAGATCTCAAAGCCATGGGAAGTTGAGTGTGGGGGCCTTGTCTGACCACCTCTTGCTGGCTCCTGGGGCTACAATAATAAGAGCTAACATGTATACAGTGCCAACTGTGCACCAGACGCTGTGCTGAACACTTTATAAATAGTATCTCAGTTAATAATACTAATGATAACTAACATAGATACAGTCCTCACTGTGCGCCAGGCACTCTGCTAAGTGCTTTACAATTATTATCTTGTCTTATCCTCACAACAACCATGGAGGCAGGTGCTATTATTATTCCCATTTCACATCAGGGGAAACTGAGACAATCAGAGGTCCAGTCACTGGTGTCGGGTCAGGAAGCTAGTAGGTGTCTAAGGTTATATTTGAACTCAGGTCTTCCTGACTCTCAGCCAGACACTCTTATCCACTGCCATCCCTCAAGGCTCTGGGCCTCACAACTCATGATTGAAGTTTGTTAGTGTTGGTGCTGTCAGTACTGATGATGGTGGGCTCCTGATCCAAGGACTGTTCCACTCGTAAAGTCTGCAGGTCTAGGCTGGAAGTGGAGCTGGAGGCCTGGAGGACGATGCTCTTCTAATTGGGGCTGTAGTGTAGAGTTCTGGGAAATCTCCAGTGGGGTGTGAAGGGAGCTGGTGGTACAGGTGGTGGTGCCAGGACTGTGCCCTATGTATTGCCTGTCCCTCAGTGTACCTTGAAGCTTTAACTTTCCCTTCAGTTCCACATGGTTCCCTTCTCTTCTGCTGTATGTAATTTCTTATAGACAAAAATTTAGAAGTACAACCACACTTTCCACAATCTCACCTTTGCAAAAGAATTTTCCTGGTGGAACCAAGATGGCAGAGTAGAAGCGCTTCCCCCACAGCCCAAAAAGTGCCTGTAAAAAATTCTAGAACTCTCAACAAATTCTAGAGCAGCAGAAGCCACTGAACAACAGAGTGAAAGAGGCTTCCAACCAAAAGGTAACCTGGAAGTTGGACAGGAAAGGTCTATCTCATGGGATGCTGAGCAGAGGAGAGCCCAGCCCTGGTCACGCAGCACTGGGAGAAAAAGGACCTGAACAGACCTCGGGGAAGAGTTCCCAGTAGGGAAGGTGCCAGATCCCTCAACCCACAAGTAACAAAGAAAGTTCCAAAGGTCAGTGTGGGAGGGCTTCCCCAGCTGGGAGAGAGGGGAATGAGGTTCCTCCAGCAATACCCCCAGGTGACAACAGCAGCAGCAGCAGCAGACTGCAGGCAGCTACAGTGGCCAGAAAGCAACCTGGGTCCCTTGTCCAGGAAGTTTAGCTTAAAGCCTCTGGCAGTAGGGAGCAGCTGATCTAAACCTTAGCCCTGAGTGATGGCTCTACCCACACCCCAAACCACTGGGAATTGAGCAACTGAGTCGAATCTCAGGCTTGAACACAGTTCTGGGGAGAGGAGGGGCAATAGGACCATCCTCTTGACAAAGTCTTTAGAAGTCAAGTAACTGGCTGGGAAAATGACCAAAAAAGAGGGAAAAAATAAGATCATAGAAGGTTACTTTCTTGGTGAATAGGTGTCTCCTCCCATCCTTTCCTATGAGGAAGAACAAGGCATACTATCACAGGAATTCATGGCCCTTGCCTCCAGGGCCTCCAAAGGTAACTTAAATTGGAATCAGGCAATAGAAGAGCTTGAAAAGCAAGTTAGCAGTTTGCTAAAGGAGAGCCAAAGAATGCTGAGGAAAATAACATTGTTAAAAAGAGGCTAACTCAATTGAAAAAAGAGGTCCAAAAAGCCAGTGAGGAGAAGGAGGCTTTAAAAAGCCAGAATTAGCCAAATGGAGGAGAAGGTTCAAAAGCTTACTGAACAAAGTAGTTCTTTTAAAGTGAGAATTGAGTTCAGGGAAGTGAATGACTCTGAGATAAATCAAGCAGTTAAAAAACAAAACCAAAAGACTGAAAAAATAGAAGATAATGTGAAACATCTCATTGGAAAAACAACTGACCAGGAAAATAGATGCAGGAGAGACAATTTAAAAATTATGGGATTACCTGAAAGCCACGATCAAAAAAGAGTCTAGACATTATCTTCCATGAAATTATCAAGGAAAACTATCCTGATATTCTAGAACCAGAGGGTAAAATAAATATTGAAAGCATCCATCTATCATCTCCTGAAAGAGACCCAAAGAGAGAAACTTCTAGGAATATTGTGGCCAAATTTCAGAGTTCCAGGTCAAGGAGAAAACACTGCAAGCAGATAGAAAGAAACAATTCGAATATTGTGGAAATACAATCAGGATAACGTAGGATCTGGCAGCTTCAACATTAAAGAATTGAAGGGCTTGGAATAGGATATACCAGAAGTCAAAGGAACTGGGATTAAAACCAAGAATCACCTACCCAGCAAAATTGAGTATAATACTTTAAGGGAATAAATGATCATTCCATGATATAGAGGACTTTCAAGCATTCATGATGAAAAGACCAGAACTGAAGAGAAAATTGGGCTTTCAAACACATGAATCAAGAGAAGCATGAAAAGGTAAACAAGAAAGAGATATCATAAAAGACTTTCTAAAGCTGAACTGTTTATATACCTACATTGCAACTCTTGAGACTTTTCTCAGTATTTGGGTAGGTGGAGGGATTGTACACACACACACACACACAGACAGAGAGTAGGGGTTGACTTGAATCAGAAGAGATGATATCCACAAAAAAAATAAAATAAAAATTAAGGGATGAGGGAGGAAAATACTGAGAGAAAAAAGGGAGAAATGGAATGGGGAAGGTTATAACTCAGAAAAGAGATAAGAAATATCTTGTTCATTGGAGAAGAAAAGGGAGAAGGGGAGAGGGGAAAAGTGAAGCTTACTCTCTTCACATACAGCTTAAGGAGGGAATAACATGCTCACTAAATTCAGTATGTAAATCTATCTTATACTACTGGAAAGTAGGGGGGGGCAACAAGTGGGGTGAGGGGAATGATAGAGGGGAGGGCAAATGAAAGAAGGGAGTAACTAGAAATAAACACTTTTGAGACAGGACAAGGTCAAATAAGGGAATAAAAAAATAAGGGGAGATAGAGTAGGATAGAGGGCAATATAGTTAGTATTACACCACATGATTATTATGGAAGTCTTTTGCAAAACAACACATATATACCCTGTACTGAATTGCTTACCTTCTCAGTAGGGTTGGGGAGGGAACGGGGGAGGGAGAGAAGTTGGAATTCAAAGTATAAGCAACAAATGTTGAGAATTTTTATTGCATATAATTGGGAAATAAGAAATATAGGGAATGGGGTATAGAAATTTATCTGGCCCTACGAGAAAAGAGAGAAGATGGGGATAAGTGAAGGGTGGGGTGTGATAGAAGGGAGGGTACATTGAGGGAAGGAGTAATCAGAATGCAAGGTATTAAGAAGTAAGGGGGAGGGGAATGATGGGGAGAAAAAATGGACATGTTACAAAGTGATGTAAAAGCAATTAGTATTAAAACAGTTGGCTGAATTAATTACTGAGAATACACCAATGACATCTTTAGTTTGGGGAAAAGAATTTTAGTCTAAATTTCACCTCTAGTTAACTCTTGACTTCTTTGTTGTTGAGGCAAAAGTCTAATTCCTGGAAATGTTGACATCTAAAGTACCATAGAGAGACCGTGGGAAGGGGTGTAAGGAATAGGCAGACTTTTCTTGGAACCTTCTGTATTCCTCCAGGAGGGGAGTATAAGTGATGGTGTCCACCAGAACCTTCTGTCCTGAGATATCAGGAGGGCTGATGGAACCTGGGCATTCCCTTTCTCTTTCTCCTTTTCCTGTTTGCTCCAGGGCTGAGCATTGTTTCTGGCTGTTCGAGATGTGTTCTTGGTGGTCTGGGGACAGCTTTTCCTTTCAGTCCCTCACCCAATGACTTTGACTCAAGAATGAGTGAAGGCCTTATTCACAGTTCATTCGGATAGATTCAGAATGGAGGGAATTGCTTTTAAGTGGGGGATGGAGATGGGGGATACCCTCCCCTTCCATAAATGTGAGAGGTGATTCGAACCTGGGTCCTCCTCTTCTAGAGCCATGATCTTTTCACTGAGGTATACAATCTCCTTGACCTAACACCTAGACAAAGTCAGTGGTAGAAAGACTGTTAGTGTTCTAGTGATGGGACCCCTTATCTGCGGCTTCTCCCACAAAGCTAGCTATGCACTTTGGCTCTTTGTTGAACAAGGGGCTGGGAGGACACAACACTTGCTTGGTCCTTGCAATTGGGGAAGGTGGGTGAAAGATCAATGGCTACTGGGTTGAAGGAAGGACTCTTGTCTAGGAATGTCTTCTCTCTGTGGTCAAGGAGAATGAGGTGTCCCTAGAGCTCTCTCTTTTAGATTCCTTCTCTCAGCGCAAACATTTTTACTCCCTTGAGTCCCCAGCAAAGGTGGACTTGGTAAGTGTGAGAGGGGATGTCTCTCCTCTCTCTCACCTCACTGAAGTTGTAGCTCAAAACAGGCAGCAGTGGGGACTTGTACTAACCTGGTCAAGCCCAAGTCTCTGACCACATTGTTCTCCATCTTTCCTTGAGAATGTCAGTAACCAGAAATCCTGACAAATGGAAGCTTCCACTCTTGGCCAAAACCTTAGGGGCAAGAGGGCTTTGGAGTTATGTTCCAACTGCCAATAGAAGGTGATTTCCCTGATAACACAAGGCTTCTGAGATGATAATTCTGATCATTCTGGATCATCTAGGGACTACAGCCTAAAGGTAAGTCAAAAGCGTACTTTGGCTGGCCTAGAAAACTAGACCAGGAATCATCCTGCAAGTCTGAGGGGAAAGTGAAAGGTCTGTTTTCCAGTCTCACAAAGTTGTTGTCACCTTTAAATATGATGGGCTTTTCGTAGCTGCATCACAAAGACCTGTCTCTGAGTCACTGCCTGTTAAGTATTTTCTGTGGTGAAGGAAATAAACAGCTATCCTATTCCCAATAACCATATTGTATCCTGAGTCCCCTTTTCTAGACAAAATGGCTCTTGTCTCATCAGAGTTCTGGATGGGGTGCCATGGATCATTCAAAACACGAAGGTTTGAGTTAGCCCTGATTTAGCAACAATGTATTCAGACATCCTCAGGTAAAAGCAGCTCCCAAAGAGGTTAAAACCAAGAAGAAATAAAGTTCTCTGGGGCATCCAGAGGTCTCTGTCAGAGTGGTAGAAGTGACTCAAATCCTCCACAGAGAAGAAAGAGGTGCATGGGGCTTCTCTGCAGAGAAGTGGAGGTCAGGAACTTACTGAGATTTTGAGTGGATCTTCCACTGGAAGGGTCCTGGATTGCTTGGGGGCAGCTGGGTGGCACAGTGGATAGAGTGCTGGATATGGAGTCAGGAAGACTCATCTTCCCAAGTTCAAATCTGGCCTCAGACATTTACTAACTGTGTGATGCTAGGCAAGTAATTCAACCTTGTTGGCCTTGGTTTCCTCATATGTCAAATGAGTTGGAAAAGAACATGGAAAACTGCTCCAGTATCTCTGCCAAGAAAACCTCTAAATGGAGTCATTAAGAGTTGGACACTACTAAAATGACTGAACCTTGCCCAGCCCATTTCCTATACCTATAAAAAGAAGGAACTAGACTAGAATTACCTGGCCCTGAGGCCTCTTTCAGCTCTTGCTATAGGAGCCTATGACTCATAACATGTAATAAGGATGGAAAGGCAGGCTAGGGCTGGGATGGGAAAGATTTTACATACCAGTCCAAAGAATTTATATTGACCTCTTTCCTTTTCTATCCCAGCTCTGCTTAGTTTCCACTCCAGGCAACATTGGCCCTTCCCCCAGGATAAGCTAATCCCTTGAAATGGAATCACCAGGCAAAGTGCCACCTTCTCTCCTGCCTCAGGTGCCTCTACCCTCTTATTGGAGGACTCCACCCAAGCCTTCCTTCATAGAGAGAGGCCTCTGAACTTTCCAGGTAACTCTCCTTTCTCTAGTAGTGACTCTGCTTTGTTTTAGAACATCATGCTTCCAGGCTGGGTACCCCATTGTGCCCCCCCTTCAGATTCCTTTTGTGTATTGTCTTCTGCTGTTAGATTTAAGTCCTTGGAGTCAGGGATTATCTTCCTTTTTCTTATTTGTAACCCAGAATTTAGCACAGTACCTGGAACAGAGTAGGTGCTTATAAATGTTAATGAATTGAATTAATCTTGGAGGTAATAGGGAGCCACTTGAGGTTATTGAATAGAAGGTGCTTACATGGGCAAATCTGTGCTTCAAGAGTCTATCTTTGGCAGTTATATGGGGGAATGGAATGGAAAGGGGAAAGACTTGAGGCAGGTAGACCTGGGAGCATTCTGCTGCAATAGCCTAAGCATTGTTGGTGGAGTTGTGAACTGATTCAGCCATTCTGGAGAATGATTTGACACTATGCCCAAAGGGCTACTGAACTCTGTATATCCTTTGATCCAGCAATGCTACTACTAGGTACATATCTCAAAGACATCAAAGAAATGGGAACGACCTGTTTAGATCAAATATATTTACAGGAGCTCTTTTGGGAGTGGTTAAGAATTGGAAATTGAAGGGATGCCCATCAATTGGAGAATGGCTAAACGAGTTATGGCATATGATTATGATAGAACATTATTGTGCTAACAGAACTGACAAGCAGAATGATTTCAGAAAAGCCTGGAAAGACTTACAAGAACTGATGCAAAGTGAAATGAGCAGAACCAAGATAACACTGTACACAGTAACAGCGATATTTTACAATGATTTACTGTCAATGACTTAGCTGTTCCCAGGAATATAAGGTTCCAAGACCATCCCAAAGGACTCATGAGGAAACATGCCATCCTCCTACAGAGAAAGAACTCATAATATCTGAATACAGGCTGAAGCATGTTATTTTTCTCTTTTTTCTTTCTTCCTTCCTTTTCTTCCTTTCATTCTTTTTTATTTGAGTCTTCTTGTACACAATGACTAATATGGAACTGTTTTACATGATTGCACATGCACAAACTATATCAGATTGATTATTGTCTTAGAAACAGGGTAGAGGAGAGAGGGAGGGATACAAACTGGAACTCAAAACTTTTAAAATGTTTAAAATTGTTTTAATATATAATTGAAAAAAAATAAATTATTATGTAAAAAAAACAGTCTAAGTGTGAGGCGATGAGGACCTGTATCAGGGGTTGGCTGCATCAAGGGAGGGAAGGAAAAAGATAATAACATATGCTTGAGGACTGATTGAATGCCAGAAGCATGAGATGTTTTGAAGAGATGCTTATCGGATCTGGGGGCACTGGGCTGTGCTTCAGCCTACTCATCAGAATTGACTCAAAGAGGGAATAACATACACACTGGGTTGGGTATAGAAATCTATCTTAACACACAGGGAAGAAGGAGGGGAATAGCATTAGAGGGGGGAGGGCAGATTGTGGAAGATGGTGCTCAGAACCAAAACACTTTTGAGGAGGGACAGGGTGAAAGGAGAGAGAGAAGGATCAACAAGGGGAAAATTGGACAGGGGAATTACAGATTTAGTGAACATAACTATGAAAAAATGTTTACAGAATGTTTCTTTGATAAATATATTGAAAACAGAATCAAATTTATAAGAACACAAGTCATTTTTCAAATGATAAATAGTCAAAGGATATGAACAGGCAGTTCTCAGAGGAAGAAATCAATGCTATCTATAGTACCAAAAGAATGCCCTCAATAACTGTTGATTAGAGAAATGCACATCAAAGCAACTCTGAAATACCACTTCCTGGTTATCAAATTGGATTATCTGATGGAAAAGGAAAATGACAGATAATGGCAGGGATGTGAAAAACTGGAACACTGTGCACCGTTAGTGCAGTTTTGAACTGATCCCATCATTCTAGAGAGCAATTTGGAACTAAGTCCAAAGAGCTATAAGTCTGTGCACACCCTGTGACCCAGCAATGCCACTCCTTGGTCTGTATACCAAAGAGATTTTTTTTTAAAAAAAGGAAAAGGACCTATATGTACAAAAAAATCTATGGCAGCTTTTTGTGCTGGCAAAAATTGGAAATTGAGGACATGCCTATCAATTGTGCAGTAGCTAAACAAGTTGTCATATATGATTGTTTTTCTATTTTTTCTCTTCCAATTACATGTAAAGACAATTTTTAACATTCAGCTTTTTGAAATTTCCTAGGTGGTGCAATGGAGAGAGTGATAGAACTGGAGTTAGCAGGAAGTGAATACAATGCCTGCCTCAGATCCTTGTCAGCCAGGTAGCCCTAGGCAAGTTGTTTGATTTCACTTCCTCAGTTTTCTTGTCTGCGCAATGGACATAATAGCACTTGGCTCCCCTAGGGTTGTTGTAAGGATCCAGTGAGTTTTACAGACCTTAAAGCAGTGTGGACCTTTGAGTTATTTCTTAGAATCTCTCATACTTCTCAAGTCTTAATGCAAAACAGTTCTCCATTCATGCAGATACCAGAGCACCTGTAGTGCCCACTTTGTTTCCAGTGCTTTGCTACAACAAAATGGCCACTCTGACTATTTTGGTGGGTACAGGAATTCCTTTGGGCTAGCAGGGAGTCAGATAAGCATTGCAACAGTGCACATAAAAGTATCCCTAAATGAAAGTCGATGGAAGAGACCAGGAACTCACTGAGAGTGCAGTAGGTTTGCCCCTAGGACTGCAGGGTCAGCAGGGCTCAAGGCAGTTATTGTAACTGGAATGTTTGCATAATCCTGTCTTTGTTTTCCAGGACGGTTTGACTCTGGGATAAGGAACTGATGGTGTGTGTACATTCATTAATTACTTTGGTAGAAAAACCTGGTCGACCTGAAAGTATGGTTAAGAAAGGCAAACAGGCTAAATGTATACTCTTTATTCCCTTAAAGCCAGCAGAGCCAGAAAAACTTCTAACTAATACAAGAATGACCAGGCTTAAATCTGTTTAAGACAATCCAAGGTTGTCTGTGTCCTTCAGTTTTATGGTCTCTATGAGTGATTAACTATACCAGGAGAAAAGAATTTCTTAATTGCATAGGTTGTAAATACAATGAGATAACAGAGTTGAAAAAGTTTCAATTGAAATTATGACCCAAGACATCTGTGTTTTCTTTACCATTAACATGCCATAACATAGTGTATGTCCACAAACTATTAAGATAGGGAAAAAGTCCCATTATCCAAGATAGTGTCTTGGGTTAAGGGTCTTATGAGGTATGCTAAGTCAGTCCCATCTGACCTTGTTGACACAGGAAGAGGTATTTCCTTAGTTTACTTCAGAGAGGTCCAGGCTCTTCTTCTGTTTAATCCAGATCAGAATGGCAAAGACCTTTTCAAGTTTTACCAAACCAGACTAATGCGCAAAGGACCCAGCCAGGAGACTTGGAGACCAGCAGATAGCTGGTCCGTGAGCCCGGGAGGTGGGGCGGGGAGGGGGTCGGGGAGAGAGGGAGAAGAGGGTGGGAGGAGAGAGGGGGAGAAGTCTATCTTCAGAAACAAGTTCTTTCCCCTCTCCCCATCCAGGCCTTGAACTTAGAGTCTCTGGAGAGTGGGAGGAGAAAAGGGGGACGTCACCCCCCCCACCCCACCCCCCACCCCCAACCCCCGTCCCTAGGAACCAATCAGGCCTCTCCAGCCCTCTCTCCCTCTGGGCCTTTGTATTGTTCCTCCCGGAGGGCGGAGGATTGCCCCGACCCTATTTAGAGTGGGCTCTCGGCCTCCTGGATCAGGACCCATCTGATCCGGACAGGTCTTCGCAGCCATGGGCTTGGAGCTCTACCTGAACCTGTACTCCCAGCCCTGCCGCGCAGTCTATATCTTCGCCAAGGTTAATCGCATCCCCTTCGAGCTGCAGAGCTGGACATGTTCCGGGGTGAGCTCCCAGGCCGGGCTGCCCCCAGTCACAAATGCTGGCCCCCAAACTTTGCCCCCACCCTTAAACAAACCCTGCCCCCATTCACCCTGAGCTCAGCTCGAGTCCTGGACTCCATCCCAGCCAAGCCCTTCCTCTTCCCCTTCCGACTGAAAGTGGGAGTCGGGGGTGGCGGGTGGACGGGATGTGGGGGCACCCTGCAGATGGGCCCCGGGCTCCTTAGGAAAGAGGGGGCAGCTCCCCGCGCCCGGACTATAGTCGTAGGTATGGGGGCAACGGAGGCAAGAGCTCAAGATGTTCCTCCTCCAGCTCCCCGACTTTTGGGGGGCTCTTTAGCTGGGGTTTGGAGAAGGCAAAGACGGGTGTCCCGGTAATCACTGCGCGACCTGCTCGATGCCATCCAATGACCGAGATTACCCAGGGAGGAAGGTAGTAACTGAGGAGGGAGGTGAGCTTGGAGCCTGCTCTCCATAAAGAAGGAAACCTGCGGCTTTGGGGGGGGGGGGGGGGGCGGGGGCGGGGAGGGAATCCCCTGCCTTCTCTCTCCTTCCGTCCCTCCCTCCCACTTCCACTTTTCCCAGTCACGGACCATACTTTCTCCTTCCTTTCTCACTGGTGGAAAGGGTTCTTGTCTCCTCGCCCTCTTTCCCTCCATTCTGAAAAAAATATTCCCTTTTCCCCTGTGGAAGCCCATGGTGGACCTCAGATCTGGGGGTGGCTGAGCTGTGTGTGGGTCAGTCGCGTGGGAATACTATGGGCCTCTTCTTAGCTGGCCCGCAGCCCTAGGCACCCTGCCCTTGTGTTGAGGTCAGGGAAACATAATGGTGAGGTTTGGAGGTGCTCGGAACCCCAAAATACCCACATGTTGATCTTGAGGAATGAATTCAACTGAAGCCTTTCAGCTGACTCTTAAGGAGCTCAACCATTTGTGCCCCATGTAGTGACAAGCGGGCCAGATAGTGTCTCAGCCTGGACAGTCAGAGCTGAATTAAATCTGAGGGCCTTCATGGAGACAAGATGGAATTTATATAGAGAATGACCCTGGGAAAGGTCTACAGGTGGTCTAGTAGTCTCCCAAGGGGGTCTAAGGAGAATCTTGATGAGACTGGGGTAATAGTGATGTAATGGAGGGGGGTGGAGGGAACAGCTGGAGGTATCCGACAATGGAGAGCTTGGGTAGGAAACAATCCAGGATGGGCCAGGCTAAATTAAGGATGACAGATTTCAATACGAAAAGCCAGGTTAAGTGGGAAGATTCTGGGAGGTTCCCAGAGTCTGAATCCTATCATTAAGGGCATCCTGGGCCACCTACAAGACCTCCTGGGTGCTCTGAGAATTAGCTTTCCCAGGTTATAGAGGCATGATTTCCTCAATAAATAAATGAATGAAACAAATACCTTTACTATTTTAACCCTGGAGGTTTCGTGGAGTGACTGGCACCTAGTAGGTGCCTGTTGATTTGACTAGTAAATGCCCATAAGGAGATTCCTGCCACTACCCCTCTTGCTCAATCTTGGAGGGTTGCCTGGGTTTCTTGAGTTTATTGGGGTTAGTATGGGTCCTTGGAGTTCCCTCCAGCCCAGGGTCAACTAGCTTGCAGCACTTGTGCTGGGATCAACTGGAACCTTCTAGCTCAAACCAGTGACAAAGGTACCAGCCCCTTTCTCCTTCCCGATCCTGCAGATTTTTCTCTCACAACTCAGCTGACCAGTGGTCCCTTTGGTTGTTTCCCTCATCTATTTCTATTGGTAATACAACTTGAATTTTTGCTTCAGTGTACCCTCTAAAACATGGAAAAGAATTCTTCTCTCTCTTCTCTGACTGATTTGATTCCCTTTTCCTCTCTTCTTTCTCCCCTTCTTTTTCTCCTTCCACCTTCCCCTTCCTCTCCTTCAATCTCCTGCTCTCTCCCTCTTTTCTTCCTTTTTCTCTCCCTCTCTCTTTCTTCCTTCCTTCCTCTCTTCTTTTTTTCTTCCCTGCCCAACTTCCCTATATAATAAATAAGTTAGTCTCCCATCTTTGCAAGGGGAAAAAACCTTATTTCATTTTGGCACCCTTCAATCCCATGGCCACATTAAACATCTTGCCTTTGTTGACCAACTAGTTATTCCTTTGAAAATAATCAATTAAGTAGTCTAAAGATAATTGGATTAAATGGGTAAATCAAAGCTCTCCAATTTGACTAAACTAGTGGGGGAAGGGAAAATGAGGGGAGGAGCAGGAAGCTAAGGGATTGACTGGCAAACTAGAGGGAGAGAAGTGGGTTGGAAGGGAAGTGCTGCTGCCTTGGTGTTCCTCCTTCATTCTCAAAGAGAATCAATGAATGAGAAGAGCACAAGACTGAGGGTTACCCTAGAAATTGGTTGGCTTCTAGAGCCTTCTACTTGACTTAGTCTCATCTTTCTTCTTAATACCCCAACCTCCAGATTCTTCCAGGAGTGGGGCCATCTCCACTTGTCCTGATCTATACCTGACCAACAGATCCAGATGGCTCTGGAGGAGAAAATGAGGCTGGTGACTTTGCACAGCCCTCCCCTCACTGTACTTTTTCTTCACTTTCCTCCTGATGTTCTCTTTGCGAACAAAGGACAAGAAACATCGAGGGGTCATATTTGTTTATTTCCCATTAATATAATTTGCACACATACATTTTTAGTCAACTAACCTCAGAGCCCTCAGCCCACTTCATTAAAGATTTATGAAATGAACTGGAGGAAGCTACCTTTTCCAATTATAGTATCAAACATTTCGCTCTATTAAATCCCTCAGTCTCTCAGGATTTAATCAATCCTGGGCAGGTAAGGGGTACAGTGGGTAGAGTATTGGCCTTGAAGTATATGGATGCTCCCTTAGTTACTAGGTTTGTGACCTTGGGCATGTCAATTAACCTTTATCAGCCTTAGCATCCTCCTCTGAAAAATGGGAATAAAAACAAGATCTACCTTGTAAAGTTGTTGTGAGGATAAATGAGTTAATAAACTCAAAGCATGTTGCAAAACTTTAAGGTGTTATATAAATACTAGAGGACACAAAGAAAGGGAAAAGACATCCCTGTCCTCAAGAAGCTCACAATGTCATGGGAAAGAAAACATTTTTTAAAAAAGCTGCCAAGGAAAGGAAGGCACCTGGTGTGGAGAACTGGTGAAGTTCAGAGGAGGGTGTAGCTAGGTGGGCTGCCCTGGATACCCTCCTTAACCAGAGGATATCCATTAATCAAGCAGAGGTTCCAAGAGTGAATATTCTGAGGAGATATCAGTCCCAGGGCTGATGGGATCTTTCAAGAGGAGGAGATTCTGGGAAAGAATGGTGAAGCCTCCAGGACTGCAGCCAGGTGGGAGATGAAGCCATCTGACATGCTAAATCTCCCTCCCAGCTACACAGCACCTGGAAATGTGGCTCTTTGTGCCATTGATGCCTTCATGGACATCACTGATAAAAATATTGACTGACCAAGGACATGTCAGATCATTCAACCATATCTGAATCTAGCCTTGATGTTTGCCTCTGTCCCACCTCCCTGCATTGTCATCTAGCCCAGAGGTTCTCAGACTTACTTGGCCTATTGCCCCCTTTAAGAAAAAATTACCTGGTGGTCCCACCCCCCCTGGAAATGTACTTTCTTTAACCCTTTAAGTTTTTTTTAATTTGCATCATTTAAAAAACCAAAATTTTTTAATGACACATTAAATTTAACAATTTGTTGTAAATTTGTGGGGTTTGTTATTTTCTGCATTGAAATTTTGATGATGCCCTATGTAACCATATAGTACAGTATTGTAAACAAGTCACTATACATACATATTCCTGTCTCTGTGTTGGACTTCCTTGACAACCTACTACAGGCTTGCCTGCCAATACTTGTTTGTTAAGACCTGTTGGCGTATTTAACCTCTGATCTGTTATAACTTGCATTTTGTGTTTATTTGGAAAATAATGTAGTCACTACAACTTTAACTCTGTTATACATCAGATGTGATGTGTACAAATGTTTGTTTCAAATTTTTCTTCTCATTTCCTTCTTCTTCTACCATCCCCTTATTTTTATTCAATGTCCCCGCTTCCAATTATACCCAACGGTACTACCACTCTCCTAGGCTGTTTCAGCATTCCCCAAGGGACAGTATCATACACTTTGGAAACCTATTCTAGCTCACCTCCCTCCATCTTTTACACTCAGATAAAATGAGGCACTTTGTCAGATGACTTGCTGTAACCTAAACACACTACAGCTACTATATTATCCCATCTACTTGTGTCATGACCTCATTGTGCAAAAAGTCTGGGTGACCTCACATCCATCTCTTTAGACACCTCCAATGTTTCTATATCTCATGGAATTGTTTCTTTGCACCTTCAGAAATTTATTTCATTGTTGAGAGCTACTCATTGTTTTGGGGTAACTCTCCTTACAGACTACTGGTCCATGAGATGGAACCTAAATTTTCCCTGAATTCTTGGGGATCTGTTCTTCAGAAATTCAGGGTGCATAGGAGACCATGCCCACTTTACCTTGTTTTATCACAAACCCTAGGGCAACTAGGTGGCACAATGGGTCGAGTGCTGGGCCTGGAGTCAGGAAGACTCATCTTTCTGAGTTCAGATCTGGCCTCAGATACTTGCTAGCTATGTGACTCTGAGCAAGTCACTATATCCTGTTTGCCTCAGTTTCCTCATCTATAAAATAGGATGGAGAAGGAAATGGCAAACCCTTCCAGTATCTTTGCAAAGAAAACCTCAGATAGGGTCATGGAGAGTCAGAGAAGACTGAAAATGACTGAACATCAAAAGCACAGTCTCGCAGGTAGAATGGTTACCTGCACTCAAGGGTTCTATCATTTCTACTTTAGCAACCAGTATCTCTCCCTTTTGCTCAGAACCAGGCACAGAATAAGATTCTCTCCTGTTGCCCCTTTCACCTGCTTGACCTCTTCTGGAATGAGGGGTGTGGCCTAGGTAGACTGGGAAGAGGCCATCAGGGCCTTGCCCTGTGCTGTCCTCTCTACCTTGACCTTGAGTAGACCACATTCATGACCTTGGTCTTGGGCTCACCTCCTTGGAGAAGACTTTTCCCTAGGAATGAGGAGTCACAAAGGGTGAGGATAATAGTGACAGCTGTAATGTCCTCCCCAACACATCATGGCCAACTGCTCCACACTGAGAACCTGGGAAACAAGTGTCTCACCCCACTTTAAGGAAGCCCAAGCAATGAGAAGCAGTGGCCAGCTCCCAGAGGGCCACAGCTTAGTGGAGAGGGGATATGGCCCTTCTTGCTTCATCTGGCACATCTGCTTTCTCTTTAGGGCAGCACCTGATTGATGATTTTGCCAAAGTGAACAACCTGAAGAGAGTGCCGGCCATGAAAGATGGAGAGTTCACCTTGGCAGAAGGTCCTGGGCCCAGCTTCCCTACTACCCTTATGCCCTCCCTCACTCATACTCTCATTTTCTTCCCAAATTTTCTTTCACTATCTATTCAGACATTTGGAGTGAAGTGAGTGGTGGGTGAGAGGGAGAAAAGGAGGAAGAGAGAGGGATGGACAGAGAGGGAGAGAGGTAGAAGAAAAAGAAGGGAAGAATAGAGGGAAGGAGAGAGAGATAATGGGGCCTTTTGGCTTTGAATGGCTTAACAGCCAGGAGTCAGTGAACACTGGGCATAAAGACATGCATTGTATTACATTTCACCTTGCCTACATAATGTCAGCTTTCTTGGAGACCAGAAAGATGTCCAGGGGTACAAGAAGAAAGAGAGAGAGAGATGTGCAGTGGATCAAACTTGGGGGAGGAGAAGAGTGGGCCTTTGGACCCTGGATTCTAGTCTGGGTTTTGTCTCTAAATTACTATGAGAAGTTTGCCAATTTTCTTCTTTTTCTTCATTTTTTCCTTTTTTCATCCTGCTGTAATTCAAGAGCAATTGCTTGGCTGCTCCTACAGGCCCTATTGACTGACAAGACTGAAAGTCAAGGGCCAGGGTGCTGGCCTTGGGGGAAGATCATACAGTCTTGTGGCCTCCACTCTTACCCCTCAACCAACCCACTCTTACCCACACATAAACACACACATGCACACACGTGTGCGCATATACACACACAGAAAGGCACAGGCACAGTTTCCTGGAAAGTTTTGCACAAGAACAGTTGAATGACAGGAAAGGAAAATTAAAGGAAATCCTTTAATCTTTTGAAGGAAGAATCTGTTTATGGAAATAGTTGAGGATATTGCCATGATAAACCTACTGTGCCCGGAGAAGACATAAAGGGGAGAATCCTGGGAAGGAGCCTGAGGAGAAAGTTGACTAGATCTAATTTCCCTACCCCTCAGTGTGGCCATCCTGCATTACCTGAGTCAGAAATACAAGACTCCAGCTCATTGGTATCCTTCAGACCTGCAGGCCCAGGCACGGGTTAAAGAATACCTGTCCTGGCATGCTGACTCCATTCGAGGTACCTTTGGTACAATGCTGTGGATACGGGTAAGACAATGGGCCTGAGCTGAGGGTGAGATGTTAGGGAGATCTTACACCCTACCTTGACCTCTAACCTTGATCAGAGTCTCTAAAGCCTTCAGCTAAGGAGGTGGACCCAGATGGACTTGGGGAGGTGACTTTTCGTGTGGAGTTGAGACTAAACCCTCCTCTCCTGCCCTGACAGGTGCTGGGCCCTCTCATTGATGTCCACATCCCCCAGGAGAAAGTGGACAGGAACATAGCCTCCATGATGCAACAACTAGAACATCTGGAGCAGAAGTTCTTGCAGGACAAGCCCTTCCTCACTGGTGACCAAATCTCCTTTGCTGATCTAATG
This sequence comes from Bettongia penicillata ogilbyi, assembly GCA_023548195.1. NCBI lineage: Eukaryota > Metazoa > Chordata > Mammalia > Diprotodontia > Potoroidae > Bettongia > Bettongia penicillata. The sequence goes on along the minus strand of JAJHZJ010000207.1, from coordinate 1,441,188 downwards.
GCACTGGAGGAGCTGATGCAGGTGTGGGGGACAGACTCTGACCTGGTGACCAAGAAAAACACGAGGGAGTGTAAGGCAGAAGGGAAGTTGGGACCACAGAAGAGCATGATCAGAGAAAGGACTTTCTGAGTTCATGTGTATGGAAGTAAAAGACTTGTGGGCGATGGTGAGGTCAAGGGTTTGACTATTTCTGTGTGTAGCTGAGGTGCAGTGGTGGTACAAGTCATGGAAAATGGGTAGATGGAGAACCTGGGAGTCTGAGTATTTGAGGGAGGATGAATATGGTAGGATAAAGTGCCCTAGGATGAGGGCTCGAATTGGAGTGGAGAGAAATCCTACCTCTGTCCTCACGGACTTGATGTTTTACTGGAATATACAGTGTGGATACAGATAAGGAAACAAATTCAAGGTCACCTGAGGAAGGTCAGAGGCTAATCACTGGGAGGAGAAGCAGGTGCCTGAGCTCAGACTTGCAGCCAGGTCTGGAATGGGAGCTGAGGATTCCAGAGTCAGGGGTGGAGGTGGGGCAAAGAAGGATAGGATTTCAGGAAGGGAGAGTTTGTGTGTTTAGGTATGAAGGCTGGAAATGGGATTCCAGGGTCAAAGAAAATCTCAATGGCCAGGTGCCTGGGACACAGACTCCAGGAAAGGGAGCAATGGGATATCAGGCAAGATGGTAGATGTCCAAGTCCAATCTATTACATTGTGTTCTTTGGGCAAGGGGACAGTGAAACTTTGAAGAATGTTGAGCAAGTGAGTGGCAGGGGAAGGGTTAACCTGTGCTTTAGGAACATGATTTGGGCATCTGTGAGGCACATGGATGAGAAAGAAATGGATTAGGTGCCCATTTTCTAGGCAAGAGATGATGAATCCCTCGTGGATTCCCTAGTGGCCATATAAAATGGAGATGAGGAAATGAATGATGTATTTCTGGGAAAGTTGCAATTAAGGACACTTGGCAACTGATTGGCTAGGAGGAATTATAGAGGAAATATCAAGGATAATCCCCAGTTTGTAAATCAAGGTGATAGGAAGGTGGAACAGAAATGGAAAAGTTTGGATGGAGAGGGAAAGATTAGTAGGAAGATGATTTCATTCTGGGAAATAGTGAGTTTCAACTCTTTTCCTACAGACCGTCTATGCTGGTTTTGATGTCTTTGAGGGACGGCCCAAGCTGGCAGCTTGGCGTGGTCTAGTAGAGGCCATCTTGGGGGAGAAGTTATGCTAAGAGGCCCGGGAAGCCATCTGTAATTTTTGTGCAGAGCCCAGGATCTTGAGGGACATCCCCTCAGACATGAAGGAGATGATAGTTACTTCTTTCAAAGATCCCTAATACAAGGTGAGATCGAGGGCTATGGAATGAGTGAACTAGGGCTTAATGAGGGAGAAGTCCCTGAATGTGAAGAGAAAGGAAAGAAAAGGCAGAATTTCTTTCCTCTGTTCCCTAGAAATGTAATCCGTGTCTCCAGAGGCAGCCTCACAATCAGGCTCACATATGCTATAACTGCTTCTTGGGTCAGGGCCTGAGGTTGGCTTCCCCTCCTCTCACATTCCATTCTCCTGCACATGGAGGACCAGCCAGCTCCTCTGCAGTCCCCACCCTCCAGGTATTCCCAGCCTGCAGCACCTGGAAATCCTTTGAGGACAGAGCTTACACTTTTTACTTTCTTAGGCAGACCGGGATCTTCCCAGAAGCTGATGGGCAGAGGGAAGAAGCAGGGCCCAACTCCTCCTCCATCAGTGAGGTCTAAAGAAAATAAGGTCCTGAGATCCAGGATCTGCTTCTCTTCTACAATTTCTCCTCAGGACAGAATGCCCCGAAGGAAGAAGTCCCAGTGATGGAGAGCACAGGACAGACAGAGGCATCTGTGGATATCTCCTCCTACATAAATTCGTGACCAGCATCTACACACCTCCATGACTGCATTTGTGTACACCAGCACACCTCTAGATACCTCAAATAACTGCCCCCCTCCCAGACACTGACAAGTTCATATCCACATGTAGGGAGAGATCAGTGAATCGACCTAGAATGTTTGAGCCAAAAGATGTCAGTTGTCTGGAAACTTCAGACTGAGTCTGAGAATTTATAGGTTTTATACAAACATATGTAAAATTTAAATTTATATTAAAAAATAGTAACCAACACTACAACTGAGTGGTAAACCACTTGTCTTAATGGAAGGTCAAGGAGAAAAGATCCCAGGGCTTTAAATGAACTAAGAGCTCCAAAGGGTTCAACAGGAACAGAGATATACCTGGAGGAGTGGGGAGAGGGCTGGCCAAAGGACCCCAGAGCACATCTGGTCTAATGTGTGCCTATCTGGAATACTCTCTCTACCATCCCAAAGGAGTGGTCATTCATTTCTTGATGGCTAGCAGTGGGAAACTAATTCCCTTTGGACACAGACTATCCAAAGTTTCAGATAGCTCTAAGAGCCAGGTGATTTTTCATTATGTTGATCCTAAACTTGACTCTGCAATGTCTCTCCATTGCTCCTCCCTCTGCCCTGGAAGGTCAAGGAGAACAAACTTAATTGCTGTTCCACATGACAGACTCTCAAATAACTGAAGACCAATTATTCAAGAATAATGCAATATTATTAGGACCCACTATGAACTAGGGGAACTGGGCATACCAGATTCTAATTCCATTCTAATCCAGCCAAGGGCTGTAATCTGATATTTTCCCAGACATTTCCAAACAATGCTGTCTGTAATCTGGTCATCATCCTTCCTCTTCCTCCTCCTCCTCCTCACTCCAGATCCTGGTCCTTGGACACTGGACTCTGACAGAAGAACTTTCTCCAGTGCTTCATTCCACTTCCCAACTATTTCCAAACTATATGCCCATGTCCTCTACCCCTTTTTCATGACCTTGCTCCCCTTTATTTTGTCTCCTTCCCCTCCACCCCCGAAAAGAATGTACAAGCTCTTTGATGCCCCAGATGGTCTTTTTACTCATTTTTGTATGCCAAGCATTTGGCATAGTGTCTGATGTATCGTAACAAATGAATAAGTGCTTTTTCATTCATCTGTTTATTCATTCTTCCCTCTCTTTGTAATTTGTAGATATTCACAGTCTCATTGATTAATCAGTCAGCTTCCAGGGTCTACTCCAGTTTTTGAAGCAAATCAGAGAAACTTCTTTCCCCATTAGCTTTTTTAATTCTCTCCCCACATCAAACAAGCTAATCTCAGAAATTTAAATAAACAGCAATGTCTCAGGCTTTACAAGTTACTATTAACTCATCTGTAAGATGAGGATAGTCATAACACCTACTTCCCAGGGCTGTAGTAAGGATCAATATTCATAACTAACAGTAGCTACACTTATGGAGTGCTCATGAAGTTCCAGGTACTGTGCTAAGCACTTCATAATTATTATCTCATTTGACCCTCAACATCAACCTTGTGAAGTAGTTGCTATTATTATCTCTGTTGTATGTTTTAGGAACCCGAGGAAAACAGAAGAGAAGTGACTGGTCCAGGATCACATACCAAGTAAGTGTCTGAGGCTGGATCTGAAATTGGGTCTCCTTGACTCTAGTGCTCCTGGGATCATGATTGGATCTGGGAGAGTAGACAGATTCACTCCTTCTAGAAACAATGCCACAGTTGATTTGAGGGTGGTTCCAGAATCAGAGGGAGGACAGAGTCTTGGAGAAAGTCAGACGTTGAGAAGATGGCCCAAGAGTAGGACACGACATATGGTGGTTGACCAGGTGAGGCAGTCACCAAGCAGAACAACACAGAGCCCAAGGCAATGATCCTTAAGTGAGAGTGAAAAGGAAGCACTCTACCCACCACGCTTCCTGGCCACTAGCATGGCGAAACATCTCAGGACCGTGCTACACATCTCGGCTATTTCCCCAACTCCAAGGCATGTTATGGCGCTGGGTCCCAGAGGCAGTCAACTATTTCTCCCCTGATGGTTTTTTTAGGTAGTTTTAAGGTCCCTGTTTTCTGTACTGTTGTTTATGAGCCCCTACTAATGTGCTTCCCATTGAAAACCATCCAGACTTCCATTAACTTTTGGAAAAGCATTTACTATAGTGTTATATTAAGGATACTGAAATCTACTCCCCTTCCCTCCAACAGTCTGGACCACACTCTACCGCAAGTATACACAGCTCCTTGGGATAGTGGTCACTAACTGTTGCATACAGCAATCTTGAAGCGTACATGTGGATAGCATACATGGAAAAAGACCAACTCATAGTTTCTGGTTATTACATCTTCTTAGACCATAAAGGGCAGCTAACTGATATAGAGGATAGAGCCCCAGGCCTAGATGCAGCAAGATTTATTTTCATGAGTTTAGATCTGGTCTCAGACAATAGCTGTGTGACCCTATCCAAGTCACATAACCCTGTTTGCCTCAGTTTCCTCATCTGTACGGTGATCTGGAGAAGGAAATGGCAAACTATTCCACTGTCTTTACCAAGAAAACCCCAAATGAGGTCCTGAAGTGTCAGACCTAACTGAATAACAAGACCATAGTCAGCATTCTTCTCTGGTAAGAGGAAATTGCAGTAGTTGAACCTTTTTCCTGTATTGGGTGGCTATTTCTCTTTGTCCATCTGTGTTGATGTTATTTCTCAGTGTTTCCTACGCATATGTTGTCTACTACTGGTCTAATTTTTCCAACACTATGATTAATAAGACAGATGGAATGCAGTGCTCCCTCTGGGCTCATCTGTCCCCATTTTTTCCATCTACTTCTGGCAAAAGATTGTGCTTTTCCTGATCCTGGAATCTCTTACTGCTTGACTGCTTGACAGGTGGACTCACCTCTGAACTTCTTCTTGCAGTTTAAAGCCCCCAAAGGTAGAGGCAGCCCTTTTGGTCAACCAATCAGCAATTGCTTCTTGCTCCAGAGAGATCGCAGAGCATGAACCATCTTACTTACACATTTAAAACTTTCCTATCCCTTTATATTTATTGAGATCAGGGTGTGGAATGCCTCCCTTACATAAGAGTGGATTGAAAAATTTGGGAATGTCAGTGAACAAGGATGTTTGAGAACTCCTGGGGTAGAGTGGTGGCAGCAAGGGACAGGGTTATGTTTAAGTATATAAAGGGTTATCATCTAGAAAAGAGACTAGACCTGTTATTTTCTCCAGAAGTCAGAACAAGGAGCAATGGGAGGGCATGGGAGCAGGAGGCAGTTGCAAGGAGGAAGATATTGGTTCAGTTTTAGAGGAAAATTTCCTAATAGTGAATGGAATGAACTGCCTTCAGTCCCTGGAACCCTTAAACTGGAAGGCTCTTATGGAGAGAATTTCTGGCCATGTCTGGATTGGGCTTGATGGCCCCTGAGGTTCTTTTTGTCTCTATGTTTTGTACACCTCTGGGCTCAGAGAGCGAGGGCATTGCACAGTGAAAAAGAGCAACCTGGCTGTTGTGGGCAGGGGCCTGAAAGGAGAAGGCATGGGAAGGACTGGAAGGTAAGGGATAAGCATGAAGAGATGGGAATCCCATTAGGTGTGCAGCCATGAGAGACCAGAAGGAGCAGCTTTATCTTATTGGCTGCTTTGGCAATAAACTAGACCTATTGGGGTTCAGATGGAGCTACCGAACTGTGTATTACTTTTGAACCAGCAATACTCAACCTAGATTTATATCCCAAAGAGATAATAAAGAGGAAAAGGACCCACATGTATAAAAGTATTTATAGCAGCTCTTTGGGTGGTAACAAAGAATTGGAAAGGGGAATGTCCACTATAGAATATCTGGTTAAGGTATGTGAATGGGATGGAATGTGTGTGGGTGTTCGTCCTTTGTTACTGAAGAAGACCATGCCATCAGAGAAATGATGACACACTTGACTTTTTTTTTTTTTGAGTGAGGGAGAGCTGTGCAAGGTCACCAACCTCACTTCTCCTCCAGAGCCATCTGAATCCAGTGACCTGATATTCATCAGGATGACTGGAGATGACCCAGGATGAAGCAATTGGGGTTAAGTGACTTTCCCAAGGTCACACAGCTAGTGAGTGTCAAGTGTCTGAAGTGAGATTTGACCTCAGATCCTCCTGACTCCTGCACTGATGCTCTATCCAGTGTACCACCTAGCTTCCCCATGTAATGGAATACTCTGGTGCTATAAAAAATGATGAGTAGGATGATTTCGGAAAAATCTGGAAAGACTTAGATGAACTGATGTAAAATGAAGTGAGCATACCTGGAGAACAGTTTATACAATAGCAGTCTAGTAAAGATAATCACTTTTGAAAGTCTTAGGAACCCTGATCAACGCAATGACCAACCAGAATTCCAGGGAGCTCATGATGAGACATATTGTTCACTTCCAGAGAACGCTGATGGAATCAATGCAGATGGAGATTTCTTTTTTCCAACATGCCCAGTCAGAGATTTTTCTCTGTTTAACCTTGGTTTTCTTATGGGCAGGAGTTTCAGGTGGGGTGGTACTTGGGAGGCAGAGAAGTCAGATTTCCTTTTGAAAACAAAATATTTCAAAAAAGGAAGACTATCACCACTGTTATTTAATATGGTATTAGAAATGTTAGCTTTAGCAATAATACAAGAAAAAGAAATTGAAGGAATTAGAATAGGCAAAGAAGAAAGTAAGTTATCTCTCTTTGCAAATGATATGATGATCTACTTAGAGAATCCCAGAGAATCAAATAAAAGATTACTTGAAATAATAAAAAACTTTGCAAAGATGCAAGTTACAAAATAAACCCACATAAATCACCTGAATTTCTACATTTACTAACAAAGCCCAATAGCAAGAGATAGAAAGAGAAATCCCATTTAAAACTATGGCAGACACCATAAAATATCTGGGAGTCTACCTGCCAAAGCAAACCCAGGGACTATATGAACACAATTACTTTGCACAAATAAAGTCAGATCTAAGTAACTGGAAAAACATCAGTTGCTCCTGAGTAGGTCCAACTAATAAACTAAAAATAACAATTCTACCTAAATTAATTATTCAGTGCCATACCAATCAAACAACCAGAAAATTATCTTCCACAACTAGAAAAAAACAATATGAAAATTCATCTGGAAGAACAAAAGGTGCAGAATATCAAAGGAATTAATTAAAAGAAATGCTAGGGAAGGTGGCCTAGCCCTACCAAATCTCAAAGTGTATTATGAAGCAGCAATCATCAAAACCACTTGGTACTGGTTAAGAAATAGAGGGGTGGATCAGTGGAATATGTTAGGTACCCAGGACGAAGTAGTCAATGATTATAGCAGTGTACCATTTGATAAACCCAAGGACCCCAGCTTCTGGGATAAGAACTCACTGTTTGACAAAAACTGCTGGAAAAACTGGATAATAGTGTGGTGGAAGTAGTATAGACAAGTGCCTGACACCATTCACAAGAATAAAGTCCAAATGGTACATGATTTAGGTATAAAGGCTGATACTATACACAAATTAGGGGAGCAAAGAATAGACTATTTATCAGATTTATCAAGAATGGAGTGTGACCAAACAAGAGATAAAGAACATCATGAAATGCAAAATGGATAGTTCTGATTACATTAAACTGAAAAGTTTTTCACAAACAAAGTCAATGCAACAAAGATTAGGAGGGAAGCAGAAATCTGGGAAAGAATTTTTACAACTAGTGTCTTTGATAAAGGCTTCATTTCTAAAATATATAGAGAACTGAGTCAAATTTGAAGAATATAAGCCATTCCCCAGTTGATAAATGCTCAAAGGATTATGAACAGGCAGGTTTCAGAGGAAGAAAATAAAGCTATCCATAGTCATATGAAAAAATGCTCTAAGTCACTATTGATTAGAGAGATGCAAATCAAAACAACTCTGAGGTACCACATCTCACCTCTTTGTAGTACCAATGTGATATTCCCAGTGTTCACAGTGGCCATGAATATCTTGACCCAATTCTGAATCACGAAATACCACAGACCCTCCACACAGAAGACAGAACCAAAACATTTATTCAGACTCCAGAAAGCCAAATCCATGATAATAACAAAAATCTAGACACAATAACCATGCAACGGACAACACTATCCCCAAGCCTTCCCCTGCTAGGCTCTCCACAAATGAGCTCCATTAAACAAATCACAAACAAGCTCTTGCTCTCATGCTAGCCAGGAGCCTGCATCTTTCCTAGCTCTGACTAATTTCCTCTAGCTCTGCCTCTTCCTGCTCCTCCCACCCTGTTCCACCCATTCAGCAAACTCCTCCCACCACAGGCTCATGTACCACAGACTCATGTGATTCAAGTTTCCATGTTACCCAGGCAGGTCACATGGGTCTATTAATGAATATGAAAGACCTCTTTATTTAAATTTCCATTATATTATAAGATTGGCTAACATGACAAAACAGGAAGATGAAAAATATTGGAGAAGATGAGGGAAAGTTGCAACACTGATTCATTGTTGGTGGAGCTGTGAGCTGATCCCACCATTCTTGGAACTATGCTGAAAGGGCTTTGTTGTTGTTGTCCTTCGTCTTTGAAGAGGACCAAAATGACATCACTGTTTTAAAGCGAAATTTCAGTGTGTCTGACTGTGGCTGATCAGGCCAATATGAGCTTGGAATGCTCTATCACAGGTTGGGCACAGATATTCCGTGTGAATATTCGGGGTGAATATCCCAAATTTGCACATCCTGTGTTTACTTTGTACTGTCTCAATTCTGCTTTGCTCAAAGAGCAGAGTGCCTTTTCTTACGTGGGCATGCCATGCTGAGTGGTCCTGTGCTAGTGTCTCCCATGTTGCACAGTCAAATCCAAAGATCTTAAGAGAGACCTTGAGAGTATCCTTGTATCGTTTTTTCTGGCCACCATGTGATCACATGCCCCATGCAAGTTCTCCATAAAATCGTCTTTTTGGCAAGTGTACATTTTACATTCAAGCAATATGGCCAGCCCATCAGAGCCCATCTGAAGCATAGTTTGAATACTTGGCAGTTCAGCTCCAGCAAGGACTTCAGTGTCTGGTATCTTATCATGCCAGGTGATCCTCAGAATCATCCCAAGGCAGTTCAAATGGAAGCGATTCAGTTTCCTGGCATGCCACTGGTAGACTATCCATGTTTCACAAGCATATAACAATAAGGTCAGCACAACGATTCTGTAGACCTTCAGTCTGGGAGTCAGTCTAATATCTCTTCTCTCCCAAACCTTTCTTTGAGCCTCCCAAACACTGAGCTAGCTCTGAGAATGCATGCATCAACCTCATTGTCAATGTATGCATCTCTAGAAAGTACACTACCAAGGTAAGTGAACCTATCCACAGCATTCAAAGCTTCTCCATTTCTTGTAATTGATGGTTCAACTTATGGATGGTGTGGTGGCTTTTAGGTTTTGTACTGCTATTAATATGCACATGTTCCATGTGCCAATGGTAAGTGGAATCATCTTTGCAGATGCTTTCATACTTCTTTTGTTTCAACCTCCTAGTGGGATTACCCGCCTGCTGCAGCAATCAGGCCAGGATTGGGTAAGCAGGCAATGTTTAAGGCACATTTTCTAGCCCCTTTACTCACACCAAGAGGTGAGCAGTGCAATTTTTAAAAAACTGCTCAGATTGCTGCTTCCAGTGAGAAATGACCCCATGGCCTGGGCTGCCGGTGTGCAGGGTTGTGACTACAGCTCCCAGTGTATCTGTACCTACTGCTTCATCACTTGCCTGTTGCCACAGGACTTTGACATAGTGAAATGGTATGGGTGATGTGATCTTTTGATTTCTGTGTAAATTGGATTTAAATGAGGCAGAGTTGCACGAAGTTGTCAGCCTCTCTCTCCTCCTGAGTCATCATAGTCCAGTGGCAGGACAGAGTCAAGATGGCTGGCGATGGTTCAGGATGCACTGAATGACCTTGGCGTCTTTGTTGTCTAACGAACCTCTAAGTGCTCCACATCTCCTCCTTCATCTGCTGTCATGGCCATTGGAACAAATTGTTCTCATCTACCCATTCCATCAGATGAAGTCTTCACATGCTTGGGGTAGATACTCCCCTAACTCACCAATGGGTTTGAGAATCCTTGGTTACCCTCAACCTGGTTTGGTCCATCTGCCAAAACGGTTTACCAGGGTGTGGCCATTGTGCATGCTGCAGCTTCTTGGAGCAACAGGCAAGAGTTAGGTGGAACAGATGGACACTAAAGGTGGAAAGAGCCCGGAAAAGGGCTCAGCAGCCATCACACCAAAGGTACTGGTCCTCCCTGAACACACCCTATACCCCAAAGGGCTACAAAAATGTGCATACCCTTTGACCCAGCAATACTACTTCTAGGGCTGTATCCATACATAAAAATAGGAAAAGGATCCACATGCACAAAGATATTTATAGCAGTGCCCTTTGTGGAGGCCACGAACTGGAAATCAAGGGTTCCCCATCAACTGAGGAATGACTGACAAGTTGTCTGTATGAATAAAATGGAATACTATTGTGCTATAAGAAAGGATGAATGGGAAAACTTCAGAAAGGCCTGGAAAGACTTGTATGAACTGATGCTGAGTGAAATGAATAGAGGTAACACAGTAACAGCCACAGTGTTTGAGGACTGATTTTGATAGACTTAGCCATTCTCAGGAATGCAAGAACTTAAATCATTTCCAAAGGACTCTTCATGCAAAGTGCCATCCACTTCCAGAGAAAGGACTATAGAGTTAGATGGCAGAATGAAGCAGACCATTTCCTCTTTTGTTTTGCTTGGTTTTGGTTTTTCTCATGGTTTCTCCCATTCATTTTAATTTTTCTATGCAACATGACTAATATAATGTCTCCACTCCAGCCTCCAGAAAGATGGAAGATTTCTAAGGGCAGAGACCTATGGCTTTTAGGTTTTGTGGCCCTGGTCCCGAGCTCATAGCCCCACCCCTAACAAAGGCCTGTAAGAAGTAGGCGAATTGAATTAGTAACTGATACTGAGTCAGCACTTTAGAGTTTGTGGGGCGTTTGAGGGTACACTCTTTGACCCTTCTTTCGGGCCTCACAGTGGCCCACTCATATTCTTATCCTCGTTTCCTAGATGAAGAAAATGAGACTCGGAGGTAAAGACATTTGCCCAGGGCCACACAGCTAGTAAACAATAGATCCATTTCTCTGGATTCCTTGTATGGTGCTCTTTCTCCCTCGCCATGCCCACTCCTGTTTATTTTAGGGTGTTGTGTTCAGTTGGGGGCCTTACATCTGGGAGTGGAGGAAAGAACATGGATGAACTGGAGATAGCACAGAGGAGGGAAGCAGGCCTGGTACGGAAGGACCTGGGTTGGTCAGAAGAACAAGGGATGTGGAGTCTGTCAAGGAGAAGGCTTGGCAATAAAGTGGAGTGGGTGGCATGACAACTGTGCCATTTGAATGATGCCATGGGGAAGAGGGACTTCAGCTGGTCTGCTGGGTCCCAAGGACAGAAGGGGGCGTGCAACCACTAGAGCTGACTGAAAGGGATATAAATTGGGAGAAGCGGGTAGAGAAGCTGCCCCTCCTTGGAGGTGTCCCGCTGAGGCTGGACGTTTCTCATGCCTCAGTCTGGGTTCTCCCTCAGGCTTAGGTTGCATGAGGTGGTTCCTGAGGCTCATTTCCCTTCTAACATTCTGTGGTTCTGAGTGAATCTGAGAATGAGGAGGGTCAGCCAGCACTGCGTGAGCTCATTGGAAGCACCCTGAGCGATGCTAGATGCCCCCACAAACCTGGGTCAGTGCTGAGCTCAGCAGTGGCTGAAACTGGGGATGGCACTGGATCAGTCACTTCCCTTCCAACAGAGGCCTCAGTCATATGAGAGTTTATCAATAGGTATCTATTAAGCACCTAATATGTGCCAAGGACATCATGCCAAGTTCTGGGGATACAAAAGACCCAAAGGAACTAGTCACAGCCCTCAGGGACTTACACCCTGTCTGAGAAGATAATGTGTAGACATATATATATATATATATTTTGTATATATATAAAACAAATGGGAGAAAAATACAGGATAAACTTTAAGAGGAGAAGGCACTGGCAGCTATGGGGGAGGAGAGGCAGGCAAAGGAAGGGTGTCATGCAGAAGGAGGAGGTTGGGCTGAGTTTTAAAGGAAGCAAGGAATGCTAAGAGGTCAGTAGTCTTTGGGACTGAATACCAAGGGTGGGGACAGCCAAAGCCTGGAGATAGGAGATTGAGTGTCATTTGGAAGAAAAAGCAAGAAGGCTGTGATAGCCACAGAAAAATGAAAGAACCAGGTGGAGGAAGGAATGATCAGAGCTTTCCACTCCCATCCCCCTTCCTAAACATATTTTGTTGAGGGAGCGGGGTTGGGACAGGTAGATGAGATGTCCAAAGGAAACCTGATGCCCTGAAGGTGTCTGGACATTGAGAAGAATGAGGCCACTGCCCTGAGACACAGGAGAATCCCCTGGGATGGGGTAGAAAGGGGAATGAATGAAGGGGTCTAGTGGGTGACATTTGAGGTCTCTTCAACTGCAAGATTCTGTGAGAAAGGGCCCACCCACCAAGGGCTGTCTCCCTTCACACACCACTCCCCCACCTCCAGCATAGCCATCCTACACCACTTAAGATAGGACACCCTTGTCCCCAGTAGGCAGACCCATGCACTGGGTCTGTCCTGACATGCTGACTTTGGGCAGAGTGTCTTTGACTCCATAGTCTTGATTTTGATGAGAGGTCTGGGCACCTGGACAAAAGCTGCTGTCTCTGCCTGGCCCACTGTGGTCAGGACTGAGCACCTTGAGGTGAGGCATGGCTATGAGGGTGACTGTGTACAGTGGGGAGTCAAGGACCAACTGCATCCTTCCTTCCTTAACATGTGTTGGCCTCACTTATCAATGACCAACCACCTCTTCAAGGAGAAAGATAGGAATGTGGCCACAGTGGCCTAGCCCTACAGTATTTGGAGTAGAAGTCCCTGCAGGATAAGCCCTTCCTTGGTGGCTTTCAGATCTCCTTGGAGGAGCTGAGGTACATGCAAGGAGGAGCCCTCATCTTATCTGGAGGTCAGACTTCCAACCATCTCCAGCCTGGGCTGGGAATGAGGATGCTGTTAGATATCCCCACTTTGGACTGTCTCATGCCTTATTTCCTGACCCTCCGCCCAGTTTCATACCTGGAGTCAACTTTTGGCTCAAGGAGCTTTTTGGATTTCTCTGAGTGCACCTCTTATGCTCATTCTCTCCTTGCCTGGCAAGGAAAGTTGGACAGAATCTATGTGTCCTGTTGACAAATAAAGAACCTGAAACCCAGAGAGGTGAAGCAGAAGGCCCTGGGTAAGCTTTTACCACATGCCCAACACTCACTGGCTGGCCCTGTCTCTGCTTTCAAGGAGACACAAAGAAATCAGCTATAGAGTGGATGGAAGGGCCCTTACAGGGCTTTGATGGAAGTGGTCCCTACAGGGCTTTGATGGGCAGAGAGGAAGGCCCAGAAGTCTGTGGGCTTCATCCTCAGGTCATGCCCTGGGTTGTCTTCAAGAACCCCTCAGAATCACAAAAAACACCACCCTACAGGGCCCTACAGTCCAGAATTGTGAGGTACTAGCTGTGTGACCCTGGGAAAGTCACTGAACCTCTCTGGAATTCTGTTTGTTCATATGTAAAATGAGGAGATTGGATGTGATGGTCTCTTCCAGCCCTAAATCTGTGATCTTAGGATCCCCTTCTTTCCAGGCAAGTCAAGTCAAGAAGCATTTGTTAAGCACTCATTAGGTGCTAGGCATCTCTGCCAATTTTTCTTGGTCAGGATGGCAAGTCAGACTTTCCAACCTCTCTTCTCCTAGAAAGGCAGTCCCTTGGGACTGCTCAAGTTTCAGGTGGCTCTGGCTTCTTTGTGACTTCCTGACCTGGCAGGGTGCTCTTCCTGTCCTGGCACCTCTTCATTGGCCACGGCTCTCTCAGCTGCCCTTTTGCCCCCAGCTGAGAGGATATCCCATAGTAACCCTTTTTCTCTGTGGCCAATGCATGAACCAGGTGTACCTGCTCTGGCTTCCATTGTCCCTTCCAGCCAACCAGCAGGGTCTCCTCCTGCCCGGGGGTTCTTGCCTATCCATGCAGGGACTGCCTAAAAGGAAACTTAGGACCTTGTCTATGCAGGGGAGAAGGGATGTAACAAGGCACTACTTCCCCATTTGGGAAGGTTCTGTGAGGCTTCCTCCTCACCATCATCATCATCAAGTGTTTCTCAAGTGCCTACAATGAGCCAGACAATGTGCTAATTGGTGGGGATAACAAAAGTGACAAAAGTTTGTTGAGTATGTTGTAGTAGTGAGATTTCTCTTGCAGATCTCGGTTGGACTACATGGCCGCTGAAATCCCATATACAACACTGTCTATCTGTGCTCTTGTGATGCATATATTCTTTTCTAAAAATTAGCCCATTATATCGATCTGTTTTAATATTTTATTTCCCCCAATTACATGCTAAAACAATTTTTAACTGTTTTTTGTTTCAGATCCAAATTCGATCCCTCCCCCTCTTCTCCCTCCCCCTCCAGATTGAAAGCAATCTGATACAGGTTATACACGTGCAAGCATGTAAAATATTTCTATATTTGTCATTTTGTACAAGATTCAAACAAAAAAGAATGAAAGTGGAAAACAGTATGCTTCAATCTGTAGTCAGATAATATCAGTTCTTTCTCTGGAGGGGGAAAGCACGTTGGATTTAAAGAGTAATCATGACTATGTTAGCATGGGCAGCTACTGAGGTGGAAGATTTGGTAAGAGTATGGGAGTCTGAAAGATCTGACTCTGAATCCCATGTCAAGTATTGTTACTAACCATGTGACCTTGGGCAAGTCACTTAACCTCCATCTGCCTCAATTTCCTCATCTGTAAAATAAAGATAATAGTACTTCCCTGCCAGGGTTGTTGTGAGAATCAAATGAAGTTTGATTTCCTAATATGTATATGATTTAGATATTATCATATACATATATATCACAGATATGATACATATGATATATGATACATATATCATATACATATATACACACATATAGGCAATGAACTTTGTCAACCTTAAAAAACTATATAAGTTTTCACTAAGCAGTGGTAGAAGCAGTAATAAAAATTGGTGCTGCTGTTATTGGAAGCTGGTATAGCTAGAGGTCTTCGGGGGAGTGCTCAGAGATCTCTGCTTGGCCCTGTACAATTAATACATATTAATTAAAGACTTGTATAAATGCAGATAGCGCATCAGATTTGCAGATGATGCAAAGTCTGACATGGGGGAAGGAATGGATAGTTTTAATAGCATGAAAACTCTATGTCAGTGTGTTGGGGCAGCCCAAAGAGCCTAGCTTGGATTTAGTGGTGCTGTGTTTCCAAGACTAGTGGGCTCTCCCCTCTTCACACTCCCTCAGTACTGGCTTCAGTTCTAGGCACGTTTTCAGAAGATCGTTCAGCTGAAGGCCGTTTTGTGAAACACAACCAAGATGGCAAAGGGTCTTGAGTGTCTATTATATGAAGTTGAGATGAAGCAATGGAGAACATTTGGCATGGATGCTGGATGACTGCATTCAAGTACCTGAAAGGCTGCCATGGCAGAGATATCAGACTTGGCCTGGTCTGTCTGGCCCCAGAGGGCAGAACCAGGAGCCTAAGGGTGAGAGGCAGGCATCAGCAAGCAGCAGTTTAGGTTTGATCCTCATAATGGGAGCTGTGTGACTGTCTGGGGAGGTGGTGGGCACTCCTTCTTAGAAGTATCCAGAGAGGTTGGATGACCACTTGTTGGGTACATTATAGTGGAGAGCTACAGGCATTAACCCTCTGACTCCAACTAGCCCTTTGTGAGACTATTAGGTCCTTTCCCAAACTCAAATTCTGTGCTTCCCAGGCCTCCTGATCTCTACCAGATGTTGCTTGAATGTTTGCTGGCCTCCTGGACTTGTAGGTAATGGATGTTTCCTCACTAACTACCCTAAAACACTGGGGCTCAGGTTTCCTGGTTTTCCAACTGTGTCATGCACAGGATATTGCTGTAACAGAAACACTAAAAAGAAAAATAACTGAAAGATTTAAGACTTCTGATCAATACAATGAACAAATAATTCCAAGGGACTAGCTACAAAGCATCCTCCTCGTAGAGCTGATGGCCTTAGGTGCAGAATGAGCCAGTTTAAGCCCCCTCCCCTTTCCAACGCTGCTTGGCTTTGTCTGGGCTCCCTAGAACAAGATGCTTCTCCCAGGTTAAGCCCAGCACACTTAGTTTGATCACTATGCTGTTAAACCAGGCCTTTCCCCTCATATTAGAGGTGGAGTACTAACTTCCCATTGCCTTTCTTTATAGATTGCAGAAACAGGACTTCTGGCCTCACTCCTTTCTGCATCGGCTGCTCTGCCTGGTTTCAACTTCATAGAAAAAGATGTTTCCTTCCTTCGTTTAGGGACCGTCTCTTTATTAATTGTATCCCCAGTGCTTAGCACACTGGCTGGCACATACTAGGCACTTAATAAATGGATATAGATTTGGGATATGGCAAATGCAGGAGTTTGTTTTGCTTGACTGTAGATTACTTACACGGGCTTTTCTTTTAAATTTTTTTCTTAATGAGAGAAAATATATGTTTTGTTCCTTGAAAAGTGAATGGAGTAACAGATATACCAGACTTAAGGGCAGGGTGGGAACAGGGGAGATGAGGCAGTCTCTCCCTATCCGCTTAGCTGCATTCATGGCCCTAGAATCCTAGGACTGGGGTTGATTCTTAAACCAGTGAAAGCATGCATAACTCTACCAAAAATGGAGATTATATAACCCAAAGGAGAAATGAGCAATAAATATCTTTTTTAACTTCCTTTACAACCGAAGAGTGGGCTATCCTCCGTTTCCACATCCTTTATGATCTGTGAAGAGTTCACTCAATGAGTGACAGCCCCTGGACAAGTGAACACAAACACACACCGTCCATTACCGGGGACTCAGATGATGAAGCGACCACTGAGACTCATCCTGTCTCTTCAGAAAGGGGATAACTCTAGAACCTAGAGGATCGTGGAGGTCTTATCTCTTACTTAGACCAAGAGAGCTCGCAAGCCCTGGGTCTGGATGTGGAAGATGCTCTGCCAACCACTCCTACTTACTGGTAGATGTGTTTTGAACCTATGTATTTTCTCTTCTAAATAATCACCTTTTACAAACAGGCTCAATTGAGCCTGGAAGATATGCTGGCAGAAGGAAAATGAGAATTACTGAGTGGAGCCAGATAACCCCTTTCTCCAAATGTCATCACACACTAGCAGTGGCAGCTGAATGAAGACATCAAAATAGGTGAGGGGCCACATCAGTTAAAGATTAAGTGCCCACTATGTGCCTGGCACTGTACTGATCACTGTTGATACAAAGAAAGATGAGGCAATGTGTCCTCAAGGAGTTCACAATCCAATGGGAAAGTTAATATGTATACGATTATTTACACGAAAGCTATATGCAGGACAGTCACGGAATAATTAATAAAGGGATTAAGAAAGTCTTCTGGTAATCACTGATTTTAGTGAGGACATGAAGGAAGCCAAGAAGTGGAAACGAAAAGGGAGAGTGTTCTAGGTAAGGAAACAGCTAGGGAAAATGCCTGGAGTCAAAATTTAGTCTAGCAAGGAACCCTCGCATAGTTCAAGGGATAGATGGTTGAATAAGATGTAGAGTGATTATTGAAATAGCAATGTAAATGAGAATATCACCTGCCCATTACAGAAATAGAACTGAAGAGCCCTGGGCAGCCATCCAATTCTCCACCCAAGGGGATCCCTACTGTAACATACCTTTGCTGTAAGACTTCCAGCGGGGGAGCCTCCCACCTCTCCAGACAGCTCTAATTGTTTCCTATCATTGCCTATGTCCCTTTCACTCGACGTTCCTGGTTGCCTTCTGTGGCCAAAAGGTCTAGGCTAGTACTTGATGATATTTCTGGAATACTTTAAGGATCCTGAAATGTTCTGTGTGCACCATTTCACTTGTCAGGACCACCCCTTCCTCCTCTCATACCCTGAGGGGGGAAGGGTCCTATCTGAGGCCCCACAGCTAGTATGGACCAAAGGCAGCATGCTTATTCTGAGCTCTGCGAACTCCAAGCTAGGCTGGCCCATCAGGACCTGGGTTTGAAGACAATTCAGGAAGTAACTACACAAGACCAAGTTACTGCATGAAGTATGGTTTATTGCAGGAAGAACTAGATACCAACCAGCAGCTCCATCAACAGTGAATGTAGCTTTCTGCAGGTGCTAGAGCAGCATCCAAGGCTAATCTCTTAGCCCCACATGATACTGACAAAGGTGAGCTTCTTTGTTCTAAATCATTTTTACTGAACTCTTTTCCCAGGGATCCAAGAGGACAGGGAACTTGGATTCTGAGCTCTGTGGCTCGCCTTGCACAGGACAGCTGCAGAAAAGACACAGATCAGGCCAAGTAGTTCATGCTTTCCCTATTTCTGGTGGGAAAGCCATGACCTAGAGATTCCTGGGAAACAGACACTGTAGGGGACTGTGAGACATGCAATCTGTGTCAACTACACAGAACATAAACAAAGTCAGTACTGGGATTGATCAATGACTGCTGTTCTCCAGAGGTCACACTCCTTGGCATTGCACTTTCATGTTTTATAACTATAACAGATCATTAGGGAAGGACATGCTTTTGACAGCACTAAAGCAGTCACTACCATTTAAACAAAACATAGAGGGGAGAAATCAGAGCAAACGGCAAGCCCTATCAGGTCCCAGAGAACTATCCTGATTGTTGCTGCCAGTTATCTAAAGGCCTCTGGCAGTCAACCCTGGCACTGCTTAGAAGTAGGTTTTGTGGTTGGAGGAATAAGAAAACTACATTTTCTGGAGAATCAGGATGATGTTGCTAGGAGAAATGCTGCCAGCACCAAGAACTATGTAAACACGTGATGTAACCAAGAGACAAACAGCAAGAAAAAGAACATCACGGAAATTTGGGATTTGTAGCTGAGTTGGTTTCAGAGAAAAACTCCATCCTCTTGTTCACCTTCTGTGCCACCTTGCAGAGCTTTAAGTATTTCTTATTCTTTTTTCTAGCATATCCTTCCCTTTCATTTTCAGTCCTGGCAAGGAAACCATTTGTTTCTACAAACACAAGTTAGGGAAGTGCATGAATATCAGTGGTTGGGAACCTCCTTTTTAAAGATGCAAACATTTCCTCTGACAGAAGGTGTTCCAAGGTGCCACTGAACTGCACACTGATCTTGGATGATGTTTCTGAGTCTAAATTCTATTAAATCTTGCTTTGCTCCTGCGTAAGGTAGAGGCTGAATTTTCATGCCATTCAATTTATCTTCCTACTAAACAATCAGAGGCCCATGGTTATCTACTTTTTGGGTGGGTGGGGAACTGCCCCTTTCAAGTGAGGGAAAAGACTTAGTTCTTCCAGAAAAAATCCAACCACCATCATCCTTGGGCTATTTCTGCAAGTCTTCCCATCCTACCCTAAAGCCCCCTGGATGGCAGCCAATATGCAGATGTGCTACTCAGAACAGTGGAGCTTCCAAATGTCTTCTCTATACACTGCTGTAAGCAGCCTAGTGCTAGAACTCGTTGTGAGCAGGGGGTTTGCCACAGCAGTAATTTCTAGGCCCAATCTAGCCTTCTCTTGTTAGTGAGACTATTGCCAACCCAGTAGTAGGTGGAATAGAATGCCTAACTCCAAGATGAAGTAGGGGCATAAGCAAATCATAAGAAGCAGTCTGGTTCAACGCATTCTAATCTACACAGTAGGGTTGAGATTTTTCAATCATTTTCATAAACAGCAAACTATCTATATGAATTTGGCTATATATATCTCTAGATCAACATTAGCTAGCAGCTAGTTGGTCTGAAACTAGAGCACAGCTTGTGATTAATTAGTAGATGATGCATCCTTTGTCCTTATTCAACTTTTCAACATATCTAAAGTTTTTACTACTTTTCTCCTCCTCCTAAGTTTCCAGCCCCATATCTCATTCATAGGATCATAGATTTACAGCTGGAAACTATCAGGTTATGTAACCCAATCTCTTCATTATACAAATGAAGACAAATGAGTCACAGACAGGTTCTGTGACTCCTCATGGTCTTACTGGGACTTGTAGAACTAGAATTTCTTTGAATTCTAATTTCATAGTCTAAGACATAACCACTGAACCAAAAAAAAAAATCAATAGGACATATAATAGCTACAATGAAATAGGAGTATAACATAGGATGAACCAATATAGAGTAGAGAGAGGAGAGGGAAAGAAACCAAAATCATTAAATCAATAAGCAAGATCCTCTAACCATTCACTCACTCACTCTCAGAAGCCCATGTTGTAACAGTTCCCCAAAGGTCCAGGTATCATCCAATCTGCATTCATGTTTCTAGGAAACAAATCATGAGGTTCATCTTAATTCATCTTTCAGTTGAGGAAGGTTCTTCGAGAGAGAAATGTTACCATAGGTGTCTGTAAACTGTCAAGAGTTCAATTTCAGTGCAGGTGTCAATGAATTTTCCTAAATGGCATATAACCCCCATTGCTACCTTATTATTTTCCAGATGTTCCTTGGTATTCTCGACCTTTTGTTTTATGAATGAATTTTGTCTAATTCTAAAAGTATCTCTTACATAATCTGGTATGTCACCAACTCTGAAATTTGACCATTACTTCATTAATAGTATATTGGCACAGCCTATTCAAGAACACTGAATTTCTCTGCAATCATTGAGATCTTCTTTTATTCTGTAAAAAGTCTTGTAGTTCTATTTTTATAAGTCCTGTGTGTGTCTTCATAGGATAATACCTATTCATCTGATCTGAAATAGAACTCCTCTTCCAATCTTTTCTCCTGACTTTCATCAACATATATAAAAGCTGATGAATTCAATGGATTTCTTTTGTATCCAGCTACATTACTGAAGTTACTGGTTGTCTTACTAATATTTTTTTTTCTATCCAGACTTTAGGCTTCTCTATGAAAACAGAATATCAACATTTGTTTATAGAGGAAAGATAAATTTTACAAACGCAATCGTGAAAAGGAACATAAATGAAAGACAATAGGATTAAATGAGAATTGATACTACCACACCTCAAAGTATATAAAGCAAATATATGAAGGATCTATGTCCATAGCAAAGTAGTAAAATTCTCAAAATAATATGGTACTAGACAAAATACAGAAAAACAGATCAAAGAGACAGAGTATATAAGTTAAGACTTAGGAAAAAGTTGACAAAGCAGAATTTCGTAAACTAAAAAGTACATAAACTACTGGGAAAGGAACCGTGTGAAGAGATACTACGAAAAATGGAAAGTAGTGTGGTTTAAAACAAAGATCTGATGAACAAGTTATGCTAAATTGCACAAAAAATTCTCAATGCATGTGTCCCAAATGTAAAAAGTCACACCACTAAAAAAAAACAAAACTAAAGGAGAACTGAAGCCTACTTATTTCACAACTATGGAAAGAGGGAAATTATTACTCATTCACAGGATAGGTCACAAAAGAAAAAAGCAATTAGCATTATATAAAAGCTTAAAAGTTTTTACATAAATAAAAATTAATGTAGCTAGACTCAAAAGAAAAGATCATGGATGAAAAGTCTTTGTATTAAATATCTCTAAAAACAGTCTAGCATTGAAAACCAAAAGGCAATTGCCAAGTTTATAAGTTAACACTTGTTCCCAAAAGACAAGCGGTCAAAGTATATGAAAAACTTTCAAAAGAAATACAAATGCTCAAGTACTTGAAAAAAATTTTCAAGAGACCCTTGTAATCAGAGAAACTGAAAGGAAAACTACCAAAGAATTGCCTTTCACATATCAATCTGGAATAGATGGGGCAACTAACTCATTGTTGGAGAGGTTACAAAAAAGTAAGCATGTTTCATGGAGCTATCAATGAGCTCGACTCCAGAAAATAATGAGGAACTAGTAAGAAATTTACTGAATTATGAATACCTGTTTAACCCACAGATTCCACTACTGGAACTCAAGGAAAACACCTATGGGACCAATCTGAATAAATATATTCTGAGCTTCATCACATGTGGTGACAAAAACTGGAAACAAAATATATTCCCACTGATCAGGGTATGATTGAACAAACTGTAGTAGAAAAATATTGCAGAATAATACTAGGCTAGAAGGGATGACAAAGATTAACTGGAAGAAACTCAGGAAGATGGCAGAGTAAGGAAAGTCGAGTCAAAGCACCAGCAGATGTAAATACCTCAATGAGGTAAATAAAATCAGCACTCAGAGGAAAGTAAAACCCTTGTCAAATACAGTAGTCAGTGTTAGTAAAATAATATATAAAATATAAGCACAAATCTCTCCTTTTATGAACAAGTGAAAAACTTTTGAGAATGTATGTTAGAAGGATATTTAGGTATTTCTTGGGATAAATCTATTGTGAAAAGATGTATCAATTTTTAAAGGGGGAAAAAAACCCCATGCCATTCATCAGATTTTTCTCTTCGGTAACAACTGGTGTTGAATAAGGTATTTGCTCTGGAGCAAGGCTCCCTCAAAGTTTTTCTCTCAATTATGCAGCCTCTGATGTCTGGTTAGACCAGCACTCAAGCGGAAACATCTCCCACATTCACTACATTCAAAAGGTTTCTCTCCAGTGTGAATTTTCTGATGGCGACTAAGTTGGGCACTCTGGCGGAAGCACATCCCACATTCATGACATTCATAAGGTTTCTCTCCAGTATGAATTCTTTCATGCTGAATAAGATGTGTCCTCTTGCAAAAGGCCTTTCCACATTCACGACACGCATGAGGTTTTTCTCCAGTATGAATTCTCTGATGGGCAGCAAGGGATGAGTTGTAGTTGAAGGTCTTCCCACATTCATTACATTCATAAGGTTTCTCTCCAGTATGAATTCTCTGGTGGCAAATAAGCTGTGAGTTCTGGTGGAAGGCCTTTCCACATTCGTTACATACATATATCTCTCCTGTATGAACTTTCTGATGTCGAGTGAGTTCTGTGCTCTGGCGGAAAGCCTTGCCACATTCATTACATTCATAAGGTTTCTCTCCAGTATGTATTCTCTGATGGGCAGCAAGAGATGCACTGTGGTTGAAGGCCCTCCCACATTCATTACACTCATAAGGTTTCTCACCAGTATGAATTCTCTGATGGGAAGCAAGGGATGAGCTGTGATTGAAGGCCCTTCCACATTCACTACATTCATAAGGTTTCTCTCCAGTGTGAATTCTTTGATGGCGAGTAAGATGGGCACTCTGCCGAAAGGTCTTTCCACATTCAGTACATTCATAGGGTTTCTCTCCAGTATGAATTCTCCAATGTTGAGTAAGCTGTGTCCTCTTGTAGAAGGCCTTTCCACATTCATCACATTCATAATGTTTTTCTTTAGTATGAATTTTCTGATGCTGAGTAAGCTGAGTTCTCCATTTGAAGGCTTTCCCACATTCAAAAGGTTTCTTTTCAGTATTTAGACTATGATAGTCAATAAGGTCTGAATTATAACTGAAGGATTTCCCACAATCGTTATACTTAGAAAATATCATTTTTGAGCTGGTTCTGCTGTATTTTTTTTAACTGTCTAAATAATCTAGAGTTCTTTCTGTGTATCACATTTGTGGAGACTGTCTCTAAAAGATGTTCTGTGTTGTAGACAAACCACTGGCCACCAAAGATTCTGCTTTCTTATCTTCAAATAGTTTCCTTTGGTTGACCTCTTTGCCAAATGTGTTTTCCTTGTTGTTCAGCTGCCTCTATAACCCAAGGCTTACTTCCAATATGGAGACACAGGGAAGTCTGATTCTTTCAGAGAAATGCGAGACTTGAAGTGGACTCCTTGACTTAGTCTCCAAATCTGAAAGAGAGAAAAAAGTCAGTGTCCACTGTTCTCTAGTTGTACAAGGAGGCTTGTTCTGTCTTATCTATCAAGAAAAGTAACTCAAACTTTAAGGGACAGGAGAAATAACAAAACAATCTTGTGTTTTGTAGAACTGTTAGGAGGAAATCAATTCTCAAACCTTACGGTACCATGCAAATGTAAATTAGTAATATATGGTGTACAAAATGCCTCAGATTAAATTCACAGACTAGGCATGTTATTTTAAATTGAGAAAACTGAGGTTCAGAATACTTTAGCAATTTTAGCAAAATGTATGTGCCCAAAGTCACATAATAAATGTAAAATATGGGTCATAAACTAAATGGGACTTCTGACTTGAAGTCCAATACTCTTTCCACTAAATAAAAATATATAATAACAAAGGAAATGTGAGCATAGCTAGAAAAATAGGCAGAAGTTCCAGGCTTTTTTCAGCTCATTATCAAGGAAGGTTACACAATTACATCTGTCTAAAATCAGACAGGTAGACACACAGAGTATTAGAACTCCTAAGACATAAAAGATCTAATACAAAACTCTCCTTTTGAAGATGAAGAAACACGTAAGAGGTTGTTCTCCTGAATAAAGCTCACAACTATACTTGTACTTTTGATTCTTTCCTCTCCTCATTCTCTCCCTCTATGACCCTCTTCTCATCTACTTGTTTAATCCCTGACATTTACAAACCTAACTAGGTCTCCCCTCTGGCCCTAAAACACTCTCAGTTCAAACTATCTTCACCTATCTCTCCTCCCTTCCAGTCAAACTTCTACAAAAAGCTGCCTATTCTCACTTCTTCCACATCCTTTCACCTTTACTTATTTCTCAACCCTTAAGACCTCTACAAATATATTATCTCATCTCATCTGGGTCCTCAATGAGACAGGCAAATATTCTATTATTCCACATGAATTGCTATACCACTTTCTCCAGTGGATGTCTGAAACATTCTCAACTCTCCTTCAAACCTCCCCATGGCAACCCTTCACACACTCTCTTAACTGAATAATTCACTTCATACTTCTACGAAAAAACTGAGTTCATTTACCAAAAGCTTACCCTTCTCATTTCACATCATTCATTTACATGTCTTTCTCCACAATCTCAAGAATGATCCTTCTCGATCAACGAACGGGCCTCAGATAAGCAGAGACTTGAGAAAGACTTTATTTTAAAGAAGTCAAGGTCTCCCACTGCATCCGGGGCCATCTCCAGTCATCCTGCTCTATATCTGGCCACTGGACCCACATGGCTCAGAAAGAGACAGTGAGGCAGGTGACTTTGCAGTCTTGCCTCACTTAAATACAATTCATTTGCAAGTCATGACCTCACCTTCATGATGTCAAGATCTTCTTTAAGAAGGAAAGACAAAACAACAGATGAAGAGGTAGCTCTTCTTCTTGCCAAAGCAACACCTCTACCCCCACTGCATCTTTGATCAAATTTTCTCAACCTCTCTAACACAAGAGCTTCTACTATCATCACCATTATTTCTCTTTTCTCCATTCTCTCCTCCTATACGGTGGCTCTTTCCTTGTCACCTACAAACAAGTCCCTGTTTCCACCTTTAAAAATTTGCATTTGACCCAACTATCCTCAATAACTATCATATTGTGTCTATATACCATATCATACAATCATACTAGATCTCTCCTTCTGAATACCTTGAAAAAGGAGTCTGCATTTCCTTTCTTATTACAATCTAATACCTCTGCAACTTGGCTTCTGATCTCAAAATTAACTGAAACTACCCTATCCACAGTAACCAATGATTTCTTAATTGTCAAAACCAATGGGCTTTTCTCAAATCTTTTCTTCCTTCACTTCTCTGAAGAATCTCAAATTGTTGCTCACCATGTGTTCGTAGATACTGTCTTCTCTCTTGATATGTACAACACACTCCTCTCATAATTCTCCTATCTGCACAATCATTCCTTCTCAGTCTCATTTGTTGGGTTTTCATCCACATCATGCCCACTAGTGTGTTCTAAGGCTCTTGTCCTGGGTCCCCTTCTTTTTTCTCTATACTTCATCATTTGACAATCTCATTAGCATCCATAGGTTCAATTATCATTTTTATGCAGATGATTCTGAGACCTCTATAGTCACTCTTAGTGTTTCATTGAGCCACTCCCACAAACCTCCAATAGCGCATTTAGCATCTCACCTGGATGTCCCAAAAGCACTTCAAAGACAACAGGCCTGAAACAAACAATTCTTTTCCCATCTCCCTAAACCCTACCAGTTACTAAACTTTCTTCTTATTGCTGAGGTTGCTATCCTCCCAGTTACCCAGGCTCAGAACCTGTGCAATTTTTGACTCTTTGATTCACTCCCTTCTCTCCATTCATTGACAGGTTTAGGCCACTCATCACCTCTCAGAGAAACTACTGCAACAGCCTTTAAGAGACTTCTAACTGGTCTCCTGGACTCTTGTTACCCCCAATCTCCATTCTAATCTACTCAACTCATACTCTACTTGGATGCTGAGGTGATCTTTCTAAATCTTAGGCCTGATCAAGTCACAGAACTCCAGAGGGTCCATATTTTCTCTATTAATAGGAAAATCATGTTTGACATTTATAACTTTTCATAATTAAGCACCTTCTCCGTCTTTTAAAACTGTAACTTATTGTCTCCCTCACCCCAACTTACCATCCCACTTGCATTTTCCATCTCTCTACCTCCTCCCCTCTACTTCTAAGTTTCTTTGGCTTCCTTTAAAGCTGAATTCATTTTTTACCTTCTATAGAAGAGCTCCCCTCAGTTTCTACCTGGCTAATGGCTTCCTTTTTCAGATTCTACCTGAGGTACTCTACCTTTCTACTTTCTACCTGATGTGCTCACACACATATACATTATAAATTATAAATGTGCATGTATGTACCTAATTGTTTATCATGTTTGCCCCCATTAAAATGAATGCTTGAGGGCAAGGTCATTTTTTTCCCCTCTCTTTTTCTTGCTAAAATTTAGCAGTGCCTAGCATATGGTAAATAATTATAACACTGTAAATCTCTATTGTGTAGATTTTTATGACTGGGGAAAAAATGTAATACATGCACTACTGATGGGTGAGAGAGGAGAGGAACGTTACTTACACAGCACTGTTGTCATCATCATCCTTTATCCCTTTCCCACTAAATCTATAAAACCAAGGAATCATATACTTTTAACAAACATTGCCAAATAAAACAAATCCACAGATTTGCCATGTCCAAAAATGCATGTCACCCCTCTGTCAAGGAGTAGGCAGCATATGTCACCCTTGGTCATCTGAATCAGAAGTCACTGCACTGTTCAGAGTTCAAGCCTTTCCAAGCTGATTTTCTTCGTAGTGTTCTTCTGGTTATGTTCATTTCATTCTGTATCCGTTCATTCAAATCTTCCCAAATTTCCCTGAAATCATCCCCTTTGTCAAGTTTTATAGCAGAACTATACGTCACTATACTCATACTATTATTTGCTCAACCATCTCCTGATGCTTCTCTCCCTTTCCTCTTTCGGCTACAGTTCTTAGCTAAAACAATAATGAAAAGAGCTACAAGGACCTTTGTACATATGGATCATTTTCTCTCATCTTTTAAGGTACATAGGCCAACTTAGCAGCATAACTGGGCCAAAGGGCATGAGGTTTAGTGACTTTTTGATCATGATGCATACTAGTTTTCCAGGGCTTGTGACAGTGTACCGATGGTGGTATGTTATCTCACTGTTGTCACTGTCTTTGATGAAATTTTCTGCTGTATCTCTCATGTTCTTTGACCCACAGATTTTTTAGGATTAGGTTAGTCTCCAATTCATTTTTAACCCTTTCTTCAAATGCTATTATTTCCATTTCCTGCACCTGTGAAGTTTTTATGCTTTACAGTATATAGGAAGTCAATTTCAGTAAATATGACAGGCACAGATGAGAAATGTTTACTCCTTTCTACTTCCAGATGCCTAGTATATCTAACTTTTCTATGATTTGATTTAGATCCTTGGGCTAGGATGACATTGAGAAATGCCTTTTTTTTAAAAGTCACTTATAAATTATTCTCTTAACGGACTAGATGCTAGAATACAGCAATATAGATCAAGTTTACTGGACATTTTGCAGACCCCATCTTGTTCCTATTTTGAAATTAGTTCACTGGCTATCCAATTCACTTCTGAATTGGAACAGCCTTAAGCAACCATCTCCTATAACCTGTCCTAAATGACAATATACCTGAGAATGGTGTTCTAACCTTTGCTTTAAAGATGCTCCATGTCTCTCCCACAATGTGGGGCTACTCAAAGATAGCAACAGAGCTGTTGTCTAGCTACATTCTTCATTCAAGTTAGTTTGGATAGCCTAGGGGTTCCCTTCTCTCAGAAACTGTGACTCAATCAGTGCCTTACTTAACACAGTACCTGGGCACACAGGTGCTTAGGTAACACATGTTTATTGACTGTGGAGGAGGTAGAGATGGGCAATGCCAACAGATGGTGACATTCTAAACTCTGCCCTCATCCCAGGCTCTCCCTCCAATGATCCACCTCACTCCTATGCCATCCTTTGTTTAGTGCGATCTTCCTTCCATTCTGCTCCCCAAGGACATCCTCAGGATGATGCTTCTGAGATAGGTCATTCAATAAGCACATTATTTAAAAGGTATTTTTCCCTCCATGGTTTCTTGACACTTTAGGAGGCAATAGTGCCCCTAATCACTGTGTGTTCTGAGCCTCTGTCACAATACAAGTTGAAGATTGGTGTTGGAGGAAAAATGGTCTTTAAGAGACTCAGTGTAAAGTGTTATAAAAACAGATAACACACTAGCATTTAGCAAATATTATTTCATTTGATCGTTATAACAACTCTGTGAGGCAGGTGTTATTACAATCCCCATTTTTACAGTTCAAAAAACAGAGGCAAAGTGACCAAGCTAAGAAGCGACTGAGGGAGGATATGACTTCAGGTCTTCCCGACTCCAGGCCTAACACACTATCCACTACACCAAATAACTGATTCCCCAAAAGGGTGATACCCTACCTTGACCACACATCTAAGTGACATGGCACAGCTATGGCCTCCTAGAAATTCCAATGTGAAGGCAAGCATTCTCCTTTTTCTACATGACATGGCTTTACAATCTCTAATCTTTAGTTAAGATATATCTCTCAAGATATCACAACTAATGGTTTCTGTTAGGCATTCTTGACAATGAAAGGGATCACTCATGAATAATTCTATTCAAGAAACCCATTCATCCTAGAGGGTCTATGAGGACACAAACCCCATGTGGGGACAGGGTCTATTTTGGTCTAGGTCCCCGTAATACATGGCCTAAAGTAGTCCCTGGCTGGTCATATGACCGTTTCAGCAAATGCTTCTTCTCTAAAGAAACACTTACCAGTGTCTGTTTACCGAGAAGAAATCTCTCTTGGCAGGAATAAAGGGGAGCTCTTCATCTAGCATAGAAGAGAATTTGGGTGCCCTTAAGACTGTGATGTAAAGAAGACTCCCACTCCCCACAATAAAGCATATTAGCATTTGGCAAAGGTTGGCTAAAATATCTATTTCAAGGGAAGAATACAGGGTTACAGCTGTCTTGATCAATATGGTGTTACCCAATCTTCTACATTTTCCCAGTTCTATCTGCATAGTGAAAGGATGGAAACCACCTGGAACATATTCTCTTATCAACCCCCCCTCCCCCAAACTCATTTCATGCAAGTTTAGAACTAGAAGAGATCTCTAACTCCTTCATTTCACAGATGAGGTGAAATCCACCAAAGTACAGCTGACAGCTCAACATTGGCACACCAGAAGATCGCTAAACTGGAGTCCAGACACCTGAATTCGAATCCTGTGGCAGGTACACTGACCAGCAGTGTGACCCTGTGTAAGTCACATGGCTAATACAGAGGAGCCCCTGCCTCACAGCTGCTGTGACAACCCCCTAACATAATGCGTATGAAGTTCTTTGCTCCACCAGCCACTGCTGTTCTGACTAGTGAGCGTGGGGGAAGCAAAACTAATCTGCTCACTCATTTTGGTGATCCCCAGCTCCCCTTTCTCTGCTCTGACCAAAGGTTTCCAGAACAGCCCAGAAGAGTCTGCATTCAATGGAAACCACTAAACTCTACCACCAAATCATACCCCTTGCAGTCACAAATCATACCCCTTGCTGTGCTCACCCCTCCAGACTAGAGATCTGCCACTTCCTGTTTACTGAGTCCCAACTTAATTGTATGTTCTTGGGTTTCATAGAAACTGGAGACAAGAAACATCTTTTCAAGCAGACTGGGGGCCTTTTTCGAAAAAAGTTCCCCCCAATCTAGCCTTGTGATTTCATCTGTGGTCAAAACTCTAAGCAGGATGACTCCTTTTACAGCTGCAAACCACAGCAACTCACTCCTAACTTAAGAGTATTAGAGAGGGGTCTGAGGCACTGAAAACTTGTGAATGCACTAAAATTACACATAGCTGGGGCCTCAGAGTTGTCCAGCACCAAGACCTAGCCAGGTCTTCCTCACCCCAGGACCAGCACTCTGGGGCCCACAATAAATTTCAGGGGATTTTAAGAACATGGATGAGGGGAAATTATGCCTTTATCTCACTGTAACTGATTTCTTTGGTAATCCTATGTGCTTTCTGTCTTGCTTTCAGAGAAAGGGGTGAGAAGGGTGCCCAAGAGATCCAGGACAAGAAAAGTAAATTAAGCGTTCTTGGACTCCACCTTCCAGGAAGATTACTCCCCATATGCCACATCCTCTAAATGCTTTCTACAAGGATTCCCAACAACAAAGTCTTCCTTGTATTTGGCTCTGGGACAAAGGAATGTTGGTGATAATTGTATAGTTTTCCTCTTTGTTTCAGTTTTCAAGGTAATGGGCAGATCTAGTCTTGGCCAACAGTTAGAGCTGCCCCCTCCCCCCCAAACCTGCTGAAAACTGTGCTGCTTTCCTCCTAGAAGGCCTCCCAGCCTTCTGAAAGCAGCAAGTTGGGACATGCTAAAGTGAAAAGAAAACAATCAACCCAAACTGATGAAGGCAAGTTTTCTTGAATAATGATCTTTACAGAAGAGCAGCTTTGGCAGGAGAGGAAGAAAAAAAGGAGAAGGAGGGGAAGGGCCCTCAGGGTGGGTGGCATTACTTCATTTAGGGTACTTAGGAAATGTTTTACCAGATTATTCTGCCAGACCCTGTGGGGAATAATATTCTATCATCATGTACTGTTTGAGGAATTTTTCTAACAAAGCAGTACCTAGGGGGTCAGGAGAAGGGTGGAGGTGGTGCAGGGACTTTTAAATGAAGCACACTTGAAAAAGGAGAGTGTCTGTGGACAGAGACTGCAGGACTTACAAAGGGGAAGGAGCAGAACCAAAGCTCTGGCTGCTGTGTGTGTGTCTGCGTGCATGCACGCGCGCGGCTCGGCTTCTGCTTCTCAGCCCACAGATATTCGGCCTTGGTTTCTAGAGGAGGTGTCTTTCAGTTGCTACTAACAGCCACAGGAACCAACATGAGCAAGAGTTCAAGTGTCCCAGGGCACATTTACAGGTTCACAACATAAGATCTAAAGACCTAAAAGCCACAGCCAGAACTTCTCTAACAAACATTATCTCCCTGATGATCCTTATAACAAGCCTGGGAAGGAGACACTATTAATCTCCCCATTTCTGCAATAAGAAAACTGAGAGGGGTGGTGACTTCCCAAGGGTCACTTGCCTAGTAAGTGTCTGAGGTTTCCTGATCACAGGGCCAGCGCTCTAGTCACGGTGCAGCCCTGCTGCCTGTCAGACACATTGATGGATCTCTGAAGGCTATCTGACTGCAGGCAGGAAGATCTGAGTTCCCCCTCCCCCGGGTCTGGAGTCGTCTGCCTCTCTCAACCATCGGTACAATAGGGAGATGACAAAGGGTTACTGTAAGGTTCAAGAGGTAACACGTACTCCAGCACTTTACACAACTGGAAGCACTTTATAAATGCTAGCTCTAACTCACTGACAGTTGAGATGACTCTGAGATCTGTGTGGGTGGAGGGAGTTTTCCTTCAGGAATGAAATGAGGAGGGAGGGGAAGGTGGCAATTTTTACCTTGTAGACAATAAACAAATCCTTCAGAAAGAATGCTTCTTCCCCAGGGCTCAACATAATCCATAATAATCTAGTTGAGTTCGCCTTGCAGAAGCCTAAAAAGTATTTCCTGAAATAATAAGTGACTGGAAGGTGAGGCAGGCACAGCCTACTCCCTGGACTTGAAGACCAAGGAGAAACCAAGGAGGCCAGACTCAGAAAAGGTCTTGGAGACAGAGTAACCTGCAGCAGGCCCTGGGTGGGTCCATTCAGATCTGCTGCTGCAGAAGCAGATTCTACAAGAGCCACCTACCATCCTTATCAAACTGAGGTCCTTAGAGCTCTTCTCTCTGGCCCTGACCAGAAAAATGGCAACCCTCAGAGAAGTTCTCTAAGTTATGCAAGAAAGGGGACAGAAGAAAAAAGCAGGCATTAGCTTGGAGCTGGACAACAAGGTTACTTGCCTCTATATTTTGTAAATTCTCTTGAACATCAACTCCCAGTCTATAATCTCACCTACATCTGTGTGCTCAAAGCACTATTTTCAAAAGGCTGGGAAAGGAAGGTGTTGAAGTTCAGGGCAGGGGATAATGCCCTGAGAGGAGGTGATGAAAGCTAGGAGTAGGCATACAAGGCCTAAGGTGGGCCTGGAAGCCCCAGGCTGAGGGAACACCCCCCCAAAGGCCTCTGGGAAGTTCTGGGGTCAGAGTTTTATTCCTCAGTGCTCCAGAACTTCCCAAATACTCAGGCAGGCCTGACTTCCTTCAGCATAGCCCAGAACTTCATTTCAGCTTCCTCTTTTGTTACCAAGAGATCAATATTTCAGGAGAATTTGTTTATCCCCTATGAGGTAAAAAAAAATGTAAATAAAATGAGCATCACACATTGCCTCCCAGGATTTCATCGGTGTAGGTAAACTACCTCCACCCACACAGATCTCAACTGCTAGGTAATGTAGTGTCTGGTTGAGTTACCCAAGGCATTAAAGAGAGATGGGGCCCAATAACTGGAGGGAATCAAGAGGCAGGGCTATGAATCCAATCTTCTGCCCACTGGCCAATACAGCCTTCAATTATCAGTAACTTTCTAAAGAAAACAAATGGAAAGCTATACAATTGGATCAGATTTGTGGCTAAGACTCTGTCCCACACTCTCACAGGGCAGAGAGCTGCCAGGTGTCTCCCCCTACAGGAAGGTCCCTCACTACTACCAGGCCACCTTCCTTAGTTTCTCATTACTCCCTCTGACATCCTCTGTCTTCTCCCTTGATTATTCCTGGTAACACCTTATCACCTCCTGTACTTGCTTCTTTCCTGTCCTGATCGTGTTCTCTTCACCACCCCATACCCCAACTTTGCTGTTAGAGGCTAGAAAGAACTATTTCACCAATGATGGATCAAACTCCAGGAAGCTGAAGTGCACATTTCCCCAACATTAGTAAGTACCTTGCTATACACAGCAGTTTTTAGGCAGCTAGGTGCAACAATGGATACAACACTGAGCAGCAAGCTAGGAGTTCAAACCCAGAATCAGAAATTATTAGCTGTGTAACTCTGGGCATGGAGATCATAATGGCACCCACTTCCCAAGGTTGTCTTGTGAGAATTAGATGAAATACTATTTGTAGAGTGTTTAGCAAAGTGCCAGACACAGAGTAGGATATATACACCTTGTAGGTCCTTACTGGTTGTTTCCTCCCCTTCCCAATGCTGCCTCCCATCCTTTAAAATGGCCTTATCTCCACACATAGCCTTAACCTGAGTTTGTCTTTTCACACAATTCACTGGCTACCAGGCTATAAGCCCTTCTCCTTAGGACTTCTCACCTAAGTGCCAACCGTGGGAAATTCCCAATGACAAATTTCTCCTTTACAGAGGCTGGCTCCACCCGTAAAAGTAACTGAGCTGATTTTTATCCACAATACATTGAGGGACATCACCCTAGGAGGGCCCACATTGTTGCTTGACAATCTTTCTACTACAGATTTCTGGGTAGTCTGTGAACTTTGGTGGGGAAAAAAAAAAATCCTCACATTCATATTCACTAACCTTTAAGTGAAATTTAGCAATTCCTTCAATTATGAATTTTTTTGAAAGTATAATTTTGAAGGGGGAGTCCCCAGCTTCACTGGATGTCTCTGCTACAAAAACAACTCCAGCCCTCTCCATAAAGTTTGAATTCAAAGCTTGTCTCGGACACTAAGCTGTGTGATCACAGGTAAATCACTTGACCTCTCTCGGCCTCAGTTTCCTCATGTAAAACAACGCGGTTGGACTCAATAAACATACGTTCTCCATGTGGATCCAGTCCTTTAAACTTTAAATGCAACTTCCCTCAAACGTAATCTGCAGCCTTTCTGATATCTCTGTGGCATCAACACTTACTAGGCAGTCATGTGACATCCTCCAGACCAACCGAGGGTCTCCACATTCTGGCACTGTCCTATCATTTTAGGCCCCATGATGCTCCCGCCAGATGCAGCCCCTCAGCTTCCCTGGTTTCCTCCCTATGTTCCTGGAAGGTTCTTCCAACATCTTTGCCTGATGAATTCCTAGTGATCCTTTAAAACCCATCCAAATACCACCTTCCCTGGGAAGCCTTCCTGGGTAACAGCAGCTCACAATTATCGAGTACTTTGGGGTCACATACCGTCAGCTGATCCTCACGCCCCCTAAGAAGAATGTGATTACTACTCCCCCTTTATGCGAGAGAAAAAGAAATGAAGTTTGGAGAGATTTAGGAGCCTGCTAGGATCCTGGAATTCTGGGGAACTTTCCCTCCCCTGGCCTTCTAGCACTTCAGTGGTTGTCTAATGCATTTTTCCACATCATGATGGATGTCAGGATCTGCCTTCAATCTCCCAACTGGACTTATCCACCCTTTATGGAAGAGATGCCTCTAGGTAGGAGGCAGGTGGTAACAGGAGTAACAGCTAGCATTTGCATGGGCCTTTCAGGATTGCAAAGCACAGGGCAAAGATTACAAAATGCAAGTCTGCCTTCAGGCTTAAAATTTACAGAAAGAAAACAAGGCAACAGGGGATAGAGGGAGAAGGATGGGCCTTAAGATTTCTAGGGAATAGAACTCCAGGTCTGGAATCAGGAAAACTAGAGGTCAAGTCCTACCTCATATACTCACTAGCTGAGTGACCCGGGGCAAGTCATTTCACCCTGTCTGCCTCAGTTTCCTCATTGGTAAAGTGAGCTGGAGAAGGAAACGGCAAACCACTCCAGTGTCTTTGCCAAAAACAAAACATACAAAAAACCAAAATGGGTTCAAGACGACTAAACATAACTGAAACAGCTGAACATCACACACACACACATATACATACATATACTTACACATGATACAGACACATTTATCCAACATATACACATGCACACATACATACACAGATCACACACATGCACAGATGTATACACACATCTACTTACACACATACATTTACTCAACATATATACATACACAGACCATATATACAGAGATAAACTATATCTTTACTGATATAATACAGACTTTACAAAACATACATGCACATATACAGACAGATCACACATACATATGCACACAGATGTGCATACATATATATACCATATACATATACATACATACAATACACAGATGCAGGCATTTACACAACATACACACGTGTACATACACATATATACACACAGCACACGTACACACTGACGCCCATGACGTCAGGCGGACCCATCAGGGGGCTGAGCCTGGCTTCCCAGGGGAGGAGGCAGCCCCCCTTCCGGGATCACTCCTCAATCACAGGGGCTGCCCCTGCTCCAGGGGGCAGACTCCGGAGGGCTCCTGCATTGGCACCGCACCCTCCTCGGGGGTGAGGGGCGTAGCCAGGCCTCGGCGGACGGCCCCTCTGCTCCTCTTGCCGGGTACGATCCCACCTGGGCACTAGGTAGCGTCCAGGAAGGTGACCTGTCCGGTGCCTCAGTTTCCCCTTCTGTCACACGGGGGGCTGGGCTCCGCTCAGGTACGGACAACCACAAGGACAATCAGGACAACGGGCGTTTGGTCAGGGCTATTCTCAGCCGAGGGAGGTCCGTGGCACAGCCCGCGTGCCTCAGTTTCCCCCAGCCAAGGCCGGGGCGCTGCGGCCCCTCCCGCCCCCGGCCCTCGGTTTCGCCGCCCAGCCGCAGCGCGGAGGCCTAGATCCGGCTCAGAGACAGGCGCTGGGCCCGGGCCCGAGGGCGACCTCGCGGGCAGTCCCGCACGGCCTAGGCCGCATCCACCTTCCTCCGACCCCTCGGACTCACCTCCTTCCCTCCCCCGGGACGGCGGCCCCTCCTCAGGCCCCGACACCACAAGCGAGCTCCGGCGGCGGCGAAGAGAACGAGCAGGGCGTCCGCGAGCCAAACACCGCGAGAGCCCAAGCGCGACCAGCGGACAAGCCCCGCCCCCGGCCGCGCGCTCAGGAAGTCCCCGCCCCCGGCAGCAGACCGCCTATGAGAGAGACGGAAGGGCCGCAGCCCGTCCCCCCGCCCCCTGCACGTAGCGCCGCTCGCGCATCGCCCCGCCCCCGCCCCGCCCCGCCCCAACCAGCTCCATCTGGGAGCCCCGCCCGCTCGCTGCCCTCCGTCCGTGTCAACCCACCCGGGTGGGAGCCAGGCCCCGCCTCCCTCCCCGCGGCCTCGCTCTGCCCCCGGCCCCAGACTCGGCCTCCCAGGCGGGGAGCCCCTCCCCCGCGCTCCGGGGCCGACCCTGGGCCAGATGTGGAAGGGCGGGGCGGGGCGGGACGAGCCTGGGCCAGATGTGGAAGGGCGGGGCGGAACGAGCCTGGAGGCGGGCCCTCTGGGGGTGGGGGCGGGGCGAGCCTGGCGGCGGGCCCCCTGGGGGGTGGGGGCGGGGCGAGCCTGGCGGCGGGCCCCCTGGGGGGTGGGGGCGGGGTGCGCTCGAGCCCTGGCGGGGACAGCTCAGCGGATCCTCCGGGATGCCCCCCCCACCCCCGTCCTCCCGAAGGGTTACGTGCCCAGTTCCTGGGGTCTGCGGCCCGGGAGGGGGTTTCCACTTCCCAAATTCCCCCACTCCGGCGGAGGGAGTTTCCACGCCGAGAATCCCCCTCGTCAGTCTGGGGAGTTTCCACCTGGGGAGTTCCCGGCCTCCATAGAGGGAGTTTCCACACTGGGATTTCCCCACCCGGTGGGACGGGGCGGGCACGCGAAGGGCCGGGCGCTGGGAGGACGGGAGCTGGGCCCCCTCCCCAGGCTTCTGGCCAGGAGAGCCGGGCCGGGCCCCTGGGGGCTGGACGGCCGCTGCCCGCCTGGCCGAAGCCCAGGGAAGCGGGGTGGACCCCCGGGGCAGCCGGCCCGGACGGACGAGGCCGAGTGGGGCGCAGCCCGGTCCCCGGGAAGGGTCAGCACGTGCTTCTCGGGGCCGCCGGACGCCCCGTACAAGGCTTTGTCTAACCTGAGAACACATTTATGTGTATGAAATATGCTCTTATTTGGCTCGGCCGAAAGTCGGACAAGTCCTGCTTTTTCCTGGACCCCTCCAGCAGCCCTGGGAGACAGGGTGGCAAGCTGCCCACGTGCCGCGGTGGGCAAGGCCACAGCGGCTTCTGCGGCTAGAACTGCTGGCCCGACCTCTTCTGCTTCGCTTTCACCAGAGCCTTTCTGGGTGGGAGGTCCAAGTAGGGCCTCAGTACCCCCGGTGCTTGCCTGGCACAGGGTAGGCACTTAGTCAATGCTTTTTCACCGACGGAGTGCAGTTATACGTGTGACCTCACCCTAGGGGTGGGGGCACTTCTTCCCCCAATCTTGGGGTCATTGCTAGAGGCAGCTTGGTGATAGAGTGGTGGAGCCCATCTAATTCTAATTTTATCAGTTTGCTTTTACAAGGGAACATTACTTTGAAGGTAGAACAGTAATAAAAGTACCCTTATTAGTGGCTCAGTGAACCCTGGGCCAGGAAGGAGGAAGAATCATCTTGAGTTCAAATCTAGCTTCAGACACTTCCTAGCCGTGTGACCCTAGGCAAGTCACTTCATTTTGTTGGCCTCAGTTTCCTCCATCTGTCGAGCTGGGGGAGGAAATGGCAAACGGCTTAAGTATCTGCCATGGAAACCCTGAATGGGGTCCTGAAGAGTTGGAAATAACTGAAAGGCTATGTGCCAAGTACATGGGGCTACAAAGAAAGAGAAAAAAATGGTCCCTGCTTTCAAGGAACTCACAATGTAATGGAGGAGACACTGTGCAACCAAGATATATGGAGGATAAATTCAAGGGTGGTCTCAGAGGGAAGGTACTAAAATGAAGGAGGCCTGGAAAAGGCTTGAAAGAAGCCAGAAAGGTCAGAAGACAGAGACAGGGAGGAAGAGAGAGGGTGTCAAGAAATGAGGGTCTTGAGGAAGAGCAAGGGGCTGGTGTCTTTGGATCCCAGAGAATGTGGAAATGGATAAGGTGCAAGATGTCTTCTATTTCTAATTGAAAGGAGTTTCTACTTGGCCTGCAAAGCCTCCTTTTGTGGAGCCAGCAGTAGCTGAGATTAGGAATGTGTTTATCTAGATTTTTAGTTATCAAGTCTCCCTAGTTAGGCCTGCTCCCATCAGTCCACTCACCCATCCATCAGTCTGTCAGTTGACACTGATTCAGTACCTACTATGGGTCAGGCACGGCAGTGTTGCGTTCTGGATCCAGGAAAGTCACTTAATCTCTCAGACTCAGTTTTCTCATTTTACAGAGAACCTCTTGAGCTGGGAAGGAACTTGGGTCATCTAATCCAATCCCTTATTTTATAGACCATGAAGCTACTCCCACATGTGGCTTTGGGCAAGTCTGCCCTGGGCCTCTGTTTCCTGCTTTGTAAAATTCAGCTTCTGTGATCCTACTGGAGAATTCCTTCCCTCTGCCTTTGTTTCGGGACTTTGCCTCTTCCCATCTTTTACTAACCCACTGTCATCCCTAAAGCTTCAGCTAAGCCTTGGAACTCCCTCTGAGTTCCTGGCCCTGAGCTGGACTGACTGGGCAGGTTCAAAGAACAGACTTGTCTGGTTCTTCATTACCGGTCACCCTACTCCTAAGGCTGCCAGGCACTTCCACCATAGTGGCATCCTCTTCCCTTTCTCTCTCCCCTCTTCTAGCCTTCTCCTCTAGATAACCCATATACACTTCCTAGGGTTTGTTTACAAGGGAAAATAGAAGACACTGACTGCCCCATAGGGCTGTCAGGTGGTACCATGGTACACAGAGTGCCAGATCTGGAATCAGGAAAACTCATCTTTCTGAGTTCACATCCGGCCTCAGACACTGCCTAGCTGTGTGACCCTAGGCATGTTACTTAACCTTGATTGCCTCCGTTTCTTGTAAAATGAAGTGCAGAAGGAAATGATACACTACTCCAGGATCTCTGCTAAGAAAACCCCAAGTGGGTCATGAAGAGTGAGAAATGACTGAAAATGACTGACCAACACCAATGGCAACTTTCCTATTAACCTAAGGTCTTGAATGCTGCTTGTAAAAGATACCTGTCCAATCACAGATGCAAGGATATTACAAGGTCTCCCCAACTATCCTTGGCAATATCATCCTAACACATACCATCTAGCTATTGGACACAGGGCTGGAGAGACATCCCCTCCCTCACTTGGATCCAACTAGTTTATGAATGTTCCCTAAGAGGTCCCATATTAAAGGGATGGGTTTGGCCCATAAGTGGATAAAGCTCTACCCTAGTGAGTGACGGGAACTGAGTTAAAGAGGATTGCTATTCATGAATGGGAACAGGATATTCCAGATTTAAAAAAAAATCACTCCTCTGCTAGCAGAGCTTAGAAGGAAGACTAGGTGTTGCCTCAGACTTGGGGGAGAAGCGGAGGAACAGGCTTAGAGGCCAGGAAGCAGGAGGAGGAAGGGCCTGTGACTGACAAAGCTAGTGAGGCTTCATCAGGAGCAGATCATGCCATATTAATCAAACTTGCTATTTTGATGGAATCAAGAAAGGGTAATCTTTCCTACCTCTGTCCCCACAGAGAGCAGCTATTCTCTGGGACTTGGCCTTTGGAGATCATACTCCCCATCCCCACTCTCTCATCCCCTCTCCTTTGGTATTTCCAGTGGATGGAGTCCTGGACTCAGAATCAGGAGCTCATCTTCATGGGTTCAAATCTGGTCTCAGACAATTAATAGCTGGGTGACCTTGGGCAAGTCACTTAACCTTGGGCAAGTCACTTAACCCTGTTTGACTCAGTTTCCTCATCTATAAAATGAGCTGGAGAAGGAAATGGCAAACCACTTGAGTATCTCTGCCAAGAAATGGGCACATGAAGAGTTGGACACAGCTGAACAGTAGTAACTTGGGCTGAGCTGTCCTGCCTGGTAAATGAGCAGGGGCAAACTTCCAGGGTGTGATAAAGCTAGATTGAACTGGTATGAGAGCTGGTGGCTACCTTTCTTTCTTTTTTTTTTTTTGGACTAGGCAATCAGAGTTAAGTGACAGGGTCACACAGCTAGTAAGAATCAGTCGGATTTGAGTCTGGATTTGAACTCAGGTCCTCCTGACTCTGGGACCAGTGCTCTATCCATTTTGCCACTGAGCTATTCCCATTTTTAGTGTTGTTCTGGTGAGTGTCTAGATTTAAGAAAATGGTGGAGATTAACCTTAAAACTGTATCAGATATACATTTTTTATCTTTTCTGGAGACCTGGTTGTTAAACATTTACCAGCATACCCCTGCACCAACCATGTTTTATATCCCATCCAGCCTCAGAAAACATCCTGCCATATTCCTTGCCAACTTGCACATTGCCCACTCCCAACCCTTTCCTTCTATTGCTCTGGGAATTAGAGTCAAACCCAAACACTTCCTTTTCTTAGAAAGGACTTGACAATCGACTCCCCTAAGGCCCCACTTACCATCCTTGTGACTCCCCAGCTCCAAGGTCATTTCCCCAGCTGCCACTCTTCAATCCATGTTATCTCCCTCCTTAGAAGGCAAGCTCCTTGGGGTCAGGGAATGTATCTCTTGGATAAGGTAGCCTTCTGGGTCCTTGGGTGTGGCCTTTTGACTGAGTCCAAGTTTTCTAGAAGGAATACTTTATTAAAGGGATTTGTTTTGTGAAGTTTGGATTCAGTTAAAGAGTCATACTTGAGGACCTAGAGGGCCACATGTGGCCTCTAGAGGCAAGTTTTCCTACCCCTGGAATTTAGTCAATCCTTTTGGCTCATTCATTCATAAAGGGCATCCTGCGCATACAATTTAGCTAGATTTTAGCAAAGCATTAAATGTCATTCTTGTGGAGAAGAGGGAGATAAGTAGACCTGGATACAACTAGACAGGTTCAGAAGTGTTTGAATGGGTGGCTTTGACTTACAGCCACTTGTGGTTCTCAGATAGCATGGTAGATTTCCATTGGAGTGCCCCAGCACTCCCAGCAGAGGCTGTGGTAAGGCCTGTGGGGCCAGGACACTTGGGACCTCCAGAGTTGGGTGGATGGGTGGGGAGAACCTCCTGGGAGAGGGCTGCATGGGGGAAAGGAGAGGTGACCCTGGTATCTGGGGGTTCCTTGAAGGCCTGCTGCACACAGGCTCACCAGGGTTGATACAACTCTGTGACAGTTGTGAGCTGCTCCTTGCTGCCCAAGGCACCTTAAGGGCCTCAGGCCCTGGAGAGCTTTCATCTCTCAGACTTCTTTCATATCCTAGGGTAGACTCATTATCTCTATCACAGTCACCCAAAAACCATTGTGGTGGGAAGGTTTCTGGGTTAGGAATCAGGATATTTGAGCTTAATTCCTAGCATGGATGGTGGCTAGTTATGTGTCCTAGGCTAGTCAGCTCATCCCCAACCCCCAATCCTTTGTGCTCTCACTAACTTGGTAGAGTTGGAAGGATCAGAAGTCAGAAGACTTGTGGTCAAATTCTCTCTATAGCGCCGTCCCTATATGACCCTGGACCCTTCACTGCACCTTTCTGGGTATCAGTTCCCTCATCTGTGAAATGAAGTATTTAGGCTCCATGGTCTCTGAGGTCTCTTCCAGCTCTGGATGACCCTATGAGTGATAAGACTGTGATAATACAGCCTCACGGGGTTTTTGTTTGTATTTTGTTTTTAGATGAGGAATACTCTTGTAACTTCAAACTCTATACTTGGGGATTGTTCTTGTCAGTCATTAATCATTTATTTAAGCACCTACTGTGTGCTAGGCACTGTGCTAAGGACTAGGGATATAGAGAAAAGCAAAAATATGTTCCTGGTCTTAAAGAACTTACAGTCTACTGGGAGAGACAACATGCAAACAGCTGTGAAGAAACACTTTAAGACAGAATAAATTGGAGATAATGGAGGGAAGGTACTCTTATTGATTAGGCATCTACTCTATGCCAGGAACTATGCTAAATCCTGGGGATGCAAAGAAAGGCAAAACATAGGCCCTGCTCCCAAGGACCTCACAGTCTAGTGAGGGAGATAACATGGAAATAACTAAGTGCATACAGCTGTGTAAAAACAAGCAAATGCACAGGGACAGGCAAGAGAATCAGGAAGGGAAGGCACCAGCCAGGGTTGCAGGGGAAAGCTGCTCAAAGCTGGTACTACTTTCAGTGCTGTCCACTGCCAAGCATAGCATAGCAGGAGCATGGTGGTGCTGGTAACCTCAGTTAGTGCAGGGCATAAGGTTGGTGGTTTACTTGAACTCTGGAGTTCTGAGCTACAGTAGGGCTAGAGCAGATTGGTTGTCTCACTAAGCCCCCCTTCCCATCCCCCAGTGGGAGGGAGGAGAGGTTTTTGTCAGGAGGTAGCAGAGAGGAGGAGGGAGCAGGTCAAAGCTTCCAGGTTGGGGTCAACAGTTGTGGTCACCGTACTTGCAACCTGAGGCAGGGAAACCCAGTATGCTCAAAGCTAAACTAAGTAACTAAATGAATGAATGCGTGAGTGACCAACTGAATAAGTGATGACTGTTAACATTTATATATTTTATAGCGATTTAAGGTTTGCAAGGTACTTTACATATATGATCTCATTCTATTCTCACAACAAACACAGGAGGTAGGTGCTGCTTTTATTCCCATTTGGCAGTTAAGTGACACAGACACTTAGTATGTGATCCTGGGCAAGTCACTTTACCTTTGTCTGCCTCAGTTTCTTCATCAGTAATTTGGAGATGTGGGGAACAAGGAAGAGTTCTGTTTCCACAGGGCAAAACTTCCAGCTTTGAGTAGTTTCAGTTAATCAGGGTTGTGACCTAGTACAGTCAGCTTAAAGGTCAGAAACTTGTGCTCAGGCTTGATGAGCTGTTTCAGGGTATCTCCTATCACAGAGGACAACATGAAGTCACATGGCCAATGGATGGTGTGGTCCAAAATTCCAAACAGTATAAAGGGTTTGCATTGGTCTGAACAAATTGTAGCCTTCCGGTAGCCTTACTTGGGGACTCTCTGTCCATTCAGGGGGAATGGATGTAAAGATTAACAAAAGCTTTCCTGATTTCACAACACGTGTTGATCTTTATTTAAGGTGAGCATGTTTTTCACAGTTGGGGGACTGTTGGGCTTATTTCTCACAGAGATAATGATGGGGTGCTTGGGTGCATGTGCTTGGGCCCCAATTCTAAAATCCCATTTCTCTTTAAAAATCTCATTTTTCCCTAGCCTCAAAATACTATCTCAGGCAGTTTCTCCCCAGCCCAAGGGCACAGGTTGCCCTAGGAACAACCGTTATCTCCCTTCCTGCTTTAGTAGCCAGCTGCATGTACAAAACTCATTTGTTTGGGTCATAATGACATTTACTATTCACTGACCAATCATATGTATTCTAGACTTAGACATACCTATACTCCCTTATATTAATCTTGTCGAACAAGACATTGACTAGAGAATCCTGTTTTTTTCTTGTCAGCCCTGACCATTGGTTGACTTAGTGATGTTTCAGGCCTAAAACCACACCTCCAGGTAACTCTCCCTTGGGCTATTTCCCAATGAATTTTGGGTAAAATTTGGGTAAAATACCTGTACAAAAGTGCATGTTCGTTTAAGAACTGACCACTCCTTAACCACTCCCTAATCTCACCCCAAAACACCTAGTTAGCATATTTGGCACAAGTATATCCTAAATAACATAAATAAATAGCATAGAATATCCTAAATAAATTTTCCCTGTACCCCTTTAAGGTTACAGGTTCCCTAAGAACTCTTGCCCACTGAAAAGAGTAATAAATCTTTACCTTGACTTCAACAGCGCTTGAGTTCGTGAATTCTTCTCCAGACGACCTGCCCCTGGTACCCTGGTCTTTGTGGGAATCTCACACCCCCTTCCCAGCCCTCATCACTACCAGTTAAGTGAGATAGTATTTGTAAAGCACTTTGTAAATCTTAAAGTACTACATAAATGCTACTTTTATTATTATCATAATTATTACTATCTTTAGCATTAATTTTACAGATGAGAAGATAGGCTGAGAGATGTGAAGGAACCTGCCCAGGGTCACATACCTAGAGAGAGACTGAGGCAGGATTTGAGTACAGACCTTCCTGACTCCAAGTTCACTCAGTTCAGTAGGCCATCATGATGAGGTCAAGGAACTATAATGTTGTGGCTTGGGGTGCTTGGGATGCCAAAATATTGACACACTGGGTCCTGTTGAATATATTCAACTGAAACCTTCTTTTGGCCAAAGTAAAACAAAGTTTATTAAAGATTGGCCGTATTGGGCTGACTCTTAAGAAGCCTAACCATTTGTGACACTTGTATTGACAAGTGGGCCAGATAGAATCTGAGTGCCTTCATGGAGGCAAGATGGAATTTTATACACAGAAAGAGCATGGGAGAGATCTAGCAGTGGCCAAGTAGTCTTGATGGTACTGGGGTGGCTGAACAGCTGGAGACAATTGGGAGGTATCAGACAATGGAGGGCTTGGGTGGGAAGTAATCAGGGATGGGCCAGGTTATGTTGAGGGTAGCAGATTTGGGTATGAAAGGCCAGATTAAATGGGAAAATT
This sequence comes from Bettongia penicillata ogilbyi, assembly GCA_023548195.1. Classification (NCBI taxonomy): domain Eukaryota; kingdom Metazoa; phylum Chordata; class Mammalia; order Diprotodontia; family Potoroidae; genus Bettongia; species Bettongia penicillata. The sequence continues at coordinate 1,396,388 of JAJHZJ010000207.1, read as the reverse complement.
CAAGGAGAGTTAAAGGAGGTTCCCAGAGTCTGTACCCCATTAGTCATGCCAAACTTACTGTTTACTGAATTGAAGTATTACCCACCTGATTGCAGAAACATCATTATCACCTTTAGTGTCTGGAAAACTACATTCTTATATTGCTTTTCCCTGCCTCCCAGGAGACCTTGAGAGGGTAACCCAGGGTCCTACTATGGGCTAGATCATGAAGGCTGTCTGGTTCAGGGAAATTGGGATAGGCAGAGCCCATTCTCCTTACTCTTTGCCTTTACTCTCTCCCCAAGGGTACATTCACCCCTGACTGTTTATCTAGGCCCTTGGTCTTTTTCACTGGGAGCTTTGTTCATTCACTGGGAACTCAGGGGACTCTGAGTCCCATGGACCCTGTTCTATAATTCCATTGGCATGTTTTTTCCTGTTTAGTCCTTCCCTCTGTGTCATTACCTGGGAATTCTCTGTACAGGCCTGGGCTTGTAGGCTCTCTGGGCTGGGAGGGAGATGCTTTGGAAGTGACAGGGCTCTTCTGAACACAGAACCAGAGGAAAGCTTGGTAGTCAGATGTCAGGCAGGAAATGAGGAGTGGGGAAGAGCACAGGGTGAGGGTAGGGAAGGAAACTGCTCCCCAACGGCAATCAATAAGCATTTGTAAAGTGCCTATAGATGCCAGGCCCTGGGGAGAAAAAGACAAAGAAAGAAAGAATTCTCCTTGCACTGAGCTTATATTCTAAAGCATGTTCCAAGCCTGTCCTTACACGGTTCCTCTTGGGTAACGTGACCCTCCAGTACCAAGGCCTTTCCCAACTTGTACAGACGTCACCAAGTTCCCTGAGTTCCTTGCAGCCCTTCCTGAATTCCCAGGCATTCAGTCTCCCCCTAGCAAACACCTATGGGAGGGAGTCCCATTCCAAAAGCCCAGCACCAGTTTCATGGCCCCAGGCTCAGTCAGACTGGTTCCTTTTGGCTCCCATGTGTCAGGAGGCTGCAGCAATCTAGCTGCAATTAAGGCAGTAAACCCATAGAGTGGGTGGGGAATCCTGGGAGAATGGGGTGGGGGGGCAGGATCTTAGACCCTCCAGACTTCTTTGGGGCCCTTTCTCCTCAGTCTAGGGTAAGACATGAGAAGCCCCTGGGACTCTACGATGTGGCATACCATGTAAGGAACAGAAAAGAAGAATCACCAAATCTTTAAGAGAATGGGGACTTGATGAATCCATCATTCAGAAACCTGAGTCTGTCACCAAATCTCTATGTGGGTTCGCACAAATCCCATCCCACATGTTGGGTCTGAGCTCCAGTTTCATTTTGTAAAATGCTTGACCTTGGGCCCTAGACTCATGCAAAGTGTATAGATGATGAGGTTTAGGGGTGCTGGGGACCCCAAAATACGGACACGCCAGGTGCTGCTCGAATGAATTGGACTCAAGCCTTCTTAAAGCCAAAGAAAGACAAAGTTTATTAAAGATTCACCACCTTGGGTTGGCTCTTAAGGAGCCTAAGCATTTGTAACACTTGTATTCTCAAACGGGCCAGATAGAATCCCAGCTAGACAAGAGTCTGAGCTGGATTGAATTTGAGCACCTTTATAGAGGTAAGATGGAACTTAAATACAGAAAAGACTGTAGGAGGGATCTGGGGGTGGTCTGGTAGTCTAAGGTGATGGGAGGAGGGGTTTAGGAAGGGTCTTGAGGAGAAGTCCAAGGAAGGGGTGACTGGTCAAGCATTGGAAACAGCTGGAGGCAATCAGGAGATATCAGACAGCGGAGGGCCTGGGCCAGAAACAGGTATTGCCAGGTAGTCTGGGGTTCCAGGGACTGTCTTCATCGATCAAACCCAGGGAGGATCCTGATGGGAGTGGCTGGTAATAGGATCTAAGGGAGGAATATCAAAAGAATGCTAAATAGAAAATAGGGAGTATCTGGCCTGGGAGAAATGGAAGGGGAATCCAAGGAGCCCCCCTCACCCCTAAGGTCAGACTTTTTAGGGACCCTTCAGACTAATGGGACAAAAACCCTCCTAATCCAAAGGAAAAAGTTCTTGGCTTAGGCTTGTACCTCATCATTCCTCCCTCAAACAGATGGGACCCAAATTCTTTTGTGGTAAGGGGAGCAAGTCTCAGCTTCTGAAATAGCTTCCTGCTGGCAAGGGGTATAGAGCTGTCCCAGCCTTTCTGGGTCTTGTTAAAGGGGTCAGATTTCAGAACCTGGGCAGTACCAGGTCCAGTGGGCTGGAGACCTTGGATTCAGTGGGAGGTTGGTATATAGGCTGGGTTGTCATCTGGAAGTTGATAGCTCAGATCCTGGAGGAGACAAATCTGGCCAAGACGTTAAGCAAACAATGATCAAAAAGACACAAAACGATTATAGCCAGCAGAGGAATAAGAATAGGGGGAAGTAAGAAAAGAAGTCAGGATTCCCATGAAGAGGATGATTTGGGGGCAGTGAAGTTATGGATTTTTTGCATCCATTGTGCCTTTTCCAAGATACATTCAGTATGGACCTCTACTTGTCCTGGATTATTGATGTACAAACAACATGAAGTGTTTGCTAGAACACACACACCTCCACTGAAGGCAAGCAGGTAATCTAAGAATATTCTATTATCCAGAACTACTTTTGCTAGGGAATGCAAAGACTGCTGGATTTCCCGGAGACTATAAGCTGTCTCATTTGCTAACTGGTGAATGGTTTCTGTAAAGTTAGGGAGAATGAGTTCATGCTACAGGTGACCATACCAGGGCATGAGGTACTCTGTTCCCTTTTTAAGGAACCAGGCAACATTTCGCCAGAATCCAAGCTTTGTTCTTTTTAATTTAGAGACCCTGGGTTGTGTGGCATTGAAAATGGAGAAGGGGGGGTGCTAAAAATCCAAGGGTATACATCCTAAATCCTTGTGGTCAGGATGATAGTTCTGGGGTCTTGCCATGTGGTGGTGCTTTGTTTCACCTCTTTCCCAGAACTCTTTTTACTTGGTTCCCTGACCCCACAAAGGAAGGTATAGCCTTTGCGGGCATAGATGGGGCAAGTCTTTAAAAGTTCTGAGTTTGGATACCCCAAGAATCAGAATGGTTGCACATTAAACTCCCAGTTGAGAGAGGTATCTTTAAGACATCAATAAGGGATTTGTAGCTAGAAGGGCCTATGGCATTGTGGTGAAACTTAGAGGTGAAACTTAGAAAGGGGTCACCCACTAGAAGAGTACAGGAAGGGATACGGTCATAGGTGCAAGTAGGAAATGCTCCCTCTGAGCAATTGGTACAACTGGATGATGTAAAGTTCCGGAGGCATTTATCACTTTTCCTATCTATGCAGATGGTACAGGTCAAATGACCAGCAGAGACTTCTACAAGTCCTTTCTTAACAAGGATCTCAATTTGTTCAGTTTCAGTGGAACTTATACGGGGAAATTCCCCTGTGAAGAAGCAAGGTGTTGAGATGGAAAGGGCAGCCCACAGTGGGGTGGCCAACATAAAAGGGGTGGCATAGATCTCTGAGGAAGTCGTATTGGGGAGAGGAGCTTTCTCAAAAGCAGCCCATGGTGGGAGGTGAATGACACACCCAACAACCTTCAAGCCCTCCCCTACCGAATGAGTTTCCCAGTTTAACCAAGGAGTTATCTTCCCATTTTCTGAGGCCAAGTGTATCTGAAGTATTGGGGAGCAGGAGGAAAAGGGTTAACACTCTCATTGCCATTTCAAAAGGAAACAGTTTCACAAGAGACAGAGGAGTAAAAAGAAAATATTTTCCCTAGAGGGGATTAAAGAAGACTGCAGCAAGGCCAAAGCACAGAAGAGTATGTTTGAAAGGGGAATTTTTTCTGTCAGATATCCCCTTTCTTTCCAGATTGCTCCATGGGCATATAGAACAAGGAAAACATATTTTGAGTAAATAAAAACGTCAATTAGCCTAGGGTCAGGTGCTAAGGTATAGGTTAAGACTCCCAAAGCCTGTTTTCTCCTTTCATCAACATCTAGAGTGAAAGATTTTTCCAGATAGGGTAGAGTTAGTGCTGGGGTGGTGGTCTGATTAGTTTTCAGAATCTCAAAAGCTTTAGCCTGGTCTGAGTCAGTGACTCGAGAAGGGTCATAAAGGGGTTTAGCAATGAAACCAAAATTAGGAATCCAGAGTCTACAAAATCCAGTCATGCCTAAAAACACTTGAACTTGTTTCTTAGTGGCTGGAACAGGGATAGACAGGATTTTCCTTCTCTCAGAGGTTGAGTGAGAGGTGGGTGTGAGTTCATGGCCCCAATACTTTATGGACTGGCATGCTATCTGGACTTTGTTCAAAGAGACCTATAGCCTTGAATGCCCAAGAAATTAAGGGTTTCTGTGGCATCAGCCAAAGAACCCTTCTGGGTGGAGCTACAAATAGGAATATCGTGCACAAACTGAACTGAGCTCCTACCTGCTAGTTTCAGGCCCCTTAAATCCCTTCCCAAAGGCTGGGGTGGCAGAAGTAGCTCACCCTGGAATTCCCGAATCCCAAGCAATTGGCTCAACTGTTTTCCACACTCTCAAGCGAACATGGGGAGATTTAGTGAACAGAGGGAAAAAGGAGATGGGAGGATTAACTAGAGAAAATTGGTTGCCAAATTTCACCATCAGGTGCTTTCCCAACAAGGGGGTAGGGCAAGAGGAGGGCATAAGAAAGGAGTGTTTAAACAACAGATCCTCAAGTAGGCTGGAGAGGGAGCATGTCTGGAGACATTCCTTAGTTTCCCCTTCAATGCCTATGACCTGAGGGGTCAAGGGTCAGTTAGGGCTAGAGTAACTGGTTAAAGCAGAGAACTTAGCCATGTTAAAATGGGTAACCTTACTTTCAGCCTTTGTTTTTGCCCAGGGCTTGACGAGAAAGGTGGAGAAAATGGGAGCACTGCTAGTTTTCTGTCCTTCCAAGTCTTAACAAGACTGGAGGAGAGGGTACTGAGGTGTGCTCCACTACTTTTCCAACCTGAGGGACAATCTTTCCTCCAATATACCTACTGTTCACGTGGGCATGGTTCCACAGGTGTAGGTTCCTGGGGCTCCCTCTGGGGGGGGGTGCAGCCTGCAGGGGAACTCCTTGGACCAGTGACCCTCCTTGTGGCATCGAAAGCAGGTTTCCCCAATGCCCAAGTAGCCAGGCTTCTTCCAGGGGGCCTCCCTGGAAGAGTACTTCTCAGATCTTTGCCTAGCCATGGCAGCAGCCAAGAATTGAGCATGTTCCCTGTCTCTGGCCCTCTCCCTTCATTCTCTTTCCTCTGCTGCAAAGAGGCCTCTGTTATTAAAGACTCCAAAAGCCATCCATCATCAGTAATTGGACCTGAGAGGTTTAGGGTCCCATTGGCAATTTCTTCAGTTTCCTTCTAATATCTAGGGCAGACTGATTGACAAAATACATACTAAGGATTGCTGCCCCTTCTAGGGAGTCAGGATCCAAATTTGTGTGCTTTTTTAAAATTAATTTTATTTATTTTCAGTGTTGTACAAACATTACCATATAACTTAGATTACTATTTTTCCCTTTCCTCCCTTCCCTCTCCCTCCCCAAGATGGCATATAATTTTATATAGGTTCTACACATGCATTCCTATTAAATACATTTTCACTATAGTCATGCTGTGTAGAAGAGTTAAAATGAATGGGAGAAATCATCTAACAAACCAAAACGCAATATACATGAAAAAAAATGATCCACTACATTCTGGGATTGAATTCCATAGATCTTTCTCTGGATGTGGAAGGCATTTTGCCTTAGAAGATCACTGGGAATTTTTTTTAAGTCCTTGCTTTGCTACAAAGTTCCAAGTCTACCAGAAAAAACTCTCACACACCGTGGTTTTTTCTGTGCACAAAGTTCTCCTGGTTCTGCTCTTCTCGCTCAGCATCAGATCATATAAGTTTTTCCAGGACATTTTGAAGTCTTCCTATTCATTATTTCTTATAGCACAATAGCATTCCATTACATTCATATATACCATAATTTATTCAGCCACTCCCCAATTGATGGGCATCCCTTTGATTTCCAGTTTTTGGCCACCACAAAGAAGGCTGCTGTAAATATTTTTGCACATGTGGGACCCTTTCCCATTTTTATGATCTCTTGGGGATACTGTTCTAGAAGCAATATTGCTGGGTTAAAGGGTATGCATATTTTTGTAGCCCTTTGGGCATAGTTTCAAATTGCTCTCTAGAAAGCTCTCTCTAGCTCCACCAACAATGTATTAGTGTTCCAACTCTCCCACATCCTCTCCAACATTTATCATCTTCCTGTTCTGTCATGTTTGCCAATCTGATAGGTGTGATGTTGTACCTCAGAGTTGTTTTGATTTGCATCTCTCTAATCAAAAGTGATTTAGAGCATTTTGTCATATGATAATAGATGTTTAATTTCTTCCTCTGAAAATTGCCTGTTCATATCCTTTGACCATTTATCAATTGAGAAATTACTTGTATTTTTGTACCTCTGACTCAGTCCTCTATATATTCTAGAAATGAGGCCTTTATCACCAACATTAACTGCAAAAATTCTTTCCTAGTTTTTTACATCCCTCCAAATTTTGGTTTCATTGGGTTTGGTTGTGCAAACACTTTTCAGTTTTTTTCATCAAAATTTCATCAAAATTTCATCAAAATTATCCATCTTGCACTTCATAATGCTTTCTATCTCTTAAGTCAAAAATTCTTCCCTTCTTCATAAATCTGATAAATACACTATTCCTTGCTCCACCAATTTGTCCATAGTATCAATCTTTATACCTAGATCATGTACCCATTTGGATTTTATTCTTGTGTATGGTGTCAGACATTGGCCTATGCCTAGTTTCCACCACACTTTTATCCAGCTTTCCCATCAATTTTTGTTGAACAGTGAGTTCTTATCCCAGAAATCAGGGTTCTTGGGTTTATCAAACAGTAGGTTGGTATATTCTTTGTCTGCTGTGTCTTGAGTACCTAACATGTTCCACTTGTCTACCCTTTTGTTTCTTAGCCAGTACCAAGTAGTTTGGATAATTGTTGCTTTATAATACAATTTGAGATCTGGTAAAGCTAGGCCATCTTCCCTAGCATTTCTTTTCATTAGTCCCCTTGATATTCTGAACCTTTCGTTCTTCCAGATGAATTTTGATACTATTTTTTCCATCTCAAGAAAGTAATTGTCTGATAGTTTAATTGGTATGGCACTAAATAGGTAAATTAGTTAGAATTGCAATTTTTATTATATTGGTTGGCCTACCCATAAGCAGCTAATGTTTTTCCACTTAGATCTAATTTTATTTGTGCAAAAAGTGTCTTGTAGTTGTGTTCATATAGTCCCTGGGTTTGTTTTGGCAGGTAAACTCCCAAACATTTTACAGTGTCCACTGTATCTTTAAATGGGATTTCTCTTTCTATCTCTTGCTGTTGGGTTTTGTTACTAATAAATAGAAATGCAGAATATTTGTGAGGGTTTCTTTTGTAACCTGACACTTTGCCAAAGTTGTTTACTATTTCAAATAGTTTTTTTACTTGAATCTCTTTGTATGCTTTTTAATAGCTTCTACCAGCCAATCTTGAAAAAGGGCAGGGTTTTCCTTTTCTCTGAGTAATTTCCCTAATATTTTTAAATTTTACTTGTTTTTGAAATGAAATTTTTAGGCCTTCTAACAAGCAAATTATCATATGCTCTCTCTTTCCTCTACCTTCATTCTTTTGATAATCCCATCCTGGGTCACTGGTGAGAACAGCAGCTGCTCCTGGAGGGTATTTTATGGAATCATTGCTAGGCATGTGATCCCCAAACTTTGGAGCCTGTTCCTAAATTCTCCCCTTCTCTTCAATGGTACAACAGGCAGAGAAAAGAAAATGCAGATCCTTCCAAGAAAGTTCCAGTTGTAGGGATATGTCCCTAAAATCCTCAGTAAACCTAGTGAGGTCTTCTAAGTATCTGAATATGCACTTCCCTCAAGGGAAAAAAGCTTGAAGGTGCTGTGGGGGCAGGGACTTGGTTAGAGAGAGACAAAGTCACAGCTTTCATGAGGGAAGGACTGGGGAATGCTGACTCAACTGGTTTGGGCTGCAAGGCCAGGGCATCTGACTGGCAAGGGAAAAGATCAGGTGGCACCTGAGGAAGGGAAGAGGTCAGAGGGGAAGATACTTCAGAAAGCTCAGCAAGAACAGGGCCTGAGGTCAGAGTGGGTGTTGTCCCAAGGAGAGGGGCTGCAGAGGGAGGCACCTCAGCAAGACCCATGGCTGGAACCTGGGCAGGGGTTGCCAAGAGGGGAGGGGCCATGGGAGGAGATACAGGAGAGGAGATGTAGAAGGTAAATGAGGCAGGAACTGAGGGGTTTGGGATAGAGGAAAAGGGAAGGGAAGCCAAGAGAAGGAAGGGGTTGCCAAGGAGGGGGAGGCCAGGGTTGGGGGAGGTAAGGGAGTGATGGAAGGGGCTGGGGGAGATTGGGGTGGGGATAGGAATTAGGATGTGGGAATGGAGATAGGGGAGGAGGTGAGGTCAAGACCCTAATGTCCAATTCACCCCCATAGTCTTTTTGTGGGGTGACTCTGGCTACAAGCATCTTACAATCTTTTCTGAGAATGGGGTCCTGAGAGAGCTTGACAAAGACCCTTATGTAAGGTATTTCTACCCATTTGTTCCTTTTGGTAACAATATAATTCTAACTGTAAAAGAGCATTACATTGTAAGGTCTCAAAAATGGGCCACATTTCATTGTCCTTCAGGTGATACTGAGGCAAAACTTTGTTGCAAAAGAACACTAACTTTTTCTTTTTAAGTTCTTTAGAGAAGCTAAATTTTTTCCAGTTTTGTAAGAGACAACCCAAAGATAAATTTTTGGGGATTGAAGAGGATTGATTCATTACTTGGAGTGGGGCTAGAAGTCCCTCCCTCCCTCCATAAAGGAGGACGTGGGAGGAAGTCTTGAAAAAAACCAAGAAGACAAAAACATAATGGAATTTTCCCTGATTCCCTAGCACCCAGGGAATCCAGAGTTGTGCACACTTGCTTTGGAGGGCATACTCAGGTCCACTGGCCTGAAACCCAACCACTAGACTGACAACCTGAGAGTGTTCTCTAATTCTCTAGTGCCCAGAAAATTCAGAGACTTAGGCACCCACTTCCTGATAACTGATGTTTCTCTACTTCCCTAGCACCCAGGAAATTCAGAAAATTTGCCTGATACTGAGACCTGAAGCCAGATCCCAAAATCTGCTTCCAAGGTGCTTGGAGAGCAAGGGAGAGGGGGAGGCTTACATACCTTCCAGTCTTGGCAGAAGAATTTGAGATTAACAGTTCCTTCCACTCAAGGAACCAAATGATGAGGTTTAGCGGTGCTGGAGGCCCCAAAATACCTACATACCAGGTTCTGCTAGAATAAATTCGACTCAAGCCTTCTTAAAGACAAAGGTTATTAGAGATTCACCACCTTTGGTTGGCTCTTAAGGAGCCTAAGCATTTGTAACACTTGTATTCACAAAGGAGCCAGATAGAATCCCAGCTAGACAAGAGTCTGAGCTGGATTGAATTTGAGCACCTTTATAGAGGTAAGATGGAACTTAAATACAGAAAAGACTAGGAGGGATCTGGGGGTGGACTGGTGGTCTAGGGTGATGGGAGCAGGAGTTTAGGGAGGTTCTTGAAGAGAAATCCAAGGAGGGGGTGACTGATCAAGTGTTGGAAACAGCTAGAGGCAATCAGGAGATATCAGACAATGGAGGGCTTGGGCCAGACACAGGTATTGCCAGGTAGTCTGGGGTCCCAGGGATGATCTCCATAGATCAAACCCAGGGAGGATCCTGATGGGAGTGGCTGGTAATGGGATCAAAGGGAAGAACATCAACAGAATGCTAATTAGAAGATAGGAAATATCTGGCCTGGGAGAAATGGAAGGGGAATCCAAGGAGGCCCCCCACCTCAAAGACCAGACTTTCTAGGGACCCTTCAGACTAATGGGTCAAAAGCCCTCCCGATTCAAGGGAAAAAGGTCTTGGCTTGGGCTTGTATCTCATCACAGGGAGGCAGGGGAATAAAAATTGGGAAGGCAGTAAAGGAGAGCAGGCCGTGGAATAATATTCTAGTTTAACCTGTTCCCAGCATCTGACAAGCCAGCACAGTGAGAACACAAGCGTGGCCCTTGGTGGGGATCCTGACTTCTCTCAGATGATGTCTCAGGGATCTCATCACCTTCCTGTCCCTGCCCTTCCAGCCTGAAGGACCCCAATGATTCACTTCAATTCAACCAGCACTTAAATACCTACTATGTGTGAGGCACTGTGAGAGGTGCTGGACATACAAAGACAAAAAGGAAACCACCCCTGACCTTATGGACTTGAAGTTCCATCAATTGACCAAGCAATAACCAGCAAGCACCTCGTCCACACCAGACATTATGCCTGCCAGTAGAAAAGGAAAAATGTAACTATCTCGGCTCTCAGGGAGCTTGCTTTCTACTAGGAAGGTACTCAAGTAAACCTAAAGGAAGTAATATAAAGGAATTCCCAGGGGAGGGAGGAGTCAGCATCTCACTTCTAAAGTCATGATTGAGAATCTTGGGGATATGGCACTGCCCACTTCCTGGTTAAGAAAGGGGCAAAAACGTAACTATCCCTGTTCATTGGAGGGGCCCAACTGGCTTTACTTGGCTAAACAGCTTTATTACAAGACAGGCCTGTTCAAGGTCAGAATGCTGCTGGGGGGGAGGGAGAGATGGGGGGCAGGGACAGACATTGCCTTGCCCCACCTCCATCCCCAAGAGCATCAGTCAAGAGGGACAGTGATTTTACTGCCTTGGTAGAGTATATTCATATATGTGTGTGGAGGTAGAGAAAATATATGTATAAACTTGTGCATATTCACACACATAGGTATCTTTCAAAAGGTAAAATGATTGCATATACACACTGTAAGCTTGGTGCCTGGCTAGAACCCTGACTTAAAACACACATACGCACACACACACACACACATATACAGACACAGACATAGATGTAAGTATACATATAGATTTATACACAATGTGCATATAAACACACACCACCCACATATGTACATATGCACATATATGCATATATTTGCATATTTAGATATATGTACATGTACATACATACATGCACAATATAAAACATACTCATATATATATACACCTCCACAAAACAGTATATGTGCACACATCCTTACAGAGATGTACACACACATATCTATATCTGTATACACTTAGAAGCATCTATTTACACACACACACACATATATATATTCAATGTACAATACACATATATACACCTCCAAATGTACACACACACATATACATGCATATATATGTAGACATATATATGTGCATATAAACACCCACATATATGCATAGCCACACTCCACATAGGCACACACATACACACAATATGCTCACAACACATATATACTTGCATGTATGTACAAACACCTTTTTATACACATGTACACAGTGAACAATATGCTTATATACACACATGCACACATAAACACATACACACATTTTAAAAGTTTTGAAAATTTAAAGAAAAAGATCAGGAAAGTATATGAGAGAGTTAGTATTTTATCTTCTGTCGAATATCTTAGTTTTTCTTTTCTCCCAAGTGAAGTGTACATTGTTCCTCCCTGGGCCCCTAGGCTGAGAGATATCTGTTAGATTACTGGGCAAGGTTGGATAATCTGCCTAGCAACAGGTTTCTTGTTTGGGCCCCTGTCAAAATGTTATTCCCCTTTGGGTTGTGAAATATCTGATGAATTGTTAACAGTCATTTTTTGTTTAGCCATTTGCATGGTAACCACCTGTGCCCCCACTAATGTTAGACCCCCATTGCCAGGTAACCACCTTCTGCTGAGCACCCCCCCTTCCTGACAACTACTCTATGTTGAATGACAACCAGTCTGCGATTGGCTACCTCTCCTGGCACCTGTTTTCTGTTAGGGGTCCTTTGCCTAGTAGCACCCTGACAACCACTTTCTGTTTGGGGGTTCTTGCCTAGCAGCAAGCCCCCCTCTTACTCTGTCAGAACTCTGTTTGTTGTGGAAACTGCAAGGCTGCACCAAGGAGTGCCGAAATGCTTAAAATGCACTCACCCGCCTCAGTTCGTGGCTGTCTCCTCTGAGTCTCTGCATGAGGCAGCCACCAGCCTGGCTAATAAATGACGCTCTCGAAATTTTCAATTAATTTTGTCTGTGACTTATTCATTCCGTCCATTTCACCAAGTTACCAGTAAAACTCTCCCACTTTAGGTTCATGTAACTTCCTGAAGGACAGAAATTCCTGGGCTACAAATGGCTGGGGTTTCTGAGGCCAGTCGTACCTTACTCACCATACCTGGCCACTACACTGAATGCTGCCCTGAACTACCCTGTCTGTTAGGACTCCTGAGTCCCCAGTGCTGCAAGTTGCAAGGATGCTACAACAAAGCTGGATCCAGGTTATTCAGTGAGTCCATATTTGACTATAAAGAGTTGTTTTGTTTCATTTTTTAATTTTGGGGACTTTTTCCCCTTTGCCTTTGTATTATGAGCTGTCTTGTCCTTTGTTGGATCTCTGAATATTGTGAACTCTTTCCTTTGAAGGAATGGCTGTATATTACAGAATTACTGAAACTCCCTTACCCCAGTCTCTTCCCCAAACTCTGTTCCCATATTTCTTTCTTTAAACAAATTTTCTCCTTCATTTTTGTGAACTTGACAGACATCATCTATGAACCTCTCCATGTGTGCCAAGTGCCCCTGGAACATGGAGAAATGTGTGATAGGAGTGTTCCACAGGCTGAAGTAGAACCTTTGTGGTCATGAGAAAGAGCATGAGTCCTTGAATTCTGAGGGACAGGACTCTAGCTGAGTCAGGTGTGCACAGGATTGGATAGCAAGAATGCAGTGGAGAACTGTGTGTTAGTCAGGGACGGAAGCTTCGACCAGTATCTGGGGAGAAAAGCCACTGCTGAGGTGCCTTAAGCTCTCCCTGCTCCCTGGCTCCTCAGCTGTAAAATGGGGATAACACTAGTGCCTACCTTTCAGAGTCCTTATAAGGATAATAATTGTAAAGTGCCTGGCACAGAGTAATGGCCATATTTGTAAATGTTAGCTATTATTATGAGTACTAAACAGGCTTGCTGGAGCAGCTAAATGACATTATAGCGTATCGAGTGCTGGGTCTAGAGTCAGGAAAACATCTGAGTTCAAATGTGACCTCAGACACTAACTGTATGACCCTGGACAAGTCACTTCACCCTTCTGGTCTCAGTTCCCTCATATGTAAAATGAGCCAGAGAAGGAGATGGCAAATCAGTCCAGTATCTTTGTCAGGAAAACCCCAGAACGGGGTCAAAGTGTCAGACATGAATGAAACTGAGTTAAAGCAGGACACTTCTCAGAGGCAAGAGGCCTTGGGAAGGGTTGACTTCCTCTATTGCTTCCTTTCTTTTGAAGGTGGTTTGTAAAAAGTGTGGGGTTCAGTGGAAGTATTGACTAAGAGTCCCGCTAAAGGAGAAGTTGGGAAAAATTGATCGCACCTACAATGCAGAGGTGGTGGGATCAGGAGCAGGGAGAGGTCCTATCTTTCTCTTTGCAATTTTCCACCTTAAACCTGCTAGACAGTGCCACCTGCGGGATAGAAGTGGCACACTCACCTGGGATAATTTTTTTGGAAGGGGGGGTCACTTGATTTTTCTTTGGGGAGCTTAGAAAATATTGAAATTCTTTCTTCCCACTTCTTTTAAAACAGAATTTCCTGCAGGCATTGAAGATATCTGTACTACAAAATTTTCATTTTTTTTTCTGAATCCTGATTTTTTTTATTTTTTTTCTTTACAGCTTTGAGTTTAGAGGTGAATAAAGTTCAGCTTTTGTTTCTTTAGGAGAAAACTCCTGTTTGCTGATTTAAGCATTTTAAGGTTTTTTTAAATATTTAAAATAATTTTATACATTAAATTTATAAATTTAAATATTTTTTATAATTTTGATAAAATTCTTTGGAAAGATGTTTTATTTTCCAATTGATATGTTATTTTCTCTCTGTGTGAATTTTGGTTTGAATTACATTTCTATTTTTAATATTTTGGTTTGGATTTTCCCTTTCTCTGAGCACCTCCAATCACAGAGTTCAAAGGATAGTCTCCTTATGTTGCATTTGCATAGGACTCTCCATGTTTGCATTAATTTGCATATCAATGAACATGGACACTGAACTACCATCTTTCTGCCAGGGAAAGTGCAAAGGGACGCAGTTGGTGCAGCTAATTTGCATCATCTTTTCTGGGTACTTGTCATCTGTCCATTGACTTACAATGCAGCAAGCTGGTTTGGTCAGTAAGGACCTTAGGAATCATTGAGTTCAGGCCCTTCATTTTACAGGTAAAGAAAATAGGATTCAGAAAAGTTGTGTGACGTGTCCAAAGTCCTATGGGCAGCAGTGTCTCCCTGAGGCCTGACAGTTCTACCCAGTGCAGTTCATGGTGCTGTTTGAATTGACTAATGGAAAAGCAGGTGAACTTGCATGTGGGAAAGAGAATACACAGAAGTAGAACCAGGAAGAAAGGAAGGAGACAAGTGTTTATTAAGCTCCCGCTCTGTGCCAGACACTTCATTAAACATTTACAAATATCTCGTTTGACCATCATAACAACCCTGGGAGGTAGGTGCTGTTATTATCCACATTTTTCAGTAGAAGAAACTGAGGCATACACAGACTTGCTCAGGGTCACACAGTAAGTGATTGAGTCCAGATTTGAACTCAGCTTTTCCTGATTTCAGGTTCACTTCCTTCATTAGGGAGAGCCTAGGCTTGACTGACCTACTGAGTCATTTGAAGGAGTGAATCCATCAATGAGGCAATCAATAAGAGTTTCTGGAGTGCCTGCTATGTTCTAGGCATCCAGGGAAGTGCTAGGGGTACAAAGAAGCCCTGCTCCCCCAAACAAATTGCATTCCATAGGCACTGACATGGGCGTACAGGGAGACACACACACACGCAGCAATGAACACAAAATGCATATAACATGTTCACCAATATGGCCACAAGTAGCATGAAAAGCCCGCTATAGGAAGGCATATTTGGCCTTCACTTTGAGGGAAGCTGGAGATTATAACAGAAGGGAGGAGGGAGCACACACTGGACATGGGAGCTTGGAGAGAATCAATCAATCCCAAACATTTATTAAACTGTTACAGTGTGCCAGGGAGTTAGTTCTCTGTGTTAGGAAGGAACAGTGATTCCAGGGAGACTGCTGAAAGAGGGTCCAAAAGGAGAGCCCAAGTGATCCAAGAGAAAGGAGAGGCACCTTTGGTCCAGACTCTTGAGGCTGGGGGTAGAGCTATCTGCTTTGGTGCTTGGCTCACAAGGCTCAGGGGTCAGCTCCAAGGGTGGGCATTTGACTCCAGCAGGGGCAGTGAATTGAGACAAGAAGGCCCTGGGTGCTGAGAGCACTAGTTACTAAGAGTAGTAGCAGTCCAAGGATGGAGAAGAGTATGGGAGGGAAGGCCTAGAGAAGGGGAACTCAGCAGAAAGGCAGGGGACTTGGAGGGACTCAAGTAAAATGAGGAGCCTTCCTTTCTTCGAGCAGAGAGGGTGGACACAGTATGGGTAGGTTTTTTGTCTCATTTCCCCATCCCTCCTTGTCAATGTGAGAGTCACCATCATGACACACAACAGTAATTAGCATTTTAGTCCTGCCCCTGAGAAGGTAGAGATGGTTAAGGTAGATGTGTTCCCTGATGTGAACCAGAGAATCTGTCAAACATCTCTGAAGGCCTGTCACTATTTCACCACCTTGAGGACCTGGCTGGATTGCTACAGGTACCATGGCACCAGTTTGATCCCCATTAGAAGAGAATAGGGAAGTTTCTCCCAACGATTTGGAAATGGGAGGAGATTGAGACAGTGTGTAGGGGGCCACAAATTCTGTAAGAAGAGAGGAAGAGATTGGCTTAAGGCGGAGGGTCTTATTAGCTGGGAGACTATAACCCTACCAGATTCCCTGGTGGTTAGCTTAGGGTCAGGCCCAGTCTCAGTTTAAGACTTTATTATCAGGGAAAGATTCCCTTAGAAGGCCAAGGCCACACCTATACAGACAGTAAGAAACCGGAAGAAGAAAGACTAGGCCTGGGGGAGAAGCTGAAACTACGGGGCTTTCCTGAGCCTCTTTCCATCACAGTTTCAGGCCCCTGTTAAGAACAGAGTGCTTCCTACAGATCTTCCACTTATGAGGAGATGATGTCCCTGCTCCACTACCATGGACGCAGGCTAAGGCAGGAAGGGTCTCCTTCCCTATAGGACCACATCTAGTCAGTCTCACAGAGCTTCTGGCAACCAATTTTTTTTCTGAGTTTCTTGTGGTTAAGAACTTCAGCTTCTAGTTGGGGTTGGTTGTCATAAATAACCATTCTTTCCATTATAGAATCCTGGATATTCAGAGAGGGAAGGGAGCTCAGCTACCACTCCAGTCTATCACTTTTCTGAAAAAGAATTCACCACAGGAGTAGACAGGGGACCAGAAAAGTGAGAGTTCAGCCTCTGCTTGACTTAAGAAGGGGTCTACAACCTCCCAGGGAAACCATTTCTCCTTTGGAACAAATCTAGTTGTTTTCCTGACTCTGACAAAAATTCACCTCATTGTACCTTCCACCTGTTGTCTTTGGTTCTTCCCTTGGAGCTAAGCAGAGGAAGACCTTCATCTCTCTTTCATGTGACACATCTGAACACATCAATCATGTCACCCTTGGTCTTCTCTTATCCAAGCTAATATTCCCCTGTACCTTCATATGATAGGACATCAATTCAATCTTTGACCATTCTTGCAGACTTCCTATAGACACTTTCAGTTTATGACTTCCTTTTCTACATACCGTTACATGAACATCACAGCTCCCCCAGGATAAGCTCATCACCTGAAATTCATCATCAAGGAAATTGATCCAGTTTTGACACTAACCACATTCTCAACATCTGCAGGTGACTGGAGAGCTGGAAGGTAGAATAATAAACTCCTCTCAAAACCTCCCCTTATAGAGGACTCAAAACATTCCAACTAAGCTCTTCCTTTTCTATCAGCTGCTCTGCTTGGTTTCAGCTCCACAGTCATGTCTGGGTACCCTCTGGTGCCCCCCCACCCCCACATCTGATGTTTCAGTTTCCTTTTGTGTATTGACTTTCCCCATTAGATTGCAAGTGCATTGTAGGCAAGAATTGTCTTTTTCCTTATTTGTATCCTCAGTGTTTAGCACAGTTCCTGCCACAGAATAGGTGCTAAATAAATGTTTATTGACTATTGGCCATTGGTGCCTATAATTGAACACCGCATTTCACATATGGTCCAGGACAAAGTAGTATGAGATCTGTTACTCAAAGCCATATCTCTTCCAAGTTGGTCTGAGACTCTCATATATATTATGTATTTTATAATTATTTTGGATGACTTGTTTTGATTCCCATATATTTTATAGTTATTTTGGATAGTATATCACTTTCTATTATTGCCTCCTTTTTGGTTATTATTAAATAGAAATGCTATTAATTTTGTTTATTTTTTGGTCTCCTGCTGATTTACTGATGTGGTTATCTCATTTCTTCGCTGATTTTCAGATTTTTCTAACTAAACAACCATGCTATCGCCACCAAGTAGAAATAATTTTGTCTCCACTTTGCTAATATTTATACTGTCAATTAATTTTTCTTTTCTTACTAGTATTTATGCCATTTCTAGAACTATGCCAAATAACATTGATAAAGAGGGTGTTCTTGCTTCTATATTTACTGGGAAGTATCCAGGGTTTCCCCATTGCAAATTAATGTTAGCATTAGTTTTGGGGTATATGCTTTTTATAGTATAAAAATGATCCTAATACTACTAATACATATAAATATATATTTAAATATATATGTATTAGTAGTAGGATCATTTAAAAATTTTTCTTTAGGAAGTTGTAATATTTTTATTAATTAATTTATTTTTAGTTTTCAACATTCACTTCCATAAGATTTTGCATTCTAAATGATCTTCCCATCTCTCCCCTCCCCCATGCCAAGACTGCATGCATTCTGATTGTACCTTTCTCCAATTGGACCTCCTTTCTATCACCACACCCCCAGTTCTCTTAACCCTTTCCTTTCTATTTTCCTATAGGACAAGATAGATTTATATACCTCATTGCCTATGTATCTTACCAGTTGCATGTAAAAATATTTTTTAACACTCATTTTTAAAACTTTGAATCCCAAATTCTCTCCCTTCCTCCCTCCCCACCCACTATCATTGAGAAGGCAAGCAATTTGATACAGGTTATACATGTGTAGTCCTGCAAAACATTTCCATAGTAGTCATGTTGTGAAAGACTAATCATATTTCCCTCTATCCTATCCCACTCTCTCCATTTAATCTATTTTCTCCTTTAACACTGTCCCTCCTCAAAAGTGTTTGCTTTTGATTACTCCCTCCTTGCATTTGGCTTCCCTTCTATCATTTCCTCTATCTTGTCCCCTTCCACCATACTTTCCTGTAGGGTAAGATAGATTTCCATACCCAAATGAGTGTGTATGTTATTCCCTTCTTAAGTGAAATCTGATGAGAATAAGGTCCACTCATTCCCTCTCACCTCCCCCTCTTCCCTTCCACTGTAAAAGCTTTTCCTTGCCTCTTTTATGTGAGATAATTTGCCCCATTCTACTTCTCCCTTTCTCCTCCTCCCAATACATTCCTCTCTCAATCTTTAATTTTATCGTTTAGATATCACTCCTTCATATTCAACTCCAACTAACTACCCTAATACTGGGAAAGGTCTCTTGAATTACAAATATTGTCTTTCCATGTAGGAATATGAACAGCTCAATTTTAATAAGTCCTTTATGATTTCTCTTTTGATGTTTCTCTTGACATTTATATTTGAAAGTCAAATTTTCTCTTCAGCTCTGGTCTTTTCACCAAGAATGTTTGAAAGTCCTCTATTTCATTGAATGTCCATTTTTTTCCCCCCTGAAGGATAATATTCAGTTTTGCTGGGTAGGTGATTTTTGGTTTTAATCCTAGCTCCTTTGATCATATTACAAGCCCTCAGATCCCTTAATGTGGAAGCTCTGAAATCTTGTGTTATCCTGATTATATTTCCACAATATTTTTGTTTCTTTCTGACTGCTTGCAATATTTTCTCCTTCACCTGGGAACTCAAATTTGGCTACAATATTCATATGAGTTTTCCTTTTGAGATCTCTTCCAGGAGGTAATCAGTGAATTCTTTCAATTTCTATCTTACCTGATCATTCTAGAATATCAGAGAAATTTTCTGTGATAATTGCTTGAAAAATGTTGTCTAGGATCATGGTTTTCAGGCAGACCAATAATTTTTATTTTTTATTTTTCTTTCTTTAAATATATAATTGTTTTATTTTTCAATTCTCAATATTCACTTCCACAGGAATTTGAATTCAAAAATTTCTCCCCATCTCTCCCCACCCCTTACCCCAGAATAGCATGCACTCACCATCTTCCTTCAATCTGTCCTCCCTTCTATAACCCACCCTTCTTCCATCTCCCTCCCCCTCTATTTTCCTGTAGGGCAAAATAGATTTCTATACTCCATTGCCTATATATTTTAATTTCCAGTTTCATGTTAAAACAATTTTTAACATTCATTCTTAAAAGTTTGAGTTCCATATTCTCTCCTTCCTTCCCCACCCACTCACATTGAGACAACAAGCAATTCAATATAGGTTGTACCTGTATAACAATGTAAGACACTTCCATAACAGTTATGTGGTAAAAGACTAATCACATTTCCCTCTGTCCTATCCTGGTCTCCATTTATTCCATTCTCTCCTTTGACCTGTCCTCCCACGATAGTGTTTACTTCTTATGATCCCTTTCCTCAATTTGTTGTACCTTCTATTATCTCCCCTCTCCTATCACTTTTCCCCTTGCCTTCTTGCAGGGTAAAATAGATTTCCATATCCAATTGAGTGTGTGTTATTCCCTCCTTAAGCCAAAATCCATGAGAGTAAGATTCAATTATTTTTCATCTCCCCACCTCTTCCCCTCCATTGTGAAAGCTCTTTCTTCCCTCTTTTATGTGAGATGATTTGCTACATTCTACCTCTCCATTTCTCTCACTCCTAGTACATTCCATTCCATTCGACAGTAAATTTTTTTTAGGAATTCTCCCTTCATATTTAGCTCACCCTGTGACCTCTGTTGATCTACATATATACATACATACAAAAACCCATTTACATATGCATACCTACACATATATGATGTACACATCCATCTGTACCCATACACACATATACATATACATATGTACACATACATATACATATGTACATACATATATATGCATATATACGCACATATACATATACACACACATATATATTCCCTCTAACTACCCTAATACTGAAAACGGTCTCAAGAGTTACAAATAATATCTTTCCATGTAGGAATGTAAACAGTTCAACTTTAATGAGTTCATTAAGACTTCTCTTTCCTGTTTACCTTTTCTTGTTTCTCTTCATTTTTGTATTTGAACAGTAAGAGGCAGGCAAAAGACCAAGCCATGGTGCAGAGGACCCCAAGAGCTCTGCTACCCAAAAAGCACACAGCTGGACCTGGGCTCTTCCAAGTCCCTCTTATCCTTTCCCTAAATCCCTGTGAGGGTGTTTGGGAGAGTAGGTAGGGGCTGAATGTCAATTTGTGCCTAATATAGGTACTTCTTAATCACAATCTGGCTTAAATTAGATCATATTCTAGGGAACAAAGAAGCTGTAAATAAACATTAAAAAGGAGAACTAGCATGTTCTTTATAGATTATAATGTAACACATATGGTAATTATTACAGAGAACACAATCAAAAGATGCATACCTAAATAGAATTTTAATAATGACATTCTGAATATGGCTCAAAGGAAAAAAATATAGAAAAATCTTTGTGAAAGATTATAATGGTAATACAAGATATCAAAAACTATAGAAGAAAAACGTTCATTTAGACACCAGAAAGCCAAATCCTAAAACCAAGAAGCAAAATCAGTCACAGTGACCAAGAAGTCAATACGGGTCACCTCAGAGGCCAAAACCCTTCCCAAGTCTCCCTGCCCCCTGCTAGGACCTTCCCACAAACACTCATGAGCCTAAGCTGTGCCTGCCTGTTTATGTCCTTCCCAGCTCTGACTAGCCTGACTAACTTCCTCTCAGCTCTGCTCCACTCTTTCTGTTCCACCTGCTCAGCAAGCTCCTCCCACCACATGTGACTTAGGTTTCCATGTGATCCAACCAGGTCACATGAACCTATTACTGAATGGAAAAGATTTTCCCATTTATATTACCATTGCACACTCTCATTTCACTTTCCAATTTTTTCTCTACTCTTACTTTATTTTCAAATTTTTTTTAATGCTCTTCCATGGCCTGTGATGAATTACTATATTTCTTGGAGGCTTTGGGTGCAGGACCTTTGACTTTATTGTCTTCTTCTGGTTGTATATTTTGATCTTCTTTGTCACCACAATAAGGTTCTATAGTCTGATATTTTTTTCTGCTGTTTTCTGATTTTCCCAGCCAATTACTTAGCTTTTAACTCTTTGTTAAGGTAGAACTCTGCTTCCAGTGTGGAGGATGTACTTTTGCAAGCTTCTGCAGTGTTGTGCAGCTGTTTCCAAGGATACTTCTAGGGAACTGTAAATTTTCAGTACTTCCAAGGTTGTATGATAAAAGAAGAGATGGTTTACTCTTCTCCTGGCATGTGCTCTGGTCTGTGAGTGACCACAAGAATTCTTTTTTGCCTTGAAATTGTGAGGATGATTCCCTCTCTACTGCAGCTCCAAGCTCCATCATTCCAGTGCTTCTCTTCACCCTAGGACTGTCACCCAGGACTGCAACCCTGAGCTAAGCATTGGCAAAGCAAGAGAATTTTGCTTCAACCCCTGCAATCCCCTTCTCATCAGCTGCTCCATCTCTCCATTGTCTGTCAACCAAGAACTCCAGAGTTAGCCACTCCCATGCTGCCACCCCTGATATCCCTGGGATGGTGCCAGATTTTGCTGCTCTCTCACCCAGGTCCAATAGACTTTTCCTACTGTCCTCCTAAGTTGTCTTTGGCATTTGTGGGTTGAGAAGTTTGGAAACTGCAACAGCTGTCAGTGATCAGTCCCCTGAGGCCTGCTCCAGGTTTCCTGGGGCCTGGTCTATAGTCCCATTGGGCTGCATTCCTTTCTCAGAATGATGCAAACAGACCTTTCCTATCAACATTCCATATTATTTTAGGCTGGAAATTTGTTTCACTCTGTCATTTTGTGGATTCTGCTTCCTTATAATTTGTTTAGCGTCATTTTTTTACATGTATTTGGAAGGGTTTTGGGGAGAGCTCAAGCAAGTCCCTGGTTTTACTCCACCATTTTGGCTCCATCCTATTTTTTAAAATAATGATTAAGTATGTTAGTTGTTTTTCTGACACTGAACCAGACATCTATTTCTGATATAATTCCAAGTTAGTCATAAGGAATTTTTTATTGTAGTAATGTAGTCTTTCTTGCTAGGACTTCATTTAAAAAAATTAAATTATATTTATTAGTAATATTAGCCTATAGTTCTCTTCCCTGGTTTTTTCTCTCCTGGTTAATGTCAGGAGAATATTTGATTCAAAGAGTTTGGTAGAATAATTACTTTCTCAGTTTTTTAGAATAACATATAGTATAGTTTGTTGAATATTCTTTAAGGATTTAACATAAGTCACCTATAAATTCATCAGGAATAAGCTTCCTTCCCTTCTACCCCATGGTAATTTCTCCTTTACAGTTAGCTAAATTTCATTTTTTGTAGTTGGATTTTTAAGATCTTTGTTTCATAATTAGTGAGTCTGGATATTTTATGTTTTTATAGATAAACCTGCATTCTTTAAACTCTTACTTTTACTTTCATAAAATTGTGTATCTCAAGTTCTGACATTTCAAAAAATTCTTTATTTGTGATTTCACTTTGCTCAGTTCTTGTTTTGATATTGTGATTTTCCTTCTTCCATTTTTTGTTTACATTTGCTAAAGATTTATCAATTTTGTTTATTTTTTTGAATAATCAATTTCAGTTTTCTCTTCACTATTTTTCTCTATTTCTCTTTTCAAGACTTCTGCTGTTGAACTGATTTTGTGTTTATTTGTTATTTGAATTGTATGCTTAGTTTATTAATCTTCTTTCATGGTAAGGCATATTCTCATATAATTGAACCTCTAGTACTGCTTTAGTTACATTGCACAAACTGGTATCTTGTATTGACATTATAATCTTTCACAAAGATTTTTCTATATTTTTTTTCCTTTGAGCCATATTCAGAATGTCATTATTAAAATTCTATTTAGGTATGCATCTTTTGATTGTGTTCTCTGTAATAATTACCATATGTGTTACATTATAATCTATAAAGAACATGCTAGTTCTCCTTTTTAATGTTTATTTACAGCTTCTTTGTTCCCTAGAATATGATCTAATTTAAGCCAGATTGTGATTAAGAAGTACCTATATTAGGCACAAATTGACATTCAGCCCCTACCTACTCTCCCAAACACCCTCACAGGGATTTAGGGAAAGGATAAGAGGGACTTGGAAGAGCCCAGGTCCAGCTGTGTGCTTTTTGGGTAGCAGAGCTCTTGGGGTCCTCTGCACCATGGCTTGGTCTTTTGTCTGCCTCTTACTGTTCACTGTTTACTTTGGTCAGAGCTGCCCTGAGAACTGTCATTGTCCTGCTCTCTCATCCCTGTCCTTGGTCTCTCTGGTGAGGATCTCCAAGCACCTTTTCCTTTTCTTCTTATTCTGGGATGTTGATGAGTGTCTATTTCCAGTTCCCTCCCCCAATCTGGGTTGACTCAATTACCCTCCATGTCTGTGACCCCTGGGCACACAGACAGACTCACCTCTTCCTTGGGCAGTCACCACAGCTTGTATATTGTTACTTGGTACTAGCTGGGCTATCTTAAATGTAGATTCCTTTGTTGAATAAAAAACACATTGGTTAAATCAATTAGGGATGGATTTTTGTTTTGTTTTGTTTGTTTGATCGCAGTCTTTCAAAATCTGGCCCCTGCCTTCCTTATAGTCCTATTACAAATTCTTCTTTTCATATTATGGTCCAGCCTATCTAGCTCACCTTCAGTCTGAACACTCCATCATCTACCTTCAAGCCTTTGCACTCCCTGCCCCTCATGTCAGAAATTCCCTCCCTACCCTTCTCTTCCTCTCAGAATCATTAGTTTTCTTCAGCTTCTCACCTCTAGGGTCTCATGATCTGTGAAGCCTTTCCTGATTTTCCCAGATGCTAGTGCAGTGTCTTAGGCAAAGACTTGGTCTCTCTAACTGAGGGCTATAATCTTTCCCTAGAAAGACTACCAGAAACTTCATGCCTGCCCACTCAGATCTCTGTTCATGCTGCTGCAGCCTTGGGATTTGACTTCAGGATGTGGTTGGGAGATCAAACCTAGTACATTCCCTTCCTTCCTCAGGTATGAGAATATCAGTGTTTCCAGAGGAGAAAATGAGGCTGGTGACTTTGAATAGCCCTCCCTCACTTAAACCCAATTTACTTGCATGTCATGGTATCACCTCCCTGGTGTCTTGGGTTTTTTTTGAGAACAAAAGACAAACAGCAAGCATTGCGAATATCAGGCCTGTAACAGTGGCAGGGTCTGCCATGATTCTTTTAAAGAAGATGTGCCCCAATAGGAGAAAGTCCAAAGGGATATTTGTGAATATGTGAGGACAAAGGGATTGTGGAGCAGGGAATGGGGCCATGGTAATGCCTAAACACTTGAGGCTCATTGTCCTGGAGAGAGCATGAAGCAGAGGAGCCCTATGTGGGTCTGGAAATGATTTGAGGAATAGAAAACCAAGAGGAAGAAGTTTCCCAAACATCTTAAAGAAGAATGAGGTGGACTGCTGGCTGCAGCAGGAGCCTACCCTCGTAATAATAACAGCAACAATAACAAATACTAATAATCATAATAAATCTTTCTCTTACCATATTCAGTCCATCAGTTTGGCCTTTCAGGGACTTTGATCATTGACAAGAAAAAAGTCCCCATAAACTCCAAAATATTGATATCCATACTTTCTGTGAGAGTTGTGTCAGAAATAAAGTAGATGTCCATCAATGAAATAATGACCACACCAATTGCCATATATTAATGTAATAGAATACTATTGCACTAGAAGAAATAATGTACATGATGAATACAAAGAATTATGGAAAGATCATTACGACCTAATGAAGACTGAAGTAAACAGAGCTACAAAACAATACATACAATGATGACAACAATGTAAATTGACCAAAACGTCAAAAGTAAATGTAACAAAATGATAGAAGTCAAGTGGGACCTGAATGAAGAGATATGAAGCCCTTCCCAGCCCACTCTTTCATGGAGGTGAGAAGTCCGCAGGTGTCACTCACTGCACATGTTCTCAGACGTTTTGAAGGTATTGATTAGTCATGCTGACTTTCTTTCCCTTCTAAAATAAGTGCTATTTGTCATATAGAATGGCTTTCAGGAAGGGGAAGGGGAAGAGGGAAGTATATGTAGGATAGACAATGTAAGAAACAGAAAACGTCAACAAAATTTATTTCATTAAAAGAAAAGAAGAAGAGAAACCAGCAAGAAAAAAAAAACAGTATGGAGATGGATGAGTTATCTGCCATCCCATTCATCCTGTGAACTTCTGGATTTGGTTCAGTGATTTTTCCTGGAATCTACATAAGATCAGCTGATACCCTCATCTCTTGCTCAGTTACTAAAAGCAATCATTGTGTCCCTCACACAAAATTAAATATAAATGTGTGATAATAAGACAGAGATTTTTTTCCTCAGATGGGTTCTATTCCAGTAAAGAAGATGAGGAAAAAAGCAACAATTGAAATAATAGTAATGTTAATAGTACTTTCAAAATTGAACTCATTTTACATATCAAGGTAAGGGGATGGGAAGAACCTGGAATGACAAAGACAGGGTGTATTATTGAAGGCAAAGTACAGGGTAAGGAATCTGTGCACCTGAAGACAGCTCAACTAGCTGTGATGACCTCTGAAGAAATCAGAAACTTTGTTGATTGGGCTCCAGAGATACCGTTGACTGTGGTGTCAACCTGAGCCAGTGGGATACAATCATTCCTCTGAATCTAAGAAATTTAAGGGGTTCCCCAGGGTTGTAGACTTAAGGTGTTATGATCATTAGCTTATCAGAGAGGACAGTAGAGCATAGATCTCTTCTTCGTATTCTGGTGCTATAAGATGACAAGGTGCTTTGGAACAAAGCATAAAATCGGCCCATTGTCTCCTGCTGGAAAGGTTTCAGTGCAGCTGGAGCTAATGCCTGAAGTGTGAAAACCATGAGGGCATAAGAAATAGCTGAACACATGGTCAGTCATTACATAACAATACGATTTTTATACTATTTTACATTTTTATGGATACAGTGCTTAGATTCATTCCTTTTTTGAATAATATTTTCCCAATTACATGTAAAAGTAATTTATAACATCTATTTTTTAAAAAAATTATTTCAATAATCTTTCTCTTTTTCTTTCCTCTTTTTCTCTTTCTCTTTTTCTTTCCTCTTCCCTAAGTGGCAAGCAATTTGACATAGGTTATACATGTGAAATCACACAAAACATATTTCCATATTAGTCATGCTGTGAAAGAAAACTGACACAAAAAACCATGAAAAAAATAATGGAAGTGAAAAAAATAATATGCTTCTATCTGCATTCACATCCCATCAGTTCTTTCTCTGGAGGTAAATAGTATTTTTCATCATGAGCCCCTTGGAATTGTCTTGGATCATTGTACTTCTGGGAATCGCCAAATCATTCACAGTTAATAATTGTATAGCATTGTTGTTACTGTATACAATGTTTTCCTCATTCTGCTCATTTCACTTTGCATCAGCTCATGCAAGCCTTTCCAGGTTTTTCTGAAATGATTCTGCTCATCATTTCTTATAAGACAATAGTAATCTTTTATATTCATATACAGCTTGTCTGCCCATTCCCCAATTGATAAATATCCCCTCAATCTCCAATTCTTTGCTACTGCAGAAAGAGGAGCTATATATAGTTTTGTACATATAGGTTTTCCCCATTTTGATTGCTTTGTGCTACAGAAGTAGAAGTGGGATTGCTGAATCAAAGAGTATGCACAGTTTGATAACCCTTTGGACATAGTTCCATATTGCTCTCCAGTATAGTTGGATCAGTTCACAACTCCACCAAACAGGGCACTAGCACCCTAGTTTTACCACAACCCCTCCAATATTTATCATTTTCCTTTCCTGTCATATTAGGCATCTTGTAGGGGTGTGATGGTATCTATACAAAAATTCCCAACAAGCCCTGACCCTAATGTTTGCTATAGAAGAGATTAACAAGAACCCTAATCTGTTGCCCAACACTTCCCTGGGATTCCACCTCTACAACACCTATTACAGTGATGAGAAGACCTTGGAGAGCTCCTTGCAGTGGCTGTCTGGGCTGGGCCAGTTCATTCCTAACTACAGCTGCTGGGAGCAGGACAAGTCTGTGGCTGTCATTGGAGGAACCACATCAACTCTGTTCAGATGCAGACCCTGCTGGAGCTCTACAAGTATCCACAGGTGGGTAATATTGATATTGATATCTTCTGAGGCTCCATCAGATGAGAGCATCATAATATAATGGATAGAATTTTAAAAAGCTGCCTCTTCTGTGTTAGGGAATCAGCAAGTCCCCTAACTTCTCAACCTTCTAAGCAGTTCTCAGAGACTATAAATTTCAGAGAAGGTGCAAATTTGCATTGGTGGAAATTATGACTTGCCTGGAAATTTTTACACAAATGACATCATCAATACAATTTTGAAATCCTACACATGGAAGAGAGTGGGTCTACCCTAGGCTACCACAGTTCCCATCCCCTTTATTGTATTTTGTAGCTTCTATTCAGTCATTTCAGTCATGTTCAACTCTTTTTGATCCCATTTGGATTAATCTTGGCAAAGATACTGGAGTGGTTGGCCATTTTCTTCTTCAGTTCATTTTTTAGATGATGAAACTGAGACACACTAGGGTGAGTTCCTTGCCCAGGGTCACGCAAGTAGTAACTTTCAGAGTTTGAATTTGAACTTGGGTCTTCATGACTCCAGGTTCAGTGCTCTATCTAATGTGTCAGCTAGCTGCCCCCTTTGTTGTAACCAAGGACTATATTAATGTCACATGCCTTCTACCACATGAGATCTTAAAGACTGTGCACAATCACTTCCCCATTATCCACAGAAAGTCCCTGAGGATCAGGGAAATGAAACAGCTTCACCAAAGTCTCAAATGCAGTTGATGAAAGAGCTGGGACTAAAATTCACATGTTTTTAATACTAGTTTATTGTTCTAAGCACTTACATTATTTGTGTTTCACCCTCATGCTATATGTTGTCTGTGAATATTACCATCACTTGTCTTTTCCCAAATAACATTTCTTTCAATAAATGGAACACTGAGAATTGATGTGGGAAAGTATTGGTTCTGGGGAGCAATGATGAGAGTATCTTTTAATTGCTGGAGAGGGAAAAGGAAGGGAACCTTAATGAAATGATCCACTCACTAAAAAAGGGAGATTACCAATACATATTTCCACTCTTCATCACATTATTAAATGGAAATATGGAATTTAAATGCATGAAATCATGGAGGTAATTATTCTTCTGAAAATATAATTTAGCTTTAATTTCAAAGCTAAATCACTGAAGCATGTCTTCTAGGCCACAGTGAACAGAAAAAAGAATATGATTCAACTTTAAGTCTTACAGCAAAACTAAAACTTTCCTATGGATAGTCTCAGCTGCTTCCCTGATAAAGAAAAAACTAGGTGTAGATAAAGAGAGACAGGAAAATAAAAACTTTTTTTATTTCTACATTAAATGCCTGATGGGTATTAAAGACTGATGAACTGTCAGTGTTATGTTAAAAAATTTGAAAGTCAGCTTAATGAAGGATAATGGAAGGAACTTTCAGAAGTACACAAATACCCTAACGGAATTATTGAAGTGCATTCAGCCATGACCAAGTCCAAAATGAATTACTTTCCCAAAGTTTATTATCATCTTCTGCAAATATAGTTGGCCACTGCCAACTGTTTCTTAAGGCTTTCAAACTTATTTTTATTTGCAATGTTGGCATTGTATGAATTTTTCTCCTAGTTCCATTCACTTCATTTGCTATCACTTCATAAAAATCTTCCCAGGAACCCTTTTATTATTTGTTATTGAGCATTGACATTTGAATGCATTTATTTGTCCTACTTTTTATTTTGTTTTTTAGCATTTTGATTTATTGCTTTTATATTCTTTTCTTTTTAAATTTTGAGTTCCAAATTCTCTCTCTCTTTTTCACCCTTTTCCCACCCACTGAGAAGGCAAGCAATATATCAATCATACATGTGAAGATATTCAAAACATATTTTCATATTAACCATGTTTCAAGAAAGGAAGAAAAATAAAATGAGGAAATTGTATTTTAGTTTTTACTCAGATTTCTCTCTCTAAAGGTGGATAGCATATTTTTATGAGTCCTTTGGAGTCATTTTGGATTATCGTGTTGATCAGGGTAGCCAAATCTTTCACAGTTGTTCATCATTACAGGTCTCATCAGTTCCTATAAATCTTTTCATTTTTTTTCTGAAACCATTCCCTTCATCATTTGTTGCAGCACAACAATAATCCATCACAATCACAAGCCACACCTTGTTTAAGTCCTTCTCCAATGTATGAACATCCTCCCATTCTCTAACTCTTTGACACCACAAAAAGAGCTGCTATATATATTTTTTCATATAGGTTCTATTTCTATACCCAACTGAGTATGTGTATGTGTATGTATACACACAAATAATATGGAAATATGTATATATACACGTGTATATATGTATATATGTATTATGTAACATATGTGTATATGTGTGTATATACACACACCCACACCTCCCCATATAGAGTGTGTGTATGTATGTATATATATACATATATGTATGTATGTATGTATGCATTCTTCCATCTTTGAAACAATTCTTTTTTTTATTATTTTAATTTATTTATTTAACTTTTTACAGTCATTTTCACAAAATTTTGGGTTCCAAATTTTCTCCCCATTTGTCCCCTCCCCCAACCCCAATATACCGAGCATTCTAATTTCGCCTATCACCAATCTGCCCTCTCTTCAATCCTCCCTCCCTTCTCTTGTCCCCATCTCCTCTTTTGTCCTGTAGGGCCAGATGAATTTCTATTCCCCATTAACTGTA
The DNA here is from genome assembly GCA_023548195.1 of Bettongia penicillata ogilbyi. Taxonomy (NCBI): domain Eukaryota; kingdom Metazoa; phylum Chordata; class Mammalia; order Diprotodontia; family Potoroidae; genus Bettongia; species Bettongia penicillata. The sequence continues at coordinate 1,366,121 of JAJHZJ010000207.1, read as the reverse complement.
TTTCTTATTTCCTAGTAGCAACAACAATAATACTCGACAGTTGTTCCTAAAACTCTGAGTTCCAAATTCTCCCCATCCCTCCCTCCCCACCCATTCCCTTTGGGAAGGCAGGCAATTCAATATAAGCGATATCTGTGTAGTTTTGCAAATGATTTCGATAATAGTCATGTTGTGTAAGACTAATTGTATTTCCCTCTATCCTATCCTGCCCCCCATTGTTTCTATTCTGTCTTTTGATCCTGTCCCTCCCCGAGTGTTGACTTCAAATTGCTCCCTCCTCCCATTGCCCTCCCTTCCATCATTCCTCCACCCTGATTATCTCCTTCTCCCCCACTTTCCTGTATTGTAAGATAGGTTTTCATACCAAAGTGAGTGTGCATTTTATTCCTTCCTTTAGTCGAATGTGATGAGGGTAAACTTCTTGTTTTTTTTTTCTCAGCTCTCCTCTTTTTCCCTCCACTAAAAAGTCTCCTGCTTGCCTCTTGAATGACATATAATTTACCCGATTCCATTTCACCCTCTTTTCTCCCCCTACCATTTTCTTTCACCATTTACCTTAATTTCTTTTAAGATATGGTCCCATCCTATTCAATTCACTCTGTGCTCTCTGTCTCTGTATGTGCGTGCATGTGTGTGCATGCATGTGTGTACGTGTGTGTGTGTGTGTGTGTGTGTGTGTGTGTGTGTGTGTGGTCCCACCAACTACCCAGATAATGAAAAGTTTAAGAGTTACAAATATTGTCTTTCCATGTAGGAATGTAAACAGTTCACCTTTGGTAAGTCCCTTAATGACTTCTCTTTGCTGTTTACTTTTTCATGCTTCTCATTCTTGTGTTTGAAAGTCAAATTTTCTTTTCAGCTCTGGTCTTTTCATCAAGAATGCTTGAAAATCCTCTGTTTCACTGAAAGACTATATTTTCCCATGAAGTATTATACTCAGTTTTGCTGGGCAGGTGATTCTTGGTTTGAGTCCTAGTTCCTTTGACTTCTGGAATATCCTATTCCACGCCTTTCAATCCCTTAATGTAGAAGCTGCTAGATCTTGAGGTATCCTGATTGTGTTTCCACAGTACTGAAATTGTTTCTTTCTAGCTGCTTGCAATATTTTCTCCTTGACCTGGGAATTCTGGAATTTGGCCACAATGTTCTTAGGAGTTTCTCTTTTTGGATCTCTTTCAGGCAGTGATCAATGGATTCTTTCAATACTTATTTTGCTCTCTGGTTCTAGAATCTCAGGGCAGTTTACCTTGATAATTTCATGGAAGATGATGTCTAGGCTCTGTTTTTGATCATGGCTTTCAGGTAGTCCCATAATTTTGAAATTGTCTCTCCTGGATCTATTTTCAAGGTCAGTTGTTTTTCCCATGACATATTTCACATTCTCTTCCATTTTTTCATTCTTTTGGTTTTGTTTTGTGATTTCTTGGTTTCTCATAAAGTCATTAGCCTCTATTTGTTCCATTCTAATTTTGAGAAAACTATTATCTTCAGTGAGCTTTTGAACCTCTTTTTCCATTTGGCTAATTCTACTTTTGAAAGCATTCTTCTCCTCATTGGCTTTTTGAACCTCTTTTGCCAATTGAGTTAGCCTATTTTTCAAGGTGTTATTTTCTTCAGCATTTTTTTGGATCTCCTTTACCAAGGTATTGACCCGTTTTCATGCTTTTCTTGCATCTCTCTCATTTGTCTCCCCAGTTTTTCCTCCATCTGTCTAACTTGATTTTCAAAATCCTTTTTGAGCTCTTCCATGGCCTGAGCCCACTGGACATCCAGCATCAGATGTCTGGGATAGAGAGGCCCCGACCTCCACATCTTTCCCTGATGGTAAGAATTGTTCCTTGTCATCAGAATTGAAAGGCAGTAACATCTGTTCCCCAAGAAAATAGCTTTCTATGGTCTTATTTTTCTTCCCTTTTCTGGGCATTTTCCCAGCCAGTTACCTGACTTCTGAGATTCCTCTCCACCCCTGCCTAGATCTGCCCAGCTAGTGCTTGGGGTCTGAGATTCAAATGCTGCTCCCCATCCTCAGGGCTTTCTGTGGGAGTGGCTGCTATTCAATGTCAACTTAAGTTCTGGTGCTCCGGTGGGGGCAGGGCCACCTCCCAGGCTCAGTTCCCTCAGGGGCTTTATGTAGAGACCTTTGGTAATGTCCCTGAGCTCCTGCCTCCTGCTCTGGGAGTTCTGGACCTGCCTCTGCCACTGTCTCTGCCGCTGCCTCCTGAGGGGGCCCAAGTCATGGAGACACCCCACTCCCGTCTCGGCCAGCCCAGAAGTCTCTCTCACTGACCTATAGTGCCCATGGGCTGAGGGACCTTCGTGGCTGCCAGAGGTTCTGTCCCTGAAACCTGCTCCAATCTGCTCCTCTGGGCAGCGCAGGGGTGGGCTCCATGGCTGGTGCACAACGGACCCGTGGGGACAGCTTTCCAGGGCTCTCTGGAACGGAAACCTCTTCCACTGTGTTTCTGCGTGGCTTGCAGTGCTCCAGAATTTGTGGGGAGTTCTTTTTACAGGAAATTTCTGGGCTGTGGATTTAGAGCTAGCATACGTAAGTCTTTCTACTCTGCCATCTTGGCTCCTCCCCCTTTGAAACAATTCTGATGAGAGTGAGGTATAAGCATTGCCTGCTACCCTTGCCTCCATTTTTCCTTTCACTGAAAAAAAATCTTCCTTCTATGACTCTTAGGGGAGAAAAATTTTCCCATTTTATTTCTCCCATCCACCTTCTCCCAATGCATCCCATTTTTTCACTCCTTTTTTTTTTTCTGGAGATCATCCCAACATAATTGACTGATACTCATGTCCTGTTTTTATGCAAACCTTGTTTTACCATACCAATAATCATAAAGTTCTCAGATTTATTTTTTAGGAAGTTAATTTTCCTATGTAAAGTTTTGTATATTTTTTTCCCATGCTATTGACTCTTCCTCCCTCCCATGATTTTCTTGCATTACTCTATCTTCCCAATTTTTTCTCCTACTTTTCTAATTTATTTTTTAAAATCCCTTTTAATATCTTACAGGAATTCCTTTTGGGTCTGTGACCAAATTACATTATTCTTTGAGGCTTAACATTTAACTATTTGGACACTATTGTCCTTTTCTAAATTTATAACTTGATTCTTCCTATCACTATAATAGCTGTCTATAGTCGCTATTTGTTATTTTTCTCTTTTTTTCTGTCTTTTTTTTTTGTGACTTAGTGTTTTTATATATGAGTCAGGCTCTGGTCCTGCCCTGTCCCAAGCTTTCTGTGCTAGGGCTCAGGGTCTAACTGCTGAATTTCACTGGGCTTCAGGGCTCAGCTGCTTGCTTTCTCTGTAGGGTAGGCTTCCCTTCTGGCTTGTAATGGAGGGGTAAAACCTCCCTGTTTGCCTCCCGTGGATGTGGGGTTTAACTGTTGGCCTGCTCTGAGAGTGGAGCTTTGTTGCTTGGTTTCTATGGTAACAGAGTCTTTCTGGTGATCGACCCTGGAGGAGCAACCTTGTTGCTGGTCTATCCCAGGAGTGGGGCCCTGCTGCTGGGTTGGAAACTATGGAAAGAGAGTCTCTCTGCTGGCACCCCAGTGATGAGGTCTTGTTGTTGGCTAACCCCAGGGAAGTGCTTCCTTATGGATGAGCAATGGGGTCAAGACTTCCTGCTGTGAGCCTTCCTGATGCTGCTGCTCTTGGACCTCACTCACTTCCTACCCCAATGAGACAGACCTTTCCTGCTGAACTTGTAAGTTGCTTCCCTGTTCCTACATCAATTTTGAGGTGGTTTCTTAGTCATTGTATGGGAATTTGTGAGGGCTTCAGTGGGTTCCTTTCTCACTCTGCTCTCTTGGCACTGGAAATTTCTCCAATAATTCATAAATTATCTCTTCTGTAATGATTTTACAGATCAGTTGTTTTAACAGTGACATATTTTACATTTTCTTCATTCTTTTGATTTTGCTTGCTTTATGCTTGATTTCTCATAGACACATTAGATTCCATTTGTCCAATTTTAATTTTTAAAGAATTATTTTCTCAGCTTTTTATATCAGTAAGCACCCAATATACACAGGGGGACCTGCTATCACAGATTCTTAGATCTGCATTCATAAAAGAAAAGGTTAACAATCACTTTAATCAAACACAGGTATCAGAGAAAATCAAAGTCAAAATTTCAGTAAAATCAAAAATCAACAAACAGAGCTTCCAAACTGCCTGATTACTAACATACATACATTTTTACCAGAGAGGGAAGTACTAACATCTGGGTTTTCAAAAACCCATGGAGGGGGGAGAGATGTTTAGTGACTTCCCAAAGTCTCATCTGGCACACAGACCTTCTTTCAAGCTCCCAAAGTAAAACCTCACCCTCAGAGTATTTATACACTTTTTAGAGCCCGAGGGCATAACCCTCTAACCCAGTGCCTCAATAGAAAAAACAAGAAGTACTTGGGACTCACCTACAAAATAACTATCAAAACTTCTCATAATGGACAGGCCCATCAAAGGGTGGGAAAGATCCTCCCCAATCTCATTATTCAATCAATGGCATTTTAGTAAAACAAAAACAGCAAAAGATCCTAATTTGATTGCCAATATATTTATGCATCTCCTTTTCCATTTCTCCAATTCTACTTTTTAAGGAATTGTTTTTCTTCAGTGAATTTTTGTACATCTTTCCCATTTTTGTGCTTCTTTTACCAAGTTATTGACTCTTTTTTTCATGATTCTCTTGCATAACTCTCATTTCTTTTCCAAATTTTTCTTCTACTTTTCAATTTGATTTTTAAAAATGCTTTTTAAACTCTTCCAGGAGGATGTTTTTGGCCTGAGACCAATTAATATTTCTCTTGGAGGCTTTGCAAGTAGGAATTTTGACATTGTTGCCCTCTTTTGAATGTATTTTTTTCTGTTGCATACACATTTGCTGTAATCAAGGCTCTTTTATTTTTTTTATAACAGTTTTTACCAATTTTTCAGTCTATTTCTTTTTTAAAATTTATTTATTTATTTTTTAGTTTTCAACATGAACTTCCACAAGATTTTGAATTCCAAATTTTCTCCCCATCTCTCCCCTGTACCCACCCCAAGATAGTATGCATTCTGATTACCCCTTTCCACAATTTGCCCTCCCTTCTATCACACCCCTCCCTTCTCTTATCACCATCTCCTCTATTTTCTTGTAGGGCAAGAAAGATTTCTATACCCAATTTCCTGTATATCTTATTTTCCAGCTGTATGTAAAAATAATTTTCAACATTTTTTTTAAACTTCTCTACAACTTCCAACTTTTCTCCCCACCCATTCCCACCGAGAAGGCAAACAATTCAATATAGATTATACATGTGTAGCAATGCAAAACACTTCCATAATGGTCATGTTGTGAAAGACTAACTATATTTCCCTTCATCCTATCCTCCCCCCATTTATTCTGTTCTCTCTTTTGATCTTCTCCCTCTTCAAAAGTGTTTACTTATAATTACCCCCTCTTCCCATTTGCCCTCCCTTCTTATCATCCCCTCACTCCACTTATCCCCTTCTCCCCCTACTTTTCTGTAGGGTAAGATAGATTTCCATGCTAAATTGAATATTCATGTTGTTCTCTCCTTAAGCCCAATGCTATGAGAGTAAGGTTCACTCTTTCTTACCTCCCCTCTCTTCCCCTCCATTGAAAAAGTTTTTACTTGCCTCTTTTATGTGAGATATAATTTGCCCCATTCTATTTATCTCTTTCTCCTCCCAATATATTCCTCTCTCAGTCCTTAATTTTAGTTTTTATATATCATCTCTTTCTATTCAGCGCACCCTGTACACTCTGTCTATATCTATATAATCCCTCCAGCTACTCTAATACTGAGAAAAGTCTCAAGAGTTACAAATATGATCTTTCCATGTAGGAATGTAAACAGTTCAATTTTAGTAAGTCCCTTATTATTTCTGTTTCTTGTTTACCTTTTCAAGCTTCCCTTGATTCTTGTGTTTGAAAGTCAAATTTTCTATTCAGCTCTGGTCTTCTCATCAAGAATGCTTGAAAGCCTACTGTTTCATTGAATGACCATTTTCTCACAGAAGTGTTATACTCAGGTTTGCTGCAAAGATGATTCTTGGTTTTAATCCTAGTTCCTTAGACCTCTGCAATATCATATTCCAAGCCGTCAGATCCCTTAATTAGAAGCTGTTAGAATTTGTGTTATCCTGATTGTGTTTCCACAGTACTTGAATTGCTTCTTTCTGGCTACTTGCAATATTTTCTCCTTGACATGGGAGCTCTGGAATTTGGCTACAATATTCCTTTTTTTATTTTGGGATCTCTTTCAGGACGTGATAGGTGGATTTTTTCAGTATATGTTTTACCCTCTGGTTCTAGAATATCAGGGCAGTTTCCCTTGATAATTTCTTGAAAGATGATGTGGAGGCTCATTTTTTTTCATCTTGGCTTTCAGATAGTCCAGCAATTCTTAAGTTGTGTCTCCTAGATACATTTTTCGTGTCAGTTGTTTCTCTGACATTGTCTGCTGGTTTTTCATTCCTTTGGTTTTGCTTTACAATTTCTTGATTTTTCACAAAGTCATTAGCTTCCATTTGCTTCATTCTAATCTTTAAGGAATTAGTTTCTTCAGTAAATTTTTGGAAGTCCTTTTCCATCTGGCCAATTCTGCTTCCTAAAGCATTCTTCTCTTCATTGGCTTTTTGAATCTCTTTTGCCATGTGGGTTAATCTACTTTTTAAAGTGTTATGTTCTTCAGCATTTTTTGAGTATCTCCTTTAGCAAGCAGTTGACTCAGTTTTCATGATTTTCTTGCTTCACTCTCCTTTCTTTTTCTAATTTTTCCTCTACTTCTTTTACTTGATTTTAAAATTCCTTTTTTTGAGCTCTTCCATGGCCTTGAGACCAATTCATATTTTTATAGAGGCTTTGAATGTAGGAGTTTTGACTTTTTTGTCTTCTTCTGCTCGTATATTTTAGTCTTCCTTGTCACCAAAGTAAGATTCTATAGTCTAATTTTTTTCTGTTTTTTTTTTTTTGCTCATTTCCTGAGCCACTTACATGAGTTTTGAGTTCTTTGTCAAGGTATTTCTCTGCTTCCAGTGGGGATGGGGGAGGGTGTACTGTCACCTGCTCAATTCCCCCACAATCTGTGACCTAGCGTTCCAGAAACAGCCACTGCCACTGCCCCTGCTACCACTGTGCCTGCTGCAATCTCCTCCATCCCTTCCACTGTCCTGGGGCTGGTATGAACCCCTTTGCTTTCTCACACAGGTCCCACAGGTTTTGTCCAATGACCTTTCAATTTGTCCTCACCATTTTGGGGTTGTGAAGTGCCAGGTGCCAGACATTCACTCTCCCCCTGCCCCCAGGTCTACTCAGGTTCCTGTCTGTGCCTGTGCAGCCCACACAGGACTGTGCTGTGTTCCCAGCATGATAGACACTTCTCATTAACCTTTCAGTCAGCTGTTGGGTTGAAAATTTGCTTCACTCCATCATTTTGTGGGCTCTGCTTCTCCAGAATTTGTTCAGAGTAATTTTTTACAGATATTTGGCTGGACTTGAGAGGAGAGCGATAGTAAGTCCATGCTTTTACTCTGCCATCTTGAATTAGCCCCCTTTCCAGCCCATTTCTCTTCTCCTTAGTTACAGGAGACTGTCCTAAATTTCTTTTAAGGGCCAGTGACCTGGTCACTGACTTTTTGTGTCAGGGCCTCTCAGGCTGACAACTCAACTATTTCAGGGAAAGGGGTAGGAAGGAATCTGGAACTAGAGGCTTGCCTGTTGCACTGAGGTTGGAGGCCTCATGCTGGCTTGCTGTGTCATTGAATTTCTGAGCCAGGACCTAAGGGCATCAGTTGCTGAACTGTATTGGGCCTACAGGCCTCCATCTGACTAGCCTGGACACCACCTGTTCTGGGTTGTGCTCCACCTTTAACCAAGTGAAACAGACTTTTCCTGTCATCCTTCTAAGATATACTGGGCTGGAAATTTATTTTGCTTCATGCTTTTGTGGGTTCTGTTACTCCAGAATTTGTTTTGAGGATTGATTTAAAGTTATTTTGAAGGAAATTGTAGAGAGCTCAGGCAACTTTCTGCCTTTTCTCCTCCATCTTGGCTCCACCTCTATCTCTTTTGTTGAAGAAATTGAGTGGAAGTATAAATTTTTCCACTAAAGGTTACTTTATTTATATTCTATAACTGCTGGTGTATTTTCTTATTCTGTCATTATCTTTAATTAAATTTTCTGTGGTGCCTAAGATTTATTCTTTGACCAAAAAAATCCAGAAAATTAAATTATGCAGTCATCAATTATTTTTAATGATAATAAGAGTCATTAAATATTTATTAAGCATCAACTATGTGCTACTCACTGAGGAGTGTTGAGGACACAAGTAATTGAATAATATAATCCCTGCTTTCAAGGAACTCACAATCTAGTTGGGAAGACAACAAATAACAAAGAAACTAAAAGATGGGAGGAGTGAATTAGCTAACTTCAGGGTATGATGAAATCATGTGTCTGGGGTAGAAAATTATCTGAGGGAGTTTAAGTTTCCAAGTTGATTTCAACTTGCATCATGATGAATTTCTGTGGATCATGAAGTCCAAGAAAGTAACAATGTGGGAAATAATCCCCTCCATGACATTTTATTGGATGCAAATTTCATTGAATTGTGATCAGTAAATGACATGAGTGGTAGTTATGCTTTTTTGCATTTGTTTATGAAGTTTTCCTCCCTATCCCAACACATGATCAATTTTTGAAAAGATGTCATATCTAACTGAGAAATAATTAAGTTCCTTTTTTTTGTTGTTGCTTCCATTCAGTAGTTAGCAGACATCTGTAAGATCTAAATCTTATTTATCCAGGTCCTTAGCTTTTTCTTTCTCTTATTTATCTCTCTGTTCTAATTGTATATCTAATGATTGTACAATGAAGTCCTGGATCTGGCACTGTAATTTCACTGTCTTTCCTCCCTGCTATTTGAATACTATTTTTTAAAGTTAAGTCAATAAATATTAATGAAGAAACTACATTTATCACAGACTGTGTTTCATGTCAAGGATACAAACAATGTTGTAAAAAAAAAACCTCAACAGTCCCTATTTGCAAGTTCCTTAAAGTGTAATGGGTGGGGCATGCAAACAATTATATACAAGAGCAAAGTATAGAGGATAAGTTGGAAAACGATCTCAGAGGAAAGGCACTTGCCTTAACATACACTGGAAAAGTTGCGTGGTAGAAGGTGATATTTTAACTGTGACTTGAAAGAAATTAAGGAGATCGTAAGATGGAGATAATTGGACAGGACATTCCAGAAATAACAGCAGTAACAAAAGCAGCTAATAATAATAATTAAGGAGTTCAGTAAGTCTTAAATGATCTCTCCTTAATCAGTTTTACAGGTCTGTTTTTTTTTAAAATATTAGTTAACTTAATGTTTTCTTTTCCCATTAGTTTTATTATTTGCTAACATTTCTTGTTTTCTTGGAGTCATTGATTTTTGTTTGCTGTAGTTTATTTTTCATGAAGACCATTACTTGGATAAGAATAGAATTTTCAGTTCTAAAACTATTTTTCTTCCAATTTCTGCTTTCCAATCTTTTAATTTCTTTTATTAAAAATCCCTTTATTTGTTCTTGTCTGTGAGGAAATTCCTTTTTTAGTAACTTTTTCGTTGTTGTTATGGTGTTTCTCTCTTTACTTTGGGGTCTCTCTACATCACCAATAATTTTAATGTTACCCAATGCTGTCTCTTCTTTACTTCTCTCCAGCTTTAGTTTCTTAATTGGGCATTATACAAAAGCTAATATCTTTTCTATGCTATGCGTTTAGAAAGGATGGTCAGCCCTGTTTGATTCTGAGTAACTTCTCTTGATTCTTGTGCTGACTTTGATTTCCTGGGTTTAGGCACCCCTATATTTTAGCAACTTTCCTCTAGTTACTTTTATCCTCTCCTTCATACCCAAATTACTGTATATATGCTTATCACCTTATATACATTATTTCTTTAATGTCAATTTTAGGATAGAAACTTTAAAAAAATTTTTTGTGTGTCCTCTGTTACCAAGAGTAAATAGAGACTTAGTACTTTTTGTTTCATTTTATTCCTAGAAACTTTATCAACCAGAGTCCAATATTCCAGTAAGTAAAGCTATTGGTCAATTAATAATCTATGTTCATGGGACTGCTTTAGGATTTGGAGAAACAAAACACAAGTGGAACCAACCTAGCACATAAGGTGTTAACATTCCTACTGAAGGAGACAATATGAACATGTATAGGAATTCACAAAAATAGATCCAAAATAGATTTGATCAGATATGAGGGGGAAAGTTCAGCAGCTCAGTTTTTTAAAGAGAACCAAGAGAAGGTTGCATTTGAATTCATCATTAGAAGAAACAAGAGAACCTAAGAGGTGGAGGTGAGAGGTCAAATCATCCCAACTAGGGGGACAGCCAGTGCAAAAGCTCAGAGATGTTCATAAAGGGAAGTGAATTGTAAAATTCTAGAAAAACTGGGATGGATAAAATTGAGAAAGTATTTAAATACTATAGGTTTTAGTATTTGATCCTAGACAATGATGAGGCATCTGAGTTCACTGAAGAAGGGTGATGCCATGTCAGAGTGCATTTTAGAAAATTATCTTTATCAATTGAAGAATAGGATACACCAGAGTGGGAGAAATGTGAGGCAGAGAGATAAATTAAAAGATGATTATAATAGTACTGGTGTGAATGGGGGCTTGAAGTTGTGTGGGGAATGTATGAGTTGTGAGAAACAGTGCACTAAGAGCTGTCGTGGAAACATAAATCATGACATTTGGTGATTGTTTAAAGATATATGGTGACAAAGAATGAGGAGTCAAGTATGACACTAGAGTTAAAAGTCTGGGTGGCTGAAATAATATTGATGCCTGTGACAAAAATAGGGAAATTTGGAAGAGGGATGGATTTGTAGGGAAAGATAGATAATTCTCTTTTAAACACCTTAATTTTGGGATATCTAGTTCCAAGTATTCAGTAGGGAATTAGGAACATGTTCTAGAAATCATCCAGACCTGGTTGTGGCCTGATGACCCAGCCTTCCCATATACCATTTCCAGTCCCTCCAGTTTACTGGTTGAGATGGAGGAGTTGGAATTCTGTTTGCTTCCTATTAACAATTCCACTTTCTTCTCTTACCTCCATCCCTCAATAACCTCTCCACCTTTGAGACTCATGCAATCTATATTTGCTATCTAATCAAAATCCTGGTATCTCTTGATGGCAGACATTCTGATCATTCCTCAATGATTTCAGTGCCTGGCTCACATTTTTCTATGTTCTCTAACTCCTGGGATCCCAAAATGGGACTTCAGTATACATATTCGTAAACATCCTAACCATTCAATTCCTCAACCTACTCACTTTTTACGAGGAACTGCTCAATTTCAGTCTCACACAAAGAAAATTATAGCCTGGATCTTGCTACCATCCACAAATATACCATCTCCATCTTCCAGAATTCTAAAATCCACTAATTTGACCACAATCTATTATTTCCATCTCTCCTTATGCTTGTCCTTACCAAACCCTACTCTTCATCCACTACATGAACTTCAATCCCTTAACCCCTGAGTTCTCTCCAAGACCTTAGCCAATATACTAACAACTCTGTTCTCTTTACCCTATTTTAATTCCTTATTGAACCAATTCAACTCTACACTGCCCTATTCTTTGAGTCTTTAGACTCTTTATCATATTATTGATTGTAGTCTGCCATATTTCGACCTTGTGTCACTCCCAGTATTAAACAACTTTACTCTTACACATATGTGTTGTTGAATAAAAACAGAGGATATCAAACAACTCTTCTTACTGGGTCCACTACAAAATTGTGTTTAACAATTTCAACTGTGCCCTAACTGTTGCTATGTAATCCTTCTACATGTCTCTGATCAACTCACTATCCCACTCTCCACAGCAGCTCTTCCAAAAATTTTCATTCCTTCTTACACTTTCTCTGGCTCTTTCAAATTTATGAATTTCCCCATCATTTTTGTTAAACTGATCTTGATGTTTGCTAGCTTTCTGATCTAGCACACCAAATCTCTGAAAGCTACTTGTGGCTTTTCTGCTCCACTGTTGTTAACTATGTGTTGACAACTTTTTCTCCAAGTTAGCAACTAACTGTTCCTACTCAGAAGTGTTCTAATCTGTTGACATTAAGTCTTCTGGTAATCATCTTGACTTGATTCCACCACTTTTGCTGGATGTGAATATTTAGCTTGAGAAGATAAGACTACAATCAGTTCAGCACTCTGTGCCACACATTGCCTTTCTCATTCTCATATCTTGTCTATCTCTTCTTAAAATGACATAACCTATCTAAAACCAATATTTGCTGTGAGGATGCATCCATAAGGTCTTATTGCATTTAGGTAAATGGAAGATACCTTTGGTGATAAGAAGGTCATGAGATGCACAAATCTTCGTGGGAAATGGCCACAGCTGTTGTTGTTTCCAATTTTATTCCTTCTAAGGACTCTGTGCCACATCTGGTAATCTGTGCCTGCTCTAGCATTACAGTTACCTGGAATTATAAAGTTGTACTCTTTTGGCACATTGATGATGAAGATCTTCAGATCCTCATAAATTTTTTCTTTGTCCTCATCAGGGTTTGTCATGGGGAATCATAGTTACAGATGATGGTGGCACCAGTCTGTAACACAGTAAGTGAAAAATTTCATTTTCATTTATTCATTCTTGCATCCATTTAGTCTCCAGACCACATGGGATGCCCACGATCAGTGACAATATTGAGATTACCTGGACTCCCAAGCAGTTACTTCAGTCAATTCCAGGGTTTGTATTCCTTCTCCCCCTTTGTTGAATTTAACCCCACATACTAGAATATTCACTTATACATCTTTTATGGTTAATAACTTGTGATGTACCTTATAATTATGATGATTCCTGAAAGGAAAGATTATGTAATGCGGATTAATAGAGATGAACTTGCCTTCTTAGGGAAGGAGTTGTTCCTGGGCCCTTTTCTCAGGGGCAGCAAATGCTTGTAAGAGGAGCATCAGCTTTAGAGCAAAAGGCCTATTTTCATTTGCTTCATATGGTCTAAATGCAATCATTTTATTTTCCTAGTCATCAGTATTTTCATCTGTAAAATGAAGGTGTTAAATCAATTACCTCCAGGATCTCTGGCAACTCTAAATCCTTTACTCTTATTATCAAAAGAGAAAAATGTTTCAGAGCCTGTCATTAAAGCCTTCCTCAGGTAGTGAATATGAGTCTGCACGGGCCTGTGTTGCTAGTCATCTGGAAGCGGAGTCTTTCATAAAACTTTGGGCTAAGTAAACTCCCAGTTATCTCTGAGACTGTGATGGTATGATTCTGATCAAGGAGTAAAGCGAGAAATAGAAGAGACTATTTGTGAGCATTATATGATGGAAGTTCAGAATACTCAGTACACTGAGCCCTGAGGATGAGGCTTACATTGTGTCTCATGCAGGTATGTCGGGAGATATCAAGATCGTAAGTCTTACAGGCTATCAGAGAAATTGCCATCACTTATGTTTTATTTTTTTTAATTTTGGGAAACATTTCATGAGATTTACTCATCACAGGTTGTTGCTGAACCCAGGGTACAGAAATTGCTTTCCTAGAAAGGCACTTCTGCTTCTTAGCCTCTTTTGGGGATAAGCGATAATGCTAAATACAGAAGGTTTTTTCCCCTTTGTATCCAGAGTCTCAGCTGTAGATGCCCCAGGCAGTCTGTTCCCCAGAGCTCTTCATGAACCAAGACTTCTTTGGAGACTGCAGTAGCAGGAGGGGCCCCTCGCAGTATCTAACAATAAGTGTGCTGTGAGACAGTTTAGTCTCAAAGCTGATGAAGCTATAAGACTTCACTTGGTCTTACACTGTTATCCTTGTCTTGACATAGACCTGACTACTGTCTTACGGTGATTCCTCAGGTGTGGCAGACAGACCAGAACCAGGGCATCTACAGAAGGACAGGCCATTTGTGATTTTAGACAGTTCCTTATCAGTCCTGACTTAAGCAACTGACTTTGCTCTCTTCTGAGTGACTCCTTAGTTTCCCCACCCTTGGAACTTTGGCTAAATCTCAGAGGGATGTTGCCCCATGTACAGAAATATATTTCTCAGCTACTTTCTTCCCTTCTCATATCTTTGCTGTTTCTCCCTCCAGGACCTGGGAGTAGAATAGAGAGCCAAAATGACTGTTTCTACCAAAATAACCCTGTTATTTACCAAGATGGGGACCTGGTGATTGGAATCTTTTTATCCTTGTTCTCAGTTGAAGTGAACAGCATAACAGGAGCAGAACTGTTTGAAAGCCCTCCTAACAAAGCTTGTAAGCCTTATCAGTAAGTGTCTATCAATTTGTCTGATCTTATTTTCAATTTGATGATTAAACTAGGTTCTCATGGATGGAGTACAAAAAAAGAGGTAGGTCCATGCAGACTTATAATGCTCTCAACCTGTTTTCATGTCTTATTTTTTCATTCTTGTCAGTTTTCCCTATATCCGATTAACTTAAATGGTTAACAGAGGAAAATCTCTTTTCTCTACTTCCCTCTCCATACTCACCTTCAAAGGGCCCAAAGACAGGAAGCTCAGTGTCGAGCATCTTTTATCACCCGACGTCCCCTGTCCTGATCTCATGTTACTATTTAAACAGTGGAATTAAAGAAAGGCCTTAGACACCCCTATGCTGAGGTTAATAATTATCTGGAATCAGCTGAAGTTCTAAAGTTTTTATCAAAGCTTTTGTTGTGATCATACTTATAAAGAGCAGAGGAAACTTCTGCCCCATCCACAGGAATGAAACCTCCCATATTGCCTCTAAACATTTGCTCAGCAGATAGAAAAGAGAGTTCAGCCATTTAGGGAGTCATGGAACATCCTTCTTCAGTGAAGATGTTATATTCCTCCCACTTCCCCGGCTAGTGGAAAATATACTACCAGGTCACCTTTCTCTTGTGGGTGTGAATTTATTATTTTCCTCTACTCTTCTTGGCATTAGTTACTTGTTCGTGATGGAGCAGGTCAAGGAACTACAGCAAAACTGATTAGACTGGGCTGAGACTGAGCATTAACCTGCAGATTCAGGAGAATTATACTTATTAAGAAATTAGAAGTATGCCCAGGATATAGTTGTGAGAAATACAGTCATGCTTAGAGTATTCTGATTTTCTCCAGGTGATATGAGAGAGACTTTGTTTCTCTAAGGCAGTTTTGTTGAACTGGAAACATCCAAGAAAAGTGGGAATGGATTTACTTTCTGACACTTTGACAAAGTGTATTGACCTCTGTGCTGATGATCAGATGCTAGTTTTGAACTTTGTACAGTATCACTTCCCCTCGTAGGTTTAAATAGCATGAATTTTGTGTGTAGTAATGGAAACTCTCATTTAAACCTCTATAAGTGTGCACTATTGAAGTGGGCCTCAGAATAAACTATAACAATGTGAAGCAAAACAGATTAGCCCTTTGCGGTCTTCTGATCATGGGAGATAGGTCATGAGATACATTTGATGGTTCTTTGACAGAAGAGTATTCTGACTTCTTGTTCCATACTTCCCATTAGTCAAGTGCTTCTGCTTATCTACTTTCTTTCTTCTGTAACTTTTGAAATCCCTCTGGATCATTTCCCTTTATTGTTTTCTTTCCATTTATAAATAAGAAGTATTTATTTCTATATACTTTTATCTAAAAGATAAAATTCTTTAATCATTGTCATCACTGGTTACTTTCTTAATGCCTTGATCTGCTTCTTATTTTCTTGTGTTTCTTTACTAATTTGGTTTGGAGAAGAAGGAAAAAAAGATTCCACTCTGCTTTGGGGAAACATGAAATAAAAATCCTATTCTAAGTCAAATGCTCCAAGCAATCTTTTAATTTTCTCTTCAGAATACTGCTTCATAGTAAGACTAGGGGCCCTCTGTCTGTCCTCCCTGATTCTAATTCAAAGAAAAATATTTGAAGATTGAGACCATGGTCACAGGGTTTGAAATTCTCAGAAAACTAGGAATTGACATCTCAAGACAGAATTAAAAGTTCTGTGGATGTTATCATGTTGAGAGGTAGCCAGGACTTAGGATTCTGTCATGTTCACTTCATGCCTCCAAGAAAAAGGAGTTTCACTGTCTGAGTGGTGGAAAGTGCTTGCAAAATCTCCTAAAGCTGGGGATATTGTTTAAAACTTTTATGAGAATAAAAGAAGTATTATTTCTTTGCTAATGGCTTCCTAGTTCAAGACCTCCTACTAAGTCAGAATCTTTGAATCACTTTTGTTTTCTACTCAGTCCTTGTACATACAGGAAAGATAGTGAGAAAGGAGGGAACACTGAGTCAGGACCTCACCTTTCATTGGAGATCTCATATACAACCTGAATAAAATACAGGCGGCCCAGATATGCAGTACCTCCTATTACCATACCTCTGTGAGCTTATTTGTATCATTTCACATCATTGAAATGACCTCTTCCCCAAAAACCCATATATAAAAACATTCTCAACTTAAATGGGCCATGATGCCTTCCTTGAATCTTTCCCTACTTCTTCAAGAGACTGGGCAATCTCTCTGTTCATCTTTCTTAAATATTAGTATCATTAATGTTTAACATATTTCTTGTCACCTTTGCATTACAGTTTTTGGTGACTCTATTCTATCACTATTCCCCAGCCCTTCTAGTGTCAAGAAATATGAAGATCCTTTATGTGATATTGTGTGTCCTGAATATTCAATATTTATTTGTGAAATGAGTGAGTGACTCAGGCAGGCAGAGTTCTATGTAAACTTAAAGCCAATAGTCCTCACCATTTCAGGAGTCTCAAGAAGGGCAGAGTATAGGAAGAAGGTACCTGGGGATGGCTATTTTCAATACAAATGTAATGATATGAATAACTGTTAGAGTCCTTGGTTTTGATTCACATAGCTGGGGAATTCTGAAAAGTAGAGTTTTTCAGTACATTCTAACATTCCTTGGCACTCCTCCACACACACACAGGTGGTTGCACAAAAATTACCAGCAGGCACTGGCTGTTATGTTTGCTGTGGAAGAGATTAATGGGGATCCCGATCTGTTGCCCAATGTTTCCCTGGGATTCCACCTCTACAACACCTACCACAGTGATGAGAAGACCTTGGAGAGCTCCCTGCGCTGGCTGTCTGGGCTGGGCCAATTCATTCCTAACTACAGCTGCTGGGAGCAGGACAAGTCTGTGGCTGTTATTGGAGGAGTCACATCAGCTCTATCTGTCCAGATGGGAACTCTGCTTGACCTCTACAACTTTCCACAGGTGAGTAATATTGAAACTGATATACTCCATGTAATTGTAAACCAAACTGAAAATGGAAAATAAAACAGCAGTAGCAAGTTTAATTGGCATTTAAGAAGTGCTTTACATATGTACTTTTTAACGTACCAAAACAAATTCATAAGGGAAGTGCACATGTTACCCTAATTGGTAAAGTTATCTTTTTTAGTTTTCAACATTCACTTCCATGAGATTTTGAGTTTTATATATCTCTCCTTCCCTCCTCTCACCCCTTCCCAAGATACCATACAATCTGATATAGTCTTTATGTATACATTCATATTAAACACTGTCACATTAGTCATTTTGTAAAGAAGGATAAGAACCAATGGGAAGAACCATGAGAAAAAACAACACAGAGCAAATAGTCTTCGTCCATCCGCAGTCGGACCCAATAGTTCTTTTTCTGGATGTGGATGGCATTTTTCATCACTCAGTCTCAGTTCATATAAGTCTTTCCAGGTTTTTCTGAAACAGTATATTGTAGAATTATGAGTTTTAATCCACTTTTCTATCTGCGTCTCTTTTATGGGAGGCTTCATCCCATTTACATTCACAGGTATTCCTATCTGTGTCTTTCTCTCCATTCTATTTCCCCCCATTTATGGTTTTCTCTCTCCTTTCTCCCTTTCCTTCCTCACTAGAGTTTTGCGTTTGACACTCCCTCCATCCCTTCTAACCACCCCCTCCCTTTTTCCCCCTTCCCCTCCTACTTTCTATAGGGTAAGTTAAATTTCTATACCTAACTGAATATGTTATTCTTTTCTTTGAGTCAAATCGGATGTTTGCAAGGTTCAAAGAATGCTCATCTCTTTCCCTACTTTCCTTCTATTGTAATAGATCTTTATGCCTTCTCATTATTAATTTCATTTTTATAGAGGAGGATACTAAGATTGAGAAAAGTTAAGTTGCTTGTCCAAGATCATAGAGTTACAATTTCCTGGAGCAGGATTTTATCTCAGATCTTATTGACGCTAGTTTAACCCTCTGTTGAAACATCAACCAGACTGTAAGATGACAGTAGAATTGGAATAATTTAGTTTTCATCCCATGAAAGGATAAGAATAGAAAACCTGGATATTTTTACCCATTACACAGATGAGGTCATTGAAGACTGGAAATTTTTAAAAAATTCCTCAACATTATACAATTCACTGACGCAAGAGTAGAGACTAGAAAGTACATGCCTGGACTTCCAGTTGAATGCTCAGTCGATATATTACATTCACTCTATTCACTTCACTTTTCAAAATCATTTAGTCTGTTCCTGTCACTCCTAAATTTAGTGATAAAAATCTTACTTAGAAAAGGAAGTCTGAGCACAAGCTCTTGACCTGAAGATGCAGGTTTTATGGAGCAACTCTGATGTGTTGCCAAGAGCGCATAAGTACCTTTAAGAATATGCAGTTGCTGGAATAAATTCCTAACATTGCTCACAAATAGCCCAGTGCTTTTGTTAAAGGGCAAAGAAGACACAAAGATACATACAGTATGAAGAAATTCTTTTCAGAAGCCAGCTCACCTTTTAAAGCCTGGAAGGAATCTCCTTTAAATATGAGCTTTGTAGGTGGGCTAATTTGCCTTTTCAGCCTTGCTGTTTATAGAACTTTATAATTGTTAGTTAAGCATATGCTTGACCATCACACAGATGAGGTAATTGAAGATTGAAGAAATTTTTAAAATTACTTAACCTTGCATCATTCACTGATGCAAAACTCGGGACTAGAACTTACATGCCAGGACTATCAATTCAATCATCAATCAATATACTACATCTCATTCTACATGATTCACCTTTCAAAGTCATTCAGTCCATTCATATTGGTCCTGAATTTATTGATAAAATTGTTATTTACAAAAGGAAGGGTGACATGAGCACTTGTGTGGAAGGTATAAGTTTTAGGGAGCAATGTAAGCCTCCTTAAAATGCTTTGCTAGAAACACCATAAATACCTTTATGCATGTGAAGGTACAGGAATAAATTTCTGAAATTGCTTACAAGTACATCAGTAACTCTTTTAAAGGGCAAAGAAGACACACAGATAACATGAGGTATGAATAATTTCCTTTCAGAAGGTCACAAACCTTTTAGTATAAGCAGTCTTCAATGACCACTAACATTGTAGGTGGGGTAATTTACTTTTCACCCTTGCTGCTTATAGAACTTTATGGCTATGGCTAGAAAAATGACTGATTACTTTGTTAGTTCAAGAACAAGAACAGAAATAGGGATGGCTTCAAAGAACAGAGATATAGAAAAATATGAGTCTTTGATTTAAATGAAATGCAGGCCAGTTTTTACTATGGTATTACTAATGTCAAAAGAGGAAAAAGAGGACCTCTCTTTGCTTACATTCACACTTTTTATTTTAAGACATTCAGAGCTTCACTCAATTTATTTATTCCCAATGATTCCAAAGATACCAATTCAGTGCTTGGGATTCTTTGATGAGTAGCTATGGGAGCTTTGTTGCTAGCACTACAGAGATTACTAATTTCGGGGACTTCTGATAATTCACTTGGAGATCAGGGTAAAAATGAAAAACTCTAAGTTCAAGGGGCATAGGGATTAACTCTAGGTTGGGATTTGGAAACCAAAGTGAGATTCCTAAATTACAATATATATTAAAGAGGCCTCATCTTGCATCTTTGTTTCTCAGATGATATAGTTGCATAGCATCTTAGATAGGGAAGGTTTAAATGAGTGTTTTCCTTTTGGGTTTCTTTTTCTTTGATTATGATGGGTAAAACATGACAGGAGAGGATGAATGTGTCTGCTCCCAAAAATAAGTTTATTACTTCACGGGGTGTTGTGTGGGTACTGGTCTAATTTTCTGATTTCAGAAAACAGTGGCTGTGATTGGAAAGACTTGGTCTAGGTCTTATTATGGTCTTGATGGGCATTTTCTGCATTGATGGAACCAATCTTCTGGTTGAAGGTAGGGACATAGATTATCGACTTGGACAAAACCTCAAATGCTCTTGGTGAACAGACATTATATTTCAGTAGTGACTGACTATATCTAGTGAAATCTCATCAGTAGATCAGAGTTACATTAAGAATAGAGAATTATGAAAGTCTAATATGATGTTAAGTAATGCTTTCTATTTCAAATGTTCTCCATGTGTCTGAGAGCAGTAGGGGAGCATTGTTCCATTTATATAGAGTATGAACATATATTTTAGCTGTCTTCATTTCTTTCACACTGTGCTTTATTTCCTTAAATGTTTCTCAATTACATTTACATTTTTAAAAATTCATCTTTTAACATTTTGACCTCCAGGTTCTCTCTTACTCATTTACCCTTCCTTATCCACTTATCCATATAAAGCCATGTGAAACATTTCCATATTAGCCCTATGGCAAAAAAAATACACTGAAAAAGCAATAAAAAGTGAAAAAATGCTCTTCAATCAGCACCCAAAGTTCATCAATTCTCTCTTTAAAGATGGATACCTTTTTTTAAAATCATGAGTCATTCTGATGTCAAGGACATGTCACTGGGTAGATCATTGACTTGATCTTTTTCTTTTTTTGCTTAACACAGTTGTTTTTCATAATTGATCACTGTCACAATATTATTGTTACTGTGTTCAATTTTTTCCTAATTATATTCCTTTTATTATGCATCAGTTCATTTAAGTCTTCCCAGGATTTTCAGAAATTACCTGTTCATTGTTTCTTATACCACAACAATGTTCCATCACAATCACATACCAGAACATGGTCAACCCTTCCCCCATTGGTGACCATCCCTTCAATTTCTGATTCTATCCATCACAAAATGAGTTGTTACAAATATTTTTACTCACATGTGGCTTTTTCCTTTAAAAAATCTCTTTGGGATATAGACCTAGCAATGATATTGCTGTCAAATTATGGATCTTGGACTTATTTGCAAGTTTTCTAGAATGCTTAGATCAATTCATAACTTTACTAAGAGTGTATTAGTGTCCCAAGTTTTCAGCATCCCCTCCATCATTTGACAATTTTCTTTCCTATCATGTTAGTCAATCTGGTGGGTGCGAGGTGGTATCCCACAATTGTTTTAATTTGCATTTCTCTAATCAATAGTTATTTAGAGCACTTTATATGACTATAGATATCTTTGATTTGACCTAGAAACTGCCTATTCATATTCTTTAACCATTTATGAATTTGTAAATGGCTTTTATTCTTATAAATTTGACTAAATTCCGCATACATTTCAAAAATGAAACCTTTTTCAGAGAAACTTGCTCTAAAATTTCGCTCAGCTTCACTTTCTTCATCAGCCCTCCCTTATTGCCCTCTTTCTTTTGATTCTCTTTTTCTCTGAATTCCCTACTGAGTAAGATGTATTCTTATACACAATTGAGGGTGTATGAATATATTCTTCCATCTTTCCACTAATTCAGATAACAGTGAGACTGAAATGCTACTTCCTGCCCTCGCCATTTTATCCTCCACTGCAATAGGCTTTCCTTGTGTCTTTCTTATGAGATATTTTGCCCCATTTGTCCCCCTTCTTCCCTCTTCTCCCAAGCCATCCATTTATTTCACGGAACTATTTTTCATTATCCCAAAATAATTGACTCATTCACAAACCCGTTGTTCATGTGAAATTCTTTTAACTACCCTATTAATGATAAAGTTCTTAAAAATTACATGTGTCATTTTCCCATATAGAAAGGCAAACAGTTTACCCTTATTGATTCCCTTATGATTTCTTTTTCAAGTTTGCCATTTTAATCTTTACTTGAATCTTGTTTTGGAAAGTCAGATTTTCTTTTTGGATCTAGTCTTTCATCAGGAATGCCTGAAGGCTTTCTTATTTCTTAAATTTTATTTTTTTCTTAAATATTTCTTAAATATCCTTTTCCCCACTCTGGAATGATTACACTCAGTTTTGCTGGTTAGTTAATCTTGGATGCAGTCCTAGATCTTTGCCTTCTAGAATAGCATATTGCAAATTATCCTCTCCTTTAACATGTAAGCAAGTAAATCTGTGATGCTTACACTGGTTCCATGATATTGCAAGATTTGTTTCTGGCTTCTTGAAGTATTTTTTTATTTCAGCTAACTCTGGAGTTTGGATGTAATATTCCTGTCACTTTTCATTTTGCCATACATCAGGAGGTGGATAGTGGATTCTTTTGATTTCTTTACCTAATGGTTCTAGATGACTATGGAAATTTTCCTCAACAATATCTTGAAATATGGCATTTAGACTCTTTCTTCCAGCATAGTTTTCACACAGTCCAATAATGCATAAACTAATCCACCCTGGATCAGTTTTCCAAGTCAATTGTTTTTCTGATGAAATAATTCACATATTCTTCTATTTGTTCATTTTTGGGCTTTGTTTTATTGTATCTTTTTGTGATTTAAATCTATTTATTTTTTATTTTTCAATATACATTTCTACAAGATTTTGAGTTCCAATTTTCTTCCCCATCTCTCCCCTCCCCACATGTTGGAATGGCATGATTGCCCCTTCCCAATTATCATTCCCCACCATTATCCCCTTCCCTTTCCCTTTCTTGAAGGGCAATTCAGATGTCTATACCCCATTGCCTGTATATCTTACTTCCCAGTTTCATGTAAAAAGATTTTTTAACATTTTTTTTAATACTTTGTGTTCCAAATTCTCTCCCTATATCTTTCCCCACCCAACCTCAATGAGAAAGCAAGAAATTCAATACAGCTTATACATGTGTAGCTCTGCAAAACATCTCCATAATCGTTATGTTGTGAAACACTAACTATATTTACCTCCATACTATCCCACCCTCTAGTTATTCTGCTTTTTCCATTGACCCTGCCCCGTTTCTA
The DNA here is from genome assembly GCA_023548195.1 of Bettongia penicillata ogilbyi. Classification (NCBI taxonomy): domain Eukaryota; kingdom Metazoa; phylum Chordata; class Mammalia; order Diprotodontia; family Potoroidae; genus Bettongia; species Bettongia penicillata. Next base: position 1,343,003 of record JAJHZJ010000207.1, on the reverse strand, counting down.
AAGTGTTTGCTTCTGACTACTTCCTGAATGAATTTTCATTCCCTTCTGTCACTCCCTTTCTTATTGCCTCTCCTCTCACTTTCCTGTAGGCTAAGATAGATTTGCACACCCAATTGAATGTGTACATCATTCCCTCCTTAAATCAGATCCAATGAGAGTAAAGTTCACTCATTCTCTCTCACCTTCTCACTCTTCACTTCCATTGTGAAACCTTTTTTCTTACCCCTTTTAGACTTACCTTATTCTCTCTCTCCCTTTGTCCTTCTCCTAACATATTCCTCACTCATGACTTAATTTAATATTTTAGATTTCTTCCCTTCATATTGAATTTGCCCTGTGTCCTCTATCTACCTACCTACCTACCTACCTACCTATCTATCTATCTATCTATCTATCTATCTATCTATCTATCTATCTCCTCCAACTACTCTAAAATGCTAAGCAACATCTTGTGAGTTACCAATATCATCTTTACATGTAGGAATGTAAACAGTTCATCTTTAATAAATGTCTTATGATTTCTCTTTTCTGTTTACCTTTTTCATGTTTCTCTTGATTTTTGTATTTTAAAGTCAAATTTTCTATTCAGTTCTTTCTATTTTTTCCCTGAAGTATTATATTCAACTTTGATGGTTGGGTGATTCTTGGTTTTAATCCAAGTTCCTCTGAGCCCCCAGAATATCATTTTTCAAGGCCTTTGATCCCTTAATGTAGAAGCTGCTAGATCTCATGCTATTCTGATTGGATTTCTACAATGCTCGAATTCTTTCATTCTGGCTGCTTGCAATATTTTCTGACCTGGGAACTCTGGAATTTGGTTACAATATTCCTAGGAGTTTTCCATTTGGGATCTCTTTCCAGATGTGATTAAATTCTTTCCATTTCTATTCTCTGATTGCAGAATATCAGGGCAGTTTTCATTGATAATTTCTTGAAAAATGATGTCTTTTTTCAATCATGACTGTCTGGAATTCCAATACCTTTTAAATCATCTCTCCTGGATGTATTTTCCAGGTCAGTGTTTTTTCAATGAGATATTTCATATTATCTTCTATTTTCCCATTCTTTTGGGTCTGTTTTAGAAGTTTTTGATTTCTTCTAGTCATTAGCTTCCATTTTCTCCATTCTAATAGTGAAGGAATTATATCTTCTTCAGTGATCTTGAACCACCTTTTCCATTTGGCAGTTCTGCTCTTTAGGACATTCTTCTCCTCATTGACTTTGTGGACTTATTATGCCATTTGTGTTAGTCTGTTTTTTAAGATACTATTTTCTTTATTTTTTGGGGGGTGTCTCCTTTAGCAAGCAGTTGGCTCATTTTTCACAATTTTCTTGCATCACTCTTGTCTTCCTTCCCAATTTTTCCTCTACCTCTCTTACCTGATTTTCAAAATTCTTTTTGCGCTCTTCCATGGCCTGAGATAAATTCGCATACCTCTTGGAGACTTTTGATGTAGGAGATTTGACACTGCTATCCTGTTCCGGTTGTATGTCCTGATCTTCTTTGTCACCAAAGTAACATTCTATAGCCTGAGTTCCTTTTCTATGTTTACTCATCTTCCAAGCCAAAACTAGACTTCTAACTCTTTGTCAAGGTGGAGTTCTGCTTGGAGTTGGTGTAGGGTAGGGGTGGGGTACTGTTTCAGGCTCCAAGGATTTTGTATCTGCTGCTGGGTTCCTCACCATCTGTGGACCCAGAGTTCTAGAAGCAGCCTCAGACTCTGCCACTGTCATTGCTGCTACCACTGCTGGCCACCACTACCACTGTTACTGCCCTGGGGCCTGGACCAGACAACAGACCATGCACTCCTCCTTCATCCAGGTTCCACAGTGTATTCCAACTGATTATCCTGGTGATTCTGGGTTGAGAAGTCCAGAAACTTCCACACCTGCCAATTATTCAGTCTCCCAAGGTCTTCTCTGGCTCTCTGTGCCAGTGTGGCCCATGCCACATTTCACTTCATTCTGCACCGTGTGAAAGACCCTTCATGTCGACTTTCCAGGTTGTCTTGGACTAGGGATATGTTTCAACCTGCCATTTTGTGTGTTCTATACCTCTAGAGTTTATGTAGAGTCATTTTTTTCCAACTATAGGAGGACTTTTTGGAAAGCTCAGGGAAGTTCATATTTTTCCTTCTTGGCTCTCCCTCCTGTTTTATTATTGCTTGATATCTCCTAAAGGCATTAGCTTACAGTTGCCAAATTTTAATTTGCATAGGGAATTATTTTCTTTGGTTTTCTTTTCTAACTCTTTTTCACATTTAGTCAACCCTGTTTTTTAATCTGTTATTTTCTTGCATGCTTTTATGCCTCTTTTACCAAGATATTACCTTTTTTCATGTAATTTTCTTTCTCTGTTCTCATCTCTTTGCTAATTATGTCTTTTATCATCGTTTTTTTGATTTTGAAAATAAATTTTAAGTCTTCAGGGAATTCATGTTAAACTTGTATCTTGTCCACAAGCAATTTTTCTTGGAAACTTTGTTTGTAGCGCTTTTGGTTTCATTATCTTTTTCTGAGATTAAGCCTTGTTTTTCCATGTCACCATGGTAGATTCTTATGGAAAGATGCTCATTTGTTTTTCTTGTTTGCTAATTATTCCAGTCTTTCTCTTGATTTCTATTGAGATGTTAAATTTTCCCTTTGTTCCCTGTGTGTGTGTGTGTGTGTGTGTGTGAGGTATGAATAATACCTCAACCTTCAGACTTTTCCCATTGCTACTTTCAGAGTTAATTCTAGGCATTTAAAACTTTTTGGTGGTTCCAGGAGAATGTTACTAGGCAAAAAACATAATCACTGGGCCTCTGATCACCTCCTGAAGCAAGAGATCCTACGCTTCAGATCTCCTACTCCCTCTGCATCACAAGTAGTTCTGCTTTTCAGGGGGCCTACTCCATCAGGACAAAAAACATTCACTTTTCTCTAGCCTTGATATGTGCCCCAAAAGTGGGTGTAGCAATGTAACTGGCAACCTGTGTCTGGTCCCATCTCCAGTGCCAGCACAGAGGTCCCATGTAATCTCCTTCAAATCAGTTTTTCTATTCCATTACATTCTCTGGCTTGAGGGCTCTATATCTGGTGCCGCTGCTATTGGCACCAATATATGACTCCATTAATGTTGCATCCATGTAAGCTCCAGGTCAGCTTTGACTCTGTACCACAGATCTCTACTTCTGACCTTTTAGGTTGAGTTTGGCTGGAAGAATGTCTCAGTCTATTTTTTTCTTTGTCATTCTGAAATTTAATTTGATGTATTATTTTAAAGTTGTTTGAAGAGAGTCAGTTTCATTATTTTCTAGAAGCTTCCAATTTTCATTCCACCTCTCTTACAGATTTACAAGTCTCCTTACATTATATTCAATAAAATAAGTATGTTTCCCACATCAGGAAATAGAGGGACTGAAATCTGAGACCAATTTATGTAATAGTTTTTTGTAATAATTGCAATAATATATGCTCGTTATAAGGAAGTGTTCAATTCCACCTCTGCAACAGCCATCTTCTTGGAAAAATGCTTTCTTTTGGAAAAATTCATGCTCTGTGACCTTCTTTACTATTGAGTGATTGCTGTCCCTAGACCATTTCTTCAGGGACTCACAGAATGCTTATTTTTCTTATATGACTCTCTCCAAGATCCCAATAGGATTAAGGATTGGGGAAGGAACGTAATAAGCACTTATTAATCATCTTATTAAAGTTGGACCCTCTTTCTGGTATGGAAGGGGCACTGGCCCAAGCATCAGGAATTTTTGGGCTTCTGCTTTCAGAGCTTATTCTGTTGACCTATAAATTTTTGGTTCTTCTAAGGCTGTATGTTTTAGGCCTGTGCTCGTGTGTGTGTGACACCATTCTTTTTCTTCTGGACCTGCAATCAGTATCCCTACTCTCTTGTGGCTGAATGTTCTACTGTGATAATGCTCCTTCTAGCCCTGGAATTGTGACTCAGGTCTCTGACTCAGATCCCTGTTTGGACAAAGCAAGAGTCCTGCACTTAGTACCAGCAAATTGTCCCCATGATAGTTTTTCTTTCTGATCAGGTGTCCAATCCCTTTACCATCTGTGAGTTGAGAGTGCCAGAACTCAGTGATGCTGATCCATTTGCCCACAAGGACTTCATTGGCTTTGAAGCACTAGAATTTGTTGCTGTCTTTTGTCTAGCATAGGGTCTTCATTTCCAACTTTCAGGAAGAGGAACTGATGTTGACCTTCTTAGGCCATCTAGACTGAACTGAAACAAAATTTTTGGTGTCTTCCTAAGTAGTCCTGGGATTCAAAATAGTTACATCTCATCCTTTTGTTGGTTCTGCCACTCCACATTTTATTTAGAGGTGTTATTTTAAAATCATTTGGAGGGTAATTTAGGAGAACTTAACAAAGTTCTTTCAAAGTGGATAGTCTTATTCCACTATCTTGGCTGTGCCTTTTATCTCATATCTTTTATGTTCTTATAACTTCTTATTCATAAATGTCTTTAAATTTTTATTTACTTCTAAGTGATCATAAAAATGTGAGAAACAAAGATTGGAGCAAGGTAAATTTACTGATTTTCAAAAAAAAATAGAAGTTTACAGAATCTCAAATCTCTGTGCTACTGATCTTGCCTATAAATCCTGGGCATAACTCTAGAATGGAGAATTAAACAGGTAATGAATATTTAGAAAGGCAATCCATAATTACAAATAACCAGCATAGTTTCATCAAAAACAGGTCAAGCCAAAAATAGACTTCTTTAATTTTTGGACAATGTTACTACAATTCTAAATGAAAGAAATAATGTAATACATATTACTGTAGTATATAATACGTAATAAATACCAAATTCAGGTTTTGGGGACAACGAACTTAACCATTTGTGTTTTGGTTAAGATGGAGTATATCTATCTATCTATCTATCTCTATCTATCTATCTATTTATATCTATATCTATATAACTGTCATGCTGTGGTCTATGCTTTTGCCTCAAAGATAATACACGTAAATTTTGAATGCAATCAATAATGAATTTTATGCATTTTTATTTATCAGTTTTAAGGATATATTGCATGTTATTTTTCCTTTCAAATAAAAATATAAATTTTTACAGAAGGAACTGATATTCAAATCATTGGAAAATAAAAGTTTGAAAATAATATGTAAGGAGGATTCGTAGAGGTTAGAGTGAGTGATATTAATTTCCAGTAACAAACATTTGATAATCTTCACATCAGAACAAATAGGAAAAATATTCTACTTATTTTCAAAAGAGGACATGCTGTGGAAAAAAACCCTCAAATTTATCAAAAATACTTGTTAAGCTGTATGATCTTATTCTTAAAAAAACAATTAGGTCATATGTTATATAAAAATAGAAATACACATACAGTCTTTATAGTAATAATGGTTGGCTAATTAACTGGTTGAATCTAGCATTTAGTTTTTAATGGTGCAAAATCAATGTCACAGTAGGTAACCAATGGAACATCCGAGGAATCTCTTCTTGGCTCTCTGGCATTTAACATTATCATTCACACCTCTGATGAAGGAAGAGATGGTATTCTCATCAAGTATGCAAATGAGATAAAGATTGGAGTTTACCACTAACACATAGAATGACAAATGGAATTGACAGTTTATAGTATCATTTTGATCTTTGTTTTTTAACATGAAATTTGTTTTCAGTTTTCAACATTCACTTCCACAAGAATTTGAATTCAAAATTTTCTCCCCAGTTCTCCCCACCCCCCACCCCAGGACAGCATGCGCCCATCCATCCTTTCCTCCAGTCTGTCCTCTTTTCTATTACTCCCTCCTTCTTCCATACCCCTCCCCTCTATTTTCCTGTAGGGAAAAATGGAATTCAATACCTCATTGCTTGTACATCTTATTTCCCAGATGCATGCAAAACAATTTTTAACATTCATCATTAAAGCTTTTAGTTCCACATTATCTCCCTTACTCCCTCCCTACCCACTCTTATTGAGGAAGAAAGCAATTCAGTACAGGCCAAACATGTGTAGTCATGCAAGATACTTCCATAATAGTTATGTTGTGAAAGACTAACAACATTCCCTCTGTCTAATCCGGCCCTCTGTTTATTCCATTGTCTCCCTTAACCTGTCCTCTAACAATCCCTTTCCCCAATTTCCTGTCCCTTCTATTATCTTCTCTCTCCTATCTCCTTTTCCCTTGCTTTCCCGAAGGGTAAAATAGATTTCCATATCCAATTGAGTGTGCTATTCTCTCATTAAACCAAATCCCATGAGAGTAAGGCTGACTTATTCCCTTTCGTCTCCTCCCTCTTCACTTCCTTTGTGAGGGGAAAGTCCTCTATTTAATTGAAATTCCATTTTGCCCTGAAGCATTATACCCAGTTTTACTGAGTAGGTGATTCTTGCTTTTAATCTTTTCTCCTTTGACCTCTGGATTATCATAGTCCAAGCCTTTCAATCCCTTAATGTAGAAGCTGCTGAATCCTGTGTTATCCTGATTGTATTTCCACAATACTTTTGTTGTTTCTTTCATACTACTTGTAATATTTTCTCCTTGACCTGGAAACTCTGGAATTTAGCTACAATATTCCTTGGAGTTTTCCTTTTAGGATTAGTTTCAGGAAGTGATTGATGAATTCCTTCCATTTCCATTTTACCCTCTGATTCTAGAATATCAGGATAGTTTTCCTTGATAGTTTCTTGGAAGATGATGTCTAGGCTCCTTTATTTGATCATGGTTTTCAGGTAGACCAGTTTTTAAAATTATCTCTCCTGGATCTATTTTCCAGGTCAGGTCAAAATATATTTTGTTTTTCCAGTAAAATATTTCACATTGTCTTCTATTTTTTCATTCATTTGGTTTTGTCTTATAATTTCTTGTTTCCTCATAAAGTCATTAGCTTCTACGTATTACACTATAATTTAAAAAAAAAATATTTTCTCCATTGAGATTTTGGACCTCCATTTTCATTTGGCCAATCCTGCTTGTTAATGCATTCTTCTCCTCATTAGCATTTTGAACCTCTTTTGTCCTTTGAATTAGACTATTTTTTTTCTATTTTCTTCAGCATCTTTTTTTGCATCTCCTTTACTAAGTTGGTGAATCATTTTTCATGATTTTCTTGCATCATTCTTATTTCTCTTCTCAATTTTTCCTCCACCTCTCTTACTTGACTTGCAAAGTCCTTTTACACCTTTTCCGTGGCCTGACACGATTTCATATTTTTTTGGAGGCTTTGGATGTAGGAGCCTTAACCTTTCTATCTTCCTCCAGCTGTGTACTTTCTTCTTCTTCTGACTGTATGCTTTGCTCTTCCTCATCTGAAAGGATGGAAGAAAATTTCTCTTCACCAACAAAATACCTTCTATAGTGTTATTTTTTATCCTTTTGGGGCATTTTTCCAGTCAATTTCTTGGCTATTGAGTAATTTGTCAAGTGGATAGTATACTATCCCAGACTTCAAAGATTTTGTGCACCTGTTCTCTGGGAAATCTCTAGAGATGTGTAAATTCTTAGTTCCTCCAAAGTAGCATAATCAAGGGAGAGGCATTTACTCCTCTCCTGACCTGCACTCTGGGCTATGAGCAACCACAAGCACTTTTTTCTGTCTTGGATCTGCGTGTAGGATTCCCTCTCCACAGCCGTCAGCAACTCTGCCACACTAGCTCTCCTCCTCACCCCACAACCACCACTCAGGACTGAGACCCAGATCAGCCATTTGATTTCCTCAAGGTCTGTACACTGAGATTTCCATAAGCACCTGCTGATATAGCAGTGGATGCAGCCACCCTTGGACTAGGACTGGGGCTGTCCCTCACTCCCCTCTCACCCAGGTAAAAGAGCTTTCTCACTAAGGTTGAAGTTGTCTTTGGTGTTTATGTGTTGAGAAACCTGAAACCGCAAGAGCTTCCTGTCATTCCATGCCCTGAAGCCTGCTGAAGTCCTGTCTGTGCCCAAGTGGCCCATGTTGGGCTCCACTCTGAGGCTGATGTGATAGCCCTTTCCTTTTGACTTTCCAGGCTGTCTTGGGCTGGAAATTTGTTTTACCCTGTGGTTTTCTGACTTTTGATGCTCTAGAATTTTTTTGGAGTCATTTTACAGATATTTTAAGGGCTTTCGGAGGAGAACTTGAGCAGGTCTGGTTCTTCTACTCTGCTGTCTTCGGTTCTTATCTTTAAAAAGAAACATAAAACCTTATATTTTGATTTTTTTAAAAAAAATGCAAGGGTCAACTATTTCATCAGTGAATAGTGGCAGGCAGGTTAAGGTAGCAATTTTTCTGAATAAAAATAAGATTTTTATGAATTACAAACATTATATCACAATCATCCAGGATAATTATACTGTTCTTCAGGAATATTTTCTTAATCCTCTTTCCTGAATCCTCCACCTTTAAGCAGAAATAACAAATTATGGATTTTCATAGGTAATACATATCCATATCTAACCCAAAACAGATGTATTTCTCAGATACTATTAATTCTTGGATTCATCTCTTCTCTTCTTTCTTGTTTTCCACTCTACTTCAGAATACAGTAGTCAAATCTATATGACTATTCATTTAAAGCATATCATAATAAATTCCTCCAGGTCTCTACTCACCATCTCAATGTCTTCATAGACAAAATCATTCATTTCAGGGCAACATTCCATTATATCTTTTCAGTTCTCCAATGTAAATGTAAACTTTTAGAAGGAAGGACTATGTTGGTTTTTGCATTGTGATCTTCACACTTAGGAAAATTCCTGAAACATAGGGTAAGCACTTGATGAATACTGACAGTTGGAATGCCTTTACCAGCTATGTGTAGTGTTTTATATTCCACTAAGTTCTTTCCCTGTTCTCAGAGTCCTGTTTTTTAAATTAATTAAATTTTATTTTAAAACATTCTATTATGCAAACTTTTGAGTTCCAAATTTTATCCTTCTCCTTTCCCTTTTCCCTTCCCCCCTCCAAGACAGCATGCAATCTGATATAGTCTCTACATATGTATTTACATGAAACATATTTTCACATTATTCTTGTTGAAAAGAATTCAAACGAATGGAATGAAGTGAAACAAAGAAGAAACAAAACAAAAAAAGAGAGATCAAACATTATGCTTCAATAGGCATTCTGATTCCATAATTCTTTGTCTGAATGTGAATAAAATTTTTGCATCATGAGTCTTTTGGAGTTGTCTTTGAATCTTGCATAGCTGAGAAGATTCATGTCTATTGAAGTTAGTCAGAGAACAGTGTGGTTGTAACTGTGAACAATGTTCTCCCGGTTCCACTACCCTCCCTTGGATCAGCAAGGACTCTAGTAAACACAGGAAGGCCTGCTTTATAGTTTCTTAGATCTGTATTTCTAAAAGGAAAACAACTTTTGAGGGGTCAACAATCACATTAACCAAGCACATGTATCATTCACTTAGCTCAGGGGAAAAGTCAGAACCTTGAACTTCAGAGAAAATACAAACAGAGAAAGGAAGATCAGCTGCCTGATCATAAGCAATACCTATATCACAAATCAACAGACAGATTCAACTGTCTGTCTATACACACATAATTACCAGAGAGAAAAGCACCAATACCTGTGTTTTCAAACCCAGGGGACTCCTTATCTGTCCAAGAGTCTTGTCTGGCCAAGTAAACACTTCCAATGAGTAAGGCCCAAAACCCCCCCTGACTTTGGAGTATTTACATACTTTTCACAGCTGGAGCACAGGATCCTCTGACCCAGTGCCGCCAAAGAAATTAACAAAAGGTACTTGAGGACTATTAATGGGTGGAGAAGATCTAATTAACATGACAGCACTCAGTAGGAGTTCATATAAATCTTTTCAGCTTTTTCTGAAGTCTGTCCACTCATGATTTTTTATGGAGAAATAGTAATCCATTACATTCATATAACACAACTTGTTCAGCCACCCTCCAGGTGATGGCCATTCCCTCAATTTCCATGTCTTAGTCACCACAAAGAGAGGTGCTATTAATATTTTTTTACATGTGGGTCCTTTTCCCATTTTTATAATATCATTGGTATATAGACCTAGAACAACATTGATTATTCTCTTGTTTTGTCATGTTAGCCAATCTCATATTTGTGATGTGGTATCTCAGAGTTGTTTAAATTTGCATTTCTCTAAACAATAGTGTAAACCATTGTCTATTTGAGGGTTCAGAGAGAGGGAGAAATAGACTTTCAGAGATAAAAATATCACGTACAACAAACTGTGTACTGAAATCTACATTTTTTTTTGCTGTCAACAAAAATGTCCTGCAGAGAAATCGCATATTGCTTGAATGCTATCACCATTTTTGTTCAGTTGTTTTCAGTCATGTCTGACTCTTCATAATTCTATTTGGGGTTTTCTTGGCAAAGATAATGTAATAATTTGTCATTTCCTTCTCAAGCACAATTTACAGATAAAGAAACCTAACCAAACAGGGTAAAGTTGACTTATGAAGGGTCATATAGCTAGTAGGTTGCTGAGCCCATATTTGAACTTGAAACTATGAATTTTCCCCACTCCAAGTCCTACACTGTATCCATTGTGCCATGTAGCTGCTCCTCGCTCACTATTACCATGACTCAGACTGATTTTTTTTGTTTTTTTCACATCCAGATCAGCTATGGGCCATTTGATACCATTCTTAGTGACAAGGTCCAGTTTCCTTCCCTCTATCAGATGGCCCCAAAAGATTCTGCTCTTCACCAAGGTGTTGTCCGCTTAATGGCATATTTTAAATGGAACTGGATAGGACTAATCGTTTCAGATGATATGAGAGGTGAGGAATTCCTCTGGAAAATAAGAAGGGAAATGGAAAAGAATGGTGTATGCACGTCCTTCACAGAGAAGGTCCCTGTTAGTGAGAGAAGACATATGGAATCTCATGAGAATTTCATGCCTAGGATCATAACATCATCAACCAAGGTGATTGTCGTCCATGGTGACACAGATTCACTAATGATTCTGAGATATTCACAAATGCCTTTGATCACAATACAGAAGGTGTGGATTGCCACCTCTCATTGGGACATAACCATGAGACAGCTCTTTGTTGAAGGTTATTCATTCCATGGGGCTCTCACGTTTTCATATTTGACAAGTGAAATTCCTGGATTCAAGACTTTTCTTAAGAGAGTTACACCTTCTAAGTACCCAGATGACATTTTACTGAGGGGATTCTGGGTCTCAGCTTTTAGCTGCCCACATCAACCAGAAAATCCAGAGCATGAGATATGTTCCCCAAATGCTTCCTTGGAAACTTTGCCTCTGTACTCTTTTGGTATGACCATGTCTGGCTTGAGTTACACCATCTACAATACTGTCTATGCTGTGGCTTGGACTTTACATGAAATGGTTATGAAAAAATCACAGAAAATTTCAATGGGAAATGAAGACTATTTATTATCTCATCCTTGGCAGGTAACAGTGAATGGGTGGCCACATCTTAGACACAGTGTAGTGAGGATATATTCTGCGAATGTGTCAAACAAGAGAGATAATCAAGTCCCTTCAAACTTACAAATACTGTGATGTGTTCCTTAAATATTGTACTGCTAATTCTTAATATTTACTAATCTCTGTGTGAAATTCATAATTATCATTCCTTTCACAGAGTCTTTGAGTTGGGATGGACCTCAGTTATCATTTAGTAGTGATTCTTGAAAGCACTTTAAAAAAAACAACAACTTGACAATCATTGTTCTAAAACACCTAGTATATGGCAATCGTTTATCTCCAAAAGTGTCTCACTCCACTTAGTGTTAGCTACAATTTGGAGAAAACCATTCATCACTAACCTACATAGTTCTGAATGGGAAATAAAATATCCAGGGCTATTTGACAAGCAAGCCAATGACCAGTCTTCATAACCTGCCTACCAGATAGTAATTTCCCTATTAACTCTCATTCTGAATTCTAAAGAAAGCATGTTAGGATATTTCCTTGCAAATTTTAGTTATGACATTTGTCATTAATCAATTCACTCTGAACACATACCCAGTTTATAAATGAACTGGTGTCACTTATTTTCCTATAAGCTTTTAATGCTGTCTTTCATCAGTCTCTGGAATCACAACATTAGACACACATTAATTCTGTTGAGCATGTAAATTATTACAAATGTAACATATTATAGAAAGAAATATTTCTATAACATATCTGTGATGATAAATATTTTGGATAAAATCACCTCTAGCCATAAATAGCAGCTCGTGATTTTTTCACAATTATGAAAACAATTACCCCCATCGTCAACTTTCTCCAGATGTCAAAATCTGTCAAATATTCTCCTCAGGGTATCTTCACAATGTTGTGTAAACTCAACTCACTCAAAATATTCTACTGATATTCTCACGACAGTCTCTCAGAAATGTTATCTTAGTTTTTTTCGGTGCCTTTCACAGTCTCCCTTACCTTGACAGTTTATATTTTTTCATATGGTAGATAAACTGATTCTATGAATCTATTTCCTTTTAACATATGTTAACAGTAGCTTCAGTTGCTGTCGGAAAGGCTATAAAACTAGTGCTCTGTTCTTATAGAAACAAAACCGGACTCTTTTTAAAAAAATTATTCATATTACTCTTGAAAGTATTTATGCAATCATGGGTGGACATGTAATGGTAACTCAGAGGTGATGCCAATATCGTTGATCAAAGAAGCTTTAACCTACTCCGTTTTCTCTCACCTGGGCTGCATGGCATTATATAGTCTGATGTCTCTCTGCTCTTATGATCTCACCACATTTTTGACAGAATTACCTCAGACATGCAATTAGCTTTAGCACTATCACAGCTAAAAAAATGTCTGAAATTAAATATCCAGCAGCCTTCCAAAAAGCAGGAAAAGTATCTAAAGTCTTACACTTGGTCTACCTTCCAAAATAAAGAAATAGAAAGATATGGAAACTATCAGTCAATCGATAAATATTTTTTAAAGTCATCACTATGTACACATAGGGTTATGTGTGATGACTGAAAAATAAGAAGAAAATATGTGGTGAACCTTGCTAAATACAGAGGATACAAAAAGAAGCAGAAGTCCCAACACAAAAAAAGCCCACAATTTAGTGGGGGAGGAAAAAGAAAACAAATATGAAAAAAAAAGTTTTATACATGGTAAATGAGAGGAAATAGGAAGGAACAGAAGTAAGGTACTAGAATTAAGAGGGATTGGGAAAAGTTTCCTGTAGAAGTTAGGATTTTAGTTGTAGCTTAAAGAAAGCCAGAGAATCTAGTAGGTGGAGAAGAAGGGAGAGAGCATTCCAGGTATGGGGTGCAGAGAAGATAGAGGTACAGCAAGAAGGCCAGGGTCATTGGATCGTAGAGCATGTAGTGGAGAGAAAAAGTAATAGGAAGATGTGGCAGGTAGGAAGAAGCTTTGGTATTCAAAAATACCATACAAAGAATTTTCTATCTGATAATCAGGGCAATAGGAATGCATTGGACTATATTGAGTAGAGGGGATGACATGTTTAGATCGGTGCTTTGGAAAATCACTTGAGTTGCTTAATGGAGGGGAGATTAGAATGAAGAGAAATGATGCAGGCAGACACACTATGAGACTACTGTAATAGTCCAGATAGAATGTGATAAGGTTTACTTTAGGGTGATGGTGAAGAAATAGAGGAAAAAACTGGTTTCACAATGGAATTGGTTGTGATTGAGAATCAAGAGAATCGATGCAATTAACATTGACTCAGTTTTGTTCTGCTGTGTGTAGTATGCTCCACCTTATTTTTCTTTTTATTTCATATAATTTATGGGAAAATAGATGGTATGAAATGCAGGTGGATGCAATTCGCCAGCATATCTCAATTCTAGGAGAAGAAAAACGTCTAAACCCACTCTCCTGTTCACTGCTTAACTGAAACTCACTCTCCCCCAGCCCCCTATTGAATTGGAAAGCTTATAATCTTTCTTCTATTCTGAAATGAGAATACTTAATCTTATATCCTAGTTATATTCTGTTAATTGTTTTCTTTCAATGCAAACAAAATCTGTCTTTTATTTAGGGTCCAGTGCTAAGCTGACCCTTGATTTGTTATGCAACTGATAAGCATTTCTTAACAAGTTGATATGCTTGAAAGTTCAACCTTAAACCTCAGTTATCTCAGATTTCATCCTCCTTAATATCAATGTTACTGAAAAGAAGATGGGATTTTTTAAAATAAAAATTAATTTATTTAACTTTTTACATTCATTTCCACAAAATTTTGGGTTCCAAATTCGCCTCCTTCCACCCCAATACAGCGAGCAATCTAATTTTCTCTATCACCAATCTGCCCTCTCTTCTATCATCCCTCCCTTCTCTTATCCCCATCTTCTCTTTTGTCCTGTAGAGCCAGATGACTTTCTATTCCCCATTAACTGTATTTCTTATTTCCTAGCAGCAACAACAATACTAAACAGTTGTTCCTAAAACTTTGAGTTCCAAATTCTCCCCATCCCTCCCTCCCCACCCGTTCCCTTTGGTAAGGCAGGCAATTCAATATAGGCCCTATCTATGTAGTTTTGCAAATGACTTCCATAATAGTCGTGTTGTGTAAGACTAACTGTATTTCCCTCCATCCTATCCTGCCCCCCATTGTTTCTATTTTGTCTTTTGATCCTGTCCCTCTCTGAGTGTTGACTTCAAATTGCTCCCTCCTCCCATTGCCCTCCCTTCCATCATCTCCCCCACCCTGCTTATCTCCTTCTCCCCCACTTTCCTGTACTGTAAGATAGGCTTTCATACCAAAATAAGTGTGCATTTTATTCCTTCCTTTAGTTGAATGTGATGAGGGTAAACTTCTTGTTTTTTTCTCAGCTCTCCTCTTTTTCCCTCCACTAAAAAGTCTCCTGCTTGCCTCTTGAATGAGATATAATTTACCCCATTCCATTTCACCGTCTTTCCTCCCACTACATTTCTCTCTCACCATTTACCTTAATTTCTTTTGAGATATGGTCCCATCCTATTCAATTCACTCTGTGCTCTCTGTCTCTGTATATGCGTGCATGTGTGTATGTGTGTGTGCATGCATGCGTGTACATGTGTGTGTACATGTGTGTATGTATGTGTGTGTATGGTCCCACCAACTACCCAGATACTGAAAAGTTTTAAGAGTTACAAATATTGTCTTTCCATGTAGGAATGTAAACAGTTCACTTTTGGTAAGTCCCTTATGACTTTCCTTTGCTGTTTACTTTTTCATGCTTCTTCTCATTTTTGTGTTTGAAAGTCAAATTTTCTTTTCAGCTCTGGTCGTTTCATCAAGAATGCTTGAAAGTCCTCTGTTTCATTGAGAGACCATATTTTCCCCCGAAGTATTATACTCAGTTTTGCTGGGTAGGTGATTCTTGGTTTTAGTCCTAGTTCCTTTGACTTCTGGAATATCCTATTACATGCCCTTCGATCCCTTAATGTAGAAGCTGCTAGATCTTGAGTTATTCTGATTATATTTCCACAATACTGGAGATGTTTCTTTCTAGCTGCTTGCAATATTTTCTCCTTGACCTGGGAACTCTGGAATTTGGCCACAATGTTCCTAGGAGTTTCTCTTTTTGGATCTCTTTCAGGTGGTGATCGATGGATTCTTTCAATACTTATTTTGCCCTCTGGTTCTAGAATGTCAGGGCAGTTTTCCTCAATAATTTCATGGAAGATGTTGTCTAGGCTCTTTTTTTGATCATAACTTTCAGGTAGTCCCATAATTTTTAAGTTGTCTCTCCTGGATCTATTTTCCAGGTCAGTTGTTTTTCCCATGAGATATTTCACATTCTCTTCCATTTTTTCTTTCTTTTGGTTTTGTTTTGTGATTTCTTGGTTTCTTAGAAAGTCATTAGACTCCATCTGTTCCATTATAATTTTGAGAGAACTATTTTCTTCAGTGAGCTTTTGAACCTCTTTTTCCATTTGACTAATTCTGCTTTTGAAAGCATTCTTCTCCTTATTGACTTTTTGAACCTCTTTTGCCAATTGAGTGAGCCTATTTTTCAAGGTGTTATTTTCTTCAGCATTTTTTGGGGTCTCCTTTATCAAGGTATTGACCCGTTTTTCATGCTTTTCTTGCATCTCTCTCATTTGTCTTCCCAGTTTTTCCTCCACCTGCCTAACTTGATTTTCAAAATCCTTTTTGAGCTCTTCCATGGCCTGAACCCACCAGACATCCACCTGGGATGTCTGGGATACAGAGGCCCTGACCTCCACGTCTTTCCCTGATGGTAAGAATAGTTCCTTGTCATCAGAATTGAAAGGCGGGAACATCTGTACCCCCTCAAAGCAGCTCTCTATAGTCTTATTTTTCTTCCCTTTTCTGGGCTTTTCCCAGCCAGTTACTTGACTTCTGAGATTCCTGTCCACCCCTGCCTAGAACCGCCCAGCCAGTGCTTGGGGTATGGGATTCAAATGGGGTTTCTGGGGTAGACACAGCTGCTATTCAATGTGAGCTTAAGTTCTGGTGCTTGGGTGGGGGCAGGGCCGCCTCCCAGGCTCAGTTCCCTCAGGGGGTTTATGCAGAGACCTTCGGGAATGTCCCTGAACTTCTGCCTGCTGCTCGGGGAGTCCTGGGCTGCCGCTGCTGCCTCTGCCGCTCCCTCTGCCACTTCCTCCCGAGGGGGCCCGAGCCATGGAGACACCCTGCTCCCCTCTTGGCCAGCCCAGATGTCTCTCTCACTGACCTGTAGCGCCTGTGGGCGGAGGGACCTTCACAGCTGCCGGAGATTCCGTCCCTGAAGCCTGCTCGGATCTGCTCCTCTGAGTCCGTGGCCAGGGCAGCGCAGGGGTGGGCTCTGCTTTCCGTGGCACTGCGGACCCCTGGTGACGGCTCTCCAGGACTCTCTGGAATGGAAATCTTTTCCACTGTGTTTCTGCGCCCCTTGCAGTGTTCCAGAATTCGTGGGGAGTTCTTCTTGCAGGAAATATATGGGCTGTTGGTTCGGAGCTAGCATATGTGAGTCTTTCTACTCCACCATCTTGGCTCCACCCCCAGAAAAAGGGATGTTGATCAAATGGTGAAAATCAACAGCCCTTGACAACATACTGGATATGGGGCAGAGCAAGAGAAAGTGAGGATTAACTCCTACATTGTGAGACAAAGGTGTTGGGAGGATGGTATTGCCCTTTACAATAATAGGGAAGATAGGAGGTAGGAGGGCTTAGGTGAAAGTTAATGAGTTTGTTGTGGATGTTGTTTTTTAAAACCGTCTGCTGGACATGCAGGGTGAAATGTTTAAAAGGCAGTTGGTTGATGCTATAAACAAATTAAGGGAGCAAGGGATAATGTATTTGCCAGATTTATGGAAAATGGAGGTATTTATGACCAAACAAGTGATAGAGAATATCATGAAATGCAAAATGGATAATTTTGATTACATTTAATTGAAAAGTTCTATGCACAAAGAAGCCAATGGAACCAAGATTTGGAGGGAAGCAGAAGACTGGCAAAGAATTTTTACAACTACTGTCTGTGATAAAGTCTTCATATCTAAAATATATAGAGAACTGAGTAAAATTTTCAAGAATATAAGTCATTCCCCAGTTGATAAATGGTGAAAGGATATGTACAGTTTTCAGAGGAAAAAATTAAAACTCTCTATAGTCACATGAAAGATGCTCTAAATCAGTATTGATTAGAGAGATGCAAATCAAAACAACTCTGAGGTACCACATCATACCTATAAAATTGGGTAACATGACAGAACAGTAAGATGATAAATGTTAAAATATGGTAGAGTTGGGTCACCAATTCATTGTTGGTGGAGCTGTGATGTGATCCAGCCATTCTGGAGAACAATTTGGAACTATGCCCAAAAGGGCATAAGTATTTTCTTACCCTTTGACCCAACAATACCACTTCTAGGGCTGTATCCAAAAGAGCTTATAAAAATGGTTACAGGTGGCACACGTTCAAAAATATTTATAGCAGCTGTTTGTGTGGTGGTCAAAAAACTGGAAATGGAGGCGATGTCCATCAGTTGGGGAATGACTGAACAAGTTGTGGTATATGAATATAAGGAAATCGTATTGTACTATAAAAAATGACAAACAGAACTTTAGAAAAACCTGGAAGGATTTGTATGAACTGATGCTGAATGAAATGAGCAGAACCAGAACATTATACACAGTAAGATGCACAGTGTGTGAAGACTGTGTCTGATAAACTTAGCCCAGAAGAATTCATGATGCAAAATACCATCCACAGCCAGAAAAAGAACTATCAAGTCAGAATGCAGAATGAAACAGGCTATTTTCTTTTTTGTTATGTTTTGGCTTTGTTTTTCTCACGGTTTGTCCCATTCATTTTAATTCTTCTATGCAACATGACTAATATGAAAATGTGTTTAATAGGAATGTATATGTAGAATCCATATAAGATTAGATGCCACCGGTCAGAGAGGGGGAGACAAAACTTATGGAAGTGAGTGTTGAAACCTGAAAACAAACTAATTAATTATAAAAAGGCAGGAAGGGAGGGGTGGCATAAAACATGAGAACAGTGGAAATGCAGGGGGGGGGGGAATACTGAAAATGTTTTGAATGCCAGAGAAAAGATTTTGTATTTTTACATGGAGGAGAAAGACAACTACCAGAGTTTATTGAGTATAGAAGCTACTATGAGTGTGGTTAGACATCACCTTTAGAAATAATTTCTTTGGGGGCTGAATGGAAGATTGACTAGAATGAGGAGAAACTTGTCAGAAACAGACCCTCCAGTGTGATATAAGTATTTAAATGCTCCAGGTATGAGTCTTTAGGTTATGGAAGTATCAGAGGAGAGGAAGTAGGCATGTTTGAGAGATATGGCAATAGACTAGAAAAAGAGGGTGAGTTATAGTGAGGACTCAAGGGTTAGCAACACTCTAGCATCCAGAGGTTCAATTCTCTGTGTCACAGTAGAAAGCTAGATTTTACCCCACCTCCAAATAAGACTACAAAACTCCTTTAGATGACAAATTACCCCAGTATCTCTCATATGAGTGAGCCCTTTCCTTAGGCACCACCCAGTGATCAAGATTTCTCTTCCCTTTCAGCTGCACTCCTCCATGAAGAACACCCAGTTTAAGAACAGTGCTGGTGACCAGGTGTTTGTGGATGAAAATAGAAGCCCTGAGGCTCAATATGCCATTATGAACTATCTGTTCTTTTCCAATGACACTGATGGTCTGGTGAAAGTGGGGCAGTTTGTACCTAAAGCTCCACTTGGTCAAGATTTCACAATTTGTGAGGATGCCATACTGTGGGCCTTTGGGGATTCAAAGGTCAGAGACCATATATAGATATAGATATATAGACAAACAAACATAAATACATACATTTATACATACAGACATATAATGTTTGTCGATGTGTATATATAAACACACATATAGGTGCAAACATGTATACAATGGTACTAGAAGACCTGTTCCCATAAAGGTGCCTTGGTATGATTCCAGAACCTCCTCTTTTCATGGTGTCAGTCTCATATGGTATTATCTTGGCCATTACCTTTTGCTAGTGTCTGTTGATCCCAGTGTCTAACAGGCCATGTCAAACCGGACTGAACAAATGATTTTTTATTCGATATTGGTTTGAGGAGCTAAAATATACTTCTCTCCTTTACTGGTTTCTGATATTCTGCCATCTTGGTTCTGATAGTAATATATAGTTTCTTAATAGATTCAGGGATATCCTCACCACCAACTCTTCTATTTGTTCTATTTCTTTTGAATAAGGTATACTCACCTGGAACTTCTCATAGTTACTTTACTACCTTCCTTTCACCACTCCAAGGTCCCATTTGAAGCAGATCTTCTGCCTCTGAAATCAGCCTTCTGTTTTCTCCTTTCTTCTGTAAACAAACTTCTGAATGAAAAGGCACAGCAACCTCTCAAGAAATTTCTTCCAAAATGTAGAGACATTATCAATAGAATAGTTATATGAGGATGAAGTTTCAAAGGTTATGGGTCGTTTCAATTTACAAATGATATAAGCAACATATCAAAATTCAAGTCTTTCCCAAGATCCTTTACAAACCCAGTACTCTGTGCATTGTCTTATCTTTTTGTGATTGAAGGCAGTGAATCAATTTCGACCAATTCAGTTAATCAAATGGCATTGAGGCTTCCAGAAGTTCTGTTGCCTCATCCTCAAACCTCCCTTGATTTGGATTTCACATGTAAGGTTGTTATAGTGTGGGGATGGTGGAGTTTGAAGACAGAATCACTTAAAGTGACACATCGGGCTCTTCTAACCACAGGTATAATTCCTACCTTATTAAATCTGTTCTACATGACACATACTTATGATTAAAAAACATCTTTTGGGGTTATTTTATATCCTTTCATTGCAAAGAAGAGTGAAGTCTATTAAAATTAGTCATTGCTTGACATGGCTGTTGGAGTGTACAATGTTCTCCTGGTTCTCTTCACTGTGCATCAGGTCATATAAGTCTTTCCAGGTTTTTCTGAAGTCCACCTGTTTATTACATTAAATTCATATACTACAACTTGTTTAGCCTTTCCCCAATTGATGGGCATCCATTACATTTCCAGTTCTTGGCCACCAGAAAAAGAGTTTTTAAAAATATTTTTGTACCAGTGTGTCCTTTTCACACCTTCGTGATTTCTTTGGGATATAGCCCTAGAAGTGGCATTGGTGGGTCAAAGTGTATGTACAGTTTCATTTGGGCATGGTTCGAAACTGCTTTCCAGAATGTTTGGATCAGATTACCTACAAAGAATTAATCTTACAATCTTCCCACATCTCTCCAGCATTTATAATTTTCCTGTTTTATCATGTTAGCCAATATGATAAGTGTGATGTGGTACCACAGAGATGTTTTGATTTGCATCTCTCTAATCAATAGTGATTTAGAGCATTTTTTTGCATATGACTGTAGATAGTTTTAGTTCTTCCTCTGAAAATTCCCTGTTCTTACCCTTTGACTATCAATAAAGGAATGTTGTGTATTCTTATAAATTTGACTCATTTCTCTATGTAGTTTATAAATGAGGCCTTTATCAGAGACACTGATTGTAAAAATTATTTCCCAAATTTCTGCATCTCTCCTAATCTTATTTGCACTGGCTTAGTTTCTACAAAAACTTTTCACGTTATTGTAATCAAAATTATCCATTTGGTATTTCATAATGGTCTCCATTACTTGTTTGGATTCTTCCATTTATCATAAATCTAACAGGTAAATGATTCCTTGCTCTCCTTATTTGCTTATAGTATCAGAATTTATACTTAAAGCATATACCCATTTAAACTTTATTTTGATAAACTTTATTTTGATATGCAGTTTAAAATGTTGGTGTATGCCCAGTTTCTGCCATACTGTGTTCCAATTTTCCCAGCAGTTTTTGTCAAATACTGAGTTCTTATCCCAGAAGCTGCAATCGTTGGATTTATAAAACAGTAGATCAATATAGTAATTGACTACTATGTCTTGTTTAACTAACCTATTCTACTGATTCAGCACCCCATTTCTTAGCCAAGATCAAATAATTTAAGATTGGTATGGCTAGGCCACCTTCCCTAGCATTTCTTTTCATTAATCCCTTGATATTTTGGACTTTTTGTTTTTCCAGAATAATTTTGATATTATTTGTTCTGACTCTATAAAATAATTTTTGATAGTTTGAGTGGTATGGCACTGAATAAGGAAATTAATTTAGAAAGAATTGCGATTTTTATTATATTAGCTCAGCCTACCCATGAGCAACAGAAATTTTGCCAATTATTTAGAGATGGCTTTATTTGCATGAAAAGTGTTCTGTAATAATATTCATATGGTTCCTGGGTTTGTTTTGGTAGATAAATTCCAAATATTTTATAACATCTACAGTAACTTTAAATGGAATTCCTCTTTCTATCTGTTGGCATCAAGCTTTGCTAGTAATATGTGTAAATGCTTATGATGTATTTCAGTTTATTTTATATCCTGCAACTTTTATAATGTTATTACTTATTTCAAGTAATTTTTACTAGCTTCTCTAGGATTCTCTAAGTAAATCATGATGATATTTGCAAAGAGAGATAGCTTAGTTTCTTCTTTGTCTATTCTGATTCCTTCAATTTATTTTTCTTATCTTATTGCTAAATCTAATTTTTCTAATACCATACTGAATAACATTCATGATCATGGATATCCTCGTTTCACCCCCGATCTAATTGGAAATACTTCTAGCTTATCCTCATTACAAAGAATGATTGTTGATGGTTTTAAATAGGTGTTACTTATCATTTTAAGAAAGGTCCCATTGATTCCTATGCTCTGTAGTGTTTTTCATAGGAATGGGTATTGTATTTTTTCAAAAGCTTTTTTTGAGATTCTTTTGAGATAATTGTATGGTTTCTGTTAGTTTTATTGTTGATATGATCAATTATACTGATAGTTTCTCCAATATTAAACCAGTCCTACATTCCTGGTGTAAACCTTAATTGATCATAGTCTATTATTCTTGTGAAAATGTGCCGCAATCATTTTGTTAATATTTTATTTAAAATTTTTGCATCTATATTCATTAGGGAAATTGACCTATAATTTTCTTTCTCCGTTTTGACTCTTCTAACTTTAGGTATCAGTGTTATATTTGTATCATAAAACGAATTTGGTAGAACTCCTTCTTTGCCTGTTTTCCCAAATAGTCTATATGGTATGGCAATTGTTCTCTAAATGTTTGATAGAATTTGTTTTTAAATTCATCGAGGTCTGGAGATTTTTTTTTCCCTAGGTATTTCATTGATGGCTTGTTCAATTTTTCTGAGTTGGAATTATTTAGTATTTTACTTCCTCTTCTGTTAATCTGGGAAATTTATACACACACACACACACACACACATATATATATATATATATATATATATATATACATATATATATGTAAATATTCATCCATTTCACTAAATACAGTTAGGTGAAAGAGCTCCTTATTACTGTTTTAAATTCCTCTTCATTGGTGGTGAATTCACCCTTTTCATTTTTAATAATATGGTAATTTGGTTTTCTTTCCAATATTTTTGTAGTCAAATTAAACAAAGATGGTTTACTTCGTTGTGTTTTCCTTTTTCATAAAACTGGCACTCAGTTTTATTTTTTGAAATAATAGTTTCCTTCATTTCAATTTTAGCAATCTTTCCCTTGGTTTTCACTGTTTCCAATATGGTATTTTATTGGAGATTTTAATTTGTTCTTTTCCTAGCTTTTTTAGTTGTATACCCAATTCATTGATTTCCTCTTTCTCTATCTTATTCATGTAAGCATTCAGAGATACAAAACGTCCCCTAAGAACTTTTGCTGTATGCCGTATTTTTGTATGCTGTGTCATCATTGTCATTCTCTTGGATAAAGTTATTGATTTTTTCTATGATTTAATGTTTGATCCACTCTTTCTTTAGGATTAGATTATTTAGTCTCCAATTAATTTTAGTCGATGCTTCCATGGTCTTTATTATATATATATATATATATATATATATATATATATATATATATATTATATATATATATATATATATAGATAGATAGATAGATAGATATAGATATATATATATATATATAGATATATATAGATAGATATAGATATAGATATAGATATAGATAGATAGATATAGATATAGATAGATAGATAGATAGATATAGATATATATCTATCTATATCTATATATATATATATATATATATATATATATATATATGTAGTGTATGGCCAACTTTTGTGTAGGTGCTATGTAGTGATGAGAAAAAACTTTCTATGCCCATTCAATTTTCTCAGAGGTCTACCATATCTAACTTTTATAAAATTCTGTTCCCCTCCGTAATCTATTTCTTTTTTATTTTGAGGTTAGAAGTATTTAGTTCAGTTAGAGTAGGCTGATGTCCTCTACTAGTGTAGTTTTGCTGTCTTTTTCTTTCTGTGACTCTTTCAACTTCTCCAGGGATTTGGATGCTATACCACTTAGTGCATATACGTTTAGTAATGATATTACTTCATTGTCTATGGTGCCTTTCAGCAGGATATTGTTTCCTTCGTTATCTCTTTTAATTAGAAGTATTTTAATTTTTCCTTTGTCTGGGATTAGAATTGCTCTTCCCTTTTACTTCTGCTGAAGCACAATATATTCCACTCCAGCCTTTTACCTTTACCCTTTGTGTATCCCCCTGTTTCAAATGTGTTCCTTTTTAATTTTAAATGAGTTTTAAATTTTATTGCAAACTCATCCCAGCCATCCTGATGGGTTCAGTCAAGATAATTTGAAGGATAGCATGTATACATGGAGCTCATATTCCTTTCTTTATAATAACTGTTAAGGTCATACAGTTGGATGTAGAAGTTCTACAGTCAAACAGGAGTTTACAAAAACATTTTTTTCATCTGTTTTTCCTGATTCTGCATAAGCAGTTCTTGATCTGTGAACTTCTACTACTGCGACTGGGGATTCTTCCCCCGAGGCCTGCTCTCTTCTTCCCCCCAGAGCCGGACCTGACAACCAAGGCTAGGCTAGACTCTGCTCTGCGTCTAGTTTGACAGGTGTTACAGATGATTCCCGTTGGCCTTTCAGCTCACCCCGGGCTGGAAATCTCCTACACTCTGTTGTTCTGTGGTTTCTGCTGCTTTAGAATTTGTTGAGAGTCTTTCTTTACAGGTATTTTATGGGCTGTGGAGGAAGATCTAGTATATGTGCATGTTTCTACTCTGCCATCTCAGCTCTGCCCCCACGCCCCACCATCACAAATTTAAATATGGATCAATTTCAATTTCTATCTAATTAATTACCTAAAAATAAGCAATATCAATGCACATTTAATTATTTCAACAATATTGAAAGTTCACAGGCAGTTACCAGTAAATTGCAGCAGCAGCTTCTAACTTTCCCACCACTCACCTCTCTTAGAACTTTAATGTCTATTCTCAAGAGGTGTCCTGGCCAAGAAGAAAAAGAAAAAAAAAAGATCTTCCTTAATCAAGCTTTCAGAAAAAAGGTCATATTTTGTCTTTTATCTGTGTGTTTAGTTTTTCTCCAGGCATGTCCATTTAGAATATTTCCAAATTAACAATAATATTACCACTTTCAACAGGAATCTCTTTCTCTTAAAAATATATAACAGGAAGGGGAAAGAGAAGAGACATTCATTAAGTACCTAATATGTGCCGGGTGGTTTATAAATATGATGTCATTTTATCCTCCTAAAATCCATGAGACAGGCACTATTATTATTCCGTTTTAAAGTTTATTAAACTGATGTAGACAGTAGTTAAATGAATTAACCAGGGTGTGATGGAAATCAAAATAGGATTTTTTTCATTTTCATTTTAGTATAACCAAGTGCCTCTGATTGAATCCTGTCTTTAACTATCAAGAATCTTTACAAGGAATAAAGAAAAGAAACAAGTTTATTTAACTAGAAACAGTGTATGTATGTGGATTGTTAACTATTTTAACTCGATTAAAGATCTTTCCCACCCATTGATGGATCTTCCCATTGTGGGAAGCTTGATTAGGGGAACTATTTTATAGGAGGATCCACGTACTTTTTTTTAATCTATTGAGGCACTGGGCAAAAGGGTCGTGATGCCCTCTGGATCTAAAAATGGTATAAATACTCTGAGTTAAAGTTTTACTTTGAGGCTTAATTTTTGCAATAAGATTTGAGTGCCAGATGAAGACACTAAGGATCCACTAAGGATCCCCCCTCTTTGAGAACCGAGATGTCATGCTTCTCTCTCTGGTAATTGTCGTCAGATAGCTGCAAGTGTCTGTTGAATTATGGTCAGGCAGATGAAACCATGTCCGTCGATTACTTTGGGTCTTATGGACTGGCCAGATGAGGCCTCTGGGAAGCTGCTAAAGAGCCCCCGGCTTTGAGAACTCAGATGTTGTGCTTCTCTCTCTGGTAACTATGGTCAGACAGTTAGGGTCCAATTGTCTGTTGAATTCAGACAGAGGAAGCCATGTCTGTTGATCTTTTGATTTCCCTTTATTTTCTTTGAAATTCCCCTAAAGTAACTGAATGATATATGTGCTTTGTTAAAGGAATGGCACATGTGCACTTGATTAAAGTGATAGTTAGCCCCTCAAAAATTATCTTTCCTTTTATGAATGCAGATATAAGAACCTCTGATAGCAGGCCTCTGTGTGTATGTTGGGGTGCTTACTGATACACAGGGCAGCAGAGCGATTATGTGATGCTGAATTTGAATTCAAGTCTTTGCATGTCCCAGCTCAGTATTGTATCTACATTGCAACTTAGCTTTCTTTGGGAGTGACTATCAATGCAAGGTTACAGAGAAAATAAATTATTTTTTCGGCTCAAGCCCTCAGTAAAAAACGTCACAGTTAAAAGTGTGTATTCTACTCTGCTATTACTGTCCTAGGTTCCCCGTGGAGTATGCAGTGACAGCTGTGGTCCTGGATTTAGGAAGACTCCTTTGGAGGGGAAGGCAGCCTGCTGCTTTGACTGTTCTCCATGCCCAGAATGGGAGATTTCCAATGGGACAGGTGAGTTTCTTCAGGGAACTCCTGATAAGGAAAATAATTGCAAGTATTCTTTTACAGTCGCCTATGACTTCATGTACTTCATGAACTTCATGAACTTCAGTTAACGTTGAGGGATCATATGAGAACAAAGGACTCTAGAGGAAATTTTTTTTCTTTCTTTCTTTTTCTTTTATTTATTTTCCCAATTACATGTAAAAACAGTTTTCAACATTTTCTCTTAAAACTTTGAGTTCCAAATCTTCTCCTTCCCTCCCTCCCCATATCCACCATTGAGAAGGCAAGCAGTTCAGTATAGGTAATACATGTGTAGTCATTCAAAAATGTTCCATATTATTGTGAAAGAAAACACAGACCAAAAGAAAAACCTCAAGAAAAATAAAGTTTAAAAAAAGAATGCTTCAATCTGTATTCAGACGACATTCATTCTTTCTCTAGGTAGAGGTAGCATTTCTCATCATAAATCCTTCAATTTTGTCCTAGATATTACTGAGAATATTATATTGTTCATAGTTGATCATTTTACAATATTACTGATACATCAAACACAGTACAATTCACGTTTCTTCAACTCATATAAGCCTTTCTAGGTTTTTTCTGAGAGTATCCTGCTCATCACTTTTTAAAATATGATAGTATTCCATCATAACTACCTTCATCAATATGTTAATTCATTCCTTAATTGATGAGCATCTCCTCAATTTCTTGTTCGTTTCCCCCAGAAAAGAGCTATATAGATGTTTTGTATGTATAGGTCTTTTTTTCTTTTTTCATTTGTTTTTTTGTTGGGGATATAAAAAATTTTGAAAATAGAACTAGCTGTTTGCTGTTATGGCATCCCATATTGCTCTACAGAATGGTGGAACTAATTCACAATTCCACCAAGAGTCCATTAATGTCTCATTTTCCCCCTTCCAACATTTGTCATTTTTCTTACAATAAATAATTTCAATACAATAAATAAGTATGAGGTAGCACCTCAGAATTGATTCAATTTACATTTATCCAATTAATAGTGAGTTAGAGTATCTTTTCATATGTAATTTTTTTAAAAATTCATAACATAAACTCTTCAGCACCCCTAATTATTCTACTTGGAGAAATGCATTGCTAGATTTAATGAAAACCACGGATCAGTTTGGGAGAAGTTTCAAGTCATATTCAGAGATGAGTATTCTACTTAGAAAGGTGTAATTGGTTTAATAGTAACCCTACTATCCATGAGAGAAATACAGGCCATTAAGGAATCAATAAATAGGATGACTTTGGAAGAGAGTGATGGTCCCCCATCCCAAGGGCATAGATACTGGGACTCCAAACATCAAGATTACTGCATCAGATTACAGAAGGTGAAGCAAACTTTGCTTAAAAGCTAAATAGTTGTGTATAACTGGAATAAGTTCCAGGATATAGTGCAAGAGAAGAGTAAGAATCCTAATCCTTGTTTTTCATTCTCTTTGCGAAAGTACTAAAATACATTTGAGATGACTCCCCCACCAAAAGAAAAACCCTGCAGGAGCTACGTATTATCAGCATGCACTTTATAAGTCAGTCATTTCTTGTAATAAGAAAGAATTTCTATAACGAATATCCTGGATGGCATAAGATGACTATATTTCAACTTAAGGACAGTGTTCTATTTGTTTGTGAAGATTAGCAGAAAGAAAGCTGGAAAAGATCAAGCAAGAAAAAGAAAAATGGGAAAAAGAAAAGTAAGTTGTAATCACCACAGTGCAGGCAGCTTCATTTCAAATCATTCTTGTCCCCCTCACATACTATCTTGGCATGATCAGTCTATTTTATGGACTGTTAAACAAGATGTTTCAGAGGCCCTCACACAGTCAATGTCAGGGGCAAACTCAAAACCTTGTTATTCGCATAAATGTCTTTACTTTAAGTGGAAGGGTCAGACCACTAAAGATTTTGGAAAGAAAGAAAATATTTGCAGAAAAAAAGGTGGTATGACTCCAGATGTTCATAGAGAAAAAGTAATGTATGCAGATGTGGGGTAGGGAGAGAGAGACTGTAGATCCAGGAGAGAACTTTTTGTTTTCCTCAACTCAATTGTGCTAATCCATTTCTCTCCCCAAAACAATGAACCCCAAATCACCCAACACTAGGGACACAATCTAATATTGTTAAACACTAACATCTCTAAATTAGTCCTACTGAGTAGGTCTGATTCTCATTCAATGGTGCCACTATTGAATTTTTAAATATTGTTGATGTTTCAGGGAAGCCTCTGAGGCTCCTAAATTTCCTCCTCCCATGATTTCCATGAGCCCCCTTTCTGTAAAACATTCCTTTATCCTTATATTTAAATTCCCTCAAAAGCTATTGAACATGAGATCTCCTATGCAAACTGTTTACTGCTTCCCCAATAGCACTCAATCCCCAGAGGTGCCCCCCAATATTTGACATCACAGTAATGTGTTTAGTAAGTGTCAATAAGTGTTTGTCCTTCAGGAATAATTGGATCAAACTTTATATTGTTCTTCAATTCAATCAATTTATTAATGTATAAAAATATATGCTAATATTAGACATGCCATTAGGAAACAAAAAATGGAACTGTATTTGGAAATTACAGAATATTAACTCTATCCAGATTCTGAAAACTGAAGAGTAATTTAAAAAAAAGGAGGAAGAAAATACACATGGATTTGGAAAAATCCTTTGTTACCACTGTGAATGACACAATAGATTTCAATTGATATTTGAAAAGATCAGGCTTTTGTAAGCTACCAACTGAAAGTGGGAGAACTCAGAGCCCTCACTAGTCCCTTGTTAATGCTGAGATGGAAGGTGTTAACTTCTAAGAAGGGAATATAGGTGGCACAATGGATAGAATACTGGGTCTGGAAACAGAAAGACTTATCTTCCTGAGTTCAAATCTGGCCTTAGACACTCACTAGCTGTGTAATTCTGGGCAAGTCACTTAACCCTGTTTGCCTCAGCTTCCTTATCTGCAAAATGATCTAGAGAAGAAAATGGCAACCCATTACATTATCTGCATCCAAAAAAACCCAAATAGGGTCATAAAGGGTCAGATAGGACTGAAAAAAAGAACAATTAATTGCTAAGAATATTTTAATGAGTTTATGAAAGGGTTTGCCTCACAAACTTCTTCAATATATTGGATTATGATTGTGTAGTGAAGGTCTGTTTCCCCTTCTGGGAGAGACAAGAAGAGCTTCATGTTTACAGAATACCATCATTGTAACTAATCAAACAGTAATTTGACTATTATGAATAAATTAGTGGAAATGTCACCTAAATTGAAATGAACAATACAGCTTAGGAAGAAAAAGCTTAGTAAGTTATTGGTTTTGAGTAACAACTTTTTGTGCTAAAGGAGAAAGTCTGTTCTATAGGTGGTATGGGATAGAACTGAAATATATAGACTAGGAATAGAGCAAGTAAAAGAAATATTAGGAGAAGACTATGAAGGAAATAAGAAGTATTTGGTATTTAAAGGACACTTGAAGAGAATTTTAAAGAAAAGAAGGAAGGCCTATAGCTGAAATATGTTGAAAAGAAAGATTTGAGGAAGGTTTTTGGTTAGAGAAATTGCATGTGCTTGCTTATTCATTATGATATTGAGCTATAGTGATAAGACAGGCAGCTGGAAATTTTCTGGCTCCAAAGAAGGGAGAAGGAAAAGAGGAAGCTGCCTCTTGTGGCCTCTCCTCTTCTTCTCACCATTTGGGAGTTGCTCTTCTTTGGGACAAACTCTTCTTTTCCAATCCCATGGACTGCTAAGTTTTCTACAAAGATGCTGGGATATTGTGAACAGGACTCAAATGGCACCATCTTTTAGTGTTGTGTATAGCATAGCTAGAGTTCCATCACCTCCACTAGCTTTATAGTTATCAAAACTTCTTAAGCCCCACTTGACTTTATTCTCCTGTCTCTATGGCTCTAGATCAGTAACCATGCCACTGTGTTTATCTGTGATGTTAATGTATTTGCTGTATAGTTCTTATGTGCACTTTCCTACCTCTTCTTAATGTCTTTTCCTTCTGTTAATTCCCTGCCATTTCTATCTTTTATCATGCCCATTTTTAAAAGAATTATTCCCTTGATATCTCTAATTTTCTTGATGACATCTTATATTTCCCATTCTCCTTTTTTCTTTTACTCATTTTAGAAAACCTTACCTCTTCTTGCTATTCTCTGGAATTCTGAATTCAGTTGGGTTTATCTTTCTCCTCATTTAGCTTTCACTTTCCTTCTTTCCACAGCTATTTTTAAAGCCACATCAGACAGTTATTTTGCTTTCTTCCTCTTCTTTTCTCTTTTGGAGACTTTGTTGCTGTTGTTGCTGCCTCCAGAAAAATTAATCTCTGCCCATAGTTCTTCAGGCACTCTACCATATTCAAACTCTTTAATCCATGTATCACTTTGGGGTGGAAACAATATGGTGGACTAGAAGGATGGACCTGTAAAATCTCTCCCCCATAGCCCATAAAATAACTGTAAAAATTACTCTAAGCAAATTCAAGAGCAGTAGAAGCTACAACACAACAGAGTGAGAGATTTCCAGTCCAAGACACTCTAGAAGGCCAACAGGAAAGGCCTATCACACTGGGCGGGGAGCAGAGTGCAGCCCTGCCTTGGCCACACAGCACAGTAGTGACAGGACCAGAGTAAGCCTCAGGGGGCAGAATCCCTAGCAGCAGCTGTGGTTCCCAGATTGCTCAATCCACAATCATCAAAGATAGATTCAATTGTCAGTGAGAAAGCTCGTTCACCTGGGCAACAAGGGAACATTATCTGGCCCCTCCACCAGCAGCCACTTCAGCAGCAGCATCCACTTTTGGGGCCCTCTGTCTAAAACCCCTGGAGGAATCAAGCTACTGATCTGGATCTCAACCTTGAATGAGTGTCCTGGGGTGAGGAGGAGGTCTGGCTGGCATGGTGGATTTGGAGGTGATTGTGGAGTGAGAATTCTACTCATAGATCCCGGGCAGAAAAGCCTCTGTTTGCTCCCAGACCAGAGCACAGGCCTGGAGAGGAGAAACTCCTCTCTCTTGATTGTGCCCCCTTGGAGGAACTAAGAACTGACCTTGAAAATAGATCCAGGAAAGATAATTTAAAAATATGGGACTTCCTGAAAGCCATGGGGAAAAAAAAGAGTCTAGACATCATCCTTCATGTAATTATCAATGAAAATTGCCCTGATGTTCTAGAACCAGAGGGTACAATAAATGTTGAAAGAATCCATCAATCACCTCCTGAAAGAGACCCCAAAAGGAAAACTCTGAGGAATATTGCAATCAAATTCCAGAGTTCCCAAGTCAAGGAGAAAATATTGCAACTAGAAGAGTATTGTGGAAATACAATCAGGATAACACAAAATATAGCAGCTTCTACCTTCAGGGATTGAAAGACTGGGAATATGATATTCCAGAAGTCAAAGGAACTAGGATTAAAACCAAGAATCCCGTATCCAGCAAAACTGATTATAATACTTCAGGAGAAAAATGGTCATTCAATGAAATAGAGGACTTTCAAGCATTCTTGAAGAAAAAGACCAGAGCTGAATGGAAAATTAGATTTTCAAACACAAGAATCAAGAGAATCATGAAAAAGTAAACACGAAAGAGAAATCATAAGGGACTTACTAAGGTTGAACTGTTTACATTCTTATATGGAAAGATCATATATGCAACTCTTGAAACTTTTCTCAGTATTTGGGTAGTTGGAGGGAGTATACACACACATATACATCCTTACATACTGTAGATAGATAGATGGCAGATAGATAGATAGATAGATGGATAGATAGATAGATAGATAGATAGATAGATAGATAGATAGATAGATAGATAGATAGATAGAGGGCATAGAGTAAGTTGAATAAGAAGGGAAGATATCTAAAAAATAAAATTAAAGAGTGAGAGAGGATTGTGTTGAGTGGAGAAAGGGAGACGTGGAAATGGACAATCTATATCTTATAAAAGAGTCAGGGAAACACTTTTTCAATAGGGAGGAAAAGAGGAGAGGTAAGAAGGAAAAAGTGAAGCTTAGTCTCGTGACATTTGGCTTAAGGAGGAAATGCATGCACACTCAGTTTGGTATAAAATCTACCTTAGCCTCTGTGGGAGCAGTGTCCAACCCATGCGGCACTTCACAGCTCTCCTTCTGGCCCGACCCACCTCCTCTTCCCCTTCCCCGTCCCATCCCTGCCATGGCAGACTATCTCATCAGTGGCAGCACTTGTTATGTTCCGGACGATGAACTCATGGCGCAGCAGCTCTTCAGCTGCGGGGATATGGGCTCACGTACAATAACTTCCTCATCTTCCTGGGCTACATTGACTTTACCGCAGACCAAGTGGACCTGACCTCGGTTCTGACCAAGAGGATCACCCTCAAAATGCACCTGGTGTCGTCCCTGATGGACACGGTCACAGAGGCCGCGATGGCCATCACCTCGGCACTGATGGGAGGCATCGGCTTCATCCATCACAACTGTAACCCGGAGTTCCAGGCCAACAAAGTGCGCAAAGTGAAGAAATACGAGCAGGGCTTCATCACTGACCCGGTGATCCTGAGCCTCAAAGATCAGGTCAGAGATGTGTTTGAAGCCAAGGCAAGGCACGGCTTCTGTGGAATCCCAATCACGGACAATGGCAAGATGGGCAGCCGCCTGGTGGGCATCATCTCCTCTCGTGACAGAGGCTTTCTCAAAGAGGAGGAACATGACTGTTTCCTGAGCGAGATCATGATCATCAGGGAGGATCTCGTGGTGTCTCCTGCAAGAGTCACACTAAAAGAACCCAATGAAATCTTGCAATGGAACAAGAAAAGGAAGCTGCCCATTGTAAATGAGGATGATGAGCTGGTAGCCATCATTGCCAGCACAGACCTGAAGAAGAATCGAGACTATCCCCTGGTATCCAAGGACACCAAGAAGCAGCTTTTATGTGGGCAGCCGTAGGTACCCATGAGGACAACAAATATAGGCTTGACTTGCTGGCCTAGGCTGGTGTCGATGTGGTCGTGCTGGACTCTTCCCAAGGAAACTCCATTTTCCAGATTAACATGATCAAGTACATCAAGGAGAAATACAGTAATCTTCAGGTTATCGGTGGCAATGTGGTGACAGCTACATAGTCAAAAAACCTCATTGATGCTGGAGTGGATGCCCTGAGGGTTGACATGGGCAGCAGATCTATCTGCATCACAAAGGAAGTGCTGGCATGTGGGCGGCCTCAGACGACAGCTGTATACAAGGTCTCAGAATATGCAGGCTCTTTGGTGTCCTGGTCATTGCAGATGGTGGCATCCAAAATGTGGGCCACATTGCCAAAGCTCTTGCCCTTGGAGCTTCCACAGTGATGATGGGCTCTCTGTTGGTGGCCACCACAGAGGACCCTGGTGAATAATTCTTCTCTGACAGGATATGGCTAAAGAAATACTGGGGCATGGGCTCCCTGGCTGTCATGGACAAGAACCTCGGCAGCCAGAACCGTTACTTCAGTGAAGCAGACAAAATCTAAGTGTCCTGGGCCGTGCAGGACAAAGGGTCCATCCACAAGTTTGTCCCCTACTTAATTGCTGGCATCCAGCACTCCTGCCAAGATATTGGTGCCAAGAGTCTAACACAAGTCAGAGCCATGATGTACTCAGGGGAGCTGAAATTTGAGAAGAGGACATCATCTGCTCAGGTGGAAGGAGGTGTCCATGGACTCCATTTGTATGAGAAGTGGCTCTTCTGAGAAGTGGCCTTATTTGCTTTTACTACCTCTCACCTCTCCCTCTCTAGGTTTTTCAAAAAAAAGCTGGATGTAAAAAAAAATCTACCTTACACTATAGCAAAGGAGGGGAGAAGTGGGGTCAAGGGGGTTAGAAGGGAGGGCAAATGGGAGGAGGGAGTAATTAGAAGTAAATACTTTCGAGGAAGAGCAAGGTCAAAAGAGAGAATAGAATAAATGCGGGCAGGATGGGATGGAGGGAAATTTAGTCTTACACAATATGACTGTTATGGAAGACTTTTGCAAAACTATGTGTATATAGCGTGTATTGAATTGCTTCCCTTCTCAAT
Source organism: Bettongia penicillata ogilbyi (assembly GCA_023548195.1). Lineage (NCBI taxonomy): Eukaryota > Metazoa > Chordata > Mammalia > Diprotodontia > Potoroidae > Bettongia > Bettongia penicillata. The sequence goes on along the minus strand of JAJHZJ010000207.1, from coordinate 1,308,525 downwards.
GGGGATAGGTGGTGAGGGAGAAAGGGAGAGAAGTTGGAATTCAAAGTTTTAGGAACAAAGAATTGTTTTTGCATGCAACTGGGAAATGAGAAATACAGGTAACGGGGTATAGAAATCTATCTTGCCCTACAAGAAAAGGGAGAAGATGAGTATAAGGGAAGAGAGGGATGTGACAGAAGGGGATCAGGGGAGGGGTAATCAGGATGCATGGTGGTTTTGGGTGGAGGAGGGGAGAGATGGGGAGAAAATTTGGAACTCAAAATTTTGTAGAAATGAATGTTGAAAACTGAAAATAAATAAATAAACATTCAAAAATCTATGTATCACTCTACTACATATTCATAAAACATATTTATTTAGGCCATCCCTATAGAGTATGATGGTTTTCCTTACTTTCTTCAATATATGTCTGAATTTTGCAGTGAGAATTTCATTTCTCATCTACATACAGCTTCAGGTCTTGTATTAACTGATTTTATGGAGTATTTGTCCACTTCTGACATCAAAATCTATAATCAATCTGATTTGGGCACTAACTATCTGGTGATACCTACATGTAGTCATCCATTTGTTTGTTGAAAAAGATGGTTTGCTATGATCAGTAAGTTATCCTGACAAAACTATATTAATGTCTTCCTTTCTTCATTTATACCTCAAGGCCAAACTTGCATGTTACTGCAATTATCTTTTGATTATCTCATTTAGCATTTCAATCCCCTCTGATGAATGTGACATTTTTTTTTGGTGTTCCTTCTAGAAGATGCTGCACATCTTCTCAGACCTGATTGACTTTGGCCACTTCAGCATCAGAGGTTAGAGTATAGATTTTAATTTCTGTGATGTTGAATAATTTTCCTTGGATTTAAACAGATATCACTCAGTGATTCTTGAGATTACAGTCTAGTATTGCTTTTCTCATCCTTTTATTGACTATAAGGGCTACTCCGTTTATTCTTATGGATTCTTGACACAGTAGGATAAGTAATGGTCACCACTCCCATCCATTTAAGTTTACTGACATTGAAGATATCGGTGTTTAATCTTTCTATCTCCTGTCTGACCATATCCAGCTTACCTTGATTCATAGATTATATTCCAGGTTTCTATGCAATATTGATCTTTATCACGTCAGACTTTCCATTAATCATGACACATCCACAGTCAACATTCCTTTCAGCTTTTTCCCAGCTACTACATTAGTTCTGGAAATACTTGTATTTGTTCTCCATTCTTTCCCAGCAGCATTGGACATTTTTCAAATTGGAAGGTTCATCTTAGAATGTCATTTCTTTTATCATTATAATACTATCCAAGGAGCTTTCTTGGCAAATATTTTGGAATGGTTTGTCATTTCTTTCTCCAGCACATGGGACAGAACTCATGTGGTCTCCCAAAGTTGTGGAAAGACAAGGGCAAAAGTCCCACAGGTTTGACAGCCAGATTTGAACTATGATCTTCAAAAATGGAAGAACAATCAAAATTAGTGAAACTAATGATGAATCTAAATATTTCAGGGTTTCAGGAATTGAAGTGGACTAGAAAGAGAAAAATTTTGAAAGCAGTCAAATCGGGAAGGTTAATGTTGAAAATGTAAAATAAAGAAATTAATGTTTCAATGGCTGACTTCAGACATCGTGGATAACCTTGCTTTAGATTGTGATCAAGGAGGGAGGTTCTTAACTCTTGTGGGTGTAATGGAAAATGAGTCATAACTCTATTTTCTCTAACTTATAAAGATTATTTAAGAGGCAAAACTTCTCATAAGTGACCCAGTGCCAATCTTAAAAGATATCTTTCCTTCATGCTTTATTTCACACATGAAACCCAGAACAATCCCATGATGCTTTAAGATTCTACATGGGCTAACCAAAGAGTGAAACATACATCTCCTGATTTAACAGACTATTATATGCTTTTTTCTCTTTGCTTCTTTGTCCCATTCACATACAAAGTGTGATCCACAGAATACTCAGACTTGCTAGAGAATGCTCAAAGCAATAGGCCTTTTATCTTTGTCCATTTTAATCAATATAATAAGAGGTGGTGCTAGGACCAGGGATTTGGACTAGATTTGTGACTTCACTACTAAAGGGTACTCCTGAATGAGCAACATCACAGATCAACAGCTTATTTAAAGGTTAAAGTTTCCTAGAGCATTGAGGGGTTGAGTGACTTCCAAGGCATTAGAAGAGCATATGTATCAGAGGCAGGACTTAAATCCAAGTCTCTCTGGCTTGGCCATCAGCTCTCTACGAACTACACCACACTATATTTGAAGCAACAACATAAAATTAATAGATTTAGGAGGTTCACTGGGACAAAATCAGAATGGGTGAGTACACACCTGGATCACAGAGCTTGTGTACCTAATTTCTCATCAGATATTGGGAGAAGACTGGATGCTTTCATAGCTTATACAATACAATTGAAAGTGAATCTTGCCTTAGATTGTTTTCAAGTCAAGATAGTAGGGACAAGAGAAAAGTATAGCAAAGGCACATTCTATGAAAAGTTCCTACAATGTGTGTAAAGTTTACACTCCCCAAAATCTCATCTACTGCCTTGCTGTGTGTAGACATTAATCTCGCCCTTGAAGTGAGGCTAGTTTCCTGAAGTGATGATGATGATAATTGTTGCTATTATAATCAATATTTATCTAGCCCTTCAATTTTGTGCTTTATATATGCTCTCAAATTTGAAGCACACAACAATTCTTTGAGGAATGTGCTATGGTTATTTTCATGTCACTGATGTAGAAACTAAGATTAAAAAAGCTGAAATGATTTTCCCAGCGTCACACAGACAGTAAATGTCTGGAGGAAGATTTTACCTCAGACATTCCTGTCTCCAACTCTTGTGCCCTCTTCATGATGACACCTACGTATTTGAAATACATTGTAAAATCACAGGATTTTTGTGGGGATTTGTGACCTCACCAGTAGACAAATCTGTTGGAATTTGCAACTCTAATATCAAAAGAGGAAATTCAAGGGTGGTCTGAAAGATTCGTTAGAAAAGATCATGGAAAAGACAGGGAGAAGAAAGGAAGAGGAAATGTATGTCTAGAGAACAAACAACCTGTTGATAGCAAAGATTGCTTTACGCAGTGCCATCTTCAGTGTAAACTTCAAAAAGATCCCAGGGATCTGAATGAAAAGGTTAAAATAGGGGTAACATGATGGCTACTTACAAGATAAAAGAAGCCTCTCCCATAAGAAAACTTACAACTATTCAATAATTCACCAGCCATCAGTCAATCACTATTTAGTATGTGATGTTCTTATTGGTAAATGGTGGGGATACAAAGGAGAAAAGGAAACATTGGCTGGCTCAGGGAGCTTCCATTTCAAAGGAGAATACAACAGGAACATACACAGAGAAGTCAACTACAGAATATCTGAAAACGCACACAATTAGCTGTGGGAGTAAGTCCACTGGGAGCTGGGAAGAATGGGGAAGGATTAATGCAAGCAATGTTCCGGGAGAGTTGCTGTTGCAAAGACAACACACACAGAAGCAATGTTTATATTTGATACTAAAAGACTGGTTTCTAAGTTTATTGTACTAAGGGAGAATTGTACTATATACTGTACTAAAAGTGAAAGTATCATCACTTAAGTAAATGGAATACAGGAGATTCCACAATGTGATCTCAGCCCAGTCACTAAAAAAAGCCATGAACAGAGTGGGACTAACCATGAGCATCATGTAACATACCAAGGAAATGGTTTTTCAGGAAAAAGGGAAGGGGATTTTGCATCCTGTAGAGGCAGAAGAAATTGCTGCACTTCTCTTGAACACTTCCTATATCTCATCATAGTGATAATTCTTAACCTAAACACTGATTCCTTGTTTGTCTCCTTCAGATGCTGAGCAGTGTATGAAGTGCCCAGAAGATGAATATCCAAATAAGCAGAGAGATAACTGCCTCCCCAAGCTGGTCACCTTCCTAAATCTGAAAGAACCTTTAGGGATGACTTTAAGCTTTGTAGCTGTTTCTTTCTCTTTACTCACAGTTATGGTTCTGTGCATCTTTTTGAAGTTTCAAGACACCCCCATAGTCAAAGCCAATAACCGGACTCTCAGCTATACTCTCCTCATCTCTCTTACCTTCTGTTTCCTCTGCTCCTTGCTCTTCATAGGCCAGCCTACCCCTGCCACCTGTCTCCTACGACAAACAATATTTGCTGTTGTGTTCACAGTGGCTGTTTCCTCCATTTTGGCCAAAACCATCATAGTGATTCTGGCTTTCAAGGTTATAAGGCCAGGGAGCAGGATCCAGATGTTCATACATTCTAGAGTGTCCAACTGTGTTGTTCTCATCTGCTCTGGGATTCAAGTGATTTTCTGTGGCATCTGGCTGGGAACCCATCCCCCCTTTCCAGAGGCAGATACAAACTCTGAATTTGGCCACATAATCCTTAGATGTAATGAAGGTTCTACCTTGGCATTTTACTGTGTCCTGGGCTACATGGGCTTTCTGTCCCTAGCAAGCTTTACTGTAGCTTTCCTGGCCAGGAACTTGCCTGACACCTTCAATGAAGCCAAGTTCATCACCTTCAGCATGTTGGTGTTTTGCAGTGTCTGGGTGTCTTTCCTCCCCACATATCAGAGCACCAAAGGGAAGGCTATGGTGGTTGTGGAGATCTTCTCCATCTTGGCTTCCAGTGCTGGGTTACTGGGCTGCATTTTTATTCCCAAATGTTATGTGATTCTCTGGAAGCCAGACAACACTACCCTGAACAAGACCAAGAATCAACGGGGTTCTAGAGACAAATTTTTTTCTGGAGCAAAGACTAACACTTCCATTTCTGGGAATAATAGGTTTTAGGAATAATCCACATTAATCTGTTATAGTAATATTTGTCACTTTTTGTTATCTTTCAACACTAGTTAGTATAGATGTGGCATTCCCTGTGGCCACTTTATCAAATTGTACTTCCAAAGTCGGGCTAGATCTCCACAGTGTAGCTGACCAGTGCTTTTTTTATTCTTTTGTATGAATTTCAGGGGACATTGCTACCAATGCAGTGGGTAAAATCTCAGAAATACAGATTTTCAGAATGTTTGAAGTTCTCACTGACATTCCTTGGTCAATTGGGGAGTAGGAGATGAAAAGTTATGAGGAAACTCCCCCATCTCCCATATGTATTGTCAGTTCCCATTAGGAATTCAACTGGATTCAGCCACATAGTTGAATTAAATAATCGAACTCTTGGAACTTTGCTGTGTTATCCATAACTTCACAGAGTGTTACATTCTTTTCAAACAATCTGAATGTAACTTCCTTATGGCTCATCTGCCTTGAATGACCTAAAGGAATTATAGGAACTGGTTTACCATATTGACTGCATCTTGTGATTCAGTTCTAGATTAGCTCCATTCCCTTATTATTCAATTGTGATCCTAGTCCAATTTCTGTGTTGTAAGAAAATTTTATTTACCTATGGGAATTGTGGTAAAATTTTATAACATTGTTTTCAACCTAGCCTTCTGTGGCTGGGAAGCTGGATCATCTTAATAAATTGATATGCTCTGAAGCTCAAATATATTTCCTCAATTATTTCAGATTTCATCCTTCATAGTTTCTTTTTTGGAAGTCAAAATAGAAGCCCACCTTCCCAGTCCCATTTGCCATACCAAGACTCTCTACTTTTTTATTGGGAAAAATTATTGTATGGCCTCAGTATCCTGTGTAAAGTGTTAACTACAGTGATTTTGGTTGTGAGGGAAGTAGGAAGTAGTAGAATTTGGGACTTGAGGAGGGTGAGAAGAATATGAATAGGGAAGGTGATAGGGTCATTTGAAGTGGCATTGGAGGGTGCCATAAAGCTGTGAAGACTTGGGGGAAAAGTATCCAGGGAACCCTGTGGGGGTTAGGATGGTTTCTGGATGAGAAGGAAAGAATCTGTGAGGGCCTCTTGCTCCTCATAAATCACATGCACAGGGGCCCAGTCAGGTTTCTGCTGATACCAGGATCCATTTTTACTACTAGTTTCATTCCAAGCACAGGACATGAAGGCCTTCTCTCCTAGGGTCTTGGACACCAGTGGTGGCTATGTCAGCATATTAGAGGCCCCAGAACCTTCAAAGGAAAGAAAAAGAGATTGCTCAGAGGCAGAGGATCTATCCTGGAAGTGGATGCTGGTTGGTCAACGAAATTCAGAGTGACCTTAGGGAGGACTAGAGGTGAAAATATGAATTAGAGAAAGAGAGGAAAGATGAAAATTAGGGTGTACCACAGGAAATCTGGGACATAGAACTCAGGTGGAAAAAAGAAAAGCACATAGAGTATTAAAAGGAGGAGAACTCAAACTCCTCATAGTCAAGGCAGGTGAACACAAAGGTGGATGTCTCTTTGGACCAGGGCTCAACTGACCTGTCTAGGCAATAAGGATGTCTAGGTCAGCCTCATGTCCTCAGGCATACCTGGCCTCTGGTCTCCTTCTTGCCCTGTCCCAGGAGAACTGGGGACACACTGCAATGAGAAATCATCTCGCTGTCCTTATCACATACCAGGTCATGGGCCCGAGGGTTTGAAATTTTACTGAGTCATCCTGAGAATATGTTGGGAGATTGAGGGAGGAATGGAGATGAGGGGAATCTACATGTCCCCCAGGCCCAAGAAGGAGCATGAAGCCCTGGGTGAGTTGATGTCCTGTCTCTGTCCAGCTACTTCAGGTGCCCCCCAAGAGATAGGGGCCTGCCCTCCTTTCTTTTCTTGTTGAGTCCTGAAACAAGGTCTAAAATTTGAAAATCTAAACAACTCTAAGAATATCTCACAACTACAAAATTGGCCAATATAATAGAAAAGGAATATGATAAATATTGGAAAAGATGGTTTTGTCTCACTTCTCCTTCAGTATGTGTCACTGTGAGCAGCAGCATCACAACACCACAGTTGACAGTAATAATCCATCTCCTCCTCAGTCTGGAGCACAGAGATGCTCAGGGTGGCTGTGTTCCCTGGGCTGGAAGTAAAGAAGTGGGCAGGGATCCCCGAGAGCTGCGGCTAGTCCAGTGAATCACTGTCTCAGGGGTGTTTCTGCTGATACCATCATACCCTTTTTAACTAATCCTTTCCACAGTACAGGAGATATGGCCAATGCTGCTAGAGTCTTGTCACCAAAGGGAGTTGAGTCTCCAACTCTGAACAGTTGTTTTCTTTGCCAGTTGCTTCCAGCCTCAAAACTTCAGGCCTTGCTTCAGGATTCATTCAGAGAGTTAAGGAGGGAATCCTCTGTCCCTTGTAAACCCATGAATCAACTGGACATAGATGGGATATCCACTGATCCAGGGCTTGAGGCTCCTTCCTAGGCAATAAGTGCTTTTAGAAAGACATCAACTGGACTTCTGGTTCCAGGAGCCAAGATGGTGGAGTGATCAGTAATTGCTATCTCTCTCACTTTGTTGACTTTGATGAGTCCAGAGAATATCTCCCTGGGAAAAATCCTGGAACAGTGGGAGCGGCTGAAGGGGTAAACAGCCTCTTAGCCCATTAGGTAGGAAGATCGCTAAGGAGGGTGCCTCTTGCTGTGGCTGAAGGGGACCAGTGCAGGAACAGAGCTGTCCCAGATAGAACCATCTCAGGAAACTGGGAGAAGATGCTAATTCCCAGGGGAGTGAAGCCCACAACTGCCAACACCAGAACCCCAGGAGTGCCTCAGAACCCCAGGGGAATAGGGAAGATGCTAGCTCAGACCACCAGTTTGGATCACCAAAACCTGAGCTTGCCTATGGTCTAGCACAGCAGCGGAGAAATCCTGTGGGCAGACCATCTCTCCCTCACATTTAACAAGCTAACTCCAGGGTAACTATGAGGAAACCCAAAAAGACTTCACTTGACCTCTGCTTTCCAATACCAGCCAGCTCAGCAACAGGTAAACTGTAGCATTTTAGCTTCTAGCTGAAAGAACCAAAGACCATAACACACAAAGTCTCAAATTTTAGGCACAAGAACTGTGGGGCAGAGTCCCATGCATCCAGGTGTGGAGATCAACTTCAAAAGGCAGGAAAAGGTTGATTATCATGAGTAAGAAGCAAAGCAGAAAAGAAAAGACCATAAAATCTTTCTGTGGGGACTAGGACCAAAACATAAATGCCAAAGACGTCAGCATTGAGACTGTACTCCCATCTGAAACTTCAGAAGGGAAAATGAACTGGTCTGAAGCACAAAGAGCCTTCTTGGAAGAACTCATAAAGGATTTTAAAACCCAAATTAGAGTAATAGAAGAAAAACTGACCAATGACTTTAAAAATAGGAAAAAAAGAATTCACAGAAGAATTTAAAAGGAAAAATGGCAAAGGAAATACAAAACCTAACTGGAAAAAATAACTCCTTAAAAGGAACAATTGAATAGATGGAAAAGGAGATGCAAAAGTTACCTGAAGAAAAAAATTTGGTAAATATTAGAATCAAGCAAATAGAAGTTAATAAATCTATAAGACATCAAAAATCAGTCAAACAAAACCTAAAAAATGAAAAGATAGAAGAAAATGTAAAATATCTAATTGGTAAAACAACTGACCTCGAAAATAGATCGAGGAGAGAAAAATCTAAAGATTACTGGTCTGCCAGAAAGCCATGATGAAAGAATGATCCTGGACGGTATCACCCAAGAAATCATCAAGAAAAATTTCCCAGATGTCCTATATCCAGAAGGCAAAATATTCATCTAAAGAATCCATTGTTCACCTCCTTAAAGGAATCCAAAACTAAAAACACCAAGGAATATTGCTGTCAAATTCCAGATCAAGTGAAGGAGAAAATACTGCAGGTAGTCAGAAAGAAGCAATTCAAATATGAAGTAGCAACAGTCAGAATCACACAGGACCTTGCAGCCTCTCCATTAAAGGATCGAAGGAATTAGAATATGATATTCTGTAAGACAAAGGAGCTGGGACTACAACCAAGGATCAATTACCCAACAAACTTTAGCATAACATTTCAGGCACGGAGATGGACATTCAATGAAATAAGGGATTTCCAGACCTTTCTGATGAAAATTCCAGAACTCAATAGAAAATGCGATCTTCAAATGCAGATCTCAAGAGAGGCATAAAAAGGTAAACAGGGAAAAAACTTGTTATTCAATACGGGCAAACTGTTTACGTCCATATAAGTGAAGATGATGCTTGTTAATCTTGACAATTGTGTATTTATTATCAAATATAAAAGGGATATACCTAGGTGGAAGGAGTAGGTATGTATTAAATGATGTGATGATACAAAATTTGATTTAAGAGTGCAAAAGGATTGTAATGGGAGATATGAAAAGGAGCAGGTGGAAAAAAATAATTTCCATCACAGGAAGAAGCACAAAAATATATTACAGTAGAGGGAAAGAAGAGAGGGAGATGAGCACCGTTTGAGTTGTACTTTCATCTGATTGGGTTCAAGGATGGTACAACAAACTCAGTTAAAAATAGAAATACAACTAGCTCTATGGGCAACGGGAGGAGAAGGGGGAAGAAAAGGGAGGGGAGGCTAAAAAGGAGAGAAGTAGGAATTAAAATGGTGGGGGCTGAAAGGAGGGAAGGAAGACTGAGGGAAATAGTGGTCAAAAATTAGAACTCTATTGTGGAGGGGAAGGGAGAAAAGAGAACAAAAACACCAAAAGTGGAAAAGAAGATGGAAGGTAAGACACAGATAGTAACCCTAACCATGAATGGCAATGGGATGAACTCTCACATAAAAAGGAGAGGGCCAGCAGAATGGATTAAAAACCATATTCCAACAATATATTGTTTACAAGAAACATTCGAAATGGGGGCATACACACAGGGGAAAGGTTGGAGTAGTATATTTTGTGCTTCAACTGATGTAAAAAAGCAGGGGTAGCCATCCTAATCTCAGAAAACCCAAAAGCAGAAATAGATCTAATCAAAAGACATAAGGAAGGAAACTATATCCTGCTAAAAGGCAACATAGACAACGAAGCAATTTCATTACTAAACATATATGCTCCAACTGCTATAGCATCCATATTCTTAGAGAAGATGTTAAGGGAGTTACAGGAAGAAATAGACAGCAAAACTATAATATTTGGGGGCCTCAACCTCCCTCTCTCTGAACTTGATAAATCTAACCTCAAAATAAATGAGAGAAGTTAAGGAGATGAATAAAACTCTGGATAAGGTAGATATGATAGATGTCTGGAGAAGACTGCATGGGGATGGAAAGGAATATACTTTTTCTCGGAAGTACTTGGCACATATACAAAAATTGACCATGTTCTAGGCCATAAAACCTCACAACCCAGTGCAGAAAGGCAGAGATAGTCAATGCATTCTTCTCAGATCATAATTCAATAAAAATTATATGTAATCAAAGACCATGGAAAGATGAAACAAAAATTAATTGGAAACTCAATAATTAATTTTAAGGAATGATTGTTTGGGTTAAACAAGAAATTACAGAAACAATCAATAACCTCATTCAAAAGAATGACAACAGTGAGACAATCTACCAAGTCTTATGGGATACTGTGAAAGCAGTTTTTAGGGGAAGTTTTATATCTTTGAATCCCTACATGAATAAAATAGAGAAAGAGGAGATCAATGAATTTGGCATGCAGCAGAAAAATCTAGAAAAAGAACGAATGGAAAATCCCCAAGGAAATACCAAATTTGAAATACTGAAAACCAAAGGAGAAATGAATACAATTGAAATTAAGAAATCTATCTAACTAATAAATAGTTGATTTTATGAAAAAACTACTAAAATTGATAAACTTTGGTCAATTTGATTTAAAAAAAGAAAGAAGAAAATCAAGTAACTAATATCAAGTATGAAAGGGGTGAACTCACCTCCAATGAGGAGGAAATTAAAACAATAATTAGAAATTACTTTGCCCAACTTTATTCTCATAAATTCGACAATCTAACTGAGATGGATGAGTATTTTAAAAAATACAAATTGCCCCTATTGACAGAAGAGGAAGTTGAATACGTAAACAACCCCATTTCAGAAAAAGAAATTGAACAAGCCATAAATGAATTCTGTAGGTAAAAATCTCAAGGGCCAGATGGATTTACAAGTAAATTCTATCAAACATTTAAAGAACAGCTAATTCTAGTACGATATAGACTACTTTTGAAAATTGGGGAAGAAGAAGTCCTTCCAAATTCTTCTTATGATACAAGAATAGTTTTGATACCTAAATCAGAAAAAGTCAAAACAGAGCAAGAAAGTTATAGACCAATTTCTCTAATAAATATAGATGCAAAAATTTTAAACCAGATTTTAGCAAAATGCATACAGCATCTTATCACAAGAATAGTATATTATGATCAGGTAAGATTCATACCGGGAATGAAAGGCTGGTTCAATATTAGGATAACTATTAGCATTATCAATCATATCAACAACACAACTAACAGAAACCACGTGATTTTCTCAATAGATGCAGAAAAAGCTTTCGACAAAATACAACACCCATTCCTATTAAAAATGCTGGAAAACGTAGGGACAAAGGGAACTTCCATATAATAATAAGCATTATCTACCTAAAACCTTCAGCAAGCATTACATACAATGGAGATAAGCTAGATGCATTTCCAATAAGATCGGGGGTGAAACAAGGATGTCCATTATCATCACTATTATTCAATGTGGTACTAGAAATATTAGCTGTAGCAATTAGGCAAGAAAGAGAAATTGAAGGAATAGGAATATGCAAAGAAGAAACCAAGTCATCACTCTTTGAAAATGATATGATGATATACTTAGAAAATCCAAGAGATTCAAGTAAAAAACTACTTGAAATAATAAATACCTGGCAAAGTTGCAGGTTACAAAATAAGCCCACACAAATCTTCTGCATTCCTATACATTAGTGAAAAAGTCCAACAGCCTTCTATCCAAGAGATAGAAAGAGAAACCCCATTTAACACTAAGGTAGACACTATAAAATATTTGGAAGTTTACCTGGCAGGGACTGTATGAACACAGTTAAAAGACACTTGTTTGCACAAATAAAGTTAGATCGAAGTCAGTGGAAAAACATCAGTTGCTCATGGGTAGGCCAAACCAATATAATAAAAATGACAATTCTACCTAAATTAATTTACTTATTTTAGTGCCATACCAACTAAACTATCAGACAATTAGTTTCTAGAGCTGGATAAAATAATATCAAAATTCATTTGGAAGAACAAACGTTCCAGAATATCAAATGATATTCTGAAATGAAAAGAAATGCTAGGGAAGGTGGCCTAGAGCTACCAGATCTCAAATTGGATTATAAAGCAGCAATTTTCAAAACCGCTCGGGACTGGCTAAGAAACAGAAGGGTAGAAAAGTGGAAGGACATCCCCTCAAATATGAATTCTTTTGCCACCATAAAATGAGCTGCTTTAAATATTTGCATATGTGAGGGTCATTTTTTTCTTTTTATGATCTTATGGGCATACAGACTTAGTAGTGGCATTGCTGGACCAAAGGGAATGCACAGTTTTATACCCCTTTGGACATGTTTCCAAATTGCTCTCCAGAATGGTTGGATCATTTCACAATTGAACCAACAATACGTTAGTGTTACCATCTTTATGGGGAGAATTTCTGACATCTATTAGGTCACATGATTCAACCCAACAGACATGTACATTACATCAGACTAGAAACAGTGAACTTCCCCTCCTGAAATATAAAAATGAAAACTAAAAATGAATAGCCAAAAAGTGACATCAAAGTGTCAGAAAGTGAAACTATTTGATCTGCAAAACTGAAAGGACCTATTTTCTAGGTGACTTATTTTTTTCCAATTAGACATTTCATATGTTCTTCTATTATTCCTTCTTTGGGGGATTTCTTAAATTGTTTCTTGATTTCTCATAGAGTTATTAGCCTCCATTTGCTCAGTTCTAATATGTGAATAATTGTTTTCTTCATTGAACTATTGTACCTCATTTTCCTCTTGAGTAATTCTGCTTTTTAAGGACTTTTCTCTTCTGTGAATTTTTGTACTTCTTTTTCTATTTGACTAATTGTACTTTTTTAAGGTATCCTTCTCATCACTAACTTTTTGTACCTCTTTTAACATTTGATCCAGTCTGTTTTTTAAAGGTGTGGTTTTCTTCAGTATTTTTTGCCTCCTTTGCCAAATTGTTGACACATTTTCATGATTTTCTTGCTTCATTCTTATTTATATTCTCAATTTTTCCACTCTCTCTTACTTGATTTTCAAAATTCTTTTTGAAGGGAGTGAGGCTAACTACTCACCTAAGCTTTAGTTGACCAACTCCTTTAGATATCGTTAAAAAGAGAATCTGAATAAATTTTAGTATGGCAGAATCTAATAAGAGACAAAGTGTGACACATTTCCAAACCAGGACAGACTGGAATGTCGAAGGAAAGGATATGTTGCACTGGGTTGGAAGAGCACACAGCACATAGGCTATACCAGCACGGATCATGCCATAGTAAAGCTGAGCAGGAAGCCCCAGGCAATCTGAAACAGCAGCTGCACTATGGAATTTCAAACATATCAAGCCCAGGATGGGAGTCCAGCAGAACTGAGCAAGAGAGAACCTCAGAATCCCAGGTAACTGCATCAGTAGTTCCTGAGATTATCAGTCCACAGAATAAATGTCTGCAAGTCACCTAGTTGAACTTCCAGGAGTCAAGAAGGCAGAGTGATAGGTAAATGCTCTATTCCTTCTTTTTTGACCTTGAAAAACCCATAGAACATCTCCCCAGGAAAATTCCTGGAACAGTAGGATCAGCCAAAGGGGCAAATAGTCAGCCTATGAGGCTAGGAAAATCTCAAAGGGTGTCCCTCTTGCTGTGGCTAAAGGGAAACAGGGAAGAACCAGCGTTGTGTCAGATAGCCCCACCTCAGCGAACTTCGAGGAGATTCTGAGCCGCAGGGGGGTGGAGCACAGCAATTGTCAACATCGGGAAACCAGGTGTGCCTCAGCACAGTGAGGGGAATAGGGAAGACACTACTGCAAACACTAGTTCACCAGGCATTGAACCTGCCTCTTCTCAGAACAGGATACCTCCTGTGACCAGAACACCTCTCCCCACACTTAATACAGCTACCTCCAGGGAAATTCAGAAAGACTTCACGTGGTCTCTGCTTTGGCACATCAGCCAGCTCAGCACAAGGTAAGCTACAGCGATCCAGTTTCTAGCTGAAAGAACCAGAGGCCACAAAACACAAAGCCTCAAGTTCTAAACACAAGAACGGTGAGACAGAACCAGAAGCAGAGATTCACTTTAAGAGCCAGGAAAAAGGCAATCATTATGAGCAAGGATCAAATCAGTAAAGATGACCATGGAATTTTTCTCTGCAGACAAGGACCAAAACACGAATACCAAAGAGGGCAGCATTGAGACTGCACTCTCATCTGAAACTTCAGAAGGGAATATGAACTGATCTGAAACCCAAAGAGCATTTTTAGAAGAGTTCAAGAAGGATTTTAAAAGCCATATTAGGGAAGTAGAAGAAAAACTGACCAATGATGCGAAAAAATAAATCATAGAAGAATTTAAAAGGAAACTTGGACTAATGGAAAAGGAAGCCCAAAACCTAACTGGGAAAAATAGACAAATGGAAAAGAAAGTACAAAAGCTAACTGGAGAAAATAACTCCTTAAAAGGAACAATTGGACAGATGCAAAAGGAGATGCAAAAATTAACTGAAGAAAACAATCTGATAAAAATTAAAATTGGGCAGGTAGAAGCTAATGAATCTATGAGACATCAAGAATCAGTCAAACAGAATCCAAAGAATAAAAAGATAGAAGAAAATGTAAAGTATCTTATTGGAAAAATAAGTGACGTGGAAAATAGATCCAGGAGAGAAAATCTAAGAATTATTTGTCTATTAGAAAGGCATGATGAAAAAAAAGAGTCTGGACAATATCTTCCAAGAAATTGTCAAGGAAAACTGCCCATAAATCCTAGATCCAGAGGACGAAATATCCTCAAAAGAATCCAACATTCACCTTCTGAAAGGGATCCCAAACTAAAACTACCAAGAAATATCGTTGCAAAATTCCAGAAGTGTCAAGTGAAGGAGAAATACTTCAGGCAGCCACAAAGAAGCAATTCAAATATTGAGAAACTACAGTCAGGGTCACACAGAACCTTTCAGCTTCTACATGAAAAGATTTAAGAAATTGGAATATGATATTCCATAAGGCAAAGCAGCTGGGACTACAACCAAAGATCAAGTACCCAGCAAAATTGAGCATAATATTTCAGGCAAGGAGATGAATATTCAATGAAATAATGAGTTTCCAGACCTTCCTGATGAAAAGACCAGAGCTCAATAGAAAATTCGATCTTCAAACGCAAATCTCAAGAAAGGCATAAAAAAGTAAAGAAGGACAAACAACGTTATTCGATATGGAAAAACGGTTTACATCCCTATAAGAGAAGATGATACTTCTTAATCTTGTGAACTGGTAAATTTATTAAGATATAAAAGGGATATACATAGATGCAGGGAGTGGGTATAAAGTAAATGATGTGATGATAAAAATGTAATTTAAAAGTGTGAAGGGATTGTAACATGACATGTAAAAAGGAGGAGGCAGAAAAAGATAAATTACATCAAAGGAAGAGACATAAAATGTATTACAGGAGAGGGAAATAGTGGAGGGAGATGATCATTGTTTGATATTTACTCTCATCTGATTTGGTTGAAGGAGGGAATAACAAACAGTAACGTATAGAAATCTAACTAGCTCTATAGACAATAGTAAGGGAAAGGGGAAGGAAAAAGGAGGGGAGTCTAAACGGGAGCGAAGAAATAGTAAGGGTAAAGGGGAGTAAAAGAGGGTGGGCTGGAAAATAGACTGAGGAAGACAGTGGTCAAAAATTAAAATTCCGTTGTGGAGGGGAAGGGATAAGAAAGAACCAAAAGCATAAATGGGAGGAAGGAGAATGGAGGTAAAGACGCAGATAGTAATCATAACTGTGAATGTGAATGGGATGACCTCTCCCATAAAACAGAGATGGATAGCAGAATGAATTAGAAAGAATCCAACAATATGTTCTTTAAAAGAAACACATTGGAAATGGTGTGGGGGGATACAAATAGGGCAAAGATAAAAGGTTGGAGCAGTATATATTATGCTTCAGCTGATGTAAAAAAAGCAGGGGTAGCAATCCTAATCTCAGACAAAGCAAAAGCAGAAATAGATCTAATCAAAAGAGATAAGAAAAGAAATGATCCTGCTAAAAGGCACCATAGACAATGAAGCAATAGCATTACTAAACATATATGCTTCAAGAAGCATAGCATACAGATTTTTAGAGGAGAAGTTAAGAGAGTTATAGCACGAAATTTACAGCACAACTATGCCAGTGGGAGACCTCAATCTTCCCCTCTCTGAACATGATAAATCTAATCTCAAAGTAAACAAGAAGAAGTTAAGGAGGTGAATAAAACTCTGGATAAGGTAGGTATGATAGATCTCTGGAGAAAAATGAATGGGGATAGAAAGAATATATCCCATTTCTAAAATATATAGAGAACTGAACCAAATTTACAAGAATACAGATCACTCCCCAAATGATAAATGATTAAAGGATATGAACAGGCAGCTTTCAGAGGAAGAAATTAAAGATATCTATAGTCATATGCAAAAAATGCTGTAAATCACTATTGATTAGAGAGATGCAAGTCAAAACAACTCTGATGTACCACATCACACCTATCAGATTGGCTAACATGACGAACAGGAAGATGATAAATGTTGGAGAAAATGTGGGAGAGTTGGAACACTAATTCATTGCTGGAGGAGCTGTGAACTGATCCAGCCATTCTGGAGAGCAACTTGGAACTATGGCCAAAGGACTACAAAAATGTGCATTTTCTTTGACCCAGCAATATTGCTTCTTGAACTGTATCCCAAAGAGATCATAAAATGCGAAAAGGTCCCACTTGTACAAAAATATTTATAGCAGTACTCTTTGTGGTGGCCAAAACCTGGAAATCCAGGGGATGCCCATCGATTGGGGAATGACTGAGCAATTTGTGGTATATGAATATAATGGAATTCTATTTTGCTATAAGAAATGATGAACGGGAAGACTTCAGAGAGGCCTGGAAAACTTACATGAATGGATGCTGAGTGAAACTAACAGAACCAGGAGAATTGTGTATACAGCCCCAATCAGAATGTGCGAGGAATTTTTCTGGTAGACTTTGTCCTTCACAGCAATGTAAGGACCTAAAAAATTCCCAACGAATTCTTGAGGCAAAACACTTTCCACACTCAGAAAGAACTACGCAATTGCATCACAGAATGAAGCAGACCATTTTCTCTTCTGTTATGTTTTGTTTTGCTTCACAGTTTCTGCCATTTATTTTAATTCTTCTATGCAACATGACTAAGGTGAAATGCATTTAATAGGAATGTATTGTAGAAGCTATATAAGATTTCACACCATCTCAAGGAGGGAGTGGGGAAGGAGGGGGGAAAATCTAAGATATATGAAAGTGATCGTAGAAAACTGAAAATAAATGAAATAATTATAAAAAGAAAATATTCAAAATTCTTTTTGAACTCTTCCATGGCCCGTAACCAATTCATATTTTCCTTGGAGGCTTTGTTTGTTGTAACCCTCACTGCCTTATCTTCTGAGTGTGTGTTTTGATCTTCCTTGTCAACGCAGTAATTTCTGTGGTCAATTTTTTTCTGCTGTTGGTTCATTTTTCCCAGACTGTTACTTAACTTTTAACTCTTCATTAAAGTAGAGTTCTGTTTCCAGGGTGGAGAGCTCACTGACCTAAACTTGAGGGATTATGTGTGGCTGTTTTGAAAGATACTTCCTGGGACCTGTAAGTTTTCAGTGCTTCCAAGGTAGCATCTTCTTGACTTGTGCTGTTGTTTGAGAGTGACCCCCAAGAATTCTTTACTGCCTTGGAAATGTGAGGAGGATCCTCACCACATTGTGGCCACATATTCTCCTCCACATCCCAGGGCTATGAGCAAGGATTGCAACTCTGATCCGGGTACGAACAAAGCAAGAAAATCCTGCCCTATTGTTAGCAAAGTTACCCCTATAATCTCCTTCTGATCAGTTGTTTGATCCCGTTATGACATGTGGACTGAGAGCTCCAGAAGACTCTGCTACAACTTCTGATTCTGTGACTCCAAATACATAACCCTGGGACAGAGGTTGTGTTTGCATGGACTGTGCTCCACTCTCATCATGGTACAAGAGATCTTTCCTGCTGACATTCTAAGTTGTGGGCTGGAAAATTGTTTCGTTCCATCTTTTGCAGGTTCTTCCAATCTAGAATTTGTTTAGAAAAAATATTCAAAAGTATTTGGAGAAGTGTGGGGAAAATTTTAAGGGAGTCCCTGCCTTTACTCTGCCATCTTGGTTCTGCCTCCCAATTTCAGGGTTTTTAAACCTTCTTTTAGATTCTAGGCATCCAAGACCTTGAAGATAGCTGAAGATATTTTATTTTAGATGCATTTTTTCTGTTTTCTAGAAGTTTGAGAAATTCTGCGAATTGGAGGAAATATCCATCTCATCATCGTGTTTCTCATATTACCTGGACAAGACATCCAGCTCCAAATGAGCAATAGGCAATTGGAAATGCAAAAGTGTAGGTCAGCAGAGAGGTTATGACTGGTTAATAGTCACTGAATAATCCACATAGAGATATGTTCAATTTATGGAAGCTGATTTTTAAATGAATTAAGAGAGCTCAGAATAGAGCCCTGCCAGATTCTCAAGTTTGGTGGACAGGAGTGGGATGAAAATCATGCAAAAGAAGCTGAAAATGTTTGGTTAGAAAAGTAGGAGGAGAACCAGGAGAAAGTAGTACCATTAAGACCTTGGGAGAAAAGTGTATCAAGGAGAAGATGTTGACTGACAGTGTTAAAGATTAAAGAGAGATCAAAAAGGGAACGACATCAGGCACAAGTCAGGGCAATAGGTATGAGAACAGGAATCTCTGCTGCCAAAACATCAAACAATTTCCTTTTGGAATTGTCCAAATGCTTCCAAGGGATCTGGCACAGGGATCATCATTTTTCAGCTCACTCTTTTAATAAGGTGTTCTGTTGGTTTTTGATAGAATTGTAAATCGAGCCAAAATTTGGAGAGCAATCTGGAATTGAGAGAGAGAGAGAGAGAGAGAGAGAGAGAGAGAGAGAGAGAGAGAGAGAGAGAGAGAGAGAGAGGAGAGAGGAGAGAGAGAGAGAGAGAGAGAGAGAGAGAGAGAGAGAGAGAGAGAGAGAGAGTCACTCTTTGACCCAGCAATAGCAAACGCTTAGTCTATTTCCATAGATAATTACAAAAAAAACCCAAAAGAACCCATATGTTCTAAAACATTTATAGCTGCTCTACTTGTGGTGGGAAAGAACTGGAAACTACAGGATTTCCCACTTCAACTGGGGAATGGTTTGAACAAGCTTGTATTATATGATTGTGATGGAATACTACTGTGCTATAAGAAAATTATGAGTAAAATACACTCAGAAAAGCATGGAAATAGTTTCATGAAATAAAGAAGAGTGAAATGAACAGAAACAAGTTAACATTATGTACAGTAACAGCAATATTTTTTTAAGAATGACTTTGTATGAATGTCATTTTGACTATTATAAATATGCAAATTATCTGTAAAGTATATATGAAAAAGATGCTATCTGTATCCAAAGAAAGAACTGACAAAAGTATGTATAGAATAATTTTACATGTATTTTACATGTGATTTACACATTTACATGTGGTTATGTGCATATGTGTGTGCATGTTTGTATGTTTCTATCTTTCCAGGGGAAATTCTTTGTAATAGCTATTCCAGTTATAACTTTGAAATAAGTAAAAGTTCACTTATGTTAATTGGTTAAATGAAATGGGGCACTAATCACTGTTCATTGACTTTGGGTATAGCATGATACAAAGGCGGAAAAGCTTAAACTATTTGCAGTAGAAGGCAATACCAAGAATCCTCAGCAACATGCATGAGAGCTTCAGAGGAAGATGTAACCTTCTTCAGAAGCCTGACACATACGTAAGCATGGGAGTTGGACAAAGCTTGTAGGGACCACATATGTTTTTATTTATCTGCATCTTTTCCCTCCAATCATAATATAAGATCCTTGAAAGCAGAGACTAATTTTGTCTTCCTTAGCATCTTCATTTATTCTTTTGGGGCAAAACACATAATACATACTTAATAAAATCTTGTCGACTATATAAAATATTCCAAACAAATCACAGGTCTTCCTTCCAGAAGTTTACTGATTTCAGGCATCAGACAGTGATTGGGCCCTTTCTTTTCTTATAGTTCCATTCATTTCTAAACTGTATTCAGTTTAACAACAACATCCTCAACTATGTAACTGATGTGAATACTGATGCTCTGTTTGAAAGTTGGACAGTTTATCCCCAAGGCTGAGACTGTTAAAGATTCCAACATTAATGAGGAGGCCATAGTGTGGGGCAGGTTATTTTATGAGGTGAGAAACGATTTGATATCAACCTGTTTATCTAATCAGGGAAACAAATTTTACCTTGCTAAGCTCAAACCACATCCCTTTTTTTTTATGCAGAAAATGCTCCCTGGACAATATCTTTTCCCTTTGGAGAAAATTTCTGGATTAAAAAATCCAAACAAGCCATCCATCAGATGATTTTAAACTTGAGATAATTATCAACATTGCAAATAGGCTGGAAAAAGAGTTTTAAAAAGCTGTCTTGCTCACCCATGACATTTGACAGAAATTTAAAAACAAAAAAAAGATAGTGATTAGCTAATATACTGTGTTCACAAAGCTAATATTTTTATCAACTCCATGGCATTTTTTTTGTGAATGATGACCCTGAAATGTTTATCTTAATTTAATGAAAAAGTTAGTCAATCCTCAGAGGACTGTAACAGATGACCTGCGTCCCTACACAGCTTGGTGAAGTGGTTGAAAGAAAAGTACAAAACTTGTAGGGACTACATATGTTTTTATTTATCTGCATCTTTTCCCTCCATTGATAGTTGGTCTATCAACTCCTGCCTCCCATGACTCTTTTCTTTCAACCACTTCACCGAGCCGTGTAGGGACGCAGGCTGTCCACTACATATGGTGCCCAAACAGGGACCAGGGACCTGATCCAAGAAAAGGACTCGTCTTTCAGTTAGTGGCCCCCTTGGAAAGGAATTCAGAAATTCCGAGTTGGGAGAAGACAACGAAGGTAAGGGGAAGCCTCAAAGAAACCCAGCAGGGCCATTTCACTTCGTTCGAGGTTCATGCAGGCACAGTAAAATCTCAGCACTTACAGGCTTACGGGGAGAGCTTACTGCGTTAACAGAATCAAAAGGCAGATTCTGTGCATAAGAAATCAGTACTGAGGGGTGGAGCCAAGATGGCGGAGTAGAAAGACTCACGTATGCTAGCTCTGAATCCACAGCCCATATATTTCCTGTAAGAAGAACTCCCCACAAATTCTGGATCACTGCAAGGCACGCAGAAACACAGTGGAAAAGATTTCCGTTCCAGAGAGCCCTGGAGAGCCGTCCCCAGGGTCCATCGTGCTCCGGAAAGTGGAGCCCACCCCTGCCCTGCCCTGGCCGTGCAGCCCCAGAGGAACAGATCCGAGCAGGCTGCAGGGATGGAACTTCCGGGGGCCGGGAAGGTCCCTCCGCCCACAGACGCTACAGGATTGTCTGTCCCTTGTAGATATGAAGCATTGTGTGAAGTGCCCAGAAAATGAGTATCCAAGCAAGGAAAGAAATCAATGCCTCTCCAAGATTGTGATTTTCCTGGATTTTTCAGAACCTTTGGGGATGGCTCTTTTTCTCTAATGACAACTCTAATTCTCTGCATATTTGTGAAGTTTAAAGACAACCCCATAGTGAAAACCAACAACCGGCCTCTCAGTTATACTCTCATCATCTCCCTTAACTTCTGTTTCCTTTACACCTTGCTCTTCATTGGCCATCTAGCATGAGTCACCTGCCTCCTTAGACAAACTACCTTTGGGATTGGGTTCACTGTAGTCATGTCCTCCATTTTAGCCAAAACCATTATGGTAGTCCTGGCTTTTAGACTTACACCACCAGGGAACAGAGGTAGAATGTAGTGTGCAGTCCAGAGTATCCAACTCTGTTGTCATCATCTGTTCTGGGATTCAAGTGATCCTTTGAGGTATTTGGTTGGAAATCTCTCCCCCTTTCCAAGACAGAGATACACATTGTGAGCCAGGTCAGACCATCATTGGGTGCAACGAGGGTTCTGTCATTGCCTTCTACTGTGTCCTGGGCTACATGGCATCACTATCCCTGTGCAGCTTCACAGGGACTTTCCTGGCCAGGAACCTACATGACATCCTTCAATGAAGCCAATTCCATCACATTCAGCATACTGGCATTCAAGGTCTAGGTCTCCTTTCTCCCAGCATAAAAGAACATCAAAGGGAAGGCCATGGTCACTGTGAAATCTTCTCTGTCGTGGCCTCCAGTGCCAGGTTACCGAGCTGCCTCTTTATTTCCAAGTGTTACATGAGTCTTCTGAGGCCAGACAGAAACATTCAGGAATGTATCAAGAATAAAGTAGACAACAGGGGCAGGAATCAATCTGCACCATTCACTGCTAATTTCTTTCAGAATCAAAATCAGTTTCAAGGATAAGTTGGTTGTTGTCCTTCGTCTTTGAAGAGGACCAAAAAGACTATCACCATGATAAAGTGGCAAGGAGAAGTATACCAACAATGCAGTGACACTGGGATGTCCCATCTCTTGCCTCTTGTTCAGGATTGTAGAATTCTATACCATATAAGAAGAACTTCCTGAGCTTTCTCAGCATGTGGAAACGCAAATTTGTGATCAAGTTACAATTGAGGAATGACAGTGATATTTCTAATTACCGGTTTCATTTTGTACACACTTTACCATTCACTTATGGGTTTCCTAGACTAAGAACAAATTACTTTGGAAAGAACCACTCTTTTTTTATTTGAACGCTCCTAGTTGGACTTAATGTCCAGCTTCCAAGTAGTACTTCCCCCTCAATTAATTGGAAACTCAATAATCTAATCATAAAGAATGTTTTTTGTCAAACAACGAATCATAGAAACAATTGATAATTTCATCCAAAAATAATAATAAAGAGACAATATGCCAAAACTTAGGGAATGCAAAGTAGTTCTTTGGAGAAATTTTATATCACTAAATGTTTACGTGAATAAAATAGAGAAAGAAGACGTCAATGAATTGGGCATACAACTAAAAATGCTAGAAAAAAAACAAATTAAAAATCACCAATTAAATGTCAAATTAGAAATTCTGAAAATCAAAAGAGAGATTAATAAAGTTTAATTTAAGAAAACTCTTGAACTAATAAACAACACTAAGAGCTGATTTTATGGGGGGAAAACAGTAAAATAGGTAAAGCTTTGGTTAATTTTATTTAAATAAAGAAAACCAAATTACCAGTGCCAAAAATGACAAGAATTCATTCACCACCAATGAAGAGGAAATTAAAATAATAATTAGGAAGTATTTTACCCAACCACATGCCAACAAATCTGACAATCTAAGTGAAATGTATGATCATTTACAAAAATATAAATTGCCCAGATTAACAGAAGGGAAAATAAATTACTTAAGCACATTTCAAGAAAAGAATTTGAACAAGTCAGCTATCAATGAACTCCCTGAAAAACAATCTCCAGGAGTAAATGGATTTACAAGTGAATTCCACCAAACATTCAAAGAACAATTAATTCCAATACTAGATAAAACTATTTGTAAAAATAGGTAAATAAGAACAAAAGAGTAAAACTATGAGAAAGATAAAAAGGACAATGGTAATGCTTTCACGTGCATTCAGACTGTTCTTTCTGTCAATGTGGATAACATTTTCCATCATGGGTCTTTTGGAATTGTCTTAAATCATTGCTCTGCCAACAATTGTTAAGTCTATCAAATTTCATCATCACACAGTGCTGCTTTCATTGTGTACAATGTTATCCTAATTCTGCTTACTTCACTCAACATCAGTTCATGTAAATCTTTCCAGGGTTTCTTAAATCTGCCTGCTCATCATTTCTTATGGGAAAATAGTATTCTATCAAATTGGTATACCACAACTTCTTCAGTCATTCCATAAATGACTGGCATCCCCTCAATTTCTAATTATTTGCTTCCGCAAAACAACTACTGTAAATATTCTTGTGCATGTGCGCCCCTTACCCTTTTTTATGATCTCTTTGTGATACAGATCTATTAGTGACTTTGCTAGATCAAAAGGTATGCACAGTTTTGTAGTCCATTGGAGATCATTCCAAATTGCTCTTCAGAATACTTGGATCAGTTCACAACTCCACCAACAATGCATTAGTGTTCCAATTTTCCCACATCTTCTCCAATCTTTATAATTTTCTGACTTTGTCAATGTTAGTCAATCTTATAAGTGTGATACAATACCTCAGAGCTGTTTTAATTTGAATTTATCTAATCAATAATGATTCAGAGAATTTTTCATATGACTATAGATAGCTTTAATTTCTTATCTGAAAACTGCCTGTTTATAAACTTTGACCATTTATCAATACCGTTGACTTATATTATTATAAATTTAATTCAGTTCTCTCTCTATGTTTTTAGAAACGAGACCTTTTTCAGAGATACTGACTGTAAACATTATTTTCCAGCTTTCTACTTCCCTCCTAATCCTGATTGCCCTGGCTTTGTTTGTGAAAACTTTTTAAATTCAGTGTCATAAAAATTTTCATTTCATAATATATTCTCTGTCTCTTGTTTGGTCATAATTTTTTTCCTTCATCATAGATCTGACTGGCAAACTCTTCCTTACTCTACTAGTTTGTATTACGTTTTATGTCTAAATCTTGTATCCATTGTAACCTTCCTTTGGTATATGGTCTAAGATGTTGGTTGATGTCTAGTTTCTGCTATTCTCTTTTCCACTTTTCCCAGCAATTTTTGTCAAATAGTGAGTTCTTGTTGCAAAAGTTGGAATCTTTGGGTTTTTCCAACAGTAGATTACTATAGTCATTGACTACTGTCTTCTCCAGCACCAATCCATCCTTTTGTCTTGTGGACAGATGGTAGCTTAAAGGACAGGTGGACATCAACCTGTGATCTTTTGGAGAAGGGCCCCTCAGAGATTTTTGGGGGGTCATTTGTCAAAATAATGGGGGTGATTTGGAGCCTGTAGTCAGCAGACAACACTGTGAGACCAGTCCATGGAAAGCAGTGGTGGGGTAGGGAACCTGGCGATCTCAATTCAGGACTCAGGGCATGGTTAAGAAGACCCAAGACAAAACAAAGATGTGCATCCTTCCCCCCGTGCCCTCACAATACCATCACAGGGTTTTAAGAGAAGGGAAGAAGGACCTAGAAGAACTTAGGCCCAGCTGTAAGTTTCTTCTCAGACACCAATGGAGTGAAACAGGGCTATGTGCTTATTCCATTGTTTTTAGCTTGATGTCCTCAGCAATGTTGTCAGATACCTCCAATAAGGAAGAAAATAGTATCAAGGTCAATTACCACACTGATGGTAAATTATTTATCTTTTCATGATTTTCTTGCATCGCTCTCATTTCTCTTCCCAATTTTTCCTCCACTTTTCTTACTTGATTTTCAGAATCTTTTTTGAGCCCTTCCATGGCCCAAGACCATTACATATTTATTTTGGATATTTGGGATGCAGAAGGCTTGACCTTTATGCCTTCCCCTAATGGTAAGCATTGTTCTTCCTCATCTGAAATGATGAGAGAAAATGCCTGTTCACCAAGAAAGTAACCTTCTATAGTATTATTTTCTCCTCCTTTTTGGGCATTTTCCCAACCAGTTACTTGACTTTTGAGTTCTTTATCAAGAGTAGGGTACATTCTGGGGACCTGTAAGATCTCCGTTCCTCCAAGGTGTCACAATCAAGTCTGCACACTGGTTTGGGAGCAACCAGAAACTTTTCTGCCCAGAATTTGTGAGTAGTAGAATTCTTTCTCCAGAACCACCTCCGGTGGTTCAGCCATGCTGGCACTTAGGGCTGAGATTCAGATCAGCTGCTCAATTCTCCCAAGGGTGTAAGGGGAGGGTTCTCAGGGCCAGATCACCACTCAGTGTGAGATTAAGATCAACTGCTCACTTCTTGCAGGGGCTTTAAGCTGAGGTCTCCAACAATGGATGCTGACTGCTGCCTGCCACGGCCACTGCCACTGCAGCCACCACCACCCCTCCTGCTGCCTCTGCCACCATCACCTGGGGCCAGAGCTAGGGGGAAACCCTGCTCACTTCTTGCCCAGTTGAAAAAGCCCTCTCACTGACCTTTGAAGCTGCCTCTGGTGCCTGCCGGTTGAGAGATCTGAGAACCTTTGCTGCTGCTGGGGATTCCACCTCCAAGGCCTTCTCTGGTCCTGCTCCACCCAGTGCCACATGGCCAAGGATGGGCTGTGCTCCATTCCATGTCCAGTGCTACAGGCCTTTCCTGTTGGCCTTCCAGGTGACTCTGAGCTGGAAATTTCCTTCACTTCATCATTCTGTGGTTTCTGCTGCTCTAGAATTTGTTGAGAGTCATTCTTTACAGGTATTTTACAGGCTGTGGGGGGTAGAGCTAGAGTATGTGCGTCTTTCTACTCCACCATCTTGGCTTTTCCCCCACAAGTCTCAGGTGAATTGTTTATCTTGAAAAGTTTACAAGCCAAGACTAAAGTGGAGGAAGAGTTAGTGTAGTACTTTTTATTTAAAGATGAGTGTGCACTTTGTGCAGCATCTGAGATGCAATGGAGCATAGATTCATTCTCTAAGCCAACAATAGCTTTTCACTGACTTATGCTTTAAACTTTAAAGAGTGATTTTTCCACACACACATACCAATACAAGACATAAATGGATATAAGTCAAAAGAGAAAGTATTTTGAGATGTGAATTATCCTTTTCTCTAGAGACAACAATAACGTAAGGGATAATGCCAGATTTGGAGTCAGGAAGACCTGAGTTCAAATCCTTCCTCAGATATTTACTATATGATTATATGGAAAGCACTGAAGCTCTCTCTAGCCTGTTTTTCATCAGTAAGATGGTGAAAATATCATCTGTTTCACAGGATTGCTGTGACAATAAAATTTGATAGCATATGCAAAGTGCTGTAAGTCTTCAAACACTATATAAATGGTAATGGATTGAGGTACTTACTAAAAAGTTTATTGTAGGAAAGCCACTCTATTTTAGATGTCTTATCTTTCAAAAGCACACATTGGATTAACTTTATTTTTAAGGTTCCTTCTAGTTCTAAATCTCAAGATGCTAGGATTTGGGAGAAAAAAATATGCTTTCCTAGAGCATATGAATATGACAAGTATCAGGTTATGGGGATCAATAAAAAATATTGTAGATTGTGATTCTGGGAATTGCATCTGGTATCTTTTCAGGCACCAGTTGGACTCTCTGATGCTCCATTTTTCTTTCCCAAGTCTTCCTAATTCTATGATTCTGACCCTGGGAGAAACCTTCACTTGTGAATTCATTCAAGGACAAGATTGATCCTGGATCAGAACCCAGCGGACATCACAGCCATGAGTTCAGTAGACTCTCAGTCCAGATACCCTCTCTGAAACTATTTTATCTTGTCTACTCACATCCAACTCTAACCAATGCAAGATCTGCCACCTTGAGGACTCTGAAGCCCCTTGGTATCACAAGGACAGACAAATTCCACGATGAGAGCTCCTGGCCAGTAGTCTCTGTTGATTACTGGGATAGAGATTCCAAAACATGTTTTGTTTTACCATTTGTGTTTTTCTTATGGTTGTGGAGACACAGCTGGAGATGCTTCAGGCAGGAATGGTCCTCAAAACCACTCAGGGATCTGAATGTCTCTGTGGACACAATTGACATTTACAAATCACAAGCCTGGTGACAAAATGGAGCGCAGGGACCAAAGAAGTCTTATAATCACCCCCTTGGCCTTATATCATTGCCCCTGTTATTTACATGGGCAGAGCTAAGGTCCCTTTGTGTTTACTCAGATGTGGAGGGAGGACTTGACCTGACTATCTGCCCCAGAACAAAATATTGCAGATCCAGGGGTTCTCTCAGCTGACTAAACCTCAAATGTTTACCACTGATCTAATTCTGGCAGCTCATTGGCTCCTGCCTGGCTTAGGACTTTGTCTAATGTTCAGGAATATGTGGTTTCTTGTGCAGAGAAAGATTTCTCTTTTGTTTCCTGTCTTGCTCCTGTTACTGCTGCTGAAGCTTCCAGTCTCTGAGCACAGGACAGAGAAGTCAGCCTGCCTCCCCCAAATCAGCCCCAGTCTTGTTAGAAACGGGGATCTTGTGATTGGGACTTTTCTCCCCATGTATTCAGTTGAAGTGAGCAGTGTCACAGGAGCAGGATTCTTTCAAAGTAAACCTGATAGAGACTGTCGAAATTACAAGTAAGTGCCAGCCTGTCTGTGCCTCTGACAGGACTGATTTTACAGAATTCTTTATGGAAGAGGCAAACAGGAAGGTGGACCCATGCATTCTAATCCAAGGGTGTTTCTTCCCTGACTTTGTTGATAATGGTCAGTTGCCAGCAATCTGATCTTCTTCCAGAGCTAAAGAGTGATTCTTTCTGTTCCTGTCTGTCTCTTATCTCTCCCTATCTCTGTCTCTGTGTTTGTATTTCCATATGTGTCTGACTGGATGGCTCTTTTCTCACTGATCTTAAGGCAGTTAAAAGATCTGGAGCTTTGCCTTGACTCTGGCCATCATTTAAACACCTCCCATAAAACAAGAGTCCAGTATCCAGCCATGCAAACTCAGATAAAAATAATAATAATTTTAACTCTGAAAATTGAATTTAAGCTTCAAACCACACACGCACACACACACACACAAACACACAAGTTTCTTCCTGAGATATCCCTGACCAATTTCACTGCAAGGATGCTGGCAAACCATAGGTCTTGCAAGGGATTTGAAGGAATAATTTTGGGAGATGAAGAATAGATAGCAACTTTGACCTCTTTTGCATGTCACTGTGTCGGTGCGTCTCTATGGCTTTTGTGTTCTTTATGAATTTTGTATTTCTTTGTGCTTTGCTTTTCCTTCCTCCATATTTCTATTTCTGTTGCTCAAAATAAGGAAACATTTTAATATTTGCTTGAATGTCTTGAATACTTTAAGATATTCCCAATTCTTTTCTAATGCATTATTGTTTACCACCTAGGCTGAGAAATTGATACGTGGCAACAGATGGGTAAAAACGCTCCCATTCTACGTGTAGCATTGGATAAAAAGGCCACTGTAAGCCAAATTTCCTCTATTTTTGCCCCTTGTAATATTTGACACTTTTCCTTTAAAAAATGGTTATTACTGTTGACAGAGGAATTGGTTCCTTTCTCCCTGATTCTAATTGTAGCAAGTGTGAATGAAGAAAGAATGGACACAGGGTTTCACATTCTCAGAAAAAAAAGAGAGGATCAGGATAGAGTGAATGAGATCTTAAGATTCTCGTACGTTTAACTGTCACTTCTCAGAATATAGCGCTGAATTACCTTAAAGACAAGAGTTACTGGAGAAATACTTCTGGATTGTAAATCTTTTGGAGCATATTGACATTAATATGGGATCTGTTTGACCACTAGTTTTTGGACTGCTTCATTAAATTCTTTTTTTAATATAAATTTGTTTAACATTCTACATTTATTTTCGCAAAATTTTGGGTTCCAAATTTTCTCCTTATTTATTCCCTCCCCCACCCCAATACCCCAAGCATCTAATTTCCCCTATCTCCAATCTGCCCTCTCTTCTGTCATCCCTCCCTTCCCTTGTCCCCATCTTCTCTTTTGTCCTGTAGGGCCAGATGACTTTCTATTCCCCATTAACTGTATATCTTATTTCCTAGTAGCAAGAACAATACTCAACAGTTGTTCCTAAAACTCTGAGTTCCAAATTCCCCCCATCCCTCCCTCCCCACCCATTCCCTTTGGGAAGGCAGGCAATTCAATATAGGCCATATCTGTGTAGTTTTGCAAATGACTTCCATAATACTCGTGTTGTGTAAGACCAACTATATTTCCCTCCATCCTATCCTGCCCCCCATTGTTTCTATTCTGTCTTTTGATCCTGTCCCTCCCCAAGTGTTGACTTCAAATTGCTCCCTTCTCCCTTTGCCCTCCCTTCCATCATCCCCCCCTTGCTTATCTCCTTCTCCCCCACTTTTCTGTACTGTAAGATAGGTTTTCATATCAAAATGAGTGTGCATTTTATTCCTTCCTTTAGTCAAATGTGATGAGGGTAAACTTCATGTTTTTCTCTCAGCTCTCCTCTTTTCCCCTCCACTAAAAAGTCTCCTGCTTGCCTCTTGAATGACAGATAATTTACCCCATTCCATTTCACCCTCTCTCCTCCCACTACATTTCTCTCTCACCGTTTACCTTAATTACTTTTAAGATATGGTCCCATCCTATTCAATTCACTCTGTGCTCTCTGTCTCTGTATGTGCGTGCATGTGTGTATGTGTGTGTGCATGCATGCGTGTACATGTGTGTGTGTGTATGTGTATGTGTGTGTGTGTGTGTGTGTGGTCCCACCAACTACCTAGATATTGAAAAGTTTAAGAGTTACAAATATTGTCTTTCCTTGTAGGAATGTAAACAGTTCACCTTTGGTAAGTCCCTTCTGACTTCTCTTTGCTGTTTACTTTTTCATGCTTCTTCTCATTTTTGTGTTTGAAAGTCAAATTTTCTTGTCAGCTCTGATCTTTTCATCAAGAATGCTTGAAAGTCCTCTGCTTCATTGAAAGACCATTTTTTCCCCTGAAGTATTATACTCAGTTTTGCTGGGTAGGTGATTCTTGGTTTGAGTCCTGGTTCCTTTGACTTCTGGAATATCCTATTCCACACCCTTCGATCCCTTAACATAGAAGTTGCTAGATGTTGTGCTATCCTGATTGTATTTCCACAATACTGGAATTGTTTCTTTCTAGCTGCTTGCAATATTTTATCCTTGACCTGGAAATTCTGGAATTGGCCACAATGTTCCTAGGAGTTTCTCTTTTTGGATCTCTTTCAGGCGGTCATCGATGGATTCCTTGAATGCTTATTTTGCCCTCTGGTTCTAGAATATCAGGGCAGTTTTCCTTGATAATTACATGAAAGATGATGTCTACACTCTTTTTTTGATCATGGCTTTCAGGTAGTCCCATAATTTTTAAATTGTCTCACCTGGATCTATTTTCCAGGTCAGTTGTTTTTCCCATGAGATATTTCACATTCTCTTCCATTTTTTCGTTCTTTTGGTTTTGTTTGGTGATTTCTTGGTTTCTCAGAAAAGTCATTAGACTCCATCTGTTCCATTCTAATTTTGAGAGAACTATTATCTTCAGTGAGCTTTTGAACCTCTTTTTCCATTTGGCTAATTCTGCTTTTGAAAGCATTCTTCTTCTCATTGGGTTTTTGAACCTCTTTTGCCAATTGAGTGAGCCTATTTTTCAAGGTGTTATTTTCTTCACCAGTTTTTTGGATCTCCTTTAGTAAGGTATTGACCCGTTTTTCATGCTTTTCTTGCATCTCTCTCATTTCTCTTCTGAGTTTTTCCTCCACCTGTCTAACTTGATTTTCAAAATCCTTTCTGAGCTCTTCCATGGGCTGAGCTCATTGGATATCTATTTCGGATGTTTGGGGTACAGAGGCCTTGAGTTCTATGTCTTTCCCTAATGGTAAGCATTGATCCTCCTCATCAGAAATGAAAGGAGGGACCATCTGTTCACCAAGAAAGTAACCCTCGATGGTCTTATTTTTCTTCCTTTTTCTAGGCATTTTCCCAGCCAGTTACTTGACTTCTGAGATTCCTCTCCACCCCTGCTTAGATCCACCCAGCTAGTGCTTGGGGTCTGAGATTCAAATGCTGCTCCCCAGCCTCAGGGCTTTCAGTGGCGGGTGGGGCTGCTATTCAATGTGAGCTTAAGTTCTGGTGCTCAGGTGAGGGCAGTGCCACCTCCCAGGCTCAGTTCCCTCAGAGGGTTTATTCACAGATCTTCAGTAATGGAGCAGAGCTCCTGCCTGCTCCAGGAGAGCAGCTGCCTCTGCCACTGTCTCTGTTGTTGCCTCCCGAGGGGGCCTGAGTTATGGAGACACCCCACTCCCCTCTCGGCCAGCCCCGAAGTCTCTCTCACTGACCTGTAGCACCTGTGGGTGGAGGGATCTTCGCGGCCGCCGGAGATTCCATCCCTGAAGCCTGCTCGGATCTGGTCCTCTAGGGGCCGCATGGCCAGGGCTGGGCTCTGCTGTCTGGTGCACAACGCACCTTTGGAGTCGGTTTTTCAGGGCTCTCTGCAATGGAAATCTCCTCCACTGCATTGCTGCACAGCTTGCACTGCTCCAGAATTTGTGGGGAGTTCTTTTTACAGGAAATTTATGGGCTGTGGATTTGGAGCTAGCATACGTGAGTCTTTCTGCTCTGCCATCTTGGCTCCTCCTCCTTGATTAAATTCTTGATAATAATTAACTATTTTTAAAAATTGTTTCTCAGTGCCTAACATGGAAGGGAAAAAGTGAGGAAAGAGTAGAACAGGTCCGAATGATCACTCCTGATCTTGACCTGAAGACTTTTAATATCTGCTAGCACATTTTCTGTTTTGACAACTAGAGTACTTCTTATCTCTTAAACATGTTTCTGTGCATTTGTCCACTGATCTCTCCTGGAGAGCCTCATCCCCACCCATGAAAATCCCCATCCTTCCAGGGCTATGATTTATTTCATGAAGTCTTCTTCCACTGGAAAGGTGCCTTACTTTGCTAAGCATTCCTAACTCTCTCTATCACAGACCAAATATTCACCACTGCCATGTGCAACAGGTTTGTGAGCTTATCATGCTTCCCTTGGCAGTATCTGCCAAGTATAGGATTTCTGGGGACAGAAGTTGTTTGAATAACTTATGGGTACATATTGTTGTTATGTGTGTCCTAATACAGAATCAGAAACATTCAGAACACCAACCAGGAAAGACAACTATATCTCTTATCTCCCATTTATATTGATGGGAAAAATTAGGGTATTAGACACTTAGACAATGCCCTGGTGTCAAGGAAAAGGAGGGGGGCCCATGGCACTGAAGGACCAGGTTCCCAATTCACCCCTTGTTCTCTATTTCCTCTAAGTCAGAAACCTTAGGGAAAAAGCACAGATATTGAAGTGTTTTTGACACATGCTTCTAAAAAGGGAAATCTACCATGACCAGCATTCCTAGAAGGCCCAGCAGCAATGGACAAAACCAAAAGGAAGCAGAAATAGAGAAGCTATAAGAAGGAAGATTTTCCTGTGGTCAGGAAACTTTTGTTTATTGTTTTAACTTCCCAGGACCTCTTCATTTATCTCTTAAGTGAATATACTGTATTTGTTACAGGTAATGTTACAGTGGGAATTCCTTTTGAGAATGAGTTGGATTACAAGATTTTCAAAACCTTAATCTCTGTCATTCTGAAATGGTAGACATTAAGTACATATTTCTTTGAATGAATGAGTGAATGAGTAAGAGACTTCAGAATTCAGAATGATACTAGGAAATCAAAGCAAATATTCCTCAGTAGCCCAAACACAAGAGAGGAGCAGTACCAAAACAATACAAAAATAGCTAATACACTCAAAAAGAACTAGAATCCCTTAGATTTGACCTTCATGTAGCTGGAATATCTTCCTTCCTTAAAAGAATTATTTTACAGGCTTTGTTAATAAGTTCTGACTCTCTCCCCTTTAGATGGCTATACAAAAATTACGAGCAAGCCCTGACCCTAATGTTTGCCTCAGAGGAAATCAACAACAACCCTAACCTGTTACCCAACCTTACCCGGGATTCCATCTCTACAACATCTACCACAGTGATAAGAAGACCGTGGAGAGCTCCCCGCAGTGGCTGTCTGGGCGCAGTCAGCTCATCCCTAACTACAGCTGCAGGAAGCAGGACAAGTCTGTGGCTGTCATTGGAGGAACCACATCAGCTCTGTCTGTCCAGATGGGGACCCTGATTGAGCTCTACAAGTATCTACAGGTGGGTAATGTTGACCCTGACATGATCTGAGGCTTCATCAGAGCCCTGAAAGTCAGCATAGTGCAGTGAATAGAGAATGGACTTTGGAGTCAGGAGGCCTAAATTTTAAAAGCTACCTCTGTCACCTGGTGCCTGTGTGACCCTGGTCAACTATCTTCAGTTAATGGTACTCTAAGCAATTCTCAGAGACTATAAATTTCACAGAAGGTGCTAACCTGAATTGGTAGAGGTTGTGTCTTTCCTAGAAATTCCTACTCCCATGACATCATGAGTGCATCATCCTATGCCTACACCTATGATCATAATCAACTCAATTTTGAAAACCTATACATGAGAGAGAGTGAGCCTACACCTTACTTGCTTTCAATTTTTGAGGCATTGCATATAAATTAAGCTGTACAAATAAGAACAGTTCCTTAAGTAAATAAAAGAGTTGGATATTTTTTCAGGGAAAATTGGGCTAAATGGAGGAAATCTTCTATGAACAGAACAGAAAGCAGATAGGTAAGTAAAAAATGAAATAATTTTTATCTCAACTTTCATGTCTGTATATTTTTATTTGTTTTGTCTTTACCTTTAGGATATAGCCTGTACTTGGTATGTAATGGGAACTGACAAAAACAGGGTGAGACTCAGGAGTTACAGTTTTGGAGGTGGGATAAGAGAAGACATCTCTCAGTAAAACCAGGAAGTTCCCCCCACCCTTTGGATGGCACTGTAGTAGCAGCTTTAAACTGATCCAGACCAAGGAAGCTAAAGACAAGGGTTGATAAAGGAAAGCCCATTTGAAAAGATTTTATTATTAATATTCACAAGTTAGATGAATTCAGGTTAAATTGGATTCTAAAGCTGAGGTTTGTAGATTATGCTGAAATTAAATGTCAATTAAATTTAATTCTCCTCCCCCCAGTATATCTGACATCAGGGAAATGTGTTTAATACTGGAAAAATAGTGGTTTTTTGTATTTTTACACATTATGATCAGGATTTTATGCCATTTATGTCATAACCTTAAATGCAATCACTTCAGGATTTCAATAATTTGTTTAAAATCTATGTTAACACTGTAAAATATGTTTTTTATAAATAATGTTAGTGAAAATTGTGAGAGAAATGCAGCTTTTTGATCTGTGAATTAGCAAGTGTTGACTCTCCCCAGACACGGTGAAATGAGGAGCAGCAGGAAAGGAGGGTGAGGATTTGGGGAATTTGGAAAAACTTAAGTTTAGTAGACAGCCAAACTGTCTGTAAGCTGTTAACAATTGTGGGGGTCAAAATGGAAGACACCAGGTGTTCCAAGCCCCTCTTGTACTGTTCATGATTGTTAATCTCTCAAAAGTTTTCTTTCCTTTTATGAATGCAGATCTAATAAATTGTGATATCAGGCCCTGCTTGAGGTGCTTACTGATACAGAAGGAAATCTTTATTAGGTCTAATCCCACAGAAATATTAGATGTGGATGTATGTGTGTTATTTTGTGGTATAATTATTATATAAAAATACTAAATCTTTCCTTTTACTTTTCAATTATTTAATTCAACTATTCAAGTAACTTCCTCTATGAAAGCTCTTGAAATTTTCTGCCAGAAACTAGTCACATGCTGCCAACAATAAATCTTAGGTCTCTTTGCTTGGACTAAAAGCAGGTGTTCAACTTGCAATTTTAGGATATTTTAGTCCAACATACTTTAAACTAACCTAATAATAACAAGTGTGATTTCAAAGTGTTTGAAATTGATCCAGCTCTTTAAAGAAATAGAAGAAAAGATTATAGAGAGCTAGAATTATCACCATCTATCTTTTTAGAAACAGGGAATATATGAATTTGTGGATAATAATCTTTTCTTTTTGCTTTTGACGTGCTAAGTATACTGGGCCTTAGAAAACAAGATGTTAACATTAACGATTATAAATTTGTATTTGATTTTCTTTAAGCCAAAAATATGTCCTGAAGAAAATAACAACAGAGTCTGAGTGTCCTCTCCTATCAAGATAATCATGGTAAATGAGTATTTAACACAAAAGAAATTTGTTATTTAGCATTAAGAAATTTGTTAGCTGAGTGTCCCGGGAAAGTTACGTTCTGTCTTTTGGCTTTAGTTTACTCTTCTGTAAGGGGATAATAATAGTACCCACCTCCCAGGGTCATTGTGAGGATCACAGGATGGTGAAGTGTCACAATGCTTGGCATAGGGCAAATTCTATATGAATGTTAAATATTTTTAATTATTTCTTTAATTTGATGTGATTGCTTCATAGTTGATAATTTTATATTGGCTTTTAGATGTGATTAGTATGCAATGCTGATGGTGACAAGATGAGTGATTTTAATTGTGAGGTAATTTGGAAGACCTGAATTGAGGCCACCTAATTGGTGCTGGGTTACATTTCATGTTTTAAATACACTATATTTTTTATGGTATTGTTATGCCTCTAAAATTTTCTTATATAGCATTATTTAGTACACTACCAGCAATTTCTATAAATATCAATATAAACAATCAGCAGTTAGCAAAGAAGTTATAATCTAGATGTTGTTCGATTTAGAATTGTACTGTTAAAATAAAGGAATGAGTTAGAAAGCTATTCAGTCTATCAGCCCTACTGACCACATACTGTAATAGTTTGAAGTATTATAATTTATCAACTTAAATTTCCAGGGTTTTTTTATATTTAAGAGAAATTTACACCTAAAATTATGTTATCAGTTATCACAATTATGGAACAGCTCATTGGAATCATTATTATAATGTTAAAACCTATCAAGTATTTTCATAGACATTTTAAAAAGGAAAACTGGTAATTGTATGAAGGAAAAAACTTTTAAAATATCCTTTGTAAATCTACAAGGATTCTTGGAGTCATATAGTTGTAAATTGTTCTCAACTCCATGCAAGAGTTTCCTGTGTTGTCGAATTCCTACTGAATGAATGGGAATACTTGCACAAAAAACGGGGGTGTAATTGTCAAGCTTGCTTATGATTTAGAGTGAGTTTCATCTAAGGATATATTTATATATGTATGTTAATTTGATGGTTTATAACAATTGGCCAGTGTTGCTTTTCTAGGGACCTAAGTGAACTATCACATATTCTCTGTCTATGAGGTATTCCAAAATGAAATTATTTTCTTGATTTTCAGTGCTATATTTTAAGACAAAAGAGAGAAAGAGATATGGAGTAAATTTTTAAATGCCTGGTAAATTTTGCCATTGTGATAAGACTAATTTAATGGATTATATAATTTTTTTGTTTCAAAAAAGTGAATATCCTCTCTATTGCAATCAATTTTTTGACTTGAGGACTATTTTTGATGCTGTTATAACCACGTCTCTGCTAGTAATTCCATACCAAATTTCTATTATCAAGGTAGACACAGTGGAGGGTTGCCATTGAAATACAGGTTCTATTAATCATTAGATGAATAACAACTCACCTGAATTTCCGTGATTAGCAGCAAGTGGAAAAGACCTTGTTGATTTTTGTACATATAGGTCCTTTTCTTTTCTTTTTTTAACTCCTGAGGATACAGACCTTGTAATGGTATTGCTAGGTCAGAGGGTATGCATGGTTTTATAGCCCTTTAGGCATAGTTCCAAATTGATCTACAGAATGGTTGAATCAGTTCACAACTCCATCAATCCTTCATTAAAGTTTCATTTCCCCCACATCCCCTCCAGCAATTCTCATTTAGCTTTTCTGTCCTATTAGACAATCTAAACGGTATGAAGCAGTACCACAGAATTGTTCAAATTTGCATTTATCCAATTTATAATGAGTTAAAGTATTTCTTAATATGACTATAGATGGTTTTCCTTACTTCATCTGGAAGTTGATCATATCTTTCGATCATTTATGAATTGGGAAATGGCTCTTATTTTTATAAATTTGACTCACTTCTCTATATGTTTAGGAAATGAGGCCTTTAGCACAGAAACTTGCTTCAAAATTTTTTCAGTTCCTACTGCTAATTGTATTTCCCTCCATACTACCCTTCACTGTTTATTCCTTTACTCTTTCCTTTCACCCTATCTCTC
This sequence comes from Bettongia penicillata ogilbyi, assembly GCA_023548195.1. NCBI lineage: Eukaryota > Metazoa > Chordata > Mammalia > Diprotodontia > Potoroidae > Bettongia > Bettongia penicillata. The sequence continues at coordinate 1,270,520 of JAJHZJ010000207.1, read as the reverse complement.
CTCCAATGTGTTTTGATCCTGAATACCCCCTCCTCCAATCTAGCTTTATTGCTGTTATTCCTCATTTCCTTCCCCTATCCCATTTCCCTCCTTACTTTGTGTAGGGTAAGATAGATTTCTATATCCAATTGAGTGTGTATATTATTCCCTCTTTCAGTCAATTCTGATGTAAATAAAGTTCACTCACTCTCTCTCACCTCCCCCCTCTTCTCCTTCATTGTTAAAACATTTTTCACCTTTTTCATGTGAGATAATTCACCCCATTCTACCTCTGCCTTTCTCTTTCTCCCAGAATACTTCACTCTCACCTCTTAGTTTTATGGTTCTTAGATACTATCCATTCACATTCTGTGCATACCAACATCCTATGCCCATATATATATATATATATATATATACACATATATATTATATGTGTATATTCATATGCATACATACATACATATATGCATACATGTATATGTGTGTGTGTATACTCCTAAATACCCTAATAATGAGAAAGGTCTTACGAGTTAAAAATATCTTCCCATGTAAGACTATAAACAATTTAACCTTATTAAGTCCCTTGTGAATTCCCTTTCTTGTTTACCGTTTTTTATGTGTCTTGTATTTGAAAGTCAAACTTTCTATTCAGTTCTGGTATTTTCATCAAGAATTCTTGACAGTCCTCCATTTCATTGAGTATCATTTCTTTCCCTGAAGGATTAAACTCAATTTTGCTGGGTAGGTGATCCTTGGTTGTAATCCTAGCTCCTTTTCCCTACAGAATATCATACCAAGTCCTCTAATCCTTTAATGTAGAAACTGCTAGATCTTGTGTTTTTCTGACTGTGACTCCATGATACTTGAATTGTTCCTTTCTGGTTGCTTGTAATATTTTCTCCTTGATCTGACAACTCTGAAATTTGACTGTAATATTCTCAACAGTTTTCAGTTGGGGATCTCTTTGAGGAAGTGATCAGTGGATTCTTTCTATGTTACCCTCTGGTTCTAGAATATTTGGGCAGTGTTCCTTGATCCTTTCTTGAAAGATGATGTATAACTTCTTTTTTTATGGCTTTCAGGTACTCCAATAATTCTTAAATTCTCTCCCCTGGATCTATTTCCTAGGTCAGTTGCTTTTCCAATGAGATATTTAATGTTGCTTTATATTTTTTCATTCTTTTGGTTTAGTTTTATTGTGTTTTTTTTTTTTATTTCTCATAAGGTCAATAGGTTCCATTTGATCCATTCTCATTTTTATGCAGTTGTTTTCTTCGGTGAACTTTTAGACCTCCATTTCTGTTTTACCAATTCTACTTTTTAGGCATTACTCTTCTCATTGACTTTTTGGACCTGTTTTACTATTCGGTCTAATTTGTTTTATTAAGGTGTTATTTTCTTCAATATTATTTGTGTCTACTTTAGCAAGCTGTTGACTTGTTTGTCCTGAGTTTCTTGCATCATTCCAATTTCTCTTCCCATTTTTCTTCTGCCTTTCCTACTTGATTTTCAAATATTTTTTGGACCTTTTCTTTTTCTTTATTTCTTTAATATAAATTTATTTATTTAACTTTTTACATTCATTTATACAAAATTTGGGGTTCCAAATTTTTTCCCCATTTATCCCCTCCCCCCACCCTAATACACCGAGCATTTCCCCTATCATCAATCTACTATCTCTTCTATCATCCCTCCCTTCTCTTGTCCCCTTCTTCTCTTTTGTCCTGTAGGGCCAGATGACTTTCTATTCCCCATTAACTGCATTTCTTATTTCCTAGTAGCAAGAACAATACTAAAACTTTGATTACAAATTCTCCCCATCCCTCCCTCCCCACCCTTTGGGAAGGCAGGCAATTCAATATAGGCCCTATTTGTGTAGCTTTGCAAATGACTTCAATAATAGTCGTGATGTGTAAGACTAACTATATTTCCCTCCATCCTATCTTACCCCCATTGTTTCTATTCTGTCTTTTGAAACTGTCCCTCCCCAAGTGTTGACTTCAAAATGTTCCCTCCTCCCATTGCCCTCCCTTCCATCGTCTCCCCCACGCTGCTTACCTCCTTCTCCCCCACTTTCCTGTATTGTAAGATAGGTTTTCATACCAAAATGAGTGTGCATTTTGTTCCTTCCTTTAGTCGAATGTGATGAGGGTAAACTTCATGTTTTTTCTCAGCTCTCCTCTTTTTCCCTCCACTAAAAAGTCTCCTGCTTGCCTCTTGAACGAGATATAATTTACCCCATTCCATTTCACCCTCTCTCCTCCCACTACATCTCTCTCTCATCGTTTACCTTAATTTCTTTTAAGATATGGTCCCATCCTATTCAATTCACTCTGTGCTCTCTGTCTCTGTATGTGCGTGCATGTGTGTATGTGTGTGCACGCACGCATGTACGTGTGTGTGCACATGTGTGCACGCACGTGTGTATGTGTGTGTGTGGTCCCACCAACTACCCAGATATTGAGAAGTTTTAAGAGTTACAAATATTGTCTTTCCATGTAGGAATGTAAACAATTTAACTTTGGTAAGTCCCTTATGACTTCTCTTTGCTGTTTACTTTTTATGCTTCTTCTCATTCTTGTGTTTGAAAGTCAAATTTTCTTTTTAGCTCTGGTCTTTTCATCAAGAATGCTTGAAAGTCCTCTGTTTCATTGAAAGACCATTTTTTCCCCTGAAGTATTATACTCAGTTTTCTTGTGTAGATGATTCTTGGTTTTAATCTTAGTTCCTTTGACTTCCTGAATATCCTATTCCATACCCTTCGATCCATTAATGTAGAACCTGCTAGATCTTGTGTTATCCTGATTGTATTTCCACAATACTGGAATTGTTTCTTTCTAGCTGCTTGCAATATTTTCTCCTTGATCTGGGAATTCTGGAATTTGGTCACAACGTTCCTAGGAGTTTCTCTTTTTGGATCTCTTTCATGCAGTGATCGATGGATTCCTTGAATACTTATTTTGCCCTCTGGTTCTAGAATATCAGAGCAGTTTTCCTTGACAATTTCATGAAAGATGATGTCTAGGCTCTTTTTTTGATTATGGCTTTCAGGTAGTCCCATAATTTTTAAATTGTCTCTCTTGGATCTATTTTCCAGGTCAGTTGTTTTTCTAATGAGACATTTCTCATTCTCTTCCATTTTTTCATTCTTTTGGTTTTGTTTTATGATTTCTTGGTTTCTCAGAAAGTCATTAGCCTCCATCTGTTCCATTCTAATTTTGAGAGAACTATTATCTTCAGTGAGCTTTTGAACCTCTTTTTCCATTTGGCTAATCCTGCTTTTGAAAGCATTCTTCTTCTCATTGGCTTTTTGAACCTCTTTTGCCAATTGAGTGAGCCTATTTTTCAAGGTGCTATTTTCTTCAGCATTTTTTGTGGCCTCCTTTACCAAGGTATTGACCCGTTTTTCATGCTTTTCTTGCATCTCTCTCATTTCTCTTCTGAGTTTTTCCTCCACCTGTCTAACTTGACTTTCAAAATCCTTTTTGAGCTCCTCCATGGCCTGAGCCCTTTGGATATCTATTTCCTATGTTTAGGATACAGAGGCCTTGACTTCTATGTCTTTTCCTGATGGTACGTATTGTTCTTCTTCATCAGAAAGGGAGGAAACATCTGTTCACCAAAAAAGTAACCTTCTATGGTCTCATTTTTTTCCCCCTTTTCTGGGCATTTTCCCAGCCAATTACTTGACTTCTGAGATTCCTCTCCACCCCCGCCCCAGCTAGTGCTTGGGGTCTGAGATTCAAATGCTGCTCCCCAGCCTCAGGGCTTTCAGTGGCAGGCAGGGCTGCTATTCAGGGTAAGATTAAATTCAGGTTCTCAGGTTGGGGTAGAGCCACCTCCCAGGCTCAGTTCCCTCAGTGGGTTTATTCAGAGACCTTCAGTAATGGATCTGAGGTCCCACCTGCTCCAGCAGTCCCCGGCAGCCACTGCCTCTGGCGTTGCCTCCCAAAGGATCCTGAGTTATGGAGACACCCTGCTCCCCTCTTGGCCAGCCCAGAAGTCCCTTTCACTGACCTGTAGTGCCTGTGGGTGGAAGGATGCTCGTGGCCACCAGAGATTCTGTCCCTGAGGCCTGCTTGGATCTGTTCCTCTCGGGGCCATGTGGCCAATGCACCGCTGGGCTCTGCTCCAGGCTCGGTGCGTGATGGACCTTTAGGGTCGGTTTTTCAGGGCTCTGTGGAATGGAAATCTCCTCCACTGCGTTGCTGCATGGCTTGCACAGCTCCAGAATTTGTGGGGAGTTCTTTTTGCAGGTAATTTATGGGCTGTGGGTTCGGAGTTAGCATATGTGAGTCTTTCTACTCCGCCATCTTGGCCTGGAGCTTTTCAATGACCTGAGACATTCATATTTTTCTTGAAGTCTTTGATTAAAGGAGTTTTTCCTTTCTTGTCCTCTTCTGAGTGTGTGCTTTATATAGTAACTTTCAGTAGTCAGATTTCTTTACCCATTGTTTGCTCATTCTCTTAGACTGTTCATTGACTTTTAATTCTTTGTTAAAGTACTATTCTGCTTCCAGGATGGAGGGTGCACTGTTCCAAGTTTCAGGGGGTTTGTGCAATTGTTTTCATTGCTACTTCTAGGTACTTGTAATTTTTCAGTTCTTCCAAGATGTCATGACCTCAGGAGAGGTGTTCACTACTCTCCTGACCTGTGCTGTGGTCATGACTGACCACAAGTATGTTTTTTCCCCTGGTACTGTGAGGAAGGTCCTTGCTCCACTGAGACTACAATCTCTGCTATATTAGCACTCCATCTCACTCTGGAATTCCACCCAGATCTGTGAACCAGATCTGAGTGTGGGTAAGGCAACAGAGTCTTTCCTTAGTGCTTTCAAAAAGACCTCTCTAGTCTCCTCCTGACTAGCTGTTTGAACTCTTTACCATCTCTGGACTGAGAGCCCTGGAGGTAGTCACTGTTGATTTAGTCATTCCCAAGGTCTGCTCTTGATTTCCTGGAGCTGGGGCTTGCTGGTTCAACCTATGCTGGACTGCACTCCCCTCTCACCCAGATGTGATGAATCTTTCCTCTTGACCTTCCAAGGTGTCTTGGACTGTGAATTTGTTTCACTCCATCTTTTTTCAGGATGTTAAAATTCTTTTAATAAATCAATTAATTTATTTTTAGTTTTCAACATTCACTTCCATAAGTTATAATTTTCTCCACCTCCCTCCCCTTCCCCTTCCCACAATGGCATGCAATCCAATATAGCCTCTACATATGCATACTTACTAAACATATTTTCTCATTAATTATGTTGAATAGAAGAAATAGAACAAATGGGAGGAACCATGAGAAAGAAAAAAAAAACAAAGCAAAAGAAAGAGCAAATAGCATGCTTCCCTCTGCATTTAGACTTCAGAGTTCTTCCTCTGGATGTGGATGGAATTTTCCACCATGAGTCTTTTGGAATTGTTTTAGGTCCTTGTATTCTGAGAAGATTTAAGACTACTGAAGTCCTGCATTGTACACTATGGCTGTTACTGTGTACAATGTTCTCCTGGTTCTGCTCAGTACACTCAACATGAAATCATATATGTCTTTCGAGGTTTTTCTGGCTTGCCTGTTCATCATTTCTTATGTACTATAAGTTTCTCTCATCTTCTACCAATCCATTGTGCTTTAATTGCTTTTTTCCTTTAGACATTTTTATATTAAACTTAAATTCTTCCCTTTTAAGTTTCACTTTATTGATCTTTGCTACTAATTATTGCGGTAGATAGGTGGTTCAGTGTATTGAGTGACAGGCCTGGAATCAAGAAGACATCTTTGTGAGTTCAAATCTAGCCTCAGCCACTTGCTAACTGTGTGACCCTGAGAGAATCCCTTAACCTTGTTTGACTCAGTTTCTTCATCTGGAAAAAATGTACTGGAGAAGGACATGGCAAACCAATCTAGTATCTTTGCCATGAAAATCCTGAAAGGGATCATGAACAGTCAGACACAACTGTAACAACTCAATAAGAGAAGAACTAATTCTAATTTGGAAGTGATAATTTGATCATGACTGTTCATTTTATAATGTTTCCATACAAGCCATGAATAAACAAGCTAAAATAGAAAGAGCAATGAGGGAATTACATGGGACTCTGCAAATACTCTCTTCTAGACTTCAATCCATGAAATAGTCAACAGATGTTAAATATAATTGTTCATCCAAGAGTAAAACTACAGGCTACTTACATCAATCCACATTTGATCAGTTTTTCCACAAACATATAAGAAAAATGTTCCTAAAATGTTTGCTGAAATCAAGATATGCTACATATATTGCATTACATTTCCCTAATCCATTAATGAGATAATGCAATTACATTATCAGATTATGTAAGTTTTTTGAAAATTTGAGAGGTTATTTAAACATGATTTATCCTTAGTGAATGCTTACTGTTTCTCAGTGATCACAAAATTCTTTTTAAAATGAGCATGTACCATCTATGTACTAGTTAAAGTGATTTCATATGAACTTAAAATGCAAGTATTATTCAATATATTAATAATATATATTACTATGTTAATAACATAATTATTATATTTAATAACAAATAATTATCATTATAATAAATAGTATTATAATTAATATATAACAATATATTAATAATATATAATTCTAGTCATTACATGGCATATTCTAGTGTTCAACTCGGAGTCTGCAATATTTAAAGTTTAATGACATCTTTTTTTTTTTTAGAAAAAAATTGATTTCTGTATAAGTCCTCTGGTAAGAATAGCTTTATTTATCAACCTCAGTAAAGATCCAACAAGATATAAAGTACTTGTTGTAATGGAATGTAGCTTCTAAATTGCATTTAAGATGTGTCCATGGCTTTCTTATGTAGTTGGCTTAATATTCAGTGTTCAAGTAAATAAACTTTGAATATGAAAAAATGAATACCTCTTATGTGTTTAATCAACTGAGAAATGGTCTTGCCTAGTTAAAGTATCATGTCTACAATGGAGTAGATTGGTTATAATCCCACAGTTGAACATTAACCACTACTATATTCTTAGATCTCAAATTTTCCCATGTTTCTTTCACATCTAGATCACCTTTGGGCCATTTGATCCCATCCTAAATGACAAGGCTCAGTTTCCTTCTCTTTACCAGATGGCCCCCAGGGACTCTTCCCTACATAAAGGTCTGGTCAGATTGATGACTTATTTTCAGTGGACATGGGTAGCTTTGGTTACAGTGGATGATCTCAGAGGTGAGGAATTTGTTCGGGAAATGACACTAGAAATGGCAAATAATGGTGTCTGTGTATCCTTCACAGAGAAGATTCCTGTCAGTGAGAGAAGACACATGGAATCAGAGGTGATATTCATGCCAAGGATCATGGTATCAACATCCAAAGTGGTTTTTGTTCATGGTGACACAGATTCATTGATGATCTTGAGATATTCACAAATTCCTCTTCTCCCAATTACGAAGGTGTGGGTCACCACTTCTTACTGGGATATTACCATGAGACCACAATATACTGATGGTTATAATTTCCATGGGGCACTTACATTTTCACACCTAACAAAAGATGTTCCTGGTTTTAAACCTTTTCTCAGAACTGTGAATCCTGATAAATACTCAGATGACATTGTACTGAAGGAATTCTGGCATTCCCTATTTGGATGTACAGATGAACCTAAGAAGGTGAAGCAGAAGGAATGTTCCTCAAATGCCTCCCTGGAGACTTTGCCTTTGCTTTATTTTGACATGACCATGTCTGACTTGAGTTATACCATCTATAATGGTGTATATGATGTGGCTTGGACTCTCCATGAAATGTTCTTAATGAAATCAGAAGAAAGATCCATGGTAGAGGGAGAAAGCTGGGTGCCTCAACCATGGCAGGTAACATACCTTTAAAGTGTGTGTTTTCCACTGTCAAACAATGACAAATTGACCCAGAAGTGCACATCCTGGAGTTGTCCCAAAGTTTATTTGAGCTGGGAACCAGTTAGTCAACAAATATTTAGCAAGTGCCTACTATGTAACAGGCACTGTGTTAAGGGTTACAGATATAAAGAAATGTGAACTACAGTCTCTCATCTCAAGTATTTTAGTCTAATTGAGGACATAACATGTAAACAAAGTTATACAAGCAACTTTGATACATGAAGCATAAATATGAAATAATCAACAGAGGGAAGGTATTAAAATAGTAAAGTGCATTTTATAGAATGTGAGGTTTTAGCTGAGATCCGAAAAACGCTTGGTAATTTAGGATGCATAGTTGAGGAGAGAGAACATTCCAGGCATGAAAGATAATCAGAGCGCTGGAAGCCAACAAGTGGAGTGTCTTGTTTGAGGAACAGCTAAGATATCAGTGTCACTGGTTCCTGTAAAAAAATTTTTGGAAAGGTGGGAGACAGGTTATAGGGGACTTTAAAGTAAAAAAGAGACGGTTTTGTACTTGATGCTGGAGATTATCGTCACTGGAGATTATAAAGTCAAATTTGAGAGTTTGGAAAATCTTTTTAACAGCTGACTGGAGAAAATAGTGTGGTCAGGAAAGTGTTGTGGTAGGCAGATCAACCATATCACTATTGCAGTAGTCCTGGCTAAAAGTGTTGAAGGCCTGAACCAAGGTGGTTGCAATGTCAGAGGTGAGAAGATGGTGAATATGGAAGATGTTATGAATGTAAAATCAATAGAATTTGATAAGAGAATGGATATGGGTGATTAAGAGAAAAGGAAGAGTCAAGGATGACACCCAGTAGGGGGCCTGGGTGAATTGACGTATAGTTGTACCCTCAACGGTAATGGAGAAGTTTAAAGGAAGGGAGGGTTGGAAGGGGGAAAGGGGAAGAAGAAGACAATGAGTTCAGTTTTGAACATATGGAATTTAATGAATCTACAGGGCAACATATTTTAAATGAGTTTTTTATTGACATTTTCTATTTCTTACATCATTATAGTATCCCATAAATCCTTCCCAAATCCCTCCTAAAAATCCATCTCATATAACATATATATATATATACACATATGTGTGTGTATGTATTTAGAGAAGAAAAATAAGTGAATACAACTGATGGATGAATTTGAAAAGTCCCAAAACCAGTGTAATGTGTAACACCTGTGAACCTCTCATTTCCATGAAGGAGTAAGTTGAGGGTGTCTTCTCACGTCTCTTTATTCTGAATCCTGCATGATATTTATTAATTTGTTTTATTTGTTTTTTATTTGGGGGAGATTCACTTTTCCTTTGAGTTACATTGTTGTAATTACTAAGTATATTGTTTTCTTGGCTCTGCTTATGTCACTTTATACCTGTTCATATAGATCTTCCCATACTTTGCTAAATTTATTGCACACATTTTTTTTACATTCTATCATTTTAGAATGTTGAGATGATAATTCTGTCCCTCCTTACATCCCCTCTTTCACACATTGAGAACAAGGAATATGATTTTGGTTATACTTGCAAGATCATGAAAACATTTAGATACTAGCCATGTTGGAGGAAAAAAGGAAGAAAAATAAAGTTTAAAAAGTATGATTCAGTCAGAATTCACCACTTCTCTCTCCAGAGAAGGATAGTATTTTCATCACGGGTTCTTTGCAATTGTCTTGGATTGTTGCCCTACTCAAAATGGCTGTATCTTTCACCCTGTTCACCATCACAATATTGCTGTACATCATTCTCCTAATTATGCTAACTTCATGAGTTCATGTAAGTCTTTCCAGGATTGGAATGTGACATCTTGGAAGGCAAAGGAGCTAGCATTAGTACCAAAAAAAAACCTACCCATCAAAAATAAGTACAACCTTTCAGGTGAAAAGGGATATTTAATGACAGAGAGGACTTTCAAGAATTCTTCATGAAAAGGCTAGAGTTGAGAAAATTTGGCATTCAAACACAAGATTCAAGAGAAGCATGTGAAGGTAAACATGAAAGAACAATTATCAGTGACTCACTAAAGTTACATTCTTTACATTCCCATGCTGGAAGATGACACACGCAATTCCAAAGACTAGGACAGTTAGTAGTCTACATAGATGGAGACTATGAGTATGAGTTGATTATCTTGGGATAATTTTTATAAAATGAAGGGGTGAGAAAATGTGATGCACTAGGAGAAGAAAGAAAGGAGGAGAAGAATGGAGAAAATTCCCTCATGTAAAAGAGGCATGAAGAGAAAGATTTTACATTGTAAGAGAAAATTGGGGGGCAACCCTTAATCTCATTCTCACAGAAATTGGCTACAGGTTAGAAGAATGCATGTGTGTATGTGTGTGTATACACACACATATTTATCCATACTTATACACACACAAAAACAGAAACACACAACACACACACGTGTGTGAATTTGGTAAAAACTTGGTGATAAGAGAAATTGGTGGAGAAAAATGGAGAGCAGTTTCAGGGAGAGAGTGTTCACAAGGAAAACAAACTCTTGAAGAGTGACAGTGTAAAAAACATATAAATAGAAAAAAATAGAATGGAGGGAAATACTCAGTAGTTGCAATTGTGAATGTGAATGGGATGAACTCACCCATAAAATGGAAGGGGATAATTGAAACCAGACTCCAAGAAGATGTTGTTTCCTAGAGACACAATTGAAACCTAAAGTTATATGAAGAGTTAAAATAAGATACTGAAACAGAATCTAGTATGATCCCACCAAAGGAAAGAGCAGAGCAGTGGTAGCAATGATGTCAAACAAAGTAAAAGCAAAAAATGGACCTAATTAAAAGAGATGATCTGGAAAATGTCACATAACTAAAAGGTACCAATAAAGTAATAGAAATAAAGTATAGTACAATAAAGTAATAGAAAAAATTTACAAGTTTCTCTGAAAAAGGCAACACTTCTCAAATATTTATGGATCTGAGTCAAGTATATAATAATAAAAGTCAATACCTAATAAATAGTCAGAAGATATGAACAGGCAGATTTAAGAAGAAAACAAAGCTCTCTATAGCCATATAACATTTTTTCTAAATCACTATTGATTTCAATAATTAAATTTAAAAATTAAATTTAATTCAAAAATTTAATTAAAATTAAAATTAAATTTAATTCAAAAATTAAAAATTAAATTTAATTCAAAAATTAAAATTAAAAGAGCTCTCAGAAAGTACCTCCTATCTATCAGAAATGATAAGTGCTGAAGGGGATGAGAGAGACAGGTATACTTATAAACTGTTGCTAGATTTGTGAACTGGTGTGTACATTCTTTTTGTTTTCTTATGACTCACCATTTCCTTTATTTGAACAAAATAGTGAATAATGATACCCTAGCTGGGGGAAAAATGGTGGTTTAGGGTTTAAACCAGTTCTTCTTTTTGAAAGCTTGTGTCTAGCAATTTTAGCCCCAGAATGTTTGGGTTTAGAATGAGCAGGTTTAGGGTCAGTAGACTTTGCAGCCTTGGAATCACTGGGCTTTGTAGTCCCAAAATCAGACTTGGCTGCCTTGAGATTGGACTTGACTGGCTTGGGATTGGACTTGGCAGCCTGGGAATCAAACTTGATGACCTTAGCACCATATCTGGTGACTTTGGGGCCAGATTTGGTAGCCTTTGGATTAGATTTACTGACCTCAGCAGCAGATTTGGTGACCTTGGGGTCAGTGAATTTAGCAGCCTTGAGATTAAAGGGCTTGGAAGCCTTGGTGGCAGTGGTTCTGGCAACCTTAGAGTAAGGCTTTGTGATTGTGGGGCCTGGACGTTTGGTGCTAACTTTAGGGCCTGGATGCTTGGTGGCAATCTGGTGGCCAGAATATCAGGCACTGACCTTGGGGATCTTGGGCTTGAAGAGCTTAGCTTTGGAGGCCTTGGTACTCAGAGCTTTAATGGTCTCTTATTGGGCCTTGATGGCTTTGACATTATTGGTCTGCGTTGTCTTCAGCCCGTTTTTGTTGTATTTCTGGAAAAAATGAATATTTATCATAAATTTAAGGTCATCTCTTTTCAGAGACTCATATTTGCATGACTTAGGTTTCTTGATGTGATTTCTGTGCCATTTTCATGATTGGTTGTGGGGGGTATGGTTCTTAGACATAGCCATCTTTTACACCATAGCCTGGGCTAACAGACACTCCACTGACCAGGACTCCGCCAACTGGAAGAGGACACTTTTCTCATTATTAGGGTAGTTAAAAAGGAGTATATATTGACCAAGGGCACAGGTGTGAGTTGGATATGAAGGTATGTTAGATAAAAAATAAAACTAAACGTTGAGAGAGAGGAATGTCCTGGGAGAAAGAGAAAGATAGAGGTAGAGTGGAGTAAATTGCCTCACAATAGTGGCAAGAAAAAGCTTTTACAGTGAAGGAGAAGAGGAGGGATGTAAGGGGAAGTGAGTGAACCTTATTCTCATCAGAATTAGCTCAAATAGGGAATAACATATGCCTTCAAATGGGTGTATCAGTCTACCTTCCCCTTTAGAAAAATAGATGGGGAAGGGGATAAGAGAAGAGGGTGTGATAGAATGGAAGTCAGATTGGGGAAGGAATGATCAGAAGCAAAACACTTTTGAGGAGGGACAAAATGAAAAGAGAGAGAATGGAATAGGAGGAGTGGGGAATAGAAGGGAAACATAGTTGATAGTAGTAATTGTGAAAAAAAATTTAGGAGCAAGTTCCTCTGAAAATGGCATTTCTCAAACATTCAGAGAACTGAGTCAAATTTATAAAAATAGTGTCTATTCTTTGACTGATAAGTGATCAAAGGTATGTTTTCAGATGAATTAATCAAAGCTATGCATAGCCATGTGAAAAAAATTCTAATTCATTATTGATTGGAGAAATGCAAATTACATTTCTGAGGTACTACCTCATTAGACGATACTAATAGGTAATACTGCCTATTAGATGAAGTAGATAAATTACAAATATTGGAGGATATGTGGGGAAAAATGAGACTTTATTGCACAGAGATGTGAATGGATTCAACTATTCTGTAGAGTAATTTGGCATGATGGGATAGAGGAAAAACTTAAACTGAGTGTACTGGAAAGAGTGGAGACCACCTCAACAACATTCCTGAAAGCTTGAGGGGAAGATGTGGCCTTCTTTAGGAATCTGAGACATATGTAAGCATGGGAGTTGGACAAAGCTTACAGGAACTATATATGTCTTGATTTATTTACATATTATCTCTACTATTGGAATATTAGATCTTTGAGAGCAGGGATTGATTTTATCTTCCTTTGCACTTTCATTTCTTCTATTGGTGCAAAAACATATAATATGTACTTAATAAAATCTTATTAACTATGGAATAAATTCCAAGCAACTCTTGGGTCTCCCTTCTAGGAGTTTGCTAACCAGTTTGCTGACCAGGTGCTGACTGGAATTTCTCTTCTCTTACAGCTCCACTTATTTCTAAAAAATATCCACTTTAACAACAGTGCTGGTGAGCAGGTTTTTATGGATAAGAATAGAAACCCTGAGGCTCAATATAACATCCTAAACTATGTAACCTTCAATACGGATGCTGAAGCTCTGGTGAAAGTTGGACAGTTTATCCCCAAGGCTGAGACTGGCCAAGATTTCATCATTAATGAGGAGGCCATAGTGTGGGGCTTTACATATTATGAGGTCAGAAATAATTGTAATATCACCATTTTTATGGGTAGAATATTCTTCCTTCACACTGATTTCTTTTCCATTTGCAGCAAAATTGTTGGTGAAAAACGTCAAATAAGCAGTCCATCGGGTGATTTTAAACTTGAGATGGTTAGTACCATGGGAGATAGAGATAAAATGGGCTTTAAAGCTCATCTTGCTCAGCCATATCATTTGACAGAAATAAGAAACAGACATACAAAGGTACAGATTGGCCCAGTGTCCTCTGATTCAAAGGCCGGTGTTTTTGTAAACTATTTGGCATTTTTGTGACTGATAACACCCAACCATTCATCTTAATTCCGTGAAAATGTTTCATTCAATCATCTTACCTCATAGAGCCTAGTAATGAGTTTGACATATAATTTCCGAAACACATTCCATTTCTAAACCCAAGTCATTTCTCTATAGGATTGTGAAATTACCTTTTGCACTTACAATGAAATCAGTACCAACTTTGGATTATCTGTATTCAGCATGCAGACTGATTAAGTATATTTTAAGTCAATCACATATATTTCCTTTGGTAACTTGTATCATAACCATTAAATAAAACATAGTTGACACTGAGAATTACAAAATGCAAGATAAATAAGAACCCCAAGATAGTATTTTGTTCAAATTCCTCCTTCTACAAATGATTAAAGTCCACGAAGTGGACTTTAAGAGGTTCAGCCAGTTTTCCACGGCAAGTTGCAGAAATGGGACTAGTATCTAGGTCTGTTTCCAACCCAGGCCAGTGCTCCCTCTAGACACATTCCATGAACGTGTGAACAATTCTCATGTTTCTCCTACAGAATAAGCTCACTTTGCCCCAAATCGATATCATTCACCCTCTAACAATGATATACCACCCTCGGTCCTTTTAATTTCCAGAGCCATCATGCAGTTTACTCCTTTGTCTCTAGATTCCCTGTTCCACATGCAGTGAAAGTTGTGGACCTGGGTTCAGGCAAACCCCACTGGAGAGACAGCCTATCTGCTGTTTAAACTGTTCTCTCTGTCCTGAGGGGGAGATCTTCAATCAGATGAGTAAGTGCCTGCAGGTAGCTTTCCTCCTATACCCACTGGACCAAATAAACTGGTGTTTTGCTCTAGGGTCACATAGCAGCTCTGTCACTGCCTGAACAATGGAATATACAGCAGAAAAGTGAGTTTGGGAAAAGTTCTCAGCTAATGTGCAAGTGATTCAATGAATGGTTAGAATTTGGGGTTCAGTTCACTTTACTATTCAAAATGAAACCAACAAAATAAAAAAAGTAGCTATCTTGCCCTATCTCTTTGAAAAAGACATTTCATTGGTCTTGCTATGTTTTCAAATGCAATGGGATAGTTAGCTGGATTGTGAAGGAGTATGTATTCTGCAAAATATTTATGATTGTGAGGAATTGAGTTTATGGACATCTTGAGTTTAACATTCACAAGAATATCTTAGACTAATGATGGTGTAAAGGAATTATTACCAGAGGAAAGGGGCAGCTATGGTCTCTTCTGGATGTTCTATCATCCCTATCTCTTTCCATATTTTAAAGTGATATATTGATAAATTGTGTAGAAGAAAAAGTTTATCACCAATTGGCTGTCTCCGTATTCCTTCTGAGAACTCTGTCACAAGAATACCCTGACTTTCTTTTCAGAATCATTATAGGCTGTGTTATTTAGGTCATTTATTATGAACCCCCAGTAGGGTAACTCCTTATTATAGGTACAGAATATGTAAGAATAATACTCCAATAGTAAAAAATAAATATTTAAAACTTCACACAATTAAAAAAATAAGTGAAAAATATTAGACTCAATCTTTGCCTCTGTTCATAAATGACTTCGATGATGGCTAGGGGGTGGGGTACAGGAACTCCAGGACTGGAATTCCCTATGTAGGCTGTCCAGAGAAAAATTCATGGACTCAAGCATTGCTGAGGTCAAGGTAAAGATTTATTATGCTTTTCAGTGGGCAAGAGTTCTTAGGGCACCTGAAACCTTAGAGGGGTACAGGTGAAGTTTATATAGGGTATTCTATAGTAAAATCCATGCCAAATATGCTTACTAGGTGATTCATGGAAGGATTAGGGATTTGTTCTTAAAGGATCATGCACATTTGCTATCTACTGTGCAGGTATCTCACCCAGAATCCATCGGGAAATAGCCCAAGTGGGGTGGAGGGGCTACATGGAGGTGTGGTTTAAGTCAACTAACAGTCAGGGCTGACAAAGAAATACCAGGTTGCTCTCATCAATGCCTTTTTAGACAAGATAAATGTAAGGGAGTATACATATGTCTAAGTCTAGGATACATATGAATAGTCAGTGGGTAGTAAAAGTCGTTATGACCCAGTACACAGGTATTTCCGTCAGTACATAACTTGTTCAGACTAATAAGTTCTATAGGTGCAACTGACTACTGTAGAAGGAAGGGAGATAATGGTTTTTGCTGGGGCAAGCTGTGTTCTTGGGTTGAGGAGAAATTGTCTGAGATAGTATTTTGAGACTAGGGAGAAACGTGATTTTTAAAGAGAAACGAGATTTTAGAATTGTGACCCAAGCACATGCATCCAATCACCCCATCAACTTCACACTGTGAAACCTCTTAAGGTGGTGAGAGGATTATAGAATCAGAAAAGTTTAGAGTTGGAAGTGTCTTCTACAATGCATAGGCAATAGATCACCTAGGGATGCTAAATGGATAGAAGGGGAAATTTTTCTTAAGTGAGAAAATGCCTACTTCAGAGAACACAACTCTAATGGGCTAGTCACATTGTTCAAATGTCAAAAGTATACTTGCCAAAGAGACTATTTTATAAGGAACTCACACAGGGCAAGCACTCACATTGTGGTTAGAAGAAGAGATACTAGCACACTCTCAAGGTCTCTCTTAAGAACTTTGCATTTGATTGTGTGACACGGGAGACAATGGCACTCACCATGGTGTGCCCACATCAGAGAAGGCGCTGTGTTCTGTGAGCAAAGCAGAATTGAAGTAGCTCAAAAGAAACACAAGATGTGCATATTTAGAACATCTACCTCATATATTCACATGGACTATTTGTGCCCAACCTGTCATAGAGCATTCCAAGCTCATATTGATCTGATCAGCCACAGTCCGACACACCGTAACTCTTGGCTAGGGAAATCATTTTGGTCCTCTTCAAGAAAACACAAAAACCAACTGACAACAAAGTACTCAGGGATATGAGAGGGTGGTGATGACACCACACAAACTGGAACAAGGGAAGACATTAATTATACCTGGGGCAAATATACAATCAAATTTTTTTTGGTGAGGATACAGATATCTATTTCTATGTTGTAGAGGTGCATTTGGTCCTTGAAACACTTTCTTTTCAGGATAGGAAAGTGAATGAAAGGAGATTGGTGATTCTTTGGAAGACATCCTCTGGACCTGGCACCTACATTGGATTAGGCCTTCACCACACATCCTTTGCTGAGTTGAAACACCTATCTACATCACATAAAACTATATGTTAGTCATCTGGAGGCTTTGGAGGGAAAGACAGACTGCATAACATACATGTTCATCAGTGAGATAACAAATATTCATCCAGAGGTTGCTATGTTCCAGGCATTGTACTAAATACTGAAGATATAAAGAAAGGCAAAAACAATCCCTCTATTCAAAGAAGTCATATTACAAGTGGAAGACAATGTATAAACCATTATTAAATAGAAAGTATGTACAGAACAGATGAAGGTAAACTCAGAAAAGAAGGAAAAGCAGATGTTTCAATTCTAAAGGGCTTCCTACAGAAGATGGGAATTGACTTCTGTCCTGAAAAGGCCAGAGAATCCAAGAGACAAAAGTGAAAAGAGAACAAACATTGATATATAGAATATTACAGGAAGTAGGTGATTAAGAAGATATTTATATTGAATTTCTTTCTTAGATAAGAATTTTGTATATTTCAGCAGTATCAAACTCATGGCTTATGGGCCATATACAGTCCACCAAACACACTAGTGTGGACACAACCAGATTATAATTTCATTGGGATATGTTTTACAAAGTAAAAAAAGTGAAAACACTTCATAAATAATTGTTAATTTGTAATTTTCTAAGTCAATATGTGGTCTATAGTGATCTGTTTCTATTTGAGTTTAACACCACTGCATACACACATACATATACGCTCACTTACACATATGCATACAATAGGATGTAGGCAGCTAGGTGGTGCAGAGGATAGAGCACCAGTGCACGAGTCAGGAGGACCTGAGTTCAAATCTCACCTCAGATACTTGACACTCACTAGCTGTGTGACCTTGGGCAAGTCACTTAACCCCAATTGCCTCATCCCAGGTCATCTCTAGTTATCCTGATGAATGTCTGGTAACTGGATTCAGATGGCTCTGGAGGAGAAGGGAGGTTGGTGACCTTCACTCAAAACAAAGTCAAGTGCAAGTCATGTCATTATTTCTCTGATGGCATGGTCTTCTTCAGCAACAAAGGACGAACACTCACGATAGGGTGTGGAATTCCCCTGACTGGAGACCTTTGTACCTTTCCAAGGAAATATCCCTATGCATTGGGATATTCTCTGCTTCCCCAAACACAGGAACTAATTTAGAAAGAGATTTAACCTCCATTATGATTAAATGTAGAATTTCATAAATCATCTTAATAATCATAATGGATTACTTACAAAAGGAGCCAATCTGGAATAGCTGCCAGAGGAAAACATTCTCAATAATGGATCTATCTCCCTGCTTAGAGACCCCAGGAAAACACAATGATAATTATAGAAAACAGAAAAAGGGAAGAGAAGCAATAGAGTACATTATTATTGATTGATGGATATTTTGGGTTTCTGCTTAGTAATGAGCTTGGGCATTAAGGTAATATTATTGGGTAAAATGCACAAACACAGCCTTGTGTATCATGTACTGGTCTGAATTATGATGTTTAACAAGTACCATGTCCTTCCACCTTTTACAGAGTTTAAGTTCATAGCTTCCACTTTTGTACTGTATTTTATGGCCTGTTTCCCAATTGGGACCTTAAACACACACACACACACACCCACCCACACCCACACACACACACACACACACACACACTTGTATATATGCATGTGTGTGCAAAAAGAAATCTTTGAATAGGTAAAAATCATTTCTCCATACAGAAGTAAAAAGGATATGAACAAATGATTTTCAATAGAAGAATTGTGAAATATTAACTACTATATGAAAGAATACTCAAAACTTCTAATAACAAAAGAGATACACAAGAAAACACTACAAAGATTTCAACTTAATCCCATCAAATTGTAAGATATAGGCATATTCAGTTCTTATGAAGTTGTGAGGAAACTGACATACAAGTATATCATTGATTCAGCTATGACTCAGTATGACCACTTTTGAATAGAATTTAAAATTATTAAAATAAAGTGAATAAAGTGCAAAGCATTTTACTCAGTGATTCAAATAGTAGAGGTGTACCACAAAGACACAACCGATAAGAAGAAAGTACATGTAAAAATCAAAACTTTTATAGCTGAACTTTTATGTTTAGTTCTATTTTTTCGTATGTCTTTCTTATAAGCAATAGATGTTAGGGTTTTGTTTTCTTATCCAATCTTTCACTCTTTTTCATTTTATTGGATTGTCTATTCCATTCACATTTAAAGTTGTAAGAGTTGAGCTTATATTTTCCTCCTCTAATAGTAAGATTTTTTCAAGGTATAATTTTTCCTTCTTCCATTGTAAACACAGTTTTATGATTCTTTAATTACTTTACCTTAATCTTTTAAAAGATTATGGTACTAGATGTCTTCCCCTCCCATATCCTTTCGTATTGTTTGTTACTATCTTTTTCTTTGGGGTTTTCTTTATTAATTCCTTTTTATCCTGCTTTCAAATAGTGATATAACTCTCCTCCCTACATTTTTTCCTCAGTCAAATACATTCCACCTTCATCTACCCACTTTCAAATAGTCTTGATTAATAGGGGGTTTTTTACTGTCATTTTTCACATCCCTTTCCAAAAAGGATTTCTCTTATTTTCTTCATTATCCATCCTATCTTTCTGTATACTCTAACCTTTCATCCTACAATTATATAGTCTCTCTTCTCTTCATGTATTCTTCATGTAATCAAAGCTTCCAAACTGTCCATTCTAGGCTCTCTCCTCTTGGCAGTTTCTGCCGCAGTTTGGTAGGTCTTGCCCCATGGATTCTCCTTTTCCGTTATGTTTCATACCCACCAAAATACTCATTTTTGCATTCATCAAAGAAGAGTAGGATCCCTCTCCTATAACCTCCCTGATTATGCAGCCACTACTCCTCTCTATCCTCTTTTGGTAACCTTCCTGCCCACATTGACTTTAAAATCTCTTCCCTGTGTTCATGCTCTCAACTCCACAAGTTGTCAGTTGCTCCACTCCTCCAACTCCATTCTCATTGTATGATCAGTAGGCTTTTCAAGCACCAAACATCCAAAGTCACACTCAGTAATCGCTCCATTCATAAACCATCTCTCTTCACCCATAAGAGCATTCATAGGTGGAAACTTCCCACCACCAAAGTAAAGCTGTATCTGTGTATAGATAGCACAGAAAGAAATGAGTTCAAATGTTGAGGGCAAATATAACAAGGTGAGGGAGAGGGTAATTCACAGATCATGCAAATCTATAGACTATGCTGATTGATGATCATCTCCAAGTCTAGAAAGAAATATTATGCTTAGCGAAGCAAGAAATATTACATTAAGCAATTGTACCTATTTTTCTGTAAATGGGGATGTGGATAATTTGCTAAATGTAACCTTCTAAGAACTCTTTTTTTTTATCCCTTGCAGATGTGAAGCATTGTGTGAAATGCCCAGAAGATGAATATCCGAATAAGGAAAGAAATAGATGCCTCCCCAAGATTGTGACTTTCCTGAACTTTTCAGAGACTTTGGGGATAGCTTTAATTTGTGTGGCTCTTTCTTTCTCTGTAATGACAGCTCTCATTCTCTGGGTATTTGTAAAGTTTCAAGACACACCCATAGTAAAAGCCAACAACCAAGCTCTCAGCTATACTCTCCTTATCTCCCTCAACTTGTGTTTCCTCTTCTCCTTGCTCTTCATTGGCCGCCCCACAGCAGTCACCTGCCTCCTTAGGCAAACGATCTTTGGGATTGTGTTCACTGTAGCTGTGTCCTCCATTTTGGCCAAAACCATCATGGTAGTATTGGCTTTCAGGCTTACAGCACCAGGGAGTAGAAGTAGAATGTGGGTACAATCCAGAGTGTCCAACTCTGTTGTCATTGTCTGTTCTGGGATTCAAGTGATTCTCTGTGGTATTTGGTTGGGAATCTCTCCCCCTTTCCCAGATAGAGATACACATTCTGAGCCAGGTCAGATCATCATTGGGTGCAATGAGGGTTCTGTTATTGCCTTCTACTGTGTCCTGGGTTACTTAGGATTCCTATCACTGTGGAGTTTTATAGTAGCTTTCCTGGCCAGGAACCTTCCTGACACATTCAACGAAGCTAAGTTCATCACATTCAGCATGCTAGTGTTCTGCAGTGTCTGGGTTGCCTTCCTCCCAACATACCAGAGCACTAAGGGGAAGGCCATGATTACTGTGGAAATCTTCTCCGTTCTGGCCTCTAGTGCTGGGTTACTGAGTTGCATCTTTATTCCCAAGTGTTACATAATTCTGCTGAGACCAGAGAGAAATACCCAAGAAAATATAAAGAATAAACTAGCTCATAGTGATGGGAATTGTTCTGCATCAATGCCTGCTAAGTTGTACCAGAGTCATAATCATTTTTAAGCATAAGTATACAAATATGGCAGGGATCCTAGGACATTCCACCTCTTGTCTCCTATCCAGGAGTACAGAATTCCACATCATATTTCTTCCTGTTTGTGCCTGTCCTGAGATGAGCTTCCTAAGTTTTCTCAAGATTAGAAACACAATTTACCAGAAATTCAGGATTGAGGAATAACAGTGACATTTTTAACCACTTGTCTCCTTCAGCAGACACCTTGCCATTCACTGACATACTAATTAGACTTATAACAAAATATTTTGGATGCCACTACCCATTTTTATTTGAACAATCCCAGTAACATTACACTTCCAGATTCCAAATAGTACTCCCCTCTTTAATATCTTGTTTTTCCTTCATTATTCCCATCTACCTCAAAACTTCCATCAATATTCTACCCAATATTTCATCCTTCCTTTCACTATGTTCTTTGGAATGTCTATTGCAAAATAAACAATCTTTCTCTCATCACAAACCTTCATTCTTCATTCTCCTTTCATGTTCTAGCACTCCCTGAGACCACTTTTCTCCAGATGAAACTCCTTCCTTTATCACGCTTTCCAATAGTGGTTAAACATTCTGTCATGTCCCTCTGTCACCTAATTTATTTGTTGGAGTTGGGGCTTCAGAATATTTTTGCCCCCTCATTGCTGCTTCTAGGGTCTCTGACAACATGCATCATTCAACATTTCTCTCTGTCTCTCTCTGTCTCTGTCTCTCTTAACAAATAGAAAATATCAACAAAATTATTTTGTAGAAAGAAAAAAGAAACTAGCACAAAAAGAAAACTGTGCAGAGATCAGATAAGTTACATTTCATTAAAGTCATACTGTATGCTCCTGTATTGGTCTCAAGGATGCTTTCCTGAATCTATGTAAGATGACTTGATGTCCCAATCTCTTCTTCAATTATAAAAAGTAGCCATTGTGTCTACTTTACATTTAATTTACATTAAATGTAAAAGGATAATCATGAGATAGTAACTTGTCCTCAAATGGATTCTATGTGAATACTGTCATAGAATATGAGAACAAAATAACAATAAAAAGAAAGACAATTAAAAGAAAAGCAATTAAAAAACTGTAATATTAATAACATTCTCAAAATTCGATTCAATGTTCATTTTCGGGGGTGAGAAGTAAGAACGACAAAGAAAACGAAGGTTACTCACGATACATACTGAGTATAATGAGGAATTTATATGCCTAAAGAGAGCTCTGGAAGTTCTAATCACCTCTCAGAAAGCCAGGAGTGTCACCTAAGATCTGGAGGTGCCAGCATGTCCAGTGTTTGAGCCCACTACTGGGTAACTATGATGAGTGCTAGGCTCCAGTGATCAGAAGAGGGGAAAGGGTAGAGAATGATGTGGGTGCAAAAAAGTATATCCTAAGATAAGACATCTGTGACTGGAGCCATTGAAATAGACATCAGAGTACTTCCTCTTGCTGTACGGTCCCTGTGATTTGCTGACATGAGATGGCTGTATTTGGGTCACACAATTCTGGATGAACTTGTTTTCTTTTGTTTGTTCATTTTATCAAAGACGTTCACAACTTGGTCCCAGATTTCCTTTTCAAACTTATTATACAATTGTCCATTTACATTGTGGTCTAGGAAAGCTCAACCTGCTTGCCATTCTTTCTATTGGGCACTCTATCTCTTTACCCAGTGTCATCTACACGGAATGCTCCTGGGCCAGGAGTGTCCTCCATTCTGATATCTCATGAGGTGAATGTATACATTGGAATCATCAGTGGTGAGAACAGACAATTGGGTAGAAAGCAAACTTGTGAGGAAGGTATTTAACTCCTTGGGAAAGGACAAAAATATGACCTGGAACCTGCTGGTGAGTGTAAGAGAGAAATTGGGCCAGCAAGAAAAATGACAGCAAACATTTACACTGCTTAAATGCTAGTTATTATTGTTTTAATATCATTAAGGCCATCACCCCACCTAGTTCCCAATGGAGCTAAGAATTCAGGGTAGAAGAATTCTGGGGTACAACTACAAAAGGTTAATCATTGTGTATAGGTTCAAATTGTGGGTGCTAGGCTCCACTAATGTGTTTATGTTCAGTAGTCAACCAGAGGGCACAAGTAGCTTGAATCAATGGAATTTATTTGAGGGGTATAGCTGGAGGAAACTAATTTAAAAAGAATTATCCAGAAGTGGAGTCAAGATGGTGGAGTGAGAGCAATTACTGTCCTAAGCTCTTAGACAAAGTCCTTCAGATACCTCTACAAAGAAAATCTGACCAAATTTTGGAGGGGCAGAATCCAACAAGAGACAGACTGTGGCAGATTCACAGCCTAGGACAGATTGAAAGGTCGATGGAAAGGTTCTGTTCTGCAGGGCTGGAAGAGCACAAAGTACACAGCACACAGGGCTTTACTAGAGTTTTCCCACTGGAGCAGAGCTGAGCAGGAAACCCCAAATAGTCTGGGGCAGTGGTTGCATTGGGGAATCCCAGGCATATCAGTCCAGGATGGGACACCAGTGGAACCAAGTGAGTACGAGCTGCAGAGCTCCAGGTATCTGCAATGGCTATTCCTGAGACTATCAGCCTACAGGTTAAATGTCTGTAAGTCACCTACTTCAACTTTCAGGAGACAAAAAGGTAGAGTGATCGGTAAATGATCTTTCCTCCTCCCCTTGTCACAGAAAAATCCTGGAACAGTAGGATCAGCAGAAGGGGCAAATAGTCTTGTAGTAAATGAGGCTAGAAAAATCACTAAGGAGGATCCCTCTTGCTGTGGTAGAAGGGGACCAGTGCAGGATGGGAGCTATCGCAGACAGCCACACTTCAGAAAAGCCACAGAAGATCCAGAGTCCCAGGAGGATGGAGCCCAGCAAACACTAATACCAGGACCCCAGGCATGCATCAGCACCCCAGGGGAATCAGGAAGACATTAGCATGGCTGGGATCATCAACGACTGGGCTTGCCTATGCTCTAGATCAGCAGAGGAGACATACTGCATCCAGACCACCACTTGCCCACACTTAACAAGCTAGCTTCAGGGTAAATCCAGGGGAACACAAAAAGGCTTCGTCTGGCCTCTGCTTTCTCAGATCAGCCGGCTCAGTACCAGGTAAGCTACACTACTTTAGTTTCTAGCTGAAAGAGCCAGAGGCCACAACACACAAAGCCATTATCATCATAAGTAAGAAGCAAAGCAGGAAAGAAAACACCACAGAATCTTTCTATGGAGACATTGACAAATATGGAAATACCAAAGAGGTCAGCGTTGAGACTGTACTCTCATCTGAAACTTCAAAAGGGACTATGAACAGGCACAAAGAGCACTCTTTGAAGAGCCAAAGAAAGATTTTAAAAGCCAAATTAGAGAAATAAAAGAAAAACTGCCAATTAAAAGTATGAAAAAAGAATTCACTGAAGATAACAACTCCTTAAAAAAGAAAATTCGAAAAATGAAAAAGGAAGCACAAAAACTAACTAGAGAAAATAATTTCTTAAAAGGAATAATTGGACAGATGGAAAAGAAGATGCAAAAGTTAACTGAAGAAAACAATTTGATAAAAATTAGAATTAGACAAGTAGAAGCTCATGACTCTATGAGACATCATGAATCAATCAAACAAAATCTAAAGGATGAAAAGAAAGAAGAGAATGTAAAATATCTAACTGGAAAAACAACTGACCTGGAAAATAGATCCATGACAGAAAAATCTAAGTATTATTGGCCTACCAGAAAGCCATGATAAAAAAAATAAGCCTGGACAATATCTTCCAAGAAATCATCAAGGAAAACTGCCCAGAAGTCCTAAATCCAGAGTGTGAAATACTCATTGAAAGAACCCACCGTTCACCTCCCGAAAGGGATGCCAAACTAAAAGTACTAAAGAATATCATTGCCAATTTCCATAACTTTCAAGTGAAGGAGAAAATATTACAGGCAGTCAGAAAGAAACCATTCAAATACCTAGGAGCTACAGTCAGGATCACACAGGACCTGGCAGCTTCTCCACTAAAAGATTGAAGCAATTGGAATATGATATCCTGTAAGGCAAAGGAGTTAGGACTACAACCAAGGATTCATTACCCAGTAAAGTTGAGCATGATATTTCAGGCAAGGACGTGGATGTTAAGTGAAATAAAGGATTTCCAGACCTTCTTGATAAAAATGCCAAAACTCAATAGAAAATTCGATCTTCAAACGCACATCTCAAGGGAAGCATAAAAGGAAAAACGGGGAAAAACTTGTTACTCAATATGTGCAAACTGTTTACATCCCTATAAAAGAACATGATACATGTTAATCTTGAGAATTGTATATTTATTATGAAATATAAAAGGGATATACATAGATAGAGGGAGCAGGTATAAAGTAAATGGTGTGATGATAAAAAAGTGATTAAAGTGTGAGAAGAAATTGTAATTGGAGATATGAAAAGGAGGAGGCAGAAAATGGTAAATTAAATCACACCAAGAGGCTCAAAATTATATTACAGTGGAGGGAAAGAGAGGAGAGAGACAAGCATTGTTTGATATTTACTCTCACCTGATTTGGTTCAAGGAGGGAAGAACAAACTTAATTAAGTATATAAATCTAACTAACTCTATTGGCAGTAGGAGGGGAAGGGAGGCTAAAAGTAAGGGAAGAAATAGTAAGGGTAAGGCAGAGTAAAAGGGAGGGGGCCTGAAAGAATAGAGGGAAGACTGAGGGAGGTAGTGGTCAAAAATTAAAAGTCTATTGTAGAGGGGAAGGGAGAACTAAAAGCACAAATGGCAATGGTGGGAAAGAGGATGGAGGGAAAGACAGAAAAAGAATTCATAACTGTGAATGCTAATGGGCTGAACTCTCCCATAATATGGAGATGGATAGCAGAATGGAGTTAAAACCATAATGCAACAGTATATTGTTTATAAGAAACATATTTGAAATACACACAGGGTAAAAGTAAAAGGTTGGAGCAGAATATATTGTGCTTCATCTGATGTAAAAAAGCAGGGGTAGAAATCCTAATCTCAGACCAAGCAAAAGCAGAAATAGACCTAATCAAAAAAGGTAAGGAAGGAAACTATATCCTGCTAAAAGTCACTATGGACAATGAAGCCATATCATTACTAAATATATATCCTCCAAGTAGTATAACGTGCAAATACTTAGAGGAGGACTTAAGGGAGTTACAGGAAGAAAAAGAAAGCAAAACTATACTAGTGGGGGACCTCAACTTCCCCCTCTCTGAATTTGATACATCTAATCTGAAAGTAAGCAAGAAAGAAGTTAAGAAGATGAATAAAACTCTGAGTAAGGTACATATGATGGATCTCTGGAGAAAATTGAATGGGAATAGAAAGGAATATACATTTTTCTCAGCCCACATAGCACAAATACAAAAACTGACCATGTACCATAAAACCCCCACAATCCAGTGCAGAAAGACAGAGATAGTCAATACATACTTCTCAGATCATAATGCAATAAAAATTATATGTAATAAAAGGCCATGGAAAGATAGACCAAAAATTAACTGGAAACTAAATAATCTAAGCCTAAAGAATGAGTGGATTAATGAACAAATCATAGAAGCAATCAACCACTTCATTCAAGAAAATGACAATAATGAGATAACCTACCAAATCTTATGGGTTACTGCAAAAGCAATCTTAGGGGAAGTTTTATACCTTTGAATGCCTACATGAATAAAATAGAGAAAAAGGAGATCAATGAATTGGGCATGTGGCTGAAAAAGCTAGAAAAAAGAAGAAATTTAAAATTCCCAAGTAAATATCAAATTAGAAATACTGAACACCAAAGAAGAGCTTAATAAACTTGAAATTAAGAAAGATATTGAACTAAAAAATAAAACTAAGAGTTAGCTTTATGAAAATATCAATAAAATTGATAAAATTTTGGTCAATTTAGAGTTAGGGTAACCCTAACCCTAAATAACCAATATAAAAAATGAAAAGCATGCACTCACTTCCAACAAGGAGGAAATTAAAGCAATAATTAAAAATTATTTGCCCAACTATATGACCATAAATTCGACAATGTAAATGAGATGGGTGATTACTTTAAAAAATAGCAATTGGCCAGATTAACAGAAGAGGAAGTTGAATACTTAAATAATGCCATCTCAGAAAAAGAAACTGAGACAGCATACAGTGCAGTGCATCCAGTACAGCAGAACAGGTAAACTCCAGGGAGGCCTGAGGCAACAGCAGGCAGAATGGCGGGGTCACAACCCAGGGTGATAGATCAGCAGAGCCAAGCGAGTGACAGGTGCTGAGCCCCAGATATCAGCTGCAGCAGCTCCTGAGACTTTTAGCCCACAGATTAAATGTCTGTAAATCACCTACTTGAACTTCCGGGAGCCAAAATGTCAGCTTGATAACTCTCTCCTCCCTGATTGCTGACCTCAAAAGAACCATAAAATATTTCCCCAGAAAAATCCTGAATCAGTGGGAACAGTGAAAGGGCAAACAATCTCATAACACCTGAGGCTAGGAAAATACCTAAGGGGGATTCCCCTTACTATGGCAGAGGTGAACCAGAAGGAGAGGGACCCCAGGGTGGTGGAAACTCACACTAGGACCCAGGCGAGCATCAGTCCTAGGAAAGGAGCCACAGGAGGGATCGAAACTTGCACTTGGATCCAAGCATGCCTCAACACTCCAGGGTAAACACCAGACAATAGGGCAACTGGGATCACCAACCCCTGAGCTTGCCTTTGCCTCAGCTCAGCTGAGGAGATCTCCCTTGACCAGACCACCCCTTCTCCACACTTAGCAATCTAGCCCCAGGACTGATTGGGGAAACGCAAATCAAAAAGATAAAAAGGCACCTGCCATTAGCTTTTTCACACCAGTCAGGTCAACATCAAATTCTGCAGCTTCTAACTGAAAGAACCAGAAGCCACAACACAAATGACCATCAAGAGCAAGAAAAAGCTGTGGAAGAGGAAAAAAAAACATAGAATATTTCTATGGGGACAAGGACCAAAAGAAGAATACCAAAGAGGTCAATAGTGAGATTGTACTGACATCTGAATCTTCAGAAGGGACCATGAACTGCTTGCATGCACAAACAGCTCTCCTAGAACAGCTGAAGAAGGAAAAAGAAGAAAAATTGGCCAATGATTTTAAAAGTATGAAAAAAATTCCATGAACATCTCTTTAAAAAGAAAAATTGGACAAATGGAAAAGGAAGCACAAAACCTAACTGGGAAAATTGGACAAATGGGAAAGGAAGTACAAAAACTAACTGGAGAAAATAATTCCTTAAAAGAAATAATTGGACAGATGGAAAAGGAGATGCAAAAGTTAACTGAAAAAAACAATTTGATAAAAATTAGAATTGGGCAAATAGAAGCTAATGACTCTATCAGAAACAAAAAATATGTCAAACAAAATCTAAAGAATGAAAAGATAGAAGAAAATGTAAAATATCTAATTGAAAAAACAACTGACCTTAGAAATAGATTCAGGAGAGAAATTTTAAGATTATTGGTCTACCAGAAAGCCACAATGGAAAAAAAAAGACTCTGGACAATATCTTCCAAGAAATCATCAAGGAAAACTGCCCAGAAGTGCTAGATCCAGAGGGCAAAATAGTCATCGACAGAATCCACCTTTCATCTCCTGAAAGGGATCCTAAACCAAAAACCCTAAGAAATATTGTTGCCAAATTCCAGAACTATCTAGTAAAGGAGAAAATGCTACAGGGATGCAAAAAGAAACCATTCAAATATCGAAGAGCTACAGTCAGGATTACACAGAGGACTTGGCAGCTTCTCCATTAAAAGATCAAAGGAGTTGGAATATGATATTCTGTGAGGCAAATGAGCTGGGACTACAACCAAGGATCAATTACACAGCAAAGTTCAGTATAACATTTCAGGCAAGGAGATGGATATTCAACGAGATTAGGATTTCCAGACCTTCCCGACAAAAAGGCCAGAATTCAATAGAAAATTCGGTCTTCAAATGCAGGTCTCAAGAGAAGCATAAAAAGGGAAACAGGGGGAAAGAAAAATTTGTTACTCAGTTTGGGCAAACTGTTTACCTCCCTCTAAAGGAAGATGATAGTTGTGAATCTTGAAAATTGTACATCTATTATGAAATATGAAAGGGATGTACATAGAGGGAAAGGGTATAAAGTAAATGATGAGATGATAAAAATATGATTTAAGCGTGTGAAGGGATTGTAACAGGAGATGTGAAAAGGAGGAAGCAGAAAATGGTAAACTACATCACAGAAAGAAGCATAAAATTATAGTAGAGGGAAAGAGGGGAGAGAGATGAGCATTGTTTGAGAGGTATTCTCATCTGATTTGGTTCAAGGAGGGAAAAATAAACTTAAGTATATAAATCTAACTAACTCTATAGGCAGTAGGAAGGAAAGGGGGAAGAAAGGGGAGGGAAGAAGTAGTAAGTGTAAAGGTGAGTAAAATGGAGGGGGGCTGAAAGAAGAAAGGGAAAACTGCGGGAGGTGGTGGTGAAAAGTAAAAATTCTATTGAAGAGGGGAAGGGAGATGGGAGAACTAAAAGCACTAACAGTGGGGAAAGAGGATGGAGGGAAAGACACAGATTGTAATCATAACTGTGAATGTGAGTGGGATCAACTCTCCCATAAAACAGAGACAGATAGCAGAATGGATTAAAGGCCATATTTGTTGGTGTAAACAAAATGGATTCCACCGAGCCCCCCTACAGCCAGAAGAGATACGAGGAAATTGTCAAGGAAGTCAGTACCTATATTAAGAAAATTGGCTACAACCCTGATACAGTAGCTTTTGTGCCAATTTCAGGTTGGAATGGTGACAACATGCTGGAGCCTAGCTCTAATATGCCCTGGTTCAAGGGATGGAAAGTCACTCGTAAGGATGGCAATGCTCATGGAACTACACTGCTTGAAGCTTTGGATTGCATTCTGCCACCAACTCGTCCAACTGACAAGCCCCTTCGTCTATCCCTCCAAGATGTCTACAAGATTGGCGGTATTGGTACTGTACCTGTTGGCCGAATGGAAACTGGTGTTCTAAAACCAGGCATGGTGGTCACCTGCGCCCCAGTTAACGTTACAACTGAAGTAAAATCTGTTGAAATGCACCATGAAGCTTTGAGTGAGGCTCTGCCTGGGGATAATGTTGGTTTCAATGTCAAGAACGTGTCTGTCAAAGATGTCCGTTGTGGTAATGTGGCTGGTGATAGCAAGAATGACCCTCCTATGGAAGCAGCTGGTTTCACAGCCCAGGTTATTATCCTGAACCATCCAGGACAAATCAGTGCTGGCTATGAACCTGTTTTGGATTGTCACACTGCTCACATTGCTTGCAAGTTTGCTGAACTGAAGGAGAAGATTGATCGTCGTTCTGGTAAGAAGCTGGAAGATGGCCCTAAATTCCTGAAATCTGGTGATGCTGCCATCGTTGACATGGTTCCAGGCAAGTCCATGTGTGTGGAGGGTTTCTCTGATTATCCTCCTCTGGGTCGTTTTGCTGTTCGTGATATGAGGCAGACTGTTGCAGTTGGTGTCATCAAGGCAGTTGACAAGAAGGCTGCTGGAGCTGGCAAGGTCACAAAATAGGCCCAGAAGGCTAAATGAATATTCTGTACAACACCTGCCACCCCAGTCTTAATCAGTGGTGGAAGGACAGTCTCAGAACTGTTTGTCTCAATTGGCCATTTAAGTTTAATAGTAAAAGACTGGTTAATGACTACAATGCATCGTAAAAGCTTCAGGAGGAAAGGAATGTTTTTGTGGACCATTTGTTTCGTGGCAGTTTTAAGTTATTAGTTTTTAAAATCAGTAATTTTTAAATGGAAACAACTTGACCAAAAATCTGTCACAGAATTTTGAGACCATTAAACCAGTTTAATGCGAAAAGAAAAATGTGAGGATTCCAACCATAAAATGAGCTCATCTGCCTTTCAAAATTATTGGACAACTACTTTAACAAAGAAGAAATAATTTCACTTACTTTTACCATTATCTTAAATAATTTTTGTGCAAAATTCCAAATTTGAGATCTTATTACCAAAACATGATAAATTTTTAAAAGCCAATCATATACATCTGTATATAATTCTTAAAGGAATCAGTCAGATCCTGTTGCTTTTCTTAAAATTGGCTATCCTATTTGATCAGACATCTATCACCTTATATATTTGTCTTATTACTTTGTCTAATCATTTCCTACTTTGGAGGATGTTATCTCTATATTATATTATGTTTATTTGGCCATGAACACAGGTTAAAATTGTAAGGCCTTTATTCTTGCATCCCAGTAGAGTAACTCAGATATGTTCCAATATCCATCTATTATTTAATAGACTTAGTATTGTATTTACAGAATGTTTTGATTATAGAAATTTGCTCTAAAAGAAAAAGAAGGACAGCGTCATATATCTTAATAGAAGGGAAGACTTCCTTAGCTCTGTTTGACTCCAGGAATAGTTCATATCTGATAGGCAATCATGTAGCCACTAGGTATTGAAAGCAGGGCTTAAGTAGGGAATTTTCCTTTTTCAGAAAGGAAATAGCACAATTGGGAAACAGAGTTAGGAAGATTCTACCTAGGCCATGTCCAAGGTCATATTCAAAACCTTCCCAGGCATTCACCTTTAGCACTTCTCAGGCTGCAGTGCATGTCACTTGGTTTTATGATGTTAGACAACTATTCCTATAATCAGAACTTAAAACAATAGTAAACTGTAATCCCATAAAGTCTTAAATAGGAAATAAATATTGGCTGGTAGCCTTCATATAGGGCCATCTCAAATTTAATTGATATTAATTATAAAATAAAGTTACATAATTTTTGTCATCTTAAAATACTTCTTCACACTCTCTAAACATACTTAAGCCATCTGAAATTAACACAAAGTTATCCTGAGCAAACATCTAGAGACAGGAGGGGTTTGAATAACCCCATTTGTTCCTAACACTTCTTATCTGCCATCCTTATTTTCAATCAGAACTTTATCTTTCCAAATCTCTCAATCCCATTATTCATATTATTCAGATTTCCTTTACATTTTAACCATAAGACAAACTAGCTCATAAATTATTACTTTTCATTAACCTAATTCTCTGTACTGGAATCCCATTCCAGCTTAAAGCAAAGAGGGTAATGGTTAACCTCATAGGCTGATGAATTTATGTCCTTGTTTCATAAACTTGTTTATGTTTCCCTAATTATATTCATTCTGGAAGAAAGAGATACTTCAGGCTTTAAGTATTTTGCATATGATAAGTTCAAACACAAATTTTATCTCTTGCTTAGGGCATGGAATGACAACAAATTCATATCAAAACAGCAAGATCTCTTCTGTTTTACAACTCATTACATTAATTTAGCAATAAATTACTTTTCAAATGAAAATTTAGTAGACCTTCTAAAAATCACACAAGATTTTTCAAAACATTTCTTCTAAAAGTATTCCCCTTCTTTAAAAACAGTTTAAAATTTATTCTGAAGTTCACTAAGTTATTGGAAACCTTTAAAATGATAGATTTCCATTTCTTCTTCCTTAAAGCAAAAATAAACCTTTAAAATTAGAATTCATTAAGTTAGGTTAGTGTGAAGTGACACAAATGCACAAAGCATTATGACAAGACTAAAGTCTTAGTTACAACGGAATTCCTAGATATTACAAGTTCCTTAGTCAAAAGAGTATTTGTAATAGAGAGGAGATTTAGTTTTTTATAAGCCAAGAAGGACATATGCAATTAATTTAGCCTTATCACAATAACATATTTTCCTTAAATATATCACTATAAAATATATTCTGGCATTTTACATAGATGGTTCATAAACCTTCAAATTAATATACATAAATATATCTTTTAGATGAAACAGGCTTGAAAAGCACACCCCTACTTCTTTTCTTTCTTTTTTTTTTTTAAGGATTCTCATTTGTTCAATAGGAATTCTACAATACAGAAACTTTGCACAGAGTTTTATAAGAACTTTAGATCAATGCATTTCTAAATCATATTGCATAATATGTAGAAACTAAAAATTTAAACCATTATATATATTTTCATAATAGTCAAGATTTCAGATGAAAAATATATGCTATCATAGTAAATATCAAGTTATCTAATGATATCACATGCTTCTAAAAGCCTAATTCATAACACAAACAATAACTTCAGTTTATATCAATTGCATTTCCAGAAATTATTGGTCTTATTTCTTTTGGTAATTAAAACCACTTCAGTGCTACCAATTACATTAAATTAGAGAGAGATAATAATATTTTATCTAACATATGTAGGTCATTATGTCAGCATTTTACCATCATCATATTATTTTCATCCTATAACAACAACCATTATTGTTTTTCATTTTACAAATCAGGAAACAGATCAAACACAGTTAAAATACATTTTTGCAATTGGAACAGAGAAGTATGAAGTTTACCAAGAACAGAGAGACTGGTGTCCCAGTGGTGATAATTCTTGTATTCAGGGTTTAGGGAATGTTCACCAGAGGCCCCATCTATCCACCTGTTCCTTCCCCGCCAGCTGCAGAATTTACTAAGCCTGGGGCCTTCTGCATTTTCTAGGGAAGAGTGGGAATAATGTATAGGACCTAGGTGACATTCCAAGCCTTCTCCAGAAGGGTCGCAGGACTCTCAGGATTATTGCTAGTCTGCAGGTATTGCTGTCCCTATACTTCCCCTGCATTCTCTTCTTTATAATTTGATCTTGGATGAGAGGGGTTAACATGAATCCATATAGCTGTTAAAAATTCCCTTACTGAGATACTCTCTTAACTCTTGGGGTGTGAGTAGGCAATACTAAGTGATCAGGATTAGGAGGGTGTGTTTTAGAGAGGGTGAACTAACACAGTCTCAGGAGTTCTTTCCAGCGATCCCAAATAATCAGTTTCCAAACATTTTGATGATCAATTCCAGATTCTGCTAAGATGTTTTCAGCTATATCTAATTTTCATTGTAATTCCAGATTTGCCAGACCAAAATAACAAAGAAAAGGGTCTTACACTTTAGTTTGTTTGTTTCCCTAGCTGCAGCCCTTGGAAGTCTCTGACTGGCTATATTTAAATCTTACAAGCACACATTCACAGTACACATGATACAAACACACAACAGAC
Organism: Bettongia penicillata ogilbyi; assembly: GCA_023548195.1. NCBI lineage: Eukaryota > Metazoa > Chordata > Mammalia > Diprotodontia > Potoroidae > Bettongia > Bettongia penicillata. The sequence continues at coordinate 1,236,097 of JAJHZJ010000207.1, read as the reverse complement.
AAACTGATAGGACAGATACAAACAGAACTCACAATTAATGACAGAGAGAGGGGGAGCCAGAGTCTTGCTAGAAATCCCCATCATGAATTAGCTATTATTATTCCAAGGAAAGGGGGTTGGGCAAAGATTCAAGACCTGACAAAATAGGGGTAGATACTGCAACCTTTTCTTAGAGAACCTCTAGGTAGTTGGAGATGGGGATCCTTGCTGCTGCTGAAGTTTCTGACTAACTACCTGTAACAGTAAGCAGCCCAACTTACTATCACAGATGGGGGACTTGCTATCACAGATTCTTTGATCTGCTTTTCTAAAAGCAAAGGCAACTTTTGAGGGCTTAACAATAACTTTCATCAAGAACATGTATCATTCACTTAGTTTAGGGGAAAAAGTCAGCACCCTGAACTTCAGAGAAAATGTGGAAAAATCTAAATCAATAGATAGTGCTTCCAAACTGTGTGACAGTAAGTAATACATACATAATTACCAGAAAGGGAAGCACCAACATCTGAGTTTTCAAAGCTTGGGGGCTCCTTAGTGGTTTCCTAGAGTCTTATCTGGACAAATAAACCTAGAAGATACATGACCATGAAGTCAGAAGAAAATTTCTTACTTCCTGATACAAAAATGACCAGGCTTAAATACACTTTCCCATGAGAAAGGAATTTTCTTAGTTGTGTAAATTGTAAATTCAGTGAGACAAGACATTTAACAAAGTAGTGTCAGTAGTGTCAGTCATATCTGAGTTTCCTCTATGTAACATGTGAAACAAAATAAAGAAGAATTCCACCAAAAAATGAATTATCAATACACCACCTTAAAAGGATAGGTCCCATGGGAATAGGTTCAGGTCTCTCTCTATAGGTGGATAGTAGCTGTCCTCCAAGACCAGAGCCCTTAAGGGAAAGTGGGAAGGGGCAGGGAAAGGAGGCAACACGCTCTCAGAGTCTTTATACACTTTTTAGAGACAAAGGTGTGAAATTTGAATCTGGACGAATTATATTTGTGTAACTAGCTTAAATGGTATTTGTGCCAGCTTGAAAGTCGTTACTATCTGTAAAAGACGTGAAATAAAACTTTTTTTCTAAGTTCACTCATGGCCAAATTGAATTCTTGGTTGTTTCTAACATAAGGAAGAACAAGGAGGCCAACATCCCTGAAATTGAAGCAAATTGGGAGGCACAGATAAGGAGGGAGAGTATTCCAGACTTGGAGGATAGCCAAAGGAAATCCCTGAAATGAGGGAAGGCATTCAGAGCAAAGGAAAGTGTTAAACAAAGGCACTGAGGCCTGAGCTCAAGGCCTTTTTGGAAATGAAGAGGAAGAAGCTCTGGTCTGGCTGAGGTGTAGAGTGGGTGAAGGGAAGAAAAAGGAGAAATTAGCGATGAAAATAAGCATTTATGGGGGGCGGAGCCAAGATGGCGGAGTAGAAGGACGCACGTTTCCGAGCTCTGAAACCAAAGCCCATAGAATTAATGTAAAAAGAGTCCCCCATAACTTCTGGGTGAATACAAGGTGTGCAGAAGAAGAGTGGAAGAGATTTCCGTTCCGGGGAGCCCTGAAGACCCGTCCCCAGGGTCCGGCGCGCCCCGGAAAGTAAACCCGACCCCCAGCGCTGCCCTGGCCGGGGCCGCAGAGAAGCTGATCCGAGCAGGCTTCAGAGACGGAAGCTCCAGCAACCGGGAAAGTCCCTCCGCCCACAGAAGCGACAGGTCAGTGAGAGAGGCAGGGCTGAAGGAGAGGGGAAGCCGGAGCATCTCCGTGACTCGGGGGCCCCTCGGGAGGAAGCAGTGGCGGCAGGGACGGGGGCAGGAAGCGGCTGAGGCAGAGGCGTGGGCTGGGGCTGAGGCGGCAGCGGCCCAGGACTCAGGAATCCCCCAGCAGCAGGCAGGATCTTCATTACGGAAGATTCCCGCATAAAACCTGACGGAGCTGAGCCTGGGAGACGGCCCTGCCCCCACCCCGCTCTGTTGCTGAAGGCGTCTGCTCGGGACCCCCAGGGGAGCTGAGATTGGGAGGCGGGCCCCCCCACCCCCCCCCCACCCGCTCCATTCCTGAGAGTCTCTGCATAAAGCCCCCCCCTCCCCCCCAGGGATCAGAGTCTCGGAGGCAGCCCTGGCCCCACCCCAGCACCTGAACTAAAGCTCACTGATTGACAGCCAGCAGGAGGAAAGCCCATTTAAATCTCAGAGGCCAAGCACTAGCTGGGCGGATCCAGGCGGGGGTGGAAAGGAATCTCAGAAGTCAAGTAACTGGCTGGGAAAATGCCTAGAAAAGGGAAGAAAAATAAGACTTTAGAGAGTTTTTTCCAACAAATGCAAATGATCCCGACCTTCGGATCTGACGAAGATGAGGATGTATTCTTGCCATCAGGGAAAGACGTGGAGGGCGGGGCCTCAGTACCCCAGACACCCCAGAGGGGTGGTGGGTGGGCTCAGGCCCTGGAAGAGCTCAAAAAGGATTTTGAAAAGCAAGTTAGACAGGTGGAGGAAAAACTGGGAAGAGAAATGTCAGAGATGCAACAAAAGTATGAAAACCGGGTCAATACCTTGGTAAAGGAGACCCAAAAAAATGCTGAGGAAATTAACACCTTGAAAAATAGGCTCACCCAATTGGCAAAGGAGGTTCAAAAAGCCAATGAGGAGAAGAATGCTTTCAAAAGCAGAATGAGCCAAATGGAAAAAGAGGCTCAAAAGCTCACTGAATTTAATAGTTCTCTCAAAATTAGAATGGAACAGATGGAGTCTAATGACTTTATGAGAAACCAAGAAATCACCGAACAAAACCAAAAGAACGAAAAAATGGAAGAGAATGTGAAATAGCTCATGGGAAAAACAACTGACCTGGAAAATAGATCCAGGAGAGACAATTTAAAAATTATGGGACTACCTGAAACTCATGATCAAAAAAAGAGCCAAGACATCATCTTCCATGAAATTATTAAGGAAAACTGCCCTGACATTCTAGAACCAGAGGGCAAAATAAGTATTGAAAGAATCCATCGATCACCACCTGAAAGAGATCCAAAAAGAGAAACTCCTAGGAACATTGTGGCCAAATTCCAGAACTCCCAGCTCAAGGAAAAAATCTTACAAGCAGCTAGAAAGAAACAATTCCAGTACTGTGGAAATACAATCAGGATAACCCAAGATCTAGCAGCTTCTACATTAAGGGATCGAAGGGTGTGGAATAGGATATTCCAGAAGGCAAAGGAACTAGGACTCAAACCAAGAATCACCTACCCAGCTAAACTGAGTATAATACTTCAAGGGAAAATATGGTCTTTCAATGAAACAGAGGACTTTCAATCATTCTTGATGAAAAAACCAGAGCTGAAAAGAAAATTTGACTTTCAAACACAAGAATGAGAAGAAGCATGAAAAAGTAAACAGCAAAGAGAAGTCTTAAGGGACTTACCACGAGTGAACTGTTTACATTCCTACATGGAAAGACATTATTTGTAACTCTTAAAACTTTTCAGTATCTGGGTAGTTGGTGGGACCACACATACACATGTACACGCATGCACACACATACACACATGCACACACATACAAAGATAGAGAGCACAGATTGAACTGAATAGGAGGGGACCATACCTTAAAAGAAACTAGGGTAAATGGTGAGAGAGAAATGTAGGGGGAGGGAAAGGGAAGGGGGTAACTATATGTCATTTAAGAGGCAGGTAGGAGTTTTTCTTAGTGGAGGGAAAAAGAGGAGAGCTGAGAAAAAAAAACAAAAAACAAGAAGTTTACCCTCATCACATTTGACCAAACGAAGGAGTGAAATGCACACTCATTTTGGTATGAAAACCTATCTTACAGTATAAGAAAGTGGGGGAGAAAGAGATATTGCAAGGGGGGGATGATGGAAGGGAGGGCAAAGGGAGGAGGGAGCAATTTGAAGTCAACACTTGGGGAGGGACAGGATCAAAAGACAGAAGAGAAACAACGAGGGGCAGGTTAGGAGGGATGGTAATCCAGTTAGTCTTACACAACACGACTATCAGGGAGGTCATTGGCAAAACTACACAGATATGGCCTATATTGAATTGCCTGCTGTCCCAAAGGGAATGGGTGGGGAGGGAGGGATGGGGAGAATTTGGAACTCAAAGTTTTAGGAACAACTATTTAGTATTGTTGTTGCAGCTAGGAAAGAAGACATACAGTTAAGGAGGAATAGAAAGTCATCTGGCCCTACAGGAGAAAAGAGAAGATGGAGACAAGAGAAGGGAGAGATGACAGAAGAGAGGGCAGATTGGAGATAGGGAAAATTAGATTGCTTGGGGTATTGGGGTGGGGGGAGGGGATAAAAGGGGAGAAAATTTGGAACCCAAAAATTTGTGAAAATGAATGTAAAAAAATTAAATAAATAAATAAATTTATAAAAAAAAAAAGAAAATAAGCATTTATTTTTATGGGAAACAAGGAAGTTCTGTTTCCACAGAGTCATGATTTAGCATGGTCTGGTAAAGGTCAGAAACCAAGCAGCCTGGACGAGTTGTTTGAAAAAAAGCCTATCAGAGAGAAGAACATAAAGTCACATGGCCAGGGGACCGTATCTCTGGAGATTCAAAGTTCTGGAAAACAGTATAAGAAGCTCCATTTTTCTGAATGTGTTCTAGTCATCCTATAACCTTACTGGGGTGGCTACCCATGTATTCAGGGGGAAAGGACATAAAGATTAATAAAAGCTTTGCTGATTTCATAAGAGGTATTGATCTTTAAGGTGAGCATGTTTCTCACAGTTGGGGTTAGATGGGCTCATTTCTCACATTATGCACTCATGGTGTGCCAGGCACTGTGACAATAAGCAAAGGAGATACACATTAAAACAAACAAAAAAGCAGTCACTGCCTGAAGAAATCTACATTCTAATGGAGGAAACAACCCATCCAGTAGAGTTGATGTTTGTCCTTTGTTTCCGTAGAGGGCCAATGCCTTCATGGTTGTTGCCTTAACTATGGCATGAATTGGATTTGAGTAAGACAACCTGAGATGCCCTTCACCCACCCCATGCAGGGGTTGACCTTGGCTGCTCCAGCTCCTTGAAGTCCTAGGGGAGAGGTGAGTGCCAGGTAGACAATAAAGAATGAGCCACCCCGTAAAGAGCTCAGCAGCCCTCACACCAGAGTTCTGATCCTCCCCAAACACCTCATACTTCTCTGTTCACATATTAACCTAAGTCTCTCTGGAATGACTTCATATATTACTGTTAAGTCTCTCTAGGGTTACCTACTCATTTTCCACTAGCTCTTGAGTGTTGGGTCCCCAGGTTACCTATGAAGGTTTGGGGTTTCTTCTACCACCATTCATTACCTTAGACTAATGGGTGTGCTCCCCAAATCAGTCATTGACATCACTGACTTTTTAACAGCTACTGTTTCTGTGATAGTTAACATGTACATAGCCCTTTAAGGTTTGCAAAACACTTTACAAATATGATCTCATTTTATCCTCACAAAGGGAGGTGTTCTTATTCCCATTTTACAGATGAGGCAATTGTAGCAGGCAGAGGTTAGGGGACTTGTCCAACCCTGGGCAAGTCACTGTTTGTTTCCTCCTCTGTAAACTGAGTTGGAGAAAGAGATGGCAGATCACTCCAGCATCTTTGCCAAGAAACCCCGAGTGGGGTGAGGAGCGGCCGAACGTGGCTGAATACCAAAAATGTGCTGCCAAGTACAGGAACCACTCCCCGCCAGGGGCACGCTCTCCGCCGGCACATGGGAAGGCTGGGCTCCCGTGTAGACGGACACGTGGCGCAGGGACAGCTCCCCGGGCCTGCTCGCTACTGGTTTTCTCCGCTCCGCGGTGTCCTTAGGCTCCCGGAGAACCAGCTCCGACCGAGGAGGAAACTGAGGCAGGCGAGGCCATCGACACGAACTGGAGGCAGGGTTTGGACTCGGTCCCGCGGCACCCCAGGCTCCGTGGGCTCTTGGGCCCGCCCTTCGCTGCGGGGGTGACGTGAACAGACCTTGGACAAGTCCCCTCCCCCCGGGACTCAGTTTCCTTTTCCGTAAAATGAAGGGCTCTGGACTCAACGATCTCCGAGGCCCCTGGGATCTTATCCCTGAAGGTCAAAGGCTCTTGCTCGGGAGACACGATGAGGCGGCGAGTGCTCTAGCCGGGGACCGCGGCTGGGGGGCGGGGCCCCGCGCTCGGAGAGGTGGGGAGTGGAGGAGGAAGCACCGCCCTCTGCGCGTGTTGGGGGGCGGGGACACGTACTCAGCGGGACTCGGAGTGGAGGAGGAAGAGGCACCGCCCTCTGCCGGGTGCTGGGGGGCGGGGACATGCACTCGGCGGGGCTCGGAGTGGAGGAGGAGGAGGCGTTGCCTCCCTCCGCCGCGTGCTGGGGGGCGGGGCCACGTACTCAGCGGGGCTTGGAGTGGAGGAGGAGGAGGCACCGCCCTCTGCGCGTGCTTGGGGGCGGGGACACGTACTCAGCGGGACTCGGAGTGGAGGAGGAAGAGGCACCGCCCTCTGCCGGGTGCTGGGGGGCGGGGACACGCACTCGGCGGGGCTCGGAGTGGAGGAGGAGGAGGCGTTGCCTCCCTCCGCCGCGTGCTGGGGGGCGGGGCCACGTACTCAGCGGGGCTTGGAGTGGAGGAGGAGGAGGCACCGCCCTCTGCGCGTGCTTGGGGGCGGGGCCACGCACTCGGCGGGGCTCGGAGCGTCGGAGTGGAGGAGGAGGAGGCGTTGCCTCCCTCCGCCGCGTGCTGGGGGGCGGGGCCACGTGACCCTGCGGGGCGGCTTGTAGAGCACTAGGGGGCGTGGTTTCGCGGAGGCGCGCGCTCCCGGACTCCGTCGCACGCTCCCGTGCTCTATCCCGCTCTCGCGGTGCTTGGCTCGGGAGCTCTGTGGGAGCTGTCTCTGTGGAGTAGCTCGTTGCGTCCGAGCCTGAGGCGCCGCCGCTCGGTTGGTGAGTCCTGGGAGCGGGGCCGGGCCGACGCGATGGGTGGCGCTGCTGTTACCGCTGCCGCGGGGCCGTGGCCGGGGACGCGAGGGGAGCAGGGCCGGGCCTGGGTCAGGCGCTGAGGGGCGGCCAGGCCCGGCTCCCTCCCCTCCCCCACAGGCCCGATCCCAGTGCGCTTGCGCGGCGCCGGAGGGGGGGCAGGGAGGAGATGGGGCCTGCTTTCCCTCCCCTTCTCCCCTTTCCCTTCCCCCTCCTGCGCCTCCCTTCGCCCCTGCGTGACCTGAGCTCGTCTTTGATCTTAGACTTCACTAGGAACTTTAACCTACACGAACATTTCAGCCGAGACAGCCCCCTTCCCCATCGGAGCCCCGCCCCCCTCTCCTCGGGATGTGCAAGCCTGGGGGGCCGCCCGGGCCCGACGACCCTCCCTGCCTGGGCGTCCCCGGGCCCAGGACCCCTCCCCATTGTATTTAACTGGAAAAGAGCCCCAGAGGAGCCACGCCGTGAGAGGCTGGGCCACCCCCCCCCCCCTCACCGGCGCCCCCTGCCCTTGGGGTCTAGTTCTCTCAGAGATTGCCCCTCCCCGCCCTCCAGTAACGAGCAGGGCACTTAGCGGACTTTGAAGCCAGGTGTAAACAAATACCCGCTTTTACAGAGGAGACCCCTGGAAAGGGGGAAGAGCTGTTTCCTCGTACTTAAAATGAGGGTAACCCTGCTCTTAGGCTCATGCCCCATCCCACAAACCTTAAAATGGCAGATAAACATCAGAGGACATTTTTAATCCTCCTAAGTCAGGGCTGTGATTTAGAACCTGCAGGGATGCTGTGAGCCATTTTGGGTCAATGGGTAGAGCTCGCTATTTGGAGTTGGGAAGCCTTCAGGCCTTTACTAGCTGCGCAAGTCCCTTGTCTGCCTCAGTTTCCTCATCTGTAAAATAGGGAATAGCCTTCAGAGGTTGTCCTGAGGATGAGAGGGGTGGTTATGCAGGTCCTGGTTGAAGTAGGTCCTAGGATCACAGGTTTCTAACTGGAAGAGACCCCTCCTCATCTCATAGTTCTGAAGACCAGTGAGTGAATATATGTAAAATGGGCTGTGTAAATTGTGATTTTCACATTCCTCATTTGCATTCATCGGACTCCAAGGGTCATTTCCAGCTTAGAATCCATGTCCTTTCCACCTTGTGACAAACTTGAGGCCCAGAGAGGGGCAGAGACTTAGAGTAAGTAACCTCAACCTGTTCCCTTTTGATTCGAAATCTCATACTTCTGCCATCTCATGGTCAAGTGTTCAAATCACTGAACTAGCAAATTGCTTTGAGGGATAAAATTCACTTCAGTGAAGTAAACCTTGTGCTGCACCTCTTTTGGACAGAATACAATTGAGAGGGAGGTCCAAAATTTAGATAAAGTGTTGGCCCTACTCATCTAATTTGGGGATAAAACATAGCCATCTAAAATACACACATAGTGTAAATACATTAGAGAATTAAAAAACATAATTCTGTGAGGTCAGAGGGAGAATTTATCAGCCTGGACAGCTTCATGGAAGAGTGCTCTTTGATTTGTGTTTTAAAGGTAGGTAGGAATTCAGCGGGCAAAAGAGGGCTGATATTCTGGGCTTAGGGGACAAAACACCTTGGGGACAGAGGATAGTTGTCGGTTTTGACTGGAGCAGAATGAAATGAATAGTCCTAACAGAGTAAGGCCGATAAAGTAAGGTTATATGATTTTGGAGGTTCTTTTCCAGAATAGCTGATGTTCATAAAGTACTTTTAGGTTTGCAAAATGTTCAACGTACAGAGTGTCCTGTGAGGGATTGAAGAGAAGAGGTGGTAATGAAGTGGGGTGACATTGAGTACATACAGATTTTTCAGCACATTTGTTTGTGAAAGAATATTGAAAGTGCTTTTTTTGGATTGCAATCTGAACATATCTATAGAAAATAGCCAGAAACCAGTGGAAAGGGAGAGGCCGAAGACTCATGAGAGGGAATGATTCTTGTCAGAGCAGGTAGGGTAAAAATAGAGGGATTTGTTTAAGTAAGGACTAGAGAGACCTTTGTCAGAGGAGGTAGAGAAGAGAGAATGGGGGTAAAGATCAGAAGTTTTCAGGCATAGAGGATGAGAATTGAAGGATCTCATGTTGAATTACCTGAATCTAATGTGAAAGTAGGCTGAACTCTGTGGGAGTACACCACAAATAGAACTACCACCACCGCCACCGCCACCACCACCACCACCACTAGTACTACTACTACTACTACTACTACTACTACTACTACTACTACTAGCACTAGCAGCTAGATGTTGTAGTAGATAGAGCCTTGGGCCTGGAGCCCGGAAGACCTGAGTTCAAATCTGTAAACATGCAATAGGCTTAAGTGACTTGTCCAGGGTCATACAGCTAGTAACTATCTGAAGGCAGATTTTAAATAGATCTCCCTGACTCCAAGCCCAGCGCTCTGTCCACTTGCTGTGTTGGAAACAATAGGAGGCATCTACAAAGTGACATGTTTGACCTAGATGTAAGGAAAAGTTTCCTGTTATTGGACCTCTACGGCAGTGGAATGGGCCTCCCTCCATTGTATGTTTTCAAAGGGAGGACTAGATGGCTATTTCATGGGCTACTGTAGAGGAGACTCCTGTTCAAGCATCATCAGATCCAGGCCCTGTCAGTCTTGGAGATGTGACCTGCCGGCTGTTTTTGTTTGTTGGCAGTTGTTTTTTAATTAACGAGGCGAGAACACTTACTGTTATGGTCTTGAAAAGAAAGGTTTGACACCTCATCTCCTGACAGAACGTACAGAAAGAGATGTACATTTTTGGACATGGATAATGTGGGCATTGTTTCTTTTGCTGAACGTTGCAGCCATGTATCAAGGGCTTTGCTTTTTGGATTTAAAAAAAAAATCAATATTTTTTTCTTCAGTTACATGTAAAAAAAAATTGACATTTGTTTTTAAAAAACCTTTTGAGTTTCAGATTCTCTTCCTACCTTTCTCCCATTCCCCTTCATTGAGGAGGCAAGCAGTTTGATATAGGTTATACGTAGGCAGTCATGCAAAACATATTTCCATATTAGTCATGTTGTGAAGGAAAACACAGACAAGAACTCTAAGGAAAAGAAAGTAAAAGACAGTTATGCTTCCATCTGTATTCAGACTCCATCACTTCTTTCTCAGGAAATGGATAGCATTTTTCATAAATCCTTCAGAATTGTCTTGGATTGTTGCATTGCTTGTAATAGTCAAGTCCTTCACAACGATCATCATACACTGTTGCTGTTATTGTATACAGTGTTCTCCTGGTTCTGCTCATTTCACGTAAGTCTTGCCAGGTTTTTCTGAGAGCATCCTGCTTGTCGTTTAATAGTGTTTCATCACAATCATACACAACAACTTAGTTCAAACAGTTTTCCATTTTTTTAACCCTACCAGAAGAGCTGCTATAAATCGTTTTGTACATTTTTTTAAAATCTCTTTGAGATACAGACCTTTTAATGGTATTGCTGGGTTAAAGGGTATGCATGGTTTTATAGCCCTTTGGGCATAGTTCCAAATTGCTCTCCAGAATGGTAGAATCAATATACAAACATCAGTTTTCCCACATCCCATCCATCATTTGTCATTTTCCTTTTCTGTCACATTAGCCAACCTGATAGACATGGGGTGGTAAGACGTGTTAGAATTTGAATTTCTCTAATCATTGGTGATGTAGAGCATTTTTTCATATGACTATAGACAGCTTTGATTATTTCACCTGGAAACTGCCTGTTCATGTCCATTGACCATTTATCAGTTGAGGAATGGCTCTTATTTCTATGAATTTAACATTATTCTCTATATATTTAAGAAAAGAGGCCTTTATCAGGAAAACTTACTGTAAGGTTTTCTTTTCACAGTTACGATTGCTAACTGTGTATTTGCCTGCATCCTGTTTTCTCTGTTTATCCTACTATCTCTCTCTGTTCACCCCTGCTTCTGACTTTTACCTGTCCCAGGCTGCCCTCCTTTGTATCAGCGCCCCCTCCTCTTCTTATCCCTTCCCCCTCCTACTTTCCTGTAGGGTAAGAAAGATTTCTATAACCATCTTAGTGTGTATGTTATTCCCTCTTTGAGCTAATTCCCATGAGAGTAAACTTCATGTGGTCCCCGCCATTTTCCCTATAATCCCCTCTATGTAAAAGATAATTTACTCTATTCTCCCTCTCCTTTTCTCATTATCCCAGCATATTCCTTTCTCACCTGTTAATTTAATTTAATTTTTTTTTTTAGATAATCATCCCATCATATTCAAGTTACACCCATGACCTCTGTGTATGTGTACTCCTGATTGTCCTAATAAAGAAAAAGTTTTTAGGAGTTACAAGTGTCATTTTCCAAGTAGGATGGTAAAAAATTTAACCTTATTATATCCATTATGATTTCTCTTTCCTGTTTTCCTTTTTATGCTTCTCTTAGTCTTGTATTTGAAAGTCAGATTTTCTGTTCAGCTCTAGTCTTTTCATCAGGAATGCATGAAAGTCCTCTTATTTCCTTTAATATCCATTCCCTCTCCAGCCCCTGAAGGATCATACTCAGTTTTGCTGGGTATTTTTGGTTATTTGCTGGTTTTTGGTTGTAAGCCAAATTCTTTTGCCCTCCATAATACCATATTCCAAGTCCTCTGATCCTTTAATGTAGAAACTGCTAAATCTTGTGTTATCCTGACTCTGGCACCTCTGTATTTGCATTGTTTCTTTCTGGCTGCTTGCAATATTTTCTCCTTGATCTGGGAGCTCTGGAATTTGACTCTCATATTCCTGGGAGTTTCCGTTTTGGCATCTCTTTCACAAGGAGTTAGTCGATTCTTTGAATGTCTGTTTTACTGCTTTTAGAATGTCAGGGCACTTTTACTTGATAATTTCTTGAAAGATGTCTAGCTTCCTTTTTTGATCAGGATTTTTTCTGCTGATGACTCGTTTTTCCAGCCTATTCTTGACTTTTAACTCTGTGCTAAAGTGAGGCCACTGTCTGAAACTTCAGGAGTTTTGTGCTCCTGTTTTCAGAGATAATTTTGGGGACCTGTAAATTTTGGGTTCTTCCAAGGTAGAATGATCTAAGAAGTGTGTTTACTTTTCTCCTGGCCTGTCTTCTGATCTGTGAGCTATCACAAGCACTCTTTTCCACCCTGCAACTGTTACCAAGGTCCCAGTTTCCCTCCTGTGGCAAACTGTAGTGTATTAGAGATGCAAAGAAAGATGAAAGAAAACAGTACCTTTCTTCAAAGAACTCACAACCTGATGAGATAGCTTGCCAACAACTGTCTTCAAACAAGATGGACACAGGATAAATTGGGGATATTCTCAGAGGAAAGGCACTAAGTAGCATTAAGGTGAATTGGAAATGCTTCTTGTAGAACATGGAGTTTTAGCCAAGACCTGAAGGAAACCCAGAAACAGCCTCAGTCCCTACTGTGTGCTAAATATTAGGAATTCAACCAGGGAAAACACTAGCATTAACTGTATTAAGAAACTTCTTTCACAGTTTTAATGAGATGGAATACAAAGGGCCAGGTAGAAAGGTGAGAAGTGGAACTTCTTTCTCTGAGACTTGAACAACTTTCTGTATGTCCAACCTAAAACTCTGCCTTCTGCAGCAAGCCTTTCCTCTGTTGAATGTTTACAGTTTATTCTGTATAGAGTTTGTAAGAAATTCTTTGTATGTTGTTTCCCTTCTTAAGATTGTAAGCTCCTTGAGAACAGAAACTTTTACCTTTCTTTGTGTCCTCCAAACTTAGCATAGCATCCAACACATTGCTTAATAAATGTTAATTGGCTAACTGTGGAAGAGAAAGATAGAGAAGTAGAAAGGAGGGGAGGTGAAGGACCTTCCCTTAATAGGGAAAGTATGATATCCACTATTCAAGGAATGACTGATGGAAGTGGTGGAGGCAATAGAATTATACCTGAAGTCAGAAAACCTAAATAAGGGAACTGTTCCTATCACTTAGCTCCTGGTGCTGGGCCGGTCTCTTAGGCAACACTTTGAAAGTATTTTTATTCTTGGGTCTGGCTCTAGGTGGGTGGAGAGAACATCCACAGTGGAAGCTAAATCCTTGACTCTTGGGGTAATGCTCCTTTGATGTGGTGGTGGTGAAAGAAAAGAAGGAGGAGGAGATGCTAAAACAGTATTTAGAAACTGTTGGTTTTTACTGCATTTCATTCTCTGTAAAGCCAGACCTAATTTATCTTGGAGTAATTGAGACATATAAAGAAATCTAGACTAGATGATTCAGTTAATTCCAGTGTACCTCAGTTTGACTTATCTTTTTGCTTGCTGTAATGGTAAGGGAATTTGAAGATCTTCCCTGCCCCTTAATAGGCCTGTGTTGATCTGCTTTGAGTTCTGGCCCAGCCCACAGCCTGAGTCACATGGAGCTGATGTTAGGTAGAGCAGGAAGAGAGAGTGAGGTGGAGCTGAGAGAGAGCAGCTAGCAGGAATGAGAGAGGGAGTGATTGCCTAAGGGAGCTTGTTTGTGGGGAGATCTGACAGAGGGAAAGCTTGGGGGTGGCTGTGCCCCCTGAATTGATAATGTGTGTAGATTTCTTTGTTACTATGTTGGATTTGGCTTTCTGGTATCTGAATAAATATTGTAGTTTCCTCTTTGAGGAAGAGAGTTTATATTTTGTGAATTTACCTGGGAAATATGCATGCATATCCATAGCTGCTGCTATAGGTATTGATTGGTGTTACACTTTCCAACTTTCATTTTCTGTGCCCCTATTTATTCAGTGAATTTTTTTCAAGGTGAGATGGGTTTGTTAAAAATTCTGTTCTATCTTATTATGGTGTGGAGGCAGCCTTGGAGATTTTGTTTATTTATAAAGTAGTAGCAGTGAAATGTAAGATTTGGTAGGTCATATTAAGCTGGAAAGTTTTCGAGTTCTTTCCTACTAATGTTACCTCCTGAGGCAGCTTGGTGGTGAAGTGGATAGAGTGCTAGGTCTGGAGTCACAAAGACCTGAGTTCAAATATGGTGTCTGATACTTGCTAGCTGTGTGACACAAGCCAGTTATTTAACCTCAGTCTGCCCCAGTTTTCTCAGCTGTGAAATGGGGATTATAATAGAGCTTAACTTGAAGGATTGTTATGAAAATCAAATGAAATAATGTTTATAAAATTCTTAACCCAGTACCTGGTACATAGTAAGCACTAAAGAAATGCTTGTTTCCCTCCTTCCTCTTACTTTACTTTCTCTTGCAAATACTTACGTATGAAGATGCTTTTCTTCTGTTAGAATGAATATAAATTCCTTGAGTAACTGCTTAAAGAATTTTTGTTGGTTGCCAATGGTTTCCTGTTGCTTGCAGAATCAAATATAAAATGCTCTGTTTGACATTCAAGGCCCCATGTCAACTAGCCCCCTCCTATCTTTCTAGTCTTATACCTTACTTTCCACCATGTATCTTTCAGTCTAGTGGCACTGGCCTTCTGGCCATATCTAGGCTGTGGCATTTTTTCTGGCCATTCCCTATGCTTGGAATGTTCTACTTCCTCTCTGCCCTGACCATTAACCTGGCTTCCTTTAAGACCCAATTAGTACAGTGAATAGAGCACTGGGTCTGGAGTCATGTAAGACTTAACTTCATGAGTTCAAAATGACCTCAGACACTTACTAACCAGGTGACCCTGGGCAAGCCGCTTAACCCTGTTTGCTTCAGTTTCCTCTTCTGTAAAATGATCTGGAAATGGCAAACTTCTCCAGTATCATTGCCAGGAAACCCAAATGGGGTCAAGAATCCAGCATAGCTGAAAGGACTGAACAGCAAATGACAAAATCCCACCTTCTATAGGAAGCCTTTCCCAACTCCTCTTAATTCTAGTGCCTTTCCTTTGTTAATGATTTCCTGCTTATCGTGTATAAAGCTTGTTTGTATATATTTGTTTTCATGTTGTCTCACCCTTTAGATGTTGAGGACAAGGGCTGTCTTTTTTCTCTTTTTGCATCCCTGGCTCTTGGCACAGTGCTTGTTCGATTGTTGAGGAAGGGCCTCAGCATTAGTCTTTGTCTGTTTTTTGAGTGTCAGCCTAATTGAGAGATTCTCCTAACTTTTGTAGACTGTGTGCTAAGGTGGAGGGGGATTTGAAAAGGTAGAAGCTCCCCGGAAATCTAAGGTCCTTGCATTCTTAAAGAAACGAGGCAGAGGCAACATTCTTTCCCTTATCCTCCATGACAAAAGAATCATAACTAAGACTTATTTGAAGGCTTTAGGGAGCCATGTTACTGTGTGAGTAACCAAATCTCAATTTCTTCAAATTGACATCAGGTCCCAAAGATGTTGTGTGAATGGCTTCATGCATTTCACCTTTAAATCCCTTCTGATTCTAGTTTTCTCCCAAGAAGCTCCAGAAATTGTTTCATTAACACCCACTCCCCTCTCCCTGGGCTGGGCCTCACCTTGAAACTTAATACCTCCCTTTCCCTTCTCGCTGCAGGTAGAATACGACCTTTCTTTTGAGAATTTACGAGTATACACTACTGAAGGAAGCTGATGATTTGGACAGTGATATCATTGATGTAGGAGTTACTCTTTGTACTAGTACCTTTTTCCAGCTTTTTAATACTTTTATCAAGTGCCTACTATGTGCTTTTTTAGTCAAACATACGTATTTACATTTAGAGTTGAAGGTTTAGGTTTACGGTTACATATGCTTGTCTAAAAGATTATTCTATGGAGAATTCACACAGACCAAGCATTCATGTGGAGGCAGGAACAGCGATATGAGGACACTTTCAAGGTCTCTCTGAAGAATTTTGGAATTGATTATGTGACATGGGATACACTGGCACAGGACTGCTCATCATGGCGTGCCCACATCAGAAAGGTGGCGTGCTGTATGAGCAAAGTAGAATTGAAGTAACTCAAAAGAAACTTGAGATGTGCAGATTTAGAGAATCCATCTCGAATGTCCACATGGACTATTAGTGCTGGCTGTAGAATAATATTCTTAGTTCATATTGGTCTGATCAGCCACAGTTGCACCCACTATAACTTGACCCCAACACAGTGGTGTCACTCTGGTCCTCCTCAAGAATGACAACCCTGTGCTGTTGATACTTGTTGTACAGCAGAGGAAATGAAGCTAATTGACTTGCAGGGTCACATAGCTAGGAAGTGCCTCAGGCTGAATTTGAACTCTGGCCTTCATAATTCTTGGCCTTTTATGCCACCTAACTTCAGTGTCTTCTATTTATTGATGTATTTGCCATATTAGAAAATAAAATGGATACAATTTAAAAATATTTATTCATTTAAAATAATGAACTCATTATATGCCAACATGTAATGTTTTAATGAAAATAATAATTTTTTCAATTCAGTGAGAAGAGTGGCTTTGTTTTACATATTTTATAAATCTCTTTAATATCTGACTTAATGAAAGCTAGATTCTTTTATCAGTTTCTGCATGGGTTGAGTTGAAGAATATAAAGAGAATCTGGCTTCATTCGAATTTGTTGTTGGAAAAGGCAGGAGTATTTTATTAGCTATCTTATATCTTAGTATTATTTTTAAGATGGACTCCTAGGGGTCTAAGGACCACATTTTGTAAACCACTGCTCTACATGACATTCATTACCTCTTAATCTCTCCTTTTGTAACTGGGGTGTTAGAATAAAAAAATTAGGCTTAAAATTTACAAATTACAGAGGTAGGGACTCATGGTCCCCCATGCCAACTCCAGATAGTTAAGTTCTTTATTAGTTCCTATGTCTTGATTGGCTCTGCCAGTGAATTCCTGTGTGGGCTGGATGTTAGATCAGTTCAAGGTTATTTCTGGTGGATTTCCTTTAGAAAGATTTTTGTGTGTCTAGAAATATCTAGGTTCTTCCACAATATGTTGTTCTAGGGATAGAAGCTCCCTGCATGCTATGTTCTTAGGTGACCTTCCTCATTCCAGGGAAATAATTCATCTTTGACCCCTTGGCTGCATCACCATCTAGCCTCCCCAGATTTCTCCCCTTGAACCTCAGGTCCCAGTCCCTTTTCCTGGAGATTGATTATTCAGTGTGAGCTCTTTGAGCTGTGTCCTGGAATTTGTACTGTTAGGCAGTGGGTATGCTGCAACAGTATGTCATTTTTAGGGAGATTTCTATACTCTGTTATTGGAAAGGTGCTCCTGTACTCACCTTTTTTCAGTGAAGTTGCCTTCTTTACCTGTTGCACTTGATTTCAAGACCATTTTTAGAGGCTAAGAAGCTAGATCTGGAGGAGTCTCCATCTAGACTGAGGTTTTGCTCTGGTCTGACCCTGAGTCTTTGCTGTGTCTCCCTTGGCTCCCAAGTTACTGATGCTGCAGAATCTGTCACTATTTTTTCTACCACCCCTCCTTGACCAGCTGCTGTTTTTCAACTTTCCCAGCTTTCTAGCTTGCTTTCTCTCTCACATGCCACCCCCTGCTCTCACAGAATGCCTTACTAGAGGTCTAGGCTTGTAGTTAGAACAATTCTTGAGCATATCCCAGAACATCCTCCTTAATGGGAGACTGTGGGATAGGATACTTCTCAATAAAGTACCCCAAAGAAAGAGACTGACTCTCTGAACCCGGGGACAGTGGTGCCTGGTGGCTGTGCTCTTCAGAATCCCCTCAAACTGCCCTTTGCTACTTCTTCCTCTTTCAGTAATTGAAACCTACTTTTTTGTGTGTGAGCACCAGAACTCAGGAAAGCTTGTCTTATGAAATTTTGGTTTTCTCTTTTTCTTCATTTTATTTGTAATTTCTCAAAGGACAGCAGGCAGCTCCAAAGTTAAAAATATCATAAAATAGGTCAGTGGAGTATAAAAACCAGAGAGAGTATTCAGAAATGCACACCATGGAAGGTAAAAAAAAAAAATATAGCCCGTTGCCAGGTCTTCCAGTCAGCTAATGACTAATGGACACTTGTGAGTTTCTTGGCAACCCTTTGGGTCATGTAGTAGTCATTGGCCAGTCTAATAAAAGGACCTGCAAAAGCAGTTGTAAAGACTTTTTTTTTCATGAACAAAACTCAAGATACACAAAGGCTGGATGACTCTGGTCTTCTGCTTCTATGAGAACTGAGTGCAGAATATTAAATAGTCCCCCAGTAAACAAGAAGTGGCAGCTCTTCCCTTTGGGGTTAAAGGTGTGTTAGGTGGGGAGTTAATGGTTTCCAGTGTACCCTTCCTGCAGTGTCCCTTGGGAACTCAAGTGACACCAGAGAAGTCTGAGAGCATTTTTGTGGGAGCTAGTTCAGGGGTCTTGTTCATGCTGTGCCCATTCAAACACAGTGGGATCCTGCCCGAGTCACTGCTTTGAGAGTTTTCTCTTTCTTCCTCTTTTAACTCAGATGATTGGACTAGAAGGTCACAAAGACCTGGTTCTGGTTTGGTTAATATATCTGGGAAAGTGGCTGAGACAAGTTTCCCTTTTTTGCCATCTGTTATTCTAGTTTAATACAGGTCAGATGGTGCCATAAATAGAGGCCTGGACTTAGAATCACAAAGACTTGGGTTGGAGTCTTGATTCAGACACTTACTGACTCTGTGACCCTGGATAAGCTCACTTTCCCCATCTGTAAAATGGGGATAATAATAGTACCTGCCTTCTCAGTTTATAGTTAAGATCAAATAAAATAGCATATATGTGTAAAGAAATATGTAAATGCTGTTATTATTATATGCGATTTGAACATGGAAAGTCTAGAAGAGGGAATACCTAATATATCCATTAGACTCTTATTCTGTAGTGCTAGATGTTTTAAGCCAGCTTTTGGCAAAATACTGATTCTGTTTGTTGAAAGTACCAGTTTTAAGGGTTATCCTTTTATCAAGAACCACTTGTTGAGCACCAAGCACTTTTTAGGAAGCCCAAGGCATATGGAGACAAAAATGAGTTCCTGCTCTCAAGGAGTTTAAATAGAAAGATTTGTTTACATATGTAAGTATTTAGAGTATTTACAAAGTATGTACAAGGTGATTTTGGAAAGCCTCCTCTAGTGGATGGCATTTAGAATCTTAAAAAGAACAAAGGATTCTAAGAGGTAGACTTGAAGAGGGAGTGTATATCATAAAATAGGTCAGTGGAGTATAAAAACCAGAGAGAGTATTCAGAGGGCATAGGACTCAGCTGGTACAAAGGCATAGAGATGGGAAATTGTAGTGCCAATGCAGTATTCACAGTGCCCACGGCAGCCATGAATATGTCTTTGCAATTCTGAATTACTGAAATACATGTTTTTTACTTTACATGTGGAAAAGAGAACCAAAACATTTATTCAAACTCCAAAAAGCCAAATCCATCACAGCAACAAAGAAATATATACAAAATAACAATGCAGAGGACCCTCCCCTCCCCAAGTCTTTCCCTCTGTTGGGCTTCCCACAGACCAGCTTCCTTAAACAAATCTCAAACAGGCTCCCTTAAACAAAATCACAAACAAGCTATCCCACTCAAGCTAGTTGCTGCCTGCTGTTTCCCAGCTCTGACTGCTCTGATCAATTTTCTCGCAGCTTTGCTCCACCCTTCCTGCTGCATCTATTCAACATACTCCTCCCACCATAGGCTCCATGTGGCTCAGACTTCCATGTGACCCAGGGAGGTCACATGGGCCTTTTAATGAATGGGAAAGATCTTCCCATTTAAATTACCATTACATTCTTTAAATTATTAAAAGCCCAGTTTGACTAGACCATAGAATGATTGAAAGTGACTGATATATAATAAGGCTGGATAGGTAGCTTCAGGTGGCAGCTGGTGATACAATGGATAGAATGCTGGGCTTGGAGTCAGGAAGAACTGAGTTCAAATCCAGCCTCAGATACTACCCGTGTGATCCTGGGCAAGTCACTTAATCTTTGCCTCAGTTTCCTCAGCTTAAAAATGGAGATATTAAAACCACCTGTCTCACAGCATTGTTTTGAGGATCAGATGAGAAAATTGTATAAAACTCTTAGTGTCTGGCACATAGTAGATGTTATATAAATTCTTTTTTCTCTTCCTCTCCCCCTCCTTTTAGCACAAGTTGTGCAGGGCTTTAAATACCAAACAGAAGTTTTGGATTTTGATGTAGACCTAATCTGTTGTCACTGGAATATTAGGGACATGACATGACCAATGCTTTTAGGAAGATTACTTAGATACTTGTTGGGATGATGGACTGTGGTAAACCTTGAGGAAGGAAAACCATTTACCCAATTAATAAAATAATTGTTCAAGAGAAGAGGCAATGAAATCCAGAGCTGAGGTAGGAGCTATTGTACAGGTAGAAATGACAAGGTTTTGGCAGCTGATTGGGATGTGTGAGGCCAGCAAGAGTGAGGAGTTAAGGTGCATTGGATAGAAATTGAGAAGTTCAGAAGGGAAAGAGGTTTTGTGGAAAGATAATGAAAAACTGGATATGAACACATGCAACCTATTTTCCTTAGAAAAAAATGGTTTTTCTTAAACCCCATATGGCTATATACCAGAGGTGCTTTGTCATAGTAACAAACTTAGCTTGAAGTCATTGTGGGCGCAGGTGTTTCCAGGATCAATTTGGCCGTGGAGGAACAACCTCAGTTTGGCTCCAGTGGAATTCGTATTGAAAATAAAACTATTCTGAAGGGTCCACTTTAATGAAATTGATATAAAGTTAACCTCCTAATAGAAGATGGAATTGACTGTCTTGGTAAGTTTATTTGGAACTGATCATTTTTAGCTTGGACAATACCCAAGAGATGCCCCAACTGACCATTTGGTGCAGTTGTGTATCAGCAAGCACCCCAACATACACAGAGGCAACTGCTATGACAGGTTCTTAGATCTGCATTCATAAAAGGAAAGCAACTTTCAAGGGGTTAACAATCATTTTAGTCAAGCATATGTATCATTCCTTTAACCAAGTATCATTCATCTAGTTCAGGAGAGTCAGCATCCTGAACTTCAAAGAAAATACAGATAAATTGAAGATCAACAGATATGGCTTCCTCTGCCCAAATTCAGCAGAGAGGTCCAACTATCTGACCATAGTCACCAGAGAGGGAAGCACCAACATCTGAGTTTTCAAAGCCAGGGGCTCCTTTAGCAGCTTCTCAGAGTCCTCATCTGGCCAAACAAACACTTCGAGTCAGTAAGCCACAAAGTAAAACCTCAACTCAGAGTATTTATACCGTTTTTAGAGCCAGAAGGCATCACAACCCTTGAGAACTAGGGCCTCATTAACAAAAGGCATGGGTCTTCCTACAGATATTCCCTAATCAAACTCCCCTTATTGGGTAGGCCCATTAATTGGTGAGGATGATCTTTAATCACATTAACATAATTAAAAATACAAATACATATACTGTTGCTAGTTAAAGAAATTTGTTTCTGTACTTTACTCCTTGTAAAGACTCTTGATTGAGAAAGACAAGATTCAATCAGAGGCACTTGATTATACTAAAACAAAAACAGCAAAAGCTCCTGTTTTGCTTGCCATCACAAATTGTTACTTTGGTGTAATTATACCTGTAGGGCTAGTTACTCTTAGAAGTTTATATTGCTTAAAACCTTGACCAGTGGGAGAAAATAAAACCATGTCATCCAGAAAGAGAAGGATGTTTGTCTAACTGTCCTTGCAGAAGGACATGGCTTAGAATCATAGAATCGTGTATCTGCCAGTCAAGCATTTTATTAATCACTTATGGTGTTCCAGATAAAAAGAAAGAAGGAAAAGAACATTTTCTGTCTTCAGGAACTTCACATTTTAAACGGGAAGGTAACATGTCAACAACTACGTAATAATAAAAATAATAATAACATTGTTATTACATAGTAATAATATGTGTAGTTCAGATGAGAGATGATCACTCATGGAAGACAGTAGTAATGGAGTGGGGAAAGCCTCTTCTAAAGGTGAGATTTAAGCAAGTCTTAAAGCAGAAAGTAGAGGTGAAGAGGGGGAACATTCCAAGCATGAAGGAATTTTTTTTAAGTTGCTTAATTTCTTTAGTTGTAAAATTAGTGATGATCTATATAGATTTGAATATTTGGATATTAGTGAACTGAACCACAAATTAAATTTAAAATTCTTTATAACACTCTGTAGTAATATGTCAAATTTGGTCATATTTAGGCCTATAGAATGTAAGCTCTTTCAGGGAAAGAACTGTTTTGATTTTGTCTTTTTGTCTCCAGCACTTAACCTAGTGCCTGGCCTCTGGAAAGCACTTCATACATGTTGAATTGAATTGAACTCAGATTAGGGCATTGAAGGATAAATGTGAAAACTGAGCTGTAGCATCAGTCAGGAGGAATCAGTTAATATAACAATTTCAGATATTCTTGAACTCAAAGATATCACTTTTACCTTTGAATTGAGAAAATAACCAAATTTAAGAATATCATTTGCTGCTAAATAAAGGCAGACATCACCTTTAAGCTTATGGTCTTTGGAGGAGTAAACACTTCCATTGTTACCAAATAGTACAGATAAATGAATGGTTATATCCCTTAATAATTTTCATCTGCTCTTCTGCAGTGAGTCATCACATATACCCATAATTCAAGATGAAAAATGATATGCACATCCAAAGAAAGAACTGAGGAGTCTGAGTGTAGATCGAAGCACAGTATTTTCACTTTCTTTATACAGGAAAGTAGGAGAGAGAGGGATAAGTGCGGTGGGGGTATGATAGAAGGGAGGGCAAATAGGAGGAGGGAATAAGTAGAGGTAAACACTTTAGGGGAGGAACAAGGTACTTCTTATATGTGTGTGTGTGTAATCCCTCCAACCACCCAAATAGTGAGAAAAGTTTCAAAAGTTAAAAATATTATCTTTCCATGTAGCAATGTAAACAGTTCAACTTCAGTAAGTCCCTTATGATTTCTCTTTTCTGTTTACCTTTTCATGCTTCTCTTGATTGTTGTGTTTAAAAGTCAGATTTTCTATTCAGCTCTGGTCTTTTCATCAAGCATGCTTGAAAGTCCTCTATTTCATTGACCATTTTTACCCCTGAAGTATGATACTCAGTTTTGCTGGGTAGGTGATTCTTGATTTTAATCCTAGCTCCTTTGATTCCTGGAATATCATATTCCAAGTCCTTTGATCCCTTAATGTAGAAGCTGCTAGATCTTATGTTATTCTGATTGTATTTCCACAGAACTGGAATTATTTCTTTCTGGCTGCTTGCAATATTTTCTGCTTGATTTGGGAACTCTGGAATTTGACTACAATATTCCTAGGAGTTTTCCTTTTGGGAATCGCTTTCAGGAGGGGATTGATGTATTCTTTCAATATTTATTTTACTTTCTGGTTCTAGAATATCGGGACAGTTTTCCTTGATAATTTCATGAAAGATAATGTCTAGGCTCTTTTTTGATCATTGCTTTTAGATAGTCCTATAATTTTTAAATAGTCTCTCCTGGATCTGTTTTCCAGGTCAGTTGTTTTTCAATGAGATATTTCAGATTGTCTTCTATTTTTTAATTCTTTTGGTTTTCCTTTGTAATTTCTTGGTTTCTCGAAATAAAGTTATTAGCTTCCATCTGTTCTATTCTAATTTTTAAAGAACTAGTTTCTTCAGTGAGCTTTTGAACCTCCTTTTCTATTTGATTAATTCTACTTTTTAAAGCATTCATCTCCTCATTGGCTTTTTTGACCTCTTTTGCCATTTGGGTTAGTCTATTTTTAGAGGTGTTATTTTCTTCAGCAATTTTGAGTCTTCTTTAGCAGATTGTTGACTTATTTTTCATGATTTTCTTGCATTGCTGTCATTTCTATTCCCAATTTTTCATCCACCTCTTTTACTTGATTTTCAAAATCCTTTTTGAGCTCTTCCATGGCCTGTGATCATTCATATTTATTTTGGAGGTTTTGGATGGAGAAGCCTTGACTTTTATGTCTTCCTCTGATGATGTGCATTGTTCTTCCTCATCTGAAAGGATGGAAGAAAATACCTGTTCACCAAGAAAGTAACCTTCTGTAGTCTTAATTTTTTTCCCTTTTTTGGGCATTTTCCCAGCCATTTACTTGACTTTTCAGTCCTTTGTTAAGTGGAAGTATACTTTAGGGACCTGTAAGTTCTCAGTTCCTCAAAGATGGCACAATCAAGGGAGAGAAGCTTCCTTCTCTTGCATTCTGGTCTGGGAGCAAACACAAGCTTTTCTGCCCAGGAACTGCAAGTAGAATTCCCTCTCCAGAGCCTCTACCACCAGCTCCACCATGTCAATACTCCTCCTCACCCTAGGACTGCCACTCAGAGCTGAGACCTAGATCAGCAACTTGATTCTCCCAGGGTATTTAGCCTGAGGGCTCCAAAAATGGATGGTGCAGCTGCCTGGGGCCAAGGCAAGACTGAGTTCTCTTCTCACCCAGGTAAAAGAGCTTTCTCACTGGCCTTTGAAGATGTCTTTGGCGTTTGTGGTTTGAGGAATCTGGAAACCACAGCTGCTTTCCAGAATTCTGCCCTCTGAGGCCTGCTTCAGACCTATCCCTGCCAAGGCTGGGCTGCACTCCGCTCTATACCTGGTGTAATAGACTTTTCCTGTAGGCCTTCCAGGCTACTTTGAGCTGGAAATCTCTTTCACTCTGTCGTTTTGTTGCTTCTGCTGCCCTAGAATGTGTTTAGAATAATTTTTTACAGGTACTTTATCCCCATAATTTATTACAGTCAGGATCCAAAAAGATGGTTGAACTGAATTTAATAAAAACGCAACTAGAGGCAGCTAGGTGGCACAGTGGATAGAGCATTAGACCTAAGGTCATGAAGACCTGAGTTCAAATCCTTTCTCAAATGCTAACTAGCTGTTTAATCCTAGACAAGTCACTTAAATGTCAACCTTGGTTTTCCCATCTGTAAAATGGGGATATTAATAGCATGTGCCTGTCAGAGTTGTGAAGATCATATAAGGTAATATTGGTAAGAGGCTTTGCAAACCTTTAAGGGTACATTATTGATTTTATTATTGATGTTATTGATTTTATAGGTTATCTAGGAGTTTACTGGAAGAATTGATGAATTACAAGGTGAAGAAATGGGAGGGGAGCTTGCAGATTTCTTATTAGCAACTTATTAAAATGCTCTCTATTTGAAGTGAGGAAGATTTGATCTCAGACTATTAATTTTAGTCTCCTTTCATTGATATTTCCCTTTACTCTCATTCTTTTTCTTCAGCTGAGTCTGTAGTAACCTTTACTATCCTTCCTCACTAATGAATTGATTTGTTTTCAACCTTTTTTCCCCATCTTCTCCCCAGACTGCGGAGTGTCATAGGCATTAGCTTTCATCTCCTTATTCCCTTCAAATAGCAGCAGTTCATATTACATATTGGAAAGCCTTTTTCATTACTCTAGGACATAAGCTTACATTGTAGGTTTTAGAAATAAATTACTACTTAATTTGTATCACTATTAAATATTTCAGACATTTTGCCTCTACCTGCCATTTGCCTAATTGCCAGAATTTTCCAGAGAAACACATGACAGTGGTTCATTCCAGACAGCTGGAAGAGAGTTTTTCAGAAACCTAATGTTTAAGAAAGCCCTTTCTTGAATTCGGAGAAGATTCAGAATTAGTTAGCCCTATTGTTCTTCTCTCAAACCCTTAGGTATGCCTCCATGACAAAAAAGGAAAATTTAGAAACCTGGAATCTTAATCATGTCAGAAAAGTGAATGCCAGTTCAGCCCAACCCTTCAGACTTCCCTGTATCATTCTTTTTAATTATATTTTTTTAATCATCAGAATTCCACCCTCCCTTTCTTTCCTCCCCTTTGTCCTCAGAGAATGAGACAAAAACAAATTTCTTATTACAGACATAGTTAAATAAAACAAATTCTACATTAACTGTGTCTAAAATAAAAATCTACATACATACGTATACACATATACATTGTGTGTATGTGTCATTCTACACTCATAGCCCTCTTCTCCATCAGGAAATGGGCAGTATATTTCATGTGCTAATCAGAGTTCTTAAGTGTCTTAAAGCTGTTTGTTTCTACACCATTCTTGTCACTGTTCAAACTCTTATGCTTTTATTCCCTTTACATCAGTTCATAGAAATTGCCTAGGTTTCTCCAAAATCACCCTATCCTGTATTTACATTAAAAAACCCCAACCTGTTCAGCACTTCTCTTTTGCTATTTTGTCTGAGATTCCGACCCAAGTTATTCTCCAGGTTTCAGACTGGGCTAGAAGCTGGAGCTGAGACCATGCTCTTCTCTAGGGGTATGGGAGATGCAAGTTCTAAGCCACACTACTCTTTCTTGCATGTGAACTTGCTCCTTGCCCAGTACACAGCATAGAATGCAAGACTCTGCCTTACCAAACAACCTTTCCCCTGTGTGCAGATCCTTTCCTCTGTCCACTCTAATCAGAGGCTTAGTAGTGGGAGACAAATCTAGATAGCAGCTGTTCCCATACCTTATGGGGCCCCAGTATGGCTCTTAAATCTTTTGCCCTGGTCTTAACTGATGTGTACCCAGCAGCCATGCTCTTGGCCACACTTTGTCCTTAGTGTGCTGTTTCCTTGTGCTGACCTGGGTTTGAAAAATGACTAATTTTTCCTTGGATCTTCTCAGGATTTTGTCTGGTGCATTTTTTTTTGGTATGTCTAGGTAAGTTTGGTGGGGTGGGAGGGAACATTACTGTACTTCTTGCTACACTGCCATCTTGGCTTTGCCTGATCATTTGCTCAGTATCATTCTTTTTTTTTTTTATTTATTAACTTTTTACATTCATTTTCACAAATTTTTGGGTTCCAAATTTTCTCCCCTTTTATCCCCTCCCCCCACCCCAATACCCCAAGCAATCTAATTTTCCCTATCTCCAATCTGCCCTCTCTTCTGTCATCCCTCCCTTCTCTTGTCTCCATCTTCTCTTTTCTCCTGTAGGGCCAGATGACTTTCTATTCCTCATTAACTGTATGTCTTCTTTCCTAGTTGCAACAACAATACTAAACAGTTGTTCCTAAAACTTTGAGTTCCAAATTCTCCCCATCCCTCCCTCCCCACCCATTCCCTTTGGGAAGGCAGGCAATTCAATATAGGCCCTATCTGTGTAGTTTTGCAAATGACCTCCCTGATAGTCGTGTTGTGTAAGACTAACTGGATTACCATCCCTCCTAACCTGCCCCTCATTGTTTCTCTTCTGTCTTTTGATCCTATCCCTCCCCAAGTGTTGACTTCAAATTGCTCCCTCCTCCCTTTGCCCTCCCTTCCCTCATCCCCCCCCTTGCAATATCTCCTTCTCCTCCCCTTTCTTATATTGTAAGATAGGTTTTCATACCAAAATGAGTGTGCATTTCACTCCTTCGTTTAGTCAAATGTGATGAGGGTAAACTTCTTGGTTTTTTTTTTCTCAGCTCTCCTCTTTTTCCATCCACTAAAAAAATCTCCTACTTGCCTCTTAAATGACATATAGTTACCCCCTTCCATTTCCCCCTCTTTCCTCCCACCACATTTCTCTCTCACCATTTACCTTAATTTCTTTTAAGGTATGGTCGCATCCTATTCAGTTCACTCTGTGCTCTCTGTCTCTGTATGTGTGTGCATGTGTGTATGTGTGTGCATGCGTGTACATGTGTATGTGTGGTGCCACCAACTACCCAGATACTGAAAAGTTTTAAGAGTTACAAATATTGTCTTTCCCTGTATTAATGTATACAGTTCACTTCTGGTAAGTCCCTTAATACTTCTCTTTGCTGTTTCCTTTTTCATGCTTCTCATTCTTGTGTTTGAAAGTCAAATTTTCTTTTCAGCTCTGGTCTTTTCATTAAGAATGATTGAAAGTCCTCTGTTTCATTGAAAGACCATATTTTCCCTTGAAGTATTATACTCAGTTTAGCTGGGTAGGTGATTCTTGGTTTGAGTCCTAGTTCCTTTGCCTTCTGGAATATCCTATTCCATGCCCTTCGATCCCTTAATGTAGAAGCTGCTAGATCTTGAGTTATCCTGATTGTATTTCCACAGTACTGGAATTGTTTCTTTCTAGCTGCTTGCAAGATTTTTTCCTTGAGCTGGGAGTTCTGGAATTTGGCCACAATGTTCCTAGGAGTTTCTCTTTTTGGATCTCTTTCAGGTGGTGATCGATGGATTCTTTCAATACTTATTTTGCCCTCTGGTTCTAGAATGTCAGGGCAGTTTTCCTTGATAATTTCATGCAAGATGATGTCTAGGCTCTTTTTTTGATCATGAGTTTCAGGTAGTCCCATAATTTTTAAATTGTCTCTCCTGGATCTATTTTCCAGGTCAGTTGTTTTTCCCATGAGCTATTTCACATTCTCTTCCATTTTTTCGTTCTTTTGGTTTTGTTTAGTGATTTCTTGGTTTCTCGTAAAGTCATTAGACTCCATCTGCTCCATTCTAATTTTGAGAGAGCTATTATCTTCAGTGAGCTTTTGAACCTCTTTTTCCATTTGGCTCATTCTGCTTTTGAAAGCATTCTTCTCCTCATTGGCTTTTTGAACCTCTTTTGCCAATTGAGTGAGCCTATTTTTCAAAGTGTTAATTTCCTCAGCATTTTTTTGGGTCTCCTTTACCAAGGTATTGACCTGTTTTTCATACTTTTCTTGCATCTCTGTCATTTCTCTTCCCAGTTTTTCCTCCACCTGTCTAACTTGCTTTTCAAAATCCTTTTTGAGCTCTTCCAAGGCCTGAGCCCACCCGCCACCCCCCTAGGGTGTCTGGGGTACTGAGGCCCCGCCCTCCACGTCTTTCCCTGATTCCAAGAATACGTCCTCATCATCAGATCCGAATGTCGGGATCATTTGCATTTGTTGGAAAAAACTCTCTATAGTCTTATTTTTCTTCCCTTTTCTAGGTATTTTCCCAGCCAGTTACTTGACTTCTGAGATTCCTTTCCACCCCCGCCTGGATCCGCCCAGCTAGTGTTTGGCCTCTGAGATTCAAATGGGCTTTTTGCGGCAACCTTTAGTTCTGGCACTGGGATGGGGGCAGGGCCATCTCCCAGGCTCAGCTCTGTCAGGTTTTATGTGGAGACTTTCAGGAACAGAGCGGGTGGGGGCGGGGTGGGGGGCCCGCCTCCTAGGCTCAGTTCTCTCCGGGGCTTTATGCAGAGGCCTTCAGTAATAGAGCGGGGTGGGGGCAGGGCCATCTCCCAGGCTCAGCTCTGTCAGGTTTTATGCAGAAACCTTCCGTAATGAAGATCCTGCCTGCTGCTGGGGGATTCCTGAGTCCTGGGCCGCTGCCGCCTCAGCCGCTGCCCACGCCTCTGCCTCTGCCGCTTCCTCCCGAGGGTGCCCGAGTCACAGAGATGCTCCGCTCCCCTCCTCCAGCCCAGCCTTCTCTCTTACTGACCTGTAGCTTCTGTGGGCGGAGGGACTTTCCCGGCTGCCGGAGCTTCCGTGTCTGAAGCCTGCTCAGGTCAGCTTCTCTGGGGCCGTGGCCAGGGCAGCGCTGGGGGTGGGGTCCACTTTCCGGGGCACGACGGACCCTGGGGATGGGTCTCCAGGGCTCCCTGGAACGGAAATCTCTTCCATTCCGTTTCTGCACACCTTGTATTGACCCAGAAGTTATGGGGGTCTCTTTTTACATTAATTCTATGGGCTTTGGTTTCAGAGCTCGTAAACGTGCGTCCTTCTACTCCGCCATCTTGGCTCTCCCCCCACTCAGTGTCATTCTTAAATGTTGGTTTTCTAGCTGTAGCATAAATATTTCTGGCTGAAAATGGATTTATTCTTTTGTGTGTAGGTACCATAGTGAAAAGACCATTGGGATAAGACTGGAGAATAAGGTCATATGGAAAAGAGCTTTGAATTTTAGAGTCAGTAGAAGTTGTTTTGAGTCTCAAATTGGAGGCTTTTTATTTATTAACCGCATAACTTTGGACAAGTTGCCCACTCAGAACCTCCTTCATTTGCAAAATAACTGGACTACTGTCTTTATGCAGTCGTGAGTCTCTGTCAGGAACTAAATAAGATGAAATGACTGATAATTTATATTTGTCACATTTTAAGGTCTGTAAAGCACTTTCCTTACAACAGCCCTGCAAATGTAAGAATTTATTATTTATCTTCATACTTTCCTTTGAAGTTAGAAAGTAGTTAATGTTTTTTGTTTAATTTTTTTTTTTTTTTTTTTAATGAAAAGGTGAACTATGTATATAGTACAGGGAACAGAGGATGCTTAGATTTCTTTCTTTCAGGTTAGGAGACTAGGCCAGAAACCAAATTACTATGGGATATTGATATTTCTTCTGTTTTTCATATTGGCAGATCAGACCTGTAAAGAAGTCTACTCCAAAGCTAGGCTCCTATGGAAGAATCATCCCAAGAAAAACTCCCAAGTGATGATCCTTGTGACTCTAAATTGAGTGAAACCTGGGAATATGAAGGCAGGTTAGAGGAGGAGGAGAGTGATGAGGAGAAAACCCAGCATGTAAAAATCATCCAAAGGAAAGCCCCTAGGAAATTGAGAAGCCATGAATATAATAAATATGGTCGACTCTTTGGTGTAGGACCAATTCTCTTTCCGCAACAGAAAGTACCCATAGGAAAGAATCTTCCCAAATATGACGCACACAAAAAGAGCTTCAGACTATATTCAGACCTAAGAAAATACAATAAAATTTCCTCAAAGAAGATATTTTCTAAGTATAATGAAAGTGGGAAATCCTTCAGTTATCATTCAGACCTAATTGAATATCATAGGCTACATACTGGAAAAAAGCCGTATGAATGTGGGAAGGCCACATTATGGAGAACGCAGCTTATTCAACAACAGAGAAATCATACAGTAGAGAAACCTTATGCATGTATTGAATGTGGGAAGGCCTTCTGCAAGAGGACACAACTTACTCAACATTTCAGAATACATACTGGAGAAAAACCTTATGAATGTAGTGAATGTGGGAAGACTTTCCGACAGAGTGCACATCTTACTCGCCATCAGAGAATTCATACTGGAGAGAAACCCTATGCTTGTAATCTATGTGGGAAGGCCTTCAACCATAGCTCTTCCCTTGCTTCCCATCAGAGAATTCATACTGGAGAGAAACCTTATGGATGTGATCAATGTGGGAAAGCTTTCAACCACAGTTCTTCCCTTGCATCTCATCAGAGAATTCATACAGGAGAGAAACCTTATGAGTGTAACGAATGTGGGAAAGCTTTTCGCCAGAGCACAGAACTTACTAGACATCAAAAAATTCATACTGGAGAAAAACATGAATGCACTGAATGTGGGAAGGCTTTCCACCAGAGTTCACACCTTACTCGACATCTGAGAATTCATACCGGAGAGAAACCTTACAAATGTAATGAATGTGGGAAGACTTTCAACTATAGTTCATCCCTTGCTTCTCATCATAGAACTCATACTGGAGAAAAACCTTATGGATGTATTGAATGTGGAAAAGCCTTTGGTAAAAGAACACAGCTTATTCAACATTGGAGAATTCATACTGGAGAGAAACCTTATGACTGTAATGAATGTGGAAAGGCCTTCCGCCAGAGCTCACAGCTTACTCGACATCAGAAAATCCATACAGGAGAAAAACCTTTTGAATGTGATGAATGTGGGAGAGCCTTCCGCCAGAGATCACAGCTTACTTACCATCAGAGAATCCATACTGGAGAAAAACCTTACGAATGTAATGAATGTGGTAAGGCCTTCTGTCAGAGCACTGAACTTACTCAGCATCATAGAATTCATACTAGTGAGAAACCTTTTGAATGTCATGAATGTGGTATGGCCTTTCGCCTGAGTACTGGGCTTACTCGCCATCAAAAAATCCATACTGGAGAGAAACCTTATGAATGCAGTGAATGTGGGAAGGCCTTCTGTCAGAGAGCAGAACTTACTGTACATCATAGAATTCATACAGGAGAGAAACCTTATGTATGTAATGAATGTGGGATGGCCTTTCGACAGAGCTCACAACTGACTCCACATCTCAGAATCCATACAGGAGAGAAACCTTATAAATGTAATGAATGTGGAAAGGCCTTCAATCGCAACTCATCCCTTGTTTCCCATCACAGAATTCATACTGGAGAGAAACCTTATGAATGTAATAAATGTGGGAAGGCCTTCCGCCGGAGTACAGGACTTACTCGACATCAGCGGCTTCATATTGCAGATAAATCTTATGAATGTAATGATTAAGGGAAGGTTTTCCTCCAAAACAAATATCTTAACATCAGTTCATTAGTGAAGTGAAAAGTCTTAAAAATATTTTGATCCTTTAAAAAAAAATGTAATACTACATTTTGACATAAGACATCTCCCAACAAACATCCGCCAGAAAGTTTTTTTGCTTTTGTTAACAGAAAGAATGAGTGTTTTGTTTACCTCTGATAGTATGGTAGTAACATTGATCATTGTATTTGACTAGAATTTTGTTGCTTCATAATGCTGACTTTGTTAATATTGTTGTAGTCATTGTGTATTTTGTGTTTGGGCTCTACTTTCATTACTTTGCAGTACTTCATGTAAGTCTTTTCCTGTGGTTCTCTGAATTTTTTATTCCTCTTTACTGGACATTTATTTGTAATTACATTCATATACCACAATTTAAATTATTTGATTGTTGAGCACATACTTTGTTTTCAGACACATAACGATGCTATGAATATTTTTTGAACAGCTGGGTCTTTTTGTTGTTAATACCATATTTGGGATACAGACCCTGGAGTAGAATCTCAGGGTCAGAGGGTACGAGCAGTTTTGTAACTTTTCCTGCGTAATATCATTTTCCTATTCATATTTCATTGAACCATTTTATAGCTTGAGAAGTGAAATAATCTTATTTTCCAAATCCTTTCGAACTATAGGTTTCCCATATTTTGAGATCATAGTGATTCATCAGGGTTATTTTAATTTTTCTGATTATTAGTGATGTTGAATATTTTCCAGGTGAATTTTATTAAATGATATCTTCTTTTGAAAACTGTTCCTATTCTTTGATCATTTGGCTATTTCAGAGTAACTCCTGATTTCAGATTTGTATACCTTTTTGTTTTTAGATGCAGTACTTTTATCAGATGTTTAAAGAGAATATTTTTTTTCCCAGTATGTATCTTCTGATTCTAGATGCGTTGAGTTTATTTGTACAGACGTCTTTGTGGGGTTTTTTGTCCTTTTTATTTGATTGAAAATATCTGTTTTGTGTTTTATAATCTATCTCATAAGTGGTTACAAATGTTTGCCATTATCCTTAGTTATGAAAGAGAATCTTCTGTTTTCTTCTTGGTTTTGTTTTGCTTTTTGTTGTTATTTTTTTATGGTGTGATTTTTTATATTATTAGTTGAGCCATTTGGAATATAGTGTGTGGTATATGCTGTAAGATGGTTATCTAAACCTACTTTCTGCTAGACTTTATAGTTTTTCCAGTAGCTCTTATTAAATAAAGAGTCCCTATTGCTGTAGTTTGTGTTCTTGAGTTTATCAAATACTAGACTGCTTCTATGTAATTTCTTTTCTAGACTTGACTTGTCTGGTCTGTTCTACTGATATGCTTTTAAATTTTTTACCTAGTGCCACTTAATTTGGGTAATTATTATTACAGTTTGAGATCTGCTATCAACAAGTACCCTTCTAACTACCACTTTTTTTCCCCATTATTTCCTTTAATATATGAGCTTTACACAAATTGTTTTTAAAAGGTTTTTCTCTCCACTATGAACTGATGTTGATATGAGGGTTTACTTAGAGAACTCTTAAGAAGCAATAAGAAGTTGAAACAGATAGCTTCAGTAAAGTAGCAGGATATAAAATAAATGCACAAAATTATACTTTTTTGTATAATACTAAACAAAATTACATGAGAAAAATTCCATTTAAAATAATAAAATGTACTAACTATATGGAAATTAACCTACAAATACACATACAGGACTTGCATAAATAAAAATTTTACAGAAATATTTGGAAGAAAAATTAACTGTTAATGACTAGGCTGTGCCTATAGATAAATTATATTTAGCTGTATATCAACATACATACCAAAGGAATATTTTATAGGTTTAGAAAATATAAAGTTAATTTCAAGGCATACAACATCCAGAATAGCTAAAGAAATTTTAATAAGATCTTTAAATTTGTGAGGTTAGATAATGTTTAGTAAAATTTAATGACAGTAGCACTAAAATTGAACTGTGGCCATTGATTTTTCATGTTATTATCCTTAAGGAACTAACTGCACTGTGGACTGAAGTGTGAATTATTTTGAACATTATGGTCCATTTTCTTAAATCTGGATCCACGTTGAATTATGCATGGATCTTTTTGGAACCTGTATAACATGGTCTCATGGTAATGAACAGTTAGAGGATCCCTCTTTTGATTTAATAGTTTTGACCCGATAGCTACCTATTCTTTGTTGCATCATATTACATTGTTTTACTTTTGTAATTTTTTCCATTGATTTTTGATTTGGAATATGTTATCATTGTGTGGTATATTATAGTATTATGATAGAAAGGTATTGATTTGGGGACATAGGACCTGAGTTTAAATCCCAGTTCTGGCCACTGACAATCTCTGACTTTGGACAAGTCATTCTCTCTTCAGGCCTCAGGTTCCTCTGTAAAGTGAGGACATGCACTGTGTCCTTCATGGTCCCTTCCAGTTCTAAGTCTATGATCCAATGAAGGAGAAGTGGGACTGGAAGTTTAGGAGGAGCAGAGAAGAATTGGAGCTTTGGTGATTTAATAAAAGTTCAGTGGATTGAAAGGATACACCATCGGCTAAGTACTGGATGCTCTGCTGTAGCCATAAGCCAATTATACAACTAGCTAAAATTGGTGTAAAGATAGAGTAGTGCGTCTGCATGACTGTAGGTAGTTTGATTCGTCTGATGCATGTAGATCATGGCATACCTGACATTTATAGCACTTTGGAAACATGCTACATGTTATCACATGATCCTCACAACCCTGAGTCATGCTATTATCTCCATTTTATACATGTGAAAATCAAGACTCAAATAGGCTGAGTGACTCATCTAGTAGTGTCTGAGGCAGAATTTAAACCTAGGTCTTCTTGACTACAAGTATAACACCATTCACTAAACTGTGCTACTACCTCTTAACTCATTGGGAGAATTGCATCTTTTTACTATGGTAGTTTTGATCTTGGGGATTACACATTGGTGCTAAAAAATATTATGATAAATCAGCAACTCACCAACAAATAAACAATATTAGTAGATTATTTTGTTAAAGAATCAGGGCATTCAGGGTTACTAACCCTCGATTCTAAGAGAAATTTGGAAGTAAATGCTAGTAATTCTGAGCACTGTATCTAAATGTTGATTCTGTCCCTGGTGGGTGGATGGGAACAAAAGAAAAGGTTGGAGAAATTAACCTGCGACGGTTGCAATTAGATTTTTCTGAAGATTCCACTGTTCTCCCTCCCTTGAGAGGACAACCCCCAACCTGGTTGATCACAGACTTTACTGTTATATTCCTTGGACACCATGAAAATCTGTCACATGAATTGTCTGGATCAAAACACGATTAAAAGAAATTAGGCCCATAAAAAAGCAAGCTCAACCTAATTCCCAGATGAAAATTTAGCAGAGTACACCACATTGTTGATATGAGAAAGTTTTTCTCCCTTCATGGGACATTGTGATTCTGAGAAAGCTATGTAGCTGTTGTCTAATGACCTTTTGTGATAAAGCTTTCTGTAGAGGTGAAAAAGAAGTTTGTAAAGCCAGACTGATGTTTGAGGAAACCTGCTGAAACAAGGTAGTTCAACCTTGGCAATCCACAATGGCAACAGTGGAGAGAAGTGAGGTGGGAAGTGGACCTATAACAACTTGAAAATCCTCATAATTTTTCCTTTTTCTTTTGCCCCCATGTACACCTTCCTTTATAAATCTTGTGTTCTTAGCCTGTCAGTAGAGCCCAGTGTCTGTCAGAATTAGGTGTTAAAGGCATAGTTGTGATAGTGGTACTGCCTCTGGTAGCCTGAACTATAATTTGAGGTCCTGTTCAGGCTTTTGGGGGAGTCATTGCCTACTTTTATTTTTTTGCTTGTGACTATGGTACTTCAAGGTCACCTATTCATGAGTCCTTTATGACTATTATATGTTATACTTGAGGGACAAATGTGTATTATCAAGGAGACTGACAGAAAGGCAAGATGCTGTTGTTACCTTCTATGTGACAGACATTCTATTCACACTTCTGTTTTTTATGCTTAAATTTGTTTCCCAAGAATCTGCTTATTAGCTTCTGACTTTCCCACCAGACTGGTAAGGCATGGGCCGTTTTGCCTTCAACTACCCTTCCCTTTTTGCAGGTGCTCAGTGCAAGGCTAGCTAGAAAGAATAGGAACTTGAAACTGATTAAACTCAAGGTCCTAGGTTCAGTTGTATTCCTTCACCTTGTGGGAAATATTTATCTCAGCACTTGCCTAACCCCTTAACTTCTTTTGGGGTATGGGCTTGACTGGAGGGGCTCTGACTCATTCCTTGCTTGGTAGGTAGTGTTCTAGTCAGTTTTATCATTGGGGCTCATTGTGCCTCAATAATTGGGTATCTGAAGTCTGGTGCATACCTGTTTGGGCTGTTAGTCCAAGTTGACCTGCCATGACCTGCACTCAGCTGATGGGACTGCTAACGGACAACCTGTTCCTGTTTATGCCTTTAATAAACCTTATTTGGTTCCATAACAGTGTCTCTTGTGTAGTTACTTTCTATATCTCTTAATTTGAGCCAGATCACTGATCTTGTCCCATCAGGCTCACACAACCTAGAGTTTCCACTTCTGGTACAAATTGATGTGAGACACTGGGATAAGTTGCTTAGTCCACTCAGACTTGCACTGACTCAGTTTTCTGGTGTATGAAACGGAGAAAATGGCTGTAATTCCTGCCTCACAGGGTTGTTAGCTGTTACTAGTATGTAAAGCATTTTTATCAGTCTAAAGATCTTCCATAAATGGCACCTAGTAGTGGCTATGCAGGTTCAGCCAGGGGGCACAGTGGATAGAGCATTGGACTTGGAATCAGGAAGACACATCCATGAGTTCAAATACAGCCTCAAATACCTACTAGCTGTGTGACCCAGGCAGGTCACTTAACCCTGTTTACCTCAGTTTCCTCGTCTGTAAAATGTGCTGGAAAAGGAAACGGCAAGTGGTTCCCAATATCTTTACCAAGAAAACCCCAAATGGGGTCATGAAGAATCTAATGTGACTGAAAAATGAAGTAGCCTAACTACTCAGGGCCTTAACCTGACTGACAGCTCAGTGGCCCTTGTCACTTCAGAGGTTCTCCTTTACTCATTTATCCTCTCCCTGTCTTCACCTGAGGGTGCACTACCCAAAGAAAGGTATATTGTTGGCTGAAAGTTGCCTCACTAACTTGGGATTTACTGGCTAGATTTCTTTCTCAAAGACCACGCCTTAAACTCAATCCATTCTGGAGCTCAGATTGGACAACAGTTGGTCCCTTTCCTTTTAGCACAGAGTGAATGTAAATAGTAACTTTCTTTTTTGACCAGCAACCCTGAGGGTTATCCTCCCCTGCTTGATTTTTTTAAAGGGGCCATCCCTTGAATCACTTCTCAAGGAGGCCTGTGCACTGAATGGGCGTTACCTCAATCAAAGTGAGAACCTTAAAAGACTTACAGGGTCAAGGACCCTGTTTACATGCTAGGACATCTCCAATCCTCCTGATGAATATCTGGCCACTGGACCTACCTGATCTGGAGGAGAAAGTAAGGCTGATGAGCTTGCACAGCCCTCTCTCACTCAAATCCAAATCAACTGCAAATCATGTCCTCATTCCCTGATGTCATGGTCCACTTTGAGAATGGACAAACGCAATAACTACCATCCCACATACCACTTTGACGTTAGCTTCTAATGAGTGACTTCATTGGCACTGGACATCCTCCAAACCAACTTTTACAATTTTCCCCTCATTACTTGTGTTCTGTGATCCATGCAAACTGGCCTAATTATTTCCCCTAAACTAAAGCTATAATTGTATTGCTTCTTTGTTTTTCTTTATGGTACTTTGTCTTCCTGGAATAACTTCTCACCATCTTCACTTGTTTATGAGCCCAAAAGCCAAACATCATCTTATCACATGCACCAAAAAAACAGAAACCAGGCCTTTATATTTGGAACTTTCAAAACATGAAGATATTCACATACATGAATAGAACTCTGCTGAATAGTTTGTGAATAGAGACTGGTATTCTTGAATTTGAGTTTGGATGACCCAGGTTTGTTTGAATTTTGACTTAGGCACTAGCTGTGGATTTTAATAGTTTCTTCATCTGTAAAATGGAGAAAAAAAGGTCTTCAAGATATTCTAGGGATCACTTGAGATGTTTGCGAATCTAAAGATTTCATAGATATCAGTGATCAGTCTTCTCTGATCACAATTTTGCAAATGTTTTCACGTATAGCAACACCAACTACAAAATTCTCCAAGTTTTCCAATGATTTTTTTCTCTCGGTTTCATGTCTTTGTTTATAGAATTCTGTAAGTAAACAAAAATACCTGACTGCATTCCTAGATCTACTGATCTAGACTATTAAAGGCAAGAAAGAGATAAGTAATTATAATGAAAATTTATGCAGTCTTCAATGGCAATTGACTTAGTGAATTTATAAACATAACCCTCTTTGGTCAAGAACTTCATTTTACAAATCTGTTAAGTTAGGCAGAAATTTTTGTAGGATGTACTACGCTTGACTAGTTTCTGCTAGTAAATATTGCAGTTTGGGGGAAGAAATACCCAAAACAACATTCAGCAAGTACTAAATACCTAGATTGTATTGGAGATACAAAGAAAAAAGTAAAATGAACCGTGCCTTATATCTTAATATTGTCGGGGGAAAACAAGGACATATGCATAGTTATAGCTTACTTTCCACTGATATTTTTTAAGGTTATGTTTTTGTTGTAGAAATGTTAATTGACAGTAAAGACATTCCATGGTAAAAGGATTTTCCCTAAAGAAGCCAAAAAGTATCTCAATATTATGCTCAGTTCCCTCACAAAACTCTATATAACTATCTCATTGATAAAATGGCATCTGGAATGTAATTAATGCAAAATAGTACATACATAATCTCATTTGAGTTTCCAAAATCTGCAAAGTAGGCCTTGCTTAGATTCCCATATTCTGGGTGAAGAAACTGAACATGAAAGGGGTTATGACTTATCCATTGTAGAGACAGGCTTCCTAGTTCTTCCTGACTCCAAACAGCATTATATCCATTATTCCTAACCCTGAGCAAGTCAGATAGCTTCTCTTATTCTGTTTCCACAGTTTAAAAATTAATGAGTTGAACCATAAGGTCTTTAGTTTGGCTTCCAGTTCTGAATCTGATCCTAACTCCTAGTGAAAGTGCTTATGCTCCCTGCTGTTCTCCTCCCCCCAACACCCCCCTTCCCGTTTCATAATGTCTAAGTCTAGGATACCTATGATTGGTCAATGAGTAGTAAATGTTATGAGTCAGCACACAGCCTACTTCCATTGACTCAATAGCCTACATCTGGCTTTTTGCCCCACAAATGTGCTCCCCTCCTGCTCTCAATCAGACTCTATGCAAGCCCTGTATTTGACCACTCATCCCCTCCCCCACACACGCTTCTGTCTTCAGCAACTCATTTTACAGATGAGAAAACATTCCCTGAGGAAGGAAGTGATTTCCTCGAGGTCTCCCATATACCAGGTGGCAACACCAAAATGTCAAGCTCAACCCTTTGATTCCAAATCCACTGTTTTAACCAGTACACTGAACTGACTTGACTCTTGCATGACACAGGATGGGACAAGTAGGGATGAGAAGGGCAACAGACAGGCAATTGTGAGGAAGGAGAAGGCTGAAAATGGTATTCTCAGTATCATGGCTTCTTGAGGACATTTGTTTCTTGTATCTTCATCAGTATCAGCTTTAAAATACTTATTGACTGAGAGTAATTCAGACAGAGACCCAGAGGTAGATGAATGAAATCTCCTGATAAAGGAGGAACACTCTGACTGCCAATTCCACTGTTAATTATCAACCAATAAGCCTATGAGTACCAATGATTGAAAACAGAGATCCCAGGAAATGTAAAGCCCTTATAGAGAAGGCAATAATCCAGATATACTCCTTGGGGAAACTCGGGAGGAAAAATTTTAAGCTGAGGTAAATATTATTACTACTATTCCATAGTAATTCTGATGTGTCTTGTCTAATAAGACAGATTTTTTTTTAATTTACCCAAGATTTTAGTATATCTGCCCTAGGAAACATAGTTATGAGATGGATCATGCTAATGTCCCCTCTCTAAAAAATCGAAGGACAAATTTACAAACTAAATGCAAAGGAAATCGACCATTGAACTAATAAATAAAACTAGAAGCTGCTTCTTTAAAAAATAAAATAGAGAAATCATTAGCTGATGAAAAAAGAAAAAAAAACAATTGCTAATTACCATCTCAAAAATGAAATCTGAACTCACAACCAATGAAAAAGAAATAATTTTTAGGTATTTCAGATAACATTTGCTAAAATAAAGGCTGAATATAAATTAAATGGATGAATATTTACAGAAAATAATTGCTCATTAACAGAATGAGAAAAAAAAACCTAAGGAAACTAGTACTTAAATAAATATCTTAGATTTAACAAGCAATAGATGAAATCATAAATAAGATAAACCGCAAGACCATTGGTTTGTTAGTGAACCTTAGCAAACATTTAAGGAGGAATGAATTCTAAAACTACATAAACTGCTTTGCATGAGTTTCTGAGTTATTTGTACATAGGACTTTCTAGAGGGTATACTTTCAGACATCAATTGACTCACATACCAGGTCACTTCCACTGAGATATCATACCACCACTATTCTGTCCCTCTATTCATCCCTTGAATGTGTAATGTCACTGATTGTCCATTACATACAGAAGTTACAAGGAAGGGATACAGGGGTGGAACTTGGTGAATAGAAGAGGTCCTATGCCTTCTTTTCATTTTCAACATCTGTCTGTCCTGCCACTTGCAATGCCCTTTATTTCCACTCCACAGCAAGTATCTGCATGTCCAGGACATGGGGTATCATTGACCCCCTTCACCAATACTCTCATAACATAGTCACTTTCCATAGGAAACAAAGGACATCGTTGACCCCCTTCATCAATACTCTTGTAACGTGCTCATTTGCCATGGGAGTCAAAGTAGCTTGTTAGCAGCCAGTTTTTCTGTCCCTGCAGATATGGATTGAAAGTGCTTTTTATCAATAATAAACATGCTCCAAATGAAATAGTATGTAAATTAATAAAGGAAAAGTTAGTGGAATTTTAAAATAACATGGATAGCAGTTTAATAGCTGTAGAAGATTTTAATATTCCTCTCAGAGCTGGTCAACACTAGGAGAAAGATAGCCAAAAGGAAAAATAGGAAACTAAAGAAAAAACATTAGATATTTTAGAGGTGAAAGACTTATGCCATTTCCTCACTAAGAATGTCAAAGAAACACCTATTTTGCAGCACATGATACTTTTAAAGACAGATCATGTGCTAAGAGATAGAGAAATTACAAATAAGTGAAAAAGGTAGAAAAACTGAATCCATCCTTTACAGATCATAATTCAATAAAAATAGAGAGTAATTAAGGAAACAAGCAAAATGTATAGATCTAAATGACATTCTGAATGAGTGAGTTGAAGAACAAGTTTTAGAAATGCTATCTATGAGAGAGAGAATGTAATGGTGACATGTCTGTAACTTCTTCCATCACCTTTCAGGAGTAGAGGAGATCAATGGTAGGAGTGGTTCATGGGTGGATTTTGTCAAGACCTAAGTCTACTAGAGAGACAACTCTCAAAAATTCTCTGCAAACTTTGTTTTGGCTTCAAACCAAAGTGTTAAAGTAACTCTAGACATGATTTTTCTCTAGATATTACCTTGAATTCATATTCACTTATTCTACAAATAATATATATATGTATATATATATATATATTTTTTAAAATAAAGACTACTTATGAAAGTGCTTCCTCCCCCACTGTACTCTATAACAACACATAACATATCTCAAGAATGAGAAAAATAGATATATAAAGGAAACCAAATCAGAAAAAATTATGTGGTTTTTAATATATATATATACATATATATTCATTTTTGAATACATGTAATATGCAATGACTTACAGACTCATTTGGAAATTTCAACAGTGAAGGACAGTGCAAGATGAACAAATATTAAACAGTTGTTTGTGGTCTTCTTTGCTCTTTGGAAGGGAAAGAAAGTAGAAGAGTTGGAAGCCTATTGTTTGTTCTACCATTTGGAATGGTAATCAGAAGGGTAAGAAAGAAATTACCTTTTATACCCATGGGTGGGGGAAGAGTCCATTGCTATACAAATGATAGAATCACACAAGACAAAATGGATAATTTTCGTTATGTAAAATTAAAAAAAAATTTGCAAGAGCAAACCAACTAGAGTAAACGTTAGAAGAGAAAGAGGTAAATGCAAAAATTGTTTGAAGAAAATTTTTCTGATAGAGGTCATATGCACAGAGTATATAAGAAATTGATTAAAATTTACAATACTAAGAGCCATTCACCAAAAAGATAAATGTTCAAAGGCTATGAAAAGGTGGTTTTGAAAAGAAGTCCAAACTATCAACAACATGAAAACATTCTCTAATTCATTGGTTAGTAGTTGGAGCAGAAGAGAAAGACCATTCCAAGCATGGGGGACAGCAAAAATGCCTGGAGGTAAGAGATGGAGTATCTTGTTTGCTGAATAACCAGGAAGCTACTGTCACTGGATTGAAGCCTACATGAGAAGGGGTAAGATGTGAGAAGATTGGAAAGATAGGATGGAGCTAGATCATAAAGGACTTTAAATTTCAGAGTCTTTTGTATTTGTTTCTGGAGGTAATAGAAGCCAGGAGAGTTAATGAGTAGGGGAGTGACATGATCAGATCTGTACTTTAGGAAAATCATTTTAGTAGCTATGTGGAGGATAGATTGTAGTGGAGAGAAATGTGAGGCAGGCAGACCCATTCAGCAGCTATTGCAGTAATCCAGGCATGAAGTGATGAGGGCCTTCCCAAGTAGTCGCAATGTCAGAGAGAATCGCACATATTTGAGAGATGCTTGAAAAGTGAAATCAACAGGCACAGGAATGACATTGAATACTGGGTGTGAGAGATAGGAAGGAGTCCAAGATGACTCCTAGGTTGTGAGCTTGAGAGACTGGGAGGAGGGTGTTGTCCTCTACAGTAATAGGTAAGGTGGCAGGGCCCAAGGATCGGGATGAGGAGGATTTAGGGGAAAGAGAACGAGTTTTCTTTTGGTCATATTGAGTTGATGACTACTGAACATCCAATTCAAGATGCCTGAAAGGTAATTGAAGATGAGAAATTGAGATTAGCAGAAAAGTTAGGGCAGGGTAGGTAAATTTGAGAATCAGCAGCATGAAGATGGTCATTAAATCCATGGGAGTTGACAAGATTCCCCAAGTGAAATAGTCTCAAGGGAGAAGAGAACATGGCCCAGAATACAACTCTGAGGTACACCTACAATTTGATGGCATGATCTGGAGGAGAACTCAACAAAGGAAAAAGAGAAGGAATGGTCAGATAGGTAGAAGGAGATTCAGGAGAGAGTATATCCCAAAAACCTAGAGAGAATAGAGTATCAAGAAGGAGAGAATGATCAACAGTGTCAAAGGCTGCAGAGACATCAAGAAGAATGAGAATTAAGAAAAGGTTATTTGATTTGGCAATTAAGACATCATTACAAGTTTGGAGAGAGCAATTTCAGTGCAATGATAGGATTGGAAGTCAGAGTGTAAGAGGTTAAAAAGAGAGTGACAAGAGATAAGGGGAGAAGATGGCCTATTGCAGGAGTTCAGCTGCAAAGGGCAGAAGAGCAATAGGATGATATTTGGGATAGAAGGATCAGTCTTCATTGGATAATCCTCGTTTGGATAATTCCAACTGATGAAATCACTGAGGAAAAACCAGGTCACATTCCTACTGTATACAAAGATTTTTTTCTATGTCATACTTACTCATCTCTGTTACGTTTAGTTTTCAGATACATATAAAGAATTTTCTGCTCCTTTTTCATTTCAGTTTAAACTCCTCAATTTATTTTCAGTCTCATGTTTTAATTGACTTTCCTCCCCTGATAAAAACCCATTATTTAAGGATTTAAATTGTATCTTGAACTATGTCTCTGGCAAATTAATTCTAGCTATGAGACTTAAAGATACAAAAAAGCATTAATTTCAAGTTGTATTTTTAAAATTTCTTTGATAGACTTTGTTGACTATCTGTATTACAGAACTTTTTAGCCTTACAGTTTACCATGAGCTTTGAGTTTCATTTCTAAGCAACCCAACTTAGATAAGATAGAGACCTTCTTGATAGAGATTTAGGATGTAATGTAATGATTTAGGATAGTTACATGTCCAAGGCTGCATATTTTCCAGGTCTTAATTGTGTCAATAAGTACACTGGGGTTAGTGTTGGTTCTCTTGAAGACTGAAAAATTACATGGATATGGAGGATGGAAGGAAGGTGATGAGAATTTTCATCAAATACTTAGAAGCTGATGACCTAGCAGAATTTCATTGAAATAACTTGACTACACTAGAGAA
Source organism: Bettongia penicillata ogilbyi (assembly GCA_023548195.1). Classification (NCBI taxonomy): domain Eukaryota; kingdom Metazoa; phylum Chordata; class Mammalia; order Diprotodontia; family Potoroidae; genus Bettongia; species Bettongia penicillata. Next base: position 1,191,634 of record JAJHZJ010000207.1, on the reverse strand, counting down.
TGACTGGAGAAAAGGATTCATCAATATATGGTAGAAGAGAGAAATACAGGAAACGAAGCCTATAATGGTAAGAGCATTGTGGAAATGATAGACGCTAACCAGACATGAGAGAGAGACAAGGGGAGGCTGGAATTTGGAGAGCTGGAATACTCTCTTGTCCCCTTAACTCCCTTCCCCAGCTTCTATGCTAGTACAAAAAAGTACTAATAATCAGACTGTCTTATTACTTACCAGAACTGAGTACCATCTGAGATTTTGACACACTTTTGGTAAGAAAGTTGTATTGGAAGGATCAACAGGGAAATCCGGGGTGACTGACATTAATTATTGATAGTGAAAGGTTTGACACCAGGAGTCTCTGTCACTTTCATACTCATCCATGGGCTTTGAAAACTAATAGTGGTAGTTACAGGTAAGCTGACATGGCAATTTGAAAATTCGTCACATCATAAACTGAGAGTGGGAAGGGATCTTAGAAATCCTCCAATTCTACTTCATAATTGATATCCCTCCAATTATGGGACTCAGCCCTCTCTCCTCCCTAGGATCCAAATAATCACTTCTATTTTCTTAAGACTATCATTCTCTCTATGAGTGTGATCTGGAACACACTTTGATCTGAACATGGAACATGCTGTGTCAATACTGTTAATGATAGGAAAGCCCATGTAACTGTTCCCCTTTTGTTGCATCTTAAATCTCTAGTAAGAGGGGCTCAATTGGTATTACAGATATTCTTCATATATGTCCATATTCCTATTATAAAAGTATTTCCCATTTACTCTATAATGACATTACTTCAGAATAGAACTTGAGGATCTATAAATGTGACATTTTAATGAAGACATATTTGAATTATTCAAAGATCCCTGATGGCATCACTGCCTTCTCTGAGGTCAGTGCAAACACAGAACTTCACATTGGATCATTAGATGCAACTGCCTAGGCAATCATTCAATGTTAGCTGATAGTATGGATAGTTCTCAAATGAAACTAGGCATTTGCATTATAAAAACTTAACCACTAGGATGCTTTGACAAACGTTCAGCCATCATGGGACATTGCTAGCCACTCACCTGATATTATTAAGTGAAGAGGATCATGAGCTGGTGAGCCATACTCAACCTTGCAGTGCTTCACCCCATGGAAGGGGCATGTAGGTGAAGTGCCAATGGTTTTAACAGAGCAGTCAGCCTTCTCTCTCTAAGATATGCCCTTCTCTGTTAAAATAGAGACCAGACAGAACCTATGTATGGCCTAACAAATGGAATATCTGTGTTGAAATGTAAGTTCTATCCTTCCTACCTATGCCCCTTTCCTGATGATGTGAACATGGGTAAGTAAGTTACCTCTTCTCAGTCTTGGTTTCCATATCTGCAAAGAAGAAGTAGTGATATCTATTGCACCTTGGGTACAACAAATGATGGGACTCAAATGATACAGTGTACATCAGTGTATGTAAATGTATTATTATTATTATCTTATTCTCATCTTTTGAATGGTATCTGGATAGATATGATCAACACCCATTTATTAAACATTAGACTATGAGCTCCTTGAAAGCTGGGATTGTTTTTTGCCTTTATATTCCAAGAATGAACTTATACCATGCTTAGCACATAGTAGGTGCTTAATAAGTGTTTCTTAGCTAAGCACCAACCATATATACACCAGACACTGTGCTAATCACTGGATACACAAAGAAAAGCAAAAAACTCCCTAAACTCAAGGAGTTCACCGTCTAATGGAGAAGATAATATGCAACTAGTGGAGTAAAAAGTTATGAACAGGAGATAATTGGTAGAGGAAAGAGACTAGCACCGAGGGAACCTGGGGAAAGGTTCTTACAGGAGGTCAGATGTTAGCAGAGACTTGATGGAAGCCTGATCCTGGGACAGGTCACTGTCCTGCTGGTTTTCATTATGTTATGCTCTGTGTACAAAGATACTAAGGGTCACAGAATCATAAGATTTGTGATGTGAAAGAATTCAGTGCCCATTTAGTTCAACCCACAAGCCCAGAACGATCTCCAGGACAACAATGAAGTCTTCCAATCATTGCATTCCAACTAGGACCAGGAATGAGGGATGAGGAGACAAGAACATTTTGTCTAATAAGGCCATAGATGATAAAATAGACAATTACAGAATATTGAAAACATTTTGCATGAACAAAATGAATGTCTCTCTGATAAAGCAAATTGCCTACTAGGAGAAAAAAAGAGAAACAGAGACACAAATACAGAGAGAGACAGAGATCTTGACTTCATGTCAGGAAAAAAAATTTCAAAGCAAAACTGTTTCAAAGTGGGAATTCTGATGGGTTTCCTCTCCCAGAAGACCTTCAAGCAGGAGTAGGGCAACTCTTGTTGGGGATGTGATGGTAGGGATTCCTTTGGTGGATTCTTTGGACTGAATGGCTGCTGAGGTGCCTTCTACGATTCAGTGGCTTTTCTGAGCCAATTAAAGGAATCTGCAGCACTCCTTAGTTGTCTTCCTCCATCTTTCTTAGAACCAGCCTCTCCTCTTTATCTCCTCTCTCAGGGGAAGAGATCTCTTGACATTTCAGAAAACTGAGTTCTTCTCAACCTTTGATTTCACTTCATGTCACCTTCTCCAAGAAGATCTTGTATCAATAATCATATCCTTTCTCTAACTGTGTACCTTTGCCATGCATCTCCTACTAGGCAGAGCAAGTCCCCTGAATAAAGGGAGTGAGGGGCTTGGCCTGGTCTAGCATCTTCCAACTGCCGCAAAGCAAGGACTTCCATCTGTGCCAGTACAATGCAACTTCCACTTCCTGTTGCCGGCCTTGGAGTGCTGGATAGAACTCCGGGCCTGGAGTCAGGATGATCAGAGTTCAAATCCAACCTCAGACACATACTAGATACCATAAGCAAATAGCTTAACTTTTCTAGGGTCGTATGTTAAATGTGGATAATAATAGCACCTGCCTACTATTTTGAGGATCAAATGACATAACTATGAGATCCTTAGCACAGTGCCTGGCACATAAGCATGATATAAATTAGGTACCCCAGCCTTCTCTGGTGAGAAGATTTCCCACCACTCATACCGTGGAGCTTTCAGTCTCCTTCAGGGCATAGTGTGTCTACAAATGAAAGATTACTAAGGGCTTGGCCAGGCATCTTTCATCTGCTCCAAAACATCCACTTCCATCTATAGCAGCAGGAGGCATCGTCCACCTCCTGTTGCCAGTCCAATCACCCAACTTGGTTATGGAGAACTTTCCATGCAAAGATTAACCTTTCCTTTGACTTTAGCCCTCAAATTTCCTGTTTTACCTATTCTTTGAGGGAAGATTAAGAGTGCCCCCCCACTCAATGATGAACATTTTCATACCTGGTCATACCATTCACATACCAGTGACTTTGAACTCCTGTAGATCATCATCCAAACCAGATTGCCTAACCTTTACCAACCTATCCCTCTTTACTATCCACCTCAACCTTCCCATCCCAAAGTTTCAGATTAACTCCACCCAAACCTTGTAGTGTGCTCTCTGGAATGCTTGTTGCATACAAATTTCCCTTCATCTTAAATCTTTTCCTCTTCCATTCCTTCCATATCTTCCTGCATTTACTGAAACCTGGCTTTCCCCCTGATAACACAGGTACCCTGGTCACCATTGCCAGCATCATCTGCATTTTCCCTCCATCTCCTTTGTTCACTGACTGAGGTGGGGAAGTTGGAATACCCCTTGCACATCATTGCCACTTCCAGTTTCTCCCCCTTTCTCCATCATTCAGTAACCTCTCTTTCTTTTATATCTACTGAACAATCAAAATCCTGGTAACTGTTGTCTACAGACCCTCAGGTCACTCCCCTTCCTTGTTCATTGAATTTAATACCTGGTTTACAATTTTTCTCTCCTCCCAACTCCTGACCTCAAACTAGGAGACTTGAACATACATACTGTTTTTTCCTCAAATATCTACCCACTCAGTTCCTCAACCTACTCACCTCTCATGGACTAGTCCTTCAACCAACATTAGCCACACAAAAAGCCAGCCAAACCCTTGATCTTTCCATCCCTCACAAATGTATCACATCTTTTTTTTTTACTTTCTTTTTTTAAATTAATTTATTTCTTTTCAGTTTTTTACAATCATGTCCATAAGTCTTAGATTTTCTCCCCCTCCCTCCCCAAGATGGCATGCAATCTTATGTGGGTTCTACAGATACATTCTTATTAACCACATTTTCACAATACTCTATCACATCTATTTTTAAGAATTCTGAAATCCCCTTATCTGACCATAATCTATTGGTTTTTCATCTCTCCCTCTGCCTTCCCTTACATAGTCTTCATTCTCACTGTGACCTCCAACCCCCAGACCTCTCATTTCTCTCCCAAGCCATTACCTGTGTTGTATCCTCTGTCTCATCTTCTTTCCATCTTGACCTTCTGGTGACCCAATTCAACTCTTTGTTCTCTTCTCCTCTTGAGTTTCTAGCCTCCTTATCAAATTGCCAATTATGGCAATTTAACTTCAGCCTTGGATCACTCCCAATATTTGTTTCTTCCACTCTTGTACACAGACTGCTCAGTGAAGGTAGAGAAAATCACATAAATATTCTGACCGGGTCCACTAACAATTTGTAAACTCAACTAGGTCCTTATTGCTACTGGGAATCCTACTTATACCTGCCCTATCAATTCACTATCCCACTCTGCGTAGCCATTCTTTCAAACCTTTTCATCAGTCCTCAAACTTCCCATGGCTCCTCCTCCCTCAATGGTCTCAGCTAAGAATCTTGCCTCATATTTTAGTGGAGAAAAAAATGAAGCCATTTGCTGGGAACTCCCTCTTCCCCCCCCCTCATGTCCTAGCACTCCCTTGCCTTTTGCCACTTTCTCCTTCTTCACCCCTGTCTCACAGGATGAGATGGTTTTTCTATTTCCCAAGCTTAACCCCTCTACTGGTTCAAATTACCCCATTCTATTCCTTCCCCTCCAGTAGATTGTCCCTCTGTTATTTTTATTCTGCTACTTCTTTTCAATCTCTTGCTGTCTCCTGCCTCATTTCATTACTAACTTACTACAAACATGTCCATTTCTCCCCATTCTGAAAAAAAATACCCTGTTGATTCTTCTATCCCTACTATTGTCTTCTATTTCTTCTGCTCTTTGTAGCTAAAGTTCTTAAAAAGGCTGCCTAAAATAAGTGCTACCACTTTCTCTTGTCTCACTTACAATCTGACTTCCAACTTTGTCATTCCCTTATAAGTGCTCCTTCAAAGTTACTAATGATCTTTTAGCTGCCAAATCCAATGACTTTTCTCAACCATCATTTTCCTTGATCTCTGCAACTTTTGACAATGTTGATCACTTTCTCCTCCTTGGAAATATCTTCTCTCTAGGTTTTCAGAATATCTCTTTCTCCTGATTCTCCTCCTACCTGTCTGACCTTTCCCTCCATTTCCCTTTGCTGTATTTCATTCATCTCATGCCCTATAAATATAGATGGACCACAAGATTGTGTCCTGGGCCATTTTATTTTCTTCCTCTATACTATTTAACTTAGTGAGCTAATCAGCTCCCATGGATTTAATTATCATCTCTATGCTGATGACTCTCAAATGCACCTATCCTGCTCCAACCTCTTTGGTGACCACCAGTCTTACATCTTTAATTACCTTTCAGGTATTTCTAACTGGATATCTGGTAGATATCTAAAATGCAACTCATTATTTCCCCCCAACACTCCCACCTTCCATCTACTGTCAAGGGCAATACTATCATCCCATCCCTCAAGCTCACAACCTAAGGGTCATCTTCAACTCCTCACTATCTCTCATCCCCTTTCCATATCCAATCTGTTGCCCAGTCCTGTTGATTTCACCTTTGCACCATCTCTGTATCATTTCCCTCCTCTGACTGCCCCCAACCTCATCCAGGCCCTCATCATTTCACACCTGTACGAGTGGAATAACCTACTAGTGGGGCTGACTGCTTCAAATCTCTCCCTGCTCCAATTCTTTTTCTACTCAGTTGCTAAAGTAAAGTGCTATCCTGAACACATCATCCCTATACTCAGGAAACTTCAGCAGCTCCCAAATACTTCAAGAATCAAACACAAAATCCTATATTTGGCATTCAAAGCCCTTCATAACCTGGTCCCTTCTTATCTTTCTAATCTTCTTACACCTTGCTTTCATATCACATCTTTTTACCTCTTACACCACAGACTTTGTTCCAGTGACACTGGCCTCCTGGCTCTTCCACAAACAAGATACTCCACCTTTCCAATCTGGATCTTTTCTCTATTACCCATATACAATACATTAATTAATGGTGGGTAGAGAGAAGAGTTAAAGCAAATTAACAGTGTTCACATACCTTTTGTTAATTTTTAATGAGGCACTGGGTCACAAGGGTCATGCCCTCCAGCTCTGAAAAGTGTACATATACTCTGAGTAAGGTTTTACTTTGGGGCTTATTTCTTGGAAGAAGGTTGGTGTGACAGATGAGACGCTGGGTAGCCACTAAAGAGTATCCCAGCTTTTAAAACCCAGATGTTGGTGCTTCTCTCTCTGATAATGATGTACATATTTTCTATGGTCAGAGAGTTGGAAGCCCTGTCTGTTGGTCTTCCTGTTCGTAATTTCTGTTTGTAATTTCTGTTTGTATTTTCTCTGAAATTCAGGTGCTAACTTTTCCCCCTGAAATAATTGAATGATATGAGTGCTTGATTAAAGTAGATTGTTGACACCCGAAATGCTGCTTTCCTTTTAGAAAAGCAGATTTAAGAACCTGTACAGCAGGCCCTCCTGTGTATGCCAGGGTCCTTGCCGTTACACTATGCCTGGAATTCTCTTCCTCCTCATTTCTGCCTCTTGACTTCCTTTAAATTTCATCTAAAATGTCATCTTCTTCTGGAAGCCTTTCCCAAGCCCCTTAATTCAAGAGCCTTCCCTCTGTTCATTAATTTCTATTTATCCTCTATATAGCTTGTTTGCAAATGTGTTTGTTTGCTGTCACCTTACCCCCAGGATTGGGATAGATTCCAGACACAAGGAATGGCTGATGGAAATGCAGGGTATACTGTTGTGTGAGGAATAGAAATGAGTCCTGTTGGCTAGACCATTGTATGTAGAATTGGTGAGCAACATGGCTGGAAAGGTGGCAAAGGACCAGGTTGTGACTGGGTCAAACAACTTGTATTTAATCCTGGAGGTAACAGGAAGCCACTGGAGTCTATTGAGTAGGGGGTTGGGGGGAAAAAAGCAGGCCATCCCTTTAGGAAGATCACTTTGACATCTGTGTGAAGGATGTATTGGAGTTGGGAAAGACTTGGGGAAGAGAAGTCATATAGGAGGCTACCGTAATAGTTTAGGTAAAAGAGGATGATGACCTGAACTATGTTTGCTTAAATGGAAGGAGTGAGGAGATGGGAATGAGGGTAATGCTAATGTCATGAGCCTGGGATGACCTACTGAAAGGATGGTAACTCTCTCCACAGAAATAATAGTGCATCAGACACTTTTCAGAATGATGGAATGGGAACTTAAGAGGTCATCTGAATCCATCATTTTTCAGATGAGGAAATGAAGATAAATTCATTTGCATAAGGACTCAACTAGTAAGTGTCAGAACCAAGGACCCATACTTAGGTCATGGGGGTGGCCCATGTGATTTTCTATTTTTCACATTGTTTCAGGCATCTCATGGTGTTATAGCACTCTGAAGAGAAAGCAATCTTTCTACGATTCCTCATGGTCATTCCCCCAAACAATTGGGTGCCCTAACCTGAACTTGGGCTCAGTCATGGGTTCTAAAATAAGGCCTAATGGTCTTGAAATCACCATGGCAATTTCCTCTTAAGGCAGGCTGTGCCTCATAGAATCTAGGAATGGAAAAATACTGAGTAATATGTTTAAGGTTAATGTTTAAGTACCCCAAAATAATATCTTGCTGACTCTCAGTTTGTCTTTTCTCTTTGGACTTGTGTATGTCAAAAATTCCCTGTGTACTCTGAACTTTAATGTGCAAGATCAGGGTTTCAGTATCCCATTCTCACAGGGGTATTGACAGGAATGATTATAAATAGCTAGATATTTGGGGAGTTTCAGAGTTTACCCTTTTTTTTTCTATGAAGATTGAACTAAACTTCTTTATTCAACCCCACCCAACCCAACCTAATAAGGAATCTCTAGTCTCAGGTGAATTCCTTTCAGTGGAGCTTGGGTGGAGACAGATCGTTCTGTCGTGTATTCCTCCTTCGTTGCTGAAGAAGACCATGCCATTAGAGGAATAATGACATGACTTACACTTGACTTTGTTTTGAGTGAGGGAGGGCTATGCAGGTGACCAGCCTTACTTCTCCTCCAGAGCCATCTGAATCCAGTGACCAGATATTCATCAGGATGACTAGAGATGACCCAGGATGAGGCAGATGGGGTTAAGTGACTTGCTCAAGGTCACACAGCTAGTGAGTGTCAAGTGTCTAAGTGAGATTTGAACTTAGGTCCTCCTGACTCCTGCACTGATGCTCTATCCACTGCACCACCTAGCTGCCCCTCCTTTTGTCATAGCCCTAGGCTAGGGGTGGTCTATACCCTAGGCTGGGTATAGAGCTAACACTTTGGGTCCCAGGGTGACAAGATGTCACTCTCAGTCCCACATTTTAATAGAGCCGGCATTCTATTGTGTTAACCAGAGTTGATGGCCACTCCTCTTCCAAAAACACATGAGTCCTGATCACTTCTGATCACTCTTAACATCCTGACCAGCCAGAACATATCAGTGGGTTTGGATGTCTTGACAAAAAGAGTTGCAGAAAGGATAGCACCAGTGAGAGGATATCTAGGCAAGGGGATCATCCCTCAGAACACCCCACGTTCAGAGCTATAGGACAGAAATGATCAAAAAGTGCACTTCAGGAAAGAGAAGAAATTTGGTTAGGACATGACTCTGAGGAATCATTGGGCTATTCTTTCTTCTTTGCTTTTCTCCTCCCAAAACTAGGAAAGAAAAGGGAGGGAAAAGGAGGGAAGAGGAAAAAGGAGAGGAAGAGGGAGGGGGAGAGGTTCTAGACACACTGGACCAGAGAGCTTCATTCTTCCTAATCCTTTCTACTACATCTGGTAAAAACCCTCAGATTATCTCTAGAATGGAAATCCAGAATCAACAAAGCAAGAGGCAACAGACCAAGGTCTAGGAATGTATTCCCAAAATATGCAGAGGGACACTGTGGTGGCCAAGTGTCATTAGGATACACAAACTTGAGTTGCAGTACTTGTGCTACATGGTTGGATCACCTAGAAATCACTGGCCTTAAAAAGTAACTCACATCCCACTTTCTACAGAATGCCTTTCTTAACCCCAACTCATTTGAGTGCCTTTCCTCTCTATTTCCCATTTATCTTGTAGACAGTTCATTTCTCATGTATCTGTTTTCCAGATGTCTCTCACAATAGATTGTAAACTTCTTGAGGACAGGGACTATCTTTTGCCTCTTTTTGCATCCCCAGAGCTTAGCACAGTGCCTGGCACATAGTAGACCCTTAATAAATGTTTAATGTCTGGTTGGCTGATTTCTGATACTACAGATGGATAAGTACTGAAAGAGAAGCCAGGAGAGACAACTGCAGCAGCAACCAGCTGCCCTGAGAGTAGTTACTGATGCAATGGGGCCCCAGAAGAAAAATCCAAACATGCCTTACCCTCAAGTCTACTGGGTGAGCTGCATGAAGACAGTGAAGGAAATACACCTTGAAATGAGGGAACAAGAAATCAGAGAAGACTTCTCAAGAGAAACACCAGAGACATAGAGGTGGTAAAGAGTCTGTTAGATGGGCCCTGCTCCATTACAGACATAAGCACAATCTCCTCTGATGGGGTTCGGACTCTGGGGGCATCCTTGAGCTCCCTTTGGGTCTTCCCATTTGATCTGGCATTTCTTACTCAAATCTAATCTTCTCATTTGATCAGGCATTCTCCAGAAGCTCATGGACATTTCCTTACTGTTGTGCCCACATCCCCACCCTTTGATCCTATTACCAACCACTCCCATCAAGATCCTCCCTAAAGTCTATCTGTATTCAGCCCAGGGTATCCGTCTTTCCCATACTGCCCCTGTCCAGACCATACCTGGGGCCCTAGATGAGTTGGCAGCACATGGATTCTTTCCTTCACCTCAGGGTGCTGGTCATTCTCATCAAGACCTCTGGATTGCCCCACCTACTTCTGACCCAAGCCTTCCATTGTCTGATATGTCCTGATTGCCTCCAGCTGTTTCCAACCCTTGACCCAGTCCCATTGAAGTCCTCCTTGGACTTCTCAAGACCCTCCCTACCAGACCATCCCCAGATCCCTCCTATAGTCTTTCTGTATTTAAGTTCCATCTTGCCTCCATGAAGGCACTCAAATTCAATCCGGCTCAGACTCTGTCTAGCTGAGATTCTATCTGGCCTGCTTGTGAATATAAGCATTACAAATGTTTAGGCTCCTTAAGAGTCAACCCAATTTGGTGAATCTTTAATAAGCTTTGTCTTTCTTTGGCTTTAAGAAGGCTTGAGTCTAATTCATTTGAGCAGGACCCAGCATGTCGGTATTTCGGGGTGCCCAGCACCCCTGAACTCCAGCAACCTGACCATCTACTGGAGGTAGCCCACGATGCAGTGGGATACCCTGGCTTTTTCATTTTGAAGCTAAGGTCCTTAACAGGTCTCCATTTGATTGAGGCAAAGCACATTCATCTATGAAGGCTGATCTTTAAGAGAAAAGGAGAAAATAAAAGTTTCAGAGATTAAAAATTTAGATTCCCTTTGGGCAGAACACCTGCAGGTAAGGGTGTGATACTCTAAGTGGACAGAGAAGGAAGGAAGGAAGGAAGGAAGGAAGGAAGGAAGGAAGGAAGGAAGGAAGGAAGGAAGGAAGGAAGGAAGGAAGGAAGGAAGGGAGGGAGGGAGGGAGGAAGGAAGGAAGGAAGGAAGGAAGGAAGGAAGGAAGGAAGGAAGGAAGGAAGGAAGGAAGGAAGGAAGGAAGGAAGGAAGGAAGGAAGGAAGGAAGGATTGCCCAACTGGCCAGTTTCAGTTTGGTCCCCAGTGGGCATCTTCTTTTCTGCTCAGAGAAGTTACTGTTTGGCTTTCCTTCTAGAAAAGGACCAAGACTTCAGGAAGGTGAAGCCAAAGGGAATGTAAACTTTAATTACTGAATTTTTTTTCCTTCTTTTCTCTTAAAGACCAGCATTAACCCCAATCACTCTAGCTCTCAAATATTGGCAAGTAATAGGCCTTAGGTCAGGCCCTGCTTGGTCATGGTTTGGGCCCCCGATGGGCTCAGAATGAATGTCAGTAGCAATTATTTCCGTTTTGGCCAGAAACCCTAAGGGTCTTCCCCTCCCAGATTGATTTTTTTTAAAAAAAGATCATTCTTTGCTTCCTTTCTTATTAAGCCTTCACTGCTGAAAGGGCTTTGGCTCCGTCAAAACGAGACCTGTAAGGACCTTAGTTTGAAAGTGAAAACGCCAAGGTCTCCCATTGCATCCTGAACCACCCCCAGTTATCCTGCTCTATATCTGACCACTGGACATAGATGACCCAGAAGATGAAAGTGAGTTGTGACTTTGCGAGGCTCTCCCTCACTTAAATCCAATTCACTTGCGTGTAACAGCATCACCTTCCTGCTGATTCTCCTGGAGGACAAGGACGAAGAGAAGCATCCGCTCGCCTCGCACCCCGCCCCCCTTAGATCTCCAGTCGCTATTCCCCATCTCTGCCTCAGTTTCCAGACCTACCTGGTGGTGTAGGACACAGCTGAATTAATCAATCAATCCATTTCTCACCGTGGCTGACGGTTGCGCACAGTTCCCTTTTCTATACAGCATCATAGATTACTTTCTGCCCAAGGGCTGAGGGGAAGGAATTTGTTGCCAAGGAGACAGTATACCCTCCCCCCCTCCCTCCCCACCGTCCTTTTCATCCCCGCCCTCTGGAAGACCCGCGGTCGGAGCGTAGGAACAGCAGGAGCTGCCATTTGTGAAGATAATGGCCAATTAACGGCCGTACTCCAGGCAACCCCTGCCCGGTGTCTATGTTTACAGCTGATGTTTTATCTCTTTAAAGGACACGTATTATCCATGGTCTTCCCGTTGTTTCTGGTTACATTCGATATATCCCTCAATGGTACTTTCTTCCCACTAAGTTTGCATTCGTGTCCACTGTGGCGATCTCCTGTTGGACGAGGGAAGAGGGAGGGTCGAGACTCTGGAGCCAGGACTAACCCTCTCTCTCTCCCTCCCTTTCTTTTTCCCTCCCTCCTTTCCTTCCTTCCTTCCTTCCTTCCTTCCTTCCTTCCTTCCTTCCTTCCTTCCTTCCTTCCTTCCTTCCTTCCTTCCTTCCTTCCTTCCTTCCTTCCCTCCTTTCTTTCATTCTCACTTTCCCTCCTTTACCTCCTTCCCTCTCTTCCTCCCTTTTTTTCCTTCCTTGTCACTTGGGAGACACTAAAAATTGCAGAGAGCCAGGAAAAATTTTTTGAAGCAGGTGCAGTTGAAGTGAGTCTTAAAGCATTCTGGAAGAATGAGGTAAGTGGCAAGAACATGACTGTGCAAAAATACCATACCAGTGGTTGATGGAAAGCCCATCAACTTGGCAGTAGCTCAAAAAGAACAATTACTCATGTAACCAGTCTCCAAAAGTAGTTTTTATAGAAAACAGAGGATTTTATTCTCTCTCCTGAGGGCAAAGGAAACTACTGCTGTTTTTCCTGAATTTTTGGTACCAAAATTCCTAGGATGCAACTAAAGCAATGCTCAAGGGGAAAAATCATAACTTCACAAACATACTTTAACAAAATAGAAAAACAAAGAGCATTAATGCATTTTTCCAGATAGAAAACCAGCAAATGACCTAAATTAAAAACAAAAAATGAGATTAAAAATTTGAGGTGAAATAAATACATTTGAAAGAAAAAATAGAAATGATAAATACTTCTTTGAAAAAAATCTTTAGCTATTCTGATTAAAAAGAAAAAAGGCAGAAAATTAAATCCATAAAATAGCAAATGAGCAAGATGAAATCACAGCAAACCCAGAAGAAATAAAAAGAATAATCAGAATATAATGTGCAGTTATATGGAATAAGAAAGCGAGTACATGAAAGAAATAGAGGAATATCTTCAAAAACATTAAATACCATTAACTATTAGCTGACCAGATAAAGATCTTGAATAACCTGATCTCTGAAAAGGAAATTAATCTATTTGGAAAAGAACTGCTGAGGTGGAGTGGGGTGATAGGGAGGACCAGATAAATTCACGGAATTCTATCAGACTTTTCAAGGTTAGAACCACTGTTCAGTTGTTTCAGTCATATCTGGCTCTTCATGATATGATTTGGGGTTTTCTGGGCAATACTGGAGTGGTTTGCCATTTTCTTCTCCAGCTCATTTTATACATGAGGTAACTGAAACAAACAGAGTTAAGTGACTTGCCCAAAGTCATATATAGCTAGTTATGTGTCTGAACTGGATTTAAATCAGATCTTCTATACACTTTGATAAATTTCTCAAAACTTGAGGAAGAACTCTACCAGAATCCTTTTATGAGATTCCTTTTCCATGGGTATGTTGTTAGCCTTTGATGACAATGTCCAGGTCATTTACCAGTAAGCATAAAATACAGATGTTACCCTGGTATGGAAACGACAGGAATGAGACCTCTGGGATCAATGTCTTAGGCTCTGTAGTTTCTGCCCAAACCTTAGATAGTACAGGTCAAACCAAGTGGTATGGCTTTAATGATTTAATGTACATGGATAGATTTTATTAATCTCTTTTGTTGTATATGCCACCCATATTCCATACCAGAGAGACATTCATTATTAGAAAGAAAAATAATATTTTTTAAGTGAAGATTAACAGAAATAATTCAAACATTATTTTAAAAGTCTGACTTTTTTGGTAATGGTACACACCAATGGACCTATACCTTTTCAAAATAGCAGATGGAGGGGTGGCTTCTCATGTCTCCTTTTTGGGGGAAAGGGTCATTAAAATTAATACAAATTTCCTTTTTACAGCCTAGTAATATCCCATTATACTTATGGAGGACTTTTTTTAAGTCATTCACCAATGAGCATCTATTTTCCTTGGAAAGCTTTGCCACCATAAAAAAAATAGGTATTTCCACTCAAGCAAAGTGTTCCTTCAGTTATAACATTCATACAGTTTCTATCTAGCACAATTTTTCTGCTGTTGCTTGAGATGAGTGCTTTAGTCAAATGTTTTGTCACATTCATTACATTTATAACTTTTAGATACAGTCAGAATTCTGTAATTTTAGTAAGTATGGATTTCTTACAAAATACCTTCCCACATTCATTACATTGATGAGGTTTTTCTCCAGTAAGAATTTGCAGATTCTAGAGAGCTGCCTTCACTGGTAGAAGATTTTCTTATCATCATCATGGTTCTTTCATATTTGAATTTTCTCATGTTAATTCAGCATATTTCTCTAGCAAAAAGATCTTCTTAGACTTTTAAAAATAAATATTATTGCATATATACCACCCCCCTCCAAATGTTTCTAAATCCGTATTCTGAAGTATTAGGTCATGTTTTATGAACCCTTTGGAATTGTGGTTGATTACTGCATTTATCAGACCTCTTAACTCTTTCAGAATTATTTTTATTTACAGTATTGTAGCTATTGAGCAATTCTTTTTCTTCTGGTTCTGCTCATTTCATTCTTTATCAGTTTATATAATTATTTCTAGGCCTCTCAGAAACCATCTTCTTTATCATATCTTAAAGTAAAATAATATGCTATCATATTCACATAAAATAACTTTTTCAACTATTCTTCAAATGATGAGCATCACCTCAATTCCTATTCTTTGCCATGATAGAAAGAGATGCTATCAATATTTTTTGTATGAGTCCTCTTCATTTTTCCTGAATATAGATATGAATATATAGATTCAGAACTAAGTAAAATGGTAGGTACAATTTAATAATTTTTAGGTATAGGTATATATTTTTAGGTGCAGGTATATATATATATATATATATATATATATATATATATATAGAGAGAGAGAGAGAGAGAGAGAGAGAGAGAGAGAGAGAGAGAGAGAGATAGATATAGGTATATAGTTTTAGGCAAATGCCTTCCCAGAATGGCTGGTGGGCAGAGCAGGTACCCCTCTGGACTCCTGGGTTGCCCTCTTTCCAGAGGGGCTCTTGGGGGCCTGGAGGAGCATGCAGCTGCCCCCTTGGTGAGCCCATTTCCTCTGCCCAGAGAAGCTAGTTCATGGCTGAACCACCAACAATGCATTACTATATCTGTTTTATCGAAGCTTCTCTGCATTTGTCATTTTATTTTTTTAATCAGTGTTACCATTGTAATAGGTAGGAGTTGGTCCCTTCCTAGATTATTGACATGTTTTGTTCACATGTTTTGTCCACAGTGTGAATTGCTTGGTGCTGAGTAAAGGCAGATGTATGAGAGACTTTCCCACATTCATAACACTAGTCTTCTCTCCTGTACAGTTCTCTGAATTTCAATTAGACAACTTTTCTTGCAGAAGCTTTTCACAGATTCATTACATTCATAAGGTTTCTCTTCTGTGTAAGTTTTCTGATGTTGAGTGAGATGACTGATAAAGGGAAGATATAATATTGCAAAGCTTCTCTCCAGGAGGGTATGCTATATTAACATAAGATATAGATTACAATTAAAGTATTCCCCATATTTATAGTGAAAAATATATATTCTTTAAGCCCAATCTACTGGACTTCACTCACAATGAAGACACGATGGATCATTTCCTATGTATATGTAATTTTTTGTTTTTGTTTTGAGAAGCTCTCTGTTGTGAATAAGAAAAAAAGGTAAGACTCCAAATCATCATTCTGATGTTTTCCATGTTCCTGGATTTTCACTTTTCTGGGAGATTAACGAACGTTGAGTGATTTCACTTGGTGAGAATTTTCTCCTGTAGTGGCTTTGCTGCCTCTCTAACCTGGTTTCACATTTCCAGGCTTCTGACAACTTATAGATATGGAGATCATTTCCTATGTATCTTTCTTATGTTATTTGTTCCACACGCAAAAAAAATCTTCCAAGTGTACCTGGTGATCTGAATGAAATAATCACGAATAAAATGAACTACTTGATAAAGAAGGAAAGAAAGATTTTTTTTAAAGCAACAAAGGGCAAGAAACTAAGAAGGGGTGGTGGCCACTAAGGAATGGCTGAACTAATTGTTGTGTCTGAATGAGATACAATGCTGTTGCAGTATAAATATTGATCAGAGACAATTCAAAGGAATCTTGGAAGTATGCATTGATTCATCAAGTTATCACAACCAGGAGAATGAATTCTACATGGACGAATGTAAAAACAACTTTGAAACATTTAAGAACACTGATCATGGTAATGACCAGTAATGGATCCAGAGGATCTATCTGTTACCTAACCCCTTGCAGAGAAGTGATGGACATTAGGTACAGAGACACACTTTTTGAATCCTGTCACTGTGAATTCCTGTCATTTGTCTATACTCTTTTATTGCATGGGTTATTTATTCCTCTTTCTTTGTATATTTTTTGTGGTATAGGCAACTTCAATGGAAGTAGCCATATAAAATGATGCAAAAAATTGGGCCACTGTACCACTTAAAAATGCAGATGAGAGAATATGATTAAATGCAGAAAGGATCACAGACAAGGAGAGTTTCCATGTTAAAATTTTCTGTTTTATTCTCTCTATTAATTTTAAGAAATAATATTTCCCTAGCCTAAAAACATTTTCAGGCTTCTCTCTTAAGGACTTTAGGTGCACACAGAAACCATCATCATTTTTTATATTGCCAACAGAATCCAGGAAGAAGATATAGAAAGACAAATTCTTTTAAAAATATCTACTGATTGGAATTTATCTGCAAAAATCTACCAAAACTTAACTGCCAAGTCACACACAGGAACTATATAAACACAATTACAAAATACTTTTCAACAAATATATAACTGAATTATTAATAATGAATATTAATTATTCATGGCAATTATTGTATTGGCAGGAGCCAATATGACAAAAGTGACAATGTTGCCTAAGTTAATTTATTCATTATTTGTCATTGCATTCAAACTATCAAAGAATTACTATATAGAGCTAGAAAAATTAGTAGCAAAATTCATCTGAAAGAACAAAAGTTCAAGGATATAAAGGGAATTTTTTTAGTAGGAAGGAAGGGGGCCTGGTAGCACCAGATCTCAAACTAAAAGTTGTTATCATCAAACAATTTGGTACTGTGTAAAAAGTAAAGTGGTTGATGAGTGGAACAGATTAGGTACACAATATACAGAGGCAGATGAGCACAGTAACTTAGCACTTCAAGAATCCAAGGTCCCAGCTATTGGGCCAAGAACTCATTATTTAATAAAAATTGTTGGAGAAATGGTCAACATCTCACAGAATATCCAAAACAAGCTCTAAAAGTTATATCATTTAGATATAAAGGGTGACATCATAAAGAAAATAATTAGAGGAACATTGAAGACATTCTTTGCCAGATTTATGCATAGGAAAATTGATCACCAAATGAAATAGAAAAGTTCACAAGATTCAAAACCAACAATTTTAATTACTTAAAAGGAAGAAAAGGCTTTGTAGAGGCAAAATCTATTTAGCCAAAATTAGAAGAGAAAGAGGAAATTGGGACAAAGATCTTTACAAGTTTCTCTGATAAAGATCTAATTTCTAAGCTACATGCAGAATAAATTCAAATTGATAAGAATAAGAGAAAGCCCCCAAATGAAAAATGGTCAAGGAGTAGGAATAGACAGTTACAAGAGGAAGAAATTTAAGTTATCAGTAACCTTGCAAAAATGCCTCAAAACTCTAATAATTAGAGAAAAACAAATAAAAGTACTCCAAGATTCAATCTTATATCCATCAGACCAGCAAATTTGACCAAAAAATTGAAAATGACAAATCCTACAGTGACTCTGGGAAAATAGGTACACTAATGCACTGTTGAAAAAATTGTGAACTGGCTCAGTCATTTTGGGAAACATTTTAGAACTATGCTGTAAAAACTATTAAATTGCGCATACATATTACCTCAAATAATATTGTTGCTAAGTCTACATCCCAAAGAGATCATGTACATACACACATACATGCATGCACACATACCTAGTGTCAGACAGTGGGAACATTATTTTGTCCTAGTAGGCTCCTGACTTTTCTGCCAGGAGAAGAGGGGTATGCATACATACATACAAACAGATTTATAGCAGTTCTTTTCGTGGAGACAAACACACTGAAAGGTTGTACTGAGGAACAGATGAATAAGCTATGGTACATGCACAAAATGGAATATTAATATGTAGTATCTGTACTTCTCACTCTCTATTTCTCTCTCTGTGTGTCTCTTTTTCTCTATGCATATGTGTATGTTATGTCTGATGGCACAATTGGTAGAGTGCCAGACTTTAATTGTAGGACTAGAATTTAAATCTAGCCTCAGACACTCACTCACTGTTATTATAACCCTGGACACATCACTTAAGCCAATCTGCCTCAGTTTCTTCATCTGTAAAATAATCTGGGAAGAGAAACAGCAAACTACTCCAGTATCTTTGCTAAGAAAACCCCAAATTGGCCACAAGTAGTTGGACTAACTGAACAGCAACAGAATGTGTACACACACAAACACACACAAATTTTGAGGAGCTCCACGGATTCCTTCAGTAGAGTGGACCTGGAGAAATGACAGGAATATGAATCCAAAATGTGTCTTGTCTTTAATCAAGGTTTATATTTCTACCATTAACAAATGAAAAGTTCTTTGTTTGGCATTTAAACTTTATGCCACTTGGCCCATTCCTACTCTTCCTGTCTTGATATAATTGACTTCCTTCTCTTCCCCTCCCCCCAGATCCACTCTGCAGTTCCCCCTAACTGGCCCCACACAACATTCCAGCTCCTTTTTCTATGCCTTGGCACTGGCTGGTGCACATTTCATGGCTATTCAACCCCTTCTATTCCACCTCTTAGAATCCTTGACTTCCTTCCAGACTCCATTCACAGGATTCCTTGGGCAGCAGTCTTTTCCCATTTCCCCCAGCTGCTGATGCCTTCCCTGCCAAGGTTACCCTCCATCTACTCTGTAGGCAGCTAATTTACTTTTTTAATTTAATTGAATTTCATTCTGTTTGCAGTTCTGAATTCCCTCCCTCCCTTCTCCTCTTCTGCCAGTCAGTGAGAAAGCAAGAAAACAAGGTCCATTACAAATGTGTATAATTATGTAAAGCAAAGCATTCCTTCATTAGTCCTGTCCAAAGGAAAGGAAAGAAGAAAATCTGCTTCAATCTGTACTGTCGCTGGAGGTGAGGAGCTTGTTTCATCATGAATCCTTGGTAATTGTGGTAGGTTACTCTGTTGATCAGAATTCCTACATCTTTCAAAGATGATGTAATTTTTTTATTACACAAAATGTTCTCCTATTCACTTTGCTTTGTATCAATTCTTACAAGCTTTCCCAGGTTATTTTGGAAACCATCTCCTTCATCATTCCTTACAGCACAGTACTATCTTTCCCACCACATTCACAGACCACCTTCTTTCAGCCTTTCCCCAATGGATGTCCATGAAACAGACCCTGGAAACAGACCCCATTGATGAGATGCAATGTGTGATGTTGAATTAATCTGGGAATCACCCCATCTGCATGTGCCTAGAACTGACCCACCCTACCATTTCCTCAGTTTTCAATTCTTTGACAACAATGTATCTGTTTATACACACACTGTTCCCCTTCTATAATGTAAGCTCCTTGGCAGCCAAGTCTGACTTTGCCTTTCTCTAAGAATGGGCAGCAAGATGGACTTTAGTGCTGGACTGGGGTCAGGAAAGAGTGAATTTAAATTTGTAGCTCAGATACTAGTTGAGTTATTAGATTTAGTAGGCCTTAGTTTCATCAACTATCAAATAGGGATAATACCTCACAACGCTGGGAGGAATAAATGAGAGAAATCATGAAAATATTTACCATCCTTAAAATGATATAAAGGCTAGGATGTAACACTTGGCCACTTCCTGCCTTTCTAGACTTCTAATACTTTACTCTGGTCTACTCCATGTATGATACAGTAATACTCTCAGCCTGTTTCCTTTGCTACAAATGACAACAATTTCACGCAACTGTGAGAATCAAATGCCATAATGTGTGTAAAGTGCATTCCAAATCTTAAAGAGTATATAAATGCTTGATAATATTGCACGTGTGGATGTGGACACCCTGCCATTGGCTAAAGGGAATAGGGTTGATGTGGAGTCTGTAGCAAGCAGGAGTCACTGTGAAACAGACCACAGGAAGGCATTGATGGGATGCAATGTGGAGTGTTGAATCAATCTAGAAAATACCCCAAATCCATGTGTCTAGAGCTGACCTACCCTACCCTCTCCTCTGTGCCCCTAGTTTGACTTAACTGGTAAATATAAGCTGATGAGCCTAGGCAAGATATCTTCAATTCATCACCCACCCCACCTGTCTTCCTTAGGTTCAGGTCCCAGAATTACAGATTTGCAAGTCCCTTCTAGTCCACCCCTCATTCCCACCCCCAAAACACTGACTTGATATTAGCACAGAATAGTGGAGCTCAGAAAAATGCAGCCTCAGCACATACTCTTCAGGGTATAGGGCACTATATGGTTTCTGTAGTAAAGTCTGTCCTATTGAAATCTCAGATCTGGGCTACATGCAGGACCTGCTTTGCCCATACTTCCCCATCTCTGTTCTGATTTCTCTGGTGAGCACCCAAAGCTATCTTCTTCCTTTCTTCCTGTATAAGACCATTAATGAGTTTTGTGTTTCCAGGTCCATTTTGCCAGCCTGTGCTGACTAATCTCCCCTCTGTGTGCCCCCCTTGGAGTGATTACCAGTTATACCTTCACTTTGACCAGCTACCCTATCAGAGGGTTCCAGCAGAGGCCAGGAAAAGTCCCTCAGTGTATCACATAGTCATCAGTACATTAGTCATCAGCATGATGAGATTCCTGATCCCTTCTCTGCCTCCAGTTCTGGGGTCAAATAATACTTATCCACCAGTAACATCTAGCCTGAGCATAAAGCCGATTACTACTGTGAGACTATGGAATCACAGCCACCAAAAGCATACTGACACATTCAAGCAGTAAATGGAGCAAAATCCTGCCCTTAAACTACTGCTGGAAAGGTCTCATCTGCCTGGATTATTCTCACTTACTTGGATAGTTGCTTCTCTGGAGTTCTCCCTCAGGCATCCAAGGAACTTCATTTCTTGCTGCAAATGGATGATCACACCTGGCTTGAAATCTTCCAGGTCTGCTCATTGGACATGGATAAGTACCAGGGATGGAGTATCATTCAAGCAGTCAAGGGTCCACAATGGGATCCTGAAAAAAGATACCTTAGATGACCCAATGGGTGGTACAGAAAATGTGTTAAGGATGCTCTGCATTATTTTCCCATTCATGTCCAAAAGCCCACTCATGTCCAAAAGAGAATTCATCATCTTTGTCTACTCCAAACTCCCCATTACTGTTGAGGATATTACTGGTCTCCTAATGTCCTCAGCTCCAAATCCCCACCGTTCACACCCCCTCATCTGTATTCATCCCACACCATCAATGTGTTGTCACACTTTATTTCCATCTCTGCTACATCTGCCTTTCTCCACTCGAGTAGCCAGAACCCTGGTGCCGACCCTCACCCTCTCCATCCTGGACAGCTGCAATAGCCTAGGGATTGGTTTTCCTGCCTTCAAGTCTAAGCCTACTATGATCGGTCTTTCATCCAAATGCTAAAGACTTTTTTCTAAAGCAAAGGTCTGACCAAGTCATTTCCCTATTCAATAAACCTGCTTATAAAGTGGCTGATTACCCATTAGCTTCAAATATGAAGTTTTATGTCTAGTATTTAAAATCTACCTTTCTAGGCTATTTACACTTCACCTGCCTCTATGATCCAGCTCTACTGTCCTACTTTCTGTTCCTTTCACACAACACTTGCCTTGTCTCCTATCTTCATCTTACATATATGTCTTTGCATCTTTGTCTGCCCTGCCCCACTAGACTATGTACACCTTGCAGGCACAGTGCATGTTTTAATTTGTACCTAAGGCAGGTAGCACAGTACCTGACACATTGTGAATGAAATGCTTGCTCACTTGAATGACTGATTATGAAGATGGAGGGAATGGTGTACAGAGGGCATTAGTCATCAGAAAGTGATTTTTCTCATTAAACCATTCCAGGTAAGAGGTGGAAATCTGCCTGTTCTTCTGGGGAAATTTTCCCTTCAGTAAAGTGGGGAGCAGAAAGCACGAAGAGTTTGAAAGCACTTATTCAACGCTTATTATGGGCCAAGTAGAATAAGACATTCTGGGAATAAGAGCGAAAACAAAATGAAAGGTTTGGCCCCCATGGAACTGACTAATGAGAGGATACAATACATAGGAGACAGCTGTGCCAAGAGAGACGTGGAAAGGCATAGGGAAGGTGAGCAGAGTCCAGAGGGGGCAGAGATGGATTGGACTGGTTTGATTATAGGGATATAACTGGAAGCAGAAAAGAGCAGGAAATAGCAAAAGAGAGGAGTAAAGAGAACAATGGTTGCTCTGAGTATAGATGTAATGGGTGACTGAGGCAACCTCCACTCAATGATGTGGTGCCCCAGACTGGGTAATTCTGGAGATGAAAGGTTTAAGGCCTCAAAGTCTTAGCTTTTGGTCTATGTGGGAAGACAAATCAGAAAATAAAAACAGTAAGAAGATTGGTTCAGATCCCAGGATGCCAAGTCTTTTGTGATTCACCCTCCTCCTTAAATTCATACATCACAAGAAGATACATCTCTCCAAAACTGCTAAATTGCTGCATCTGTGTACCACTTGTCCTGCATCTTCTAATAGATATATCTGTCCCAGGCTTCCTCAATGACCCTTCATTTCAGATTTGGTGCCACTGTTTCTGCCTTGATCCCAGGAGGCTTAAGGTATATGACCTTGGAGGTGGATGGAATTAGACTTGTTCAGGTACATATTGGGCTTTCCTAGTAGTATGTGGCAATACTGTTTGGCCAAGACAATGCCAACAGAACTGGTAGTTTCCAGTTGTACAAGCAAATATGTTTCATAAGAGATTTTGTAGAACAAAGACTTTGTCCCTTAGCCACAGATAGATTCAGGATCTTAGGGCTCTGAATTCTAACTCAATGCTGGAGATTCCTTCTAGAATCTTGAATGTGGAGGAATCTGTCCTGACCCAAAAGGAAAAAAAAATTCATAGTTCTTTAGCAACATATCCCTACATAGGTACTCCTGAGGAGGTCAGGTACACTCATGCCTCTTGGATGAAATCAACAGTGACATCTTTGAACTTCACCAATTTTTGCAATAAGAAATACATGAGTTTGTTTAGAGACCCTTCCACAGGTGTTCCTTCCAGGAGATATGAATCTAGCAAGAAAGGAAGGGAGTACTATCATTGTGCTTCATAAGTTCCCAGTCAAATACTGAGTGGGGCTCCAACCTAAGGTCTTTTTAGGTTCTCACTTTGAGTGAGGCAATGCCAACTCAGTGAATAGGACTCTTTAAGAAGTGAGTCAATGGATAGCCCCTTTAATAAACAAACAAAAACCCCTCAAACTGAGAGGGTAAGACCCTCAGGGTTGCTGGCTAAAAGAGAAACAGTTACTATTTACATTGCCTTACTCAAGGTAAGAACCTGAAAAGACCTTAATTTAAAAGGGCCACGGTTTCTCCCTGCATGCTGGGCCATCTCCAGTCATTCTGATCAATATCTGGCCACTGCACCCAGATGGCTCTGAAGGAGGAAGTGAGGCTGGTGACCCAGCACAGCCATCCCTCACTCAAATCAAAGTCAATTGCAAATCATGTCATCATCTTCCTGATGTCATGGTCCTCTTTGAGAATGAAGGACAAACCACAACCTGTGAGTAGTCCAGGGCACCTGAATGGAGACCCAGCCAGCCAGTTCTAATTGGGCAATTCAACTCATCCTTTCCTCTTCTCCCTTCTCTTCCTCTTCCTCTTCCCTCTCCTCCTCTCCCCTCTCCTCTCCTCTTCCTTTACTTGAGGGTATTATGCCCGAAGGAACGTAAATTTTCATGACTGAAAGCTACCTAGCTACTTTGGGGCTTACTGGCTACATTTCTTTCTCAAAGACCAAGCCTTAAACCCATTTCACTTTGAATCTCTTGGATTGGACACCAATAGATCCCTGCCCAAACACCACACTGAATGGTTACTTTTGGTGCCCTCCTGACTCTGAGAGGTGAGGTGGGAGAAGATAAATGATTTATCCTCTTCTAACTTTAATCCTTCAAAATCCTGAGAGTTGTTCCTGGGGACATGAACAACTCCCTCAACCAAACCAGAGAACCTCACCACATCTTAAGAAACCACCTTCAGGAATTGTTGTGATTGGAAAAAAAAAATGATCACTTTGAGGTCTTAGCAGATGAACAGGACTTCTCCAGTGTCTTTCTAGTCCACCTTTGCCCCCATTTTCAATAAGGGTTTGTTGACTGAATGTATTTCCCACATTGTCATTCAGGATGACTTGGAAAGCAGGTGGACTATGAAGTGGAAACCAAACTTTTATAAGTGTCTGCTATTTTCCAGGCACTGTGCTGTATCATGGGGCTACAAAGAAAGGCAAAAACAGTCCCATATCTCAAGGAGCTTACATTCTAAGCTGAGAGTGGAAAGGCATAATGTACATAAAAGAGATGCTGAAAAGAGGTGAGGGAAACAATGAGAATCAGATACTGGTGAGAACAAGGTACTGGCACCCAGGTGCCTGAAGGTTAATCTACTCACTTGTTGTCAGCCTCCATAAAGCCTTCGGTTGTTCCAGAACAGCCTAGGGACACACAGATTCAAGTTCAGTAAAATTGATTTTCATTCTAATGAAAAGAGGAAAATGCTTCAAAAGTGATTATCCTCAGCACTTAACATACAAAAAGCAAATAAAATAGCATTTCATGAGAAAGAAGAAAAACATTCTCGCTTCTAAAATAAACAGTTAGGTGAAAAAACTAATTTATTGAGTCATATCCAGAAGAAGCCTGAAATTACTACTTCATGCTCAGTTATGCAAACATACCAGTAGATCCAAAGTTTTCTCACTGATGGAAATAAGTTTGCTTCTCTCTACAGTAAGGTCATCAGTCCAGTGTCATGTACCACTCTCCCCCATCCCACCTCACCATCACTTAATCAGAAGTTTCAACCTTTGCACATATTGAGGGACAATAGCATCTTCAAAAGGCCCTTGGCAGTCTTTATCTCTTGCCCTAAATATCCCCTCTAGGGAAAGGACTCTCTTCTAGACATTTAACCCCACCATTTGTGCCTCTGAATTCCAATCCCTGTATACACTTCCAGAGCCCTGACTTCATCATTGTGCTCCTCTGATATCCTCAGTAGTAGCCTCAGTATTACTTCCTTCCCCTCTGGCTTCTCACCATGTACATGCATTTGACCCTATAGCTCCCAAGACCTCCCATTCCATAATATTCATTTCAGAGATGAGGAAAGAGGGTTAAAGAGGTAATTAGCTCACAGTCACTCTAGTCAGCGTGTTGATATGCCAAGCTGCCTCTCCTTTAAATTTGGGTTTCACTTGGGTGGCTTGGTAGAACAATGAATAGAATGCAGGACCTGGAGTCTGGAAAGATCATCTTCTTGAATTCAAATCTGACCTCAGATAGTTAGTAGTTATGTGACCTTGGGCAAGTCACTTAATACTGTATGCCTTAGTCTGCCACATCTGTAAAATGAGCATGGAAAGGAAATGGCAAACCACTTTAGTACCTTTGCCAAGAAAATCCCAAATGGAGTCACAGAGTGAGGCATGACTGAAGACGATTTAAAAACAAGAAATCTAGACAACGTTCACTAGGTTCTCCCTTTGTGTCAATAAGCAAGTATTGGTGACTTTCCTACCAAGAATCCTTTAAAAATCAAAAATGTATCAGGTAATTATACACAAAATCTTTCTTCTTTGTTCACAGCTGAAAAATGAACAGCAAAGTCACTTGCCCTAGTCTTGCCCTTATGTCTGTCACTTCAAGAAAACCTCAAGTGCCACAGTGGAACCCAGTCACCCCCTCAAACCTGAACTTCCCTCAAAGATTGGCTCTAAGTGGAAGGCCTTTCTGCATCCCCTTGTTGTTAGGGAATCTTGTCCTAAATTGAACAGATTAAAGTGAAAATCTCATTGGATCACAGCTTGAAGTTTTTCACTTGTTTTTGGATTAGTAGGTGGACCATACTTCAACCCTTTCCTTCAGATTCATGAGATCCACTTGAAGTTTACCTTGGAAATGGATTGGACCTTAGACTCATCCTTGCTGCCACCAGGCTGTCTCTTCCCTCAACATTCCTCTTGCTCCTACTTGCTTCTTTTTTGTCAGGTCCTAAATAAGTACTTGAATTGTCTCTGTGACATCATAAGTGAAAATCCAAACAGATTTGTCTACATGTGGTGTCACATATTCCTAAAAGTCCCTTTCATTTTATCACAAGGAAGTACATGGCAACTTAAATCAAGGAGAGCTTGCCCATCTTGCTTCAGGGAGTCATTTTATAAATAATCAGTATCTTGGAATTCTAATACATACTTTACTGTTAAGTCAATTCTCAACCAGGACCAATGTATCCCATTGCTGAGTGCTCCTTACCAAAGCCTCCTTGTTCCCACATATAACTGGGTTTTTCTGAGTGATTTCTCTATGGGCAAAAATTCAGAAACTTTGAAAGCTAACTAGGGTTATTCTTGGAATTGTTGCTCATCCTTTTTTGAAGAGCACCAAAGACCTCATGTGATCTCTTGCCTTGCACATCAATTGGGTTTTAATGAGAAATTCAAGTGTAAGCATGTCATCAGCCTCACCTTCTCCTCCAGCATAATTCGAATCCAGTGGCAAGGTTAAAGTTAAGATGACTGAAGGTGGATGACCTTGGCTTTTCTAAATTAAGGTCTTTCCCAGTTGATATCAGGCATCTGACTGACTATAGTTTCCTTAACCTAACATTCAAAACCCACACAATTTGGTCTCTTCCATTTGTCCTTTCAGAAATGTGGAAATCTTACCAGTCCTCTTGAATTATTGAATTACAGTGCCAGGTATTGTAATGATGAAGGGAAGAATAGAATTCAGAAAACATAACATCTCAATTGGATCAGAAACAGAGGGTTGGCGCCCCTGTATTTGAACATGAAAGAAGTTCATATTAATGGCCTTTGCGGATTGATCTCAGCCCCCAAATCTCTCCTTAAATCACCCAACTTAACATCACTCTACACTCTCACCCCCAAACCTCTTCATTTCAAACTTTACCTTTAATTTACTGCCTGACTGGAAGTCTTGTTCTTGATATTTTCTCCACAACTGTATTTTAGTGTAAATTCCTAGTGGAAACTTGCATCCAACAACCTCACACTTGGACAATTTTGGTTCTACCCTAATACCGTAACTGTAATTTTATCAGTTTCTATTTTTGTTCATATCCTCTAGACAACAACATTGTATCTGGAAAAAAGACTTAAGTGATTTTGGTTCATTCAAAAAATGAGACAACAAATATGTTTTCCTATAAATTACACTTCTCTTCAGGTAGTGGGATCAAAGGCACCATGCCATCCTTATTTATTTCAGGATATTCATCTGGTTTTTCTTGGTCTCACATAATATATTACTCAGACAGTGAAGTTCCTGGGATTTGTAGGTACAAGTACAAGAATAACTTGTTAATTACATTTTATATCAACGGCCATGATAAAAAGTGGTCCCTGCAGAAACTCAGCCATCTGACTGGAGATCTCCCCTTCTGGGCATGTGAAGCAGTCAAAGGTGGAGACAGCCTCCCCCTCCAAAGAGGTTTTCCTGAATCCAGGACCACAACTGTCACTGCATACTCCAGAGGCAACCTAGGAGAGTAACAGGAGATTGCAATACACCTCCTTAACAAAGAACACTGAGGTTTGAGGTATAGCAATGAAGATTATTTTCTATGTATCCCCTGCTTTCACTGAAAGTGGTGGAATAGATAGAATTCTTAGCTTAGAGTTGGGAAGACCCAAATTCAAACCCAGAATCACATATTTTCTGTTTGGGCCTGGGCAAGTCACTCAACCTCCCTCTGCCTCAGTTGACTAAGATTTAAAATGGGAGTAATAGTAGCACTTGACTGAAAAAAAGTTGTTTGAAGGGTAAAATGAGACATTTATAAACCACCTGGCACACCTCAGGTGCTTAATACCAGCCTCTTCTTGTCCCTTCCTTTTATATACCTTTAAGAGGGAAGAGACTCCTTTGGAAAATGACAGTTTAACATTAGTTTGGGGAAGCTCTCCATTGTCATAACAGACTAAAAAGAACTTTTTCTGAAAAATTGGTTAAGCAAGCTGTTTTCTTGCCAAGAAACTGCTTGAGAAGAGATTTTAACATCCTAAGAGAAGTGTGTGGTGGGAAACTTATTCTAGAACTTTGCAGTCTTCAGTTGTAATTGACATGTGTTGGAGACTGCCTATGAGCTTTGAACATTGTTGAAGCATTTAAAAGTGTATTAATAGTGTTTATTTTCCTGAAAATTAATTAGATAACTAGTGACATTGATCTACATTTAAGTCTATGGTGGAGTAAGGATGAGGGAGACTCAGAGAGAGAGAGACAGAAAGAGAGAGAATGCACTTTAGAGGAATAGTTGTCTCTTGAATGGAAGATCAGAGTTAATCTTCTAATGAAATAAATTATTTACATTCATTTATTAGAAGATATCATAACATACCATTTGATTGCCTTAAACCTGAGATGAGAATTAATATGGTAATGCTTCGCTTCTCAGGCTGATAAATAGAGATTTGGTCTGATTGATGACTATTACATTTAAGAGTCATAATCCTTGAAGCTTGGCTAATTATATCAGGGTTTATGAGATTTACACTTATTTCAAATGCAAAGGGATTGAAATATTAACCAACTAAAATGTCTAGGCCTTAACTCAACACTTGCTACTACATGTGTTATTTTGACCAACTTCTGAATGCTAGGGATTTCAATTTACAAATGATAAACTCATTGGATTGGACCTCACCTTTGCAATGCTATGATTATGAATATAATTATTATCTCCTAAATAGTTGGACAAAAAACTTCTCTATTGATTGATAAAAAAAATACATTTAATTTATTTCCATCCTGTTTGAAAGGCCCTTAGTGTTGAGATTCCAAAAAATGAAGTGATTGTGCAAAGGAGAGTAAAAAAGTTAATATAAGACTTTTATTTTTGAAAAAAAAAATAGCCTATTCTGTAACAAACAGAAATGCAGCCAATTTGAATATAAAATTCCAACCATTTTGGGGGCAGAGAAAAAGCAAGGAGTTTCTTGAGCTCTTCCCCCAACCCTTCCAAATACATGTAGAAAAGAAAAAGCCTATAAAAAATTCTGGAGCTATAGAACTCACAGAATGATTGAGTGAAGCAAATCTTCAGGCCAAAACAGCCTGAAAAGTTAACAGGAAGCGTTTATCACTCTGGACTGGGAGAGGATCACAGTCCAACCTGGGCTGAGCAATCACATGGTGGGGAGACTGAGTAGGCCTCTGGGGTGTGAATCATGGTCACCTGGGAGGTTTCCAGATTTATCGACCCCAAAACACAGAGGACAACTTGAAAAGTCAGTGTAAAAGGCATATTGGACCTGTGTGGGAGAGTAGCATGGTCCAGCCCCAACCCCAGGGTTGCAGAAAGAGCGGGGGAGCCCATGGTGATGACAGCAGCAGAAATGGTGGCTCTTTCTGGAGTTCAAGGTCTACAGATTGTGGGGAGATTGAGTAACTGTTTGGAAGGGAATAGCAGGGATCTCTTTGCAGGTGCTGAGGTGGGATTCTCTTACTTTGTCCTGCTTGGATCTGGGTCATAGTTCTGGGTATAGGTCCTAGGGTGAGAGGAGTGCTGGCATGGTGGAGCTTGTAGCAGTGGTAGAGAGAGAATCCTCTATCCAGTTCCAAGGCAGAAAAGAGTGCTTGAGGTCACTCACAGATATAAGTAATATAGAGTAAATCAAATAGGGCAGGAATTGTTCCTGTAATTAGAAGCATAAAGTTAAATTTAAAATGTCTCTTACCTTTGAATAGGACCAGCCTCACACAATGGAATCCTCACAGATTGTGAAATCTTGACCCAGTAGAGCCTCAGGGACAAACTGCCCCACTTCCACCAGAGTATCAGACCAGTCAAGAGAGAGCACATGGTTCATAACGGCATATTGAGCCTCTGATTTTCTGTTCTTATCCACAAACACCTGGTCACCAGCACTATTGTTAAAGTGAGTATGCTTTAGGATAGAGTTCAGCTGAAAGGGAAGAGAAACCCTTACCACTAGGTGTTACCTGAGGGAAGTGAACCCTTATGTGAGGAATCCTGAGTCTAGTTTGTAGTCTAATGGAGTTTTGTAGCCTTATTTGAAGGTAGTATAAAATATAAGTTTCTTCTGGGACAAAAAAATAAACTTCTGGAAGCCGGAGTATTAACTACATGCTGCATGTTAATAATTTTAATTTTACCCTAGATTTCTCACTATCTCTCATCCCCATTTAGCCAATCTATTACCAAGGTCTTTTTGTAACTTTGAAACATCTATCAAATATTCCTCCCCTGCTCCAAGACTGCCACAGTCTCACAATCTGACAACTGGATTATTCCAATAGTCTACTAGTTGCTCTATGTGTCACAAGCCTCAACTTATTCTAACCAATCCCTCCGTTCAGCCATCAAAGTAATTTTTCTAAAGTATAGTTTGGATCATGTCACTCCCATACTCAATAAGCTTTAGTGGCTCTCTGTCATCTCTGGGATAAAGTACAAAATCTTCTATGTGGCATTCAAGGCACTTCAGGTACTAACCTGAAATATTAACTTAAGGTAGGAGGGTTCTTTACCTTTCCATTCTTTTTGTACTTTACACCACCCCTTCTCACTTACTTGAATACAGGAATGTCAGATTTCTTGCTGGTCTGTGAACAAGATACTCCACTTCTTTGGTTCAGTTGACACTCCCTCTGGTTGCCCTCCATTCCTGGAATTCTCTCTCTTTATTCCCATTCCTGACTTCTGTGGTTTCCTTCAAATCTAAAAGAAGCCTTTCCTAATCCATCTTCATTCCAGTGACTTCCTTACATTACTTATTTCTTATTTTTCCAGTATGCAGTTTATTTGTTTTCTTGCTGCTACCTCATTAGATTGTTAGCCCCTTCAGGGTAAAGATTTTCACTATCCCTAGTGCTTAGTACAATGCCTAGCACACAATAGGTGTTAACAGTTCCTAACCTGGGAATGATGAAACAGTGCAGGCTAGAGAGAAGGTTCCAGTCACCAAGTAGTGGTTTAATAAATTGATTTCACCATGAGGAACAGACTGGCAGATCAGCAGATCTCTGTATTAGAATTCCACTTTGCTGAAGTGAAGACAGAGAGTAGATATATAAATCACAAGTAAGAAGGGAGGGAGCAAGGTGTATTACAAACAATCACTTCCCAGGGCTCATGACAAACCTACAAGTGGAGGGTGATATAACATTTCTTTGGTTGTTTCAAGTTTTCAATGTTTCACCACTACCCCAAGGCACAGAACAAGTTCTACAGTCATTGATTCTCTTTACTTAAGGTATATAAACCCAAGAATGCAGTAGTGAGAGTGTTGTTAAGGTTTGATTCATCATTTCAAGGTGCATTGTAAACCTGACTCCCAAGGGAGAAGAAACAATTCTGAAGAATCACAATTATTGGTATATTTATTATACATACCACATCAATTAATATGGATATCATAATTCCTTTCCATATGCACTTATTAAAGATTTTTGACTGACTCAATACACACTATCATTCTCCAGAGCAGGACTTCACTTCACTGTTCAAAAAAATTGATGTGACTCATTCTGTCACTCATTTTTGTGACATTAACATCCATCTAAATAGGAAAATATGGAACTGGATCCACATCCAATTGAGACAACCACCAGTGCCAAGAGATAGGTTTGAGGGATATATATTTCCATATATTTGTGATTGAGTTTGTAGAGCCAGATGAATGTTTTTCTCAAAGGAAATGGATGTAGGAGATATGAGGGAAACTAAAACTGACCATAACATTGACCAATGAGTATATACATACACACACAAACACACACACACACATATGTATATATATATACATACACACATATACATGTATATAAAATCTCTTTAAGATTTCTACAGAATTTATTTCCCTCAATGATTTCCTTTACTAATCTTTTTCTAATTCATTTTTGATACCTCAGTGAAGAGAAGAGTCTTTAAAGGCCATCTGGGAGAGGGAAGGAAATTGGACCTTGTCATTAAGAACCAAATCAAATGGACCATAGCTGATCTGGATGACAAACAAACTTGCATCAGTTTGACCTATGGCAATATTGAGAAAACTGAAGCAAAATGCAAATTCACAAATGGACATTTTGAGAGAAAACGATTATGTGTATTTCAGGGCACAGCTTGCTGATGGTATGTTTTTATTTTTTTAATTAAAAATAGTTAATGTGCTTATTTTTAGTGGAACATTCAGTTCCACTAGATTTTGAGTTTCAATTTTTTCCCCATCTCTCCTCTTCCCCTGTAAGGGGATTGCCAACTCCCAGCCTCTTGGATGGCATTCACTGGTCACAACTCAGGTAAACTGAGGGGAGACTGGTAAGGCATGAACAAGATGGCACTGGGAGGAAGGGTTCCGCCCCTGTTTTGCTCAAAGCTATTTTCTTGGGCTTTTGGAGAGCAAAGAAGACCCAAGATGTTTTTCTTTCTAGGAGCTACATGTCCGCCCTGGGCAGTCCTGGTCATAGGCATATTACTTCCTTATAAGGGCAAACTAATTGCTCTTAGGTTCACTTAGGGCTCTAGTTTCAGTAAAGAGATAAAAGCACCACTCACTGCTTCAATAAACGGAGTTCTTCATTATCTTGTCTCCCGCCTCAGTCATTGCTTACGGCTCACTCCACCAAGGCCTGCAGGCCCCTACTGGTCAGATAAGGCCTGTGGGCCTGAGAGACCAGGCCCAGACTCCTGGGTCCTTAACAATTGACATCCATTCATGGGGCGTGAAAGAAATAAGAAAAAGAAATAAGAATAAGAAAACTTAAGGGACAAGCAACACGGAGCCATCTCTTGGAGTACCAGTACAGGGCCAAAAGCGTGAGACTTGTAGCTCCAGTAAAGATGTAGCCTGCATTCCCCAGATGGTGCCCTGGAACAGGAACGGGAGAACAAAGAGAACAGGATGATGGACAGGACGACGCACGCTCAGCCGATTGGGGGAGGGGAAGAAACATTACAGACTGTAAGTAACCTGCTTAAGTTCCATAGGGTTCATTAAGCAGTGAGCTAGGTTTTTAGCACTATGGGACTAACTACATCCTCAGAACAGCTAGATAAGAAAGCTTACACAGGTCTCATTTACAAGAAAGCAAAGAATCAAGGAGTTATATTAAAGTTAAAAGTAACCAGAAAATTCTTGGAACAAGTTGAGGAGATATGTCCTTGGGTAGTTGAAAAGCCTCCAGTCTCCACACAGACCTGGCAAGTAGTAGGAGAGCAATTAACAGCATTTGCCTCAGAAAAACCTAAAGTCTTAACACCATCCACTTTCTTCTTACATCACATCATAAAATGCGCATTCCAGGCAGAAGAAGGGGGTTGTGATAACAAGCCAGGAAGTTTGCTGCATCTACTCAAACTACTCCTTCTAACTCCTCAGAAAGGTCTAGAGAGCAAAGTCCTGAGAGAATATATCCTGATTTACAAAAGGAGTTAGCAGAGTGGAAGGAAACAGGAAAAAATTAGTAATTTGGAAAATGAACTTTTGAAAATAAGTGAAAAACAGGGTCATAAGTGTTACAAATGTGGAAAAACATAAAAAAAAGATTGCAGGAGTAAGTCTAGAAAAGGAATCTTATGCAAGGCTTATTTATGAAATGCTAAAGAAACAGGGCTGCTTGATAGGCCCTTCTCAAATGAGATGTTTGTTACACAGTGATAGAAAATAAGCCAAAGTTCTAATTTGTGCAGAGAATTTCTGACAATTTTTTCTCAGTTTTTGGACTCTTTTTCATTGTCTGTATATGTGTTCTGTCTTTACATGTTCTGTGTGCATGTGTTTGTGAGTTATTACGGTCACCTCCATTGTAGCTGGAATTTGGAATATCTCTTTTCCTCCCCCTCCTCCCTTCTCTCTGATGGCTGCAGCATCAGGGAGAAGTATGGGAGAAAGAGAGGAACTAATCTTATATTATTTAGTTTATATGATTGCTAAATTCAGTTTTAGATAAGAAATACAAGGGAATAATATATGTGCAATTTTAAAGGGGCTTTAATCAAAGCCCACTAGGAGAATAACAAGGATATGAAGTTTAAGGAAGGCATGAAAGTTTTGGAAATTATTGGAAAGTTGTTAGTAAAATTCTCTCTCTCTTTCTACTTTATAACCCTGGGCAGGTTGTGAAAGTGGAGAGAAAGACAAGAGAAGATCAGGAAACTTTTCCCCTCATATCAGAGGCAGGCTGATTTTGTGTAATGAGAAATAACCAAAAAGTAGTTATTCTGGTCATATTTTAAGTGAAACATGTCACTCCTTATTGGATGTTTAAAACAGATCAGGATTTGTTATATTATTTGGCACTAAGGCAAATTGGAAAAATACATAGATCTAAAAGAGATACCTCAGCAGAGATAAGACTTATGAACTCTCCCAGTAGAACGAAGGAGACTTGGCGCCACTGGGCAGTTGTCCAGAAGTCTCCCTCCCTTCAAAAGCTCTCTCTTTCAAAGAAGTTCTTAAGGAGTGGACACAGAAGTAAAATTTACTTGAGTAAAGGTTGGAATCATTAAGATTTTTTGCCCTGCAGTCCCAACTCATCATTCAGCTGGGTCTACAGTGAATTGTAACTCTTATCATTCCAGATTAGATCAAGGGAAGAGAACTATCATTTTGAAGGTTTTCAACTAAATTTTCTTTATAAAAA
This sequence comes from Bettongia penicillata ogilbyi, assembly GCA_023548195.1. NCBI lineage: Eukaryota > Metazoa > Chordata > Mammalia > Diprotodontia > Potoroidae > Bettongia > Bettongia penicillata. The sequence goes on along the minus strand of JAJHZJ010000207.1, from coordinate 1,156,539 downwards.
AAGTTTAGTGACTATTAACAACCGGACAAATTTTAAACAGTTTCAAATTTTCATCTTCAAGACAATGTATTGATACATTAATATGTAATGGTCTATGAAGCAGAAAAGATCTTGCTCTTTTAATCTGAACTTGTAGTCATTCCTTGGCTTAAGCAAAAATTAAATTTACTGTTTGAACTTATTAACAACTTAATTTCTAAAATGTTTTTCTTCCAGAGTAAATGTAATCAGAGAAACAGAAACTAGCCTGTGAAACAATGATGTACATCTACTCAGTGGTAAGGTTTAAGTTTGAAATCACGTATGTTAGATTCTACAAAAGTTACCACTCTAAACGACTTTCAAAAATTGATAGAATTTCAGTGGTGTAGGCCACAATTGGGGATCACAACAGATCAAATGAAACCATTATATGATTTATTGAAAGGTCCTTCTCAATTAAATTCACGCAGAGACTGGACAGATGAAGCATTGGAATGCTTGAAACTAGTGCAGAAAAGGATTATGGAGTGTGCTACTAGCAGGATTATGGAGTGCACTACAAGCAGGATATTAGAATCACAGGATTTGGAAATAACAATATTATTCACTGAAAAAATACCCACTGGAGTCTTACATCAGAAACAAGGAATTACTGAGTGGGTACATTTAGCTCAAGTAAAGAACAGAGCTTGTGTGCCTTATGCTGTGCTGGTAGCACAAGTAATACATAAGGCAGTAAAGAGACTGAGGATGTTAATAGGACAGGAACCTCACACGATATATACTATGTATACAAGTCAACAAATAGAGAGCTGCATACAAGAGTTTGTGGAATGGCAGATATTGATTAATCAAAATATTCAACATGGCTTCCCAATTCCTTTTGGCCAGCAATTTGCCATGTGGCCATGGTCTTGGGCTGAAAAATGCACTTCCTCACCAGTAGAGGGAATCAATGTCTTTACAGATGCAACAAAAGATTGTAGGGCATCTATGTATATTCCATCCAAAAAAGAGATGTATAAATTTAAAGCAACATTTAATTCTACACAACAAAACGCGTTATATGCAGTATTGCAAGCATTATTGTATGTTAAAGAACCTTGCAATGTCATCATAGACAGCAAGTATACAGCACTATTGATACCTAGATAAGAATCAGCTTGTATCCCTGATAGGGCAGATAGTATTACACAGATAACTATGGAAGTTCAACAAGTAATAAGGGCCAGAACAACAATATTTTATATTACACACATTTGGTCACATTCTAATTTACCTGGACCACTGACCGAGGGTAATGAGATGGCAGACAGTGCATTTCAAACATTTTATTCTACTGAATTGTCAAGACAAGCACATTCCAAGTTATACTTGTCTGAACGGTCTTTAAGACATCTTTATGGTATTTCCAGACAAGAAGCCAGATCCATAGTTAAGCAATGTGTACAATGTGTTCCATTTTTAGCCCCACCTTCTTGTCATCCTATAAACCCTAAGGGTGATGGTCCAAATTGTATATGGCAAATGGATGTTACTCATTATTCATCGTTTGGAAGAGCAAAATATATTCATGTCACTGTTGACACATTTTCATGGTTTTATAATGGCAACAGCCAGGTGCGGAGAAGCTATTAAGGATGTGAGAGCACATCTCTTACATTGCTTTGCACATCATGGAGTACCAAAAAGCATTAAAACAGACAGTGGTCCAGCTTATATCAGTAAAGCCACCGAACAATTCATGGCAGAATTTTCAATTTTATACGTCACTGGGATCCCCCATAATCCCACTGGTCAAGCTATAGTGGAACGAGCAAATCGCTCCCTGAAAACTTATTTGCAAAAACAAAAAGGGAGAGTTGGACCAGGAGTTGATGATACATTACAATTGGCTGTTTATACAATAAATTATTTAAAATTCGATGATGATGACTTATCGGCTGCTATGAAATTCTTAACATTTCCTAATAAGGAGTCTGCAAAGACTGAATCAGCAATAACAAGTGCCCTGAAAGCAGCCAGTAAAGTAATGTGGCACAATGAGAATAAAAATTGGTTTGGTCCTCATACAGTGTTAACGTGGGGAAAAGGGTATGTTTGTGTTTCAACAGATGACAATAAAGAAGTGTGAGTTTCCAGTGAAAAGGATAAGAGTGGTAGAGGACAACCGTCAAAGTGATGTGGTCACAGGGAGCAAGGAAGCGCTATCAATGACGAATGAGAAAACTTCTGGAGAAATTTACTCACTTAAATCACAATGACTCCTCTCATTTTTCTTGTACTCGTCATGACACTCAGCAACACTGCGTCCATCGACCCAGCACCGAAGGAACAACAGAGATGGGCCTTCGTCATGAATCCACCATGGTTAAGGGTGATGTCATGGAATGAGACAATGCCTAAGTTTATTATCCAAAGCAATATTTCTCACATGTTTAAAGATGATGGACTAGAGCATGATAACAATGGGACTCTCTTTCAGAGACATTTGGACTTTTCAGGACTAGTTGCAGGTTTCCCACTTTGTCTACAGAAGGGTATTTCTGGGAATTGGAATGGGTTTGGTTTTAAATACACACAGGTGAATGGAATAGAGGGGTATCTTTGGTGTGCCACTATTGTGGATGGAGAAGAGACACTGGATGAGAATGATACACGACATGCTTATAACCTATTCACTTGGAGGATAAATGGGACAATAGTAGTTTGGTCAAACAAGGACTTTGTGGGACTTGCTTGTGGGATGAAATATAGGCCATTTTGTAACTTACAAAAGAAGAGAAATGTAACCCTTTGGCATCTGTATACAGGGTTTTTACCATTTGAGAATTGTCACACACATACTAGTCAGGAGACAAACTTGATTATGGGAAACTACACAGAAATGTTGTATTCATGTCACAATCTTACATACTTACCTGATGAATAATATGTGCCAAACTTTCCTAGACAAATGTATATTAATTATAAGGTTGGAAGACCTGTTCAGGGACTAGACAAAGTTATCTTAGCAATGGGAGCACAAACAGTGCAGGACATGCCTGCTGTAGCATCACCAAGTAAATCTAACATTACTTTAATGAGTGAAATGTGTCTAGGGAACAAACATATATTTCTATGGTATAGAGACAACAGATCTAAATTGGAGGCATATCGGAACATGACAGGAATTTTCAATTTTACATGCCAGAATTGTTCTGTGCAAGCGTGTATAGGACCAAGGACAGTATGGAGAGTGTTTATTCTAACCAGACCTCGATATGCCATGACAATAATCAAGGCTAATGGGTGGTACAGAACACCTAGGGATGAAGTTCTACATATTTTAGACAAGGAATTAACCCCTATAACTACTAGGATTCGTAGATGTATTTCTTGTGTTGTGTTAGGAATCACGTTAGAAGAAGCTATTTTAGCATCCACTGCATTGGCTGTATCTATCTCTAATACACAAAGCACAATAGTTCAAGCTTCTGAATTGCATGCTCTTATGAAAAATATATCTACAGGATTTAAGCAACAAGCAAAAATAGACAATGAATTTTATGAAGCCATTCATACACTCCAAAAGGTAACTGAAGTCATGGGTGAAGAAGTGTCTATGTTACAGTTACAACACAAATTGCAATGTGATTATAGATATAGTGACTTTTGTTTGACTAAGAAATTGTATAATGAGTCACAAGTTCAATGGGAAGAAATTAGGGCTCAATTGCATGGATTAATTCCCGATAATGTCACCTTGAAAATCCAGAGATTAATTGAATTGGCAGAAGAATTAGATGAGGAAGCAGATGTTGATTTTGCACCTGAAAAAATGGCTTCAAAAATAATTCAGTTCTTCAAAAGTTTAAGTTCATGGGGTCATATAAAGACATGATTCTCTCCTTTATTGATAGGTTTTGTATTAGTATTGCTGGGACTGCTGCTAGTGCCAATATATATCAAATTTGCTTTGCGTAATATCCAGGACTCTCTAATATCCAGCAGACAGAACATCATAGTTCTCAGGGAAAGATTGAATCAAAACAAAAAGGGAGAATTGTAAGAGAATTGCCAACCCCCAGCCTCTTGGATGGTATACACTGGTCATGACTCAGGTAAACTGAGGGGAGACTGGTAAGGCATGAACAAGATGTCACTGGGAGGAAGGGTTCCGCCCCTGTTTTACTCAAGGCTATTTTCTTGGGCTTTTGGAGAGCAAAGAAGGCCCAAGATGTTTTTCTTTCTAGGGGCTACATGTCCGCCCTGGGCAGTCCTGGTCATAGGAATATTACTTCCTTATAAGGGCAAACTAATTGCTCTTAGGCTCACTTAGGGCTCTAGTTTCAGGAAAGAGATAAAAGCACCACTCACTGCTTCAATAAACGGAGTTCTTCACTATCTTGTCTCCCACCTCAGTCATTGCTTACAGCTCACTCCACCAAGGCCTGCAGGCCCCTGCTGGTCAGATAAGGCCTGTGGGCCTGAGAGATCAGTCCCAGACTCCCAGGTCCCTAACATTCCCATACCTCAGGACAGTGTGCAATGTGATTAGTCATTTTCCCAATATGCCCTCCCTTCTATAACTCCCCCATCTCTCATCCCACTACTTCTATTTTCCTATAAGCCAAGATAGATTTCTATAACCCATTGCCTGTACCTCTTTTTTCCAGTCGCATGCAAAAGTAATTTTTAACATTCCTATTTTAAAAAATTGAAGTTCCACATTTTCTCCCTTCCTCCCTCCTCACACATCCTAATTGAGAAGGCAAGCAATTCAACATAGATTAGACTTGTGTTGTCATGCAAAATACTTACACAAGAGTCATTTTGTGAAAGACTATGTTTTCCTCCATCTTATCCCACACCTTGGTTTATTCTATTCTCTCCTTTTACCCTCTCCCTCCTCAAAAGTGTTTGCTTCTAATTAGTCCCTCCTCCTATTTGCTCTCTCTTCTATCATACCCCCTTATTAGCTTTCCCCTTACTTTCCTGTATGGTAAGATAGATTTTCATACCTAAATGAATGTGTATGTTATTCCCTCCTTCAGTCAAATGCAATCAGAGTAAGGTTCACTCATAGTCTCTCACCTCCACCCTCTTCTTCTCTATTTTAAAAACTCTTTTTCTTGCCTCTTTTATGTGAAATAATTTATCGCATTCTACATCTCATTTCATCCTTCACCAAGAATATTCTTCCCTCACCCCTCAATTTTACTTTTTAGATATCAGCATTTCATATTCACCTGACCCTGTGAAACACAGCAACACCTACTGAGGGAGAAGTGAGACAAAACCATCTTCTCCAACATTTATCATATTCCTTTTCTATCCTACTAATCAATTTTGTAAGTCTCAGAGTTGTTTTAGTTTTCAAGTTTTAGGTCTTGTTCCAGGACTCAGCCAGAAAAGAAAGGAGGCATGACCCCGTCCCTTAGGGGTGCCTGAAGCAGCTGGACAGAAACAGGACATCAGCTCACTCAGGGCTTCAGTGTACTTCCTGGGCTTGGGGAACATATAGGTTCCCCTTGTCTCCATTCCTCTCACAATCTCTCAACGTTGTTTCAGTATGATTCAGTTAAGGTTTAAACCCTCAGCCTGATGACCTGGTATGGGACAAAAATAGTGGAATGATTTCCCAGCTCAATGTGTCCCCAGTTACCCTAGGATGGGGCCAGAAGGACACCAGAGGCCAGGTATGCCTCAGGGCATGAGGTTGACCTAGACATCCCTATGACCTGGACAGGTTGGTTGAACCCTGGGCCAAGCAGACATACATCCTTGTGCCCACCTACCTTGACTATGAGGACTCTGACTTCTCCTTTTCATACTCTAGATGTTTTCCTTTCTTCCAGATGAGTTCTCTGTCTCACCTTCCCTGGGGTAGTCCCTAGTTTTAATCTTTCCTCTCTTTCTCTAGTTCACTTTTTCACCTCTAGTCCTCCTTGAGGTCACTCTGAACTTGTTTGTCTGGTCAGGATCCACTTCCAGGATAAACTACTCTCACCAATCTCCTTTTTCTTTCTTTGAACATTCTGAGGCCCCTAATGTACTGACATAGTGTACTGACATAACGTACTGACACTGGTGTCCAAGACCCTGGGAGAGAAGGTCTTCATGTCCTGTGCTTAGAATGGAATTAGTAGTAAAAATGGACCCTGGTATCAGCAAAATACTGACTAGGCCCCTGTGTAGGTGATTTATGAGGAGAGCAAGAGGCCCTCACAGATCCTTCCCTTCTCATCCAGGAACCATCCTAACCCCCCACAGGATTTCCTGAATCCTTTTCCCCCAAGTCTTCACAGCTCTATTGCACCCTCCAATACCACTTCAAGTGACCCTATCATCTTTCCTATACACATTCCACTCACCCTCCTCAAGTCCCAAACTATACTACTTCCTACTTCCTTCACAACCAAAATCACTGTAGTTAACACTTTGCACAGGAGACTGAGGTAATTCAACAATTTTTCTCAAGAAAAAAATAGAGAGTCTTGGTATGGCAAATGGGCCTGTGGAGGTGGGCTTCTAGCTTGGCTTCCAAAAAAAAAAACCCAAAAAAGAAACTATGAAGAATGAAATCTGAAATAATTGAGGAAAAGTATGTGAGCTTCAAAGCATATCCATTTATTAAGGCAGCCCAGCTACCCAGCCACAGAAGTTTAGGTTCAAACAATGTTAAAAATTTTATCACAATTCCAATAACTGAATAAAGTTTTATTACAGCACAGAAATTGGATTAGTATCATAACTGAATAATAAGGGAATGGAGCTAATCCAGAATTGAATCACAACGTGGAGTCAATATGAAACACCAGTTCCCATAATTCCTTTCCGTCATTCAAAGCAGATGAGCCATAAGGAAGTTACCTTCAGATTGTTTGAAAAGAATGTCACACTCTGTGAAGTTACAGGTAACATACAAAAGTTCCAAGAGTTTGCTCATTTAATTCAACTATGTGACTGAATCCAGTTGAATCACTAATGGGAACTGACAATACATATGATAGATGGCAGAGTCCCCTCACAATTTTTGGTCTCCTACTCCCCCATTGACCAAGGTGTGACAGTGAGAACTTCAAACATTCTAAAAATCTGGAGTTCTGAGATTTTACCCACTACATTGGTGGTAATGTCCACTCAAATTCATAGTAAAAGATTCAAAAAAGCACTGGTCAGCTACACTGTGGAAATCTAGACCAGTCTTGGGAGTACAATTCGATAAGGCCACGAGAGAGAATGCCACATATATATTAACCAGTGTTGAAACATAGCAAAAACTGACAGACATAACTATGGATTATTAATGTGCATTTTTCTTCAAACCTATTACTCCAAAACTAGAAGTAGTAGTGCTTGCTCCAGACAAAATTTTGCCTCTAGAATCCCGTTGATTCTTGGTTTTTTTCAGGGTAGTGTTGTCTGGCTTCCAGAGGATCACATAACATTTGGGAATAAAAATGCAGCCCAGTAACCCAGCACTGGAAGCCAAGATGGAGAAGATCTCCACAACCACCATAGCCTTCCCTTTGGTGCTCTGATATGTGGGGAGAAAAGAGGCCCAGACACTGCAGAACACCAACATGCTGAATGTGATGAACTTGGCTTCATTGAAGGTATCAGGCAGGTTCCTGGCCAGGAAAGCTACAGTAAAGCTTGCTAGGGACAGAAAGCCCATGTAGCCCAGGACACAGTAAAATGCCAAGGCAGAACCTTCATTACATCTAAGGATTATGTGGCCAAATTCAGAATTTGTATCTGCCTCTGGAAAGGGGGGATGGGTTCCCAACCAGATGCCACAGAAAATCACTTGAATCCCAGAGCAGATGAGAACAACACAGTTGGACACTCTAGAATGTATGAACATCTGGATCCTGCTCCCTGGCCTTATAACCTTGAAAGCCAGAATCACTATGATGGTTTTGGCCAAAATGGAGGAAACAGCCACTGTGAACACAACAGCAAATATTGTTTGTCGTAGGAGACAGGTGGCAGGGGTAGGCTGGCCTATGAAGAGCAAGGAGCAGAGGAAACAGAAGGTAAGAGAGATGAGGAGAGTATAGCTGAGAGTCCGGTTATTGGCTTTGACTATGGGGGTGTCTTGAAACTTCAAAAAGATGCACAGAACCATTACTGTGAGTAAAGAGAAAGAAACAGCTACAAAGCTTAAAGTCATCCCTAAAGGTTCTTTCAGATTTAGGAAGGTGACCAGCTTGGGAAGGCAGTTATCTCTCTGCTTATTTGGATATTCATCTTCTGGGCACTTCATACACTGCTCGGCATCTGAAGGAGAGAAACAAGGAATCACTGTTTAGGTTAAGAATTATCGCTATGATCAGATATAGGAAGTGTTCAAGAGAAGTGCAGCAATTTCCTCTGCCTCCACAGGATGCAAAATCACCTTCCCCCTTTGCTGAAAAACAATGTCCTTGGTACGTTACATGATGCTCATGGCTAGTCCCACCCACTCTGTTTATGGCCTTTCTTGGTGGCTGGGCTGAGATCACATTGATGCACTGTATTCCATTTTCTTAAATAATGATACTTTTGCTTTTAGTACAATATATAGTACAATTTTCTCTTAGTACAATAAACTTAGAAACGAGAGTCTTTTTAGCATCAGATGTAAACCGTGCTTCTGTGTGTTTTCTTTGCGACAGCAACTCTCCCAGAAGATTCTGTCCAATGTGCTGGAGAAAGAAATGACAAACCACTCCAAAATATTTGCCAAGTAAACTCCTTGGACAGTATTACAATGATAAAAAAATGATACTATAAGATGAGCCCTCCAATTTGAAAATTGCCCAACATGCTATTGGGAAAAAATGGAGAACAACTGCAAGTCCTTGCAGAACTAATATAGCAGCTGGAAAAAAGCTGAAAGGATTGTCAACTGTGGATGTGTGGTAATTAATGGAAAATCTGATGCTGTAAAGATCAATATTGCATAGAAAACTGGAATATAAAGTCTATGAACCAAGGTACGTGGGATATGGTCATACAGGAGATAGAAAGATTAAACATTGATATATTCAATTTCAGGAAACTGAAATGGATGGGAATAGTGACCATTACATATCCTACTGTGGCAAGAATCCATAAGAATAAATGAAATATCCTTTATAGTCAATAAAAGGATGAGAAAATCAGTAGTGGACTGTAATCTCAAGAATGACAGAATGATATCTGTTTAAATCTAAGGAAAACCATACAAAATCACAGAAATTCAAATCTATACTATAACCTCTGATGCTAAAGACATCAAAGTCAGTAAGTTCTATGAAGATATACAATGTCTTCTAGAAGAAACACCAAAAAAATATGTCATATTTATCACCAGGGATTCGAATGCTAAAGCAGGTAATCAAAAGAATTGGAATAACATGCAAGTTTGACCTAGAGGTATAAATGAGGAAAGGAAGAAATTAATAGTATTTTGTCAGAATAACTCACTAGTCATAAGAAACCATCTTTTTCAACAAGCAAAAGGATGACTACATGTAGGCATCGCCAGATAGTTAATGCCCAAATCAGAATGATTATATACTTTGGTGTCAAATGTGGTCAAATACTCAATACAGTCAGTTAAAACAAGACTTGAAGCTGTATGTAGCTAAGAAATAAGATTATTATTGCAAAATTCAGACATAAATTGAAGACAGTAGGGAAAATTGTCACATTCTAAAGGAATGACCTAAATAAACTTGTTTTATGAATATATAGTAGAATGACACAGTTTTTAAAATATTTACTTATTTATTTTTAGTGTTCAACATTCCTTTCCACATTTTTGAGTTCCAAATTTTCTCCCCATCTATCCCATTCCCCAACTAAAAAAACACGCTGTATTGTTATTACCTCTTTCCCTAATCTGCCCTTCCTTCTCTTACACCACTCCCTTCCCTTATCCTCATCTTCTCTCTATTCTTGTAGAGTAAGATAGATTTCTATACCCCATTACCTCTATTTCTTCTTTACTAATTGCATGCAAAAACAATTCTCAACATCCTTTCCTAAAACTATGAGTTCTAACTTCTCTCCCTTCCTCCCTCCTCACCCATCCCCACTGAGAAAATCAATATAGGGTATATATGAGTAGCTTTGCAAAAGACTTCCATAATAGTCATGTTGTGTAAGACTAACTAGATTTCTCTCCATTCTATCCTGCCCCCCATTATGCTACTCTCTCCTTCAACCTTGTCCCTCCCCAAAAGTGTTTACTTCTAATTACTCCCTCCCCCCATCTGCCCTCGCTTTTATCATGCCCTCACCTCACTTATCCCCTGCTCCCCTATTTTCCTGTAGCATAAGACAGATTTAATACCAAATTGAGTGTGCATTTTATTTCCTCTTTAAGTCAAATACAATGAGAGTAAGCTGCACTTTTTCCCACTCACCTCCCCTTTTTCTCCTCCATTGAAAAAAACTTTTTCTCTCCTCTTCTATGAGAGGTAATTTGCCCCATTCCATTTCTCCCTTTCTTCTCTCAATATAAGCCTCTCTCACCCCTTAATTTTATTTTGTTAGATATCATCCCTTCCTATTGAACTCACCCTGTGTCCTCTGTCTACATCTATATGTGTGTACTCCAACTACTCAAATACTGGGAAAAGTTTCAAGAGTTACAAATATGATCTGTCCATGTAGGAACGAAAACAGTTCAACTTTACTAAATCCCTTAGAATTTCTCTTTCCTGTTTACCTTTACATGCTTCTCTTGACTCTTGTGTTTAAAATCCAAATTTTCTATTCAGCTCTGGTCTTTTCATTAAGAATGTTTGAAAGTCCTCTATTTCATTGAATGGCCATTCTTCCCCTGAAATATTATACTCAGTTTTGCTGGATAGGTGATTCTTCGTTTTAATCCTAGTTTCTTGGACTTCTGTAATATCATATTCCCAGCCTTTCAGTCCCTGAATGTGGAAGCTACTAGATCTTGTACTATCCTGATTGTATTTTCACAATACTTGAATTGTTTCTACCTGCTTGCAATGTTTTCTCCTTGATCTGGAAATTCTGGAGTTTAGATACAATATTCCTAGGAACTTTTCTTTTGGGGTCTCCTTCAGGAGGTGATCACTGGATTCTTTCAATATTTACTTTGCTGTCTGATTCTAGAATATCAGGGCAATTTTCCATAATAATTTCATGAAAAATGATATTTAGACATATTTTGGCCATGGCCTTCAGGTCCCATAACTTTAAAATTCTCTCTCCTGGATCTATTTTCCAAGTCACTTCTTTTTTCAACGAGATATTTCACATTGTATTCTATTTTTTCATTCTTTGATTATGTTTTGTAACTTCTGGGTTTCTCATAAAGTCATTAGCTTCCATCTACTTCATTCTAATTTTTGAAGAACTATTTTCTTCAGTGAACTTTTGAACCTCCTTTTCCATTTGACTAATTCTGCTTTTTGAAACATTCTTTTCCTTATTGGCTTTTTGGACATCTTTTGGCATTTGAGTTAGTCTATTTTTAAGGGTGCTATGTTCTTCACCATCTTTTGGGTCTCCTTTAACAAGCTGTTGACTCACTTTTCATGATTTTCTTGCATTACTCTCATTTCTCTTCCCAATTTTTCCTCCACATCTCTTACTTAATTTTCAAAATGCTTTTTTCAGTTCTTCCAAGGCCTGAAACCATTGCCTATGTATTTTTGAGGTTTTGGATGCAGAAGCCTTGATTTTGATATCTTCCTCTTATGGTATGCATCATTCTACCTCACCCAAAAGGATGCAAGAAAATATCTGTTTAATAAGAAAGTAGTCCACTATTGTCTTGCTTTTTTCCCTTTTGGGGGGCATTTTCCCAGCCAGTTACTTGACTTTTGAATCCTTTGTCAAGACGAAGGAATACTCTAGTGATTCATAAGTTCTCAGTTCCTCCAAGGTTGCACAATCAAGGTAAAGGAGTTTATTCCTCTCCAGCCCTGCATTTTGGACTGGGAGCAACCACAGGCTTTTCTGCCCAGGATCTACGAGTAGAATTCACTCTCCACAACCACCTCCAGCTCAACCACACCAGCAGAGCTCCTCCTCACTCAGGGCTGAGATCCAGATAAGCAGCTTGATTCCCTCAGTGGCTTTAGGTGACGGGCTCCAAAATGGATGCTGTGGCTCCAGTGACTGCTGCTGGGGGGGGCCAGACCACATTCCTTTCTCAAATTGGTGAAAGAGCTTTCTCACTGAGGTTTGAAATTCTCTTTGATGGTTGTGGCTTGAGCAGTCTGAAAACCACAGCTGCTGCTGGGCATTGCACACTCTGAGGCCTGGTCTGTTCCTGTCCCTGCTGTGCTGCAGGGTCAAGGCTGGGCTGCAGTCCACCCCACACCTGGTGTGATAGAACTTTCCTGTCAGCCTTCCAGATTGCCTGGGGCTGGAAATCTCTCATTCTGTTGTTTTGTGGCTTTTGCTGCTCTCGAATTAGTTTAGAGTCATTTTTTCAGGTATTTTATGGGCTATGGGGTTAGCTTTTACAGGTCCGTCCTTCTACTCCACCATCTTGATTCGGCCTCTAAGTGATACATGGCTTAAAGAGATTGGATATGGCACAGTGCCTGAAGAACTATGGGCAGAGATCAACTTTTCTGGAGGCAACAACAACAACAAAGGCTCCAAAAGAGAAAAGAAGAACAAGAAAGCAAAATAACTGTATGATGTGGCTTTAAAAATAGCTGTGGAAAGAAGGAAAGTGAAATTTAAATGAGGAAAAAGATAAACCCAACTGAATATAGAATTCCCGAGAATAGGAGGAAGAGATAAGGTTTTCTAAAATGAGTAGAAGAGAAAAGTAGAATGGGAAAGATAAGATCTCATCAAGAAAATTAGACATATCAAGGGAATAATTCTTGTAAAAAATGTATGATAAAAATGTATGATAAAAGACATAAAATTTGGGGCATTAAAAGAAATAAAAGAGATTATGAAGAGGTGGAGAAATGCACATAAGAAATATAGAACAAATATATTAATGCCACTGATAACCACAATGGTGTGGTTACTGATCTAGAGCCATATAGCCTGGAGAATGAAGACAAGTAGAACTTAGGAAGCATTGCTGACAATAAAGCTAATGGAGGTGATAGAATTCCAGCTGCGCTGGAGACAACAGCAAAAGATGATCCTGTCTGAGTCCTGTTCACAATATTCCAGCAACTTAGAAAAAAACTTAGCAGGCCAGGGATTGGAAATGAAGAGTTTATGGTGCTTTCCTAAAGAAGAGCAACTCCCAGAGGGGGGGAAAGAAGGGAAGAGGTCACAAGAGGCAGCTTCCTCTTCCCCTACTCCCTTCTGAGCCAGGAAATTTCCAGTTGCCAGTCTTATCACTACAGTTCAATATCAAAATGGATATGCACATGCAGTTTCTCACAGCCTTCGTACATATATACATATACATATATATTTCTTTTCAACCTATTTAAACTATAAGCCTTTTTTCTTTTCTCTAAAATACTCTTCTAGTGCTGTTTAAACACCATAAACTTCTTATTTGTTTCATATTCTTCTCCTAATATTTCTTTTACTTGCTCTATTCCTAAAACCTATATATTTCAGTTCTATCACACACCATCTATAGAACAAATTTCTCCTTTTATCACAAGAAGTTGTTACTCTAAACCAATAACTTACTAAGATTTTTCTTCCTAAGTTGTATTGTTCTTTTCAATTTAGGTGACCTTTCCACTAATTTATCCATAGTAGTCGAATTATTGTTTGATTAGTTGCAATGATGGTATTATCTAAAGATGAAAGTACCTCCTATCTCTTCCACTTTCCCAGAAAGGGAAAGAGACTTTCACTACACAAGTTTGGGAGGCAAACCCTTCCATAAACTCATTAAAATATTCTTGCCAATCAATTTTTTTTTGTCCCATCTGACCCTATTTGGGGTATTCTTGATGAAGATAATGAAATGGGTTGCCATTTTCTACTCCAGTTCATTTTACGGATGAGGAAGCTGAAACAAACACGGTTAAGTGACTTGCCCAGGATCACACAGCAAGTGAGTGTCTGAAGCCAGATTTGAACTCAGGAAGACAGACAAGTTTTTCTATTTCCAGACCCAGCATTCCATCCATTTTGCCACCTATATTTCCTTCGTAGAAGTTAACACTTTCCTTCTCAGTAATAACAAAGCACTAGTAAGGGCTCTCACTTTTTCCAGCCCCAGTTGATAGCTTACAAAAGTCTGATCTTTTCAAATATCAATTGAAATCTATTGTGTCACTAAGAGTGATAAAAAAAAAGATTTTTCCAAATCCTTGTGTACTTTCTTCTTTCTTTTTCTTTTTTCTTTATTTTTTGGTTTGCTTACTTTTCAGTTTTCAGAATCTGGATAGAGTTATTATTCATATTTTCCAAATAGAGCTGCATTTTTTGATTCCTAATGGCACATCTAATAGTAGCATATATTTCTAAGCATTTATAAGTTGATTGCATTGAAGAGCAATATAAAGCTTCATCCAACTATGCCTGAAGGACAAACACTTATTTGACACTTACTAAACACATTGCTGTGATGTCAAATATTGCAAGGGGCACCTGTGGGGACTGAGTGCTATTGGAGGAGCAGAAAATAGTTTACATAGCAGTTCTCACCTTCAATAACTTTAAAGGAGTTTAGGCATAAGTATAAAGGAATGTTTCACAGAAAGGGAGCTCATGGAAAACATAGGATGGGGAAATTTAAGAGCCTTCAGAGGCTTCCCTGAAACCTCAACAATATTGAAAAATTCAAAGGTGGCACAACTAGAATCAGACTTACTCAGTAGGACTAATTTAGGGCTGCTAGTATTTAACAATATTAGATTGTGTCCCCAATGTTAGGTGACTTGGGGTTCATTGTTTTGGGGAGAGAAATGGAATAGCATAATTGAGCTGAGGAAAACAAATAGTCCTCTCCTGGTTCTACAGTCTCTCCCCTGCCCCACATCTTCATACATTACTTTTCCTCTGTGCACGTCTGAAGTCATATCACCTTTTATTCTTGAAATATTATTTTTTCTTTCTAGAATCTTTGGTGATCTGGCCCTTCCACTTAGAGTAAAGACTTTTATGTGAATCTCAAGGTTTTGAGTTTGCCCCTGACATTGACTGTATGAGGGCCTCTGAAACAGCTTGTTTAACAGTCCATAAAATAGACTGATCAGGGGCCTCTAAGAAAGCATGTGAGGGGGACAAGAATGGTTTGAAATGAAGTTGCCTGCACTTCTGGTGATGACAAGTTACTTTTCTTTTCCCCATTTTTCTTTCTCTTGCTTGATCTTTTCCTAGTTTTCTTTCTGCCAATTTTCACAAACAAATAGGTCACTGTCCTTCAGTTGGACTATAGCCATCCAGGATATCCTTTATAGAAATCCTTTCTTTTTACAAGAAATAACTGGCTTATAAAGTGCATGCTGATAATACATAGATTCTGCAGGTATTTGGGGCAGAGGCCTCTCCTATATATTTTAGTACTTTTGCATAGATAATTAAAAAAAACAAAGATTAGAATTCTAACTCATCTCTTGCACAGTCTCCTGGAAATTATTCTAGTTCTACACAGGCATGCAACCTTCAAGAAAAGTTTACCTCACCTACTGTAATCTGGTGAAATCATCTTCATCATTATGGTCCCAGTGCCTATGCTCTTGGGGTGAGGGACCATCCCCCTCTTCCAAAGTCATCCTATTTATTGATCCCTTAATGATGTGTATTTCTGTTATGGAGTGTAGGGTTACTATTAAACCAATTATACCTTCTTAAGCTGAATAATCACCTCTGAATATGGCTTGAAAATCCTCCCAAAATGTTCTGTCGTTCTCTTTAAATCTAGTAATGTATTTCTCCAAGTAGAATGGTCGAGAGTGCTAAAAGACTTATGTTGTGTAATAAAAAAAGATTACATATGAAAAAATACTCTAACTCACTATTAATTGGAGAAATGTAAATTAAATCAATTCTGAGATGCTACCTCATACTTCATTATTGTGTACAGAAAAGGAAAATGACAAATATTAGAGGGAGGAAATGAGACATTAATTGATTCTTGATGGAATTGTGAATGAGTTCAACCATTCTGTAGAGGAATTTGGGATGCCATAACCGCAAACAACTAGTTCAATTTTACAAAATTTCTATATCCCTAAATAAAAAAATAGAAAGAAGACCTATATGTTCAAAATGATTATATAGCTCTTTTCGGTAGAAAAAGGACTCGAAATTGAAGGGATACCCATCAATTACAGAATGCCTGAACATATTGAAGTATTCAATTATGGTGTAATACTATCATATTTTAAGAAGTAGTGAGCAGGATGCTCTCAGCAAAAAAATAAATAAATAAATAAATAAGTAAATAAACCTGAAAAGGCTAATAAGAGATGATGAAATATGAACTGCACTGTGTTCAAAGTATCAGTAATATTGTAAGATGATTAGTTGTGAATAATATAGATATTCCCAGTAATATCCACAACAAAAATGAAGAACTTATGATGAAAAAACCTAGGCCTACCTGGAGAAAGAATTAATGTTGTCTGAATACAGAATGAAGTATGCTTTTTTAAATTTTATTTTTCTTAAGGTTTCCTTTTTGTATACATTTTCTTTCAAAATAATATGGAATGGTTTTGAATGACTACACATGAATTACCTATGCTGACCTGTTTGCCTTCTCAATGGTGGGTACAGGGAGGGAGGGAAGGAGAGGATTTGGAACTCGAAGTTTTAAGAGAAAATGTTTACAATTGTTTTTATATGTAATTGCAAAAATAAATAAAAGAAAAAAAAGAAAGAAAAAGAAAAAAATTTCTTCTAGAGTCCCTTGTTCTCAAATGATCCCTAACCATTAACGAAGTTCATGGGGGTGGTAGGTGAATGTAAAATAATACCTGCTGTAATTTTTTCTATATCAACGGCCTTTAGAAAGAAAGAAGTTCCCTGAAGAAACTCACCCATCCATCTGGAGATCTCCCATTCTGGGCATGGAGAACAGTCAAAGCAGCAGACTGCCTTCCCCTCCAAAGGAGTTTTCCTGAATCCAGGACCACAACTGTCACTGCATACTCCACGGGGAACCTAAGACAGTAATAGCAGAGTAGAATACACACCTTTAACTGAGGTTTTTTGCTAAAGGTTTCAGTAAAAATGGGAGTGGACAAAATGGAAAAGGAAGCACAAAAACTAACTGAAGAAAACAACTGGGTAAAAATTAGAACTTGTCACGAAGAACCTAATGACTATGAGGTATCAAGAATCAGTGAAACAAAATCAAAAGAATGAAAATATAGAAGACAATGCATAATAACTCATTAGGAAAAAAATGATCCAGAAAATAGATCCAAGAGAGATAATTTAAGAATTATTGGTCTACCTGAAAGCCATGATTAAAAAGGAGGTTGGGCAGCATTTTTCCAAGAAATTTTCAAGGAAACCTGCTCCAAGGTCCTTAAATCAGAAGGCAAAATAGCCATTGAAAGAATCCACTGAATGCCTCCTGAAAGAGATCCCAAATTGAGAACACCAAGGAATATTGTAGCCAAGTTCCAGAATTTTCTGGTCAAGGAGAAAATACTGCAGGCAGTCAGAAAGAAACGATTCAAATATTTTGGAACAACAGTGAAGAACTATGGGACCTTCCAGCTTCTAAATAAAGATCAGAGATCTTGGGATAAGGTATCCTTTTAGGCAAAGGAGCTTGGATTACAACCAAAGATAAACTACCCAGAAATTTGAACATTATCTTTCAGGCAAATGAATGGACATTCAATGAAATAGGGGATTTCCAGAGCTTCCTGATGAAAAGAATAGAGCTCTACAGAAAATCTGATCTTCAAATACAAGGTTAAAGGGAGACATAAAAAGCAAGTAGGAAAGTGAAAAAAAATGTTACTCAATAAGACCAAACTGTTTACACCCCTGCATGGGAAGATGGTACTGATGAATCTTTTTTTTTTTTTATTCATCAAAAACTTTTTTTAATAAAAGGTAGTACTCCAACCCAAACACCACACACTTGTGCATACCTTACTAAAGAGGTCCCAAGGAAGGCTGGGTCATGCATTAAGTATTTCGGGTGAGGACTTTGGCATGACCTAACATGGGTGTTGGTATGAGAAAAAGTGGCCCAAATGAAGCACAGATCCCTTCCCTCTTCTTTGATGAGATCTCTCAATGGCTATGAGACAAGATATCAAGATATCAAGACAACATATCTTCATGGCTATGAGGAGGCCACAAGGGGGGTAGTGGAAAGATTTGGTTTCTTTACAGTATTATAAATTGTGTTTCAAGAAGAAAATAATGTAACCCTGACCTGCCTGCAGTCTGTTCATCAGTTGGAGCTATAGGACCTGTAGGGGGATGGAGCACGATACATGAGGGCAGGGGAAAAGTCTTGGTTTATGCCTGGTATTAAGAAGAACTCAGGGCTCCCCTACACTATCATCACTTGCAAAGAGGCAACTGAGTCTGGGGGACATATTGTATGTACCCAGTTCAGACCAGGAGCTGGGTATATAGTGCATTGAGCTACTCATCAATCTGGGGTCTATTTTCACATGAGGAGGAAAACAAAAACTCTAGTCTTGCTCTGCAGAATAAAATAACCAAAGCAACACACCTGATTACCTACAAACCCACAACACAAAACTATCTTTAGAATGCCATCCTTAAAGGTTCTGCTAAGGTTTGAAGTATGGGAAAGTAGTGCAGCTTTTCTCTCTTCTCCCCATTTCGAGCCTGGAAATGTTTTCCATTGTGGAAGCACATTTCTAACCGCAAGGCACAAGTATCTGTTGTGAGACAGCTTATAGAGAAAGGGGCATATATAGGGTACCATAGAAAGGGTCATCAGTTTCTTTCAAGCTGATATCTTCTTCCTTCAGAGCAAATTTTCTCTTCAACATCTCTGAAATAAGGATAGTTGGATCTTCTTCCTTCATCAAGCTCTGATTCAGGTCATGGCTTTGCTTCATCAGGTGAATGTCATCCAGGATACCCATCATGTCTGCAAAGCTGCTAACCTTTGAGAGAGACACACAGTCGGCGTCTTCAGCCAGGCTGGAGGCAGCCTTGCAGTCCGTTTTACAATATTCAGAGCTGGTAGAACAAAGCATGGAAATGGATGGAAGTTCAGTGCTTTCTAACTCAGCCTCCTCTGTGACAAAGGAAGTAGTAAAGTGGAATGAGGACCTAAAACAAGGTAAGGGAGAAGACATTTGAATTTCCTGAAGAGAAGAGATCTGGTGTTCGTCCTTCCTTGCTGAAGAAGGCCATGCCATCAGAGAAGTAATGACATGACCTGCATTGACTTTGTTTTGAGTGAGGGAGGGCTGTGCAGGTCACCAGCCTCACTTCTCCTCCAGAGACATCTGAATCCAGTGACCAGATAATCATCAGGATGACTAGAGATGACCCAGAATGAGGGAATTGGGGTTAAGTGACTTGCCCAAGGTCACACAGCTAGTGAGTGTCAAGAGTCTGAGGTGAGATTTGAACTCAGGCCCTCTTGACTCCTGCACTGGTGCTCTATCCAATGAACCACCTAGCTAACACATATGTATGTATAGATATATGTATGTATATATACACTTTTCAAAGCTTCAGGGCATGGCCTAATGCCTCACTAGCAATTAACAAATGGTGTAGACCTTCATGCTAAACAAGCCTCTGCTAATAAAACTTACCTTAACAGCCCCATTTGAGATCTATTAACAGATGGGGAAGATTTTTAACTCCAATTGCAACAGGAGAAGAAAGCAGGAATGGATACATAGAAAGAGGAAAGGGAACAGCCTGAGAGGAGGGAAGGAAGATTGAAGGAGGTAGTGCTGAAAAGCAACTTTTGAGGAGGGAGAGAGAAGGGGCAAATAAAAGCATATATGGGGAGAATGGAATGGAAAGACACAAACAGTAATCATAACTATGAACACGAATGAGATGAAATCTCCCATAAAACAGAAGTGGATAGCAAAATCAATTGAAACCATAATCCTACAGTATGTTGTTTAAAAGACACATATTTAGGAGACGATGGGCAGAGGTAAGATGGCTGAATAAAAGCAGGGACCTGCTTGAGCTCTCCCCCAAAACCCTCCACATACCTCGGAAAATTACTCTAAACAAATTCTGGAGCTGTAGAATCCACAAAATTACAGACTGAAAAAATCTCCAGCCCAAGACAAGGTGGAAGATGAACAAGAAGGGTATATTGCATCAAGCTGAAAGCACAACACATTTCAGCACGGGTGCACCAGTACAGACAGGGCTGAGGCAGGTATCAGGTGACTGAATCACTGCCTGTTGTGGCATTTTCCATACTTCTCAACCCACAAACACAAAGGAGAGTATAAAATGTCAGTGAAAAAATTCTGTGGGACCTGGATGAAAGAGGAGGGAGGTCCTGCACCAGCCCTGGGGTAGGGCAGGTAGTGGCAGCAGCAGCAGCTGCTACTACTTCCACAGCTCTGGGCTCACCGATGGTAGAGGATCCAGTGGTTTATACAAAACCCCAGAAAACTCGGACAGTACACTCACAGCCATACTTACCCCCACCCCCACTGGAAACAGATGCCTACCTTGACAAAAGTGTTAAAAAGTCAACTATTTGACTGAGAAGATGAGCAAACAATGTAAAAAGACTCAGACTACAGAAACTTACTTTGATGATAAAAAGATCAAAACATACAAGCAGAAGAAAAGGCAACAAAGTCAAAACTCTTATATCGAAAGTCTCCAAGAACAAAATGAATTGGTCACAGACTGTGGAAGAGGTGCAAAAGCATTTTGAAAATCAAGAAAGAGAAATCAAGGAAAAATTGGGAAGAGAAATGAGAGTGATGCAAGAAAATCATAAAAAATGTGTCAACAGCTTGCTAAAGTCATCCCAAAAATGATGAAGAAAATTACACCTTGAAAAAATGACTGGCCCAAGTGTTAAACATCTCATTCGGAAAAAAAAAAAAAAAGAAAAACATTGACCTGGAAAATAAGTCAAGGAGAGACAATGTATAAAGTATTGGACTACATGAAGGTGATGATAAAAAATAAAGAACGCAGGCATCATCTTTCAAGACTATCACGGAAAACTGCACGATATTCTAGAACCAAAGGGTAAAATAGAAATGGAAATAATGCACTAATCACCTATTGTAAGAGATCCCAAAATGAAAACTCCTCCCAATATTATAGTCAAATTTCAGAGTACCCAGATCAAGGAGAAATATTGCAAGCAACCAGAAAGAAACAATTCAAGTATTGTGAAAGCACAATAAGGATAACAAAAGTTCTAGCAGCTTCGATGTTATGGAATCAAAGGTGTGGAACATGATATTCTGTAGATTAAAGGAGATAGGATTACAACCAAGAATGATACACCCAGAAAAACTGCATAGAATACTTCAGGGGTAAAAATATACATTCAATGAAACAAAGGGGTTTCAGTCATTTTCGATGAAAAGACAAAAGTTGAATAGAAAAGGTGACTTTCAATTAAAAGAATCAAGAAAAGCATGTTTAATGATGATGTAAATGGGAAGATTTTTCACATACATTAATAGACCCATGTGACTTGCTTAAGTTCCATGGACATCTCAATCACATGACTTTGAGTCACATGAATTCTGTGATGGGAGGAGCCTCCTGAATAGTTGGAGCAGGAAGGGTGAAAGAGGAAGGGTGGAACAGAACTGAGAGGAAATTAAACACAGTGGTTAGAACTGAGGGATGGAGAGGAAGTAGGCAGCCAACTATGAGTGTTCGTTTATGAGAAGGCCCTAGGAGGGGGAAAGCTTGGGGATGGTGGTACTCCCTGCATTGTTATTAAATATAGGTTTCTTTGTTGCTGTGATGGATTTGGCTTTTTTGTTTGGAATTTGGTTTTCTGGTGTTGTATTGATAATATATTTTTCCTTATTGTTCGTGTAATTTTTTGTCAATTTAAAGACCTTTCCCATTCCTTAATAAGCTCATGAGACCTGCTTAAATCACATGGAAGCCTAAATCACATGTGGTGGGAGGAGCTTGCTGGATAGATGTAGCAGGAAGGATGGATGAGGAAGAGGCAGAGCTAGAGCAGAGATGAGAAGAAGTTAGAGAGCAATCAGATCTGGGAAAGATAGCTGTCTAGCATGGGTGAGGAAGATTGTTTATGATTTGTTTAAGGGAGCTGATTGGTGGGAACGTAACAGAAGGAAGATTTGGGGATGGTATGACCGTCTGCACTGTTATTCTGTATAAATTTCTTTGTGGCTATTATGGATTTGACTTTCTAGTGTCTGAATTAAAGTTTAGGTTCTGTCTTCCATGTGGTCGGTCTGTTGTATTTCACAATTCAGAACTGCACTGGCATATTCATGGCCACTGTAAGTCCTGTGAGTATCATGTTGGCACTACAGATGTTTAAACAAATGTTTTCTTTCTGTCTTCCATGTAGAGGGTCTATTTTGAGATTCCAAATTATGCTAGCATAGTCATAGCAGCTGTAGGTACTGTGAACATCGTGCTAGTGCTACATTATGAAAAGTAAACAGGAAAGAGAAATCTAAAGGGAATTGTTAAAATTGAACTCTTTATCTTCCCACATTGAAAGATGATACTTGTAACTCATAAGACCTTTCTCAGTATTAGGGTCTTTGGAATAGATAGATAGATAGATAGATAGATAGATAGATAGATAGATAGATAGATAGATAGATGAAACAGGGTGAGTTGAATATCAAGGGATGATATCTAAAAATAAAATTAAGGGGTGAGAGAGGTATCTGTTGAAAGAAGGAGAAAGGGAGAGATAGAATGAGATAAATCATCTCACATAAAAGGCATCACAAAAATGTTTTACAATGAAGGGAAAGAGGGGGGAGGAGAAGAGAATGGGTGAACCTTATTCTCATCAGATTTGGCTTAAGGAGGGAATAGCATACACACTCAATTGTGAATTTTACCCTACAGAAATGTAAGAGGGAAAAGGATGGGAGGGGGGTGTTGATAGAAAGGCAGGAAGGCTAGGGGAAAGAGCAATCAGAATGTATATCATCTCAAGTTGGCCGGGGAGAAATGGAAAGAAAATTTGAAACTCAAAATCTTGTGGGAATGAATGTTGAAAACTAAAACTTCATAAATTAATAAAAAAGAAATTAAAAATAATATTTCTAACTGAATAACTGTCTACAAATTCCTTTCCAGAGGCTTTTTCCACGTAGTGAGATCTCAAGAACTGGCTGTTCATACAGAATCAGGAAAAACAGATGAAAATAATTGTTTTATATACTCGTGTTTGACTACAGAACTTCTCTGTCCAATTGTATGACCGTAACACTCAGTGAAAAGAAAGGAATGTGAGCTCCATGGATGCGTGCTGTCCTTCAAATTATCTTGATTGAACCCATCGGGGGGACTGGGATGAGTTTGGAATAAAATTTAAAAGTCATTTAAAATTATAAATGCTGCAGAGATGTGGGAAAATTTTAAGAGTAATCCTTTGTAAGTAATCTGATCCAAACATTCTGGAAAGCAATTTAGAACTATGCCCAAATGAAAGTGTGCATACCCTTTGACCCACCAGCGCCACTTCTGGGACTATATCCCAAAGAAATCATAAAAATGTGAAAAGGACACACATGTACACAAATATTTTTAGCAACTCTTTTTCTAGTTACCAAGAACTGGAAATGGAGTGGATGCCCCTCAGTTGGGGAATGGCTAAACAAGTTGTGGTATATGAATGTAATGCAATATATTTGTCCTTTAAATAATGAGCGGGTAGACTTTAGAAAAACCTGGGAAGACTTATAAGAACTGATCCTGAGGGAAGTGAGTAAAACCAGTACAGTGTGCACTGTAATAGCCATGTCATGTAATGACTGACTTGACTAGACTTCACTCTTCTCCGCCACGAAAGGACCTAAAACAACCCCAAAAGACTCATGTTGGAAAGTGCCATCCACATGTAGAGACAGAAATTCTGAGTCTGAATGCAGAAAGAAGCATACTCTTTGCTTTTTTGTGCATGTTTTTCTTTATTTTCTTTCTCATGATTCCTCCCATTTGTTCCAACTCTTCTATACAACTAGATAAGTATGAAAATATATTTAACAAATTATATATGTAGAGCCTACTTTGGATTGCACAGCTTGTTGGGGAGGGAAGAGGGGAAGGATTCAGAGAAAATTTAAAACTTATGAAAGAGAATGTTGAAAAGTAAAAGTAAGTTTCTTTTAAAAAATATCCACTAGATGTTTTTTTAATTATAAGTACATGTCATGAAGAACACATTTAATAAGGTAAGAATTATACCTTTGATTAGAAGAGCAAAGGTGTCACTTTAATTGCTTCTGTTTTCAAACTCCACCATTCCCACACTATAACAGCCTCACATGTGAAATCTAAATGAAGGGAGATTTGAGGATGAGGCAACAGAACTACTGAAAGCCTCAATGCCACTTAATTAACTGAATTGATCTAAATTGATTCATTGCCTTCAATCACAAGAAGATAAGGTAATGCACAGAGTACTGGATTTGTAAAGGATCTTGGGAAAGACTTGAATTTTGTATGTTGCTTGTATCATTTGTAAAATGACTAGATAAAAGACCCATGACCTTTGAAATTCCATCCAGATATAACTGTTATATCGATGATTTCTCTACATTTTGGAAGCAACTTCTTGAAAGGTTGCTGTGCCTTCTCATTCAGAAGTTTGTTTACAGAAGAAAGAAGAAAAGACAAGGTTCTCTGTTAATTAGGAAAAGACATTGGTTTCAGAGGCAAAAGACCTGGTTCAAATGGGACCTTGGAGTGGTGAAAGGAAGGTAGCAAAGTAACTATGAGGAAGGTGAGTATACCTTATCCAAAAGAAACAGAACAAATCAAAGAGTTGGCAGGGAGGATAGCGTTGAATCTGTTATGAAACTATATATTACTATCAGAACCAAGATGGTAGATTACCAGGAACCAATAAAGCAGAGAAGTACATTTTAGCACCTCAAACAAATATAGAAATACATCAGAACAAATTCTGGTGGAGAAACCGCACAAAAAGTCATTTGTTCAGGCAAGTTTGACATGGGCTATTAGACACCAGGATCCACAGACACTAGGCGATGGTTATGGCCAAGATAATATACCATATGACACTGACACCAGGGAAAGAGGAGGTTCTAGAATCACACCAAGGCACCTTGATGGGAACAAGTCTTCCAGTACCATTGTCCCTCATATCCAATTTAGGGAAAGAGATCTAGGCTGAGCTGAAAGGGGATTTGTGCCTATGGGTGACCTTCTGAGTAAGATTTTATCTCAGGTTCTATAAAGAGTACAAGGAGAGGAGCAGTTTCAACAAACAACAACATTTTGATTCATATTCTGAATAGAGAGCAGTGTCAGTTCCAGTCTCTATCCTAGTGTCATGTCTGCAGAGGAATAACCAGGGCAAGTATCCTATACCCAAGAAAAGCCATTAGTTCTGTTATTCTCAATCAACAGAGTTTCCCAACTTCTTGGCAGTGATTGAGTCATAATACTTTTGTTGCAGCACAAGCCCAGGTTAAGAACTTGGAGAGTTCAAGGTTGGAGAAGGTGGAAAAGGTAAGAGAAAGCAATCTGCCTTTAACCAGAGTTAGACCACATTAAGAACTTTGAAATATTCACATCTCAACTTTGAATCATCCATGATATCTGGGAATAAGACAAAACTCAATACTCCAACAAAACAGCAAGAGGACTATTCCAGATTTCTCTCCAGAAGTGTCCAGAGACTAGTGGAAGGATCAAAGTAAAGAAATAGGCTGGACAAACGAGGAAACAAATAAAAGTATATCCAAATAGGAAGCGATTAGCATAATGGGGAAGTTCAAAACAAAAATCCAGAAAACGTGAACTTAAAATATTCTGCCAAAAAAAGTTCCACAGAAAAATACAGATTGGAAAAAACTCAATTAGAATTCCTGGACGAAGTGAAGCTAAGAGGTTTTTGTTTGTCTGTTTACTTGTTTTCCTTTGTTTTTAAGCAGTAAAATGTTTTAATCAAAGAAATCACAAGGTCAGAGAAAAAATTGGAAAACAAATAAGAGATTTCAAAGAAAATATTGGAAAAGGATTAAACAGCAGACAAGAAGAATTCAACTTAACCAAGAAAAAAATTGTGAAAATTAGAATGAACCAGATAAAAGCCATTGACTTTATGAGACAAAAAGTAATAGAAGGTTAAACAAAATTATCTCACATAACAGTGGTATAGAAGAAAATATTTGTACAAGCAAGGAATAGAGTCAGGGTTTAATGTCAATGTGATACGCATAGCAGCTGCTATGAATGTGCATGCAAGTTTCCAAGGTTTACTTGCAAAATATAAACTCTCTTCCTCAAAGACAAGACCAAAATACTCATTCAGATACCAGAAAGTCAATTTCAACATGGTAACAAAGAAGTTAATACATATTACCAATACAGAGAACACTGATATTTCCAAGCCTTTCCTCCATTAGGCCGCCCAACAAACAAACTTATTTAGGTAAAATTCCTTCCTCTCTCACTCACCCTTGCTTCTCTGCCTCAGCTCTGCCTCAGTTTTTCCCAACTCTGCTTTGCTCTCTTCTTGCCCCACCCTTCCTGCTCCACCCATTCAGCAAGCTCCTCCCACCATCAGCTCCATGTGACTCAGGCTGTGGACTGAGCCAAAACTCAAAGCAGATCACATGGGCCTATTAATGGGCAGGGAAGATCTTCAAATTCCCTTAACAGTACATGGGGAGAGGATGATAATACAACTTCACTATTACAAGGAGTGCTCAGAAAAAAATATTTAAAAGAAGAAAAATGACAAATTGGAGTAAAGTCAGAATAACAGAAGGCTAAAGTTTAAGCAAAACTTTAACTGAGGACATACAAAAATATTTATAGTTGTTTTTGAAGTTGAAAAAATGGTAATTTGAGATGGTGCCCAAAAATTGAAAAATGTCTGAACTGATAAAATATACACATATGAATACAGACATATACACATGTACCTGCATATACACATGTGGGATTATGTATGTATTATGAATTACTATTGTTTTGTAAGAAATGATAAAGGAGATTGTTTTAGAGAAATCAGGGGAGCTTTAGATGATCTAATGCCAAGTAAAATGAGCAGAACCAGGGGAACTAATTATATTACAAGAAAGACATCAGAAAAACAACTTTGAAAGAGTTAGAAATTCTCACCAGTGTAATATAGCAACTACGAATCCAGAAGACTGATGATAAAACAGGTTACCCTCTTCCTGACAGGAAGGTGATGAACCCGAAATGAAAAAGGAGACATGATGTTTTTAAACATGATCAATGTGGAAACTTGTTTTGCTTCATTATACATAGGATTGTGCTCTTCTTGTTTTCTCAGTTTGGAAGAGGGAAGACTTGAAGTGATAAGTAAGAAAGCTTTGTTTTTGCTGACTGAAAAAAATCATACATATATGTGTATATATATAAACAGACACATATATGTGCATATGCACACACAAACATACATATATGCATATATGTGTGCATGTATGTATATACACATATATACATGCACTTACAGGTGTGTATGTGTATATACACCAGCAAATATAACATATGTGTGCATATATATATATATGTATGTATGTATTTACATTCATGTGAGTCTATATATTCATATCTATATATGGTCTCTGACCTTCGAATCCCAAATTCCCCACAGTATGGCATCCTCACAAATGGTGAAATCTTGACCAAACGGAGCTTTAGGTACAAACTGCCCCACTTTTATCAAACCATCCGTGTCATTACAAAAGAGCAAATAGTTCATAATGGCATATTGAGCCTCAGGGCTTCTATTTTCATCCACAAACACCTGGTCACCAGCACTGTTCTGAAATTGGGTGTTCTTCAGGGAGGTGTGCAGCTGAAAGGGAAGAGAAATCTTGATCACTGGGTGGTGCTTAAGGGAAAGGCCCCCTCATATGAGAGATACGGGGGTAATTTGTCATCTAAAGGAGTTTTGTACTCTTATTTGGAGGTGGGGTAAAATCTAGCTTTCTACTGTGACAGAGAAAATTGAACCTCTGGGGCCTAGAGTGTTGCTTACCCTTGAGTCCTCACTAAATCTCACCCTCTTTTTATAGTCTATCGCCAAGGCCTATTGATATTACCTTTGCCATATCTCTTAGACATGCCTGCTTCCTCTCTTCTGATACTTCCATAACCTAATGACACATACCTGGAGCATTTAAACACTTGTATCACACTGATGGGTCTATTTCTCACAAGTTTCTCCTTATTCTAGTCAATCTTCCATTCTTCCAAAAAAGCAATTATTCTAAGGTGCAGGTCTAAGCACACACACAGTAGCTTCCATGCTCAATAAACTCTAGTACTTTTCTGCTTCCATGTTAAAATGCAAAATCTTCTCTGTGGCATGCAAAACATTTTCTGCATTACTCCCCTCCTCCTCAATTTCCATTCTCTTTATATTCTATGCCAACCCTCCCCACCTGCATCCTTATAATTACTTAATTTGTTTTCAAGTTTCAACATTCACTTCCCTAAGTTTTAATTTTTATCCCCCTCCCTGCCCAAGATTGCATCTAATCTCATATGGAATCTAAGCATACATTCTTATTAAACACATTTTCATATTAGTCATGTTCCATGAAGAATTAAAATGAACGGGAGAAAAAACAAACCAAAACATAACAAAAGAGAAAGCACCCTGTGTCATTCTGCATTCTGACTCTGTACTTCTTTCTCTGGCTCTGGATGGCATTTTGCATCATGAATCCTTTTGGGAAAAGTTTATCAGACACAGTCTTCACACACTGTGCCTCCTACTGTGCATAATGTTCTCCTGGTTCTGCTCACTTCACTCAGCATTGGTTCATTTAAATCTTTCCAGGTTTTTCTGAAGTCCTCCTGTTCATCATTTCTTATAGCAAAATAGTGTTCCATTGAATTCATATACCAAAACTTGTTAAGTCATTCCACGATTGATGGATATTCCCTCAACTTCCAGTTTTTTGACCACCACACAAAAAGCTACTATGAATATTTCTGTACATATCGGACCTTTTACCATTTTTAAGACCTCTTTGGGATATAGCCCTTAAAGTGGTATTGCTGGACCCAAGAGTAAATGCCCCTTTGGGCATAGTTCCAAATTGTTCTCCAGCATGGTTGGATCAGATCACAGCTCCATCAACAATGAATTAATGTTCTAACTCTGCCGTATCTTCAACATTTGTCATTTTCCTATTCTGTCATGTTAGCAAATCTGACGGGTGTGATGTGGTACCTGAGAGTTGTTTTGATTTGCATCTCTCTAATCAATAGTGATTTAGAGCATGTTTCATAAGACTATAGATAGTTTTAATTTCTTCCTCTGAAAACTTCCTGTTCATATCCTTTGACCATTTATTAATTGGGGAATGATTTGTATTCTTGTAAATTTCACTCAGCTCCCTCTATATTTTAGACATGAGGACTTTATCATAGATACTAGTTGTAAAGATACTTTGCAAGTTTTCTACTTCCCTCCTAATCTTGGTTTTATTGGCTTGTGTGTGCAAAGAACTTTTCAATTAAATGTAATCAAAACTATCCATTTTGCATTTCAGAATGTTCTCTATCACTTGTTTGGTCATAAATACCTCCATTCTCCATGAATCTGGCAAATAAATTATCCCTTGCTCCCCTACTTTGTTTATACTATCAACCAACTGCCTTTTAAACATTTTACCCTACATGTCCAGTAGACATTTTTAAAACATCCACAACAAACTCATTAACTTACACCTAAGCCCTCCCACCTCCTTCCTTTCCTATTATTGTGAAGGGCAATACCATCCTCCCCACCTTTGTGCCTCATAACCTAGAAGTTATCCTCACTTATCTTGCTCTGTCCCCATACCCAATGGGTTTCAAGACCTGTCGATTTTCAAAATTTAATGAATATCCCTCCTTCTTTTCAATAACATTGATATTAAGAAGGATGAAATCTGAGATAACTGAGGTTTAAGGTTCAACTTCCAAGTATATCAACTTATTAAATAATGCGTGTCAATTTCATAGCAAAGTAAGACTAGGCCTTGTCAGCTTAGCACTGGACCCAAAACAGAGGGGAAGACAGATTTTGTTTGGATTAAAAGAAAACAATTGACAGTATGTAAACCAGGATGAAAGATTAAGTAACCTCATTTCAAAATAGAAGAAAGATTATGAGATTTCCCACTCAGTACAAGGCAGGAAGAGAACGAATTTCAGTCAAGTAGTGAAGAGGAAAGTGGGAAAAACTTCCTCTCTTAGAATTGAGATATGCTGCTTAATTGCAGACACCTGCATTTTATGAAGCAATGGATTCCTTATGCTATAAATTGAGTCACTGTTAATTGCGTTGGTTCTCTTGATTCTCACACCCAACCAAATCCATTTTGAAACCAGTTCTTACTCCATGTCTTCAACATCACCCTACGGTAAGTGCTTATCAGATCTCATCAGGACTAATACAGTAGTCTCATACTGTGTCAGCCTGCATCATTTCTCTTCATTCTAATCTCCCCTCCATTAACCAACTCAAGTGATTTTCCCAAGCACCAATCTAAGCATGTTATCCCCTCTACTCAACATAGTCCAATGCCTTCCTATTGCCTTGATTATCAGATAGAAATTTCTTTGTTTGCTATTCAAAAACCTTAATAACAAAGCTCATTCCCACCTGCCACATCTTCTTATTACTGTTTCTCCCTAAACATACTCTTTCATCCAAAGACCTTGACCTTCTTGCTATACCTCTAACAAGAAACTCCAGCTTTTCTGCACCCCATACCTCGGATACTCCCTCCCTTCATCTCCACTTACTAGATTCTCTGGCTTTCTTTAAGCTGCAACGACAACCCTAACTTCTACGGGAAGCTTTACCCAATCGCTCTTAATTCTAGTACCTTATTTCTGTTCTTTCCTATTTCCCCTCATTTATCATGTACATAACTTATTTGTTCCTATTTGTTTACTTTTTCTCCCCCACTAGATTGTGGGCTTCTTTTGTGTAGGGATTTTTGCTTCTTTTGGTTTCGCCTGCATTTAGCAAAACTCACCACATATTTTCTTGTTATCTTTCAGTCGTTGTTACATCTGACTCTATGTGTACATAATGATTGCTTAAAAATCCTTATCAATTGATTGACTGATAATCTCCATGCCTTGCTCTTCCTTTATTTTGGAAGACAGATACATTCCAGGCTTTTGGAAAGCTGCTGGGTATTTAATTTCAGACTTTTTTAGCTGTGATAGTGCTAAAGCTCCTTGCATGTCTGAACTAATTCTGTCAAAAATAGGGTGAGACCCTAAGAACAGAATGACATCAGACTATCTAATACCATACAGCCCAGGTGAGAGAAAACAGAATAGATTAGAGTTTCTTTGATCAACAGTGTTGGCATCACCTCTGAGTTACCATTACATGTCCACTCGTGGTTACATAGATACTTTCAAGAGTAATATGAATAATAAAAAAAGAATCTGGTGTTGTTTCTATAAGAACAGAGAGCTAGTATTTACAGTTCTTGCAAAAGAGATTTGGGCTACCGTTAATATATGTTAAAAGGAAATAGATTCATAGAATCAGTTTATCTACCATATGGAAAAAATAAACTGTCAAGATGAGACAGACTGTGAAAGGCACAGAAAAAATCTAAGATAACATTTCTGAGAGACGGTCCTGAGAATATCAATAGAACATTTTGAGTGAGTTGAGTTTACATCACCCTGTGAAGATACCCTGAGGAGAATTTTAGACAGATTTTGATACCTGGAGAAAGTTGACTGGTGGGAGTAATTGTTTTCATAATTGTGAAAAAAATCAATACCTGTCATTAATGGCTAGAGGTGATTTTATCCAGAATATTTGTCATCACAGGTATGTTGCTGAAATATTCCTTTCTATAATATGTTATATTGTTAATAAGGGGCAGCTAGGTCGTGCAGTATATAAAGCACCAGTGCATGAGTCAGGAGGAGCTGAGTTCAAATCTCACCTCAGACCCTTGACACTCACTAACTGTGTGACCTTGGGCAAGTCACTTAACCCCAATTGTCTCATCGTGGGTCATCTACAGTTATCTTGATGAATATCTGGTCACTGGATTCAGATGGCTGTGGAGGAGAAGTGAGGATGGTGACCTGCACAGCCCTCCCTCACTCAAAGCAAAGTCAAGTGCAAGTCATGTCATTACTTCTCTGACGGCAAGGTCTTCTTCGGCAACGAAGGATGAACACACGTGTTCTTAATAATTTACATGCTCAACAGAATTCATGTGTATCTAATGTTGTGATTCCAGAGACTGATAACAGATACCATGAAAAGCTTATAGGAAAAAAGTGCCACCAGTTCATTTATAAACTGTGCATGGGCTCAGAGTGAATTGATTAATGAGAAACTGCATCACAAAGAATGTGAGGAAATATCCTAACATGCTTTCCTTAGAACTCAGAATGAGAGTTAATAGGGAGATTCCTATCTAGTAGAGAGGTTGTGCAGGCTGGTCATTGGCTTGCTTGTCGGGTGGCATATTTTATTCCCCACTGAGAACTATGTAGACTAGCGATGAATATTTTTCTACAAATTGTACCTAACACCAAGTGGAATGAAATGCCCTTGGAGGTAATAGGTTGCCATACACTAGTCTTTTAGAACAATGACTGGCAAGTTTTTTTAAAGTGCTTCCAAGCATCACTACTAAATGGTACCTGAGGTCTTTCCACCTCCAAGACCTTGGGAAATTATGAATTTCACACACATATTAGCAAATATTAGGAATTAACAGTACACTATTTAAGGGACACATCACAGTATTTGAAAGCTTGATGGGACTTCATTAACTCTCTTGTTTGACACATTCTTACACATTCTCAGAATACATCCTCACTACACTGTGTCTGAGATGTGGCCACCCATTCACTGTTACCTGCCAAGGATGAGGAAATAAGTAGTCTTCATCTTCCATTGATATTTTCTGTGATTTTCTCATAACTATTTCATGTAAAGTCCAAGCCACAGCATAGACAGTATTGTAGATGGTGTAACTCAAGCCAGACATGGTCATATCAAAAGAGTGCAGAGGCAAAGTTTCCAAAGAAGCATTTGGGGAACATATGTCATGCTCTGGATTTTCTGGGTGATGTGGGCAGCTAAAAGCTGAGACCCAGAATCCCCTCAGTAAAATATCATCTGGGTACTTAGAAGGTGTAACTCTCTTAAGAAAAGTCTTGAATCCAGGAATTTCACTTGTCAAATATGAAAACGTGAGAGCCCCATGGAATGCATGACCTTCAACAAAAAGGTGTCTCATGGTTATGTCCCAGTGAGAGGTGGCAATCCACACTTTCCTTACTGGGAATAAAGGAATTTGTGAGTATCTCATAATCATTAGTGAATCTGCATCACCATGGATGACAATCACCTTGGTTGATGATGTTATGATCCTAGGCATGAAATTCTCCTGGGATTCCATATGTCTTCTCTCACTTACAGGGACCTTCTCTGTGAAGGACGTGCATACACCATTCTTTTCCATTTCCCTTCTTATTTTCCAGAGGAATTCCTCACCTCTCATATCATCTGAAACAATGAGTCCTATCCAGTTCCATTTAAAATATACCATTAAGCGGACAACACCTTGGTGAAGAGAAGAGTCTTTGGGGGCCATCTGATAGAGGGAAGGAAACTGGACCTTGTCACTAAGAATGGTATCAAATGGACCATAGCTGATCTGGATGAGAAAGAAACAGAAAATAGTCTGAGCCATGGTAATGGTGAGCAAGTGATGACTAGGTGGCACAATGGATAGAGTGCAGGACCTGGAGTAGGGAAAATTCATAGTTCTGAGCTCAAGTATAGACTAGAGTGCAGGCCAGGAGAAGAGTAAATGCCTCTCCCTTGACTATGTCACTATGGAGGAACTAACAATTTACAGATCTCTTGCGATATCTCAGAGAACAACTGCACAAAACCTTTGAAGCCTGGGGCAGTATGCTATCCACTTGACAAAGTTTTCAAAAGTCAAGGAGCTGACTGGGAAAATGCCCCCAAAAGGATTAAAAATGGCACTGTTGAAGGTTACTTTCTTGGTGAATAGGCATTTTCTTCCATCCTTTCACATGAGGAAGAGCAAAGCATACAGTCATAGGAAGAAGAATGTACACAACTGGAGGAAGATAGAAAGGATAAGACTCCTACATCCAAAATCTACCCAAAAAACATGAAATGGCCTCAGGCCATGGAAGAGTTGTAAAAAGACTTTCAAGGCAAGTAAGGGAGATCGAGGAAAAATTGGGAAGAGAAAGCAAAATGATGCAAGAAAATCGTGAACAATGAGTCAACAACTTAGAGACACAAAGAATGCTGAAGAAAACACCAATTTTAAAACTAGATTAACTCAAATGGCAAAAGAGGTTCAAAAAGCTGTGTGTTCATCCTTTGTTGCTGAAGGAGACCATGCCAACCGAGAAATAATGACATGACTTGGACTTGACTTTGTTTTCAGGGAGTGAGGGAGGGCTGTGCTGGTCACCAACCCCACTTCTCCTCCAGAGCCATCTGAATCCAGTGACCACATATTCATCAAGATGACTGGAGATGACACAGTATGTGGCAATTGGGGTTAAATGACTTGCCCAAGGTCACACAACTAGTCAGTATCCAGTGTCTGAGGTGAGATTTGAACTCAGGTCCTCCTGACTCCTGCACTGATGCGCTATCCACTGTACCACCTGACTGGTGGTTCAAGAACTTAATGAGGAGAAGAGTGCATTAAAAAACAGGATTGGCCAAGAGGAAATGGATGTCCAAAAGCTCACAGGAGAAAATAAAGATTGTTTTTGTTTTTTAAATTAGAATGGAAGAGATGGAACCTAATGACTATATGAGCAAACAAGAAATTATAAGACAAAACCAAACGAATGAAAAACAATAGAAGACAATGTGAAACGTTTTATTGGAAAAACTACTACCTGAAAATTAGATCCAGAAGAGATAATTTAAAAATTATTGGTCTATCTGAAAATAACAATCAAATAAAAGATGACATCATCTTCCAAGAAATTATCAAGTAAACTCTCCTATATTCTAGAGCTAGAGGGTAAAATTCAAATGGAAAGACTTCACCAATCATCTCCTGAAAGGGATCCCAAAAGGAAAATTCCTAGGAATACCGCACACAAATTCAACATGTTTCCAGGTCAAAGAGAATGTATTACAAGTAGTCTGAAAGAAACAGTTCAAGCATTTTGAAAATACAGTCGAGATAACACAGGATTTAGCAACTTCCACACTAAGGGATTGAAGAACTTGGAACATGATAATCCAGAGGTCAAAGGAGATAAGATTAAAACCAAGAATAACCTATCCATTAAAATTGAGTATAATACTTCAGAGAAAAAATGGAATTTCAACTAAATGGAGGATTTTCTTTTCACAAATGAGGGGAAGAGGGAGGAGATGAAAGGGAATAAGTTAGCCTTACTCTCATGGGATTTGACTTAATGAGGGAATAGCACACTCAGTTGGATATGGAAATCTATTTTACCCTTCTGGAAGACAAAGGGAAAGGGGATAGGAGACAGAAGATAATAGAAGGGACAAAAATTTGGGGAAAGGGATAATCAGAAGCAAACACTATTGAGGAAGGACAGGTCAAGGGAGACAATGGAATAAACGGAGAGCAGTGTAGGACAGAGGAAATGTGGTTAGTCTTTCACAACATAACTACTATGGAATCGAAACAGCACAAAGCAAATGCAGGACATGCAA
This sequence comes from Bettongia penicillata ogilbyi, assembly GCA_023548195.1. NCBI lineage: Eukaryota > Metazoa > Chordata > Mammalia > Diprotodontia > Potoroidae > Bettongia > Bettongia penicillata. Next base: position 1,120,781 of record JAJHZJ010000207.1, on the reverse strand, counting down.
ATATTTGGGATATCCACCCCAAATATTCATATGGACTATCTATGCCCAACCTGTGGTAGAACATTCCAAAATGGTGTTGGTCTGATCAGCCACATTTGGACGCACTGAAATTTCACTTTACAATGGTGATGTCATTTTGGTCCTCTTTGAAGATGAAGGACAACAAACATAACTTGCATGACTATACATGTTTGACCTGTATTGAATTGCTTGCTTCCTCAATGAGAATGGGTAGAGAGGGAGTAAGGGAGATAATATGAAACTAAAAGCTTTAATAATGAATGTGAAAAAGTGTTTTTGCATGCAATGGGGAAATAAGATGTACAGGCAATGGGGTATGGGAATTTATCTTCCTCTACAGGAAAATAGAGGTGAAAGGCATGGAAAAATGGGGGAGTAATAGAAAGGATGACAGACTGGAGGAAGGGGTGGATGGGGTCCATGCTGTCCTTGGTTGGGGGTGGGGAGAAATGGGAAGAAAATTTTGAATTCAAATTCTTGTGGAAGTGAATGCTGAAAACTGAAAATAAATTTTTATGTTCAAAAAGTAAAGATCAGAACAAAACCGTAAACTGTCAGTTCCATTTGTCATCCGATGTGTCAGTGGTAAACTCCAATCTTTATCCCATTTGTGTACTTGAGGAGAATACCATCTCTACCTTCATCAGAACCAAAAATGAAAATGTGAAATGTCAGAGGGCCAAGAAGAGATCCCTCACATGCTCCATTGTTTACTTACTGTGACATTGATTTTGCACCATTAAAAACTACATTTTAAATTCAACCAGTTAATTAATCAACTATTATTACTATAAAGACTGAATATCTCCTTCTATTTTTATATAATACATCAATTAATTATTTCCTTAAGAATATGATCATATAACTTATTTAGTATTTTTGTTAAACTTGAGGTTTTCTTTTCATGATATGCCTTCTTTTGAAACTAACTTGACTATTTTTCCTATTTATTCTGATATGAAGATTATTGAATGTTTGTTACTGGCAATTAATACCGCTCAAACTACCTTTGCATATGCTCCTTGCATATCATTATTTTCACACTTTTCACTTTCATGTTCCATTGTTTTGAATATCAGGAACTGATATCCCTTCAGTTATTTGGATATTAGTCATCAGTTCGTTCTGTAAAAACCTGTGCTTTCCTTTGAAAGGAAAAATAACATACACTACATCCTTAAATTTTGAATGTAATCAAGAATAAATTTTATCCTGCGTTTGTTCTTTATGGAAACATGTTCAGCATAATTGAACATCTATAATCTATATCATTTTGCTTAATGTTTCAGAGAGGAAAAAGGGAAGAGAGTGAATTTGAAACAAAAATTTAAGTAAATAGTGCTAAAAAATTTTTAATGAAATTTGGAAAAAGTAAAATATTATTTTAAAAATACATGCAACATACACAAGTGCTGTGACTGTAATGTTTCTAATGCCCTTTCATGAATCCTTATTGAGAGGAGATATGTGTATGTGCACTAAATATTAACACATCTAGCTAAGAAGTATAGGATTGACTGTACAAGCAATAAACCTGAAAATCATCTTAATGGTCACATGTTACCAAGTAAGGCATGCTCCTAAAGGATAATAAATGGTTTTAAGGGTTGCCAATACGATATACTCCTTTTTGTATGTTAATTCTTTTATGACTCTTTCAGTCCAATTAGGAAGAATATTGTTCTCTCTCTTCTCTCTTATCCCTTTCATATTTCCATGGTTATCTTTTGTACTTTTTTCCTAACCTCCACTTTTTATTTCTTTCTGGCTCAGCCATGGCCTCTTTCAGCCTAATCTTCAATCAGTTACCACATTAGACTCAATAAGTGCCTCCTACTTTTCAAGTTCTTTGCTAACTATTGTTGATTCAAAGAAAGGGGAAAAAACAGTCTGTACTGTAAAAGAGGTCAGGGTCAAATGGAAGGGGGCTGACTACACCCTAGGTCTTCAGCATGGAGAAGTATTGACTCGTAATTAGAGATCCCCTTGTTTACAAGGGAAAACATGTTGAATGAGATTACAAGGAAGAAGAGAAGACTGGTGATGGGGCATGGGGCACAGAGAGAGTGGAAGGGGAAAGGAAGGTGTTCAAAGATAAAGAACACCTGACAGTTCATGTGCCCTTATGGCATCCAACACAAAACAAGGAGCCCTATAGAACTGTCAGTGCTATAAATTCTAAAGAGCTTAGCACACTGTCTGGTATTTAAGAGATGATTAATGAATGCTTATTATGTTCTTTCTCCAATCCCTACACCTATTTGGATCTTGGAGAGAGCCATATAAGAAAAATAAGCATTCTATGAGTCCCTGAAGAAATACTCTAGGAGCAACAATCACTCAATAGTAAAGAAGGTCACAGAGCATGAATTTTTTTCAAAAGCAAGCATTTTTCCAAGAAGGAGGCTGTTGTGGAGGTGGAATTGAAAACGTCCATGTAAATAGCATATGTTATTGCAATTATTGCAAAAGTTATGAAATGAATTGGTCTCAGATTTCAGTCCCTCTGTTTCCTGATGTGGAAAACATGCCCATTTAATTGAATGTAATGTAAGGAGACTAGCCATTCTGTAAGAGAATTGGAATCAAAATTGGAAGTTCCAAGAATATAATACAGCTGATTCTCTTCAAACAACTTTAAAATAATACATCAAATTAAATTTGAGAATGAAAGAGAAAAAAATAGAGGCATTCTTCCTGCCCAACCCAACCTAAAAGGTCAGAAATTGAGGTGTCTGGTACAGGGTTAAAGCTGACTTGGAGCATCCATGGATACAACACTAATGGGGGCATATATTGTCGCCAACTTAGCAGCACCAGGTATAGCTCTCTCAAACCAGAGAGTGTAAAGGAACATAAATACTTGTCTGAAGGAGATTACATGGGACTTCTCTCCTAGAAGATGGGGCCAGATCCAGGCTGCCAATTTCATTGCCTAACATCCATTTCTGGATCACATATCGAGGCTAGAGAAAAGTGAAAGTTTTTGGTCCTGAGGGAGTAGGGCCCCTGAAAAGCAGTACTGCTTGTGATGAGAGGTAGTAGGAGATCTGAAGCATAGGATCTTTTGTTTCAGGAAGTGATGAGAGGCCCAGTGATTATATTTCTTGCCTAGTTACACTATCTTGGAACCACTAAAATTTTTAAATGCCTAGAACTACCCCTGAAAATAGCAATGCGAAAAGTCTGAAGCTTGAGACAATGTTCATACCCACACACCCACAGGGACTGACTCTGGAGCAAGCCTTGTGGTTTAATGACTTTTCCCACCACTTTCATCTCTCCATCCAACCTTGGGGTGTGGAAATTTTTTTAAAAGGCACTAGATCTAAAATCAGAAGACTCAGGTTCAAGAATTAGTTTTGATTCTTAGATAAGTCATTTATCCCCTCACAATGTCAGTTTCCTCATCTATAGAATGGGAATAATAATCCCAGCTCACATTTATAAAGCTATTCAAGGTCTATAAAGTATTTTACTTACACAACTCATTTCATCTCCACAATTTTGTGAGGGAGCTACTATTGTTATCTTTTGTTATGCTTATTATCCTTTTATTACTCTTATTACCCTTTGTATATATGAAAAACTGAAAGATAGGTTCTTATCCAAGGTCACACAGTTACTGCGACAGAATTTGTACCCAGGATTTCAAGTTAAATTCAAGTACCCACTGTACCACAAGATAAGATTTTTACCACCTATTACAACAGGTAGTTGGAATGATCAGATTAGACAATGTGTGCAAAGTACTTTTTTATTTAAATGTTTTTCAAAAATCCTTTTTTCCAACTAATTTCCTACAAAAAAAAAAAGAAAAGAAAAAAACCACTGCATAAGAAACCTGAATGATAACCAAAATAAATTTCCTTGTCTTCCATGTTGCAAATTACTTTGAAAACCCTGAAATCTATCTTAGTTTACAGGAAAGTAGGAGGGGGGAGGCAATAAGAGGGGAAGTGGCAGAAGGGAAGGATGATTGTGTGAGGGGATAGTCAGAAGCAAACACTTTAGAAACAGGACTGGGTAAATGGAGAAATCAGAATAACTGGGAGTGGGATAATGTGGAAGTAAATACATTTAGTCTTTCACAACATGAATTATGGATATGTTTTGCCTAGCTACACATGTAAAAGCTATATTGAATTTCTTGCTTTCTCAATGGGGTTGGGTGGGGAGGGAAACAGGGAGAAAATTTGGAAATCAAAGTTTTAAAAAACAAATGTTAAAAAATATTTTTACATGCAACTGGCAAGTAAGATATACAGGCAATGGGGTATAGACATCTAAATTGCCCTTCAAGAAAGGGAAAGGGAAGGGGATAATGGTGTTGGGAAGGGTGATAAAGGACAGGGCAGGTGGGGAAAGGGGCAATCAAATTGCATGCCATTTTGACATGGGGGAGGGGAGAGATTGGGAGGAAAATCTTTCCACAAAAACTTTCCACAAAATCTTGTGGAAACGAACGTCAAAAACTAAAAGTAAATTAAAAAATTTAAATCATAAAAAGATTCAATAAAACAGTCAGAAATGATCAAATAGAAGAAAATGTGGATTATTTCATCAGAAAAACAATTGACTTGGAAAATTGATCCAGGGTCAATTAGTTTAAGCATTATTGGACTGTGTGAAAACCATGATGAAAGAAAGAGTCTAAACACCATATTTCAAGATATTATTAAGGAAAATTTCTCTAGTTATCTAGAATCAATAGATCAAGAAGAAATAAAAAGAATCCACTCTCCACCTCCTGAGATATTGTAACATGAAAAATGGCAGGAATATTACAGCCAAATTCCAGAATTAACCGGTGAAAGTCAAAATACTTCAAGAAGCCAGAAACAAACCTCAAAATATGATGGAAGCAATGTCACCATCATAGATTTCACTGCTTATGTGTTAAAGGAAAGCATCATTTCCAATATGCTATTCTAGAAGGCAAAGATCTAAGACTGCAACCAAGAATAACCTCCTAAGCAGCAAACCTGAGTACAATAATTTCAGAGAGGGAAAAAGGATATTTAAGAAATATTTAAGAAAAGCTGAAATTTAAGAAATTAGAAAGCTTTCAGGCATTCTTAATGAAGGACTAGACCCAAAGAAAAATCTGACTTTCCAAAACAAGATTCAAGTAAATTTTAAAATGGCAAACTTGAAAGAGAAATCATAAAGGAATTAACTTTCTATATGGGAATATGATACATATAACTTCTAAGGACTTTGTCATTATTAGAGTAATTCGAAGGATTCTACATTAACAACGGGCTTGTGAATGAATCAATTATGTTGGAATAATGAAAAATAGTTGGGTGAAATAAATGGATGGCCTGGGAGAAGGGCTTACAAAAGGGGGCCAAATGGGGAAAATACCCCATGTAAAAAAGATTCAAGGAAAACCTATTACAATGAAGGATAAAATGGTGAGGGCAGGAAGTAAAATTTCAATCTCACCTGAATTGACGGAAAGATGGAAGAATCTATTCATGCACCCTCAATTGGGTGAAAGAATACATTATACTCAGCAGAGAATTCAGACAGAAATGAAATCAAACGAAAGAGCGCAATAAGGGAGGGCTGATAAAAGAAGGAAGTGAAACTGAGGGAAATTTTACAGCAAGTTCCTCTGACAAAGGCTTCGTTTCTCAAATGTATGCAGAATTTAGTCACACTTATAATAATAAAATCCATTTACAAACTCATAAATGGTTAAAGAATATGAATAGGCAGTTTCCAGAACAAATCAAAGCTATCTATAGTCACATAAAGTGCTCTAAATAATTATTGATTAGAGAAATGCAAATTAAAACGATTGTGAGATACCACCTCACACCCACCAGATTGGATAACATGATATGAAAGAAAAATGTCAAATGATAGAGGGGATACAGAAAAGTTTGGACACTAATATACTCTTGGTAGAGTTATGAATTAATCTAGGATTCTGGACAACTTGGAAATAAGTTCAAGATCTATAATTTGACTCAGCAATATCACTACTAGGTCTATATCCCAAAGATATTCTTCAAAGGAAAAAGCCACATATGTATAGAAATATTTGTAACAACTCATTTTATATTGGATAGAATTAGAAATTAAAGGAATTATCTCCAATTGGGGAAGAGCTGACCAAGTTCTCATATGTGATTATGATGGAACATTTTTGTGCTATAAGAAACAATGAAGGGGTGATTCATGAAAATCCTGGGAAGACTTAAATGAACTGATGCATAATGAAGGGAATAGAATCAGGAAAAAAGTTGAACACAGTAGCAATAATATTGTGACAGTGGTCAATTATGAAAGACTTAACTACATTAAGCAAATAAAAAGATCAGGTGAATTATCTTATGATCTAGCCAATGCCATGTCCTTGACCTCAAAATGACTAATGGTTTAATAACAAGCTATCCGTCTTTAAAGAGAGAATTTATGAACTTTGGGTGCTGATTAAAAATATTTTTACCGAGGGTGGAGTCAAGATGATGGAGTAGGAAGACTCATGTGTGCTAGCTCCGAACCCACAGTCCATGGATTTCCTGTAGGAAGAACTTCCCACAGGTTCTGCATCACTGCAGGGCTCGCAGAAACACAGTGGAAGGGATTTCCGTCCCAGAGAGCCCTGGAGAGCCATCCCCAGGGTCCATCGCACCCCGGAAAGCGGAGCCCACCCCAGCGCTGCCCGAGCCGTGACCCGGAGGAGCAGATCCAAGCAGGTTTCAGGGACGGAACCTCCTGTGGCCGGGAAGGTCCCTCCGCCCACAGGCATTACAAGTCAGTGAGGGAGACATCTGGACTGGCCGAGAGGGGAGCAGGGTGTCTCCATGACTCAGGCCCCCTCAGGAGGCAGAGGCAGCAGCAGAGGCAGCAGCAGGGGCAGGAAGTGGTGGAGACAGAGGCAGGGGCAGTGGCGGAGGCAGCAGCAGAGGCACCCGTGGCTGGGACTCCCCGAGCAGGCAGGATCTTCATTACTGAAAGTCTCTGCATAAAGCTCCTGAGGAAGCTGAGCCTGGGAGGTGGCCCTGCCCCCACCTGAGCACCAGAACTTAAGCTCACATTGAATAGCAGCTGCGCCTGCGGCGGAAAGCCCATTTGAATCTCAGAACCCAAGCACTAGCTAGGCAGATCTAGGCAGGGGTGGACAGGAATCTCAGAAGTCAAGTAACTGGCTGGGAAAATGCCCAGAAAAGGAAAGAAAAATAAGACTATAGAGAGCTTCTTTGAGCAGGAGCAAATGTTCCTGCCTTTCAATTCTGATGACGAGGAAATATTGTTATCATCAGGGAAAGATGTGGAGGTCGGGGCCTCTGTATCCCAGAAATCCCAGGGGATGTCCAGTGGGCTCAGGCCATGGAAGAGCTCAGAAAGGATTTTGAAAATCAAGTTAGACAGGTGGAGGAAAAACTGGGAAGAGAAATGAGAGAGATGCAAGAAAAGTATGAAAAATGGGTCAATACCTTGCTAAAGGAGACCCAAAAAAATGCTGAAGAAAATAACACCTTGAAAAATAGGCTCACTCAATTGGCAAAAGAGGTTCAAAAAGCCAATGAGAAGAAGAATGCTTTCAAAAGCAGAATTAGTGAAACGGAAAAAGAGGTTCAAAAGCTCATTGAAGATAATAGTTCTCTCAAAATTAGAATGGAACAGATGGATTCTAATAACTTTCTGAGAAACCAAGAAATCACAAAACAAAACCAAAAGAATGAAAAAATGGAAGAGAATATGAAATATCTCATGGGAAAAACAACTGACCTGGAAAATAGATCCAGGAGAGACAATTTAAAAATTATGGGACTACCTGAATCAAGTCATGATCAAAAAAAGGGCCTAGACATCATCTTCCATGAAATTATTGAGGAAAACTGCCCTGACATTCTAGAACCAGAGGGCAAAATAAGTATTGAAAGAATCCATCGATCACCACCTAAAAGAGATCCAAAAAGAGAAACTCCTGGGAACATTGTGGCCAAATTCCAGAACTCCCAGGTCAAGGAGAAAATCTTGCAAGCAGCAAGAAAGAAACAATTCCAGTATTGTGGAAATAAAATCAGGATAACTCAAGATCTAGTAGCTTCTACATTAAGGGATCGAAGGGCGTGGAATAGGATATTCCAGAAGTCAAAAGAACTAGGACTCAAACCAAGAATCACCTACCCAGCAAAACTGAGTAGAATACTTCAGGGGAAAATATGGTCTTTCAAGGAAACAGAGGACTTTCAAGCATTCTTGATGAAAAGACCAGAGCTGAAAAGAAGTTTGAATTTCAAACAGAAGAATGAGAAGAAGCATGAAAAAGTAAACAGCAAAGAGAAGTCATAAGGGACTTACCAAAAATGAACTGTTTACATTCCCACATGGAAAGACAATATTTGTAACTCTTAAAACTTTTGAGTATCGGGGTAGTTGGTGGGATCACACACACACATACACATACACACATGTACACGCATGCATGCACACACACATACAGACATACAGGCACAGACAGAGAGCACAAAGTAAATTGAATAGGATGGGACCATATCTTAAAAGAAATTAAGGTAAATGGTGAGAGAGAAAGGTAAGGGGAGGAAAGAGGGTGAAATGGAATGGGATAAATTATATGTCATTTAAGAGGCAAGTAGGAGACTTTTTAGTGGAGGGGAAAAGAGGAGAGCTGAGATGAAAAAACAAGAAGTTTACCCTCATCACGTTCGACTAAAGGAAGGAATAAAATGCACACTCATTTTGGTATGAAAACCTATCTTACAATACAGGAAAGTGGGGGAGAAGGAGATAAGCAAGGGGGGGATGATGGAAGGGACGGTAATGGGAGGAGGGAGGAGTTTGAAGTCAACACTCGGGGAGGGACAGGATCAAAAGACAGAATAGAAACAATGAGGGATAGGATAGGATGGAGGGAAATACAGTTAGTCTTACACAACACGACTATTATGGAGGTCATTTGCAAAACTACACAGATAGGGCCTATATTGAATTGCCTGCCTTCCCAAAGGGAATGGGTGGGGAGGGAGGGATGGGGAGAATGTGGAACTCAAAGTTTTAGGAACAACTGTTTAGTATTGTTGTTGCTACTAGGAAAGAAGACATACAGTTAATGAGGAATAGAAAGTCATCTGGCCCTACAGGACAAAAGGGAAGATGGGGACAAGAGAAGGGAGGGATGATAGAAGAGAGGGCAGATTGGTGATAGGGAAAATTAGATTGCTCGGTGTATTGTGGTGGGGGAAGGGGATAAAAGGGGAGAAAATTTGGAACCCAAAGTTTTGTGAAAATGAATGTAAAAAGTTAAATAAATAAATTTTTAGTTCAAAAAAATAAATAAAAGTATTTTTACCTTATTTTTCTTGCTTTTTCAGTGTATTTTTTTAGCCAAAGAGTTAATATGGAAATGTTCTACAGGGCTTCATACGGATAAGTGGATAAGAAAGGGTTAAGTGTGTGCGAGAGGTCAAAATTTTAAATGATGAATTTTTAAAAATATAAATGTTATTGTGAAATATTTAAGGAAATAAAATACAGTGTAAAAGAAATGAAGACAGCTGAAATATATACTAACACTGTATGTAAATGGACCAATGCTCCCCTACTATTCTCAGGCACATGGAGAACACTTCAAATAGAAAGCATTACTTAGCATCATATTAGATTTTCATAACACTCTATACTTAACATAACTCTGATCTGCTGATGAGATTTGACTAGATATAGTCAGCCTCTACTGAAATAGAATGTCTGTTCACCAAGAACACTGCAAGTTTTGCCCAGCTACCTGATACATGTCCCTACCTTCAACCAGAAGACTGGTTTCATCAATGCAGAGAATACCTATCAAGACCATAAAAAGACCTAGACTAGGTCTTACCAATCTTGGTCACTATTCTATGATATTACAAAATTAGACCAGTACCCATACAACATCCTGTGAAGTAATAAACTCATTTGTGGGAGCAGACACATTCATCCTCTCCTGTCATGTTATACCCATCAAGACAAAAGAAAAAGAAACCCGGAAGGAACACACTCATTTAACTCTTCCCTATCTAGGATACTATGCTGCTATATCATCTGAGAAACAAAGAAGCAAGATGAGGCCTCTTCAATGGATATTATAATTTAGGGATCTCATTTTGGTTTCCAAATCTCAACCTAGAGTTAATCCCTCTGCCCCTGGAATTTAAAGTTTCTCATTTTCACCCTAGTCTCCATGTGTATTATCAGAAGTCCCCGAAATCTAGTAATCTCTGTAGTGCTAGCAACACCACAATGCTTCCTTAGCTACTCATCAAAGACTCCTAAATGTTGAACTGATATCTGTGGAATCATTGGGAATAAATTATATTGGTGAGGCTCTGAAAGTTTTAAAATAAGAAGTGTGAATAAAAGCAAAGAGAGGTCCTCTTTTTCCTCTTTTGACATTAGTAACACCATAGCAAAAACTGCTTTGCATTTCATTTAAATCAAGGACTCATATTTTTCTTTAGCTCTTTTCTTTGAAGCCATCCCTATTTCTGGTCTTGGTCTTGAACTAAGAAAGCAATCAGGCATTTTCTTAACCAACACTCATACAGTTTTGTAAGCAGCAAGGGTGAAAAACAAATTACTCCACCTGCAAAGCTAGTGTTCATTGAAGACTCCTTAGAGTAAAAGGTGAGTGGCCTTCTGAAAGGAAATTATTCATACCACATGTATCTATGTGTCTTCTTTGCCCTTTAATAGAGCTACTAACCTACTTGTAAGCAATTTCTGGAATTTATTCCTGCACCTTCACATGCACCCTAGCAAAGCATTATAAGGAGGCTTACATTGTAACCGAAAATGTATACCTTCCACACAGGTGCTCATGTCCAGCCTTCCTTTTGTATATAACAATTTTATCAATAAATTCAGAACTAACATGAATGGGCTAAATGATTTTAAAAGGTGAAGCACATAGAATGAAATGCAGTAGATTCATTGATTATTGAATTGATGGTCCTGGCATGTAAGTTCTAGTCCCCAGTTTTGCATCAGTGAATTGTACACTTTTGAGTAATTTAAAAATTCCTCCAATCTTCTATGATCTCATCTACGTGATGGGAAAGTATATGCCTAACGAACACTTATAAAATTCTACAAAGAGCAAGGCTGGAAAGGTAAATTAGCACGTCTGCAAGGCTCATGTTTAAAAGAGACTCTTTCCAGGCTTTAAAAGATGAGCTGCCTTCTAAAAGGAATTTCTTCATGCTATATGTAACTTTTTATCTTCTTTGCGCTTTAATAAAATCACTGGGCTATTTGTGAGAAATGTTAGGAATTTATTCCAGCAACTCCATATTCCTAAAGGTACTTATGTGCTCTTGGCAGAACATCAGAGTCGCTCCATAAAACATGAACCTTCCAGTTAGGTACTTGAGCTCAGGCTTCCTTTTCTAAATAACATTTTCATCAGTAAATTTAGGAGTGACATGAACAGACAAAATGACTTTGAAAAGTGAGGTGCATAGAGTGAAGTGTAATAGATTGACTGACCATTCAACTGGAAGTCTAGGCATGTAAGTCCTAGTCTCTACTCTTGCTCCAGTGAATTGTGCAATGTTCAGTAATTTAAAAATTTTTTTCCAATTTTCAATGACCTCATCTGTGTAATGGGTAAAAATATCCAGGTTTCATTTTCTTATCCTTTCATGCCATGAAAACTAAATGATTGCAATCCTATTCTCATCTTACAATATGGGTGATGTTCCAACGGAAGGTTAAACTAGTGTCAACAAGACCTGAGATAAAATCCTTTCCCAGGAACTCGTAGCTGTATGATCTTGGACAAGCAACTTAAATTTTCTCAATCTTAGTATGCCCCTCTGTAATAATGAAAGTGATAATGAAGAGGCATAAAATCTATTACAACAGAGGGAAAGAAGAGAAGGAGATGAGCATTCTTTCAACCTTCCTCTCATCAGGTTAGGCTCTTAGAAGTGAATAACATATTCAGCTAGCCATAGAAATCTAACTTATTCTATAGAAAATAGGAGGGGAAAAGGCAAAGAAAAGGGAGAGGGTGAAAAGGAGGGAGGGAGTGTCAAAATCACAACTCTAGTGAAGAGGGAAAGGGAGAGAAGGACAGAAAACCATAAATGGGGAAAATAAGATGGAGAGAAAGACACAGAGAGGAAAAACTGTGAATGTAAATGGGACGAAGCCTCTCATAAAGCAGAAGCAGATTGAAGAGTGGATTAAAACCTATAATTATACAATATATTGTTTCAGAAAAGCTTGGAAAGACTTATATGAACTGATGTTGAATGATGAAAAATGCCATCCATATCAAGAAAAAGAACTATGAATTCAGACTGTGGATGTAAGAAGACTGTTGGTTCTTTGTTGTTGTTCTTTGTCATGGTTCCTCCCATTTGTTCTTATCCTTCTTTACAATATGACAAATGTGAAAATATTTAATATGAATGTATACATAGAGTCTATATCAGATTGCATGCTGTCTTGGGAAGGAGTGAGAGAATGGAGGGAGACATCATTTAGAATTCAAAATTTCATGGAACTGAATGATGAAAACTAAAAAAAAAATAATTTTGATAATTAGGGTAAGATGCACACTACCCTTATGAATTTTTTTGATGAGCAAAAATATACATATGTCAAGCACTTGTTAAAAACCAGTTATAGTTGCTGCTGCTGTTTTAGTTTTCATGTTTTGGTTTGGTTTACAAATATATAGAATACATCAGTTTCGATATAACTCACCTGTGGAAACTTGTAGAGGTCAAGCAGAGTTCCCATCTGGACAGACAGAGCTGATGTGGCTCCTCCAATAACAGCCACAGACTTGTCCTGCTCCCAGCAGTTGTAGTTAGGAATGAACTGGCCCAGCCCAGACAGCCAGCGCAGGGAGCTCTCCAAGGTCTTCTCAGCATTGTGGTAGGTGTTGTAGAGGTGGAATCCCAGGGAAATGTTGGGCAACAGATGAGGATCCCCATTAATCTCCTCCACAGCAAACATGAGAGTCAAGGCTTGCTGGTAATTTTTGTGCAACCACCTGTGTTTGTGGAGGGGGGATGCCAAGGAATTTTAGCAAGCACTGAAAAACTATACTTTTCAGAAAAATTTCCCAGTCATGTGAATCAAAACTAAGGACTCTAACAGTCATTCAGATCATTTAATTTGTATTAAAAATGGCCTCCTGTAGCTACCCTGTTCCTATACTCTGCCCTTTTTGAGATTCCTAAAATGGTGAGTACCATTGGCTTTAAGCTATTGTGTAACTCTCCCTGGCTGAGTCACTCACTCATTTCACAAATAAATACTGAATATCCAGTATACACAATATCACACAAAGGATTTGCATTGTCCTTCACTCTAGAAGGGCTGGGGCATAGTGAAAGAGAGAGTAGAAACACAAAAAAGTGTAAAGCAAAGGTGACAAGAAATATATTAAAGGTTAATGACACTAATCTTTAAGAAAGCTGAACAGAAGGATTCCCTACTCCCTTGAAGAAATAAGGGAAAGATTCATGGAAGGAGTCATGGCCCATAAAAAGTGAGGATGTTTTCATTTATGAGTAGTAGGGGAAGAGGTCATTTCAATGATATGAAATTACATAAATAAACTCACAGAGGTATGGGAATAGGAGGTACTTCATATCGGGGCGGCCTGTGTTTTACTCAGGTTGCATATGAGATCTCCAATGAAAGGTGAGGTCCTGACTCAGTGTTCCCTCTTTCCTCATTACCTTTCTTGTACGTACAGGGACTGAGTAGAAAAGAAAAGTGATTCAAAGATTCTGACTTAGTAGGAGATCTTGAAATAGGAAGTCATTACAAAGAAAAAAAATACTTCTGTTATTCTCATAAAACTTTTAAACAGTATACCCAGTCTCAAGAGATTTCTCATGCACTTACCACAACTTAGACAGTGAAACCCTTTTTCCTTCGAGACGTGAAGTGAACATGACAGGATCCTAAGTCCTGGCTACCACACTTAACATGAAAATATCCACAGAACTTTCAATTCTGTCTTAAGATGTCACTTCCTAGTTTTCTGAGGATTTAAAACCCTGTGTCCATGCTCTCATTCTCCAATTATTTTCCTTTGAATTAGAATCAGGAAGGAGAGAAAGAGAGCCCCTAGCCTTACTGTGGAACGCTATTCTCAAGAAAAAATTCAAAGATTGCTTAGAGCATTTGGCTAATAATTGGATTTTTGATATTTCACCAAAGGAGAGTAGAATCTTCTTTTCCTTCTTATCCAAACCACCAATTTGCCAAATTAGCAAATAATAAAGAAAGAAAATAAAATAAGAAGTACATCAAAGCATGAAAAATGTAACCAATGATGACAATGATTAAAGGATTTTGTATTTTAGTTAAAAATATATAGAAATAAATACTTCTTATTTATGAAGGGAAAGAAAAGTATAAAGGGAAATAACCCACAGGGATTTAAAAAGTGACAGTAGATGCTGAAACAGATATGGAGAACCATTTGGCTAATGGAAGGTACAGAACAAAAAGTCAGAATACTCTTCTGCCAAAGAACCATCAAATGTATCTCATGACCTGTCTCCCATGATCAGAAGAGAGCAAACTTATAATCTGTTTTGCTTCACATTGTTATAGTTTATTCTGAAGCTCATTTCAACAATGCACACTTATAGAGGCTTAAATGGGAGTTTGCGTTGCTACACACAGAATTCATGCCATTTACACCTACAAAGGGAAGTTATGCAGCAAAAGTTCAAAACTGCGGTCTGGTCATCAGTCAAAGGGTCAGAAAGTAAATCCATTCCCACTTCTCTTAGATGTTCCCAGTTCATCAAAAATGACTTAGAGAAACGAAGTCTCTCTCATATCACCTGTAGGAAATCAGAATATTCTAGGCATCACTGTATTTCTCACAACTATGTTCTGGGCATACATCTAATTTCTTAATAAGTATAATTCTACTGAACCTGCAGGTTGAGGCCCAGTCCCAGCCCAGTCTAATCAGTTTTGTTATACTTCCTAGACCTGCTCCATCATAAACAAGTAACTAATGCCAAGAAGAGTAGAGAAAACTAATAAATTCACACCCACTGGCAGTACATTTTCCACTAGCAGAGGAAGTGGGAGGAATATAACATCTTCAGTGAAGAAGGATGTCCCATGACTCGTAAACAGTTAGACCCATTTGTTATCTGCTGGGTAAATGTCGAGAGGCAATATAGGAGCTTTTATTCCTATGCATGGGGTGAAGGTTTCCTTTGCCCTATATAAGTATGATCATAACAATAACTTTGATAAAAACTGTAGAGTTTCAGCTGATTCAGGATAATTATTAACCTCATCCCAGGGGTGCTGAAGTCTAAGGACTTTCCTTAATTCCACTGTTTAAATACTAACATGAGATCAGGAGAGGGGAGGCAGGGTGGTAAAAGATGCTCAGCACTGAGCTTCCTGGTTGTGGGCCTTTCGAAGGCGAGTATGGAGTGGGAAGTAAAGTAAAGAGATTTTTCTCTGTTAACCTTTTAAAGTTAATCGAATATAGGGAAAATGAAAAGAATGAAAAAGTCAGAGATGAAAAGAGGGTGAGAGCACTCTGATTCTGCATGGACCTGCCCTTTTTTGGTACTCCATCCATGAGAACCTAGTTTAATCATCAAATTGAAAATAAGACCAGACAAATAGATAGACACTTACTGATAAGGCTTACATGCTTTGTTAGGAGGACTTTCAAACAGTTCTGCTCCTGTTATGCTGTTCACTTCAACTGAAAACAAGGATAAAAAGATTCCAATCACCAGGTCTCCATCTTGGTAAATAACCGGGTTATTTTGGTAGAAACAGTTATTTTGACTCTCTATTCTACTCCCAGGTCCTGGAGGGAACAACAGCAGTGATATGAGAAGGGAAGAGAGTAGCTGAGAAATATATTTCTGTACGTTGGGCATAATCCCTCTGAAATTTAGCCAAAGTTCCAAGTGTGGGAAAACTAAGGAACCAGTCAGACCAGAGTAAAGTCAGCTCCCTAAGTCAGGATTGATAAGGAACTGTCTAGAATCAGAAATGGCCCATCCTTCCGTAGATGCCCAGGTTCTGGTCTGTCTGCCACGCCTGAGGAATCACCATAGGACGTTAGGCAGGTCCATGTCAAAGAGAAGGACGATAGTGTAAGACCAAGTGAAGTTTTATAGTTTCACCAGCTTTGAGACTGAACTGTCTCACAGCACTCTTATTGTTAGGTACTGAGAGGGGCCCCTCCTCCTGCTGCAGTCTCCACAGAAATGTTGGTCCATGAAAAGCTCTGGGGACCAGACTGCCTGGGGTATCTACAGCTGAGACTCTTAACATAAAGGAAGAAATTTTATGTTTTGGACACTATCCCTTATTCCCAGAAGAAGCAAAGCACCTTTCTAGGAAAGTAATTGCTGTGTCCTGGGTTCAGAAATAGCCTGTCATGAACTACATCTCATGAAATATTCCCCAAAATTAAAAAAAATAAAACATCAGTGATGGCAATTTCTCTGATAGCCTGTAAGACTTATGATCTTGATATCTCCCGACATGCCTGCACGAGATACAATGTAAGCCTCATCCTCAATGTAAGCCTTACACTCAGTGTAATCTCTTCTGAACACCCATTGTACAATGCTCACAAATAGCCTCTCCTATTTCTCCCTTTACACCTTGATCAGAATCATACCATCACAGTCTCAAATATAACAGGGACCCCAGAGTTTACTTAGCCCAACAGTTTTGTGATAGATCCCCTTCCAGAAGACTAGCAACACAGGCCCATGCAGAATCATATTCATTACCTGAATAAGGCTTTACTGATGGACTCTGGAAATATTTTGCTCCTTTGATAATAAGAGTAAAGAATTTAGAGCTGCCAGAGATCCTGGAGGTAACTGATTTACAGATGAAAAAAAACTGATGCCCAGGAAAATAAAATGATTGCATTTAGACCATATGAAGCAAATTAAATAGATTTTTTTGTCTGCAAAGCTGATACTCCTCTTACTACCATTTGCTGCCCTTGAGAGAAGGGCCCAGGTACAATTCCTGGCCTAAGAAGGAAATTTCACCTCTATTAATCCCCACTGCATAAGTTTTTTCCTTTCAGGAATCATCATAATTATAAGGTACATCAGAAGTTATTAACCATAAGAGATGTCAGTGAACACTTTAATATATGGGGTAAAATTGAGCAACGAGGGAGAAGGAATCTAAACCCTGGGTTCTCCTGAAGTCACTGGTAGGGAGTTCAGATTATCTCAGTACTGTCACTGATCATGGGTATCCCATGTGGCCTGGAGAATAAATGGATGGAAGAACGAATAAATGAAGATGAAATTTATTACTCACTGTGTTACAGACTGGTGACACAAATTTCAAAACAGAGACAGTCTTAAGGATGTCCATTATCACCACTATTCAATATGGTACTAGAAATGTTAGCTGTAGCAATTAGACAAGATAAAGAAATTGAAGGAATAAGAATAGGCAAAAAAGAAACTAAGTTATCACTCTTTGCAGATGATATAATGATATATTTAGAGAATCCCAAGACTCAAGTAAAAACTACTTGAAATAATAAACAACTTTGGCAAAGTTGCAGGTTACAAAATAAACCCGCAGAAATCTATTGCATTCCTACATATTAGCAACAAAGTCCAACAGCAAGAGAAAGAAAGAGAAATCTCATTTAAATCTAGGGTGGACAGTATAAAATACTTGGGTGTGTACCTGCCAAAACAAACCCAGGGACCATATGAACACAATTACAAGAAACTCATTGCACAAATAAAGTCAGATGGAAGTAAGTGGAAAAACATCAGTTGCTCATGGGTAGGCTGAGGTAATATAATAAAAATGACATTCTACCTACATTGATTTACTTATTTTGTGCCATACCAATTAAACTAGCAGATAATTCTTTTCTAGAGCTGCATAAAATAATATCAAAATTCATCTCTAAGAATAAAATGTTCAGAATATCAAAGGGACTAATGAAAAGAAATGCTAGGAAAGGTGGCCTAGCACTACCAGATCTCAAATTGTACTATAAAGCAGGAATTACGAAGACCATTTGGTACTGGCTAAGAAACAGAAGGGTAAACAAGTGGAATAGCCTTGGCACTCAAGACACAGTAGAAAAGGAATATAGTAACCTCCTGTTTGATAAACCCAAGGATCCCAGCTTCTAGGATAAGAACTCACTGTTCGACAAAAATTTTAGGGAAAACTGGATAACATTGTGGCAGAAACTAGGCATAGACCCATGCCTGACATCCTACACAAGAATAAAGTGCAAATGGGCATACGATCTAGGTAAAAAGTTTCATACCATGGACAAATGAGAGGAGCAAGAAATGGTGGATTTATCAGATCTATGGAGGACAAAAGAATTTTTTTACTAAAGAAGAGATAGAATTATGAAATGCAAGAGGGATAATTTGGAAAACTGGAAAGTTTTTGCACAACCAAACCCAATGCAACCAAAATTTAGAGGAGGTAGTAAACTGGGAAAAATTTTTCCAGCTGATCTCGGAGATAAAGGCCTCATTTCTAGACTATACAGAGAACTGACTCAAATGTACAACTATACAAGTCACTCCCCAATTGATAAATCATCAAAGAATATGAACAGGCAATTTTCAGAGGAAGAAATTAAAGATATCTATAATTATATGAAAAAATGCTCTTAATCACTTTTGATTAGAGAGATACAAATCAAAACAACTCTGAGGTACCACATCACACCTATAAGATTGGCAAACATGACAGAACAGGAAAATGATAAGTGTTGGAGCGGATGAGGGAGAGTTGGAACACTAATTCATTGTTGGTTGAGCTGTGAACTCATCCAACCACTCTGGAGAGTGGTTTGAAACTATGCTCAAAGGGCCACAAAAGTGTGCATACCCTTTGACCCAGAAATATCATTACTAGGACTGTATCCCCAAGAGATCATAAAAATGGGAAAGGGTCCCACATGTACAAAAATATTTATAGCAACACTCTTTGTAGTGGCCAAAAACTGGAAATCAAGGGGATGCCAATCAATTGGGGAATGGCTGAATAAATTATGGTATATGAATGTAATAAAGTACTATTGCACCATATGAAATGATGAACAAGAAGACGTCAGAGAGTCCCAGAAGAACTTAAATGATCTGATGCTGAGCGAAAGGAGTAGAATCAGGAGAACTTTGTGCACAACAACGACCACAGTATGCGAAAGTTTTTCTGGTAGACTTGGAACTTTGTTGTAATGCAAGAACTTAAAAAAAAAATTCCCAATGGTTTTCTAAGGCAAAATGCCTTCCAAATTCAGAGAAAAAACTATGGAATTCATTTGTGGAATGTAGCAGATCATGTTTGTGTGTGTGTGTGTTGTGTTTTGATTTGTTATATGATTTCTTCCATTTCTTTTAGTTCGTTTACACAGCCTGACTATAGTGAAAACGTATTCAATAGAAAAGAATATGTAGATCTTATATAGAATTGTATGCTATCTTGGGGAGGGAGGGGGATGGAGAACATACGTGTTGGGGGAGGTAAAAATCTTAGTTTTATGGTAGTGATTGTAGAACATTAAAAAATAAAAATTAAAAAAAAATAGAGACAGTCTTTCCTCTTGAGAAGCTTCTATTTTGGTACAGGGACAAGCCATTGAAGTGGGTGGGGCCCGGAAAGTATATTTGATTATGGAAAATTAAAGAGATGATAAGTAAGGGACTAGATTGATTCATCTATACAGAAGTAATGACAAAATTCATTTGACTGTAGTTTCAGAACTCAATAGTAAACTGGAAATAAGTACCCAAGAAAGTCAAGCATGGCTGGCAGTGAGCTTAAGTACACTGGGTGCCTAAGTCCATCTCCAGTCAGGAGAGCTGGGCTCCAGTGTGGCAGTTAAAGTGTGAAGTGGCTAAGTCCTCTTCCATGACTTCTGGGAGACCAATTACTGAAGCAAGTGGTTTTCAGTGACCAAGTACAGTTGAGCCTGAGTAAGAGAGATGGTAAAAGACGGTATGAAGTGATGCAAAGGCCTGATTCCTATCCATATAAAACAAAAGACACTCCTATTAGATTCATTTGGAACCAATAGTGGAGTCCAAGTTCTCCATGGTGTAGAGGGCCTCAGTGATTGGGATCATAGTGAAGACTTGCAACAAGTGACAACCAAGAATAATTTTCCCTGGAAAGTTGAGTATAATCCACACAAAACACATGACCATCTCACCAAGAAGTTATGTTATGAACAACTTCCCATTGGGGAGTTGTAGGAGAAGAATATCTCTTCTTCCTGCCTCCATGTCCACATTGCCAATGCTAACATTAGCACTGCCCATCATGGCACTGATGATGTCTATGATTACAATGGTGTATAAGAGCAGTCATGACCCGTAAAAAAATTGTTTTTAAATAAAAATTTATTTATTCAACTTTTTACATTCATTTTCACAAAATTTTGGGTTCCTAATTTTCTCCCCTTTTATCCCTTCCCCCCATACCCCAAGCAATCTAATTTTCCCTATCTCCAATCTACCCTCTCTTCTGTCATCCCTCCCTTCTCTTGCCTCCATCTTCTCTTTTCTTCTGTAGGGCCAGATGACTTTCTATTCCCCATTAACTGTATGTCTTCTTTCCTAGTAGCAACAACAATACTAAACAGTTGTTCCTAAAACTTTGAGTTCCAAATTCTCCCCATCCTTCCCTCCCCAGCCATTCCCTTTGGGAAGGCAGGCAATTCAATATAGGCCATATCTGTGTAGTTTTGCAAATGACTTTCATAATATTCGTGTTGTGTAAGACTAACTGTATTTCCCTCCATTCTAACCTGCCCCCCATTGTTCCCATTCTGTTTTTTGATCCTGTTCCTCCCCGAGTGTTGCCTTCAAATTGCTCCCTCCTCCCATTGCCCTTGCTCCCATCATACCCCCCCTTGCTTATCTCCTTCTCTCCCACTTTACTGTATTGTAAGATAGGTTTTCATACCAAAATGAGTGTGCATTTTATTCCTTCCTTTATTCGAATGTGATGAGGGTAAACTTCTTGTTTTTTTCTTAGCTCTCCTCTTTTTCCCTCCATTAAAAAATCTCCTGCTTGCCTCCTGAATGAGATATAGTTTGCCCCATTCCATTTCACCCTCTTTCCTCCCACTACATTTCTCTCTCACCATTTACCTTCACTTCTTTTAAGATATGGTCCCATCCGGGGGCAGAGCCAAGATGGAGGAGTGAGAGCAGCGACTCACCTAAGCTCTCGGACAAACTCCTCCAGGTACCTCTGAAAGGAGAATCTGACCAAATTTTGGAGGTGTGGAATCGAGAGGGAGACAGACGGTGATGGATTCGGAGCTCAGGTGGGACTGGAAGGTCCACGGAAAGGATCTGTTCCACGGGGGTGAGCCCACAGCGCACAGCGCAGCGTGGCCAGTGAAGCATGGCCAGCGCAGCGGAGCAGAAGAGATCCGAGAAACCTGAGTGGCGGGCGGAACCAGAGGAGCGGCACTGGGGTGGGAGACAAGGCAAACCGAGTCAGTGAGAGCCGCGGAGCGCCAGATTTCAGCGCAGCAGCTCCTGAGACCTTCAGCCCGAAGATCAAACTTCGGTAAGTCACTTACTTGAACTTCCTGGGAGCCAGGATGGCGGAGTGATCAGTCAATGCTCTCTCCTTCCCCCTTGATGACTGTGAAAGAACCATAAAATATCTCCCCAGAAAAATCCCAGATCAGTAGAATTAGAAGAAGGAGACCAATAGTCTCATAACACCTGAGACGAGGAAAATAGCTAAGGGGGATTCCTCATACAGCAGCAGAGGCAAACCTGAAGGATAGAGGACCCAGAGCAGAGAAAATTTGCACTAGGACCCAGGCAAGCCTCACCGCCAAGAGAGGAGACCCAGGAGGGTTGGGAACATGCATTAGCATCTAGGCGTGCCTCAGCTGTCCAGGGGAATCAGAAAGACAATAAGGCAGTTGGGATTACCAGCTCCTGAGCTTGCCTTTGCCTCAATTCAGCTGAGATCTCCTGGGACCAGACCACTCCTCCCCCACACTCAACAAGCTAAACCCAGGGCTGATCAGGGAAACACCAAACAAAAACCTGCTTTTAGCTTTTTCACATATCATCTCAGCAAAAAGTTCTCTAGCTTCTGACTGAAGGAACCAGAAGCCACAACACTCAATCAAAATCATGAACAGGAAAAAGAAGAGGGCCGAAAGAACCATAGAATCTTTCTATGGGGATAAGGACCAAAACACAAACCCCAAAGAGGACACAGCTGAGACTGTACTTCCATCTGAGACTTCAAAAGGGATTATGAACTACTCGCAAGTACAAGCAGCTCTCCTGGAACAGCTGAAGAAGGAAATAGAAGATAAACTGGGCAATGATTTTAAAATTATTAAGAAAGAATTCATTGATGAGAACATCTCCTTGAAAAGGAAAATTGAACAAATGGAAAAAGAAGTTCAAAAATTAACTGGAGAAAATAAATTCCTGAAAGGCCAAATGGAAAATGAAGTACAAAAATTAACTGGAGAAAATGGCTTCTTAAAAGGAAAAATTGGGCAGATGGAAAAAGAGATACAAAAGTTAACAGAAGAAAACAATTTGATGAAGATTAGAATTGGGCAAGTAGAAACTAACGACTCAATGAGACAGCAAGAATCAGTCAAACAAAATCTAAAGAATGAAAAGATAGAAGAAAATGTAAAATATCTAATTGGAAAAACAACTGACCTGGAAAATAGATCCAGAAGAGAAAACTTAAGAATTATTGGCCTGCCAGAAACCCAGGATGGAGAAAACAGCCTGGACAATACCTTCCAGGAAATCATTAAGGAAAACTGCCCAGAAGTACTAGATTCAGAGGGCAAAATAGTCATTGAAAGAATCCACCGTTCCCCTCCTGAAAGGGATCCCAAACTCAAAACCCCAAGAAATATAGTTGCCAAATTCCAGAGCTATCAAGTGAAGGAGAAAATATTACAAGCAGCCAGAAAGAAACAATTTAAATATCAAGGAGATACAATCAGGATTACACAGGACCTTGCAGCTTCTACATTAAAAGATCGAAAGAATTGGAACCCAATATTCCGTAAGGCAAAGGAGCTGGGACTGCAACCAAGGATCAACTACCCAGCAAAGTTCAGCATAACATTTCAGGCAAGGAGAAAGTCATTCAACGAAGTAAGAGACTTCCAGTTTCCTGACCAAAACGCCAGAACTTAATAGAAAATTCGATCTTCAAATGCAGGTCTCAAGAGAATCATAAAAAGGTAAACAGTGGGGGGTGGGAACAACTTGCTACTCAATGAGGGCAAGTTGTTCACCTTCCTATAAGGGAAGATGATATCTGTTTATCTTGAGAACTGTGCGTCTATTAAGAAATATAAAAGGGATAAGCATAGGGGGAACGGGTATAAAGTAAATGATATCATGATAAAAAATGTGATTTAAATATGAGAAGGGAGTGTAATAGGAGGCGTGAAAAGGAGGAAGCAGAAAATGGCAAATTATATCACAAGAAGAAGTACAAAATCATAGTAGAGGGAAAGAGGGGAGGGAGATGAGCATTGTGTGAGAGGTACTCTCATCGGATTTGTTTAAAGGACAGAACAATAAACTTAAGTAGAAAAGCCTAACTAGCTCTATAAGCAGTGGGAGGGGAAGGGGGAAGAAAGAGGAGGGAGGCAAAAGGGAGGGAAGAAGCAACAAGAGTAAAGGGGAGTTAAAGGGAGGGGGGTTAAAAGAAAGAGGGGAAGGCGGCAAGAGGAGGTGGTGAAAAGTGAATACTAGTGAGGAGGGGAAGGGAGACAGCAGAGCTAAAAGCACAAATGGTGGGAAAGAAGATGGAGGGAAATACACAGATTGTAATCATAACTGTGAATGTGAATGGAATGAATTCTCCCATAAAACGGAGACGGATAGCAGAATGGATTAAAAGCCATAATCCAACAATATGCTGCTTACAAGAAACACATTTGAAATGGGGGGATACACATAGGATAAAGGTTAAAGGATGGAGCAGAATATATTGTGCTTCAGCTGATGTAAGAAAGGCAGGAGTAGCAATCCTAATCTCAGACAAAGCAAAAGCAGAAATAGATCTAATCAAAAGGGATAAGGATGGAAACTATACCCTGCTAAAAGGCACCATAGACAATGAAGCAATATCATTACTAAACATGTATGCTCCAAGTGGTATAGTATCCAGATTCTTAGAGGAGCGATTGAGGGAGTTGAAGGAAGAAATTGACAGCAAAACTATACTAGTGGGGGACCTCAACCTCCCTCTTTCTGAACTTGATAAATCTAACCTCAAAATAAACAAGAAAGAGGTTAAGGAGGTAAATAAAACTCTAGATAAGGTAGATATGATAGATCTTTGGAGAAAATTGAATGGGAATAGAAAGGAATATACCTTTTTCTCAGCAGTACATCGAACATTTACAAAAATTGACCATGTACTAGGACGTAAAAATCTCAAAATCCAGTGCAGAAAGGCAGAGATAATCAGTGCATCCTTCTCAGATCATAATGCAATAAAAATTATATGTAATAAAAGGCCATGGAAAGATAAAGCAAAAATCAGTTGGAAACTAAATAATTTAATCCTAAAGAAGGAATGGGTTAAAGAAGAAATCATAGGAACAATCAACAACTTCATTCAAGAGAATGACAATAATGAGACAACCTACCAAATCTTATGGGATACTGCAAAAGCAGTTCTTAGGGGAAGTTATATATCTTTGAATGCTTACATAAATAAAATAGAGAAAGAGGAGATCAGTGACTTGGGTGTGCAGCTGAAAAAGCTAGAAAAAGAACAAATTGAAAATCCCCAAGAAAATACCAAATTAGAAATACTGAAAACCAAAGGAGAGATTAATAAAATTGAAATTAAGAAAACTATTGAATTAATAAATAAAACCAATAGTTGGTTTTATGAAAAAACTAATAAAATTGATAAACCTTTGGTCAATTTGATTAAAAAAAGAAAGAAGAAAATCATATTACTAATATTAAAAATGAAAGGGGTGAACTCACCTCCAATGAGGAGGAAATTAAAACAATAATTAGAAATTATTTTGCCCAACTTTATGCCCACAAATTCGATAATATAAATGAGATGGATGAATATTTTAAAAAATAAAAATTGCCCAGATTAACAGAAGAGGAATATTGAATTCTTAAACAACCCCATCTCAGAAAAAGAAATTGAACAAGCCATCAATGAACTCCCTAGGAAAAAATCTCCAGGACCAGATGGATTCACAAGTGAATTCTATCAAACCTTTAAAGAACAGTTAATTCCAATACTATATAGACTATTTGGGAAAATTGGGGAAGAAGGAGTACTCCCAAATTCTTTCTATGATACAAATATGGTTTTGATACCCAAGCCAGGAAGAGACAAAACAGAAAAAGAAAATTATAGACCAATTTCTCTAATGAATATAGATGCAAAAATTTTCAACAAGATTTTAGCAAAACGAATAAAGCATCTTATCAAGAGAATAATACATTATGATCAGGTAGGTTTCATACCAGGAATGCAGGGCTGGTTCAATATTAGGAAAACTATTAGCATTATCAATCATATCAACAACAAAACCAACAAAAACCACATGATTATCTCAATTGATGCAGAAAAAGCTTTCGACAAAATACAACACCCATTCCTATTAAAAACGCTGGAAAACATAGGAATAAAGGGAACTTTCCATAAAATAATAAGCAGTATCTACCTAAAACCTGCAGCAAGCATTATATGCAATGGAGATAAGCTAGAGGCATTTCCAATAAGGTCAGGGGTGAAACAAGGATGCCCATTATCACCATTATTATTCAATATGGTACTAGAAATGTTAGCGGTAGCAATTAGACAAGATAAAGAAATTGAAGGAATAAAAATAGCCAAAGAAGAAACTAAGTTATTACTCTTTGCAGATGATATGATGATATATTTAGAGAATCCCAGAGATTCAAGTAATAAACTATTTGAAATAATAAACAACTTTGGCAAAGTTGCAGGTTACAAAATAAACCCACACAAATCTTCTGCATTCCTATATATTAGCAACAAAGTCCAACAGCAAGAGATAGAAAGAGAAATCCCATTTAAAGCTAGAGTAGACACTATAAAATACTTAGGAGTTTACCTGCCAAAACAAACCCAGGGATTATATGAACACAATTACAAGACACTTTTTGCACAAATAAAGTCAGATTTAAGTAAGTGGAAAAACATCAGTTGTTCATGGGTAGGCAGAGCTAATATAATAAAAATGACAATTCTACCTAAATTAATCTACTTATTTAGCGCCATACCAATTAAACTAGCAGATAATTATTTTCTAGAGCTGGATAAAATCATATCAAAATTCATTTGGAAAAACAAAAGGTCCAGAATATCAAAGGGACTAATGAAAAGAAATGCTTGGGAAGGTGGCCTAGCGCTACCAGACCTCAAATTGTATTATAAAGCAGCAATTATCAAAACCACTTGGTATTGGCTAAGAAACAGAGGGGTAGACAAATGGAATAGGCTTGGCACTCAAGACACAGTAGGCAAGGAATATAGCAACCTCCTGTTTGATAAACCCAAAGATCCCAGCTTCTGGGATAAGAACTCATTGTTCGACAAAAATTGCTGGGAAAACTGGTTAACTGTGTGGCGGAAATTAGGCATAGACCCATGCCTGACACCATACACAAGAATAAAGTCCAAATGGGTACATGATTTAGGTATAAAGATTGATACCATGAATAAACTGGAGAAGCAAGGTATAGTGTATTTATCAGATTTATGGAGAGGGGAAGAATTTTTTTCTAAAGAAACGATAGAAAGCATTATGAAATGCAAGATGGATAATTTTGATTACTTTAAACTGAAAAGTTTTTGCACAACCAAACCCAATGCAACCAAAATTCGGAGGGATGTAGTAAACTGGGAAAAAAATTTTACAGCTAAGCTCGGGGATAAAGGCCTCATTTCTAGAATATATAGAGAACTGACTCAAATATATAACCATACAAGTCATTCCCCAATTGATAAATGGTCAAAGGATATGAACAAGCAATTTTCAGGGGAAGAAATCAAAGATATCTATAATCATATGAAAAAGTGCTCTAAATCACTATTGATTAGAGAGATGCAAATCAAAACAACTCTGAGGTACCACATCACACCTGTAAGATTGGCAAACATGACAGAACAAGAAAATGATAAATGCTGGAGAGGATGTGGGAGAGTTGGAACACTAATTCATTGTTGGTGGAGCTGTGAGATCATCCAACCCTTCTGGAGAACGGTTTGGAACTATGCCCAAAGGGCTACAAAAATGTGCATACCCTTTGACCCAGAAATATCGCTACTACGATTGTATCCCCAAGAGATTATAAAAACGGGAAAGGGTCCCACGTGTACAAAAATATTTATAGCAGCACTCTTTGTGGTACCCAAAAACTGGAAGTCAAGGGGATGCCCATCAATTGGGGAATGGCTGAATAAATTATGGTATATGAATGTAATGGAGTACTATTGTGCCATAAGAAATGATGAGCAAGAAGACTTCAGGGAGGCCTGGAAGGACTTATATGATCTGATGCTGAGCGAAAGGAGCAGAACCAGGAGAACTTTGTGCACAGCAACGACCACAGTGTGCGAGAGTTTTTTCTGGTAGACTTTGAACTTTGTAATAACACAAGAACTTACTGAGAAAAAAAAAAATTCTAATGTCGGTCTTCTAAGGCAAAATGCCTTCCAGAGAAAGAAAGGTGGAAGTCATTTGCAGAATGTAGCAGATCATGTTTGTGTGTGGGTGGGTTTCAGTGTATCATGTGTTGATTTGTTATATGATTTCTTCCATATATTTTAGTTCGACTACGTAGCATGAATATAGTGAAAATGTGCTCAATAGGAAAGTATATGTAGAACCTAAACAGAATTGTATGCTGTCATGGGGAGGGAGGGGGGTATTGTGGGAAGGGTGGGGGGGCTAAAATCTTAACTTTAAGGAAATGATTGTAAAACATTAATAAATAAATAAATGAAAAAGAAAAAAAAGATATTGTCCCATCCTATTCAATTCACTCTGTGCTCTCTCTCTCTCTCTGTATGTGCATGCATATGTGTATGTCTGTGTGTGTGCACATGTGAACATGTGTGTGTCTGTGTATGTGTGTGTGTGGTCCCACCAACTACCCTGGTACAGAAAAATTTTAAGAGTTACAAATATTGTCTTTTCATGTAGGAATATAAACAGGTCACTTTTGGTAAGTCCCTTATGACTACTCTTTACTGTTTACTTTTTCATACTTCTCCTTCTTGTGTTTGAAAGTCAAATTTTCTTTTCAGCTCTGGTCTTTTCATCAAGAATGCTTGAAAGTCCTCTGTTTCATTGAAAGACCATATTTTCCCCTGAAGTATTATACTCAGTTTAGCTGGGTAGGTGATTCTTGGTTTGAGTCCTAGTTCCTTTGACTTCTGGAATATCCTATTACATGCCCTTCAATCCCTTAATGTAGAAACTGCTAGATCTTGAGTTATCCTGATTGTATTTCCACAATACTGGAACTGTTTCTTTCTAGCTGCTTGCAATATTTTCTCCTTGACCTGGGAATTCTGGAATTTGGCCACAATGTTCCTAGGAGTTACTCTTTTTGGATCTCTTTCAGGTGGTGATTGATGGATTCTTTCAATACTTATTTTGCCCTCTGGTTGTAGAATATCAGGGCAGTTTTCCTCGATAATTTCATGGAAGATGATGTTTAGGCTCTTTTTTTGATCGTGACTTTCAGGTAGTCCCATAATTTTTAAATTGTCTCTCCTGGATCTATTTTCCAGGTCAGGTGTTTTTCCCATGAGATATTTCACATTCTCTTCCATTTTTTCATTCTTCTGGTCTTGTTTGGTGATTTCTTGGTTTCTCAGAAAGTCATTAGACTCCATCTGTTCCATTTTAATTTTGAGAGAACTATTTTCTTCAGTGAGTTTTTGAACCTCTTTTTCCATTTGGCTAATTCTGCTTTTGAAAGCGTTCTTCTCCTCATTGGCTTTTTGAACCTCTTTTGCCAATTGAGTGATCCTATTTTTCAAGGTGTTATTTTCTTCAGCATTTTTTTGGGTCTCCTTTAGCAAGGTATTGACCCGTTTTTCATGCTTTTCTTTCATCTCTCTCATTTCTCTTCCCAGTTTTTCCTCCACCTGTCTAACATGATTTTCAAAATCCTTTTTGAGCTCTTCCATGGCCTGAGCCCACCAGACATCCACCTGGGATGTCTGGTATACAGAGGCCCTGACCTCCAAGTCTTTCCCTGATGGTAAGAACAGTTCCTTGTCATCAGAATTGAAAGGCGGGAACATCTGTACCCCATCAAAGTAGCTGTCTATAGTCTTATTTTTCTTCCCATTTCTGGGCATTTTCCCAGCCAGTTACTTGACTTCTGAGATTCCTGTCCACCCCTGCCTAGATCCGCCCAGCTAGTGCTTGGGGTCTGAGATTCAAATGGGCTTTCTGCGGCAGGCACGGCTGCTATTCAATATGAGCTTAAATTCTGGTGCTCAGGTGGGCGCAGGGCCACCTCCCAGGCTGAGTTCCCTCACGGGGTTTATGCAGAGACCTTAGGTAATGGAGCTCCTGTCTTCTCGGGGAGTCCTGGGCCTCTGCTGCTGCCTCTGCTGCTCCCTATGCTGCTCCCTCTGCCACTTCCTCCCGAAGGGGCCCGAGCCACGGAGACACCCGCTCCCCTCTCAGCCAGCCCAGACGTCTCTCTCACTGACCTGTAACGTCTGTGGGCAGAGGGACCTTCGCGGCCACCAGAGATTCCTTCCCTGAAGCTTGCTCGGATCTGCTCCTCTGGGGCAGTGCAGCCAGGGCAGCAGAGGGGTGGACTCTGCTGTCCTGAGTGAAACAGACCCCTGGGGATGGATCTCCAGGGCTCTCTGGAACAGAAATCTTTTTCCACTGTGTTTCTGCGGGCCTTGCAGTGCTCCAGAATTTGTGGGGAGTTCTTCTTGCATGAAATATATGGGCTGTGGTTTCAGAGGTAGCATACATGAGTCTTTCTACTCCGCCATCTTGACTCCACCCCCTACTCTTGGCTCCACCCCCTGAGACCCGTAACAATTTTGCACATCACATGTAAATTCCTCTCTGTTCTTTTCTAGAAGGAAGCCGTCTAGTTTCCCCAGAACTAAACATCTCACTATCTGTCTTTCAGGTATCCCCAACAAGTGCCCAGGTTCTTTTCAATTAATACGTATAAATTTTCAAACATTCTTGTCAGAATTAACCTCAATACCAGTGTTCCCATTCAGCAGAAATTTGTAAAGCCCAAAAGTTAACAGTTCAGGATCCTAATGATTAAATAAATTGTGGGAAGAGATCTAGAGAAAGCACCCTTGTGCACACTGAAGGGAGGGCCTGTGGAGGATTTAGAGGGAGGCATAGATCAGAGTCACAGTATGAAAAGGCATGGAAGGGCTACAATCATTGCCACTGGAAGAAGTACTCATATCCAGGAGATCAAGAGAAAAGCCCCACATAAAAAGAGGCAGAGCTTTTGGAGAAGATGAGGAAAGGTCAAAATTAGTCACAGTCTGAGAAATTATAGAAAGGTTGGAACTGTTACTCCTAGAAGGAGTACTTATATGCAGGAGATCACTGAGTCATCATAGTATCACCATCTTGGAAAGACAACAGGAACATGAGTATACTCTGGGGAATGGCCCGGCTGGAGGGAATCCTTGACACACAGGAAAGAGAGAGAATCTAACCACAGACTATCAGAAAGAGAGAGAACTTTAGAGTTCTGCAAATGATCCAAATAGCAGACGTAGAGGTGCAAAAGAGAGTCTGGCAATCTCTCCATTCGGTGGAGGGGACACTAAGTCCAAGGAAAGGAAAGGATATCACCCAAGATGATTCAATTTAGTGTCCAAAGCTGGATTTAGAATTCAGGTATTCTAACTACAAGTCCAAGTTTGGAGAGTTTCATTTTGAGTTCCTTCGTCCTGCTACATGCATGACACCAGTCATCTTTAATTCTCAGTACTACCTAACTGTGCCTCATCTGCTTCACATCTCTGCTCTTATGGTCCCCATATTTCATTGATGAGTTCTTCCTGTAACTTCCATTTGTGGAGAAGTATTCTCTAGAATGAGCCATTATGCCCCTTCCCAAGTATTTCCTCCCCAAATACCATTCAGTTTTCAAGCTCCTTTAGGTGCAATCTATCTCCATTAGAATTTAAGATTCTTTCTTATAGTCCCTATCTTTCTGTTTAGATTTGTATCTCCAGAACTTAGCACATAGTGAACACTTAACAGACCTTTTTGAGTGACAGACACAATGAGTGATAAAAGAAGTAGTGGCAGAAAAAGAAGGGAATGGGATTAAAATATTATATTGGCCTTAGAAAGGAAACTCACATTATACTTTAAACCCAGATGATCTTGCACTGTTACCTCCGTTGTTTGGGCAGAAGTTTTCCTGGAAAGTCAGATTTAGAGGATTCATCTTTAAGAATTTAGTTCATTGCAACAAATGTTTTAGGTATTCCCTGTTTGGAAAGTCCAAGGATAGATTAAAGAAATAATCAAAACATTTACTTTAGCATTGTGTTTGCCCTATACCAACTATGTTCAGCACTTTATAATCATGTGATTATAACGACAATAACCCTGGGAAATGGTTGTTACTATTATTCCCTCAGAGAATAGTAAATTGAGGTAAATGGACATAAGATAAGTTGCTTGGAGTCGTACAATGATAAATTTCTTAGTACTAAATAACACTTTAAAAAATTAGCCTTTGATTTACCATAATTATCTTCACTGGAGAACACATTCAGACCACATTCTGGTTCCTTCAGGATAAATTTCAAACCAGATCAAATCCTTATTTTTAATTGCTAATGATAACATTTTAATTTCAGTTTGTCCAAGGTCTATTTATTCTTAGCACTTCCAAAGAAGAAAAAGATGATTATTTATAAATTCATATATTCCCCTTTCACTTTTTCTAAGATATGTGGTGTTTTTTCCTCCATTTGCCCAAAGAGCTGGATCAATTCTCAATACCCTGCCTCCATTACCTAACTTGGAAACTTTTCAGACAAGAAGCTGACCTAAGTATTTAGCTTCCAATTCCCAATACAGGCATGTAATTATATACATGTACATCTCTCTCTCTCTCTCTCTCTCTCTCTCTCTCTCTCTCTCTCTCTCTCTCTCCATATATATATATGTATATATATATGTATATATATACATATACATATATACACACATATGCATACACATATATGCCTATGCACATACATAAATATACGTGTGTATATATACATATATATGTGAACACACATATATAAAATACAGTTTTTAAAATAGTTTGAATTACAGCTGTTATCATTCGTTTAACTTTAAGTGTACTGGGCTAAAACACTATGAGATTCTGAGACCTAAGGTAGTTGATTTAATGCTACCAAGGCATGGGGTGCAGCTAGGTGGTGTAGTGGATAGAGCACCAGTGCAGGTGTCAGGAGGACCTGAGTTCAAATCTCACCTCAGACACTTGACACTCACTAGCTGTGTGATCTTGGGCAAGTCAATTAACCCCATTTGCCTCATCTTGGGTCATCTCCAGTCATCCTTATGAATATCTGGTCACTGGATTCAGATGGCTATGGAAGAAAAGTGAGGCTGGTGACCTGCACAGCCCTCACTCACTCAAAACAAAGTTAACTGCAAGTCACATCATTATTTCTCTGGTGGCGTGGTCTTCTTCAGCAACGAAGGACGAGCACACACAGTATGGCGGTGGGGCCCATGCTGAACTGCACTTTTCTCCCAGCCTGTTTGTGATTCACCTTTCCTATTTACCTTCCAGATTGCTTCGGCTCAAAATCTGCTTCAATCTGTCATCTTGTGGTTTCTGCTGCTGCAGAATTTGTTTAGAATCGTTTTTACAGGTTTGGGTTTTTTTTTTTTTTTGAGGGATTTGGGGGGAGATCTCAAGTTGGTCCCTGTTTCTGCTATTCTAGCTTGGCTCCAACCGTTTCTAGTTCTTAAATAAAGTGAAACCACTTCACTTTGACCTTAGATCTTAACATACTCACACACCAACTCAATTATCAATTTGCCATGGACACAAATCCTCAATGCCACTGACTTTTATTTTTATTTTCCTTTAGAACATCTTTACTTTAATCTCATAGCAATTAAATTCATAAACTAAAATAATTATAGAAACCCTTTTCTGTACAATATTTCTAGTGCAATTAATGTTAGGCATTTTTCTCCATAGGCAGCACAAATCAAACAGCAGAGGTAAATGCTTAATAGCTAACAAGTTCCCTGACTTAGGTAGTATTATAAAAAAAATAATAATGTAATAAGAACAAATGTCATTTAAAATGAGACTGTAATAAAATTATCACATGTGGATGTGTTTTCCAAATAGAATTATATGGACCTTGAATCTGTAACTTAAATTAGCATTACATGTTACAGAAGAACTATTTATTCCAGGCATTTCATATTAGGGAATTCACTATTTCTAGCTGGTCCACTACTAAAGATTTTAAAAGTGACAGTATATAAATTACTTTTATTATCACACATAGGAAAATTTACTCGTTTAAAACTAGCTTTAGGATGCAATTATAATCAAAAACTTTGGAGTGTCCCTCCCAAAAAACCTCCCTAAAAAAGTATTGTCATGTGTCTTTAAGTCGCTCGTTGTTTTAATTAATCTCACTTGAGATGGGAGACATGCTCCTAAGAATCAAAGGTAACTTTCCCTCATCAGTCCTTGCAGGCTATGACTGTGTTAGCAGCCTATTCGTGATCAAGTAATATGTCTCCAGCTGTTTAGATGTGACATGACTTGTGTGAAAAGTGTTTTGTCCTTTTGTTTCTATATAACCTCAGTGCTTGTCTTGGCAAGGTAATTCCCAAGTATTTTTTTAAAAAAATATAAATGCAGAATTTAAAACAAAAAGTATTTCATTTTCCCAACAATTACATATCAAGAAAATTGTTAGCATTCATTTTCACAAGATTTAGAGTTATACATTTTTGTCCATCTCTTCCGTCCTTCCCTCTTCTAAACATGCTAGGCAGTTTGATGTACTTTATATTATGTAAGACATATTTCCATATTAACCGCGGTTATGGAAGAAGAAACCAATAAAAAGAAAAAACCATGAAAAAGAATAAAGTGAAAAAATATACTTCAATGTGTATTCAGAGTCCATTGGTTCTTTATATGGATATGGATGGCGTTTTCTTTCAAGTGTGCTTTGTCCTTCGATTATTGTGTTGCTGTGAAAGTCTGAGTTATTCGCAGTTCATCCTCACATGATGTTGCTGATGTTGTGTGCAGTGTTTTCCTGGTTCTGTTTATTTTACTTTGTATCAGTCCATACAAATCTTTCCAGGTTTTCCTAAAATGTACTTTTTCATATTTTCTTATTGCACGATAATATTCCATTACATTCATATACCGTGGCTCGTTTAGTCATTCGCAAATTGATGTTCATCCCCTGAGTTTCAAATATTTTGGTACCACAAGTAGGGTTGCTATAAATATTTTTCACAGTAGGTCCTGTTGCCTTTTTTATGATCTCTTTTGGTTACAGAGCTAGTAGTGGTGTTGTTGGATAAAAGAATATGCACAGTTTGGTTGCCCCTCGAGCATTGTTCCAGATTGCTCTCCAGAAGGGTTGGATGATTTCTCAACTCCACAAACAGTACATTGATTTCCCAATTTTCCCACATCCTCTCCAATATTTGTTCTTTTGTTCTTTTTATATCATATTAGCCCATCCGTTGGCATAAGGTTGTATTTCAGAGTTATTTTAATTTGCAAATCTCTAATCAATAGTGATTTAGAGCACTTTTTATATGCCTATAGATATCTCTGATTTCTTCATCTGAAAATATCCTTTTCATATCCTTTGACTCTTTATCAGTTGGGGAATGACTTGTATTATCATAAATCTGACTCAGTTTTCTATATATTTGAGAAATGAGACCTTTGTCAGAGACATGATGTAAATACTATTTCTTAGTTTTTGCTTTCCTTCTAATCTTGGTTGAATTGGTTTTGTTTGTACAAGTCTTTTTCCATTTAATATGATTAAAATATCTCCTGGATATTTCATAATACTCCTTATCTCTTCTTTGGTCATGAATTCTTCCCTGTCCCATAGATATGACAGGAAGACTATTCCTTGCTCTTCTAAATTGATTGCTTCATTGTCTATGGTATCATTGAACAAGATAGAGTTTTCTTCACTTTCTCTTTTAGATAAAACTATTTTTTTTGCTTTTACTTTGTCTGAGATTAGGATTGATATGTCTGTTTTCTTTTTTAAACTTCAATTGAAGCATAATAAATTCCTTTCCAGCCCCATATCTTTCCTTTGTGTGTGTCTCTCAGCTCCAGTAGTTTTTCTGGTAAGCAACATATTATAGGATTCTGTTTTTTGATACACTCAGCTACATTTTTGTTTTATAGGAGAGTTCATCCCATTCACATTCATAGTTATGATTTCTGCTTGTGTAATTCCCTCAACCCTATTCTTCCTCCTATTTTTCCTCTCTTTCTTTTCAGTCTTTCCCATTTCACTAGTGTTTTGCTTTTGTCTACCATCTCCACCTGTCTGCCCTCCCTTTTGTCAGTCCCCAACTTCCCTTCATTTGATATCCTCTCCTTTTACCTCTCTGCTGGATAAGATAGATTCATATATTCATCTGATTGTGTACATTTTTTCCTCTTTGATCCAATACTGATGAGAATAAGGGTCAAGCAATGCCCATTGCCCCTCCTCCATTCTTTCCCCTCCACTATAATAGGTCTTCCTCACCTCTTCACGCGAGATAATTTACCCCATTCCATCTCTCAATTTCTCCTACAGCCACTGTATTCCTCTTTTTTCACCTCTTATTTTTTATGTCATTAGTTCAAGTACACCTTATAAGCATACCCTCTATCTCTGTATATTCCATTTTATCTGTACTTTTAATGATACAGTTTTTACTAGTTCCAAGTATCATCTTCCCATGAATGAATGAAAACAGTTTTTATTCTAGGAGGGATTTCATTATATCCCTTATAGTTCCTTTTTATTTTTACTTGTTTTTGCTTCTCTTGGGTCTTGATATTGGAGATCAATTTTTTAATTTAATTGTTATCACCTCCGTTTGAAGGCTTGAAATCTTTCTATTCCATTGAATGATAATTTTTCCCTATTGTATTATGCGTAACTTTTTTCCAGGTAAGTGATTCTTGGTTGTAGTTCTAGCTCCTCTGCCCTCCAGAACAGCTTCCAGGTTCTTTGTGATCCTCATTCAGACTTCCAGATATTTTATTTGTTTCCTTTTGACCACTCGGAGTATTTTTTCCTTGACTGTATTGTTCTAAAACTTGGCTAAAATATTCCTTGGAGTTTTTATTTTAGGACTTCTTTCCTAAGGTGATCAGAGGATTCTTTCAATGCCCATTTTTGCCTTCTGGTTCCAGGACACCAGAAGAATTTTCCTTGATGATTTCTTGCAAGATGTTTTCCAGGTCCTCCTTGTGATTATAGCTTTCAGGCAGTCCAATGATTCTGATATTGTCTCTTGGGGATCTATTTTCCAGTTCAGTTGTTTTTTCCATGAGGTATTTTACATTTTCCTCAATTTTTTTCATTCTTTTGAGCTTATCTGATTGATTCATGATGACTCATAGTCATTAGATTTTTACTTACCCAAGTCTAACTTTTACGGAGGATTTCCTCAGCTAACTTTTGTACTTCCTTTTCTGTTTGGCCAATTGTATACTTCAAGGAGTTTTATTCTTCAGTAGATTTTTGTATCTCATTTTCTACTTGGTCAATTCTACTTTTTAAGCAGTTTCTGAAGCTATTGTCTTCTTCTCCCTAACTCTCTTGCATGACACTAGTTTCTTTTCCCCATTTTTCTTTTACCTCTCTGATATGATTTTAAGTTATTTTTTGAGCTCTTCCATGAGTTGTTTCTTGACCTGAGAGGATTTCCCATTTTTCTTTGAGGTTTTTGCATAACTACTTTGACTTTGTTATTCTCTTCGTCTTCTATGTCACAATAATAATGTTTGATGGTCATATTCTTTTTTATTGTTTTTTGCTCATCTTTTGTGGTGGACATTTTCCCATTTCTTTTAAATTCGATCTCTGCTCCCAGAGTGGAAGGAGCTCTGCTTCAGGTTTCTTGTGCCAGTGGCTACATGCCTTGGCTGTCTACCTGGTGCTGTGCTGATGTGTCGCTGTGGTCCATGGGGACACTAATTTTTTGACCCTAGGTGCTGTGTGCTTGGTTCGTAGAGCAGAATACATTTTTTTAATGAGAGCATGATGGGTGTCTTATGTCAGTATCTCTCAAGCCATGCAATAAATCCCCAAGTTCTTAACAGAAACCTTGAGAGTGTTCTCATACTGCTTCTTCAGACTATGTTATGAGTACTTGCCCTGTGTGATTTCTACATTAGACTTTTAGGCAAGCATGCATTTGGGATTCAAGCAATGCGGCTAGCAAAACAGAGATTTACTCTCTGCAATAGTGTTGGAATCCTTGGCAGTTTAGTTTGCAAAAGGATCTGTGTCCAGTGCCAGGTGATCTTCAGAATCTTCCTAAGACAATTCAAATGGAAATGACTCAATTTCCTGGCATGGTGTGGGTATACTATCCAGATTCCACAGGCATACAACAATAAAGTCAGTACCATAACAATGTAGACCTTGAATTTGGTAGTCAGTCTAATACCTCTTCTTTCCAACTCTTTCCTTCACAGACTCTCATACACTGAACTGTGTGTGTGTGTCAACCTCATTTCCCTAGAACATATGCTGCCAAGGTAAGTGAACTTATTCAAAGCATTATCCATTTAGTGTAACTGATGTTTGCACATATAAATGGTGTTGTGCTGACTGTTGTAGAACCTGAGTTTTCTTGGTATTAATTGGTAGGCCAAAATACTCGTGTGTGTGTGTGTGTGTGTGTGTGTGTGTGTGATTTTGAAAATTGAGAGGATGCCCAAAAACTGAGGAATGACTGAACAAGTTGTGGCATAAGATTGTGGTGGAATAACATTATGCTATAATAAATGATGAGTAGGTCGTTTTCTGAAAAACTTGGAAAGACTTAGATGAATCAATGCAAAATGAAGTGAGGAGAACCAGAGAAAAAGTGTACACAGTAACAATATTGCATAATGGTCAATGGTGAATGAACATGAAGAATGAGATATCTGTCCTAATCCTCGAACTAATTATAAAAAGCTAAAACATTTTGGTTGAATAAATTAATCAATCCAATGTATACTGGTATAAAAATTCCTTAATCACTTTTAAAGAATCGTTGAGTCTTTGCATCTTTGGATGAAACAGAAGATCCACAAAGTAGATATCCTGATATTGGTTGAGCAGAATAAGTCATAATTTGTGGAGGTATGGGTACCACACAAAAGTTCCAGGCGTTCAGCCATTTAAGTTGTGATTGTATCTTGTGAGGAAGGAGTCCTTAATTGGAATAGATACTAGGTATTGCAAATGAGAGCATTTCCTCATAACTCTTGGTCTCCAACTCCCACGTTGTCTAAAGGATGACACTGAGAACTTCAACTATTCTGAAAATCTAGATTTCCCAGATATTACTCAGTGTACTGGTAGCAGTGTCCAGCAAAACTAGGAGTCACATCTTCAAAACATAACTAGTCAGTTGTATTGTGAGAATCAAGTCCAACTATATAAGTAGAATTAGAAAATGGAGCCAAAAAGAATGCAACAGTAAAGCAATTTTGGTTCATTTATCAACAAAATTGATAAATGTGACAATGCAAAATTAGTGTAGGTTATTCATCAGACTAATTAGTCCAAAAACTAGAAATATAGGGTTGCTCTCTAGAAAAATTCTTGCCTCTGGAATCCATTTATGCATAGTGTGCTTCTGGGTGTTTTCCTCTGGCATCAGGAGCATCACATAACATTTGGGAATAAAAATGCAGCCCACTAACCCAGCACTGGAGATCAGGGTCAAGATGGAGATGATCGCCACAATCGGTAAGACCTTTCCTTTGGTACTTTGATAAATGGCGAGAAAAGAGGTTCAGACACTGCAAAACACTAGCATGCTAAAAGTGATAAAATTGGCTTCCTTGAAGATATCAGGCAGGTTTCTGGCCAGGAAAGCTATAAAATAGCTTTACAGGGTCAGGAGCCAACGATGCCCAGGACACAGTTATGCAAAGGCAGAGCCCTCATTACATCTAATGATTATGTAGCCATATCGAGAGTGTGTGCCTGCCTCTGGAAAGAGTGTATACACTCCCAAATAGATGCTACATATAGTCATTTTAATCCTTGAGATATTGAGAACAACATAGTTGGAGACTCTAGGGTATGTGAGCATCTGAATCTTGCTCCCTGGTCTTATAACATTGAAAGTCAGAACTACTATGATAGTTTTGACCAAAATGGAGGAAAGGGCCACTGCGAACACAACTCCAAATACTATTTGTTGAAGTAGACAGGTGATGATTGTAAGATGGCTTACCAAGAGCAAGGAGCACTGGAAACAGAATGCAAGGGAGATGAGCTAAGAGGATGGCTATTAGATCTCCCTATGGAAGTGTCCAGAAACTTCACAAAAACCCACAGAACCAGAGCTCTGAGTGAAGAGAAGAAAACAACTACAAAGGTCAAAATCATCCCCAAAGCTTCTTTCACATTTAGGAAAGCCATAAAATTGGGGAAGCAGTGATCTCTCTGCTTCTTTAGATATTCATCTTCTGGGAAATTCATACATTGATCTGCATCTGCACGAGAAAAACAAGGGTTCCATGTTGGCATTCAAAGAATTATCCCCATCTCCAGACATAAGAAATAGTCATTAGGGCTACAAAAATTCCATATGTCTCCATGGTATACAAAATCCCCTTTCCTCTTTGCTAAGAGGCAACATCAAGAGTAAATCACATAATACCTTATAATAGTCCCATTGTTCTCATTTCCTTTATCATTGATTACACTTGCATCACATTGATTCTCTGTATTAATTTTACTTAATCCATCATACCTGTTTCTCTCTTTTTCTAATTAATTTATTTTTATATTTCAACATTAATTTCCACTCAATTTTGAGTTCCAAATTTGCTTCCCATATCACTCCTCCCCTCAAACCAAGAAGACATGCATTCTGATTGCTCCTTTCCATAGTCTGCCCTCCCTTCTATCACAGCTCCCAGATCTTATCACTTTCCTCCTTACTGTCTTGAAGGGCAAAAAATATTTCTATATTCCATTGCCTCTTTGAATATACAAACAAGTTTTTAGCATTTGTTTTTAAAACTTTGAGTTCCATATTGTCTCCTTTTTTTCCCCTCAAAACCCACCCTCACTGAGATGGCGAGCAATTCAACAAAGGATATACTTGTGAAGTTCTGTAAAACATTTCCACAATAATCATACTGTGAAATGCTAAATGTATTTCCCTCCATCCCAGCCCACTCCATATTTATTCTATTTTCTCCTTTATTCGTGCCCCTTTTCAAAAGTATTTGCTTCTGAATATGCCTTCCTCCAACCTACCCTACTTTCTATCAACCCACACCCTGTTCATCTATTTCCCCCTTACTTTCCTGTAGGGTAAGATAGGCAATTGAGGATTTATGTCTGCTTCCATTGTGAAACCTTTTCCTTGCCCTTTTAGGTTAGATAATTTACCCCATTCTATCTCCCCTTCTTCTTCTCGCAATATATTCGTCTTTCATCCCTTGATTTTATTTTCAAAATAATCGCCATCTCATTTAGATTGTCCAATATATGGGCATACAGTTGAGCAAAGCAATTTCTAATTATTGTTTTAATTTTCTCCTCATTAGAGGTGAGCTCACCCTTTTCATTTTTGATGTTGGTAATTTGGTTTCCTTCTTTCTTTTTTTCTTAATCAAATTGACCAAAGATTTATCAGTTTTATTGGTTTCCTCATAAAATCAACTCAGTTTTACTTACTAGTTCAATAGGTTTCTTAATTTCAATTTTATTATTCTCTCCTTTGTTTTGCAGTATTCTAATTTGGTATTTTCGTAGGGATTTTCAATTTGTTCTTTTTCTAGATTTTTCGCCCGCATGCTCAATTCACTGATCTTCTCTCTCTCTCTGTATTTAATTCATGTAGTCATTCAAAGATATAAAACTTCCTTTAAGAACTGCTTTTGCAGTATCCCATAAGAAATGGTAGGTTGTCACATTATTGTCATTCTCTTGAATGAAGTTGTTGATTATTTCTATGATTTGTTGTTTGACCCACTCATTCTTTAGGATTAGATGATTTAGTTTCCAATTAATTTTTAGTCTATCTTTCCATGGCCTTTTATTACATATAGTTTTTATTGCATTATGCTCTGAGAAGGACACATTGACTATCTCTGCCTTTCTGCACTGGATTATGAGATTTCTATACCCTAGTGCAGGGTCAAATTTTGTATCTGTGCCATGTATCCCTGAAAGAAAAGGTATATTCCTTTCTATCCCCATTCAATTTTCTCCGGAGATCTATCATATCGACCTTATCCAGATTTCTATTCACCTCCTTAATTTTTTTCTTGTTTATTTTGAGGTAAGATTTATCAAGTACAGGGAGGAGAAGGTTGAGGTTCCCTACTAGTATAGTTCTGCTGTCTATTTTTTCCTGTAACTCCCTTAACTTCTCTAAGAATTTGGATGCCATATCACTAAGAGCATATATGTTTAGTAATGATATTGCTTCGTTGTCTATGGTGCGTTTTAGCAGGATATTATTTCCTTCCTTATCTCTTTTGATTAGATCTATTTCTGCTTTTGCTTTGTCTGAGATTAGGATTGCTATCCCTGCTTTTTTTACATTATATGAATAACAATATACTCTTCTCCAACATTTTACCTTTACCCTGTGTGTATACCCCATTTCAAATGTGTTTCTTGTAAGCGACCTATTGTTGGACTAGGGGTTTTAATCCATTCTGCTATCCGTCTCTGTTTTATGGGAGAGTTTATCCCATTCCCATTCACAGTTGTGATTACTATCTGTGTCTTTCCCTCCATCCTCTTTCCCACCATTTGTGCCTTTACTTCTCCTTTCTCCCTTACCCTCCACAATAGAGTTTTAATTTTTGACAACCACCTCTTACAGTCTTCCCTTTCTTTTTTCAGCCCCCTTCCTTTTAATTTCCTTTTCTCTTACTACTTCTTCTCTCCCTTTTATTTTAAATACCATTTCTCTATATTCATTTATTCAGACGACAGAAAACCAAATTCATCACAGTAAGACAAATCTATTCATAATAAAAATGTTGAGAATAACACCAGCCTCAAGCCTTCCTGTCAGGGGCGAGCTCGAGTCCCTGACCTCCGGGTGAGATCCCGACCCCTCCGCTCCAACCCTCGTGGCTTCGGACGTCTCCGGACCTCCCCAGGGGGATGAGAAGGCTCTTGACCAGGCAGACACGGAGTGCAGTTGAAGAAGCAGTTTATTCTTAGCAGTCACACCAGAAGTCCCCCCGAGCTCTCTAGGGCGTTGTCTTATATACCCTTTCCCTTCCGGGACTCCACAGAGATCCTCCCCGAGGGTGAAGCCATCTCCTTTTATGGTGCTTCCCCAGCACCCGACCCAGGACGTCATGTCACACCACTCAGAGCGACGTGGCAGTTCCGGGTTCGGGTGGGTCCCGACACCAGGGCGTCTCCTCCCCACTCAGGAGGTGTCTGCCGAAGCCCCTCACACCTTCCCCTGCTAGGCTTCCCACAAACCAAGTCACTTAAACAAATCACAAGCAGGCTTCCCTTAAACAAAATACCCTTCTTACAGTCACAGTCAGGTGTGGTTTTGTCTGCGTCCTTTAGCTCTGATTGCTTTCTCTTTAACTTCCTCACAGCTCTTCTCAAGCTCTGCCTCATACTGTTCCACCCTTCCTATTTCACCCATTCAGCAAACTCCTCCCACCACAGGTTCTATGAGACTCAGACTCGCATGTGACCCAGGCAGGTCACATGGGTCTATTAACGAATGGGAAATACCTCCCCATTTAATTTACCATTTCATTATTATACTCAGTTTTGCTGGGTAGGTGATTCTTGGTTTTAAGCTTCTCTCCTCTGGCCTCCATAACATCATATTCCAAGCCATTTGATCCCTTAACGTAGAATTTGGTAGATAATCCTGATTTTATTTCCATAATACTCATATTGTTTCTTTCTGGTTCATTGCAATATTTACCCTTTTTCTGGGAACTCTGAAAATT
This sequence comes from Bettongia penicillata ogilbyi, assembly GCA_023548195.1. Lineage (NCBI taxonomy): Eukaryota > Metazoa > Chordata > Mammalia > Diprotodontia > Potoroidae > Bettongia > Bettongia penicillata. The sequence continues at coordinate 1,077,468 of JAJHZJ010000207.1, read as the reverse complement.
TATTACAATATTCCAAGTAGTTTTCCTTTTGGTATCTCTTTCAGAATATGATTGGTGGATTCTTTCGAGTTGTATTTTGCCCTCTGGTTCCAGAATATCAGGGCAATTTTCCTTGATATTTTCTTGAAAAATGATATCTAGGCACTTTTTTGATCACAGCTTTCAGGTGGTCCAATAATTTTTGCATTATCTCTCCTGGATCTATTTTCTAGGACAGTGTTTTTTCCACTGAGATATTTCACACTGTCTTCTACTTTTTTCATTCTTTTTTTCTGTTTTAGAATTTCTAGATTTCTCATGAAGTTATTAGCTTCCATTTACTCCATTTTAGTTTTGAAGTAATTATTTTCTTCAGTGACTTTTTGGACCTCCTTTTCCATTTGGCCAATTCTGCTTTTTAAGACATTTTTCTCCTCAATGGCTTTTTGGACCTCTCTTCCATTCGAGTTAGTCTATTTTTAAGGTATTATTTTCTTCAGTAGTTTGAGTCCTTTAACAAGCTGTTAACTCGATTTTCAGAATTTTCTTGCATCATACTCATTTCTCTTCCCAATTTTTCCTCAACTTCAATTATTTGATTTGCAAAATCCTTTTTTAATTCTGCCAAAGCCTGCAATAAATTCATGTTTTTCTTGGAGGCTTTTGATGTAGGAACTCTGAGTTGTTTTCTTCTGTTTGTATGTCTTGATCTTCTTTTTCACCAAAGTAAGATTCTATAGCCCGAGTTTTGTTTTGTTCTTACACTGCCTGCTCATTTTCCCAGTCAAATACTTCACTTTTTAACTCTCTGTCAAGGTAGGTCTCTGCTTCCAGTTGGTGTGAGTCTAGGTGCGGGGGTGGGTTGACTGTCCCAGGCTTTAGGAGTTTTGTACCAGCTTCTTGATTCCCCACTATCTCTGGACCTAGCACTCCAGAAGCAGCTGCTGGTGCTACTTGTGCTGCTGCCACCATAGTCACCACTTCCCCATTCCTAGGGCTGGGGCTGGACTCCTGCTGGACAGCACTACTCTTTGAACTCAGGTCCTACAGAGTTTACCCACTGACCTTCTATGTCATCTCTGGCATTTGTGGGTTTAGAAATCTAGAAACTGCCACAATTGCCAGTGATTCAGTCCCTTGAGCTCCATACCAGACCTTCTGTTCTGGCATAGCACAAGCCAGACTTCTGTAAAGTTTCTCTTTCCTGTTAACTTTTTCATGTTTCTCTTGATTCTTGTATTTGAGAGCCAAATTTTCTATTCAGTTCTGGTCTTTTCAAGAAAAATGCTTGGAAATCCTCTATTTCATTGAAATTCCATTTTTCTCCTGAAGTGTTGTACTCTAGTTTGCTGGGCAGATGATTCTTGGCTTTAATCTTATCTCCTTTGACCTCCAAAATATCATATTGCAAGTGCTTCAATCTCTTAGTGTAGATGGCGCCAAATCGTGTGTAATCTTGATTGTATTTCCACAATACTTGAATTATCTCTTTCTGGTTGTTTGTAATATTTTCTCCATGACCTGGGATCTCTGGAATTTGGCTACAATATTCCTAGGAGTTTTCCTTTGGGAATCTCTTTCAAGAGGTGATTAGTTCCATTTCTGTTTCACCCTCTGGTTTGTCATTATCAGGAAAGTTTTGGGGTTCAAAAGATCACTGAAGAAAATAGTTCTTTAAAAACTGGAATGGAGAAGATGGAAGTTAATGACTTTATGAGAAACCAAGAAATTACAAAACAAAACCAAAAGAATGAAAAAATAGAAGACAATGTAAAATATCTCATTGGAAAAACAACTGACCTGGAAAATAGATTCAGGAGAGATAATTTAAAAACTATTGATCCACCTTAAAACCATGATCATAAAAGAGCCTAGACATCATCTTCCAAGAAATTATCAAGAAAGAGGAGTTTATTCCTTTCCTGACCTCTGCTCTGCTCTATGAGCAACCACAAACATTCATTTCTGCCCTGAAACTGCCAGTATAGTTCCCTCTCCACTGACATCATCACCTGCACCATGCTACTGCTCCTCCTCATCCCAGGACCACCATTAAGGGCTGAAATCCAGATCAGCTGCTCTATTCCCCCAGAGTCTTTAGGGTAAGGGCTCCAAAAGGGGCTGCTGCTGCGCTGGAGCTAGTGTTGTGACTAGATGGTACTCCCCTCTCACCCAGGTGAAAAACCTTTCTTATTGACCTCTGAAGTTGTATTTGGCATTTTTGGATTGAGAAATCTGGGAACTACAGCTGCTACCTGTGATTCTGCACCCTGAAACCTACTCCAGTCCTGTCGATGTTCTGTGGCCCATGCTGGGCTGCACTCTGCTCCAAACCTGGTGTGATCGACCTTTCCTTTTGTCCTTCCTAGCTGTCTTGGACTGGAAATATGTTTCGCTATGTCATTTTGTGGATTATGCTATGCTAGAATTTGTTTAGGGACATTTTTGCAGCTATTTTATGGGCAATGGGAGGGGATCTAGCAGAGGTCCATCCTTCTATTCTGCCATCTCAGCTCCGCACCCCCTTTAAGTGGACCATATTTTAACTCTCTTTCAGATTCATAAGATCCACTTGACGTTTACCCTGGAATTGGCTTTACAGACCCTGTGTGTCACTTTAAGACTCACCCTTGCTCTCATAAGACTGTCTTGCCTAGCCATTCTTATTTCTCTTCCTTGATTCTCTCGTTTTCAAGTCTCAAACAAACACTTGAATTGCTTCTGTCACATAATACTGAACATCCAAAAAGATTTGTCTACAGTTGATGGCATAAATCCCTAAAGAAATCTTGAATTTTATTGTAAAAGTAAAAGTATAAAAAAATGGAAACTTGAATAGAGAAAGCTTTCACATCTTGCTTTAGTCAGTCAGCTAACAAGTGATCAGCAACTTGGGACTCTAATTTATATTTTACTGCTAAATCAATTGCAAACCAGGAACATGTTCTCTTATTCTGCACCCGTTACCAAAGTCTCTTTATTCCCATGTATAACTGGATATTCAGAGGATCAATGACATCGAAGCATGACTTTTTGCACATGAATTGGATTTAAGTGAGGCTAATCTGCACAGTATCATCAGCCTATCCCTCTTCTCTGGAGTAATTGGAGTCCAGTGGCTAGACTTAAAGTTTAGATAACTGGAGATTGCACAGAATGCAGTGGATGGCCTTCACATTTATACATGGATATCTTTCCAAGATCTCAATTTTTTGAGGCTATACCCATTAAATTGAAAAGGGCCAGAAGAGAACTGACATAAAAGATGGCTCAGCTTACTATCCCAAAGATATAAATCTGGGAGGGAAAGACACTCAGAGGTTTTTGATACGAAAGAAATCAGTTGCTATTTACAGTCATTCTAAGCTGCCAAAGCCTAAACAATGAGTGAAGAGTCTTGGGGTGGGCCTATTATTGGCCATTAAATGAAAATCAAAATAATTGGAGCTTAAAAATACAGTCAAATAGCTCAATTTAAAACACAATAAATGTGTGTGGCTCACAAACAGCCCTCAGAGGTGGAATCTCCAGTCGCAGTAGCAGCAGTTCACAGATCCCTCAATCCACAGGCGCCAAAGGTTAGTGAGAGGGTTTTTACAGATGGCCAAGAAGGGAGAAGGACATTCCCATAGCTCCAGCCTTGGGCAGTGGCCACAGAGGCCACATCGAGCAGGCAGTAGCAGTTCCCACAGCAGCCCCTACAGCAGTGCACATCCATTGTTGGATCATAAAACTCCTGGGGGCGCTGAGCAGCTGATTCTTACCTCAGCCCTGTGTAGAGGGCCTGGCCCCACCTAATACTCCTGGGAGGTTTGAGCAATTGATCTTTATCTCACACTGAATGACTGCCCTGCCCCTGCAGCTTATCTGAATCTCATCCCCCTTCTGTTTGGCAGAACTGGATGCCAGGTGACTGTGGAGAGGAAACTCTGTGAAGATTCTAGTCACAAAAATCTCTCACTGCTCCCAGACCAATGTAAACTCTTGATTATGTCCCCTTGGAGGAACTGAAATTTTACAGATTCCCAGACTATACCTTACTCTTGACAAAGAACCCAAAAGTCAAGTAACTGGTTGGGAAAATGCCCCCAAAATGGAAAAAACATAAGACTGTAGAAGGTTACTTTCTTGGTGAACAGATATCTTCTCCCATCCTTTAAGATGAGGAAGAACAATGCTTACCATCAGGGAAAGAAATAAAAGTCAAGGCTTCTGTATCCCAAACCTCCAAAATAAATATTCAATGCTCTGAGGCTATGGAAGAACTCATAAAGTATTTTGAAAATCAAGTAAGAGAGGTGGAGGAAGAATTGGGAAGAGAAATTAGAGAGATGCAAAAAAAAGCATGAAAAACAGGTCAACACCTTGTTAAAAGAGACCCAAAATAATGCTGAAGAAAATAACACCTTGAAAAATAGGCTCACTCAATTGGCAAGAGAGGTTCCAAAAGCCAATGAGGAGAAGGATGCTTTCAAAAGCAGAATTAGCCAAATGGAAAAGGAGGTTCAAAAGCTCCCTGAAGAAAATAATTCTTTAAAAATTAGAATGGAACAGATGGAGGCTAATGACTTTATGAGAAACCAAGAAATCACAAAACAAAACCAAAAAACTTAAAAAAAAATGGAAGATAATGTGAAATATCTCATTGGAAAAACAAGTGACCTAGAAAATAGATCCAGGAGAGACAATTTAAAAATTGAGGGATTACCTGAAAGCCATGATCAAAAACAACAAAAAAAACAAAAAACCTAGACATCATCTTTCATGAAATTATCAAGGAAAACTGCCCTGAGATTCTGGAACTAGGGGGCAAAGCAAATATTGAAAGAATCCACTGATCACCTCCTGAAAGAGACCCAAAAAAAGAAACTCCTAGGAATATTGTGGCCAAATTCCAGAGTTCCCAGGTCAAGGAGAAAATATTGCAAGCAGCTAGAAAGAAACAAGTCAAGTATTGTGGAAATACAATCAGGATAACACAAGATCTAGCAGCTCCTACATTAAGGGATGAAAGAGTGTGGAATATGATATTCCAGAAGTCAAAGGAACTAGGACTCAAACCAAGAATCACCTACCCAGCAAAACTGAGTATAATACTTCAGGGGGAAAATGGTCTTTCAATGAAATAGAGGACTTTCAAGCATTCTTGATGAAAAGACCGGAGCTTAAAAGAAAATTTGACTTTCAAACACAAGAATCAAGAGAAGCATGAAATGGTAAACAGCAAAGAGAAATCATAAGGGACTTACTAAAGTTTAACTGTTTACATTCCTACATGGAAAGACTATTTGTAACTCTTGAAACTTTTTTTCAGTATCTGGATAGTTAATGGGTTTACACACACACACACACACATACAGAGAGAGAGAGAGACACAGACAGACAGACAGAAAGCACAGAGTGAGTTGAATAGGATGGGATCATATCTTAATAAAATGAAATTGAGGGGTGAGAGAGAAATATATTGTGAGAAGAAAGGGAGAAATGGAATGGGGCAAATTATCTCTCATAAAAGAAGTAAGTAAAAGACTCTTCAGTGGAGGGGAAAAGGGGGGAAGTGAGAGAAAAAACATGAAACTTTTTCTCATCACATTTGACTAAAAGAAGGAATAAAATGCACACTCATTTTGGTATGAAAATCCATCTTACAATACAGGAAAGTGGGGGATAAGGGGATAAGCAGGGTGGAGGAGATGATGGAAGGGAGGGCAATGGGAGGAGGGAGTAATTAGAAGTCAATACTCTTGGGGAGGGACAGGGTCAAAAGAGAGAATTGAAGAAATGGGGAGCAGGATAGGATGAAGGGAAATATAGTTAGTCTTACACAACATGACTATTATGGAAATCATTTGCAAAACTACACAGATATGGCCCATATTGAATTGCTTGCCTTCCCAGTGGGGATGGGTGGGGATGCTGGGAGGAAGAGAAGTTGGAACTCAAAGTTTTAGGAACAACTGTTGAGTATTTTTCTTACATACAACTAGGAAATAAGAAATACAGGAAATGGGATATAGAAATCTATCTTGCCCTACAGGACAAAAGAGAAGATGGTGAGAAGGGAACGGAGGGATGTTAGAAGGGAGGGCCGATTGGTGATAGGGGTTATGAGAATGCTTGGCGTTTTGGGATGGGTGAGGGGAGAAATGGGAAGAAAATTTGGAACTCAAAATTTTGTGGAAATGAATGTTGAAAACTTAAATGAATAAATTTAAAAAGAAAATAATAAAAACAAGTCTTCAGCCTCGCTTCTCTTCTCCACAGCCATCAGTTGAATCCATTGTTGCTTCCATTGTTATTCCTTATTAAACCCTCCTCCTTTTGAGATGTAAATAGGTATTAAGACTGATGCCTCTGGGAGGAAAAGTTCAGAACTTCTGAAATCTATGCTTATTCTTAGTATTGTAGCTCTGAAGAGCAAGTGTTATTTTCTACTTGTCCAGATGTAGAGATTTGCTTAGTTGGACAAACCCTGTTGGAAAGAAGGATAGTTAAAGAAAAATACAAAATTCAGTCACAATTCAGTTTCTATATTTGGAGGAAGGATCTTGCATAGTAGCATCTTAGGTATAGAGTAGGGATGGAGAGGGAGGGAGATGGGGAGAGAGAGAGAGAGAGAGAGAGAGAGAGAGAGAGAGAGAGAGAGAGAGAGAGAGAGAAGTGAAAAAAGAGAATGGAAATAAGAGCAAGAAGTAGGCAAACAGAGGTAGAGGCAGAGAGATAAAAACAGAGACAGAGGAAAGGAGAATGGAGAAAAAAAACACATAGAAAGTAGTTGTCATCACCAATTGCTGTCAGGTTATGGTCTTTATTTAAAATCAGAAAGAATGCAACAAAGATATATCTATTCCCCTTCTTAACTTTCCTAAGCTCACCATCAAAGCCTACACAATTTAAAGTCCTCCAACACAAAACAAATCTTCCAGTTCCTCTTGAACTCTGAAGTCATAGTACCAGGTGGTATAATGGTAAAAGGAGGAATAGAAAAGAGAAAACACTATACCCCAGTGGGAGAAAAGGGTGGGGATTGATAACTGGCTCTTCTGAATGCAGCCATGAAAGCAATTTATAGTAATGGCCTTTGGAGGTTAATCCTAGACCAAAAATCTCACCTTAAATTACCCAAACTTAACATCACTCAACATTCTCAGATCCCCAGATGTGCTCATTTCAATCTCCATCTTTGATGTACTGCTTGACTGGAAGTCTTTTTTTTCCTTTTATTACCTCCACAACTAAAGTCCCAATATCTGAGAATATCAGTTTATTAAGTAATGCAGGCCAATTGCACAACAAACTTGAATGAACTCTCTTTAGACTGGCATTGCACTCAATAAATGAGAAGGCATTTTTATGCATTAAATAAAATAAGAAATAGAATATAATTCAGGAAAGAATATAAAATAATCTGATTACCAATTGAGAGAAACATTTCAAATTGAGAAGCAGAATAAAAAGACACAATTCTCTGAAATCAGACACTCTCCCCAAGTATCTGTATTGAGTCAAAAGAACATGGGAACAGTAATTAATTAGCCAATACAGTGCTAGTTTTGAAATAATGCATGTGAATTCCTTCAGCTATATAACTGTAAAAATGTTCCTTATAGGTGGCATAGTCATGCCAGACCTGGAACTGTACTATGAAGCAAGAATTATCAAAACTACTTGGTACTGGCTAATAAATAGAGTGGTGAATTTGTGGAACAGATCAATTACATAAGATACAGCAGTAAATGACTACGGTAACCTACTGTTTGATCAGCTCAAAGACTCTAGCTTCTGGGATAAGAACTCATTATTAGACAAAAAATCCTGGGAAAATTGGAAAATAGTATAGCAGAAACTAGGCTTACCTCATATACCAAAAAACCGTTAAAATGGGTACATGATTGAGATATAAATGGTGATAGTATAAGCACATTAGGAGAGCAAGGGATAGTTTACTTGTCAGATCTATGGAGAAAGGAAGACTTTATGACCAAACAAGATAAATAGAACATCATGAATTGCAAAGTGGATAATCTTGATTACATTAAATTAAAAAAAAAAAAAGTTTTGCACAAAGCCAACGCAAGATTAGAAGGAAAGCAAAAAGGTGGAAAATATTTTTTTATGGCCATTATCTCTGATAAAGTCCTCATTTCCCAAATCTATAGAGAACTGAGTCTGATTTATAAGGATACAACTCATTACCCAATTGATAAATGGTCAAAGGATATGAATAGACCGTTTTCAGATGAAGAAATTAAAACCATCTCTCATCGTCTGAATAAATGTTCTAAATGACTATTGATTAGAGAAATGAAACTTAAAAATATTCATACCTATCAGATTGCTTAATACAACAAAAAAGGAAAATGATAAATGTTAAAGAATATGTGGGAACATTGGAAAGGTAATACATGATCGGTGATGTTATAAATTAATTCAGCCATTACGGAGGGCAATAGCGCTACTACGTCTGTATCCCGAAGTCATAATGAAAAAGGGCAAAGCCCCCACATGCAAAATATATTACATCAGCTCTTTCTGCAGTGGGGAAGAATCGGAAATTGAGAGGATGCCTGTAAATTCAGGAATGACTGAACAAGTTGTGTTATATTAATGTAGAGTGATACTATTGTGGTAAAATAACTGATGAGGTGGATTTCAGGAAAAAATATAAAAAATCTGGAAAACTTACATGAACTGATGCCGAGTGAAATGAGCAGAACCATGAGAACACTGTACACGGTAAAAGAAACATTTTGTGATGACCAACTTTGAGAGACTTTGCTCTTCTCGAATTACAAGGATTTAATTCCAAGACTCATAATGGAAAATGTTATCCACACCCAGAGAAAGAACTACGGAGACTCAATGCAATTTTCATGTTTTGTTTTTGATCTTATTTTCTCATGGTTTTTCCCTTTCATCTGATTCTTCTTTCACAACATGACTAATGTGGAAATCTGGCTAACATGATTCTACAATCCTATATCAGATTGCATGCAGTCTTGGAAAGAGGTAAGCATAGAGAATGTGAAAATTTTGAAATTCAAAATCTTATAAAAGTGAATGCTGAAAACTAAATAAATAAAAGAAAAAATGAATTAAAAGGAATATTCCTTGCTTCAATCTTTATATGTGGCTTCTTGTCAGCATGATCGAGATATTTAGTTAAGGATCTCTAAATAGTAGTTGGGCATGATCAAGTTTCCAAGCCACAGAGGGTTAGGTTCAACCAGTGCAATAACGTTTTCTCCTAATCTCATAATTGATTTTCTGTGCCATCTGGTTGGAAACCTCTCCCCCCCCCATTCTGGAAATAGATCTACATTTCTCAATTCTGGTGATGTTTGAACCATGATTAGAATATGTGTGTCGTTCTCTCTCAGTACCTTGCTAAATTCCACTCACAACCTTTGACCAGATCCCCATGGTTCATCTGAGCAGTACTGTTTTGAGGCTGATTCCATTTCCAGAAAGGGGGGAGAGGTTTCCAAACAGATGACACAGAAAATCACTGTGCAGATAAAACCAACATAGTTGGGCACTCTAGGATGAAGGAATATCTGTATCTTTTTCCTTGGCCTTATAATATCGAAAGCCAGAACTACTGTGTTAGTTGTAGCCAAAATGGAGGAAAGAGCCACTGTGAACACAACTGTGAACATTGTTTCTTGGAGGAGACATGTGGCAGTAGTAGAGTTGCCTATAAAGAGCAAGTAGTAGAGGAAACAGAGGCAAGGGAGATGAAGAGAGTGTAGCTGAAAATCTAGTTATAGGCTTTGACTATGGGGATGTCTTGGAACTTCATCGAGACCCATGGAACCAGAGCTGTGAGTAAAGAGAAGGAAATATCCACAAAGACCGACGTCATCCCCAAAGGTTCTTTCACAATTAGGAAGGTGATAAGCTTGGGCAGGCAGCAATATCTCTCCTTATTTTGATATTCATCTTCTGGGCACTTCATACACTGCTCTGAATCTTCAGGGGACAAACAAGTCTCAATCTTTAAGTTAAAAATTATCCCTGTGGACGTATGGGAACCAAGATAGCAGAGCAAACAGTAAGCCAAGTCGACTTTCCCTTACTGACCTTGAGAAACACAGAAAATGCCACCCCAGGAAACATCTTTAAACAGTGGAGACAAAAGAATGATGGGGTGTAGTAGTTATTTTTAACTCCTGAGTCTAAGAGAATTATCAGAAAAGGTCCCTCTTGCTGTGGCTGAAGGGGACCAATACAGGGTGGGAGATATACTGGTAAGCTGACAGCAAGCTTCACCTCAGCAAGCTAGCAGAACATCCTGAGATGTACAATGTTGTAGTGGGAAGCACCAACATCAGCCTACCCACTCCTGATATACCTTGGTATAGACAGGGGAAATGGCAGGCACCAGTAAAGAGAACCACTACTGACAGCACAGATAGGTATCCCTCAGTTACTGAGCTTGCCTATGTTCTAGCAAAGACAATGGTGAGGAGGCAATCTCCAGCTCCCAGGATACCTTCATCCACACACCTCAATCTGTGAACTTCATTTTAACCCTGGCAAAATGCAGAAAAATTCCACTTGGTGTCAGTGTGCACCAACCACCACCAATTCCAGCTCAGCATCAGATAAACTACAACCAATACAGATTCCAGCTACCAGAACCTAAAGTCCCAGCACACAAAGGCAGAAACCACACCTAACCCCCAGCACAAGTAACATGGGTCAGTGTCCGCAGAGCCCCAGAAGCAGAGATCAAAACAAAAATTCAACAAAGGACAGCATTGTCACTATACCTACATCTGAAACCTCAAAAGGGAAAATGAACTGGTGTTAAACCCAAAAATACTTCTTGGAAGTGTTCAAGAAGCATTTCAAAGTCCAATTAGAGAGGGAGAAGGAAAATTTAACAATTCCTTTAAAAGTACATTTGACAAAGTGAAAAAAAAGTACACTGAAGAAAACAATTCCTTGAAAAGTAGAATTGACCAAATGGAAAAGGAGGTACAAAAGCTAACTGAAGAAAACAATTCATTAAAAATTAGAGTTGTGGAAGTGGAAGCTAATGATTCTATGAGACATCAACAATCAGTCAAACAAAATCAAAATCATGTAAAAAATAGACGAAAATGTAAAATGCCTCATTTAAAAAACAACTGACCTGGAAAATAGATCCAGTAGAGATAATTTAAGAATTATTGGTCTACCTACTTGTGTTCATCCTTCGTTGCTGAAGAAGACCATGCTATCAGAGAAATAATGACATGACTTGCACTTTGACTTTGTTTTGAGTGAGGGAGGGCTGTGCAGGCCATCAGCTTCATTTCTCCTCCAGAGCCATCTAAATCCAGTGACCAGATATTCATCAGGATGACTGAAGATGACCAAAGGGGAGCCAATTGGGGTTAAGTGACTTGTCCAAGGTCACACAGCTAGTGAGTGTCAAGTGTCTGAGGTGAGATTTGAACTAGGTCTTCCTGACTCCTGCACTAGTGCTCTATTCACTGCACCATCTAACTGCCCCCAATTGGTATACCTTAAAGGTATGATGAAAAAAGAGCCTGGACAACATTTTCCAAAAAATCATCAAGGAAAACTGACCCAATATCCTAGAACTAGAGGGTAAAATAGTCATTGAAAGATTCTACCAATCATAACCTGAAAGAGACCCCAAACTGAAAACGCCAAGGAATACTATAGCTAAATTCCAGAATTATCAGGCCAAGGGGAAAATACTGCAAGTAGCCAGAAAGAAACAATTTAAATAGCATAGAAACACAATCAAGATCATGGAGGACATTGTAGCTTCTACAGTAAAAGATGGTTCGGGTTGGAACATAATATTCTGTAAGGCAAAGGAGCTTGGATTACACCCAGAGTAAAGGTAAAAGACTGGAATAGAATACACTATGCTTCAGTTGAAGTAAAAAATAACAGGATTAAGCAATCCTATTCTCATACAAATCAAAAGCAAAAATAGATCAAATCAAAGATAAAAGGAAGGAAACTATATCCTGCTAAAAAGTGCCATAGATAATGAAGTAATAGCATTACTAGATATAAATGCACCAAGTGCGTTAGTATCTAAATTCTTACAGCAAAGGAGTGACAGGAAGAAATAGACAACAAAACTATACTAGTAGGGGACCTAAATATCCCCCTCTATGAACTTGATAAATCTAACCTGAAAAAAAGAGAAAGAAGTGAAGGAGGTGAATAGAATTTTAGAAAAGGTAGATGTGGATCATCTCTAGAGAAAATCAAATGGGGATAGACAGGAGTATACCTTTTTCTAAGCAGTACATGGCATCTAGAGAAAAACTGACCATGTACTAAGGTATAAAAATACACACAATTCAATGCAGAAAGATAGATATATTACATCCATTGTTTTCAGATCACTGAGAAATAAAAATTATATGTAAGAAAGATAGACTAAATACCAGTTGGAAACTCAATAATTTAGTACTAAAGAATGAGTGGGTGAAACAACAAATCATAGAAAATATCAAAAACTTAATCCAAGAGAATGACAATAATGAGACAATATACCAACACTTATGGAATTCTACCTTGACCTACAGTCAGGAGGATAGGAAAGGGGAAAGAAAAGAGATGGGTGATTAGAAAGTAATTATTTTGCCCAAGCGTGTGCCCATAAAGTTGACAATCTTAGAGAAATTGATGAATATTTACAAAAAAAAAATATAAATTGCTCAGATTCGCAGAAGAGGAAGTAAAATACTTAAATAACTCCTCACAAAAAAAAATGAACAACCCATCAGTGAACTCTCTAGGAAAAAATCTCCAGCTCCCGATAGATTTCCTAGTGAATTCTATCAAAGATTTAAAGAAAAAATCAATTCCAGGGAGGAGCTAAGATGGCGGAGTAGAAAGACTCACGTAGGCTAGCTCCGAATCCACAGTCCATAAATTTCCTGTAAAAAGAACTCCCCACAAATTCTGGACCACTGCAAGCCACACAGAAACACAGTGGAAGAGATTTCCATTCCAGAGAGCCCTGGAAAGCTGTCCCTAGGGGTCCGTCCCACTCCGGACAGCAGAGCCCACCCTTGTGCCGTCTTGGCCACACGGCCCCAAAGGAGCAGATCCGAGCAGGCTTCAGGGATGGAATCTCCGGCGGCCACGAAGGTCCCTCCACCCACAGGCACTACAGGTCAGTGAGAGAGACTTCTGGGCTGCCAAGAGGGGAGCGGGGTGTCTCTGTGACTCAGGGCCCCTCGGGAGGCAGAGGCAGCGGCAGAGGTAGCACTGGCCTGGGACTCCCGGAGCTGGCAGGAGCTCAGGGCCATTACCGAAGGTCTCTGCATAAATCCCCTGAAGGAACTGAGCCTGGGAGGCAGGCCTGCCCCCACCCAAGCACCAAAACCTAAGCTCACATTGAATAGCAGCCGCTACCACTGCGGAAAGCCCTGAGGCTGGCAAGTAGCACTTGAATCTCAGACCCCAAGCACTAGCTGGGCAGATCTAGGCGGGGATGGAGAGGAATCTCAGAAGTCAAGTAACTGGCTGGGAAAATGCCCAGAAAAAGGAAGCAAAATAAGACCATAGAGAGCTACTTTCTTGGGGAAGAGATGTTCCTTCCCCCCTTCATTTCTGATGAGGAAGTACAATGCTTGCCATCAGGGAAAGACGTGGAGGTCAGGGCCTCTCTATCCCAGAAATCTGAGGTGGATGTCCGGTGGGCTCAGGCCATGGAAGAGCTCAAAAAGGATTTTGAAAATCAAGTTAGACAGGTGGAGGAAAAATTGGGAAGAGAAATGAGAGAGATGCAAGAAAAGCATAAAAAACGAGTCAATACCTTGCTAAAGGAGACCCCAAAAAATGCTGAACAAAATAACACCTTGAAAAATAGGCTCACTCAATTGGCAAAAGACGTTCAAAAAGCCAATGAGGAGAAGAATGGTTTCAAAAGCAGAATTAGCCAAATGAAAAAAGAGGTTCAAAAGCTCACTGAAGAAAATAGTTCTCTCAAGATTAGAATGGAACAGATACAGTCTAATGACTTTCTGAGAAACCAAAAAATCATAAAACAAAACCAAAAGAATGAAAAAATGGAAGAAAATGTGAAATATCTCATTGGAAAAAGAACTGACCTGGAAAATAGATCCAGGAGAGACAATTTAAAAATTGTGGGACTACCTGAAAGCCATGATCAAAAAAAGAGCCTAGACATCATCTTTCATGAAATTATCAAGGAAAACTGCCCTGATGTTCTAGAACCAGAGGGCAAAATAAGTATTCAAGGAATCCACCGATCACCTCCTGAAAGAGATCCAAAAAGAGAAACTCTTAGGAACATTGTGGCCAAATTCCAGAATTCCCAGGTCAAGGAGAAAATATTGCAAGCAGCTAGAAAGAAACAGTTCCAGTATTGTGGAAATACAATCAGGATAACACAAGATCTAGCAGCTTCTACATTAAGGGATTGAAGGGCATGGAATAGAATATTCCAGAAGTCAAAGGAAAAATCAATTCCAATACTACATAGAGTATTTGAGAAACTGGCCAAGGAGTCCTACCAAATTTTTTTTATGGTACAAATAAAGTATTGACACCTAAACCAGAAAGAACTAAAACAGAGAAAGAAAATTATAGACCAATTTCCCTAGTGAATAGAGATGCAAAACTTTTAAATAAAATGATAAGAAAAAGATTACAGCAACTTATCACAAGAATAATACACGTTTATCAAGTAGGATTTATACCAGGAATACAGGGCTTTTTCAATATTAGGAAAAGTATCATCATAATTGATCATTTCAACAGCAAAACTAACAGAATCCACATGATTAGTTCAATAGATATAGAAAAAGCTTTTGACAAAATACAACAGCCATTACTATTCACAACCTCAGAAAGGGTAGGAATAAATGAAACTTTCCTTAACATAATAAGTAACATTTATCTAAAACCTTCAGCAAGCATTATATGTAATAAGGTTAAGTCAGATAAATTTCCGATAAGAACAGGAGTAAAAAGAGGATGTCCAATATCACCACTGTTACTCAATATTGGTACTGGAAATATTAGCTTTAGCAATGAGAGAAGAAAACAAAATTGAAGAAATTAGAATAGTCAAATAAGAAATTGTTATTGCTCTTTGCAGAAAATATGATGATATTCTCAGAGAATATAGATATGATGATATTGAAAATAAAAACAACTTTAGCAAAGTAGCAACATATTAAATAAACCCACACAAATAATCAACATTCCTATATATTGCTATCAAAGCACAAAAGCAAGAGAGAGAAAGAGAAATTCCATTAAAAGTTACTGTAGACACTGTAAAATATTTGGGAGTCTACTTGCCAAAACCAACACAGGGACTATATGAAAACAATTACAAAACACTTTTTCTACACATATCTGATCTAAGTAATTGGAAAAGCATCATTGCTCGTGTGTAGAGCTAATATAATAAAAATCACAATTCTACCTAAATTACTTTATTTTCTCAGTGCCATACCAATAAAACTACCAAAAATTATTTCATAGAGCTAGGAAAAATAATATCTAAGTTCATGTAGAGGAACAAAAGTTCCAAAATGTAAAGGGAATTAATAAAAAGAAATGCTAGGGAAGGTGGCCTATCCCCAACAGATATCAAATTCTATTAGAAAGCAGCAATCATCAAAACTACTTGGTACTGACTAAGAAATAGAAGGGTCAATCAGTGGAATAGGTTCCATACCCAAGACACAGTAATCAATGATTTTATCAGTATTTGATAAACTTAATGATGCCAGTATCTTGGATAAGAATTCATTGTTTGACACTGTTGGGAAAACTGGAAAATAGTATGGCAGAAACTGAGCATAGATAAACATTCAAAACTTCTGCATTTGTTGTAACTAATGGTTCCATGTATGAATGGTGTGGTGGTGGCTGATGGAGCACCTGTTTTCCTAGTGTTTATTATTTAGGCCAATATTAAATTGCACAGGCAGCAGAGAATTGATCCATAATTTGCTGCATCTGAGCTTCAGAGGCTGCATTAAATGCACAATTATCTGCAAACAGAAAATCATGCATCAACACTCTCTCCACTTTTGTCTTGACTTGTAGCCTTTTCAAATTGAAGAACTTATCATCAATATAGTAGCGGACGTTGATGCCGTGTTCATCCTCATTGAAAGCATTTGATAGCATGGCTGGAAATACCATGCTAAAAGGTATGGGAGTAAGCACATTGTTTCACTGCACTGGTGACTGAGAAGGCACGAGAGCATTGTCCACTCTGTCCACGCTATTATGAAATTGACATAAGATACTGAAGAACTTGTACGGGCAACCAAATTGTGACGTAATTTTCCATAAGCCATCACGACTAGCAGTGTCAAAGACCTTGGTCAGATCTACAAACGTTGTGGACAGACGTCTCTTCTGTTCCTGGCATTTCTCCTGGTGTTGTCAGACAGCAAACACCATATCAATTGTTCCTTGGTCCTTTCTGAAGCCACACTGTCTCTCAGCTATATGACCATCTTTCAGGTGAAGGATCAGCCTATGAAGGAGGACTCTAGCAAGAATTTTGCCATCAATGACTAATAGAGAGGCCCCGCTGTGATTGTTGCAGAACAATCTACTTTACCTTTATAGAGAGGGACAATGGAGGCATCCTTGAACTCCTGAGGGATAACCTCCTGTTGCCACATAACCTCTAAAATTTCAGTCAACTTTTGTATAACAATTGTCCCCCTACCTTATAAATTTCAGCTGTAATACAATCAGCACCAGGGGCTTTGTCACATGAAAGAAGTCTAATGGCCCTCAAAACCACTTCTTCAGTTGGAAGTTTACCTAAGGAAGGATTGACTTCAACCTGAGGTAAATGGTCAATGGCTTCAGCATTGATTGATGATGGTTTGTTGAGAACACTATGGAAGTGTTCAATCCATCTCTCTAGGATCATGTTCTTATCAGTAATCAATGTGGCTTCATCAGCACTGAGCAGTTATGACGCATCATAGATTTTTCGTTCATAAATAACTTTCAGGAAATCATAAAAGCACTTTGGATTGTTACTATTAATATAAAGCTGAATTTCATCTGCCTTCTTACTGAGTCAGGAATCCTGCATCTCTCTTAGCTTTGTTTGTGTTTTGCATTTGATGCAATTAAATACTGCCTTCTTAGAGGTGGATGAACAATATTGCTGGTAAATCCTGTGGCGTTCTCGTTTTTTGTTTAACAGCTTCTGACTTTCCCCATCATTTTCATCAAAACTATTTTGGTGTTTTTTAGTGTTCTGACCCAGATGAGCAAATATAGTGCTGTAAACCAAATCTCTGAAAGCTTCCCAGTCCCTTTCTGCTCCGCTGTTGACAACTGTGTGTTGGCTCAACTTTCCCTCCAAGTTAGCTTCAAACTGTTCACGGTCAGAAAAGAGCTCTAATTTGTTGACATTAATTCTTCTGGTAGTCATTTTGCCTTGGTGGCAGCACTTTTGATGAATGTGAATATTTAACTTGAAAAGGATAAGTCTATGATCAGTCCAGCACTCTGCACCACACATTCGCTTCATCAAATATTCGCATTCATCAAAAGCTTTTCATGTATATTACTAACAAAATCCAACTGTAAGAAAAAGGAGAAGTTTCATTTACTGTTACAGTAGACATTATTAAATATTTGTGAGTCTACTTGACAAAAGAAGCCCAGGAACTATATGATCACAATTACAAAACACTTCTCACACAAATAAAGTCAGATATAAATAATTGAAAAACATCTGTTCCTAATGGGCATGCTGAGCTAATATAAAAATAATGACAATGACGCCTAAATTGATTTACTTATTCAGTGCCATACCTTTTAAATTATCAAAAATTATTTTGAAGAGCTAGAAAAATAATATCATTATTCATGTGAAAGAACAAAACATCCAGAACACCAGGGGAATTAATGAAAAGAAATACTAGAGAAGGTGAATTAGCCATACCAGATCTCCAATTTTATTAAAAAGCAGCAGTCATCAAAACCACTTGGTACTGCCTGAAAAAGAGAGAGTTAGATCAGTGAAATATGTGAAGTACACAAGACACAATAGTCAACGACAAGGCAGTCTACTGTTTGATGAACCCAAAGATTGTAGTTTCTGGGATAAGAACTCACTATTTGACCAAAAACTGCTGGGTAAATTGGAAAATAGTAAGGCTGCAACTGGGCATAAATCAATGTTTGATTCTGTATACCAGAATAAAGTCCAAATGGATACACAATCTCGGTATAAAGGCTGATAGAATAAACACATTAGGGGAACAAGGAGTAGTTTATCTATCAGATTTATGGAGAATAGAGGAATTTTTGACTAAACATAAGATAACTAAAATTGTGAGTGTCCTTTCATTTACCTTCCAGGATATGAGAGAATACTACATACGTAGTGGTGTTTTGTAATCTCTTCACCCATTAAAGGGATTGTAATGTTCTTTTCCTGTACTAGGCTGCTTAAAGGAACATAAGACCATAGAAAGCTAGAAAGGACCTTAGGGGAACATCTATTCTACTGACATCATGTTACAGATGATGAAACTAAGGCGCAGAGAAGTAAAAGGATTTGCCAAAGATCACAAAGCAAGTATATGAGCCCCAGGCCCTCTTAATCCGGCATTCTTTCTACTATACCACAAGTTTGGTATTGCTATTTATCCTGTATGTAGTGTATGAAAAAAAATTTCCCAATAATAAAAAGGGAAAATTAATCACTAATTTTCTGTTAGTACTACTCCCCTTAAAATTAGATGCATACTTTGAACATTTAAAAATGTATATATACAGGGTGTCCCAAAAGTCTTAGGGCAATTTTAAACTTTAGTAAGCTATACTAAGCCTTTGATGACACCCTGTATATACATATATTATATGGCAGACAGATAGACAGACAGACGCATATGGGTATGTGGATATACATCTGTATGTATGTATATACACATGTAAGGGGTTGGGCTTATTGTAAGAAATTGGTAACATTAGAGGGTATAAATGAAACTTTAGTCACTCTATATAATCCACCTCAGCCTTTAACTATCAGTTATATTTAGGTGAGTCAGACAGAAGATATACTGCTGGTATGTGATTATTCAGCTGGACTAGTTATAGAGGTAAACAAAGTTTGGTAGGAAAATATGTTAGAAAAGTTTCAGAGGAAAGGTTCAAAGTTGTTAGAAATGGCACGACTTAGTTTTGGGCTTCTAGGTTTTTCGCCTCCTAGGTATTTACTATGGTTCATGTAACATGTTTTTTATGGGTTCTGGATTACAATTTGTGCTGCTCCAGAGTCTAAACATAGAGACATAGCATACATGAGAATCAAGGTTGTTGACTAATGAGAAGCTGTATTCCAATTCAAACTAGAACTACCTATACATTTAAACTCTCTAAGTTTACTACTAATCTCATTTTCCCGGAGAAAGGGTGTCCATTGATGAGCCATAACACATGACAATAGAATTCTCTCCTAATATACCATCATATACTTTTGTCCACTTTCTCCTCTGATTTTAAAATAAGTCACAATCATATCTGACAATTAAATTCTTGGTGCTACACTGAAGAATATACCATCATACATTTTTGTCCATTTTCCCCTCTGATTTTAAAACAAATTACAAACATATTTGGCAATTAAATTTTTGGTGTTACATTTTAAAATGTCCATTGACTAACCGAAAGACTTCTGGAGGAAAATAATCAACACAATAAAGAACTAAGAAATCAAGTAGTTGTAATAACAGCAACAGAAGAAGTAGTAGTAGTAATAGCTAGCTTAAAAGTATACAAAACACTTTACAAATAGCCCATTTTATCCCCATATCACCTTGAAGTGAAATTGTCTCCATTTTACAGAAAAGTAAAGTGAGGCAGCCAAAATCCCATGATATCCATGGAACATATAGGTTGTCCATCGGTTTTCCCTCAGTCTACCCACACGACTAGCCATTCTTTTCCATGTATTCATTTATGTGATGACATCTTTCATGCTACTTCTCATTCATAATTTCTTTTAGTAATGTGTCACAATCTATTCATGCTCACATTGGACTTTTGGTCATTTCAACTTTAATTCTTTATATACTTCAGTGTTCCGTAACTCTATATCACAGTATAGATAGTCATATAAAAATATCCAGTCTCTTTTTTCTGGGGGATATATAGATATGTAATAGGTTGCGAGAATTGATTAGAAATGTGGCATTTGTCATTCAAAGGGACGAACAAATCCAATTATTTGAACTATGAAAGTCTCTGAGTAGAAGGACTTTATTTATACCTGAGTTTTAAAAGAGATTCATGTATTCTGTGACAGAGTAGAGTGAAAAGAAAAAAAATATGTGGTGGGAGATCATGTTCCCAGCATTGCTAAAACGTAATGGACCTAACAGAGCAATAACTGAAAGAAAACAAACAACAGAAGGGCAGAAATGCAGCAGAGAAGGGAAAGAGAGAGGTAGGTCACTGGATCTCTGAAGGTATCACTCAACAAAAATCTTAAACTGAAGCTTCCAGTTGTACTCAACTCTTCAGACTGAGAGAAGTTTCAAACATGGTTTACTTTTTTCCCAACCTACCCCATGCCTGCCCAGTGGCTACACTGTAATATATTCCATTCTCTTCTTTTACCTAAAAGTTTCCTGCATCCAAGTCTTCTTGCCTCAAATATAGGGAGAACAGATGTTAACTGAAAGTTCAAAATATTTTAATTAGAGCAGAGAAACAAATGTTTGACCTTGTCAGAATGTTAAGAATTTTTCTAAAGTGGGGAAGAGAAGATTGATCTATAGCTATTATGTTAAATATATATATATATATAGCTATTATGTTAAATATATATACATACACACTGTGTGTGTGCCTAAACTGTCATCTGACATAAAGACTGGATCTGTGATCTAATTGCTATAGGGAACACCTATTTGCCCATGCAAAAAAATAGGCACCTTCACTGAAATATACAGTGTTAGAGAGTTCCCTAGAACACTGTGAAGTTAAGAGACGTGTCAAACGTAACAAAGTCTGAACTTGTTATAGTCAGAGCTTGAATTAAATGTTCTTGGCCTTGTGGCAAGTTCTCTATCCACTATTCACCAACCTATCTTCCTCTTATATAAACGCCATAAAACAACAAAAGAGAGGACGATGTGGACATGAGTACTGTCATATTGCCCCCAAGTTTCAAAGTAAGCTAATTATTTTAACTTGGTGTGGCTAATTACATAGATAGAGAAAAGGAAGCATAGGAAGGAGAGGGCTGTGGACAAAGTAAAGGTCACACCCTAAATTTCTCTCCAGGAAACATATAGCATAGGCAAGATCTGAAAGGGATTCAGCTCTTCCAAGAAGGTAAATTTAGAATGGCCAAAGGACGCCCAGTTGACTTGGGTTTTACTGACTCCTTTACTTTACTTTCCTTCCTGTCCTATCCTGTCCTGTCCCAAAACCTTAAACCTACTGCACTCTGAAACTGGGACTCCAATGATCCCCAGCCTAAGGGTTTCTAGCTTTAGAGTGATTATCAATAGTAACTGTTTCTGGTTCCCACCTAGCCTGAAGTCTTTCTTTTTCTTGAGCTCATTAAAGGGGCCATGCTCTGCCTACTTCTTAAAGAGGCCTATTCAATGAATGGGTGTTGCCTCACCCTAAGTGAGTGCCTGCAAAGACTTTGGCCTAAAGGACCCAAGGCCTCCCACTGCATCCTGAGTCATCTCCCGTCATCCTGAGAAATATTAGGTCACTGGATTCAGATGGCTATGGAGGAGAAGTGAAGCGGGTGACCTGCGCAGCCCTCCCTCAATCAAAACAAAGTCAAGTGCAAGTCATGTCATCATTTCTCTGATGGCATGATCTTTTTCAGCAATGAAGAATGAACACAAACAATTTTGCAGGATACGAGTAGCAATAAAAATGAAATACCAGCCATCCAACTGTATACCTCACAAAGATGCTCAATGATGTGATAAGTGGAGACAGAGAGAGAGAGAGAGAGAGAGAGAGAGAGAGAGAGAGAGAGAGAGAGAGAGAGAGAGAGAGAGAGAGCTTACCAACCAATTGAGTATTAGAGTCTGGACAATAAAAAGTTGGCATCTGAATAGTTTTGGCCAACCTCGTGATCATCAGCAAAATGACTGATCTTATAGAGGAGGTTCTGAAAGGTTGTAGGTTTTACCTGTAGGAATTACCACAATGCTATACTTGTCAACAGGAAAATCTAGTGAAGCTACAGGAAATCATTTAGAGGTAGCCATGTGATATAGTGGATATAGTGTTAACTCTGGGATCAGGAAGTCCTGAATTCCAATCCTGCATCACACTATTAATCATTTAACCTTCCTCATTCTTTTATGACAGTGATGAGCATCTTTGGCAAGCCTACATCTTTCTTTTTTATGTTTTGACTGATATAAATGTTAAGAGTTTCATTAAATGAGGCTTTTTTTGTTGCTTTATATGTGTGGAATATAACTTGTTGGAGATGAGTCCTTTAAGGCAGCATTTAGCTCTAAAAATAAATCTCTTAATATTGACTGCAAATACATATAGTCTCTATCATTCTTTTTTTCAAGTTTATAATAATAAAAATAGGATTTACTATAGAACTTTACTTGCAAAACCCTGATTTTCCTTTTTAATATTCTCCTCAAAGATGTTCTCAGTGTGTATTTAAATACAGAGCCCAATTTTATAACGATTGTTCTATTTTTTTTAATCTGTGTACTTAAGGACATAGGCATATGGGTTGATAATTGCTGTGATGTTCTTTCAAGCTTCCTTTTTACGTAGTAATGTATTCTGAGATTTTCTTTAACACTTTTGATATCTTATCTGCCTTTATGTGTCTTGAGAATGAATAAGTCATTCCTTCAGAATTGTGTTACTGCCATCATGGATCTCAACATAAATTTGGTATCGTCCAGATTATTTTCCCTTCTCTGTTTTCTTTAGTCCTGTTTCAAAAACATCTCTAAGCACATCTGGGGCTGAACTGTTCCAGCTCAAAGTTAGTTAGATTATTTTCCTAAAAATAATTTTTTTTGGAAAAAATATAAACCCTTTGCAGATTTTTTCCATTTTTGCTCTCTATTGCAGTTATCCTACCAAGTCCCCTGGTTTCCTGTCAAATTTTTTAAAATTGGTTTGACCTTCCACTTTTTGTTGCTGTCTTCTTAGGAGATGCTTTTAAAAAATAATCTTCCAACATTTTCCCCATAAAACTTTGCTAATGAATGCATATTATAAACCCATGTTGCCCTTGGCTGTCATATCCCTCCACTTGGCAAGTACTTCCTGACTATCGTAGTGTTCAGGCTTTCCCTGTCTCCTAATCATGACATTTGATATATAACGTTTAGACTTCTGTATGAGATTGTTATAATTAGTGTTGATGTTTTGATTTAAATGATTAAATTTCTGTATGAAATTGTTATAATTAATGTTGATGTCACTTCCTCCATCCTTTTCAACATCAATAATTACTTTAATAGGCAAAGTTGGAATTAAAATTGCACAAGGTAAAAAACTAAACATAAGATAGAGAACATTACCAAAAGTAAAATGGATAATTTCGATTATATTAAATTGGAAAGCTTTTACACAAACAAAACTAATGCAACCAAGACTATGAGGGAAACTGGAAAAAATTTTAACAATTAGTATTTCTCTTACATGCCTCATTTCTAAAATACAGAGAGAACTGTGTCAAATTTATAAGAATACATGTCATTCCCCAATTGATAAATGGTCAGAGGATATGAACAGGCAGGTTTCAGAGGAAGACATTAAAGCTATCTTTAGTCATATAAAATGCTGTAAATCACTACTAATTAGAGACATGAAAATCAAATAATTCTGAGGTACCACATCACCTCTATTAGATTGGTGAACATGACAAAACAGGGAAATGATAAATGTTGGAGAATATGTGGGAATGTTAGGACACTAATCAAATTGTTAGTAGAGCTTTGAGCTGATCTAACCACACTGGAGAGCAATTTGAACCTATGCCCAAAGGGTTATAAAAAATTGCATGCCCTTATAACCCAGCATTACTGCTTCTGGGCCTATATTCCAAAGAGATCATAGAAATGGGACAGGGATCCATGTGTACCAAAATATTTATAGCAGTTCTTTTTGTGATGTCCAAGAACTGGAAATTGACGTTATGTTCATCAATTGGGGATGCCTGGATAACTTGTGGTATATCAATGTAATGAAATACTATGGTGCTATATAAGAAAGCATGAACAGGCAGACTTCAGAAAATCCTGGAAACACTTAAATGAAGTAATGCTAAGTGAATTGAGATGTAGGAGAACATTGTTCACAGAAACAGCCACAGTATGTGATAACTTATTTGGGTAGTCTTAGCCCTTTTCAGCCATACAAGGACCTAAGACAATTCCCAGGGACCCACAAAGAAAAATGCCATCCACACGCAGAGAAAGAACTATGCAATTATAATGCACAGGGAAGCAGACTACTTTCTTTTTGGTTTTGTTTTATTTTGTTTGTCTTTCTCATGGTTTCTCCCATTTGTTATAATTCTTCTAGGAAACATGACAAGTGCAAAAATGTGTTTTATGGGAATCTATTGTAGAGCCCATATCAGATTTCATGTCGTCTTGACAAGGGAAGGGACATGAAGTGGGAAAACTTTAAGATATATGGAAGTCAGGGAAAAAGGTGATAGTGAGATACTTTTCTAGTCCAGGTCAGCCTTAAGGGTCAGAAGGAGAGCTATGTGGCACATAGTAACAACTGGTCTGGAGCTTATGTGGATGCAACATCAATGATAGGATATGGTGGTGCCAACAGCAGCAGCAACAGCAGTTATAGAGCTCTCAATCCAGAAACTGTTGGGGAATAAAGTAAGTGGTCAGAAGGAATTTACTTAAGACCTCTTTCTATGCAATCTCTGAGGGCAGGACCAGACACAGTTTGCCAGTTCCTGTCTAAAGTCCAATTCTGGGTCACAGTTCAAGGCTGGAGAAAAGTGAATGATT
The DNA here is from genome assembly GCA_023548195.1 of Bettongia penicillata ogilbyi. Lineage (NCBI taxonomy): Eukaryota > Metazoa > Chordata > Mammalia > Diprotodontia > Potoroidae > Bettongia > Bettongia penicillata. The sequence goes on along the minus strand of JAJHZJ010000207.1, from coordinate 1,052,485 downwards.
TTGGTCATGAAGTATTGGGATCCCTGAAGAGCATTATTGCTTGTGAAACTAAGGGGAGCTAGAGTCCTGAAGAGCAGGATCTCTTGCTCCAGGAAGTGATCAAGGGCCCAATGATTACATTTTTTCCTGGTTACACTATCTTGGAAGTACCAAAAACTTTGAAATGCCTAGAACTACCTCTTAAAATAGCAATGTAAAAAAAAAACCCTGAAGATTGAGACATTATTTATACCCCGCCCCAGACATTCATTAGAGATCAAATTTAAGATACAGTTGGAAATCAAGAGAAAGGCTGGCATAATTGGCAAACAACAACAACAAAAAGAATCTGACCATAAAAATTTCTTATGGTGGCATGGAAGAACAAGGTACTAACTCAGAAAATATGATGAATTCATAACAGCTACAAGCAAAACTTCAAAGGAGAAAAAAATCTCTAGAGAAGATAGCAGGTCAACATGGATTCCTGGAAAAGCTAAAATTTATTTTCAAAATGAAATAAAAGTCATAAAGGAAAAAATAACCAAAGAGATGAGAGAAAAGAAAGAAAATAATGAAACTATTTAATATCTTGGCAAAAGAAGTACAAAAATATGGAAGAAAATAAGAGCTTAAAAACAAAATTGCCCAAATGGAAAAAAAAAAGACTTACAAAAGCAAACTAAAAAAAAAATAACTCTACAAATTAGTATCGGGCAACTGTGAACTAACGACTTTAGGTGACACCCAGAAAAAATAAAACAGAAGCAAGAGAACGAAAAAATAGAAGAGAATATGGATTATTTTATCAGAAAAACAACTGATCTGGAAAACAGATTTTGGATAGATAATTTAAGCACTAGTGTACTGTGTGAAAGTAATGATAAAAAATTATTATAGAAAATTTCCCTGATAATCAAGTACCATTCGTTTAAAAAATTGAATGAATCCACCACTCCCCTCGTCAGATATCACAAAATGAAAAGTTCCAGAAATATTATAGCAAAATTGCAGAACTAGCAGGTCAGACAGAAAATATTTCACGAAGCCAGAAACAAACCTTGCAATACCATGGAGCCAATGTCAATATCAAAGATTTAGCTGTTTCCATGTTAAGAGGGTGAACAATTTGCAATATGGTATTTTAGGAGGCAAAAAAACTAGGTCTGCAGCCAAGAATAACCTACATAGCAAAACTGTGTGTAACAATTCTAGAGTGAGTGAAAAGGATAATTAAGAAAAATAAAATTTTCATACACTCCTAAGGAAAATACCAGACCCAAATAGAAAATCTGACCTCGACATACAAGACTGAAAAGTAAAGCATAAAATGCTAAGCTTGAAATAGAAATCATAAGGGAATAAATAAAGCTAATTTTTTTTTTGCCTTTCTATATGGGAAGATGATACACGTAACTTCTAAGAACTTTATCATTATTAGGTCCATTAGAAGAATTTTGCATAGAAAATAGTTTGTGAATGAGTTGATTACTTTGGAATAATGAAAAATTTTGGATAAAATAAATGGATTCCCTGGGAGAAATGGGGAGGGAGAGGATAAATGGGGGAAATTATCTAACTTAAAAGAGACACAAGAAAGATCTATTCCAGCGGATGGTAAAATAGTGAGGAGATGTAGTAAGGACAGAATATTGCCCTTATCTGAACTGGTGGAAATATGAAGGAATATATTTACATACCCCACATTGTACATTTAATCCCTATGCCTTATCAGCTTGGAATTTTTCGATTTTACCCTCGTCTCCAAGTGTATAACTAAACCTTTCTGTCATCCCAACATGAGGGAGACCACAAAGCTTGCCCAGCAACTGACTGAACCCTTTTGAATACTGACTCTGCATCTCTGGAGTCATTGGGAATAAATAACATTGAACGATGCCCTGAAAGTTTAAAAATAAGAGATGTGAATGGAAATGGAGTGAAGTTCTCTGTCTTTCCTCTTTTTCATATGAGAAATTCCATACTAAATACTGCTCTCCATTTCATTAAATCTCACATTTTTCTTTATGTTTGTTCCATTGTCATCCCTATTTGTCTTTTTGATCCTGGACTGAGAAAAAGTAGATGGTTATATACTTAACAAATAAACATAAAGTTCTGTTTGCAGGAAGGTTGAAAGTCAAATTAGCCCACCTTCAAGGCTAATGTTCATAGAAGGCTCGTTCCAGACTTGAAAAACTGAACTGTCTTCTGAAAAGAATTTCTTCATACTACATATATCTATGTATCCTCTCCACCCTTTAATAAAGTCATTGGGTCATTTGAGAGCCATGCCAGTAATTCATTGTAGCATCTCCCCATTCTTAATGGCACTTATAGTGCTCTTAACAAAGCATTATAGGGAGGCTTATGTTGCTCCCTGAAACCTGGACCTTTCACAGAAGTACTCATACACAGGTTTCCTTTTATAAAATAGCATTTTATCAGTAATTTTGGACTAACATGAATGGACTAAATGACTTTGAAAGGTGAGTCACATAGAGTGAGTTGTACTAGATTGATTGATCATTCAACTGGAAGCCCAGGAACGTAAGTTGTAATTCCTATGCTTGCATCAGTGAATTCTGTAATGCCGAGTAAATTTTTAATTTCTTCAATCTGAAATGACTTCATCTGTGTAATGGTGAAGAATATCTTTTCACGGAATTGAAACTAAATGGCTTCATTTCTATTCTTGACTTACATCTTAGGTTATATTCCAGCAGAGGTTCACTTTCCTTGATGATTGAGGCAGCTGCAGAGTGCAGTGGTTAGAGAGTTAAACTGATGTCAAGAAAACCTGATGATAAATCCTGCCTCATAAAGTTATTAGTTGCAAGATCTTGGACACACAACATAACTTTTTTTCATTCTTTATATCTTCTTCTGTAAAAATGGGTGGGGAGGTTGGTGATAAGAATACCACCCTTATAGGTTTCTAGTGAGGATCAAAAAAGAACGCATGTAAAGCCCTTCTTAAATGGTAGTAATTGTTGTTGCTGCAATTTAATTTTAATTTTGGTGTACAGATACATCGAATAGGCCAGTTTCAATATTGCTCACCTGTGTAAACTTCTAGAGGTCAAGAATGGCCCTCATCTGGATAGACAGAGCTGATATGACTCCTCCAATAAGAGCCACAGATTTGTATTGCTCCCAGAAGTTGTAGTTTCGGATGAGCTGGCCCTGACCAGACAGCCAGTGCAAGGAGTTCTCCAAGGTCCCCTCATCACTGTGGTAGGTGTTGTAGAGGTGGAATTCCAGGAAAATGTTGGGCAACTGATTAATCTTGTTAATCTCCTCCACAGCAAACACTTGAGGCAGGGTCTGATGATAATTTTTGTGCAGCCACTTCTTTGTGAGTAGGTGCCATGGAACATTACAAAACATTTAAAAAGAATACTTTTTATAAGGGAGAATTTTCTGGTTGTATGAGTCAAAACTAAGAACTGCAAAAGTTGTTCAGCTCATTTTATTTGTATTAAAAATAGCCTCCCCCATGTGCCTTCTTTCTATACTCTTCCATTCTAGTGATTCCTGAGATGGTGAGACCTATTGGTTTTAAATTTTCATGTAGCTCTACCTGCCTGAGTCACACATTCATTTCATAAGTAGACATTTTTCCTCTGGTATATACAAGGTCATGTAAAAGATTTACATGGTACTTTATCCTAGAAGGTCTTTGGTGTAATGGGAGAAAGAATAGATACAGCAAAAAAAAAACTGTAATGCAAAAGTGACAAGAGAGATGTTAATGGTTAATGACATGACTACTTAAGAAAGTTGAACAGAGGGATTCCCCAGTTCATTGAAAAAATAAGGCAATGTTTCATGGAGGGCATCATGGATCATAAAAGCTGAGGATGTTTTGATATATGGGTATTACGAGAATAGGTCATTTCAAGAACAGGAAATCATACTAACCAGCTCACACAGGTGTGGGAAAAAGAGGTACTACATTCTTGGGCCCCTGGTATCTTACTCGGGGTACTTATGAGAACTCCAATGTAAGATGAGGTCCTGACTTAGTGTTCCTTCCCTCCTCACTTCTAAGGGGTCTGGAACTCTTGGGTTATCAGGGTCATGATGCCCTCGGGAGAAACATCTTTGAGACGTCCTTGCATGACTTACGTGATGGACCACCCCTACTCAATTACCAACCTTCACAATTATCTTGAGCAAGAACAACAACAGCCAAGCACGTAAGCTCAGCACACAGTGTTTACAAGCCTCTTGCATGTATGGAAGTAGAATGCCTATATATACTCTGAGCTAGGTGAGAATAAATGGAGTGCATACCGTCCTTGCTCCTGCCTCATTGATTGGTACCCGGAAGAAAGATCTCATGCAGGCATGAGATCTTTGGGAACTTAACACTCATTTCCTTTCTTTTCTGTATCACAACTGAGAAGAGTGGAAAACCAAAGTTAATCAAAGATTGTGACTTACTAGAAGGTATTTAATTAGGAAAGCAGTAACAAAGAATACAGATGTCTATTGTTCTTGTTAATATTTTAAATAAATGCAGCTTCATGAAATTTATATAGTAATTAACACCTCTCACAAAATTTAGGTCTTATTTCTCTTTTTTTTTTGCAAATTTTACTCACTTTATTTTTATTATTATTTTACTTGTTTTCAAGGTTCTACAATCACTTCCATATAACTTAGAATTTTTCTTCCTCCCTGCTCCTCTTTCCCCCGTGCCTTCCTTCTCCCTCCCTGAGATGGAACCCCATTTTATATAGGTTCTACACATGCATTCCTATTAAATGCACTTTCACCTCAGTCATGTTGCAGAGAAGAATCAAAATGAATGGAAGAAATCATAAAACAAACCAAAAGGTAATACAAAAGAAAATTAGCTGCTACGTTCTGCAATCGACTTCTATAGTTCTTTTTCTGGATATGGAAAACATTTTGCCTTAAGAGGCTATTGGAAATTTCTTTAAGTCCTGGCATTGCAATGAAGTTCTAAGTCTACTGGAAAAAATCCTCGCATTGTGGTTGTTGCTGTGTATAAAGTTCTTTCTGGTTTTGCTCCTTTTGCTCAGCATCAGTTCATATAAGTCTTTCCAGGTCTCTCTGAAGTCTTCTTGTCGATCATTTCTTATGGCACAATAGTATTCCATTACATTCATATACAACAATTTATTCAGCCATTCCCCAATAGATGAGTATATCCTTGATTTCCAGGTATTGACCACCACAAAGAGTGCTACTATAAATATTTTTGTACATGTGGGACCCTTTCCCACTTTCATGATCTCTTGGGGATACAGTCCTAGAAGTGGTATTGCTCGGTCAAAGGGCATGCACATTTTTGTAGCCCTTTGGGCACAGTTCCAAATTGCTCTCCAGAATGGCTAGATCAGCTCACAGCTCCACCGACAATGAGTTAATGTTCCACCTCTCTTACATCTTCTCCAACATTTGTTGTCATCCTGCTTCATCATGTTAGCCAATCTGACAGGTGTGATGTGATATCTCAGAGATGTTTTGATTTGCATCTCTCTAGTCAACAGCGATTTACAGTATTTTTTCATATGAGTATAGATAGCTTTGATTTCTTCTTCTGAAAACTGCCTGTTCATATCCTTTCACCATTTGTTAATTGAGGAATGACTTGTATTCTTGTACATTTGACTCAATTCCCTATATATTTTGGAAATGAGACCTTTACCACAGACACCACTTGCAAAAAATGTTTTTTTCCAGTTTTCTGCTTCCCTTCTAATCTTGGCTGCATTGAGTCTATTTGTGCAAAAATTTTTCAGTTCAATGTAATCAAAATTATCCATTTTGCAATTCATAATGTTTTCTATCTCTTGTTTAGCCAAAAAAATTTTCCCTTCTCCATAAATCTGATAAAGACACTATTCCTTGCTCCCCTAATTTATTTGTAGTATCAATCTTTATACTTAAATCATGTATTCATTTGGGCTTCATTCTTTTGTACAGTGTCAGGCATTGGTCTATGCCTAATTTCTGCCACACTGTTATCCACTTTTCCCGGCAATATTTGTCTAACAGTTTCTTCTTATCCCAGAAGCTGGGGTCCTTGGGTTTATCAAACAGGAGATTACTATATTCATTGACTGCCGTGTCTTGGGTACCTAACTCATTCGATTGGTCTACCCTTCTCTTTCTTAGCCAGTACCAAGTGGTTTTGATAATTGTTGGTTTATAATACAATTTGAGATCTAGTAGAGCTAAATCACCTTTCCTGGCCTTTCTTTGCATCAGTTCCCTTGATATTCTAAACAAAAAATAGATATTATTTTTTCTAGCTCTACAAAATAATTATCTGATAGTTTGATTGGCATGGCATCAAATAAGTAAATTAATTTAGATAGAATTGTCATTTTTATTATATTGACTCTGCCCACCCACCATCAACTGATGTTTTTCCACTTACTTAGATCTGACTTTATTTGTGCGAAATGTGTTTTGTAATTGTGTTCACAAAGGCCCTGGGTTTGTTTTGACAGGTAGACTCCCAAATGTTTTACAGTATCTACCGTAGCTATAAATGGAATTTTTCTTTCTATCTCTTGTTGTTAGACTTTGTTACTAATATATAGAAATGCAGAAGATTTGTGTGGGTTTATTTTCTAACCTGCACCTTTTCCAAAGTTGTTTATTATTTCAAGTGGTTTTTTATTTGATTCACTGAGATTCTCTAAGTATATCATAATATCATCTGCAAAGACTGATAACTTAGTTTCTTCTTTACCTATTCTAATTCCTTCAATTTCTTTTTCTTCTCCTCTTGCCACAGCTAACATTTCTAGTACCATACTGAATAATAATGGTGATAAGGGACATCATTTTTTCAGCCCTGATCTTATTGGAAATGCATCTAGCTTATCTCCATTGTAAATAATACTTGCTGAAGGTTTTAGGTAGATACTGCTTATTGTTTCACGGAAAGCTCCACTTTTTTCTTATATTCTCCAGTGTTTTCGATAGGAATGGATATTGTATTTTGTCAAAAGCTTTTTCTGCATCTATTGAGATAATCATGTGGTTTCTGAGAGTTTTGTTGTTGATATGATCAATAGTGTTAATAATTTTCCTAATGTTGAACCAGCCTTACATTCCTGGTATAAATCCTGCCTGATCATAATGCGTTATTCTCATGATTAGTTGCTGTATTACTTTTGCTAAATCTTCATTTAAAATTTTTGCATCTATATTCATTAGAGAAATTGGTCTATATAATAGGTTTTGGCTCTTCCTGATTTAGGTATCAAAACCATAATTGTCTCATAAAAAGAATTTGGGAGCATTTCTTCTTCTCCAATTTTCCCAAATAGTCTATGCAGTATTGGAATTAACTGTTCTTTAAATGTTTGGTTGATTTCATTTATGAATCCATAGAGCCCTGGAGATTTTTTCCTAGGGAGTTCATTGATAGCTTGTTCAATTTATTTTTCATAGATGGGGTAATTTAAGTGTTCAACTTCCTCTTCTGTTAATCTGGGCAACTTATATCTTTTAAAATAATCATTTAGACTTTCGAATTTATGTGCATACCGTTGGAGAAAGTAATTTCTAATTATTGTTTGAATTGCCTCCTCATTGGAGGTGTGTTTACACTTTTCAGTTTTGATATTGGTAATTTGGTTTTCTTCTTTCTTTTTAAATCGAATTGACCAAAGATTTAAGAATTTTATTGGTTTTTTCATAGAACCAACTCCTAGTTGTATTTATTAGTGCGATAGTTTTCTTAATTGCAATTTTATTAATTTCTCCTTTGGTTTTCAGTATTTCTAATTTTGTATTTACTTGGGGATTTTCAATTTATTCTTTTTCGAGTTTTTTTCAGCTGCATACCCAATTTATTGATCTCCGATTTCTCTATTTTATTCATGTAGACACTCAAAGATATAAAACTTCCCCTAAGAACTACTTTTGCAGTATCCCATAAAATTTGGCAGGTTGTCTCATTATAGTCATTCTCTTGAATGAAGTTGTTGACTGTTTCTATAATTTGTTGTTTACCCCACTCATTCTTTAGGATTAGATTATTTAGTTTCCAATTCTTTTTTGGTTTATATTTCCATGGCCTTTGATTACATATAAGTTTTGTTGCATTATAATGTGAGAAGGATGCATTGACTATCACTGCCTTTCTGCACTGGATTGTGAGGTTTTTATGCAGTAGTACATGGTCAATTTTTGTATATGTGCCATGTACCCCTAATTTGAGAAAAACGTATATTCCTTTCTATCCCCATTTAATTTTCTCTGGAGATCTATCATATTGTCCTTATCCAGAGTTCTATTCACTTCCTTAACTTTTTCTTGTTTATTTTGATGTTAGATTTCTCAAGTTCAGAGAGGGGGAGTTTGAGGTCCCCCGCAGGTATAGTTCTTCTATTTCTTCTTGTAACTCCCTTACCGTCACCTCTAAAATTTGGATGCTATACCACTTGGAGTATATATGTTTAGTAATGAAATTGCTTCGCTTCTTATGGTGCCTTTTAGCAGGATACAGTTTCCTTCCTTACTACTTTTGATTAGTTTTAGTACTGCTTTTTCTTTGTCTGAAATTAGGATTGCTACCCCTGCTTTTTTTACATCATCTGAAGCACAATATATTCTGCTCCAATCTTTTACGTTTACCCTATATGTATCTCCTATTTCAAATACGTTTCTTGTAAACAACATATGACTGGATTATGGTTCTTAATCCATTCTGTTATCCATCTCTGTTTTATGGGACAGTTCATCCCATTCACATTTACAGTTATGATTATTGTTTGTGCCTTTTCCTCCATCCCCTTTTTCCTTATTTGTATTTTTAGTTCTCCCTTCTCCCTTCCCCTCCACAATGGAGTTTTAATTTTTCACCACCGCCTCTTTCAGTCATCCCTCCCTTCTTTCCTTCCTGCTCCCTTTTGATCCTCTTTTCCCTTACTACTTTTTCCCTCCCTTTTAGCCTCCTCTCCCATTTCTTTCCCCCTTCCCCTCCTATTGCCTATAGAGCCAGTTAGATTTTTGTCCTTAAATGAGTTTGTTGTTCTCTTCCTGAACCAAATAAATGAGCGTAAATCGCAGACAATGCTCACCTACCTCCCCTCTTTCCCTCTATGGTAATATATTCTTGTGCCTCTTCCTGTGATGGAATTTTTTTTCTGCCTCCTCCTCTTCACATCTCCTGTTACAATCACTTCACACCCTTAAATCACAATTTTTAACATCACATCACTTAATTTATACCAACTCCCTCTATCTATGTATATCCCTTTTACATTTGATAATAAATATACAATTCTCAAGAATCTTCCCTTATAGGGATGTAAACAGTTTTCTCATATTATGTAACAAGTTTTTTCCCCTGTTTACCTTTTTATGCCTCCCTTGAGACCTGCGTTTGAAGATCAAATATTCTACTGAGTTCTGACCTTTTCATCAGGAAGGTCTGGAAATCCCTTATTTCATTGGACATCCACGTCCTTGCCTGGATTATTATGCTCAAATTTTTTGGGTAATTTATCCTTGGTTGTAGTCCCAGATCCTTTGCCTTAAGAAATTTCATATTCCAATTACTTCGATCTTTTAATGGAGAAGCTGCAAGGTCCTGTGTGACTCTGACTGTAGCTCTTCGATATTTGAATTGTTTCTTTCTGGCTGCCTGCAGTATTTTCTCCTTCACTTGATAGTTTTGGAATCTGTCAACGATATTCTTTGGTGTTTTTAGTTTGAGATCCTTTTCAGGAGGTTAATGGTGTATCCTTTCGATGACTATTTTTCCCTCTGGGTTTAGGACTTCTGGGCAATTTTCCTTGTTGATTGCTTGGATGATATTGTCCACGCTCTTTTTATCATCATGGCATTGTGGTAGACTAACAATCCTTAGATATTCTCTCCTGGATCTATTTTCCAGATCAGTTGTTTTTCCAGTTCTATATCTTATATTTTCTTTTGTCTTTTCATTCTTTAGATTCAGTTTGACTGATTCTTGATGTCTCATAGAGTCATTAGCTTCCACTTGCCAGATTCTATTTTTTATCAAATTGTTTTCTTCAGTTAACTTTTGCATCTCCTTTTTCATCTGTCCAATTTTTTCCTTTTAAGGAGTTATTTCTACCAGTTAAGTTTTATACTTCCTTTGCCATTTGTCCAATTTTCCATCTTAAGGAGCTGTTCTTTTCAGTAATTCTTTCTTTCATAATTTTTTAAATCGTTAGCCAGTTTTTCTTTTATTTCTCTAATTTGGGTTTTAAAATCCTTCCTGAGCTCTTCCAAGAAGGCTCTTTCTGTTTAAGACCAGTTCATATTCCCTTCTGAAGTTTCACATGGAAGTATGGTCTCAATGTTAACCTCTTTGAGTCTGTGTTTTGACCCTAGTTCCCACAGAAAAGTTCTGTGGTCTTTTTTTTCTGCTTTGCTTTTTACTCCTGACAATAACCCTTTTTCTGGCTTTTAAGGTAGATCTCTACGTCTATGGCACAGGGAGCTCTGTCTCACAGTTCTTGTGCCTAAAACTTGAGGCTTTGTGTGTTGTGGCCTCTGTCGCTTTAGTTTCTAAACTAAAATGTTACAGTTTGCCTAGTGCTGAGCTGGCTGGTGTTTGAAAGCCACAGCCGGTTAGGTCTTTTTGGGTTTCCTTGCAGTTTCCCTGGAGCTAGCTCGTTAAGTTGGGAGGAGGGGTGGTCTGGACTCTGCAGGATCCTCTGCTCAGCTAGAGCATTGGCAACCTCTGCTGTCTGCACTAGTGTGTTCCCGATTCCACTGGGGTACTGAGGCACCCCTGGGGTGCTGGTGTTGGCAGTTGCTGGCTTCACTATCTTCTCCAGGTTTGTTGAGGTGGGGCTATTTGGGACAGCTGGTCCCACACTGGTCGCCTTTGACTACAGCAAGAGAAACCCTCTTTAGTGATCTTTCTTGCCTCCCAGACTGAGAGTTTGTTTACCCCATCTGCTTCTCTCACTATTCCAGGATTTTACCCAGGGAGACATTCTCTGGGCTCAACAAGGTCAATAAGGGGAAGTAGATAGCAATTACCGATCACTCTGCCATCTTGGCTCCTGGAACAGGAAATCTAGGTTTTCTTTCATGGAGGCAGAAAGTGAGCATGACATAATGCCTAGTCCTGACTACCTTAGCATGATAGCATTCACAAAACTTTCAATTCAGTCATGGCAATTTCCCTGATAAACTGTGAGACTTATGATCTTGACATTTCCCACTTTATTGATTGTTTTCCGTGTAATCCTCATTGTCAGGACTCAATGGAATACATTATGAAGAACTATTATACAATGCTCTCAAATACCCTCCCCTACTTTTCCCCTTACTGCTTGAACAGGATGATACCATCAAGGACTGAGAGATTAAAGGGGCCTTGGAGTTAACTTAGTCCAATATTTTATGATAAAATTCCCATTCCCAATGATTAGCAACGCAGATACATGCAGACTCATATTCAATACCAGAGGAAAACTTTAATGGCAGGTACCCTTTACTGATCCTGAGAGAAGGGCACACGTATAGCTTGTGCACTGAGAAGGCAAGTTCATCTGTCTATGAATCCTCATTACATGATTTTTTTTTTTTTACTTTCAGGAATCCCCAAAATTTCAAGGTACCTTGGAGGTTTTTAAGGATAAAACATCAGAGATGTAAGTGAACTTTCTAATTCACAAGAGATCTAGAGAAAGCCCCCTCACACAAACTGAGGGGACCCTGTGGAGGATTTAGAGGGAAGGCCTGGACCAGAGTCACTGCATGAGACATCATGGAAAGGCTGCGATCTCCACCACTGGTAGGAATGCACACATCCAAGAGATCTAGAGAAATCCCTATGTACAAGAAGGCAGCCCCTTTGGAGAAGTTAAAAAAAAAATCCGAATATCAGAGTCACAGCTTGAGAAATAATAGAGAAGCTGAAATATTTAATCCTAAAAGAAATAATCATATTCATGAGGTCAATGTCAAAAAGGAAACATGAGCACTGGAGAAGGGCCAGGTTGGATTATAGGAAATAGAGAGGATATAGAGCTGCAGAATATCAGAAAGACAGGAAACTTTAAAGTTTTCCAAAGAATCCAAATTGTAAATATACAGCTGGAAAATAGACTCTGCTAATCCTCCCAACATATAGAACAGGATACTAAATCCAAGAAACAGAAAGGATATTATCCAACATGATACGAAAAGTTAGTATCCAAAACTAGAATTTGAATTCAGATGTTCTAAGTACAAGCACAAGTTTTGTAGAGTTTCTTTTTCCCCGTCAGACACACATCGTATCAGCCATCACAAACTTTCTATACTACTCCACTCTGTCTTTTCTGTCTCACAACTTTGCTACCATGATCCCTTTCCCCTTTTGATGAATTCTGCCTGGAACTTCCATTTTGGGAGAAAAATTCTCTAAATTAAACGTCACGCCCCTATCCAAATATTTCCTCCCCCAATACCATTCAGTTCTTCAGCTGATATTTTCTCCAATAAAATTCAAGATCCTTCATGACAGTGACTATCTTTTTGTTTGTATTTGTATCCCCATAGTTTAGCACAATGCCAGACACACTAAAAAATTAATAGATTCTTTTTGACTGCCAGAATTAATGATAAGTAATAAAAGAAGTCATGGAAGAAAGAGAAGGGGTGGGATTATGGGATTGTATTAGCCTTGGAAAGGAAAATCACATTATTCTTTAAAGCCAGATGATCTAACGCTGTGCCTTCCTTAACTGAACAGATTTGTTGGAAAGTCAGAGATTTAAAGAATTCATTTTTATTAACTTAACTAACTACAACAAATATTTTAGGTACGACTTGTGTGGCAAGACCAAGGCTTACAAATTCAAGAAGATCCAGAAAAAAAAATGTGGAAAAGATGAAATAATTTCCCAATAGATTTCCTTGACTGATAAAGGGATATTGCACAGAACAATAGCAGTACTATCTCATCTTACATGCAAAGTTAAAGAGGGAGAAAGTGATAGAAAAAGGCAATGACTGGCAGGGCCGATGGCTGGCGTCTTAGAAGGGTTGACTTTTTATGTTCATCTTCAGAGGATGTACTGAATTTCCCTTGTTGAGAAAAGATATAAATAAAGACAGAAGGAGTAAAGATACGAATAAAAACAGAATGGAGGTCAATTTTGGAGAATGAAACACATTTATATAGAGGAATAATATTAATATCTGTGGGTAGTTGGAGGCATTGGCCAATGGTAGCCAACTCCTTACACAATGTGAAATATCTTTTGCCTTTTGCCATTCCACATGAAAGCTTGCAAACCTACTTCCAAAAGTGAGTGGTGGAGTAGAAGCTTCCTTCTGTGTTTCAGAAAACAGAATGAAACTATCCTCATTTCCCATCAATTTCCTTCATGGCGATACAATAACTTTTAATGGCTGCTGAGTCATAAATGAGGTTAGCTAACAAATTTTCAAACAAATGAACTCACTCTTTCAGACTGTTTTATGAGATAAACCTCCCATAGTCGTTTAGGGAGAATAGGTAGCAGCAAATGTCTGCCTCAGTTGCTTTATTTCCCTAAACCATTATCATGCGGCCATCAATTCACTACTGCTATCCTTTTTTTTTTCATCTCTTGGTTTCTATTCTTTCTTTATCTTAAATGATTGAATAAAGGACACATATTTGATGAGTTTTGGACCTGGTGACTTTTGAATGGTCAAAAGAATAGTCATAAGCCTCTTACTACCTGTAGCCAAGTCCAGCATGGAGCCTGTGTTCCAAAAGGACTTCCTTCATATGTATCAGTAATAAATTGACCTTAGCATCCGAACAAGTTGTCAACTGAGTATGCCAGTATGTAGAGAAATGAAATTAGTGGGGTAAAAATTTTCTCAAGTACTTGTTTTGAGCCTCTTGTCTTCAAGGATTAAATGGGGTTGTGTAAGGAACAAAGAACTTCAAAACAAAGGAATGTTACTATATTTTGGTCCTCTTGCTTCAGTATGTCATTGCATTAGTTTTAATGGTTGTCCCAATAAATGCTGTCCCATATCCAGCTTTAAGTCCATGATAATTCCAAGATCTCATTCAGGGAAAAAAAAAACTATTGTTTTCTCATGCCTCCATCATCATACCCTTGTGGAGTTTATATTTTGAATCCTAAAGCAAAAATTTTCTTTTATCCTTATCAAAACTTTGCCTAATCAAATTTCAGCCAAAGGTCAATTTTATCTTTCCCTTAATGGATTAGCTGAAGTTATTAATTCAATAAAGTATATACAAATTAGTCAATAACACTTCAATGTTGTCAAAGTGGTGGTTAACAAACAGTGAAGGAAGTTATGATGACAAAACATGACTGCACAGCAAGAATTCATGCCTTATTGAGATGACATCCTTTTTTGACAAGGTTATTAAACGATAAATCATAGAAATTATATTAAAAATAGTTTTCTCTAATTTTAGTGAAGAATTTGGTAAAGTTTATAATATTATTCCAGACGAAAATACAAAAATGTGTCAGTTAACAAGTGGGTGGTTGAGTGACTATGAAACATATTTGAAGGCTAGACCAAGAGTAAAGTCACAAATTATTTAATGCCAACTACGACGAAAGTGACCACTGGAGAACCAAGCGACATATGCTAGGACCTATGCTTTTTATACATTTTTTCCAACTGACACGTCAAAAAAAATTGACATTGATGCCCTGGGCCATGAAAACCTAACAAGGCAGTGCAGAAGGGCAGAGATAGTTAAGGCATCTTTCTCATATCACAATGCAATAAAACATATATGTAGTCAAAGGCCATGGAAACACAAACCAAACATCAATAGGAAACTAAACACTCTGATACTAAAGAATGAGGGGGTTAATCAACACATTATAGAAACAGCCAACAACTTCATTAAAAAGAATGACAATAATGAGACAACCTACCGAATTTTATGGGATACTGCAAAAACGGTTCTTGGGAGAAGTTTTATATCTTTCAGTGTCTCCATGAATGAAAATAGAGAAAGAAGACATCAATAAGCTGGGCATGCAGCTGAAAATGCTGGAAAAAGAATAAATTGAAAATTCCCAAGTAAATACAAAATGAGAAATACAGATAATCAAAGGAGAGTTAAATAAAATTGAAATTAAGAAAATTATTAAACCAATAAACAAAGCTAGGAGTTACTCTTATGAAAAAAAACATAAAATTGAAAAACTTTTTGGTCAATTTGATTTAAAAAAAGAAAGAAGCAAACCAAATTACCAATATCAAAAATGGAAAGGGTGAACTCACCCCTAATGAGGAGGAAATTAAAATAACAATTAGAAATTCCTTTGTCCAGCTGTATGCCCATAAATTCGACAATCTAAATGAGATAAATGATTATTTTAGAACACAAAAATTTCCCAGACTTACAGAAGAGGAAGTTGATTACTTAAATAGCCCTATCTTAGAAAAACAAATTGAACAACCCATCAATGAGCTCCCTAGGAAAAAATCTCCAGGGCCGGATTCACAAGTGAATTCAATCAAACATTTAAAGAACAGTTAATTCCAATACTACATAGATTATTTGGAAAACTAGGGAAGAAGTAGGGCTCCCAAATTCTTTTTCTGATATAAATATGATTTTCATAGCTAAACCAGGAAGAGCCAAAACAGAGAAAGAAAATCATAGACCAATTTCTCCAATGAATATAGATGCAAAAATTTTAAATAAAATTGTAGCAAAAAGAATACAGGAACTAATCGTGAGAACAACACATTATGATCAGGCAGGATTTATACCAGGAATGTAGGGCTGGTTCAACATTAGGAAAATTATTAACATTATTGATCATATCAAAAACCAAATGATTATCTCAATACATGCAGAAAAAGTTTTGAAAAATATAGCACGCATTCCTAATCAAAAACACTGAAGAACATAAGAAAAAAACGGAACTTTCCATGAAATAATAAAGAGTATCGACCTAAAACCTTCCCCAACCATTATATGCAATGGAGATAAGCTAGATGCATTTCCAATAAGATTATGGCTGAAAAAAGGATGTCCCTTATCACCACTATTATTCAATATGGTACCAGAAACGTTAGCTGCAGCAATAAGAGAAGAAAAAGAAATTGAACGAATTAGAATAGGTAAAAAAATAACTAAATTATCAGTCTTTGCAGATAATATTATGACATACTTAGAGAATCTCAGTGAATCAAGTAAAAAACTACATGAAATAATAAACAACTTTGGAAAAGGTGCAGGTTAGAAAATAAAGCCACACAAAACTTCTGCATTTCTATATATTTGTAACAAAGCCTAACACGAAGAGATAAAAAGAGAAATTCCATTTATAGCTACGGTAGGCACTGTAAAAACATTTGGAAGTCTACCTGCCAAAAAAAACCCAGGGACTTTGTGAAAACAATTACAAAACACATTTCACACAGATAAAGTCAGATCTAAGTAAGTGGAAAAACATCAGTTGCTGGTGGGTGGACAGAGTCAATATAATAAAAATGACAATTCTATCTAAATTAATTTACTTGTTTGGTGCCATACCAATCAAACTATCAGATAATTATTTTGTAGAGATAGAAAAACATAATATCAAAATTCATCTGAAATAACAAAAGATCCAGAATATCAAGGGAACTAACGCAAAGAAAGGCTAGCGAAGTTGGCCTAGTTCTACCACATGTCAAATTATATTATAAACCAACAATTATCAAAACCACTTGGTACTGGCTAAAAAACAGAAGGGTGGACGAGTGGAATATGTTAGCCATTCAAGACACAGTAGTCAATGAATATAACAAACTCCTGTCTGATAAACCCAAGGATACCAGTTTCTCGGAAAAGAATAAACTGTTCGACAAAAATTGACGGGAAAAGTGAATAACAGTGTGGCGGAAACTAGGCATAGACCAACGCCTGACAATGTACAAAAGAATGAAGCCCAAATAATTACACGATGTAGGTGTAAAGCTTGATACTGTAAACAAATTACTGGAGGAAAAAATAGGATATTTATCAGATCTCTGGAAAAGAAAGAATTTTTGACTAAACAAGAGACAGAACTCATTATGAATTTCAAAATGCATGATATTGCTTAGACTAAATTGAAAAGTTTAAAAAAATCAAATGCAAACAAGATTAGGACACAAGCAAAAAATTAGAAAAAAGATGTAGCAACTAGTGAGTGTGATAAAAGCTTCATTTATAAAATATATACAGAAGTGACTCAAATGTACAAGACTACGATTCATTCCTCAAGTGGTAAACGGTCAAAGATATGAACAAGAGGTTTTCAGGGGGAGAAATCGCCGTTATCTATATTCATTGAAAAAATATTCTGGGGAGGAGCCAAGATGGCGGAAAGATTCACATATGCTAGCTCTGAACCCAAAGCCCATAAATTACCTATAAAAAGAATTTCCAACGGGTTCTGGAGCAGTGGAAGCCAAACAGCAATGGAGTGGAGGAGATTTCTGTTCCAGAGAGCCCTGAAAAACAGTCACCAAAGGTTCCTCGAGCACAGGACCCAAAGCGGAACCGAGCCCTGCCTCGGCCACGTGGCCTGAGAGGAGCAGATCCGAGCAGGCTTCAGGGACGGAATCTCCAGGATGCCGAGAAGGTCCCTCCACCCACATGCGCTACAGGTCAGTGAGAGACCCTATCTGGCCGGTCGAGAGGGGAGCAGGGTGTCTCCATAACTCAGGGCCCCTCGGGAGGAAGTGGCAGGGAAGCAGCGGTCAGGAGCTCACGGAGTGGGCAGAAACTCCATTGTTGAAGGTCTCGGATAAACCCCCTGAGGTAACTGAGCTTGGGCAGCGGCCCTGCCCCCACCTGAGACTGAATTCAATCTTACACTGAATAGCAGCCCCGCCCCGCCCCCCCCTCCCCCCGCTGAAAGCCCTGAGGCTGGGAAGCAGCGTTTGAATTTCAGACGCCAAGCACTACTGAGGCGGGCGGGGGGGGGGGGGGGCTGTAGGGGGGTGGATAGGAATCTCTGAAGTCAAGTAACTGACTGGGAAGATGCCCAGAAAAGGGGGAAAAAAAATAAAACCATAGAAGGTTACTTTCTTGGTGAACGGATATTTCCTTCTTTCCTTTCAGATGAGGAAGAACAATGCTTACCATCAAGGAAAGACATAGAAGTCAAGGCCTCTGTATCCCAAACATCCGAAATAGATATCCAATGGGCTCAGACCATGGAAGCGCTCAAAAAGATTTTGAAAATCAAGTTAGACAGGTGGAGGAAAACTGGGAATAGAAATGACAGAGATGCAAGAAAAGCATGAAAAACGGGTCAATACCTTGGTAAAGGAGACCCAAAAAAATGCTGAAGAAAATAACACCTTGAAAAATAGGCTCACTCAATTGACAAAAGAGGTTCAAAAAACCAATGAGGAGAAGAATGCTTTCAAAAGCAGAATTAGCCAAATGGAAAAAGAGGTTCAAAAGGTCCCTGAAGAAAATAGTTCTCTCAAAATTAGAATGGAACAGATGGAGTTTAACGACTTTCTGAGAAACCAATAAAACAACAAACAAAACCAAAAGAATGAAAAAATGGAACATAATGTAAATATCTCATGGGAAAAACAACTGACCTTGAAAATAGATCCAGGAGAAACAATTTAAAAATGATGGGACTACTTGATAGCCATGATCAAAAAAAAGAGCCTAGACATCACCTTTCATGAAATTATCAAGGAAAACTGCCCTGAGATTCTAGAACCAGAGGGCAAAATAAGTATTCAAGGAATCCACTGATCGCCGCCTGGAAGAGATCCAAAAAGAGAAACTCCTAGGATCATTGTTGCCAAATTCTAGAATTTCCAGGTCAAGGAGAAAATATTGCAAGCAGCTAGAAAGAAAGAATTCCAGCATTGTGGAAATACAATCAGGATAAAACAAGATCAGCTTCTACAGTAAGGGATTGAAGGGCGTGGAATGGGATACTCCAGAAGTCAAAGGAATTAGGACTAAAACCAAGAATCACCTACCCCGCAAAACTGACTATAATACTTCAGGGGAAAATATGGTCTTTCAATGAAACAGAGGACTTTCAAGCATTCTTGATGAAAGGACAAGAGCTGAAAAGAAAATTTGACTTTCAAACAAAATAATGAGAAGAAGCATGAAAAAGTACACAGCAAAGAGAAGTCATAAGGGACTTACCAAAGTTGAATTCTTTACATTCCTTCATGCAAAGACAATATTTCTAATTCTTGAAACTTTTCAGTATTTGGGTACTTGGTGGGATTACACACACACATACACACACACACAAACACACGCACACACATACACACATGCACACCCACACAGAGACAGAGAGCACAGAGTGAATTGAATAGGATGGGATCATATCTTTAAAAAATTAAGGTAAACTGTGAGAGAGAAATATACTAAAAAGAGAGAAGGTGAAATGGAATGGGGCATATTATCTATCATAGAAGAGGCAAGCAGGAGACTTTTTAGTGGAGGGAAAAAGAGGAGAGCTGAGAGAAAAACATAAAGTTTACTCTCATCACGTTCGACTGGAGGAATGAATAAAATGCACGCTCATTTTGGTATGAAAATCTATTTTACAATACCGGAAAGGGGGGAGAGGGAGACAGGTAGGGTGGGGGGGATGATAGAGGGAGGGCAATACCAGGAGGGAGCAATTTGAATTCAACAATCGGGGAGGAACAGGATCAAAATAGAGAATAGAAGCAATGGGGGGCAGGATAGGATGGAGGGAAATATTGTTAGTGTTGCACAACATGACAATTGTCGAAGTCATTTGCAAAACTACATAGATATGGCACATATTAAATTCCTTGCCATCGCAAAGGGAATGGGTGGGGAGAGAGGGATGGGAAGAGGTTGAAACTCAAAGATTTGAGAAAAATGGAGTATTGTTCTTTCTACCAAGAAATAAGAAATACAGGTAATGGGGAAGCGAAAGTTATCTGGCCCTACAGGACAAAAGAGAGGATGAGGTCAGGGTAGGGGAGGTATGATGCAAGAGACAGCAGATTGGCGATAGGGAAAATTAGAAGGCTAGGTGTATTGGGGTGGGTGGGAGGTGAAATGGGGAAAAATTTTGGAAGAAAAATTTTGTGAAAATGAATATAAAAGTTAAATAAATAAATTTATTGAAAAAAATTTGCTACATCATTACTTATTAGACACGTGGAAAGAAAAACGCCTGAGATACAACATCAAAAATGATGAAGATTATCGGACAGTTTTGGATGACCTGGTGGAGGGCTTCGGAGGAAAGCAACAGGGAGAGGACGAGCAGGGCAACAGTGGTCCCTGCACCCCGCTGGGGCCAGTGGCCACCGGGGTCGCCAGCCAGATGAACGCCTGTGCAGAGGCACTGAACGCTGGGGACTCCAATTCTAGGTGCAGCAACGGGGTGGGGGTGGGCTCGGCGTCCTGGATGGTTACGGCCAATCCATCCTCCTGACTCTTACTTTGCCTCGGGGAAGGGGGGGTTTTCAGGGCAGCCGTTGAATGGGTGCTTAAGTGGAGTGGGCCTAGTTAGGGGAAGGAATGCGGAGGCGGGGGCGGGACGGGCCCCCCAGCACGGCTTCCTGGTGACGTCAGCCAAGCTCAGGCTCCTTGCCCCTATAAATGGAAGCACCCTGCTGGGATAGCTCACCAGGAACCCAGGCCTTGCCTGCAGATCGACGTGGCCGACCGTTTGTGCGTGCACCGGCTGCATAGCCTCTCCTGACTCTGGACTTCGCCTCGCTGATCAGCGGGTAGTCGGCACCACCATTGCCTGAGCTGAGCAGAGCTTTTCCAGTTGGCCCGAGAAGTCTTGCCTTTGGGCGTGCCTCCCCGCAGAAATCCCTTTGGGCAGCGAAGGCGTGCCAAGTTGTGGCCAAAGGCCCTGCTCTGCGACAAGCTGGAGCCCAGAGTGCACTTGGATCTGGCTATGGAAGACTTGGATCAGCTACTCGGGTCGCCTTGTGGCGAGCTGCAGACCAAGAGCCAGGTCTCTGAAGGACCAGGAGCTCTTGTGGACCCGCCCCACCTCAGCCCAGCTGAGGTCCTAGGCGGTGGTCCTCTATCTTCTGAAGACTGTCTGTCAGTCTTGGATCAGCTGCTGGAAGGCTTGCGAGGGGAGCAAGCCGGAGAGGACGAGGCGGGCCCCAGTAGCCCTGGCACCCCCGCTGGAGCAGGCCCCGAACCTGGTCCCCAGTCACATGCAGACAGGTCCAGAGGCAGTGCCTGCCAGGGCCAGCGAGGCGCCAGGGGCAAAGTCCGCGAGTCCGTGTGCCGGTGCTCCAGAGGACCAATGGGCAAGGGATGCTGTAGGCACCGCCAAGATGAAGAGGAGGCCACGGGTGCGCTTTTCGCCTTACCGACGCCCAGCCTTGAGCGACGGCTTCGAGGGCGATCGAAGCCCCGCAGCCCAGGACATGGCAATGCCGGCTGTGGAGGAAGTGGATGAGCTGCTTAGGCCGCCTCATTCTGTGGCACAGCCCGAGAGCCAGGTCTGGGAAGGGCCTGGACCTGCCGCGGACCCGTGCTGCCTACGCCCCTCTGAGGCAAAAGGCGGTTGTCCTCTATGTTCTGAAGACTGTCTGTCAGTCCTGGACGAGCTGCTGGAAGGCTTGCGAGGAGAGCAAGTGGGAGAGGACGAGCCGGGCACCAGGATCCCTTCGGGCGCGCTGGAGCCAGTCCCAACCTTGGTTCCCGGCCAGAGGCAGACCTGTGCCGAGGCGCTGCCTGTCGGGGACAAGGAGGCGTCAGCTGCACTGCCCACGGCCCCACGTGCCGGGGCTGAAGAGGACCAACGGGCAAGAGGGGCTGCGGTCCCCTCCAGGATGAAGAGGAAGTCCCGGGTGTGTTTTTCGCCTTACCCACGCCGGGCCTCGAGGGACCGTTGCAAGGGCCGTCGAAGCCCCACAGCGCAGGACGCGGAGATCCTGACCTTGGAAGAAATGGATCACCTACTGACTTGGCTTTGTTCTGCGGTGCAGACCGAGAGCCAGGTCTCGGAAGGGCCTGGAACCGCTGCGGAGCCCTGCCTGCTGAGCCCCGCTGAGGCCCAAGGCGAGGCTTTCCTCTCTTGTGAGGATTATCGGGCAGTGCTGGAGGACCTGCGGGAAAGCTTGGCACGGGAACAACTCGGAGAGGACGCGCAGGGCGCCCCGCTGGAGCCAGTCCCAACCGTGGTCCCCAGCCAGACGCACACTTGTGCCGAGGCACTGCCTGTTGGGGCCCACGAGGCGCCCGCTGCACTGCCACGGGCCCCGCGGGCCCCGGCTGAAGAGGATCAACGCACAAGAGATGCTGCTGCCTCCGCCCACAGGAAGAGGGGGACACGGCTGTGCTTTTCGCCTGCCCAATGCCAAGCCCTGAACGTCTGTGGCGAGGGTGATCAGGACCCCGCAGCCAAAGAACTGGAAACCCTGACTGGGGGAGAACCGGATGAGCGGTTCGCTTGGCCTTGGCCCGAGCTGGAGACAGGCAGCCAGGTCTCGGAAGGGCGCGGAAGTGCTGTGGAAACATGGTCGCTAAGCCTCCCTCAGGTCCAAGGAGATGGTTCTCCATCTTGTGAAGATTGTCGGTCAGTGCTGGATCTGGATGACCTGCTGGAGGGCTTGGGCGGAGAGCAACTGGGAGAGGACGAGCAGGGCAACAGTGGCCCTTGCACCCCGCTGGGGCCAGGGGCCACCGGGGTCCCCAGCCAGATGCACGCCTGTGCAGAGGCACTGAACGCTGGGGACAGCCAGGCGCCCTCTGCGCGGCTCGCGGCCCAGCCGGCCGGGGCTGAAGAGGACCAAGGGACCAGCGAGCACGTTGGCCCTGCCAAGAAGAGCAGGGCGTGGGTGCGCTTTTCGCCTTACCAGCGTCAGGTCTTGAGCGAGCGTTTCAAGGCCGATCAAAATCCCGCAGCCAAGGACCTGCAAGCCCTGGCGGCTCAGCTGGACCTCTCCATTAACCAGGTGCGAAACTGGTTCCGAAACGAGAGGAAGAAGTACAACAAGTGGTTTGCTCACCTGCTGGAGGGACAGCAGGGCCCTGACTCGCAGACCCTGCAATCCCTGACTCAAGGAATGTCTGCGCGAACTGGCGCAGGCTCCATGGCCCGAAGACTTCTCAACGACTAGCCACAACCGCCCCTGACTCCACCGCCACCCTGCACCCCCACCCCGACCCTAACCCCCAGACAATACCCCGCCTGCTCTAATACCTGCACTGCTCCAAACATTCTGGAGAGCTCTCTGGAAGTCTGCCCCAGCCCCTAGCCTGGCAAACCGCTAGAAGAACACCGCCCTCCCCGCCAAGGACCTCCGACGCAGGGACGCGTTGGCACGCCACTCTGGACAGCATCGCTTCTTCTGCTGCTGCCGAGGGATTGGAAAGCAAGGGCAGGCCCAGGCACTGGCAGTGCTTGGGGGTGGGACGGATGTCTGCAGCACCGGCGAGGCAGGATTAGATGACCATGCCACCGGCGCTCAGTGGAACGCGGAAGCACTCCGCCCCCGCATTCCTTCCCCTAACTAGGCCCACTCCACTTAAGCACCCACTCAACCGCTGCCCTGAAACCCCCCCACCCACCCCCCGCCGAACCCCGCAGGCAAAATAAGAGTCGGGAGGATGGATTCCCTGAAACCATCCAGGACTCCGGGCCCACCCGCACACCGTTGCTGCACCTAGAACTCTCTCTTGGCCGAGAACGCGGGAACGACTTCCAGCGACTCGTGCAGAGGCTGCTGAGCCGAATCGAGGCCACTCGGCGCTCAGCAGCAGGCACAGGGGACCACCAACACCCCTCCACGACTGAGCTCTTCACGGCAAGACAGAGACCCAAGAGCGTGCCAGAGGACCCGCCAGGAAATGTGCTGGCCACTTGGAGACCAAGAGGGATCTGCGGGCGTCCCAAGGCAGACGGAAGCAGCTGCTTTCCCCGCTTTCTTTCGTTTTCCACTAGGCTTCCAGCAGAGGAGAAAGTGGCTGGCTGGCTTCTCAACTCTATCGGGTCGTGGAACCAGTCGAGCCTGGCCCAGGGGAGACACGCAAGGGGGCAGCAAGCCAGTGTGGCAGGCACGGCGGCGACGGGAAGGAGAATTGGCCACTGAAAACTGACACCCGACCACCCGTCTCCAAAGAGCTTTCCCCGTGACGTTGGCTAGCGGGGGCGTATCATTTCGTCTCGCGCGCCTCCTGAAAATGGTGGATGCCCGATGTTCGAGGCAAGTTCCTTGGAGCCGGGCCCCTGGGGAAAGCTCACCAGAGTCCTGGATATTCATTCAGCACGGGCACGTGCAGACACAGAGGTCCCAGAACGCTTGCAAGCCATTGGCCTGAGTTTCAACGTGCACCTTGAGGGCTCTGAGCTTTGCCTCGCGTCTCCGCGGACGGTGGCATAGTCCAGCCCGGGAGAGCAGGCAAAGTCGTCGTCAGCGGTGCCGCTTGGGAAGCGGAGTTGACCTCAGGGCCTTCCTTGCTGAGGCGCCATTCCCTGCCCTCAGTCCCTCAGAAATGAAGTTTCTGTGTGTTCTACTTGAGCCCTCCCTACGGTGGGGGATTAGGGGCATCTCATCCCACCCAACTCGCCCCATCGCTGGTCTCTCTAGGGAGCCTGCATCCTGCATCGAGTGATTCCTTCCTGCGAGGATGGAGGCGCTCCTCCAAGTTGGAGGAAGGAGGGCCCAAGTGCTCAGAGAGCAAATCACAAAGGCCTCGTTTCCCACGGACACTCTGTGGCAGCAGATAAACCAACGGATTTCTTTGTGCAGTCCACCCATTTCTCCTTGGCTTTCCCTGCAGAGAAGAAGACGAGAGGATCTTCCCATGTGCACCCTCAAACGGATGGCTCCTTGTTCCTGGAGCTCGTGTTGCCAATGGTCGTCAGAAGACCCCCCACCCGAGGGCTGACTTGGCCACTTGGGGATCTGGCGTGGGGCCGGGGGTGCGGGGGGGGGGGGCGGCGGGCAGGAAGAAACACGTTCCCTTGAGGATGGCAAGATCTCCATCTAGAACTCCAGTTCTAGGTGCAGCAACGGGGTGGGGGTGGGCTCGGCGTCCTGGATGGTTACGGCCAATCCATCCTCCTGACTCTTACTTTGCCTCGGGGAAGGGGGGTTTTCAGGGCAGCCGTTGAATGGGTGCTTAAGTGGAGTGGGCCTAGTTAGGGGAAGGAATGCGGAGGCGGGGGCGGGACGGGCCCCCCAGCACGGCTTCCTGGTGACGTCAGCCAAGCTCAGGCTCCTTGCCCCTATAAATGGAAGCGCCCTGCTGGGATAGCTCACCAGGAACCCAGGCCTTGCCTGCAGATCGACGTGGCCGACCGTTTGTGCGTGCGCCGGCTGCATAGCCTCTCCTGACTCCGGACTTCGCCTCGCTGATCAGCGGGTAGTCGGCACCACCATTGCCTGAGCTGAGCAGAGCTTTTCCAGTTGGCCCGAGAAGTCTTGCCTTTGGGCGTGCCTCCCCGCAGAAATCCCTTTGGGCAGCGAAGGCGTGCCAAGTTGTGGCCAAAGGCCCTGCTCTGCGACAAGCTGGAGCCCAGAGTGCACTTGGATCTGGCTATGGAAGACTTGGATCAGCTACTCGGGTCGCCTTGTGGCGAGCTGCAGACCAAGAGCCAGGTCTCTGAAGGACCAGGAGCTCTTGTGGACCCGCCCCACCTCAGCCCAGCTGAGGTCCTAGGCGGTGGTCCTCTATCTTCTGAAGACTGTCTGTCAGTCTTGGATCAGCTGCTGGAAGGCTTGCGAGGGGAGCAAGCCGGAGAGGATGAGGCGGGCCCCAGTAGCCCTGGCACCCCGCTGGAGCAGGCCCCGAACCTGGTCCCCAGTCACATGCAGACAGGTCCAGCGAGGCAGTGCCTGCCAGGGCCAGCGAGGCGCCAGGGGCAAAGTCCGCGAGTCCGTGTGCCGGTGCTCCAGAGGACCAATGGGCAAGGGATGCTGTAGGCACCGCCAAGATGAAGAGGAGGCCACGGGTGCGCTTTTCGCCTTACCGACGCCCAGCCTTGAGCGACGGCTTCGAGGGCGATCGAAGCCCCGCAGCCCAGGACATGGCAATGCCGGCTGTGGAGGAAGTGGATGAGCTGCTTAGGCCGCCTCATTCTGTGGCACAGCCCGAGAGCCAGGTCTGGGAAGGGCCTGGACCTGCCGCGGACCCGTGCTGCCTACGCCCCTCTGAGGCAAAAGGCGGTTGTCCTCTATGTTCTGAAGACTGTCTGTCAGTCCTGGACGAGCTGCTGGAAGGCTTGCGAGGAGAGCAAGTGGGAGAGGACGAGCCGGGCACCAGGATCCCTTCGGGCGCGCTGGAGCCAGTCCCAACCTTGGTTCCCGGCCAGAGGCAGACCTGTGCCGAGGCGCTGCCTGTCGGGGACAAGGAGGCGTCAGCTGCACTGCCCACCGCCCCGCGTGCCGGGGCTGAAGAGGACCAACGGGCAAGAGGGGCTGCGGTCCCCTCCAGGATGAAGAGGAAGTCCCGGGTGTGTTTTTCGCCTTACCCACGCCGGGCCTCGAGGGACCGTTGCAAGGGCCGTCGAAGCCCCACAGCGCAGGACGCGGAGATCCTGACCTTGGAAGAAATGGATCACCTACTGACTTGGCTTGGTTCTGCGGTGCAGACCGAGAGCCAGGTCTCGGAAGGGCCTGGAACCGCTGCGGAGCCCTGCCTGCTGAGCCCCGCTAAGGCCCAGGGCGAGGCTTTCCTCTCTTGTGAGGATTATCGGGCAGTGCTGGAGGACCTGCGGGAAAGCTTGGCACGGGAACAACTCGGAGAGGACGAGCAGGGCACCGGTGGCCCTTGCACCCCGCTGGAGCCAGTCCCAACCGTGGTCCCCAGCCAGACGCACACTTGTGCCGAGGCACTGCCTGCTGGGGCGCACGAGGCGCCCGCTGCACTGCCACGGGCCCCGCGGGCCCTGGCTGAAGAGGATCAACGCACAAGAGATGCTGCTGCCTCCGCCCACAGGAAGAGGCGATTCCTTTATGTTAATATAACATTTAATTACCAGCAAGGTTATGTTTTTATATTTTTCAGTCTTATTTTAATTTTAACTAAAAAATCCCTTCTTTCTCCCATCCCTCTGCCATTCATTGAGAAAGCAAGAAATATACTCATTTCACATGTGACGTCATGAAAATATTTTACATTAGATATGGACCCCCAAAATGAAGAAAAATAAGGAGAAAAGTGTTCTTCATTCTGCATCGATCCCATACATTCTCTGTCTGAATATGTATGGTCTTTGTTATAGTAAGTCTTTTGAAATTGTGATCAATTATTGCTTTGATAAGATCTTTTAAGTTTTTCATTTGATTATCTTTATGACATTGCTGTTTCTGTGCATATTGTTCTCCAGATTCTTCTCACTTCACTTTGCATTAGTTCATAAATCTCCTCCCAGGTTTTTCTGAAACCATCTCCTTCATCATTTCTTACAGCACGTTTGACCATTCTCAATAGATGGTCAACCCCTCAGTGTCCAATTTTTTGCCACCACCAGAAGATTTGCTGTAAATATTTACTATATATGAGTCTTTTTCTTTTATTTCCTTGGTGTATTTGCATAATGGCATAATTCTGAGCCAAAGGGTTTGTATAGTTTTATAGTCCTGTAAGCACAGTTTCAAATTGTTCTCCATAATGATTAGACCACTTCACAACTCCACCAGCAATGCAGTACTCTGCCTCTTTCCTAGATTCTCTCCAGAACTTATCATTTTATTTTTCTGTCTCCGTAATCTTTTCTTTCTTCATTTATTCCTATTCCATATTAATCCCAAACCAGATCTTTTACGTGCTGCAATATCCAATCACTGGGTACTTCTTCAAGCCATCTAACAAGTACTATTTATACTCTGCTACCTTCTAAATTTTAATACATTAATGAACAAATTCATCTCTATATTATCAAATACTCTTGAATAACTTGTATTATAGGTTATCACACATTGCAAACCTCAACTGTGCATTATTCTCCCAATCGGAATTTGTGTGTAGCTTATTCATGTTCAAAAAATGTCGTCTACCTGCTAGTTGGCTGAGTAGATAGAGTGCCAGGCTTGAAGTTAGGGAGACTAATCCTCACGAGTTCAAACCCTATCTCAGATTCACTTACTGTCTGTTTGACCCTGAGCAAACCATTTGCTTTTTTTCCTCCACTTAATAATATTTTAGCATCTATTTAAAACCATTGGCAAGCACTATATGTAATGGGGATAAGCTACAGATATTTCCAATAACACTGAGGGTGAAACAAGGATGTACTTCAACTTCAACACTGTTATTCAATATGGTTTAATGGTAATTTGAATTGGAAAATCTTTCCTATTCATTAATAGACCTATTAAGTCACATGGAGCTTGTGGTGGGAGGAGTTTCATGAATGAGTGGAGCAAGAAGAGGCCAAGCTAGAGCAAAGCTGAGAGAAAGTTAGTCTTGAGAGCAGTCAGAGCTAGGAACGATGCAGGCTGCTGGGTAGCATGAGTAAAAGGGTTTATTTGTAATTTGTTTAAGGGATCTTACTTTTGATTTGTTTGATGGAGCTGGTTTGTGGGAAGTCTAGCAGGGGGAAGACTGGGGGATGGTGTTGTTCTCTTCATTGTTATTGTGTATAGATTTTTGTCGTTGTGATGGATTTGGGTCTGAATAAATGTTTTGGTTCTGCCTTCCATGTGGAGAGTCTGTGGTATTTTAGTCATTTTGAGTTGCACTGTGATATTTATGATTGCCATGGGCTCTGTGAATATTGCATTGGTGCTAAATGGCAACGGAGATGAGATCGCAAAATATCAGGCCTCTATTTGGAGACAGAAAGTCAGAAGAGACAGAGGAAGAAATGAACGTCCCATGGTGGGAGGATTTTTGTTCCTCTCTACAAAGAAAATGGGCTAAAGGCACAGGACTATGTGAAAACTGGGAACCGGGGCTACAGAAGGGAGAACCCGGAGACTTCAAAAGATGTTTCCAGCGAATTACAATGGAACCAAGGAAAGAAGTGACAGGGTTATGTAGGATAGACTGGACCTTGGTAAGATCTGACTAGAGGAAGGGATCGGGCTCCTGAGGATGGCTGAAGTCTTGTGAGCCATGAGCACAGGAGAGACTCGGAGAAGAAAAAGTCATTTTTGCCTCAAAATGTATGTAAATGTGGAGACTGACTGCTGGAGGAGAAGGCTCAAATGGAAAGGGAGTTGCCTGGTTTGCAGAAGAGATTTTTGTCCTGCAGTGCTCGGGTTGTCCTTTGGGAGAGGAATTTGGAGAGTTTTGGGTGGTAGAAGAGAGGGCTGTTGGTTTTTCTCATAGGAGGTGAAAGTTAACAATAGGAAAGTGAATGCAGCCCTTGCACAGAGTGGGCTTGATTCCGGCCTAAACACAGGCCAGGAAGTTGTGTGGAAGAAGAATGAAATAAGTGAGGAGGCTGAGGTTTGGCCAGTACTAAGAAGGAAGCAGGAGAATGAGGGACCCCCACAGTGTTTGGGGAGGTAATTGAGGATTTTACTCAGCAGGTCACAGATGTTTAGAGTTGATTCTCCCAAAAAATGGGAGACTCATTGGTACTTTGGATAGTGAGAAATAGTGAAAAAGATAGGTTTTTCTGGAGAAAGATGAAGGGATAGCCAGTGGATTCAGGGTCAGAAAAGAGGTATGTGCTGCTCTGTTGAGAGCATGGGTAGATTTGGGAAGAACAGATGACATTACAACTAATGAACTATATAAAATGTATTGAGGAAAGAAGCTTGATTTTAGACTGAGCAAGGAGGTAGGAGGAGACTCTGCAGATCCTTCTGAAACACTGTATACAGGTTAATCACACCTGAAGGGAGAATGGGGGATTGGCCAGGCCCCAGCTCAGATTAAAGAGAGTGTATCTCTAGCCAGAATGATGACCCCAGGACTGCAAATTGGAAAACAGTAAATAGTAGTGAATGAGGCTATGATAATGGTTTCATGGACTCCAGAAGTATGATTGACCCAATACCTACCCTGCTTCTGGTGATTGTCTCCTTGTTTCTTTTTGGCTTTTTGTCTGTTCCCCTTGTTTGTCAGATTTGTTTTCTGTGGATGCCTGATCACTTAAGCTGGATGTCATCCCCTATGCATGAAGGAGCTGTGTCATCTGTGAAGCTGAAGTCAGCCAAACTCCAGGTTCCAACTAAAGAACTGATCTCTCAAATGGGACTTCTTGGGGCAGGGACAGCTCTCCTTCCAATCTCAACAGGAAGTAGCTATGGAAGAAGAGACTTTCACCCCTTACCCCAAGATATTGGGCCCCATTTCTTCAAGGGGGAAAAGATGGGGTGCTTGTGGTCAAACCCCACCCTAAGATAATTGCTTTATGTTCTCATTTTCTGTGATCTCTGTTATATTATTGTAAAGCTCTGTTGACACCAGTTGCCCCAACGACCTATGTAATGAATATGAAAGATCTTGGCATTGAATGTAATGATCATTTGAATGAGAAAATCTTTCCTATTCATTAAGAGGCCCATTAAGTCACATGGAGCCTATGTTGGGAGGAGTTTGCTGAATGGGAGGAGCAGGAAGAGGCAGAGTTAAGGTAGAGGGGAGAAGAAGTTAGTCTTGAGAGCAGTCAGAGCTAGGAAGGATGCAGGCTCCTAAGTAGCGTGAGTGATTTCATGTTTGTTTGTGAATTTATTTAAGAGAGCCTCCTTGTGATGAATACAATTGACCTTATCTGTGGGAAGCCTAGCAGGGGTAAGGCTTGAGAATGGTGTTGTTATCTGCATTGTTATTGTGTATAGATTTTTGTTGTTGTGATGGATTGGATCTAAATAAATGATTTGGTTCTGCCTTCCATGTGGAGAGTCTGTGTTATTTCATGATTCTGAATTGCACTGTGATATTCATGGCTGCCATGCAGGCTATGAATATTGCATTGGAGCTACACATGGCACTAGAAATTCTTAGGTTCAGAATTAGCTTTAGCAATATGAGAAGAAAAATAAATTTATGGAATTGGAACAGACAAAGAATAAACAAAACTATCATTCTTTGCAGATGATATGATGACATACTTAGAGAATCCTAGACAATCAAGTATAAAGCTACTTGAAATAATAACTTCTGCAATAAGTATCTGAATTACCTTAAAGATGAGAGTTACTGGAGAAATATTTCTGGATTTTAAACATATATATATATATATATATATATATATATATTTCTGGATTATATATATATATATAATATTATTTGGATTATATATATATATATTTCTGGAATATTTCTGGATTTTAAACATATATATATATATTTCCCTAATGTTAAAACAATTAACATTTAAATCTTTTATCTTTAAATCTTATTAATTTATTTTTATTTTTCAATATTCACCTCCACAAGATTTTGAGTTTCAAATTTCCCCCATCTCTCCCCTACCCCCAAGACAATGTGCATTCTGGTTGTCCCTCTCCTCAATCTGCCCTCTCCCTATCGCCCCCCACCCCCATCCTTTTCCTTTCTATTTTCCTTTAGGGTAAGACAAATTTCTATACTCCATTGCCTGTGTATTTTATTATCCAGTGGCATGTAAAAACAATATGTAACAATTGTTTTTAAAACTTTAAGTTCCACATTCTCTCCCTTCCTCCCTCTCCACCCACCCTAATTAAGAAGGCAAGCAATTCAATATGTTATGCATGTGTAGTCATGAAAAACACTTCCACAACAGTCATGTTGTGAAAGGCTAAACATATTTCTCTCCATTCTATTCTGTCCCCCATTTATTCTGTTTTCTTCTCTAACCCTGTCACTTCTCAAAAGTGTTTGCTTCTGATTATCCCTTCCTTCCATTTGCCCTCTTCTCTATCATCCTCTCTTCTTGTTCCTTTCCCTTCTACTCTCCTGAAGGGTAATAGATTTTCATACTCAATTTCAGGCTACTGCTTCCTTAAGCCAAATCCAATGAGAGTAAGCTTCATCTATCCCCTCTGACCTCTTCCCCTTCCTCTTCAGTGTAAAAGCTTTATTTCACCTCTTTTATGTGAGATAATTTGCCCCATTCTACCTCCCCCTTTCTTCTTCTCCCAGTACATTCTTCTCTTACACCTTGATTTTATTTTTTTTATATATTATCCTTCCACTTTTAATTCACCATTCCAACTATTCTAATATGGAGAAAAGTCACAAGATACACAAATATGATCTTTCTATATAGGAACATAAACAGTTCAACTCTAATAAATCTCTTATGATTTCTCTTTCCTGTTTACCCTTTCAGGTTTTTCTTGATTCTTGTACTTGAAAGCTGAATTTTCTATTCAGCTCTGGTCTTTTCATCAAGAATGCTTGAAAATCTTATATTTCAATGAATTTACTTTTTTTCCACTGAAGGATTGTAACCAGTTTTTCTGGGTAGGTGATTCTTCGTTTTAATCCTAGTACTGTAGACTTCTGAAATATCATATTCAAAGCTCTCTGATCCCTTGACAAAGAAGCTGCTAAACCTTGTGTTATCCTGATTGTGTTGCCATAATACTTGAATTATTTCTTTCTGGATGTTGGCAATATTTTCTTCTTGACCTAAGAATTCTGGAATTTGGCTACAACCTTCCTAGGAGTTTTCCTTTTGGAATATCTTTCAGAAAATTATCAGTGGATTATTTTTATTTCATCTTCTGGTTCTAGAATATCAGGGTAGTTTTTCTTGATAATTTCTTGGGAGATGATGTTTAAGCCCCCCTTTTTCATCACGACTTTCAGATAGTCCAATACTTTTAAAATTGTCTCTCCTGAATCTATTTTCCAGATCAGTTGTATTTCCAATGTGATATTTCACATTGTCTTTTACTTTTTTTCATTCTTTTGGTTTTGTTTTATAATTTCTTGATTTCTCACAAAGTCATTAGATTCCATTTGCTCCATTTTAATTTATAAGGAATTCTTTTCTTCAGTGAGTTTTTGAACCTCCTTTTCCATATGGCCAGTTCTGCTTTTTAAAGCATTCTTCCATTCATTGGCTTTTATACCTCTTTTGTCAATTGGGTTCATCTATTTTTAAGATATTATTTTCTTCAGCATTTTTTCAGTCTCCTTTAGCAAGCTGTTGACTCATTTTTCATGATTTTTTGCATCACTCTCATTTCTCTTCCCAGTATTTCCACTGTTTCTCTTACTTGATTTTCGAAATCCTTTTTGAGCTCTTCAATGGCATGAAATGAATTCATATTTTTCTTGGATGCTTTGGATGTAGGTGATTTGACTTTGTTGTCTCCTTCTGGTTTTATGCTGTGATCTTCTTGCCACCAAAGTCTGACTTTTTCCCACTGTTTGATCATTTTCCCAGCCAATTACTTGACTTTTTAGCTATTTGTTAAGGGAGAATTCTACTTCCAGGGTGGAAGGCAAACATTTCTGCGGCTGTTTTCAGGGATATTTTTAGGCATATGTAAATTTTCAGCTCTTACAAGGTGGTATGATCAAAGGAGATGTGTTTACTCCTCTCCTGGCTTGTGCTCTGATTTGTCAGTGACCCCACGTAGTCTTTTGTGCCTTGTTACTGTGGGGAGAATTCTCCTTCTACAACACTGCCACAAACTCCACCACGCCAGTATTCTTCCTCACCCCTGGACTTTCACACAAGGCTGTGATTCAGATCCAAACACGAGAAAAACAACAAAATCCTTTCTTAGAACCAGAAAGGAAATTCTTGCAATCCCTCTCTGATCAACTGCTTGATTCCCCAATCCATCTGTTAACTGTTAAAATTGTATCATTAACAGTACAGATAAAAGGAATATGCATAGACAGAGAGTATGGGTATAAGGTGTAGTTGAAGGAACAACATAAAAATAATGGATGAGAAAGAGAAGTATAATTGGTCTAAAAGAAAGAGAGAGGTGAAATGGGGAATCTCACATGAAAAAGCAAGAAATACTCATTTCAGTGGAAGGGAAAGATTTCAGGTGGGGTGATGGGCATTGTTTTAACATTATTCTTATCAATATTAGATCAAAGAAGAAATAATAGACACAGTCAGATGAATATATGAATCTATCTTCCCCAATAGTGAGATAGAAGGGAAGGGTAATAAGTAAAGGGGGGATGGGAGATGATAGAAGGGAGGACAGATGGGGGAGGTGGTAGACAGAAGCAAAACACTGGTGATGTGGGAAAGACTGAAAGGAGAGAGAGGACAAATAGAAGGAAAAACAGGGTAGAGGAAAATATGCAGGTAGTAATCATAACTATGGATGTGAATGGGATGAACTCTCCCATAAAATAAAAGCAAGTAACAGAGTGGATCAAAAAATCAGAATCCTACATTATATTACTTACCAGAAAAACAAACGAACAAATAAATCTTGAAGCTGAGAGACACATACAGAGACTAGAATAGAACTAATTATGCTCCAGATGAAGTAAAAAAAGTGGGCATAACAATCCTGATCTTAGACAAAGTAAAATTTAAAAAAAATACAGAACTAATTAAAATAGAAAGAGAATAAAGCTATATCCTGGTGAAAGGTACCATAGATAATAAAGTAATCAATTTTGAAGAGCAAGGAATAGTCTATCTGCCATATCTATGTTGAAGGGAAGAATTCATGACCAACAAGAGATAAAAAACATTATGAAATTTACAATAGATAATTTTGATCATATTAAATGGAAAAGATTTTGTACAAACAAAATCAATGAAACCAAGATTAGAAGGAAAGCAAAAAACTGGGAAATAATCTTTACATTAATTGTTTCTAAGAAAACACCTCTCTCAAATATATACAACACTGAGTCAGATTCATGAAAATACAAGCCATGCCCCAATTTCATCAAAGCATATGAACCAGTGGTTTTCAGATAAAGAAATCAGAGATACCTATAGAAATAGGAAGAAGTGCTCTAAATCACTATTGATTAGACAAATGAAAATTAAAACAGCTCTGAAATATCACCTTATGCTAGATGAGTTAATATGACTTAAAAAGAAAAAAGAATAAATGCTAGAGAGGATGTGGGAAAATTGGGCCATTAATGCATTGTTGGTCGAGCTGAATGAACCAACCATTCTGGAGAGCAATTTGGAATTATACTCAGGAAGTAACCAAACTGTGCATACCTTTTGATTCAATAGTTAGAATACCTGGATTCTAATCCAGCTTTGGACACTAACGAATCATCTTGGATCCATTCCCTTCCTTGGACTTTGTCTCCTCCTCTGTCCTGTAGAGGGATTGGCAGACTCGCTTCTCCAGCTCTACATCTGCAATTCGCATCCTTTGGAGAACTCTAAAGTTCCCTCTCTTTCAGATATTCTATGGTTCTATCCTCTCTCCTTCCTGTACATCAAGGATTCGCTCCATCCTGGCCCTTCCTCAGAGTCTACTCATCTTCATGGTTTCTTTTAGATATTGTGGTACTATGATGGCTCAGTGACCTCCTGTACATAAGAACTCTTTCTAGGAATAACAATTTCAGCCTCTCTATCATTCCTCAGTCTGTGACTGATTTTGATCTTTTCTTAACTTCTCCAAAGGAGGCACCTACTTTTATGTGGGGCTTTTCTCTAGGTCTCCTGGATGTGGGCATTTCTTCCAGTGGCAAAGATTGCAGCTTTTCCATGGCATTTCATACTGTGACTCTGTTCCATGCCTCCCTTTAAATCCTCCACAGCCCCACTTTCAGCGTGCCAGAGGGAGCTTACTTTAGATCTCTTGCCACAACTTGTTTAACCATTGGGGATCCTGGTCTGTTTACTCTTCAGCTTAACAAATTTCTGGAGAATGAGAGTACTGATCTTGGGCTTCATTTTGACAAGGATCTTTGAAAATCTACAGTCTCAAATTGAAAACAACCTAGGTACTTATCATTGATCATTCCTGGGAGTCAAAGAGTGAGAGGTTAAGTTCTGGAAACGAGACAGTTTAATTCTATAAAAGAAGATCTAAGAGGAATTTACATTCATAGACAGATGAATTTGCCTTTTTAGTGCACGAGCTGTGCTTGTACCCTTCTCTCAGGGTCAGTAAATGTTAGTAAGAGTAGTACCAACTTTGGAGTCAAAAGATCAATTTTCATTTGCTCCATATGGTCTGAATGGGCACCAGTTGTTTTCATCTGTAAAATGAAGGTGTTAAATCAATTGTCTCCAAGATCTCTGACAGCTCTAAATTCTTTGCTGTAATTATCAAAAGAGCAAACAATATATTTCCAGAGACTGTCATAAAGGCTTCCTCAGACAGTGAATATCAGTCTCTATGTGTCTATGTTGCTAGTCACTGGGGAGGGAAATTCTGTTATCAAATTAATGAAGCTCCTGTTATCGCTGAGACTGGGATAGTACGAGTCTGTTTAAGGAGTAAGGGAGAAATAGGAGAGGCTGTGAGCATTGTAGAATAGGTCCTCAGAATAGATTATTGAGTCTTGAGGATGGGTCTTGAGGATGAGGCTTGCATTGAACCCAGTGCACTTAAGTGAGGAGATATCAAGATTGTAAGTCTTACAGGCTATAAGGGAAATGGTGATAACTGATGTTTTCTTTTTTCAATTTTGGGGAATATTTCATGAGATTTAGTCACCACCAGCCATTGTTGAATCCAAGGTACAGAAATTACTTTCCTAGAAAGGTACTTCTGCACTTTAGCCTCTTCCGGGAATAAGGAATAGTGTCCAAAACATTATTTTGCACTTAGTTTTTTTTTCCCCTTTGGATCCAGAGGCTCAGCTGGAGATGCCCGAGGCAATCCAGTCCCCAGAGTTCTTCATGGACCAAGACTTCTCTGTGGAGGCTGCATAGGAGGTGTGGTCCATGTCAGTATCTAACAATAAGGGTGCTGGGAGACAATTCAGTCTCAGAGTTGGTGAAACTATAAAACTTCAGTTAGTCTTATACTGTTGTCCTTGTCTTGACATTAGCCTGACTAATATTCTACTGTGATCCCTTAGGTGTGACTGGCAGACCAGAACCTGGGCATATACAGAAGGACAGGTCGTTTATAATCCTGGACAGTTCTGTATCAAACCCGACTGAGGTAGCTGATTTTGCTCTGATCTGAGTGGCTTCTTGGTTTCCTCATGCTTGGAACTTTGACTAATTCTCAGCGATGTTGCCCCATATACAGAAATACGTTTCTCAGCTGCCTTTTTCCCTTCTCATATCACTGGTGTTGTTCCTTCCAGGACTGGCGCACAGAATAGAGAGCCTCCCTTGCTTCTACCAGAATAACCCTGTTATTTCCAGTGATGGGGACCTGGTGATTGGGATCTTTTTATCTTTGTTCTCAGTTCAAGTGAACAGTATAACAGGAGCAGAACAGTTTGAAAGTCCTCCTAACAAAGCTTGTAAGCCTTATCAGTAAGTATCTATCTGTCCTGGCTCATTTTCAATGTGATGACTAAACTATGTTCTAGATAGAGTAAAAGGGCAGGCCCATGCAAAATGAGACCTCCACCCCTTCTTTCTGAATTTTTTTTCATTCCATTTTATCCAAAGGTGAACAGAGAAAACTTCTTCACTCTACTGCCTTCTCCATACTCACCTTCAAAGGGTCCATAGCCAGGAAGCTGAGTATCTTTTATCACCCTGCCTTCCCTGTCCTGATCTCATGTTAATATCCAAGCAGTGGAATTAATGAAAATTCTTAGACCTCATCACCCTTGGAATGATGTTAATAATTACCCTTAATCAGACAAAGTTCTTCAGTTTCAACCCAACTTATTGCTGTGAGTGCACTGATGTAGGGCAAGATAAACCTCTATCCCATGAAAGCTCCCATATTTCCTCTCAAAATTTGCCCTTTAGATAATGCGAGCACAACCTTTTAAGGATTTATGGACATACTAGTTCGGTGAAGATTTCTCCCACCTCCACTACCAGTTTAAAATATAGCATCAGTCATCTTTCTCATATGGGTGCAAATTTATTATTTTCCTCTACTCTTCTTGGCATTAGTTACATGTTCATAATTGCCAGATCAGGTTAAGGAACCAAAACAAAACCGACTAGACCAGGTTGGGACTGAGCTTGAAACTGCAGGCTCAGTAGATTTGTGCTTATTAAAAATTAGAAATATGCCCAGGATATAGTTATAAGAAATGCTGAATGAGATAATTGAGAATGGATGTAGATTGGAATGCATACTATTGCTCAATGATGTCTAGAGTATTCTGATTTTTTCCAGGTGATGTGAGAGAGATTTGTTTTCATTTCTCTAAGTCAGTTTTGCTGAACTGGAAATATTCTAGAAAAGTGGAACTGGATTTCCTTCTTGACACTTTGACAAGTTGTACTGATATTTGTAATGATGACCAGGCACTAGTTTTGAACTTTGTACTGCATCACTTTCCTGTATAGGTGAAAAAGTATGAATTTTGCATGTGGCAATGCAAAGTCCCATTTGGACACTATGGGCTTCAGACAAAATCAATGTGAAGCAAAGCAGGTTAGGAGTTTACTTTCATCTGAACATGAGTTTACCTTATTCTGATCATGGGAGACAGGCCATGAGATACATTTTACAATTCTTTGGCAGAAGGATATTCTGACCTCTTGTTCTGTACCTTCCGTTAGCCAAATGTTTCTGCACATCTGTTTTACCTTCTGTTCTCACTTTTTAAATCCTTCTGGGTTATTTCCCTTTATATTTTTCTTGGCATTTATAAATAAGAACTGTTTATTTCTATATGTTTTTATCTAAAAGACAAAATCCTTTAATCGTTTTCATCATTGGTTACCTTTTTAATGCTTTGATTTGATTCTTATTCTCTTTTCTTTATTTATTATATGCTATTGGCAAATTGGTGGTTTGGATAAGAAACAAAAGAAGATTCTGCTCTCTCTTGGTGGAATATTAAAGAAAAATCCTTTTCCAAGTTAAAGGTTCTTTTAAACCCTATGCAATCTTTGAATTTTGTCTGGAGAATAATGGTTCTTCATGATGGTAGGGTCTCTCCTGTTCTCTTTGATTCTGAGACAAAAATGAGTGAAGATGGAAAGAATGGACACAGGGTTTTAAATTATCAGAAAACCAACAAGAAACATCTCAAGACAGAACTAAAAGTTCTTTGGATGTTATCATGGTAAATGAGGTAGCCAGGACTTAAGATTCTGTCATGTTCACTTTCTGCCTCCAAGAAAAAAGGGTTACACTGTCTGAATGGTGCTAAGTGCTTGAGATATCTCCTGAATTTGGATATATCTTTAAAACTTTTATGATAATAATAGAAGTATTTTTTTCTTTGCTACTGGATTACTAATTCAAGATCTGCTACTAAGTCACAATCATTGAATCACTTTGCTTTTCTACTCTTCTCAGTCCCTACACTGAAAAAAAGGTAATGAGGAAGGAGGGAACGCTGAGTCAGGACCTTATCTTTCAGTGGAGATCTTATATACAACCTGAGTAATATACGGGGGCCCAGATATGGAGTACCTCCTATTCCCACACCTGTGTGAGCTTATTTTCTCTTCCCCAAATACCCATGTATGAAAACACCTTCCCCTTTTATGGGCCGTGGTGCCCTCCATGAATATTTCTCTTATTTCTTCAAGGGGCTGGGGAATCTCTCTGCTCAACTTACTTAAATATTAGTGTTATTAACTTTCAACATATCTCTTGTCACTTTTGCATTATGGTTTTTGGCATGTCTGTTGCCTTTTTCACCATACCTAAACCTTTCTAGGGTAAAAGACCATGCAGATCCCTTACATGATATTGTGTACACTGGATACTCAAAATATATTTATGAAATGAGTGAGTGACTCAGGAAAGCAGAGTTACAGGAAAATTTAGAGTCAATTGTCCTCACCATCTCAGGAAACTGAAGTAGGCAGGATATATGAACAAGATACCTGGAGGAGGCTATTTTTAATACAAAAGAAATTAGCTCATCACCTGTTGGAGTCCTTAATTTTAATTCACATGGCTGAGGAATTCTGAGAAGCATACTTTTAATGCTTACTAACATTACTTGGCAATCCCCGCATCCCCTCCCCACACACAGGTGGCTGCACAAAAATTACCAGCAGGCCCTGGCTCTAGTGTTTGCTGTGGAGGAGATTAACAGGAACCCCAATCTGTTGCCCAACATTTCTTTGGGATTCCACCTCTATAACACCTACCATAATGATGAGAGGACCTTGGAGAGCTCCCTGTGCTGGCTGTCTGGGCTGGGCCAGTTCATCCCTAACTACAGCTGCATGGGACAGGACAAGTCTGTGGCTGTCATTGGAGGAGCCACATCAGCTCTGTCGGTCCAGATGGGGACTCTACTTGACCTCTACAAGTTTCCACAGGTGAGTCATATTGAAAGTGATGTATTCTATATATTTGTAAACCAAAATAAACATGAAAAATAAAATACCAGCAACAACTATAACCAGTATTTAAGAAGTGCTTTACATATATATTTTGATCTTCTCAAAACAAAGCCACAAAGTGTTCATGTTACCCTAATTATTGAAATCAATTTTGAATTTTCAACATTCACTTCCACAAGACTTTGAGCTCTAAATTATCTCTCCTTCCCTTCCCTCACCCCATCTCAAAACAACATGCAAACTGATATAGGCTGTACCTATATATTCATATTAAATATTGTTACATTAGTCATGTTGTAAAGAAGAATAGAAACCAATGGGAGGAACCATGAGAAAAAAAAATAAAAGAAAGCAAATAGTCTGCTTCTATCCACAGTCAGACTCCATAGTTCTTTCTCTGAATGTGGATGGCATTGTTCATCACTCAGCATCACTTCATGTAAGTCTTTCTAGGTTCTCCTGAAACAGCTTATTGTAGGATTATGTTCTTTTGATCCATTCTGCCATCTGCTTCTGTTTTATGGGAGAGTTCATTGCATTTACATTCACAGTTATGATTACTAGCTGTGTCTTTCTCTACATTCTATTTTCCCTGATTTATGTTTTTTGCACTCCTTTATCCTTCTCCCCAGTCACTACAGCTTTGTTTTCGACACTGCCTCCCTCCCTTCTAACCATCCCCTCCCTTTTCTTTCCTTGCCCCTTCTACTTCCTATAGGGTAAGTTAGATTTCCATACCTACCTAAGTATGTTATTATCTTCTTTGAGTCAAATATGATGAGAGTTAGATTCAAGAAATGCTCATCGTCTTCCATTCTTTCCCTCTACTCTATCTGTATGACTTTTTATTACCTTTATTTTTACAGAGGAGCATACTAAGATTGAGAAAAGTTAAGTTGCTTGTGCAAGATCATAGGGTTATGAGTTCCTGGGGCAGGATTTTATCTCAGGTCTTCTTGAACCTCGTTTAACCCCATGTTGGAAAATCACCCAGATTGTAAACTGAGAATAGAATTGTGGTTATTTAATTTTCATCCCATTAAAGGATAAGCAAAGGAACCTGGATGTGTTCTACCCATTACACATATGAGGTCGTTGAAAATTGGAAAAATTAAAATAAAATCACTGAACATTACACAATTCACTGGTGCAAGAGTAAAGACTAGAACTTATATGCCTGTACTTCAAGTTGAATGGTCAATCAATCTAGTCTTCACTTTTAAAGTCATTTAGTTCAGTCATGTCAGTCTTAAATTTACTGATAAAAGTGTTATTTACAAAAGGAAGCATGAGCATTTGATTGAAAGGCGTGGATTTTATGAACAACTCTAATGTTCTGCCAAGAGCACATGAGTACTTTTAAAAATGTGCATGTATTGGAGTAAATTCCTGACATTGCTCACGGATAGCCCAGTGACTTTATCAAAGGGCAAAGAAAACACATAGATACTTGTAGTATGAAGAATTTCCTTTCAGAAGGTAGCTCACCTTTTAGGCACTGGAAGGAGTCTCCTTTGAACAATAGTCTGAAAGGTGGGCTAATTTGCCTTTCAATTTTGTTGTTTACAAAACTCTATAATTGCTGGTTAGGCACATAACAGACTGATTTGTTGGTTCAGGACATAGATCCCTATGGCTAAATGGAACAGTGATAAAGGAAAATAGGAGTCCTTGATTTAAATAAAATAGAGACCAGTTTTAAGTCTAGAATTACTCATGTCAAAAGTGGAAAGACACCACTTACATGCACACTTCTTATTTTAAAACTTTCAGAGCTTCAATCAATATTATTTACTTCCAATGATTCCACAGACGAAGATTCAGTATTTAGGAGGTTTGGATGAGTGTCTAGATGGAGCTTTGTGGTATTGATAGTATTGGAATTACAGAAATTTCTGATAGCCACTTGGAAATAAGAG
Source organism: Bettongia penicillata ogilbyi (assembly GCA_023548195.1). Classification (NCBI taxonomy): domain Eukaryota; kingdom Metazoa; phylum Chordata; class Mammalia; order Diprotodontia; family Potoroidae; genus Bettongia; species Bettongia penicillata. Next base: position 1,010,385 of record JAJHZJ010000207.1, on the reverse strand, counting down.
TAAAAATGAAAAGCTCCAAGCTCAAAGGGCAGAGAGATTCACTCTAAATTGGGATTTGGAAACCAAAGGAAAATCCCTAAATCATAATATCCATTTAAGAGGCTTCATCTTGCATCTTTGTTTGTCAGATGATATAGTAGTCCTAAGATGTGAAGGTCCTAGATGTGAAAGAGGTAGATGTGTATCTCCACTCTGGATTTCTTCTTTTCTGGATCACGATGGGTATAACATGACAGAAGATGAAGAAAGTGTCTGCTTCCACAAATGAGTTTATTTCTTCACAGGTTGTTGTGTCTAATTTTCTGATATCATACAACAATGGTTGTGATTGATGAGACCTGCCCTACGTCTTATTGTGGGTTTGATAAGCATCCTTTGTATTGATGGAACCAATCTTCTGGTTGAATATAGGGAAATGGAATATCAGATAGTTGGGCAAAACTTCTGATGCCTCTTTGTGAACAGACATTATATCTCAGTAGTGGTTGACTACAACTAATAAAACCTCATCAGTAGATCAGAGTTATGTTAAATATAGAGAGTTACAAAAGTCTGTCCTGGTATTAAGTGATGCTTTCTATTTGAAATATTCTCCATTTGCCTGACAGCAGCAGAGGTGCATTGGACCACTTATGTACAGTATTAGCATATATTTATCTCTCTTCATTTCTTTCTACATTTTTATATATTTTCTTAAATGTTTCTCAATTACATTTGCATTTTTAAAAATTCATCATTTAAATCTTTGACTCTCACTCTTTTACCCTTTCCTTATCCACCGAGAAATCATGTAATACGATATTAATTATTCACATGAAGCCATGTGGAACATTTTCATATTACCACTATGGCAAAAAAAAACACTGAAAAAGCAAGTAAAATAAAATAAAAACAGTATGCTTCAATCACTACTCAGAGTTCATCAATTCTCTCTTTAGAAATGGGTAGCATTTTTTATCATGGATCATTTGATGGCAAGGACATGTCCTTGGATCTTAAGATCATTCTGATTCTGTTCCCTTCATCATGCATCAATTCCTTTAAGTCTTTATGAGATTTTTATAAATCATCCTCTGAATTATTTCTCAAAGCACAATAATGTTCCATCACAATCATATACCACAGCTAGGTCAGTCCTTACTTGATTGACAGGCATTCCTTTGATTTCTGATTCTGTGTTCCCTAACTCTGAGTAACTGAAAAGACCTTAGACTAAAAAGGCTAGGGTCTCTTATTGCATCTGGGGCCATCTCCATTCATCCTGATGAATATCTGGTCACTGAGTCCAGATGGCTCTGGAGGAGAAAGTGAGGCTGATGACCTTGCACAGCCTTCGCTCGTTCAAATCAAAGTCAAGTGTAAGTAATGTCATCATGTCCCTGATGTCATGGCCTCTGGAAACGAAGGGTAAACATAAAGTGTGAGTAGACAGAGTGCCCTGAATGGGGACTCAACTAGCTGAGTAACTCAGCTCCTCTTATCCCTCTTCCTTTTCCTTTCCTTCTTCTCCCTAAAAGAAGGCAAATTTTGATGGCCAGAAGCTTCTCAGTTAAATGGTTTACTGGCAAGATTTCTTTCTTGTCTTCCTTCCTTCCTTCCTTCCTTCATTCCTTCCTTCCTTTGTTTCTTTCTTCCTTTCCTAAAAGTTTGAACCCAGTGCACTGTGAAACCCAATCTCCACTTAATGACTATTTTTTGGACCATCCTGGCTTAAAGTGAATGCTAATAATAACTGTTTCTATTTGGAACAGCAACCCTGAAGGTCTTGCCCTCCGAGCTTGTTTGTTTTTTTTTTCTCTAATTATAGGGGCCATCCCCTGACTACTTCTTAAAGAGGCCTATTCACTGAACGGGTGTTACCTCCCTCCAAGTGACTACATGAAAGGGCCTTAGACTAAAAAGTACAGGGTCCCCCATTGCATCCTGGACCATCTCCATTCATCCTGTTGAATATCTGCTCACTGGACCCAGAGGGCTCTGGAGGAGAAAGTGAGACTGTTGACCTGCACAGCCCTCCTTCACTCAGATCAAAGTCAAGAGAAAGTCATGTCATCGTTTCCCTGATGTCAGGAGCCTCTTTGAAAACAAAAGAGAAACAGAAAAACAACAATCACAAAAAGAGTTTTTGTACATATATGGCTGTTTCCTTTTAAAAGAAAATATTTTTGAGACATACATCCAGTAGCAATATTGCTGAGTCAAAGAGTATGGATAGTTTTATAGATCCTGGGCACATTTCCAAGTTTTCCAGAATGCTTGGATCAATTCATAACTCTACCATCAGTGGATGGGTGTCCCAACTTCTCCACATCCCTTCCAGCATTTGTCATTTTTCTTTCCTATCATGTCAGTCAATCTTGTGGGTGTGAAGTGGCATGCCAGAATTGTTTTAATATGAATGTCTTTAATCAATAGTGATTTAGAGTATTTTTGTATGACTATAAATAGGTTTGATTTTCTCCGAAAACTGTAAATGGCTCATTTTCTTATAAATTTGACTGAGTTCGGTATACATTTGAGAAATACGGAATTTATCAGAGAAACTTACTAAAAAAATTTCCCTCAGTTTCGCTTCCTTCCTTTATCAATCCTCCTTTATTGCTGTCTTTCTTTTCCTTCCATTTCTCTCCTAAATCATCCCTGAGAAAGATGTATTTTTATACCCAGTTGAAGTTGTATAAATAAATTCTTCCATCAATTCAGATAAGAATGAGATTCAGTTGTCATTTCCTTCCCTCACCATTTTACCCCCCACTGTAACTGATTTTCTCATGCTTTTATATTTGAGATAATTTCCCCCATTTGTTCTCCATCTCCCATGGCAGCCATTTCTATTACCCAACTATTTTTCATTATACTAACACAATCGAATCATTCACAAACCCTTTGTTCATGTAGAATCCTCCTACCTGCCCTAATAATGATCAAGTTCTTAGAAGTTACCTGTATCATCTTCCCATATAGAATGTGAAACAAGTTAACTTTTTGCTTCGTTTATTACTTCTCTTTGAAGTTTGCCATTTTAAGCTTTACTTGAGTTTTGTATTGGAAAGGCAGATGTTTTATTTGGGTCTGGTCTTTCATCAGGAATGCCTGAAAGTTTTCTTATTTCTTCAGTTTTCTGTTTTCTTAAATAACATATTTTCCCCTCTGGAAGGATTAAACTCAGTTTTACTACTTACGTTATTCCTGGGTGCAATCTTAAGTCTTCCTGCATTCTCAAATATCATATTGCAAATTGTCTACTCCTTTAACATGGTAGCAGCTAAATCTGTGATACTGACATTGGTTCCATGATATTACAAAATTTGTTTCTGGCTTCTTGAAAGATTTTGTCTCTGATTGCTTAACTCTAGAATTTGACTCTAATATTCCTGTCAGTGTTCATTTTGCAATACGGAGATGGAGAGTGGATTCTTTTCATTTCTTTTTGGCCCAATGATTCTAAATTACTATGGAAATTTTCCTTCATAATTTTCTTGAAATATGATGCTTGAACTCTTTCTTTGATCATGGCTTTCACACAGTCCAATAATGCTTATATTATCTACCCTGAACCTATTTTTCCAACTCACTGGTTTTTCTGATGAAATAATTCACATTTTCTTCCAATTTTTTTCATCTTTTGACTTTTTTATTGTTTCTTGATGTCTCCTAAAGTCATTAGTTTACAGTTGCCAAATTCTAATTTATAACAAATCACTTTCTTTAGTTATATTTTGTAACTTTTTTTCACATTTAACCAATTATGTTTTTAAGCTGTTGCTTTCTTCTTATTTTTGTGCCTCTTTTATCTAAATATTAACTGGTTTTTGTGTCATAATTTTCTCTCTTTACTCTCATCTCCTTACTTATTTTTTCTTTGTCACTTTGATTTTGAAAATAACTTTCAGTTCTTCCAGGAATTCATGTTGAGCTTTTATCTTAAAAATAGGAGGCACTTTTAAATTCTTATTGGGTAACTGACTGAGAATTAGACTGGAAGGGGCCTATACTGAGTCAAAAACAAAAAAAAAGTGAGGGGGGTAAGAAAAAGTAACAAAAAGGAACCATAGAAATATGAAAGGATCAGGAGAGAAGAGAGAGAACAGTATCTTTCCTGATTATATTCAATAAGTCATAAAAGAGTGATAAAATGAAAAGGAGTAAATGATATTGACAACACTTAAAACCATTTATAAGCCTTTAAGAGCATACCTTACTTGGTAATATGTGACTGTTAAGATGAATTTCAGATTTATTGCTTGTACAGTCAATCCTACACTTCTTAGCTAGATGTGTCAGTATTTAGTGTACATACTCTTATCTCCTCTGAATAAGGATCTATGAGAAAGCATAAGAAACATCACAATCACAGTATTTTTGCATATGGCATGTCTTTTCCAAATAATATTTTATTTCCCCAATTTTATATAAAAACAATTTTAGCATTCAGTTATTTCAAAAATTGAGTTCCAAATTCACTCTCTCTCTTCTCTTCTCCCTCCCTGAGAACGTAAGTAATACGATACAGGTTATAGATATTCAGTTATGCAAAACATGTTTCCATATTAATCACCTCGTAAAAAAAATGTTAGTTCTAATTCTTTGAATTTCTTTTTCTTCTCTTGTTTCTAAATATAACATTCTATGAAAATATTGAAGAATAGTGGTGAAAATGTATATATTTTTTTGCTTTACTTTTAACCTCATTGGGAAAGCTTCTAGTTTGTCTGCAGTACATATATAACACTTGAAGGTAGGAAAATGGTGCAAAAAGAAGTCATAGAAATATGGAAGACACAGGAAAGAAGAGAGATAACAGTATCCCTCGTACTGATTGGATTCAATGAGTCGTTAAAGAATAAACTTTTGAGGCTTCGCATTTAGTCATTTTGATCTTGTCCTCCTCTGAGATGGGTTTTGATCTATCCTGTCACCACAGTAACTATCTATGGTCAGGTTCTTTGTTTATATTTATTTTTCTAGTCTATTTCTTGACTTAATTTTGTGTTAAAGTTGAGCTCTGTTCCTGGTGTGGAAGGGGCACTGGCCCAAGCGTCAGGATTTTTGTGCTGCTGTTTTCAGAGTTTATTCTGTTGACCTGTAAATTTTTGGTTCTTCTAAGGCTGTATAGTTTAAGGAGTGGTGTGTTCACTTGTCTCCTGACCTGTGCTCTGATCTGTGTGACTCCACTCTTGTTTTCTGGACCTGTAATCAATATCTCTACTCTCCTGTAATTGCATGCTGTAGTGTGTTAGATCCCCTCCTCACTCAGGAATTGTGATCCAGGTCTCTGACTCGGTTCCCCACTTGGTCAATGCAAGAGCCCTGCACCCAGCACCAGAAAATTATCCCCTGTGATCTTTTTCTGATTAGATATTCAGCCCCTTTGCCATCTGTGGACTGAGAGCTCCAGGACTCAGTGCTGCTGATTCACTTGCCCACAAGGATTGCACTGGCTTTTGAACACTAGACCTTGCTGCTGGCTTGTGCTTGGTATGAGGGTCTCACTTCTGGCTTACAGGAACAAGGACTGATGTTGGCCTTCTTAGACCACCTAAACTAATCCATTCAAAGTGAAACAGAATTTTCTTGTCGACCTACTAAGTTGTCTTGGGCTACAAAGCAGTTAAATCCCATCCTTTTGTTTGTTCTGCTACTCCAGATTTCCTTTTGACATTTTACTTTAAAGTTTTAGGAGAATAATTTTGGATAACTTAGAAAGTTCCTGCCTTACTCCACCATCTTGCTGTGCCTCTTGTTTCATGTCTTTTGCATATTTATGACTTCTTATTTATAAGTGTTTTTAAAATTTAATTTATTACTAAGTGTTTATATAAAATGTAAGAGGTACAAAGAGATTAAATCTCTGTGCTTGTGATCTTGACTTTAAATCCTGGGGGAAATTCTAGAAAGAAGAATTAAACAGATAGTGAATATCTAGAAAGACAATCAGTGATTACAAACTGCCAACATGGTTTCATCCAAAACAGGTCAAGTCAAAAAAGGACTTCTTTAATTTTTGGACAATGTTACTATAATTCTAGATGAAAGAAATTATGCAGTACATATTACTGTCATGTATAATAATACATATAAAATTCACCTTTTTTGGCCAATGAACTTATCCATTTTTCTTCTGGTTAAGATGGAGTCAAAGCCTGGTTATATGATTTCAGAACAGAGTTGAGAGCCAGAAAATTTTTAAGGGGACATATGCATGTAATTGTCATGCTATAGCTTATGCTTTTGCCTCAAAAATAACTCACATAAAATTTAAATGTAATCTAGAGTAAATTTTATGCATTTATTTATTTATCAATTTTAAGAATGTATTGTGTGTATTTTTCCTTTCAAGAAAACAATTTTTGCAGAGGCAATTGGTATTCAAAACAATAGACGTGAAAATGAAAAGTGTGAAAATAATGATATGGAAAGAGTATATGGAAAGGTTAGTCTGAGTGGTATTAATAGCCAATAACAAACACTGAGTAGTCTTTGTATCAGATTAAATATGAAAAATGAAGCGTACTTAGTTTCAAAAGAAGCCATACTATGAAAAAAAACACTCTCAAATTGAGCAAACATATTTAATAAACTACATGATGTTATTCTTAAAGAGATAGTTAGGAAATGTATAATATAAAAAATAGAAGTAGATATGCAGTCTTTATAATAATTATAGTTGGTTAATTGGTTGGTCGATTTTAATGCACAGTTTTTAATTGTGCAAAATTAGTGTCACAGTAAGTGGAGCATCTGAGGGATCCCTTCTTGGCTCTATGTTGTTTAACATTTTCGTTCATGCCTTTGATGAAGGTCGAGAGGGCATTGTTGTCAAATATGCAAATGAGATAAGGATTGGGGTTTACTACTAACACACTGGATGACAAATGAATCTCACAGTTTATAGTATTGTTCTGATCTTTAAAGAGAAAAATTCAATAGGTGTAAAAATAAAACCTTATGTTTTGATCGTTTAAATAAAGAGGTCAACTCTTTCGGCACTGAACGGGGGGAGCAGTGTTGGGTAGCAGTTTTTCGAAAAGAAAACTAGATTTTGATGGATTACAAACATGATATCACAATCATGCAGACTAACTATACTGTTCTCCAGGAATATATATCCTACGCCTTTTCCCTCATAATCTTCCATCAGAAATCTGAAATTATGGATTCTCATAGATAATTCCACATCTAACCCAAACCAGATGCCACATGTATCTCCCAGACACTATAAATTATTGGATTCATCTCCTCTGTTCTTTCTTGCTTTCCACTCTACCTCAGGATATATAAACTTTTGGAAGGAAGGACTATATTGGCTTTTGTATTGGTATCTTCATATTTAGGAACATGCCTGAAACAGGGTAAGCCCTTCATGAATGCTAGTAGCTGGAATTCATTTTCAAATATCTGTAATGTTTTATATTCCACTAAGGTCCTTTCCTGTTCTCCGAGTCCTGATTTTTCTAAAATTAATTAATTTTTAGCTTACAGCATTCAGTTCGACAAACTTTTGTGTTCCAAATTTTCTCCCCCTTCCTCCTCTGTCCCTCTCCCTCTCCCTCTCCCCAAGATGGCATGCTTTCTGATATAGACTCTATGTTTTCTTTCACATTAAATATATGTTCACATTAGTCACGTTGCAAAGAAGAATTAGAACAAATGGAATGAACTATGAGAAAGAAGAAACAAAACAAAAAAGAGAGAAAGAGAGCAAATAGTAAGTTTCAATCTACATTGAAATTCCACAATTCGTTTTTCTGAATGTAGATAGCATTTTCCATAACAGGTCCTTTGCATTAGATCCATGCATTGCTTAGAAGAGCTAAGTCTATCAAAGATAGTTATTGAATAATGTTGCTATTACTATATACAATGTCCCTCTAGTTCTGCTCACTTTAGTCAGCATCAGTTCATGAAAATTCAGATTTTTTCTGAAGTCTGCCTGCTCATGATTAGTTCTGGTACAGTAGTAATCATACGCATTCATATACCAAAATTTGTTCAGTCATTCTCCAAGTGATGAGCATCCCCTCGATTTCCAATTCTCCGTCACCACAAAGAGAGTAGCTACGAATATTTTAGTGTGGGTACTTTTAGTATTTTTATGATCTCTTTGGGGCACAGACCTAGAACAACATTTATCATTTTCTTGCTTTGTCATTTTAGCCAGTCTGATAGTTGTGGTATGGTACCTCAGAGTTGTTTGAATTTGCATTTTTCTAATCAATAGTATAAACCATTGTCTTTTTGAGGAGAGAGAGAGAGAGAGAGAGAGAGAGAGAGAGAGAGAGAGAGAGAGAGAGAGAGAGAGAGAGAGAGAGAGAGAGAGAGAGAGAGAAATAGACTTTCAGAGATGAAAATACCACCTATATCAAACGGTGTACTAAAATCTTCATAATTTTTTCCTATCAACAAGAATGACCTGCTAAGAATTTGCATATTGCTTCAATTCTTTCATCATTTTTGTTCAGTTGTTTTCAGTCATGTCCTACTCTTTATGATCCCATCTGGAGTTTTCTTTGCGAAGACAATGGAATGATTTGCTGTGTCCTTCTCAGACTCAATTTACAGATAAGGAAACCTAAGAAAACAGGTTTAAGTTGACTTATGAAAGGTCATATAGCTAGTAATTTGGTGAGGCCATATTTGCACTAAGGATTACGAGTTTTCCCCTCTCCATGTCCTGCACTCTATCCATTGTGCCACCTACCTGTCCCTCTGTCACCATTACCATGGCTCAAATTATTCTTTGCTTCTTTCTCATCCAGATCAGCTATGGGCCATTTGATACCATTCTTAGTGACAAGATCAAATTTCCTTCCCTCTATCAGATGGCCCCCAAAGACTCTTCTCTTCACCAAGGTGTTGTCCGCTTAATGGTATATTTTGAATGGAACTGGATAGGACTGATTGTTCCAGATGACATGAGAGGTGAGGAATTCCTCTGGAAAATAAGAAGGGAAATGGAAAAGAATGGTGTATGCACGTCCTTCACAGAGAAGGTCCCTGTAAGTGAGAGAAGACATATGGAATCCCATGAAAATTTCATGCCTAGGATCATAGCATCATCAACCAAGGTGTTTGTCATCCACGGTGACACAGATTCACTAATGATTATGAGATACTCACAAGTTCCTTTATTCCCAGTAAGGAAGGTGTGGATTGCCACCTCTCACTGGGACATAACCATGAGACAACTTTTTGTTGAAGGTCATGCATTCCATGGGGCTCTGGTGTTTTCATACTTGACAAGCGAAATTCCTGGATTCAAGACCTTTCTTAAGAGAGTTACACCTTCTAAATACCCAGATGACATTTTACTTAGGGAATTCTGGCTCTCAGCTTTTAGCTGCCCAGATCCACCCAAAATACAAGAGCAAGAGATTTGTTCATCAAATGCTTCCTTGGAGACTTTGCCTCTGTGCTCTTTTGATATGACCATGTCTAGTTTGAGTCACACCATCTACAATACTGTTTATGCTGTGGCTTGGGCACTACATAAAACAGTAATGAGAAAATCAGAAGAATCATCAATGAGAGATAAAGACTATTTATTACCTCATTCTTGGCAGGTAATAGTGAATGGGTTTCCACATATTAGAAACAGTGTAGTTAAGATATACTCTGAGAATGAGTCAAACAAGATAGATAGTGAAGTTCTTTCAGACTTTATACTGTGATGTTGTTTTGTTAATTCCTAATATTGTGCTGTTAATTCCTAATATTTGTCAGTCTGCATGTGAAATTCATAATTTTCATTTCTTTCACAGAGTCTTGGAGTCGGGAAGCACCTCAGGTACCATCTAGTAGCTATGCATGTATCCTGACAGAAATCGCTTTTATAACTTGCCAGGCATTATTCTAAACACCAAGTGTACGGCAACCTATTACCTTCAAAGGCATCTTGTTTCATTTAGTGTTAGGTACAATTTGTAGAAAACTATGCATCACTAGTCTACATAGTGCTGGTTGGGGAATAAAATATCCAATACTATGAGACAAGTAAGGCAATGACCAGCCTGCATAACCGCTCTACCAGATAGTAATTTCCCTCTTAACTCTCATTCTGAGTTCTAAAGAATCATGTTATATTAGGATATTTCCTCCCACATTTTAGTGATGCAGTTTCTCATTACTCAATTCACTCTAAACCCATATCCCAGTTTATAAATGAACTGGTGACACTTGTTTTTCTATAACCCTTTCTCAGGAAATTGGCAATTGCATTGAATAGATGTGAATCCAGCACAACAAGGTTCATCTCTTCCTATTTAAAAGGATGATGCCTTCCCAAAGGGAATGGATGGGGAGGGAGGGATGGGGAGAATTTGGAACTCAAAGTTTTAGGAACAACTGTCGAGTATTGTTGTTGCTACTAGGAAATAAGAAATACAGGTAATGGGGAATAGAAAGTTATCTAGCCCCACAGGACAAAAGAGAAGATGGGGACAAGAGAAGGGAGGGATGATAGAAGAGAGGGCAGATTGGTGATAGGGAAAATTAGAATGCTTGGTGTATTGGGGCGGGGGGAGGGGACAAATGGGGAGAAAATTTGGAACGCAAAATTTTGTGAAAAGGAATGTAAAAAGTTAAATAAATAAATTTATATTTAAAAAAATAAAATAAAATAAAAGATAAAATGATGACTATGTGACCACAAAATTGAATGACAAAATAGGCCACCTCCTCAGTTTTTTAGTTCCACAAATGAAATTCAGTTCTGGGAAATTGTAGTATGTATTCGCTCATTCAACAAGGATTAAATAAGCGTCTATGTGCTTGGCACCGTACTAAGTGTTGAGTATAAAAGGTCCTCTCTCTTGAGGACCTAACTCTCTAATGGAGAAGGCAACAACAACAAAAAAGAAACAGTGTGTACAAATAGGCTGTATATAGGATAAATAGAAAATAACAAAAGGAAAGCACTAGAATTAAGATGGATTGTAAAAAGTTTCCTTAAGAAGGTGAGATTTTAGTTGGGACTTGAAGAAAGTAAGGGAAGCCAGAAAACAGAGAGCAAGAGGAGAGAGAGCGAGAGAGAGAGAGCGAGAGAGAGAGAGCGAGAGAGAGAGAGAGAGAGAGAGAGAGAGAGAGAGAGAGAGAGAGGTATAAACTGTAAGGAAAATGGAAGGGGACATAGTACAGAAAATGCTTTGAATGCCACAGAGATTTTATATTTTAACATGGAGGAGACAGAGAACTACTAGAGTTTATTGATTATGAGAGTGACACGGTTAGACCTGCACTTTACAATAATTCTTTGGTGGCTGAATGGAGGATTGACTAGAATGAGGAGAGACTTGTAAAAAACAGACTCATCAGTGGGCTACAAGCATTTAAATATTCTGGGTATGAGGTTATCAAATTGTGGCAGTATCAGAGGAGAGGAGATGGACATGTTTGAGAAGTGTTACAAAAGTGATATCAACAGACCTTGGCAATAGACTAGATAAAGGGAGTGAGAGATAGTGAGGAATCAAGGGTAAAACGGGGTATGAACCTGGGATGTAAACAATACTCTGAGTTCCAGTAGTTCATTTCTAAGTGTCTCAGTAAAAAGTTAACTTCTATCCCACCTCCAAATAAGACTACAAAACTCCATTAGATGACAAATTAGATCAGTATTTCTCATGTGAGGGAGCCCTTCTCTTGAACACTGCCCAGTGATGAAGATTTCTCTTCCCTTTCAGCTTCACTCCTCCCTGAAGAACACTCAATTTAAGAACAGTGCTGGTGACCAAGTGTTTGTGGATGAAAATAGAAACCCTGAGGCTCAATATGCCATTATGAACTATTTTCTCTTTCCAAATGAGACTGATGCTCTGGTGAAAGTGGGGCAGTTTGTTCCCAAAGCTCCCCGTGGTGAAGATTTCACAGTTTGTGAGGATGCCATAGTGTGGGGATTTGGGGATTCAAAAGTAAGAGACCACGTAAAGATATAGATACAGATATAGATATATAGATGCGCGCAAATATAAATACATATACACACACATATAGAATGTTGGTGTGTGTATATACACACACACATGTGAGTCTATGCATGCATGTGTATGTATGTATGTGCATATATGATTTTTTCAGTCAGCAAAAAATAAATTTTTCTCCATCTCATTTCAACTCTTCTAAATTAAGAATAAACGAAGAGCAAAACTCTATGTATAAAGAAGTAAAACAAATTTCTACATTGGTCATGTCTAAAACCTTCATGTCTTATTTTGCATTCTGGATTCTTCGCTTCCCTGTCAGGAAGAGGGTAGCCTGTTTTATCATCAGTCCTCAAATTCCTGGTTGGTCATTTCACTGATTAGAGTTTGTTATTATTTCAAAATTGTTTTGCCATGTCTTTCTTTTAAAAGAATTAGTTCTCTTGGTTATGCTCACTTCATGTGACATTAGATCATCTAAAACTCCCTTGGTCTCTCTAAAAGAATGCTTCCATTATTTCTTACAAAGCAATAATAATTCATAACACATACACACACCCACATGTGAATATACAGACCCATAAACACATGCTATATGTGCATATACATGTATATATACATATCTATGTTCATTATATATGTATAATAACATGTTCAGACATTGTTCAATTTGTGGACACCATCTCAAGTTACCCTTCTTTTCCACTTCAAAAACAACTAGAAATATCTTTGTATATCAATAACAGTTTGTTTTGCTTAGATCTTAGCATTCCTTTAATATACCTTGTCTCCAATTTGTCATTCTTCCTCTTGCTATATTTTTTTTTCTAGGCAGCATCAGCCTCTCCTCAACCCTATTCCTTTTTTGTAGAAACATTTTCTTGTGCACCCTATGACCTAAGTTTGTTTAACCTATTACTTTGGTCTCATAAAGTCGGTGGCTTCTATCTGGTTCATTCTAATTTTCACAGTTTGTTTCTTGGGGAAATTATGTCCTTGCCTCCTGCTTAGTCCTTTTCCAATACTTTCTTTGAAATATCTCATTTGTTTCCCAAGTTTTTCTCTGCCACTGTGACTTTTTTTGATAAAAAAAGTTTAACTCTTAAAAACAAGCAAACAAAAACCCCTCTTCCTTCAGTTTGTCCAGGAATTCTAGTTGAATTTGTTTTCAATCTGTATTTTTCTTTGAAGCTTTTCTTTTGTAGATTTTCTTTAGTTCTCTTGTTCTGGGTTTTTGTCTTGACGTTCCCTATTATTCAAATAGCATTTTATTCCGGAACTCTTCTATTGGTTTGCTCATTCTTCCAGTCTGCTTTACTTTGAGCTTGACTAATGTTTGCACCAACCTCTGGGAACTTCTGGAGAGAAAGTCTGGAATAGTCCTCTTTCTGTTTTGTTGGGATACTGAGTTTTATCTTATTCCAAGATATAATGGTTAAATCGAATTTGAAATGTGGATATTTCAAAGTTCTCAAAACGGTCTGATTCTGGATAAAGACTGACTGCTTTCTCTTACCCTTCTCCATTCCTCTATTAGGCTGATCTCCAAGTTTCAGACCTGGATTTTTGATTGAGCAAAAGTAGAGTGGCTCCACCCTTGCCAACAAGTTAGGAAGCTCTGCTGATTCAGAATAACAGAAGTGAAGGCTTCTCTTGGGTATGGAATACCCCAGGAATAACGCAGGTTATTCTTTGGCAGGCATGACACTGGGATAAAAACTGGACCTGTGACACTGCTCTGCATTAAGGATAAGAACCAAAATTGTGCTGTTTGTTTAAACTGCTCCTCTCTTAATACTCTATGTAGACCATGAGATAAATCCTGACCCAGAAGGTCACCCAAGGTCACACATCCCCATTCAGTTAAGCCTGAATTTCTTTCCTCAAAGTGGATAAGAGGGACAATGCTACTAGAAGACCTGCTCCCATCAAGGAGTTCTGGTATGAGTGCAGGCTCTCCTCTTACCCTGGTTTCAATCTTATATGACATTATCCTGACCATAAGCTTTGTCTAGTGTCTGTGTCTAACAGCCCATGGCAACCTGAGCTGGAAAAATGACTCACTTTTTATTGGATTTCTACATCAGAGTTTGCTCTGATGCTTTTCATGATTTGTTTGAGGAGCTAAAATTTACTGCTCTACTGTTTTCTGCTATTTAGTAATTTTCATTCTTATAGTAATATACAGTTTCTTAATATATTCAGTGCTATCTCCAACCCCAGAGCTTTTATTTCTTGTTTCTTTTGAATGAGGAATACTTACCTGGAACTCCTTATAGTTACTTTCTTATCTTGTCTTCCCCACTCCACAGCCCTATTTGAACCAAGTCCTTTGACTCCGAAGCCATTGTCTTTTCCTAAGTAATAGACAACATTCTCTTTTGTGTCTTCTTTAAACAAATTTCTTACTGAAAATGCACCGAAAATTGTAGAGAAATTGCTCCCAAAATTTGGAGAAATCATCAGTATAATAGATCACGAAGGGATTTCCAAGGTAGTGGATCACTTACCCATTCATTTTACAGATTAGTCAAGTGAAGTCCCAAAGTTCAAGCCTTTCTCAAGATCCTTTACAAATCCAGTGCTCTTAGCATTGTCCATAACCTTTTGTGACTGAAGGCAATGAATCCATTTAGGTCAATTCAGTTAATCAGGTGGCATTGAGGTTCCCAAATGTTTTGTTTCCTCATCCTCAAATCTCCATTGATTTAGTTTTCATAATGTGCAAATTTGTTATTGTGGGAGGCTGGTGGAGTTTGAAATCAAAGATTAATAAAATGACACCTTGCTCTTCTACTCATAGGTATAATTCTTTATTAAGTGAGGTCTACATGACACATACTTATGAACTGAAAATGTGCAGTGGATGCTTTTAAAAAAATAAATTTATTTAGTTAGTTTTTTTTAGTTTTCAGTATTTACTTCCTTAAATTTAAATTTTTTCTGCCTCCCTTCCCTCACCCATACCCAAGGCAGCATGCAATCATATATAGCCTCTACATATGCATTCTTATTAAACATTTTCAAATTAGTCTTTTTGTATAGAAAAATTACAATGAATGAGAGGAACCATGAGAAAGAGAAAATAAAACAAAACAGAATAAAACAAAAAAAGAGAGAGCAAATAGCATGCTTTGATCTTCATTCAGACTCCATATTTCTTTCTCTGGATGTGGATGGCAGTTTGCATCATGAGTATTTTGGAGGTTTTTAGGTCCTCTCATTGCTGTGAAGAGCTAAGTCTATCAAAGTCAGTTATCACACAACTTGTCTATTGCTGTTTACAGTGGTGATTCTGCTCACCTCACTCAGCATCAATTCATATAAATCTTTCCAGGTTTTTCTGAAGTCCACCTGCTCATCATTTCTTATAGCAAAATAGTATTACATTACAATTTTTTCAGCAATTCCCCAGTTAATTGGGATCCTTCAATTACCAATTCCTTGGCATCCACAAAAAAAGATCTCCTATAAATATTTTTGTACACATGCATCCTTCTCTCATTTTTACAATCACTTTGGGATACAGATCTAAAAGAAGTTTTGCTGGGTCAAATGCTATACACATTTTTATAGCCCTTTGAACATGGTCCAAATTGCTCTCCAGCATGTTTGGATCAGCTCACAACTCCACCGACAATGAATGTGTTCCAATTTTCCCACATCTTCTGCAACATTTATCATTTTTATCTTTTGCCATGTTAGCCAATCTGATATGTATGATGTGTTATTGCAGAGTTGTTCTGATATCAATTTGTCTAACCAATAGTGATAGAGCACTTTTTTTCACATGACTAGATAGCTTTAATTTCTTCCTTTGAAAACTGTTAATATCCCTTGACAACTTATCAATTGGGGAATGACTGTATTCTTAAAATTCAACTCAGTTCTCTATATTTTAAAATTGGGAAAACTGGTTGTAAAAAAACATCAGGAAAACTGGTTGTAAAAATTCTTTCCTAATTTTCTGCTTCCTGCCTAAATCTGTTTATATTGGCTTTGTGCAAAAACTTTTCATAAAGATGTAACCAAAACTATCCATTTTGAATTTCATAATGTTTTATATTTCTTGTTTGATCATCAATTCTTCCATTAGCCATATATGTGACAAGTATACTATTCCTTGCTTTCCTAATTTGCCTATAGTATCAGCCTTTATATTTAAATCACATACGTGTACCAATTTTGGATTTATCTTGGTACACGGTGAGAGATGTTGGTCTATGCCTAATTTCTCCCATACCATTTTTCAGTTTTCCTAGAAGTTTTTGTTACATCATGAGTTCTTATTCTAGAAACTGGAGCCTTTGGATTTATTAAACAGTGACAATGATTCACTACTACGTCTTGTGTACCTAATCTATTGCACTGATCCATCACTCTCTTAAACGGTATCAAGTAGTTTAGGTGATTGTAACTTTATAATAGAATGTAAGATTGTTATGGTTAAGCCACCTTCCCTAGCATTTCTTCTCACTAGTTCCCAAGATATTTGAACCTTTTGTTCTTCCCGATAAATTTTTCTAGCTCTATAAAATAATTTTTGGTAATGTGATTGCTATGGCACTGAATAAGTAAATTAATTTAGGTAGACTTGCCATTTTTCTTCCATTAGCTTGGCCTACTCGTAAGCAACTGAAATTTTCCCAATTATTTAGATCTGACTTTATTTACATGAGAAATGTTTCATATTTGTGTTCATATACTTCCTAGGTTTGTTTTGGTAGCTAGCTTTCGAAATATTTTATCGTATCTGTAGTAACTTTAAAACTTTAAATGGAATTTCTCTTTCTCTCTTGTTATGCTTTCTTAGTGATCTATAGAAATGCTGATGACCTATGGGGTTTATTTTACATCCTGTCACTTTGCTAAAGTTGAAAATTATTTCAAGTCATTTTTATTTGATTCTCTAAGTGTAACATCATAGTATCTACAGAGAGTGATAGCTTACTTTCTTCTTTGCCTATTCTGATTTCATCAACTTCCATTTCTTCTCTTATTGCTAAAGCTAATGTTCCTAATACTATTTTGAATAGCAGAACTTGTAATGGAATCCTTGTTTTACCCCCAATCTTATTGGAAATGCTTCTAGCTTATGCCCATTACATAGAGTTCTTGAAGACAGTCTTAGGTAGCTACTGGTCGGTTGTTGTCCTTCATTCTCAGAGAGGACCAAAATGACATCACCATAATAAAGTGAAGTTTCAGTGTATATGCCTGTGGTTAATCAGACCAGTAAGAGCTCAGAATGTTCTAGCACATATTGGGTACAGATAGTCCATGTGAATATTTGAGGTAGATACTCCAAATTTGCACATCCTTTGTGCTGTCTTTTTACTTTGTGCCATCTTTTTACTTTGTGCTGTCTCAATTCTACTTTGCTTATAAAGCACAGCACCTTTTCTTATGTGGGTATGCCATGAGGAGTGGTCCTGTGCCAACGTCTCCCATGTTGCACAGTGAAATCCAAAATTCTTGAGAGAGACCTTGAGAGTATCCTTGTATCGTTTCTTCTGGTCACCATGTGATCACCTGCCTCATGCAAGTTCTCCATAATAAAATCTCTTTTGGCAAGTGCACATTTTGCATTCAAACAACATGGTCAGCCCATCAGAGTTGCGTTCTCTGAAGCATAGTTTGAATACTTGGCAGTTCAGCTCGAGCAAGGACTTCATTGTCTGGTACCTTGTCCTGCCAAGTGATCCCCAGATTATTTTCAAAAATATAAATTGCCCAGATTTACAAAGGAGGAAGTTGAATATTTCAACAACCCCGTCTCATAAAGTGAAATTGAAGAAGCCATCAAAAAACTCCCTAGGAAAAAATCTCCAGGGCCAGATGGATTTACAAGTGAATTCTTTCAAACATTTAAGAACAGTTAATTCCAATACTATATAGACTATTTGGGAAAATTGCTGAAAGAGTCTTACCAAATTCTTTTTATGATATAAATACAGTTTTGGTACCTAAACCAGGAAGAGTCAAAACACAGAAAGGAAATTATAGACAAGTTTGTCTAATGAATATAGATACAAAAACTTCAAATAAGATATTATCAATAAGAATACAACCACTTATCACAAGAATAATATATTTGTGATGGATTCATATCGGGTAGGAATCATACCAGGAATGCAGGGCTGGTTCAACATTAGAAAAACCGTTGCATTATTGACCATATCGATAACAAACCTAACGGAAACAGCATGATTATCTCCATAGATGCTGAAAAAGCTTCTGAAAAAATACAACACCCATTCCTGTTCAAAAGACTGCAGAGCATAGGAATAAATGGAGGCTTCTATAAAATAGTAATCAGTACAGACTTAAAACCATCAGCAAACATTATATGCAATGGGTACAAGTTAGATGCATTTCCAATTAGATCAGGGGTGAAACAAAGATGTCCATTATCATCAACGTTATTCAATATGGTACTAGAAATGTTAGCTGTAGCACTAAGGAATAAGAAGAAGTTGAAGGAATTGGAATAGCCAAAGAAGAAACTATGTTATCACTCTTTGGGAATGATATGATGATACACTTTGGGAATCCAAGAGAATAAAGTAAAAAGCTACTTGAAATAATAAACAACTTTGGTAAAGTTGAAGGTTACAAAACAAACTCACATAAATCATCTGCATTTCTATATATTACTAACAAAGTCCAACAGCAAGAGATAGAAAGAGAAATTCCATTTAATGCTGCAGTAGACACCATAAAATATCTGGGAGTCTACTTGCCATTATAAAAAAAAAGACAATTTTATCTAAATTAATTTACTTATTCAGTGCCATACCAATCAAACTACCAGAAAATTGTTTTCTAGAGCTAGAAAAAACAATATCAAAATTTATCTGGAAGAACAAAAGGTCCAGCAAATCTTTGGAACTAATGAAAATAAATGCTAAGGAAGGTGTCCTAGCCAGACAAGATCACAAATTGTATCATAAAACAGCAATCATCAAAACCACTCAGTACTGGCTAAGAAACAGAAGGGTAGACCAGTGGAATATATTAGGTACTCAAGACATAGTAGTGTATGAATATAGCAATCTACTGTTTGATAAACCCAAGGACTCCAGCTTATGAGATAAGCACTCAATGTTTGACAAAAATTGCTGGGAAAACTGGATAATAGGGTGGTGGAAACTGGGCATAGAGCAATTCCTGACACTGTACACAAGAATAAAGTCCAAATGGATACATGATCTAGGTATAAAGATTGATACTGTAAAGAAATTAGAGAAACAAGGAATAGTCTATTTGTCAGATTTACGGAGAATGGAGAAATTTTTGACCAAATAAGAAGTAGAGGACATTATAAAGTGCAAAAAGGATAATTTTGACTATATTAAATTGAAAAGTTTTTGCACAAACAAACCCAATGCAACCAAGATTAGGAAGGAAGCAGAAAAGTGGGAAAGATATTTTGCAACTAGCGTCTGTGATGAAGGTCTCATTTCTAAAATATATAGAGAACAGAGTCATATATAAAAGAATACAAGCCATTCCCCAAATGGCCAAAGGTTATGAACAGGCAGTGTGGAAAGGAAAAAATTAAAACTGCCTATAGTTATGTGAAAAAAATACTCTAAATCACTATTGATTAGAGTGATGCAAATCAAAACAACTCTGAGATACCATTTCATACCTATCAGATTGGCTAACATGACAAAACGAGAAAATTATAGATGTTAGAGAACATGTGGGAGAGTTGGAACAGTAATTCATTGTTGGTGGAGCTGTGAGCTGACCCACCTATTCTGGAGAGTAATTTGGAACTCTACCCAAAGAGTTACAAAAATGTCATGTCCTTTTACCCAGCAATATCGCTTTTAGAACTGTGCCCCAAAGAGATCATAAAAATGGGAAGGGGTCCCACATGTACAAAAATATTTGTAGCAGCTCTTTTTGTAGTGGCCAAAAACTGGAAATCAAGGGGATCCTATCAATTGGAGAATGGTCGAATAAATTACAGTATATGAATGTAATGGAATACTATTGTGTTATAAGAAATGATGAACAGGAAGACTTCAGACAGGCTTGTAAAGACTTATATGAACTGATGCTGAGTGAAAGGAGCAGAACCAGGAGAACTTTGTACAAAGCAACAACCACAGTGTGTGGGGAATTTTTCTGGTAGACATAGTCCTTCACAGCAAGGCAAAGTCCTAAACAATTCTCAATAGACTCTTGAGGCAAAACACCTTTCACATCCAGGGGAAGAACTATGGAACTGGATGAAGAAATGAAGCAGACCATTTTGTTTTGTATTATGTTTTGTTTTGTTTTATGATTTCTCCTATTCAATTTATTTCTTCTATGCAACATGACTAAGCTGAAAATGTTTTTAATAGGAATGTAGGTGTAGAATCCATACAAGATTATATGCCCTCAAGGGGAGGGAGTAGAGGGGGAAGGGGGAAAGGGGGTGAGGGAGGGGGAAAATCTAAGACTTTTGGAAGTGATTATAGAACACTGAAAACCAAAAAAGAAATGGTTTAATTTTTTTTAAAAAAAGGTCCTTTTTTATTTTAATTACATGCTTAGTTTTTTCTCCAGGCATGATAGTTGACAGTTTCTCCTAATTAACAATAAAATTACCATTTTGAAAAAGAATTTCTTTCCCCTTAAAGATATATAATAGGAAGGGGCAAGAAAAGCGACATTTATTAAGTACTTAATGTGTGCCAGGAGGTTTATAAATGCAATCTCATTACATCCTCCTAAAATCCATGTGACATAGATACTATTATTCCATTTTGAAGCTTAGTAAACTGAAGCAAACAGTGCTTAAATTAATTGAGCAGAACGTCAAAGCTAATATGTGATGCTTGATTTGAATTCAAGTCTTTCTGAGTCCAAGTTCAGTATTCTATCTCCACTGCCATTTAGCTATTTTTTTTTTTCAAATGACTATTGAAGCAAGTTTACAGAGAAAATAATTTCCTTTTTCGGCTCAAAACCTCAGTAAAAAAAAAAAAAGAAAACAAACCCTCACAGTGAAAAATGTGTAATCCACTCCCCTATTACTATCTTAAGGTTCCCCATGGAGTATGCAGTGACAGTTGTGGTCCTGGATTCAGGAAGATCCCTTTGGAGGGGAAGGCTGCCTGCTGTTTTGAGTGCTCCCCATGCCCAGAAGGGGAGATATCCAGTGGAATTGGTGAGTTTTTTCAGGGAAATCCCTTTTAATGGACATTGACATGGAGAAAAAAACAACATGTCTTCTTGTACAGTCACCTACATGCCCCATGAACGTCAGTGTCTCAGTGAAGGATCATATGAATATGAATAAAGGACTCTGGAGGAATATCTTTTTTTTTCTTTTTTTATTTAGTATTTTTCCCAATTACATGTAAAAATAATTTTCAACATTCTCTCTTAAAACTTCAAGTTCTAAATTATCTCCTTTCCTTCTTCACATCCCACATTGAAAAGTAAAACAAATCAATATAGGCTATACATACACAGTCATTCAAAAGAGCTTCATATTATTGTGAACGAAAACATAAAGAAAAAACAACTAGAGAATAATGAAGTAAAAAATAGGACAAGCTTAAATCTGTATTCACACAACATCTGTCACTTCTCTGGGTAGGGATAGCATTTTTCATCCTAAGTCCTTTAGAGTGGTCTTGAATATTACCGAGAATAGTTAAATTATTCATAATTTATCATCTGACGATATTGCTGATACTTTGCATACAGTAGAGTTCACTTTCTGGCACTTCATATAAGCCTTTGAAGGTTTTTATGAAAGCATCCTGCTCATCTCTTTTTATAGTAGGATAGTAATCACATACTGCAATCTGTTCAGCCCTTCCTCAATTGAAGGGCATCCCCTCAATTTCTATTTCTTTGCCCCAGAAGAGAACTACCATGAATATTTTGTACATATAGGTCATTTGCTTTTATCTCTTTGAGGTTACAATACTAGTAGTATGCTATTTGGGTATAGTTTCAAATTTCTCTACAGAGTGGCTGGATTAGTTCACAGCTCCACCAAAATTCCATTAACGTCTCATTTTCCTCCTTCGAACATTTGTGGTTTTCCTTTTTTGTCCTATTAGCCAATCTAATAATAATGAAGTGGTACCTCAGAATTGTTTTAATTTATTTAATTATTAAATATATTAATTACATAAATAAATAATAAATAAGTTATTGAATATAAACTCCAATTGATGACAGTGTTTTTCATATGTAGTTTTATTTTTATTAGACAATATAAACCTTTCAACACCCCTAACCACTCTACTTGAAAAATACATTTCTAGATTTTATGAGGACCACAGATCAGTTTGGGAGAACTTTCAAGCCATATTTGGATGTGCTTATTCTAGTTCGGAAGTTGTAATTAGTTTAATAGCAAACCCTACTCGCCAGGAGATAAATAATCAATAAATAAGTTGGCTCTGGAAGAGTGGGAGGTCTCCCAACCCAAGGGCATCCACACTGGGACCCCAATTATCCAGAATATTGCATCAGATTACAGTAGGTGATGCAATCTTCGCTTAAAGGTTGAATGATTGTGGAGAACTAGACTCAGTTCCAGGGTACAGTGCAATAGCAGAGCTAGAATCCTAATCATTTTTAAATTGTCTATGGAAAAATACTAAACTATATATGAGTTGAGCCCCTCCCCCCCAAAAAAACCCTGCAGAACCTACATATTGTCAGTATGCACTTTATTAGTCAATTATTTCGTGAAATAAGAAAGCATTTCTATCAAGGATATACTGTTTGCTGCTCCCCCAATAGCACTCTGTTTGTGCAGGTGCCCCACCCCACCCAATATTGGATATCAGGGCAATGTGTTTAGTAAGTATAAAATAAGTTCTTGTCCTTCAGGTATTTTTGGATCAAGCTTCATATTGTCCTTGAATAAAATCAATTTATTATTTTTTAAATGCAGACCACTATAAGATATGCCATTAGGAACTGAAAAATGCAACTCTCTCGGTTTGTGAATTACAGCATATTAACTCTATCTAGATCCTCAAGAGTGAAGAGTAAGTAAATAAAAAAAAAAAAGAAAGTATAAATGAATCTGGAAAAAATCCTTTGTTACCACTGTGAATGACACAATAGATTTCAATTAATATTTGAATAGATCAGATTTCTGTGAACTGTTAACTGGGACTGGGAGAACTCAGAGCCCTTATTAGTGGTTTGTTATTGCTGAGAATGGAATATAGGTGGCACAATGGATAGAGTGCTGGGCCTGGAGTTCACATCTGGCCTCAGACACTCACTAGCTGCAAGATCCTGGGCAAGTCACTTAACCTTTTTTGCCTCAGTTTTCTCATCTGTAAAATGATCTTGTGAAGAAAGTGACAAAGCACTACATTATCTTTGTCAAGAAAAGCCAAAATAGGGTCATAAAGAGTCATTTGGCACTGAAAAAATGGCTGAACTATTAATTGCTAAGAACATTTTGATGAATTTATGAAGGGGTTTGCCACACAAGCTTCTTCAGTATATTAGGACTAGTTTTGTGTAGTTCAGGTCTCTCTCCCCTTCTGGGAGAGTGGGAGAGATAGAAGGTACTTTAATCTTTATAGAATATCATCATTGCAATTAAACAAACCATAATTCAACACAGTTTGTTTATTATGGATAAATTAGCGGAAAAGTCACTTGAATTGAGATTAACTATGCAGTTTAGGAAGAAAAAGTTTAGTAAATCATTGGTTTTGAGTAAAACTTTTTGGCTAAAAGAGGAAATCATTTCTATAGATGGTCTGGGATACAATGGAAATATATAGACCTTAGGAATAGAGGAAATAAAATAAAGATTAGGGGAAGAATATAAAAGAAATAAGAAATATATGTTACTTGAAGTCATTGGATGGGTATTTTAATGAAAAGAAGGAAGGTTTCTCATTTAACTATGTTGAAAAGAAGCATTTGAAGAAGGTTTTTGATCTCATATAAGGAAGAAGGCTATGAGAAACTGCATATACTTATTCATTATGATATTGAACTATAATGATAAGATTGGCAGCTGGAAATTCCTTCTAAAAAAGGGAGTATGGAAACATGAAGTTGCATCTTGTGGCCTTTCCCCTACCTCTCAACTTCAGGGATTTGCTCTCCTTACGGACTGGGACCTAAACTCTTCTTTTCCAGTCTCATGGCCTGCTAAGTTTTTCAAAGTTGCTGGAATATTGTGAACAGGACCCTAACAGCATCATCTTTTAGTGTTTTAAATAGTTCCGCTGGAATTCCATCACCTCCAGTAGCCTCATTGTTGGAAATGCTTCCTAAGGTCCATTTGATTTCATTCTCCAGGATCTATGGCTGTAGATCACTAACTACACCATCACAGTTATCAGTGACATTAATATATTCGTTGTATAGTTCTTACGCACATTTTTGCCACTTAGGAAGATGATGCAGGGCTTCATAGAACTGATGGACTTTGGTCTCTGTAGCATCAGTGGTTACAGCATAGATTTGAATTACCCTTTGTTGATTGGTTTTTCTTGGATTTGAACTGATATCATTGTGCCATTTTTGAGATTAAAGTTCAGTACTGCTTTCCTCACCCTTTTATTAACTAGAAGGGCTACTCCATTTATTCTAATAGATTCTTGCCACAGTAACATATCGAATGGTCACCATTTACATCCACTTAAGTTTACTGACACTCAAGATATCAATGCTTAATCTTTCTATCTCCTGTATGACCACATCCAGCTTACCTTGGCTCATAGACCTTACATTCCAAGTTTCTATGCAATAATGATCTTTATAGCCGCTGACCTGTGATGTTACTAATCCAGGATTCTCTTTAGTAATGAAGTAGACACGGATCTCTCCCTTGCACTGAGGGTAGTTTCTTGAAGTGAAGATGATCGTGATGATAATTCGTATTATAACCAGCATTTATATAGCACTTTAATTTTGTGCTTTGTATGTTCTCTCATTTGAACCTCACAACAACTCTGTGAGGTGAGTGCTATTGCTATTCTCATTTCATTGATGAGAAAACTAAGATGGACAAACGTGAAGTGACTTTCCCAGGGTCACACAGCTAGTAAATGTCTGAGGGAGAATGTTAGCTCAGACGCTCCAGATTCCAACTTCTCTGCCCTATTCATAATGCCACCTACTTATTGAGAAAGAATCAAAAAATAAAGATTTCTGTGGAGATTTGTGACATCCCCAATAGACAAATCTGTTTGAATTTCCAACTCTGATATCAAAGAAGAAATTCAAAGGTCTGTTTGACCTGAAATATTCAAGATATAAAAATCATGGAACAGATAGAGAGAAGCAATGAGGAGCACAGGGATGTCTGGGGAAAAGACAGTCTGCTGACAGCAGATAATTGTTCTAGGGTGCTCTCTTCGGGGTAAAATAAAAGAAAATCTCATAGATCTGAATGAAAGGGTTAAAATAGAGTCAATCTACTATTCTAAAAACAAGTGAAAAGTAATTCAATCTATTAACCAATGAGAACCTAGTTTTAAGTTAACGAATAAGACTGCAATATTAAAGATTAATTGAATTTACTGTTAAATATTTTGTAGAATGGCATCGGTTTCTTGAGGATTAACAAGAGGAGGGTTATTTATAAAATAAAAGAAGTCTCCCCTATAAGAAATCTGATAGAGTTTCATGAAATCAACAATTCAGCAGTCCATCACTATTTAGTATGAAGAGGAAGTATTCCCTGATTCAAGGAGCTTCCATTCCAGTGGAGGAGACAACAGGAACATACACAAAGAAGTCAGTTTCACAATATATGTAAAATGCATGAAATTATCTGTGGCAGCAGGCACCCAGGGAGCTGGAAGAATGAGGAAAGATTAATGCAGACAACCTCCAGGGAGAGTTGTTGTTACAAAGACAACACATACAGAAGCAATCTTTACATTTGATAATGAAAGATTCTGGTTTCTAAGTTTGTTGTACTAAGACAATATTGCACTAAATATTGTAGTAAAAGCAACAGGGATCATCAGTTAAGTAAACGAATACAGAGAATAAATGTGATTTCAGCTCAACCAATAATAAAGAACATAAGTAGCGTGTGCCCAGCCTTGGTCATCATGTAACTTACCAAGGACATGGTTTTTCAACAGAGGGAAGGGAGTTTTGCATGCTGTGAAGGCAGAAGGAATTGTTGCAACTCTCTTGACCACTTTCTATAGCTGGGCATGGGGATAATTCTTAAAATAAACACTGAGCTCTTGTTTGACTCCTGAAGGTGCAGAGCAGTGTATGAAGTGCCCAGAAGATGAATATCCAAATGAGCAAAGAGATCACTGCCTCCCAAAACTTGTCACCTTCCTAAGTCTGAAAGAACCTGTGGGGATGACTTTGGCCTCTGTAGCTGTTTCCTTCTCTTTACTGACAGCTCTCATTTTGTGGGTCTTTGTGAAGTTCCAAGAAACTCCCATAGTCAAAGCCAATAATCGGACTCTCAGCTACACTCTCCTCATCTCCCTGGTCTTCTGTTTCCTCTGCTCCTTGCTCTTCATAGGCCAACCAACTCCTGCCACGTGTCTCCTTCGACAAACAGTGTTTGCAGTTGTGTTCACAGTAGCTGTTTCCTCCATTTTGGCCAAAACCATCATAGTGGTTCTGGCTTTCAAGGTTGTAAGGCCAGGGAGCAGGATGAGGGTGTTCATAAATTCTAGAGTGTCCAACTTTGTTGTTCTCATCTGCTCAGGCATCCAAGTGATGTTCTGTGGTATCTGGTTGGGAACCTCTCCCCCCTTTCCAGAAGCAGATGCAAGCTCTGAATCTGGCCACATAATCCTTAGATGTAATGAGGGCTCTGACTTTGCATTTTACTGCATCCTAGGTTACATGGGCTTTCTGGCCCTGGGAAGTTTTACTGTAGCTTTCTTGGCCAGGAACCTACCTGATATCTTCAATGAAACCAAGTTCATCACTTTTAGCATGCTAATGTTTTGCAGTGTCTGGGCCACTTTTCTCCCCACATATCAGAGCACCAAAGGGAAGGCCATGGTGATTGTGGAGATTTTCTCCATCTTAGCCTCCAGTTTGGGGTTACTGGGATGCATTTTTATTCCCAAATGTTATATGATTCTCCTGAAGCCAGGCAGAAATACCCAGAAACAGACAATGAATCAACAGGATTCCAGAGGCAAGGTTTTTTCTGCAGCACAGGCTATTACTTCCAGTTCTGAGAATAATAGACCTGAAGAATAATCCATATTAATCTAGCATGATCGTATTAGTGAATTTTGTTGATGTTTGAACTATAATTACTACGTATGTGGCATTCTCTCATGCTACTTTGTCTAATTCCACAAATAATGTTGGGCTGGATCCCCTTGGAGCAACTCACTAGTAATGTTTGGAGGCTGTTGCTCTGAATTTAGGCAGATTCTGCTACCAAACAATGGGTAAAATCTGAGAATTCCAGATGTTCAGAATGTCCGAAGTACTCAGAGTCATCGCATGGACAAGAGGGGAGTAGGAGACCAAGAGTTATGCGGTAACCCTCCCATCCCCCATATCCAGTGTTGATTCACAATAAAGATTCAACTGGGTTCAGCCACGTATTTGATTTAAATAACTGAACTTCTGGAACTTTTGCGTGTTATCTATAGCTTCACAGATTATGACGTATTCTTTTCAACCAATCTCAAGGTATTTTCTTTATGGATTATCTGCTTTCATCGAATGACCCTAAAGTAATTATGGGCATTAGTATATCACATTAACTCCACCTTGTGACTCAGTTCTGGATTAGCTTCATTCCCTTTCTATTCAATTATGGTTCTGGTCTAATTTCTGTCTTGCAAGAAAATTTTATTTAGTGACAGAATTGTGATAAATCTTTACTGCATTGTTTCAGCCAAGCCCTCTGTGGCTAGGAAAGTGGACCACCACCTTAATAAATTGATATGTTCTGAAGCTCAAATCTTAGTTTCCTCAATTATTTCAGATTTCATCCTTCATAGTGTTTTTGGAAGCCAAGATAGCTTGAGTCAGGACTCGGACCCCAGAAATTAATGTCTTTCACAAAATTTCCCTTGAGAGTTCTGGACTTTTTTCCATGGGATTATTTATTCATTCGTTCATTTGCTTTTTTATTTATTCATTCACATTTATTTTTTTTCACAATACTGTACTCAGAAGTCATACTTACTCCTCAATTTTAAACTCTTTTACACTAAGGTAAAGTTTACCTTCATGTTGCTGGGGAAATTTTACTCCCATTTCACTGGGGGAAATGATACTCTCTTTAAGGGAACAATGGATTAAAATCTTTCCCCTTAAAACAAATGGTGGGTTCCAATAATAGTAAAATATTGAACAATTCCTCCTTGAATAAAATTCATTTTGACAGGAGACATAGGGATGAAGTCACTTTTTAGAATAGTATTTAACCTTAACAATTACACCTAAAAACAATTTGCAATATTCATTGCTTTTAAAAGTTTTGATTTCTAGGGCAGAGCCAAGCTTGTGGAGTGAGAGCACATATACACTTAACCTCTATCACAAATTCCTTCAAACACTGTATCACCAAAGCAATATTCACAGCGCTAGTGGTGACTATGGATAGGCCAGCATATTTCTCAATCACAAAATGTAAAAGACTCTCCATATAGAAAGCAGAAGAAAAACATTTATTTGGACACCAGAAAGCCTAATCCCAGAACCAGAAAGCAAAATCCATCATGGGGACCAAGAAGTTAATAAACATGGTCACCACAGAGGGCGAAGCTATTCCCAAGCCCTCTGCCCACCTCAGCCAGGACCCTCTCACAAGCAAACACTTACAAACCTGAGCCTTGCAGCATACACCTGCCTGGATCCTCTCCCCTCTGCCCTGACCACACTTACTCACTTCCTCCTAGTTCTGCTCCTCCCTTCCGTTCTACCTGTTCAGCAATCTCCTCCCTGTAGACTTCCAGGTGATTTAATGAGACTATTAATTAATAGGAATGGTTTTCCAATTCAAATTACCATTACACTCAGCCCCAAGATCTTTCATATTCATTACATGGGTGGGGCAACTGGTATCAACAGAACTTTACAACAATATAATAGGGATTACACAAAATGACCACATAAAACAATATCTTAGTATGGGGTTTGAGCACAAACACCCCATTACTTCCCTTCTTGAACAAATGGGGCCCAAAATTTTGGGATAAGGGGTGAAGGTCTCTTCTTCCATAGCTGCTTCCTGCTGAGATTGTATGCAGAGTTGGGACCCCAACAAGTCCCATTTGACAGATCAGTTCTTTAGTTGGCCTTTGTAGTTTGGTCATCTTCAGGTCCAGAGATGACACAGCACAGTCATGACACAGTACAGTCATGGAGGAGAATGATATCTGACTTAAGTGATCAAGCATCTTCAGGTGGAGAATACTAAGCCTATAGGAAACAAGTCTAGCAAACAAGTTTAACAGACAAAAAGATAAAAATAAAAAGGAAACAATAACCAGAAGCAGGGTAGATAGAGGTTCAGCTATGGTTCTGGAGCCCATGAACCCATTATCATAGCCTTATTCATGGTAGAATACATAAGTTAAAGGTACAATATGGTAATCATCCTGTCCTGAATAAATAGCAGTTATGGTATTTGCCATAATTTCCACAGCCTTTGGAATGTTGCCTGGCTTGTGTTTTACACATACTTTAGCTCCTAATTTTATTCTATAAATAGAACCCAATCCTTCAGTTCCTCTGCTAGTTATTTCAGAAGGAGGGTCAGTTTTTACAAGTGGTCTTTTTTCACAAGGAATAATAATCACTTGAACTTTTCTATCATTTTTACAAAACTGTATGGTTTCATCACGTAAATTTGGTAATGTCACAATAATTTCTCCTTGACAGTTAGAATCTCTCAGTCCAGGCAATACATGTATTCCTTGAGCTGCTAATCCTGATTTAGGTAATATCCATCCAAAATGATTTTAGGGATTCTCATACATATTCCAGTAGAGATTGTTCTCATTTTTTTCCTATCCAACCAAAATTCTTCTAAACAATGTAGATCATATCCTGCAGAGCCAGGTGTTCCTGAATACAATACAGGCGTTAACGCTCAACATTTGAGATCTTAAGTCTTTGTTGTTTTCTAATTCGCAGATTTGGAGTCATCATTCTGGCTACAGGTGTACTTCCTCCCAATGATCTATTATGCAAGTTATGTAAAGCAATGAACAGATTATCTTTCCAGCTCTGATAAGAGTTATTAGAACTTAACTTCCTTAACTGTTCTTTCAATAATCTATTCACTCTTTCAATTAATCCAGACATTTGTGGATAATTTGGAATATGACATATCTATGCTATGTTGTTTAATACATATTATCTCTTCAATTCATTACCTTTGAAATGTGACCCATTGTTGCTCTGAATCTGCATTGGGGGTCCATGATATAGACTTATGATATCTAGAGTTTTACAGGTGGTTTTTTTTGGGTCTCATTCTTAAAGGGACAAGCCACTAGTATACCTGAATAGGTGTCAACAAAGTACATATAAATTTGAATCCTTTTCCTTGGGATAAGGGTAAAATGTAATTCATTTGCCAAATTTTGGTTAGTTCATTCCCCTTGCTATTTATTCTGTAACTACCCAAAGAACAGTTCATTCCTCTTCCAACTGACACATAAAACATTCTTCTGTTATTTGTTTTATCAATGAATGAGAGGTACTAATACCTTGGTCTTGTGCCCACTGGTGTGTGGCCTGGACCCCAAAATGCTCGGCTATTGGTTGGACGAATTTTACTAGTACCAGATCATCTGTTGGTGCCAGAGTATGGATAATACATTGAGTAGAAATCTTTGCTGGTCGATGGACTAGCATATGCATTGTACTGACCTTCTGGCATGGTGAGGGCCATGTGGGCATCTACATGAAAAACTGATAAATTAATAACTAAAGATAAGTCCCATATATCTTCCCATAATTATTTGCCCCAGACTTGTTTGCCATGAGTTTCCTCATTTTGATTTTTCCACGTGGGCTAACCCATTAGCTACTGCCCATGAATCAATGAATATATGACACTGTCCTCCTTGTTCTGCTTTGATAGCTTGGTGTACTGCCATAAATTCAGCATATTGACTACTTACACCTATCCCAGCACTTCCCAAAGTCTGCCTAGCACATGGGTTATAGGTTACTGCTTTCCAAAGTCTTTCGTGGCCCAAATATTTCGCTGTCTTATCATTAACCATAATGTCTCTTTTGTTCTTCAGCTAATGCTTCATATGCCTCATTCTATTTTACCAAGGACTGTAACAACTGTTGCTTTGGTTCAGAGAGTGTATCATTTCCCTCAGTATCTATATTTGCTATAGGTTCATATAAAGCAGAAACTCCATTTTTGCCTGTTTTAGATCTATTTTGAATATACCACTTCCATTTAATTATGGATTAATTCCTGTGCATGTCCAATTCTATGAGAAGATGGGGTACCTATTACCTAGGTCATAATTAGGATTCCAGGCCTTAGTATTACCTCATGGCCTAAAGTCAGCTGCTCAGTCTCTACCAAAGCCCTATATGCAGCTAACGACCGCTTTTCAAATGGGTATAGTGGGTTCCAGATAAAGAGAGTTTCCTAGACCAACATTCTAAGGGTATATTTTGGCTTTGTTGTTTTTGCCATAAACTACCATTTGCATATTCATCCTGTACAGTCACTTGTAACTCCACTGGGCCACTTTGCATAGACCATAAATCTAGGACCAATTGAATAGAACCTGACCTTCATGGAAAGCTTTTGTCTACTCAGATCCCCAATCCATGATTTTTTCTTAGTAATTTTACATAAAATTTTCAAAATTTGTCTTAGATTCAGTATGTGATGTCACCAATATCCATCCTATAAACTTTTGGGCCTCCCTCTTATCAGTGAGGATAGGAAAATCCTGAATCTTTTCTCATATTTGTGGGAGAATCTATCGTAGCCCTTGATTCCATAGTATACCCCAAAACTTTATGGTTTGACCTGCCCCCTTGAATCTCTGCAGGGTTAATTTCCCACCATTTGCCTTCCATATGCTCAATTAAAGGTGTCAAATGCTTCTCCACTTCTTCTACAGTTTTTCCCTGTATCATAATATCATCTATGTGCCTCATCTATCTTTGTGCCCCAGGTGGCTCTAATTCATCCAAATGTTCCACCACAATCCTGTCATAAAAGACTGGGGCTATGCAGACATTCTTGTGGGAAGCATGTAAAAGTGTATTGTCAGCCCTGCCAAGTGAAAGTGAATTGATCCCATTGTTTTGATTCTATTGGAATAGAAAAGAAAGCATTGGCCAAATCAGTAACTGAGTACTAAGTCCCATCATATTTCTGGATCTTTTCTACTAAGGTAATGTATCTGGAACAGCAGCATACAAGATAGGAGTAACTTTATTCAATTATCTATAATTTACTGTTATCCTCTACGTCCCATTTGACTTTAATATTGGCCAGGCAGGACTATTCCATCAAATGGTTGTAGGGATCAACACTCCACTATCAACATATTCCTTTATAATATTGGTCATCTCATCTTAACAATTTTGTCAGCTTTCAGCCTCTTCTGAGATAAATGAACAACCTTGCTTCCTGGATGAAATTCTCCCAGACTGCTCTTGTGAAGGAGAGCTTGAAGGCTGAGAATTCTCATGCAAACAAACTAACTCTTTTTCCATCTGATTTTTTTCTTAAACAGCTCATCTCTGTTTTACATAAATATGACAACCCATTAATAAAACCCAACCTCTCCACTTACCCCTCCCAACTCCTTCCCTCGTCTTATTGGTATTCCTTGTGTACATATTTCCACATTTTTAGGTCCCCCCTCCTGTAACTTCACTTTTCAGTTTTCACAGGTTCCCATGGTCTTGGACTATTCTCTGGATAGGGATGAAAAAGTTAAATCGTCCCAACCTGGGATACTAGTGTCTTCCTCTAAATCCTTTTTGCCTCCAAATAGAGATTTTATACATTGCGATCCTGTTCATGATGCCAAATACATCACCAAGGCAATATTTACAGCACATGTATGCCAGCATAGTTCTCAATCACAAAATATAAGAGTATCCATATAGAAGGCAGAAGAAAAACATGTTTAGACACCAGAAAGCCACACCCCAGAAGAGAAAGCAAATCATCATGGTGACCAAGAAGTTAATAAGCATGATTATTTTGAAGGGGCCAAGCCATTCCCAAGCCCTGCCCCCACCTCATGCAGGGCCTTCTCACAAGCAAAATCTCACGCCTAAGCCTTGAAGCATGCACCTGCCTGCATTCTGTCCACTCTGCCCTGATCATGCTCACTCAATTCCTCCTGAGTGTGCTCCACTCTTCCTATTCCACCTGTTCAGCAATCTCCTCCTACCACACGTGACTTAGACTTCCAGGTGATTTAACGGGACTGTTAATACAAAGAAAAAATTTTCCAATTCAAATTACCATTACAAATAATTCTGAAAAGAGAATCTGAACACATTTTAGTGGCAGAATACACTAGGACACAGAGTGTGGCAGATTTCCAGCCTAGGACAGCCTGGAAGGTCGACAGAAAGGTTCTGTTATGTGGAGCTGGGAGATCACAGAGCACACAGTCAGGAGGAGTGAAGACCATGCCATCTTAGAGTGCTGAGAAGGACATGAGCAGAAACAGCAGTGTAGATTCTCAAATATATCAGTCCTGGATGAGAGTCCAGTAGAATTGAGTGAGAAAAAAACACAAGACCCTCTAGGAACAGTTGCAGCTACTCCTGAGATAATCAACCTGAAGATTAAATGTCTGTTAGTCACCTACTTGAACTTCTGGGAGCCAAGATGGCAGAGTGACCTGTAAGTACTCTCCCCATCTCCTGTTGAACTTGAAAAATACAGAGAATATTTCCCAGGAAAAATTCTGGAAAAATGGGATCAGCTAGTATGTTAGCTCGAAAGGATGGGAAGATCATTAAGTAGAGAGCCCCTTGCTTTGGTTGAAGGGGACCAGTGCAGGACCAGAACTGTCCCAGACAGCCCCATCTCTGTGAACCAGGAGAAGATCCTAAGCCCCATGTGGGAGGAGCCCATAAGCTGTGCCTTAGCACAGCCAGAGGATCCGGGAGGACACTAACACAGAGAAAGGTTCATCAACCACTGAACCTGCCTGTGCTCTAGCTCAAGAGAGTAGATCTCCTGCGGTCAGACTACCCCTCCCCCACACCTCACTTAGCAATCACTAGGGTAACTCCAAGGAAAGTCAAGAACTCTACCTGGCCTCTTCCATGGCACACCAGCCAGCTCAGAACCAGGTAAGCTGCAGCATTCTAGCTTCTAGCTGAAAGAACTAGAGACAACAACACACAAAGTCTCAAGTCTCAGGACAGGAACTGTGCCCCAGAATCAGAGATCCATTTTAAAAGGCAGGAAAGCATTAATAATCATGATCAAGAAGCAAAACAGAAAGGAAAAGACCATAGAATCTTACTATGGAGACAAAGACCAAAACAAGATTACAGAAGAAGTCAGCATTGAGACTGTACTTAAATCTGAAATCTCAAAAAGGAATATGAAGGATCAAGCCCAAAGAACATCTTAGAGACTCAAGAAGGGTTTTACAAGCCAAATAAAGAGGTAGAAGAAAAATTGGCCAATGATTTTTAAAACATTAGAAAAAGAATTCACTAAGAGAACAGCTCCTTAAAAAGGAAAATTGGGTAAATGGAAAAGGAAGCACAAAATCTAACTGAGAAAGTTGGACAATGGAAAAGGAAGTGTAAAACCTAATTGGAGAAAATAACTCCTTAAAAGAAAAATGGGACAAATGGAAAAGGAGGTGCAAAAGTTAGCTGAAGAAAGCAATCTATTAAAAAATAGAATTGGACAAGCAGACCCTAATGATCCTTGAGACATCAATAATCAGTCAAACAGAATCTAAAGAATGAAAAAAAAAAATTTAAAAAATGTAAGCTATTTCATTGGAAAAGAAACTGACTTGCCAAATAGATAGATCCAGGAGAGAAAATCTAAGAATTATGAGTCTACTAGAGAGTCATGATGAAAAGAACAGCCTGGACAATATTTTCTAAGAAATGATCAAGGAAATCTGCACTGCAATACAACATGCAGAGGGCAAGATAGTCATGACAAAATCCACACATCACCTCCTGAAAGAGATTTCAAACTGAAAATGCCAAGAAATATAGTTGTCAAATTCCAGAACTTTCAAGTTAAGGAGAAAACACTGTTATCAGCCAGAAAGAAACAATTCAAATATCGAGGAATTATAGTCAGGAATACACGGGAACTTGAAACTTCTACATTAAAAGATTGGAGGGATTGGAACATGATATTCTGTAAGGCAAAATATCTTGAACTACAACCGAGGATCAATTACCCAGAAAAATTGAACATAATGTTTCAGACAAGGAGACGGACTTTCAATGAAATAAGGGATTTCCAGACCTTCCTGATGAAAAGGCTAGAGTACAATAGAAAATTTGATCTTCAAAAACAAGTCTTAAAGGAGGCATAAAAATGTAAACAGGGTACAAAAATGAGAAAACTATTTACATCTCTGTAAGGGAAGATGATACTTGCTAAACTTGAGAATTACATATTTATTATATTTAAAAGTAATATACATGGAGGAAGTGGGTATAAATTAACTGATGTGATCATAAAAAGTGATTCAAGAGTGTGAAAAGATTGTAATAGGAGATTTGAAAAAGAGGGGATGGAAAAGGCAAATTATATCACAGGAATAGGCACAAAAATATATTAGGAGATCAGCACTATTTGAGATTTATTCTCATCTGATTTCGTTCAAGGAGAAAACAACAGACTCAGTTAAGTATAGATATCTAACTAACTTCATAGGCAGTAGGAGGGGAAAGGGGAAAGAAAAGGGAAGAAAGGTTAAAAGGGAGGGAAGAAGTAGTAAAGGAAAAGGGGAGTAAATAGGGAGGGCTGAAAGAAGTAAGTGAAGACTAAGGGAGGCTGTTGTCAAAAATTCAAACTATTGTGGAGAGGAAGGGAGAAGGGAGAACTAAAAGCATAAATGGAGGGAAAGAGGGTGGAGGGAAAGACAGAGATAGTAATCATAACTGTGAATGTGAATGGGATGAACTCTCCCATAAAACGGTCATGGATAGAAGAATGAATATAGATGCAAAAATTTTAAATAATTTAAAATAAGATATTAGCAAAAAAAAAAAATACAGCAACTTCTCGTGAGAGTAATACATTATGATGAAGTAGGATTTATACCAGGAATGCAGGATTGGTTCAGTATTAGGAAAACTATCAGCATTATTGATCATATCAACAACAATGCTAACAACAACCATATGATGATCTCAGTAGATGCAGAAAAAACTATTGAATAAACAACCCTTTCTATTGAAAACACTGGAAAGCATAGGAGTAAAGGGAGCCTTCTGTGAAATAATAAGCAGTATCTGCCTAAAACCATTAGCAAGCATTATATGCAATGGGGATAAGCTAAACACATTTCCAGTAAGATCAGGGGTGAAAGAAGGTTGTTCATTATCACCACTGTTATTCAGTATGGTACTGGAAATGCTAAATGTTTTGTCAAACATTGGGTTCTTATCCCTGAAGCTGAGATCCTTTGGCTTATCAAAGAGTAGATTCCTATATTCATTATAATACTGGACACAAGAATAAAGTCCAAATGAAAACACCATCTAAGTATAAAGACTGATACAATAAGCAATTTAAGGGAGCAAGTAATAGCGTATTTGTCAGATTTATGGAGAATGAAGAAATTTATGACCAAATAAGAGATAGAGAACATTATGAAGTGCTGAATGGATAATTTTGATTAGATTAAATTGGAAAGTTTTTGCAAAAACAAATCCAATGCCACCAAGATTAGAAGGGAAGCAGAAAACTGAGAAAGAATTCTTGCAACTACTATCTGTGATAAAGGCTTCATTTCTAAAATATATAGAGAACTGAGTCAAATGTATAAGAATGCAAATCATCCCCCAGTTGATAAATGTCAAAGGATATGAAAAGGAAGTTTTCAGAGGAAAAAATTAAAGCTATCTATAGTCATATGAAAAAATGCTCTAAATCACTATTTATTAGAGAGAATCAAATGAAAATAACTCTGAGATACCACATGACAACTATCAGATTGACTAACATGACAAAACAAGATGATTAATGTTGGAGAAGATAGGGGATGCGTCAAACACTAATTCATTCTTGATGGAGCTGTGATGTGATCCAACAATTTGGGAGAGCAATTTGGAACTGTGCTCAAAGGGCTACAAAATTTTGCATGCCCTTTTACTCAGCAATATTGCTCCTAGGACTGTATCCCAAAGAGATTATAAAAATGGGATGTACATTTTGTACACTTGTACAAAAATATTTGTAGCAGCTCTTTTTGTGGTGACCAAGAACTGAAAATTGAGGGGATGCCCATCAATTGGGAAATGGTTAAACAAGTTGTGGTGTATGGATCTAATGGAATACTGCTGTGCTATAAGAAATGATGAATGGGAAAACTTCAGAGAGGCATGGAAGGACTTATATGAACTGATGCTGAGTGAAAGGAGCAGAACTAGGAGAACACTGTACCTAGTAGAAGTCGTAGTGTGCAAGGACTGTTTCTGATAGACTCAGCCCTTTACAGCAAGGCAAGGACCTAAAGCATGCCCAAAGGACTCTTGAGGCAAAATGCCATCCGCATCCAGAGAAAGAACTATGGAACTGGAAAGTAGAACGAAGCAAACTATTTTCTGTTGTGTTTTGTTTTGTTTTGTTCTTTGTCATGGTTTCTCCCATTTATTTTAGTTCTTCTATGCAATATGGCTAACATGAAAATGTGTTTGATGTGAATTGATGTGTAGAATCTTCCCAAAAAAACGTAAAAAATAATTAAAAAGAAACAATTCTTAAAAAAGAAATAATTTGTTGCCAGAAAAATATAATTTTGTCTATTTAATTCCTGGTATTGTTTTGCCAGTTGTACTCCCAGCTATTTTGAACTGTCTGGAGTTACTTTAATGGAGTATCTCTTATTATCTCTTCTTACAAGGCTGTATTTGTGATATATGAGAATGCTGATGATTTATGTGGATTTATTTTATGTCCTGCTACTTTGTTAACATTATTAATCATTTCTACTCATTTTTGTTGAATCTTCAGGATTTTCCAAGTACATCACCATATCATCTTTCAAAAGAGAAATTTATTATCTCATTCCCTATTCTGATTCCTTCTATCTCTTTTTCTTCTTTTATTGCTATTGCTAGGATTTCCAATACAATTTTGAATAACATTATTGATAATGGAGGGAAGGAGTCAAGATGGAGGAGTAGAAAGATTCACATAGGCTAGTTTCCAACTCACAGCCCATAAATTTCCTGTAAAAAGAACTCCCAACAAATTCTGGAGCAGTGGAAGCTGCACAGCAACTGAGTGGAGGAGATTTCCATTCCAGAGAGCACTGAAAAACTGACCCTAAAGGTCCATCACGCACGGGAGAGGAGCAGAGCCCAGCCCTGCCTTCACCATGTGGGGCACCGAGAGGAGCAGATCCGAGCAGGGATCTTCAGGGACGGAATCTCTGGTGGCTGCGAAGGTCCCTCCTCCCACAGGCACTACAGGTCAGTGAGAGAGACTTCTGAACTGGCCGAGAGGGGAGCAGGGTGTCTCCATAACTCAGGCCCCCTCGGGAGGCAGCAGCAAAAGCAGTGGCGGCCAGAAGCTCCCAGAGCAGACAGGACCTCAGATCCATTACTGAAGATCTCCGCATAAACCCCCTGAGGGAACTGAGCCCTGCGAGGCGGCCCTGCTCCCACCTGAGAACCTGAATTTAATCTTACCCTGAATAGCAGCCCTGCCCGCCACTGAAAGCCCTGAGGCTGGGGAGAAGCATTTGAATCTCAGACCCCAAGCACTAACTGGGCAGATCTAGGTGGGGGTGGAGAGGAATCTCAGAAGTCAAATATATCTCATGGGAAAAACAACTGACCTGGAAAATAGATCCAGGAGAGACAATTTAAAAATTCTGGGACTACCTGAAAGCCATGATCAAAAAAAGAGTCTAGACATTATCTTTCATGAAATCATCAAGGAAAACTGCCCTGAGATTCTAGAACCAGAGGGCAAAATAAGTATTCAAGGAATCCACCAATCACTGCCTGAAAGAGATCCAAAAAGAGAAACTCCTAGGAACATTGTGGCCAAATTCCAGAATTCCCAGGTCAAGGAGAAAATATTGCAAGCAGCTAGAAAGAAACAGTTCCAGTAATAGTTCTCTCAAAATTAGAATGGAACAGATGGAGTCTAATGACTTTACGAGAAACCAAGAAATCACCAAACAAAACCAAAAGAATGAAAAAATGGAAGAGAATGTGAAATATCTCATGGGAAAAACAACTGCCCTGACATTCTAGAATCAGAGGGCAAAATAAGTATTGAAAGAATCCATCGATCACCACCTGAAAGAGATCCAAAAAGAGAAACTCCTAGGAACATTGTGGCCAAATTCCAGAACTCCCAGCTCAAGGAAAAAATCTTGCAAGCAGCTAGAAAGGAACAATTCCAGTACTGTGGAAATAAAATCAGGAAAACTCAAGATCTAGCAGCTACTACATTAAGGGATCGAAGGGCGTGGAATAGGATATTCCAGAAGTCAAAGGAACTAGGACTCAAACCAAGAATCACCTACCCAGCAAAACTGAGTATAATACTTCAGGGGAAAATATGGTCTTTCAATGAAATAGAGGACTTTCAATCATTCTTGATGA
Source organism: Bettongia penicillata ogilbyi (assembly GCA_023548195.1). Lineage (NCBI taxonomy): Eukaryota > Metazoa > Chordata > Mammalia > Diprotodontia > Potoroidae > Bettongia > Bettongia penicillata. The sequence goes on along the minus strand of JAJHZJ010000207.1, from coordinate 970,717 downwards.
AAAGACCAGAGCTGAAAAGAAAATTTGACTTTCAAACACAAGAGTGAGAGGAAGCATGAAAAAGTAAACAGCAAACAGAAGTCATAAGGGACTTACTAAAGTTGAACTGTTTACATTCCTACATGGAAAGACAATATTTGTAACTCTTGAAACTTTTCAATATCTAGGTAGTTGGTGGGACTACACACACACATACACACATGCACGCACACACAGAGACAGAGAACACAGAGTGAATTGAATAGGATGGGATCATATCTTAAAAGAAATTAAGATAAACGGTGAAAGAGAAATGTGGAGAGAGGGTGAAATGGAATGGGGTAAATTACCTCTCATTCAAGAGGCAAGCAGGAGAATTTTTAGTGGAGGGAAAAAGAGGAGAACTGAGAAAAAAACATGAAGTTTATTCTCATCACATTCGACTAAAGGAAGGAATAAAATGCACACTCATTTTGGTATGGAAACCAATCTTACAATACAGGAAAGTGGAGGAGAAGGGGATAAGCAGGGTGCGGGGGATGATGGAAGGGAGGGCAATGGGAGGAGGGAGCAATTTGAAGTCAACACTCGGGGAGGGACAGGATCAAAAGAGAGAATAGGAAAAATGTGGGGCAGGATAGGATGGAGGGAAATATAGTTAGTCTTACACAACATGACTATTATGGAAGTCATTTGCAAAACTACACAGATATGGCCTATATTGAATTGCCTGCCTTCCCAAAGGGAATGGGTGGGGAGGGAGGGATGGGGAGAATTTGGAACTCAAAGTTTTAGAAATAACTGTCGAGTATTGATCTTGCTACTAGGAAATAAGAAATACAGGCAATGGGGAATAGGAAGTTATCTGACCCTACAGGACAAAAGAGAAGATGGGGACAAGAAAAGGGAGGGATGATAGAAGAGAAGGCAGATTGGTGATAGGGGAAATTAGAATGCTTGGTGTATTGGGGTGAGGGGAGGGGATAAATGGGGAGAAAATTTGGAACCCAAAATTTTGTGAAAATGAATGTAAAAAGTTAAATAAATACATTTATATTAAAAAAACATTATTGATAATGGGCATCTTTGCTTCACACCTGATCTTAATGGGATAGTCTAGCTTATCCATATTAGAAACAGTACTTCCTGATATGTATATGTCCATGTGTATGTATATGTATGTATCTTTAGCTATCAGTTTCTCCCCAGACACTCCTCTAACTCTTTGCCTCCATCCTCAAGGCCTCAAATCCACTCCTGTTCTGTTCTTTGAGAGAGACCCAGGATTGATATTTCACTCAGCAGTTGGAGATGAGTGGGGAAGGGAAAGGGAATATTCCCTTATATACTATGTGCCAGGGAGTGTGCGGTGTCTTCAGGGAGGGATAATACCTCTGGTGTGAGGGTTTGCCAGAACTTTTCAGGACTCCTCATTCACGTTGGGTGTCCACCTGTCCTCCAACTTGCCCCTTTGGCTCTAAGAAGCTGTAGCATGTACAGCAGTTACAATTTGGTGACACCATATTGGTAGAAGGGCTAAAACCATGTTTGGAGTGATCAGCAGGCCATACACATATCAGTGCGCCTACCCCAAGCACATGAAGACTTCTCCTTGGAATGAACAGATGAGAACGATTTGCTTCAATGCCATGAAGGAGGCTTTTGTCTTGCCACTGACCTTTGGGGATTCTGGAAGATGACTGAGGTTGATGCCTCAGTCCAACTCTGCCTCACTGAAATCCAATTTGTATAAGAGTCAAGACACCATTCCTTGATGCTATTAGGCTTCTTCTGAAAACTACACATGAAGAACATCAGAAAACATTTTCCAGGCACCATGCTAAGTGTTTTTGCCTTATATTATCTCATTTAATCCTCTAAAGAATCCTGAGAAATAAGAGTCGTTATTTACCCCATTTTACAGTGATAAAACTGGGGCAAACAGAGGTGAATAGATTTGTCCAAGGTCACACAACTAAGAAGAAGTGCCTGAGGCTGGATTTGAACTAGGTCATCCTAACTTTAGACCCCTCTCTCATTGACTTCGTCTCTAGCTGTCTTATAAATGAAGAAAGGTGTGGTCTTGGGGCAGTAAGAAAGGCTGATACCACCAGAAATTTCTTTGTGAGATCCTAATATGCTAGACTCTGGGCCAGGAATTCTCTGACCTAGGGCCGGGCCAGGGCACAGGAGCTCCATCCAAAACTTTCACACCTGGGGAGAGATCTGACAAGGCTTTGGGAGGAGGGCATCAGAGATGAAGTCATGAGAGACGAATACAAGGAGGGAGGGAGCAGATGAAGGCCTGGGGTGGAGAAGGAGCCTTAGAGAGAGAGAGAGAGTCAGGGGAGGGGATGGGCCCTGTCAGGCAGAAGGGTAGGGTGGGAGGAGGGGAAGAAGAGGCCTGAGGGAGAAGCTGTTTCTGTCCTGTGCTTACCAAGCACCTCTCTGGAGACTAGAGCAGAGGGCACAGGGGAAGCAGACCTGGGAGGGCTTTGGTCTCACTTGCCCTTCAGTCTGTGTCACTGACACAGATGATGCTGGTGCATCATAATCTCCCACCTGACAGTAATAGACAGCCTCGTCCTCAGCTGAGCCAAGAGATGCTCAGGGAGGCCGTGATCCTTGACTTGCACCCAGAGAATCTCTCAGGTATGCCCGAGGGCCTGTTGTTACTATAGTAAATCAGCAGCTTGGGGACCTGGCCAGGCTTCTGCTGGTACCATTGTACATCTTTACTACTAAGTCCATCCCCAGCACAGGAGATGGAGGCCTCTCTCCCAGGCTTTTGGACACTGAAGGTGGCTGAGTCAGCATATAGGAGGCCCAGAACCTGCAAGGGAAGGAAAGAAGAGATTGGGCAGAGGACCTCATCCCAAGGAGATGCTCACCCCCTCAAGCAGCTTCAGCATGGGCTAAGGGCAGGACTAAGCCTGGCTTGAGACTCTATAGGGCCTGAGCCACAGGGAGGAGTCCCTGGGCAGCCTGACCTATGTAGACAGTCAGGAAGGAGAACAGCAGAGAGATACAAGCTATGGCAATGTAAAGCTTCCTCCCATAACTCTGTGTCCTGAAGCTCCCCATCTGGGGCTGGGTTCTCCCAGGGCTCTCTTCAGATCAGCACAGACCCTGCAGGGAGGAGGCACTCACATGCAAATATGTTCCTCTTCTGGACTCCTGAAGAAGGAGACTCAGGTGGTGACTGACTGACCCTGTGGGCCCTGGGACAGAGGGGTAGGTCCTTCTTCTGGTAGGGGAGGGTCATCATAGGCCCTGACATCATTTTCTCCTCTGAGATTCTGGAATTCTGAAAGTCAGGTTCATTGTTCCCCAGGCCTGTGTCTGACACTCCAGGACCTTGTCACTGTAATTGAACTGCTTTGTCCTCCTAGACCTTTCCTGTGCCCTGGGATCTTCTCCCCATGTACCACCCCACCCCACCCATGCTGTCCCCTACTCCCATTGGTGAGTTCTAGGCCCTGCTTGTGGACAGCCAGGCTTCATTCCCTTCAGCTATGCCTGTGACTCTGGAGAATTCAGACACACAGGGAATGGGACCTTATTTCCCCCATCACTGTGAACTCTTTTCAAGGGGTGTCTTCCCCTGTTAGAATGTGAGCTCCATCTGCACTGAAATCTCCAACACTTAGCACAGTGCCTGGCACACAGGAAAGGATTTAAAAAAATGCTTGCCTAGCCTCCAATCCAGAGCTGCCTCAGGACCACCCAAAACAACAATTATAACAGTGTGTAGGGCCAGCTTGTGCCCCAAGTCCCAGGGGCTCTTGTTGCTCAGGCCTCCCGAGTGGCTGCAAATGAAGAAAGCCAGGCAAATTATGCCATTGGAGAAATGAGGGGATTGGAGCAGAAGGTTTCTGTGGTCCCTGAACTACATGAAAAGCACAATGATCAATAAGGTAGCTAGATAGTGCAGTGGATAGAGCACCAGTGCAGGAGTTAGGAGGACCTGAGTTCAAATCTCACCTCAGACACTTGACACTCACTAGCTCTGTGACCTTAGGCAAATCACTTAATCCCAGTTGCTTCATTCTGGGTCCTCTCCAGTCATCCTGATGAATATCTGGCCACTGGATTCAGATGCCTCTGGAGGAGAAGTGAGGCTGATGACCTACACAGCCCTCCCTCACTCAAAACAAAGTCAAGTGCAAGTCATGTCATCGTTTCTCTGATGGCATGGTCTCCTTCAGCAACAAAAGATGAACACACACACACACACATGCACACAATGATCAAGCCCAAGGGTCCTTTTTTCATGTGGTATTCTAAGTAGATTCACCAAACACTGAACCCTTACAGAACCAAAATTAGGGGAAATGTTTAAGAAAATTTAATTTTTTATTTCTTCCCCAAATTTTTTAACATGTAAGAGAACAGGAGCTTAGTGCACAAGCACTTTCTCAGCATTCAGTTCATCCTCTTTGATGGTCTTATTCCTTGGCTTCTAGGAATGATGCCTCAGGTGAGATAGGGAATAGGATTTCTCTCTCAGCCCCCGGAGCCCTGCCATCAGAGTTGGAGAGACCACACAAACAAACCCTAGACCCTAGGACAATTGTTAGGCCTCAGAGAATCTGAGGAAGTCCTCCTGGTGGGGCACAGGCTCTGGAAATATGGCAGACAGTTGGGCCAATTGTTAGGGATTCAGGAATTCCTGGGTGAGCTACTCATGATACTCCAGTAGCGGTTTCCTATCAAGACCCTAAATGTTCCCCCATAGCCATCAATATCCAATTAAGCCATCCCTGGGAGGGATGGCAACCCTTAATTGCTGTTCAAGGTCCTGACTCCATCCCTATAGAGTGAAACTCCAAACAAGCTAAAGCTTTTGAGACTCCAAAAAACAAATTGACCACCCCTCCAGTGTTAGCTTTACCCAGTCTAAAAGAACCTTTCACTCTGTACATTGATGGAAGGAGAGGATAGGCTTTGGGGTCCCTTACCTAGGTCTGAGGACCTGGCCCCAATAGATTGCCTACTTCTCAAATCAGTTAGACATGGTGGCTGCTGGGTAGCCTTACAGGGTAAGAGCTGAATAACGGCTTGGGCTTGTCTGCTCATGGTTAGTACCTGAGGATGTTGTTCAAACTCAGGGGTCTAAGGGTATTCTGAAGTGTTCCCTGAAAAGGTGGGGCATTGAGAGGGGTAGCTCTGCATGTACCCTCAGCTCAGGGGGAGGGACTGGGAAGGCAGCTTCAGCTGAGCCTCCTGCAGGTCACAAGCAGGATAACAAGAGCTCGGGGGCCAAGAGCCCCAGGGGGCATTTTCAGCCCAGCTCAACCCCAAACTCATTCCAATGTCTCCCCCTGCTGGAGTCAGGGTCAATGACAGCCGCAGGGGAGGACAGGAGAAAAGTCCTTGACCTTTTTTCCCTTAAATTTATCTTTCCAACTGTTAGTACAGTGGAAGGAAGAAAATGACCCTTATGTATATTTATGCTTGGAGAGACTTTTCATGGTACAAAAATGGGATTAGAGTCTCATTTTCCACATACACGGAATAGATTCCAAGTTATTAGAAAATGAAACATTATTTAATTGAAAAACTTGTCCTAATATACAAATAGTTTTCAGAGGAAGAAATCCAAATTACCAATAGTCATATCAATGTAAGCCTGCTGTACGTAAAAAATTAGGAAAATGCTTTCCCTATTGAGTTTTGTACTTAGGTTCACAGTGCTTGGGTGTTCTCTTTACAGATTTCAATCTTTTTTCCCTTATATTCCCTCTTGCTCACTTTCTGGATCCCTTTCATTTGAAGGTGGTTTCCTAGGGGATTCATGTCAGAACATTTCAGACTTTTCCCATGCTAGGGAATTCACAGTTTGGTAACTCAGGTCACTGACCCAAGTGATTTTCAGATAGACTAAACTGTCCTCAACTGTAGGCTAAGCTATTTCCCTCAGGCACAGTGGAGTGTGACATGGCCTCAACACACTTCTTCAACCTATAGCCATCTCCATGGCACTGAAAAGAAGGAGGAGGAATCAGAGCAAAAATTTGTTACAAGCTCATATACTGGGTCCTTGTGCCAGCTGGTGCAGCCTGGCTGCTGGTGGCATGGTAGGTGGAGAGGAAAGAAGTAAGTTCAGAGTAAATGTCAGTTAATTGTTTGTCTTTTACTTTCCTTTTGGTTGTAGATTCCTAAACCATGGAGACAGCTAAAGTTCTTTTATTTTGTCAAATCATTTCTGTTTTGGAGAAACTTGAGAGGTCATAAGTATTAGAGGAAATGTCTAGCCCTCCTACTTCATAGTTACATGACTGGGAAGTGGACTCTTCTCACCAGGCTGAAGGAATTGGTGGCAAAGTGAGCCCCAGGTTTTTGTGGGAGATACTACATTGCTACAGGACTTGAGGTCTTCTCAGTCAATGTCTTAGCCTTCAACTATCATTTTCCTAGTACTACTTAAGAAAATGCCCCAGTAAGATCCCATGATCTGTGGATCTAGGAGTATAGTTCAGCAGAGAACTGGGAATCTTAGGGGATTGCCTCCTAAGAGAAAAAGTTTCAATCAGTCAGCCAATAAATAGTCATTAAAAGCCTACTGGTTGCTATTCCCTGGGAATATAAAGAAAGTCAAAAGCAGTGTCTGCTCTCCAGGGGATCAGAGTCTAATGGGGAGACAAAGTACCAACAGCTATGTACAAATAAGTTATAGACAGGATACAAGGGAAATAATCAAGAGATGGAAGGCACTAGATTTAAGAAAGATCAGGAAATCCTTCCTGTCCAGGGTGGGATTTAAACTGGGGCGTGAAGGAGGCCAAGGGAGAGTTGGAGGAGGAGGAGGAGGGTTAGTGCAGAGCAGGGATGGTGAAACTGAGGAGTCAAGTTCACATGTGGCCCTCTAGGTTCTCAAGTGTGATCCTTTGACTTCATCAAAACAAGAACAAATTCCCTGAATAAAAGGATTAGTTCTGTAAAATTCAGTGAAAAGTCCTCACCCAAGGACCTAGAGGGTCACATATCATTATGACGCCTCAGGGTCCCCATCCCTATTTCAGAGAGTATGTATGCACTGTGAATGTTCAAAAGGGATTCTCAAATTTTCTACTCTTGTAAGGATTCACCAAGGGCTGGAGGGGAGTATTTTCTCTTTTAATTCCAGTTTGTCATTAGGCAATTTGAAATGTATTTCCCTCACACCATATTTCAGCTTTTCAGAGATCCATATCTGGGAGAAGTTGAACCCTTTGCTCACACCTCCATGTAGACAGAGATACCCTCCTAACTCCATGCCTTCTGGTGGGGCCAAGTCTCAGGCTCTGGATCTGTGTGGCAATCCAGAATGCATGGGGAGGCTACCTCTTTCCCAGAGTAATTGGCAGCACACAGACCTTTCTCTGTCTCTTGCAAAGAGGAACAATCTTTTCCAGTCCCTGAGAGGCCTCCTTTACACTGTATGTTCTCAGTCTCCTTCATTTTCTTGGAGAACACGTCTCTCTGGGAGCACAGATGCTACTAAAATTAAATCTTTCGACAAGGAACTGGGGATCCTGGATTGTAAAGACATGTGAACTTTCCACTATTCTTACTCCACTAATTCACATGCTTTTCTCCTCCCTCCTCTTTTCTTCCTTCTTAATACAAATCTTGAATTGTCTAAAGGCAAACCACAAACCATGCCAATAAGAAAATCTCTTGAAAATTCATTCAACTTCACCTTTACCACTATATCTCAATGCTTTTTTTTATCATTTTATCCCTGAAAATCTTTCTCAGCCTTTCACCAAGCTCATTGATACCCAAGGTCTTGAAATGGACCGAATTAATAAGTCACAGGCAAAATTAATCGAAAATTTCGAGAGCATCATTTATTAGCCAGGCTGGCGGCTGCCTCATGTAGAGAACCAGAGGAGACAGCCCCGAACTGAGGTGGGTGAGTGCATTTTAAGCATTTTGGAGCTACTTGGTACAGCCTTGTGGTTTCCACAACAAACAGGGTTCTGACAGAGTAAGGGGAGAGCTGACTACTAGAAAAGAACCCCCAAAACAGAAGGTGGTTCTCAGGGCACTGCTAGGTAAAGGACCCCAACAGAGGAGAGGTGCCATGAGAGGAAGCCAATCACAGACTGGTTGTCAGGAAGGAGGGTGCTCAGCAGAAGGTGGCTACCTGGTAATGGGGGTCTAACATTAGGTTGGGCACAGGTGGTTACCATGCAAATGGACCAAACAGGAGATGACTGTTAACAATTCATCAGATATTAAACCAAAGGAGAATAACATTTTGACAGGGGCTTAACAACAGAAAGAAACTGTTACTAGGCAAGTTATTCAACCCTGCCAAGTAACCTAATAGACATCTCTTGGCCTAGGGGCCCAGGGAGAAATAATGTCCATTTTAGTCTGAGTCAAAAAAGTGTTAAAATTCTCCAGTCTTCTAGGAGATGAGATCCCAGCTCATTTGACCACCTCCAGGAAACTCTAGCTGTTTCAGGCTTGAAAACCCCAGGCTGATGGATTCTTCTGGGCTGTTGTTTTTTTTTTTTTCCCCTAAGTAACATTACCTGGTGTTATACTCCCACAGGGAGATGGGTATTACAGGAACATTCGTCTCTGAAGAAGCAGCATTTACTAGCCTTGGTCACTGGAGGTCAGTGTTGGGCAAACTGGGGTCTTTCCCAACTGAGTAAGAAGCTAATGTCCCAGACTCCTTTCAGCCTTTGCTGTGGTGGAAGCCAAAGATCAGCCCACAGGAACTGAAGAGACTGAAGAAAGATTTGCATGCCTGTGAACCATGAAGGATAAGAGAGCCTGTGGTTGCCTGTCAGATCAGGTTGGGTCAAAAATGTCTGTCGTTTGATTGGCCAACCCAGGTTCTAAGCCTTTCTCAGGCTCTGGGGATTCAAAATGGTTTGGGAAAGGATCTACAATATCTAATAATATTTTTGGTTGCCATTTGGTTAAACATTGATGAACATAAGGGTCCTTTCCATCTTTCGACTGGACTAAGAGCTGGGAATAAAGATTCGTGCAAAAAGAAGGACAATCCCTGTTCTCAAGGACCTTCCATTCCAAAATGGGAAGGCAGTAATGAAGGACCTTCTCCCTGACCTTCCCTGGGGCTGCCATCCACCCTGTAGCCACCAGAGGGAGACTTTGGAATGAGTTTGGGGCTGAGTTAGTCTGGAAATGCCCCGTGGGGTACCTGACCTACTGCCCTGTGACCTGGGGGAGGCTCAGCTGATACTGCCTTCTCAACCCCTCCCCCTGAGCTGGGGAAGACACAGAGCTGCCCCTCCCAATGCTCCAAGTTTTTAGAGGAAACTTCAGTTTCCTTACACCCCAGATTTTGAACAACATCCTCAGGTACTAAACATGTGCCAAGCAGTCCAATGATGAGCCACTTTTCAGCACTTCCCCTGTGCCAGGTGCAGGGGCCACAGTCAAAAGCAGTAGCAGTCTCTGTTCTCATGACTCATCCCTTCTATGGGAGGATCCCAGATGCCCCTGAATGGGGAAGAACAATACAGAGAAATGCCAAGGAGGTGGGGGAGGAGGGGCACTCTCAGCTAGGGGTTGGGGGTATGAGGAAAGTTCCCAGGAACAAGGGGTGGCTGGAGTAAGAACCCCTAGAAAAGATCTCTCCACTTCCCTTCCCCATGTCTCCCTCCATTCCCAGATCTTTTTGATCTGCCTGAGGGTGAGAGTGGGCTCTGGCCCAGAGGGATGGTCAGTATGGAGTATTTAGTGGGAACTCTGGTGTTGGTAACACAATGACATGTGTTAGGTCATTTAGGTCTCACTACATGTCCTGGGAGATAGGGACAATTATGTTCCTATTTTACACACACATGAGAGCAGAACAAAGGTTAGGTGACTTGCTCAGAGTCACACAGGTCATAAGCCTCAGAGGCAAGAACTGAAAGTAAGTCTTCTTGACTTCAAATCCGAAGTTCCAAATGTTGAGGTTCGGGGTTCTGGGGGATCACAAAATACTGATTCACCAGGTCCTGCTCGAATGAATTTGACACAAGTTTCCTTAAAGACAAAGAAAAACAAAGTTTATTAAAGACTTGCCATACTGGGCTAACTCTTAAGGAGTATAAGCTTTTGTAACACTCAGATTGACAAGCTAGTCAGATAGAATCTCAGCTAGACAGAGTTTGTGCTGGATTAAACCTGAGCCTGTTCGCTGAGGTTAGATGGAACTTCAATGCAGAAAAGACTGACGAAAGAATCCAGGTGTAGCCAAGTATTTTGGGGTCCCAGGGATGGTCTTCATAGATCAAACCCAGGGAGAATCCTTGTGGGACTGGCTGGGAGTCCAGAAAATCCACAGTCCACAATCCAGGCTGGGCAACTGCTAAGTAGTCGGGAACATCAAAAGGATGTTGGGATCAGTGATAAATGGTGATAAGATAGGGAGTACCTGGGGTGGGAGAAATGGAAAGAGAATCCAAGGAGCCCCCCAAGACCAGACTTTCTAGGGCTCTTCAGATCAATGGGACAAAAGCCGTCCTGATCCAAGGGGAAAAGGTCTTGTCTTGGGCTTGTACCCCATCCTAACCATTACACCACAAAGATGCAGGATGGACAGAGAACTGTGGCCTGGCACAGGGGGAAAATATCCAGGAGTCTAAGGCCCAGAAGGAGCTAAGGCTGGGAATTGTTGGCTTTTGGTTCTAGAAGAGAATGAAGGACATCAGGAAGGTGATGCCTTGAATTTCAAGTGAATGGGATTGAAGTGAGGCAGGGCTGTGTAAAGCTGCCAGCCTCACTCTTTCCAGAGTCATCTGGGCCCAGTGGGGAGGAAATCAAAGGACAAGGGAAAGGAGGAAAGACAGAGACCAAAGGAGAGAGACGATCAGGGTTCAGGCTGGAGGGGAGGATGAGCTGACATCAAAGAAAAGGCAAATCTGGTCCAGAGAGGACTCTCAGGATGGTTGAAACCCAGGATGAGCTGAGGCTTAGAGGATGTCCCCAAGCCCTCTGGCGCTCAACATCTGTCACAGGACTGGACTATGGGTGTCCTCCCCAATCAAAAGATGGAGCTTTGGGAGTCCAGAAAGATCTCCCATTCCCTTTCTGGTATGAAGCAACATTCCAAGAAACCAGGGGATGAGGAAGTTCAAGAAAATACCTTGAATGCTGACAAAGTGCTCACCAGTCAATCTCCTCTTTTCATAAACAGAATATAAATTTTGAAATGTAAATTAAAAAATTAAATTTTCTGAAACTTTGCCCCTAATTTTGGTTCCCTAATGGCCTCAAGGTTTGGAAAATCTGCACGAAAACGGGATCTTGAGGCTTGATGACTGGAGGCCACAACTGGATGGGACGTTAGAGACCCCCTTTTCCAATTGTCTTCCTTTTACCAATGGGAAAGTGAGGCCCAGAGTGAGGATGTGCCTGGCTCTCTTTTTCTTTAGTTTCTTGGGAGGCCTGAGCAGCAGGAGCCCTGAGGATTTGGGGGGAAAGCTGCTCCAGTTACTGTTATAATTCTTCCTTTGGATGGTGAAGAGGTAGCTCTGAACTGGAGGCCAGCCAAGGCAACAAGCTTTTCTTATTTATTCCCTTCCTGGGTACCAGGCCCTGTGCGAAATGCTGGGGATTCCAAAGCAGATAAACAGACAGTCTCTGCCCTGAGGGAGTTCACATCCTAATGGGGACAAGGTCCCCTGAAAGGGGCCCACTGCTGGAGGAGAGAAGTCCTCATTCCATGGTGTGTCTGAATCCTCCAGTCACAGGCACAGCTGGAAGGGATGTAGCCTGACTGTCTCCAAGCAAGACGTGGGGGAATTCACCAATAGGGAGAAGGTGGTGGCATGGGTGAGAGAAGGTCCATGGGGACAAGACCACAGGGTACAGGGAAGGACCAGGAGCAGAAAGCAGTTCAGTTAGAGTGACAAGATCTTGGAGCATCAGATACTGGCCTGGGGAAAAATGAATTTGATTTCCAGAATCCTGATATCTCAGAGGAAGAAATTATCTCAGGGCTCAAGATGACCCCTCCCCTGCCAGAGAAATGACTTGCCCCCTCTGCCCCAGGAACCCACAGGAATAGTCAGTCACAACCTGCAGCCCCTCCTTCAGGTGTTCAGAGCAGGAGCAGATTTGCATGTGGGGGCCTCCTCCCTGCAGGGCCTGGGCTGCTCTTAAGGGAGCCCTGGGAGAGCCGAGCCCCAGCTGGGGAGCCTGAGGACACAGAGCTGTGGGAGGAAGCTCTACCATGGCTTGGATCTCTCTGCTGTTCTCACTCCTGACTGTCTACACAGGTGAAGTTGCCCAGTGTTTCCTCTCTGTGCTTCGGACCCCACAGTGTCTCGGGCCAGGCCTAGTCCTGCCCTGAGCTGCTTGAGGGGTCAGCATCTCCTTGGAGGGGGAGAGTTCCCTGCATGTCACCAATCCCTTCTTTCCTTCCTTGCAGGTTCTGGGGCCTCCATTGTGCTGACTCAGCCTCCTTCAGTGTCCAAGAGCCTGAGAGAGACAGTCTCCATCTCCTGTGCTGGGGATGGAATTGGTAGTAAAGCTGTACACTGGTACCAGCAGAAACCTGGCCAGGCCCCTAAGCTGGTGATTTACAGTGATAGCAACAGGCCCTCGGGGATCCCTGACAGATTCTCTGGCTCTAACTCAGGGAACACGGCCACCCTGAGCATCTCTGGGCTGCAGGCTGAGGATGAGGCTGATTATTACTGTCAGGTGTGGGATTATGGTACTGATCCACACAGTGACACAGCCTGAGGGGGAAGTGAGACAAAAACCCCTGCCAGGCCTGCTCCCCCTGAGCCCTCCCCTCTGGGCTGCAGAGAGTTTCCCGGTGAGCACAGGACAGAAAGAGCTTCTCTCTCAGGTGCCTACGTCCCCTTATCCCTCCCTGTGCTTCTGCCTGGGGAGCCCCTGCCCCTCCCTGCCCCTCCCTGACTTAGGCTCCTTCTCCCTCCCCAGGCCTTCATCTGCTCCCTCCCTCCACGTGCTCCCTTCTCATTGCTTTAGTTGTACTACACTCCCAAAGACAATTTTGGCATCTCCCAGCCTCTGAAGCCCTCCCCAAATCCCTGCCAAAAAATTAGAAAACTGACTCAGACTGATCTCAGAGTAGGCAAGCAGCTTAGCAGCCAGGCTGGAAAGGTTTTTAGCATTGTACTGAGGTGATAGCAGAGTCCAACAGAAGACATAGCAGTACACTCACAGCAGGGGGCCTGAAACAAGGCTTCAAGTCTGGGGCAATCCCCCAACAAGGCCCAACCCTCCTGCAATCCAGCAGCCCCCAGTAAAGGGAGCAGTTTGAGCAGCCCATAAAGCCACTCCTCAGGTAGTCTACCCATGGCACAAGCCACCAGCGAGCCCTTGACCCCATTGATCCCCAGTAGTTAAGTCCCTCCCAAGGAGTTCCCAAAACCAACCTATGTCGCTGTTTGCAATCCCTGCAGGTCAACAGGTAACCCCAGGCCCTAGTGAGACTCACAGTGAGGCCCACTCCAGGTACAATCTAGAAGGGAAGTCTACCCTCCAGAGAAAGCAAGCAGCTTAGACCAGATGCCCAGTGAACACCAGCAGTAAGACCCAAAGCCCCAACACAAAAAGCTTAGGACCATGCAGGACCAGAGGCAGCTCCCACTTAAAACACCAAGTCCCAAAAGATGCAGAAAATATGAGGAAAGAAAAGAGAAGAAAAGAAAAGAAAAGAAAAGAAAAGAAAAGAAAAGAAAAGAAAAGAAAAGAAAAGAAAAGAAAAGAAAAGAAAAGAAAAGAAAAGAAAAGAAAAGAAAAGAAGAGAAAAGAAAAGAAAAAAAGCTTGACTCTAAAAAGTTACTATGTAACAGGGAGGATCAATGCCTAAACTTAGATGAAGACATTTGTATCAAAAGAGTCACATGAGAACCCTCAAAGAAAAATAGAATTTGGTCTCAGGCTGACAAGGAGGTCCTGGAAGACTTTAGAATGGATTTTACAAGTTAGAGATACAGAAGAAATGCTGGGAAAAGAACTGAGAGTGGTAGAAGAAAATCATGAATAAGAGTCAATACCATGGAACACCACAGATGAAAATTTGTGGAGGAAAGTAACTCCCTAAAAAAAATAGAATGGGGCAAATGAAAAAGGAAGTACAAAAGCTTCCATAAGAAAATAATTCCTGGGGTCAGAGTCAAGATGGTGGAGTAGAAAGACGCACTATACGAGCTCTGAACCCACAGCCCATAGATTTAATGTAAGAAGAGTTCCCCAGAAGTTCTGGATCACTGCAGGGGGTGCAGAAACATAGTGGAAGAGATTTCCGTTCCAGAGAGCCCTGGAGAGCCATCCCCAGGGTCTGTCGTGCCCCGGAAAGCGAACCCCACCCCAGCGCTGCCCTGGCCGAGGCCCGAGAGAAGCTAATCTGAGCAGGCTGCAGGGATGGAAGCTCTGGTGGCCGAGAAGGTCCCTCCGCCCACAGACTCTACAGGTCAGTCAGAGACACGCCTGGGCACACCGAGAGGGGGGTGGGGTGTCTCCGTGGCTCGGGGCCCCTCAGGAGGAAGTGGCTGAGGCAGAGGCAGGGGCAGGAAGCAGTGGAGGCGGGGGTGGCGGAGGAGGCAGCAGCAGCGTGGCCACGGCCCGGGACTCCCCCAGCAGCAGGCAGGATCTTCATTACAGAAAGTCTCTGCATAAACCACCTGAAGAAGCTGAGCCTGGGAGAAGACCCTGCCCCCACCCCAGCACCAGAACTAAAGCTCACATTTATTAGCAGCCCCGTGGCACAGAAAGCTCATTTGAATCTCAGACCCCAAGCACTAGCTGAGCGGATCTAGGTGGGGGTGGACAGGAATCTCAGAAGTCAAGTAACTGGCTGGGAAAATGCCTAGAAAAGGGAAGAAAAATAAGATTATAGAGAGTTTTTTCGAACACATGCAAATGATCCCGACTTTTGGATCTGATGAGGAGGAGGACATATTCTTGCCATCAGGGAAAGAGGTGGAGGGCGGGGACTCAGTACCCCAGACATCCCAGGGGGAAGTCGGGTGGGTTCAGGACTTGGAAGAGCTCAAAAAGGATTTTGAAAAGCAAGTTAGACAGGTGGAGGAAAAACTGGGAAGAGAAACGAGAGAGATGCAAGAAAAGTATGAAAAATGGGTCAATACCTTGGTAAAGGAGACCGAAAAAAATGCTGAAGAAAATAACACCTTGAAAAATAGGCTCACTCAATTGGCAAATGAGGTTCAAAAAGCCAATGAGGAGAAGAATGCTTTCAAAAGCAGAATGAGCCAAATGGAAAAAGAGGTTCAAAAGCTCACTGAAGATAATAGTTCTCTCAAAATTAGAATGGAACAGATGGAGTCTAATGACTTTAGGAGAAACCAAGAAATCATCAAACAAAACCAAAAGAATGAAAAAATGGAAGAGAATGTGAAATATCTCATGGGAAAAACAACTGACCTGGAAAATAGATCCAGGAGAGACAATTTAAAAATTATGGGACTACCTGAAAGTCATGATCAAAAAAAGAGGCTAGATATCATCTTCCATGAAATTATCCAGGAAAATTGCCCTGACATTCTACAACCAGAGGGCAAAATAAGCCTTGAAAGAATCCATCGATCACCACCTGAAAGAAATCCAAAAAGAGAAACTCCTGGGAACATTGTGGCCAAATTCCAGAACTCCCAGGTCAAGAAGAAAATCTTACAAGCATCTAGAAAGAAACAATTCCAGTATTGTGGAAATAAAATCAGGATATCTCAAGATCTAGCAGCTTCTACATTAAGGGATCAAAGGGTGTGGAGTAGGATATTCCAGAAGTCAAAGGAACTAGGACTCAAACCAAGAATCACCTACCCAGCAAAACTAAGTATAATACTTCAGGGGAAAATATGGTTTTTCAATGAAACAGAGGACTTTCAAACATTCTTGATGAAAAGACCAGAGCTGAAAAGAAAATTTGACTTTCAAACACAAGAATGAGAAGAAGCATGAAAAAGTAAACAGCAAAGAGAAGTCTTAAAGGACTTACCATAAGTGAACTGTTTACATTCCTATATGGAAAGACAATATTTGTAACTCTCAAAACTTTTCAGTATCTGGGTAGTTGGTGGGACCACACACACACATGTATACGCATGCATGTACACACACATACACACATGCACACACAAAGAGAGACAGAGAGCACAGAGTGAATTGAATAGGATGGGATCATATCTTAAAAGAAATTAAGGTAAATGGTGAGAGAGAAATGCAGTGGGAGGAAAGAGGGTGAAATGGAAGGGGGTAATTATATGTCATTTAAGAGGCAAGTAGGAGACTTTTTAGTGGAGGGAAAAAGAGGAGAGCTGAGAAAAAAAAAAAACAAGAAGTTTACCCTCATCACATTTGACTAAAGGAAGGAATAAAATGCACACTCATTTTGGTATGAAAACCTATCTTACAGTATAGGAAAGTGAGGGAGAAGGAGATAAGCAGGGGTGGGGGATGATGGAAGGGAGGGCAAAGGGAGGAGGGAGCAATTTGAAGTCAACACTTGGGGAGGGACAGGATCAAAAGACAGAAGAGAAACAATGAGGGGCAGGATAGGATGGAGGGTAATTCAGTTAGTCTTACACAACATGACTATCAGGGACGTCATTTGCAAAACTACACAGAAATGGCCTATATTGAATTGCCTGCCTTCCCAAAGGGAATGGGTGGGGAGGGAGGGATGGGGAGATTTTGGAACTCAAAGTTTTAGGAACAATTGTTTAGTATTGTTGTTGCTACTAGGAAAGAAGTCATAAAGTTAATGAGGAATAGAAAGTCATCTGGCCCTACAGGAGAAAAGAGAAGATGGGGATAAGAGAAGGGAGGGATGACAGAAGAGAGGGCAGATTGGAGATAGGGAAAATTAGATTGCTTGGTTTATTGGGGTAGGAGGAGGGGATAAAAGGGGAGAAAATTTGGAACCCAAAATTTCGTGAAAACGAATGTAAAAAGTTAAATAAATAAATAAATATTTAAAAAAGAAAAAAAATAATAATTCCTTTGGGGAGGAGCCAAGATGCCACAGTAGAAAGATTCACATATGCTAGCTCCAAACTAACAGCCCATAAAATTTTTCCTCCTTTCTTCCTATAAAGAGGAACTCCCAACAAATTCTGGAGCGGTGGAAGCCTGACAACAAGGGAGTGAAAGAGATTTCTGCTCCAAAGAGCCCTGAAAAACCAACACCAAATGTCCATTGCACACTGGACCCGGAGCAGAGCCCAGCCTTGCCTTGGTCACGTGGCACCTAGAGGAGCAGATCCGAGCAGGCTTCAGGGACAGAAGCAGCGGAAGCCACTGATCGGTGCGTGAAAGAGATCCAAAAAGAGAAATTCCCAGGAACATTGTGGCCAAATTCCAGAATTCCCAGGTCAAGGAGAAAATATTGCAAGCAGCTAGAAAGAAACAATTCCACTATTGTGGAAATACAATCAGGATAACACAAGATCTAGCAGCTTCTACATTAAGGGATTGAAGGGCATGGAATAGGATATTCCACAAGTCAAAGGAACTAGGACAAAAACCAAGAATCACCTACCCAGCAAAACTGAGTATAATACTTCAGGGGAAAAAATGGTCTTTCAATGAAATTGAGGACTTTCAAGCATTCTTGAAGAAAAGACAAGAGCTGAAAAGAAAATTTGACTTTCAAACACAAGAATGAGAAGAAGCATGAAAAAGTAAACAGCAAAGAGAAATCATGAGGGACTTACCAAAGTTGAACTACTTGCATTCCTACATGGAAAGACAATACTTGTAACTCTTGAAACTTTTTAGTGTCTGGGTAGTTGGTGGGACTACATATACACACGCGTATACACACACACACACACATACACACATGTACTTACACAGAGAGACAGAGAACACAGAGTGAATGCAATAGGATGGGATCATATCTCAAAAAAAATGAAATTAAGTGGAGAGAGAAATACACTGGGAGAAGAAAGGGAGAAATGGAATGTGGCAAATTATCTCTCATAGAAGAGGCAGGCAGGAGAGTTTTTAGTGGAGGGAAAAAGAGGAGAGCTGAGAAAAAAAACATGAAGTTTACCATCATCACATTCGACTAAAGGAAGGAATAAAATGCACACTCATTTTGGTATGAAAACCTATCTTACAATACAGGAAAGTGGGGGAGAAGGGGATAAGCAGGGTGGGGGAGTTGATGGAAGGGAGGGCAATGAGAGGAGGGAGCAATTTGAAGTCAACACTCTTGGGGAGCAACAGGATCAAAAGAGAGAATAAAAGCAACAGGGGCAGGATAGGATGGAGGGAAATATAGTTAGTATTACACAACACGACTGTTATCAACATCATTTTCAAAAGTATACAGGTAGGGTGTATATTGTATTGCCTGCCTTTCCAAAGGGAATGGGTAGGGAGGCAGGGATGGGGAGAAGTTGGAACTCAAAGTTTTAGGAACAACTGCTAAGTATTGTTCTTGCTACTAGGAAATAAGAAATACAGGTAATGGGGAATAGAAAGTTATCTGGCCCTACAGGACAAAAGAGAAGATGGGGACAAGAGAAGGGAGGGAGGATAGAAGAGAGGGCAGATTGGTGATAGGGGAAATTAGAATGCTTGGTGTATTAGGGTGAAGGGAGGGGACAAATGGGAGGAAAATTTGGAACCCAAAATTTTGTGAAAATGAATGTAAAAAAGTTAAATAAATAAATTTATATTAAAAAACCAACAAAACATGAAAAAGAAAAAAAAGAAAATAAGAATGAGAATTAGCAAATGATAACTAATTACTCTATGAGATACTCTATGAATGAATCTTTGGCCTAAGCTGAACTTGAGGGTCTCCAGTTTCAGCCTTACTAAGGAATTCTGGGATCACCTAGGGTACAATGAGGGACACTGAGGCTGGAGAAACGGGGCTATGGTAAGGCAGGGACAGAAAGAGAGTTACATCTGAAGAATTCCAGTTCCTGGCCCATAACCCAGCACATAGTAGGTGTGCTTAACTGATTACCTGATGGATACCTAATGAATCAGTCACTCCTGAGTTCCATAAACTCCCTGGGGAAGTTACACATTTAAACATAGAGTTTGCCGAATCCTCCCTTCACAGAGCGGAAAGTTTTCATTTTAAAGAAGTTGTAATGGATTAATGGGGGAAAATACATTAAATGTCCCAAAGAGAACCAAAAGGGTAGGTTAGGGAAATCCTTACTCATATTGTTAGATATTAGAACCTTTTCCACAAACAGTGAAATCTTGGGAATCTCAAAACCCTTCTTGGCTTCTTAACTGAGGAACATCGAATAGACTTTTCCTAAAACCAGGATTTCAAGCGTTAGATTTTAGTCAGATGAGGCTAATATCAACAGAAGATATGCTTCAGTTAATCTTAGTGGTAGGAGGAATGGGTCTAAGTCCTGAATAACAGAATCCAATGAAGGAAAATAATAATTCCCCATAAAAGTTTACAGAATCCTCAAAACAGCCCCTTCCCTCATTATGCTAAACAGTCCAAGATCATTCCCTGAGTATTTGCAAAAGGGTCTGGGGAATTCCCTGGTTGCAGGAAAGACATAAAAGGAAAGGTAAACTGTTGAGAGGGCAATCTCATTGGGGCCAGGAATCATTCCCTGACACAGCTGAAGCTGATTTGGAATGTTCCAGACAACAGAAGTTCTGTAGTTTCTGTCATTGTTGAGGGAAGGAGTGAGAGCACTGAAGGCATAGGTTGTGTATTGATGGGTTGGGGGTGGTGAGAGGAAGATGCCTAAGACAAAAAGGAGGCTGGTCTGCTTTGGCTACTGTCTTCTCTCCCCAGAACAAAGAAGTTTGACCTGAAAATGTTGAGACACAAAATAGTCCTTGGAGAGTTAATAATCAAGAAAATGAAGCAGAGAGTAAGCTGCTCTTGAGAATTTCAAATTCCCTATCTCAAAAGCTAAAAAAAAACATACTAAAGAATAAGGACAACAGTTGAATAATAACGATTTCTTAAGGACCTGTTGCTCATTGCCAAGTGCTGAGGCTACAGTAACCAAAATTAAGCAGTCTCTTCCTCAAGGACCTTCCAATGGAAGGGATTATAGTTAGTCCTTCACAACATGACTGTTATGGATGTGTTTTGCATGAGTGTACATGTATAACCTACATCAAATTGTTTGCCTTCTCAGCAGGGTGGGAGAAGGAGGAGGAAGAGAGAAAATGTGGAATTCAAAGTTTTAAAAATGAATGTTAAAAATTGTTTTTCCATGCAACTAGGAAATAAAATACAGAGGTAATGGGGTATAGAAATCTGTCTTGCCCTTCAGGAAAATAGAAGAGAAGGGGTTGGGGGTGAAAGAAGGGTGGCAGATTGTGAGAAGAAATAACCAGAATATGTTGTCTTGAGATGGGGAGAGGGGAGAGACAGGTAAAAAATTTGGACCTCAAAATCTTGGAGAAGAGAATGTTGAAAGCTGAAAATAAATAAGTTTTAAAAATATATGTTTATTTTGATTTTTCAGCATTCACTTCTACAGAAATTTGGCATCTAAATTTTCCTTCTTCCCCAAGAAGGCATGCAGTCTGATATAGGTTATGCCTGTCCAGTCATATTCAACATATTTCCACATTAGTCATGTTGTGAAAGAAGAATCAGAAGAAAATGGGAAAAAACAACAGAAAGAAACAAGAAAAGTGAAAAAAATTATGCTTCCATTTCCTATCAGACTGCACAGTTCTTTCTCTGGATGTAGGTGGCATTTTCTATTGTGAGTCCTCTGGAATTGTCTGAGGTCACTGCATTAATGAGAAGAGCTGAGTCTATCACCGTTCATCATGCCACAATGTTGCTGTTGCTGTGGACAGTGTGTTCCTGGTTCTTCTCACTTCACTCGGCATCAGTTCATGCACGTCATTCCAAGTGTTTCTGAAATCTGCTTGGTCATCATTTCTAATAAACAATAGTATTCTCTTACATTCATATACTACAGTTTGTTCAGTCACTACACAACTGGTGGGCTTCCCCTCAGTTTCAAAGTCTTGGCCACCTCAAAAACAGTTGCCATAAATATATTTTGTTCATGCGATCCTTTCCCTTTGTTTATGCTCTTTTTGAGATACAGACCTAGCAGTGGCATTGCTGAATCACAAGGTACGCACAGTTTAATAGTTTTTTGGATGTAGTTTCAAATCACTCTCCAGAATGTTTGCATCAGTTCACAATTCCACCAATATATTAGTGTTCCAAATTTCCCACAGCTTCTCTAATATTTGTCATTTTCCTTTTCTATCACATTACCAGTCTGACGAGTACTACAGAGTTGTTTTAATTTACATTTCTCCAAACAGTATTGATTTAGAGTATTTTTTTTTACATATGGCTACATACAACTATAATTTCTCAATCTGAAAATTGACTGTTCATATCATTTAACTAATTATCAATTGGGAAATGATTTGAATCCTTATACATTTGATGCAGTTCTCTATGTATTCTGCAAATGAGACCTTTATCAGAAACATTAGCTGTAAAAATCGTTTCCTAGCTGTGTGCTTTCTTTCGAATCTTGGTTGCAATAGTGTTGTTTGTGCAAGACTTTCTAATTTAATGTAATAGAAATTATCCATTTTGCACTCCATAATATCCTAGTCTCTTGTTTCATCATAAATTCTTCCCTTCTCTATAGATCTCACAGGTAAACTATTGTTTGCCCTCCTGATTTCCTTATGGTTTCATCTGATATCTAAATCATGTACCCAGTTTGCAATTATCTTGGTATAAGGTGTGAGATGTTGTTCTATGCCTAATTTCTCCAATTCCGTTTTCCAATTTTCCCTGAAGTTTTTGTCATATGGTGAGTTCATATCCCAGGCTTTGGTTTATCAAACAGTAGACAGCTATAATCACTGACTATTGTGTCTTGTGTACTTACCCCTCATTAGTACAGTTTTGTAGTGTATTTCTTCCTGTAAAAAACTTAACTTTTCTAAAAATTTGGAATGCTATGCCACTTGGTGCCTATATATGCTTAGTGTTGACATTATCACTTCATTGCTGTTGATACTAATTAGCAAGTTATAGTTTCCTACCTTCTCTCTTTGAATACATCTATTTTTTGCATTTGCTTTGTCTAAGGTCAGGAGTACAACCCTTGCTTTCTTCACTTAAACGGAAAGCATAATATATTCTGTTTCAGGCTTTTACATTTATTCTGTGTGTATCTCTCTGCTTCAGATGTATTTCTTTTATTTTAGGTTCACTAAATTTATTTTAAAAATAAAAAAATGTTTCTTACAAAAGAGCATTACATTCTGACCACTTCTCTCAATGAACATCGATGACATGTGGACTTTCTCCCCTTTCCCTACAACCCCCCTAAAAAAAAATTATGACTACAAAGCAAGGAGTTCACAAGAGTTACAGGAGGGGAAAACATTTTTTTTTCCACTAACAATGAACAAAAATAAAGTTCACTCTCTCTGGTGCAAAATTTCAATGTTATTTTTCCCATCATCTGCCTCCCCCATTTGTAAGGAACTAAAACGATACATCCTGTGAACAACAAGGATTTGACTACACCGCAAATGCGGAGTAACTATGAAGTAGAGGAATGTTGGCTTCTTAACAGAAGCAGATAAAAAAAGGATGCAGGACTTCTTCAGTTCTTCACTAGCCTTAGAGAATCTTTCCAGAATACTGCTTCATACTATAAAAAAGAAAAAAAAAAATCTTCCAATAGAATCGTTCAAAATCTGCATGCTACTCCCCACTGTTTTGCAGTGAATACTGTGCCTTCTGTAGCTGGGCCTGAGTCCCTGTAATGGTGATAATTCAATCTTAAGATCCTTCCAAACGCTGATCAATTTTGATTGATGCTCCAGATTCATGACATGTGTTTGATTTGCTGACCAACTTTGCCAATAATAGATCCAGCCAAATCTTTGGGAATTCATTATTTGTGTTGTAATAATGGGTCCACCAAGATCACCATATGAACCACAGTCCCCTGTGTAGGAATAATCATATTCAGAATCACCCTGTGGTTCAGAATATCCATTTTCCATTAGGAAACACTCCATGTATCTATTGTGGACTCTGAAGTCTCATCAGCACTAAAACCAACCATGCCATCATAATGGTCACCAGGTCTTCCTCTTGTGTCATAAACCATAATATCTCCTCCTCTAGGTGGTGGTGCTGGCAGAAGAGGAAGATTTCAAACTCTACTCTACCGCCCCTGATGCCAAATCGAGGAAAAGGTGGTGGAAACTCTCTGAGAGGGCTCATGTCATCATTATCTCTTCTAGAAGGGGCCATAGGATGCCCATCAGGACCTGGGGGCATTTAAAACTTTCTCTTCCTCTGCATGGGAAATCCTACAGGACATCCCCATCATTCATCCAACCAGTCATAGGTTTCATCACAGAAACTGGGATTGTATACTTGTGCGCACATTTTAATGGGAGACTCAGATATAAGATCCAGTATTATCTCTATGCACTCCACAACCTTTTCAGGTTTCCCCTGATAAGAACAACTCTATCTGGGGAATGAGGACAACCTCATGGGAAAGCTTGGTGGTTACCTGAGCGTTCTCTCAAAGTCATTTGATTTTAGCACCTTTGACCCCAATAATTCCTCCTGCCGGACTCTGGGGAATCAACAATTCTAACTCGCAGCAAAAGACACTTCCTTTGTAATGTTGGTAATTTAAACATTCCACAGCATGAGATTCGAGCAGGAGCTGGCTGGTTGCAGTGGGTCATGGCAACTGCAGGCCCTGTTCCAAAGTAGGAACGATTTTCTTCAGAATTTCTCCAAGATCTGCACTGATATTCAATATGTACTCGGGACCACTGCTGTCTGGGACTGAAACACTGGCATTGTAGTCTGTACGAAGTGATTTAATATGTTTGCCTCCTTAGTGAATCCAACATTCTTGCTTTAAAGCAAAATGAGCAGTTCAGCCATCTCATCAGTGCTTCTAGATCTAGGAGGCCGGCTCCTTCTATCCAAATTGCAGAGACTATCTACTCATGTGGCTTTCTCCCCAGTGTCAACTTAGAAAGAAGTATTCTGAATACAGTGAAAAAGCTGAGTCCCTTAGGAGCAGAAATAGAGAAGGGAGTTACCAACCCCATCCAGGATTCTTTCTTAGAAAGACAAATACAATTAGGCTGCCTATAAGTGTTTATTTTTCTCAGAGTCTGTAGAGTATGATAGTTTTCATTATAGAAAATTAACTCAAGGATCAAAAGAAAAACAGACCTTATAACTTCACAGTAAGTCACTGACATCCCTCCCTCCCTTCCTGGCTCAGGATGCCTATATGAGTTAAAATTATAGTTTCTATTTCTGTTAACCATAAGATGACAAAGAAATTTTCTTGATTCAGTACGTTGTAAATGCAGTAAGATAGGAGAAGTGTTAAGGAGTCAATTGAAATTATACATCTGGGATACTGAGTTTCTTCTATTATTAACATGACATGAAATAACATAATATAGCATACATTCATAAAATATCAAGATAGGGAAAGTCTCATTATTCAAGACAGTGTCTTACTCAATATGCCTTGACCTTGGTGGTCATAAACAGAAGAATGCTCCTGATCAGCCTCATCTAGCCTTGTCATAGTTGAGTCAGAAAGGGGAATTTTGGGTTCTCTCAGAGAGCATTTCTGTTATGCCAGAGGATACAAAGACTTATGGTAGATTAATCTCAGCATGGAGACATGTCTGTCTCCTGATTGTTCAATATGTGATTTATGCCTTTCTCAGATATTGGGGATTCAGTGGTTTGGGGATCTAATATCATTTTTGGTTACTTTTAGCTAAATGCTGATGAGCATAAGGGTCCTTTTACTCCGTCATCTGTACTAGGAGCTAGGGATAGAGATTCAAGCAAAAAGGACCATCCCTGTTTACAAAGACCTTCCATTCCAAAGAGGGAAGGCAATAAAAAAGGACCTTCCTGCTGACCTTCCCTGGGTCTACCTTTGGCCCTGTGGCCAGCAGAGGGGCGCCTAGGAATGAGTTTGGGGATGAGTTGGGCTGGAAATGCCCCCTGGGGCCCTTGAGCTCTGAGCTCCTTGTTCCCTGCCCTGTGGTTTGGGGGAGGTTCAGCTGAAGCTGCCTTTCTAGGCCTTTCCCCTGGGGAGGGGCAGATGCAGAGCTGTCCCTCCCCATGCCCACCTTTACAAGGAATACTTCAGAATTCCCTTGGGCCCCAGAGTGTGATCAACATCTTCAGGGACTAAAAATGATGAGCCGTTGTTCAACACTCACCCTGTGCCAGGTGCAGGGGTCACAGTCACAAACAGCAGCAGTCTGAGTTGTCAGGGACCCTCCCTTCTATGGGTGGAACCCAGATGCTTCAGAATGGGTAATGACAGCTCAGAGAAATGCCAGGGAGGTGAAGGAAGAGGGGCCATCTCTGCTAGGGTTTGGGGGAATGAGGTAAGTCCTCAGGCAGAAGAGGAAAATTGGGCAAGAGCCCCTAGAAAAGACTCCCTACATTCCCCCTCCCCACATCTCCCTCCACACCCAGATCTTTGTGATCTGCTTGAGGGCGGAAGTGGGTTCAGGCCAGAGGGGCAGTCAGCATGGTGGATTCACTGGGAACTTTAAGGTTTGCCACACAAAGACATGTGTTAAGTCATTTAGGCCTCACTATCTGTCCTGGGGGGTGGGGCTATTATGATCCCATGTTACACATACATGAGAACAGAGCCCCAGAAAAGTTAGGTGACTTGCCCAGGGTCACATAGCTCATAAACCTCAAAGACAAGAACTGAAAGCAGGTCTTCTTCCAAGTCCCAAGCTCTAACCACTGTACCACTGGGCTCCAGGATTGTCAGAGAAGTGAGGCCTAGCCGGGGGACTGAGTGTAAGAATGAGATGTGGCTGGGTTGGAAAGCAAAGGAGAAGGGAAAGCTTCTCCCTCTCATCTCCCTTTGGGGATAATGCCTCAGTGAAGGTGAAGGTGACCTCAAGAGCACCAACAATGTCCATGTTTTCCAAATGATGGAGAGAGCTATGTCAGGCTGCACCATTGAAGCTCATTGTACTGCACTGAACAGATTCTGTGCTGCCTTCTCAAGGTCCTCTTTGACCTCTGATGGCCACTCTGACTCATGAGAGGGTCTGGGGCCCTGGACTGTACAGTCTATGAAGGGGTCCTAACTCCTGCATAAATATTTTTATCATAATTACAAGTGAGTTCACTTCTATTTTTTTACTTATTTTATTTTACTTTTTTTAGTGTTTCACAATCACTTTCCTATATCTTAGATTTTTTTCCCTCCTTCTCCACTCCCTCCTTGAGAGTGCATACAATTTTATATAAGTTCTATGCATACTTTCCTATTAAATATATTTTTACCTAAATCATGTTGTATAGAACAATTAAAATGAATGGAAGAAATCATAAAACAAAACATAATACAAAAGGAAATGGTCTGCTTCATTCTGCGATTAAATTCTATAATTCTTTCTCTGGAAGTGGAAGGCATTTTGAATCAAGTCCATTGGGAAATTTTTCATTCCTTGCCTTACAATAGAGTCCTAAGTCTACCAGAAAAATTCCTCACACACTGTAGTTGTTGCTGTGTACAAATTTCTCCTGGTTCTGCTCCTTTCACGCAGCGTCAGTTCATGGAAGTCTTTCTGGGCCTCTCTGAAGTCTTCCTGTTCATCCTTTCTTGCAGCACAGCAGTGTTCCATTACATTCATACACCACAATTTATTCAGCCATAACCCAATTGATGGACATCCCCTTGATTTCAAGATTTGGCCACCACAAAGAGAGCTGCTAAAAATATTTTTGTACATGTGGGACCCTTTCCCATTTTTATGATCTCTTGGGGATACAGTCCTAGAAGCAGTATTGCTGGGTCAAAGGGTATGGACATTTTCGTAGTCCTTTGGGCATATTTCCAAATTGCTCTCCAGAATGGTTGGATCACGTCACAAGCAATGATTTAGGGTTCCAAGTCTCCCACATCTTCTCCAACACTTACCATCTTCCTGTTTGGTCATGTTAGCCAATCTTACAGGTATGATATGGTATCTCAGAGGTGTTTTGATTTGCATTATTGATTTAGAGCATTTCTTAAAAATGCTCTTATAGATAGCTTTAATTTCTTCCTCTGAAACCTGCCTGTTTGAATCCTTTGACGATTTATCAATTGAGGAATGACTTCTCCTTTAACTTCCTTATACAGTCCCTAAGTGAATACCAGGGTCCGTCTCCAATAGGCCACACACAGTCAGTAGGGTACTGGCTACTGAAGCTTTCTGCAGCCAAAGCTAACAGATTAGTTGTATTTTTACCTCCTTGCATATTGTAAGTTTTCTGTACAAAAGGATTCTCATAGCTATAAATTTCAAGCTATCAGCACTCTCTATAAATACTCCTCTGGCCCCTTCATCCCTGACACTCATCATCCAAGACATTAACAGTTCTCCCATCCATTAGGAGAACTGACTCAAAATATATGTGACCTCCTACTGAGTTAAATCCTCAGTTACTTCCCGAAACACTGTGTTACCTCCTTGGTTCTCCTGTTTCTGCCTCACTATTGGGCATGCTTCTGCCTGAGAAACTTTTCCTTCTAACACTATTCACTTCCTTGCTCTGACTTCCTTATGTCAGGGTGGCAACCAGACTGGGTCTGTACAAACATCAGAATGTGCATTTCTTTTGTCAACCTTCAGCTTCTTCTGAGCCAAATGAACAGTCTTTTCTTCCATTTCAGACCGCCCCGCCTTATCCCAGCCTGATCTTATAAACGAGAACCTGAAGGCTGAGAATTCCATGCAAAGTGGATAACTCTTTTTCCATCTGAATGCTTTACTTCAGTAGCTCCTCTCTGTTTTTCCACATAATACTGTAACCTGTTAATAAAATCCATCCTCTCCTACTTACCCATTTCCCTCCTTCCCTGGGATGATTGGAATTCCTTGAAAACACCTTTCCAAGTCTCCATGTTCCCCCTCCTGTATCCTTGCTTCCCAGTTTTCACAGTGTCCAATGCATTTAACCCATTTCCTACTGAGTGAAAAATACGTTCAATCACCCCAACCTGGGATACTAGTTTCTTCTTCTAATCTTTTTCTGCCTCCAAATAGAGATGGCAGTATTCACAGCACTGGTGGTGACTATGAATATGCTGGCACAGTTCTCAATCATAATGTATAAAGACACTCCATATAGAAAGCAGAAGAAAAATATTTATTTAGACACTAGGAAGTCAAATTCCAGAATCAGAAAGCAAAATCTGTCATGGTGACCAAGAAGTAACAAGAAGAACATGATCACCACTGGAGGCAAAGCCATTCCCAAGCTTCCACCAATCCTCCGCCAAGGCCTTCTCACCAGTAAACACTCAAGAGACAGAGTCTTGCCATGTCTGCTTGCCTACTTGTGTCCCCTCTTCTATGCATTCACCTTGTTCATTCACTTCTTCCCGGTTCTGCTCCCACTTTCCTGTTCCACTTGTTCAGCAAGCCCCTCCCAACACATGTGCCTTTTGCCTCTAGGGGATTCAAACAGGTCCTATGTGCCCTTTAATGAATGACAAAGACCTTTCCATTAAAATTGCCATTGCAGTCATGAGAGCAGTCAGAGCTAGGAAGGATGCAGGTGATCACGTTTCTGGCTAGTGTAAGTGTGACATTATAATTTTGTTTAAGAAAATCTGCTTGTGATTTGTTCAATGGACCTAGTTCTGGGAAACCTAGCAGGGGGAGACTTGGAATGGGGTTCTCTGCATGTTATTGTGTATAGATTTTTGTTAGTGCCATAGATTTGTCTTTCTGGTGTCTGAATAAATATTTTGGTTCTGCCTTCCATGTGGAGAATCTGTGGTATTATGCCATTCAGAATTGTGCCAGAATATTCAGGGCTGCGGCGGACTCTGTGAATGTCACATTGTACTTAGGTGATATAGTGGATAAAGTAACGGACCTGGATTCAGGAAGATCCAGGTTCAAATCCTATCCCCCACGTGTACATTTACCTCTCATGATACTTTTGAAGATAAAATGAAATGATGCTTGTAAATATCCCTCAAATAGAGTTCTTTCAGACAAAAAGGGCAGAATATCAGATAGAAACTGACAAGGAAGCAGCTGATTGAAAAAGGTCTTAATGAGAGCAGTAGTAACTTAATGTTTGTAATTTTTTTTAAATATGAACAAAGCAAAGAAAAAGAAACAAACAAAAGTCAAAGCTAAAACAATAAAAAAAAATGAGGAAAGAAAAAATTGTAGTGTGCACAGCAGAATATGGGAGAGGATTCAAAATATGCAGCAAGAAATTTCCATTTCAAGAAAGCCTGTATAATGAATGGTATGCATTGCATTCAGAGCTGTCCATCTTTTCTTTGTTCCCTTGTAAGTTTTCTTGTCTTCTCAGCTGTGAACTTTTTAATTTGTTCTTTTCACCCTCCCACCCTAGAAGGCATAGTTACATGCAGGCAAGTATATACATACATATGTGCTTATATATACACACACAGACATATACACAGAAAGATATACAAATATACAAAAACACACATGCACCTGTGTACATACATATACTTACACATACATATACTTAGATATCTGTAATCATATTCATGTGTAGATTTTTGCATTCAAGTGCATCTATGTAAGACTCTACTGTACTTAATTTCCCTTTGTATTTCTGAGGGTGAATAACTTCTTTCATAAGTCTTAGTTTTTCCACATTTTTCCAAGTCAACAAATTCATCACTTCCTCCACCACAACAATGTTCTCAGGGATTTATACTCCCATAGGAGGTTGAGGATTACAGGAATGTACTTCTCTGAGGAAGCAGTACGTACTGCCTTTGCTTGTAGAGGGCACTGTTGGATAAGATGGAGTTTTCTCAACTGAGTCAGGAACTTGTGCCCCAGAGTCCCTTCAGCCTGTGCTCTGGTGCAAGCCAAAGACCACCCCACACACACTCAGGAGAGATAGAGGTAGGGGAAGTTTTGCATGCCTGTGGCCCATGAGGATCAGAGAGCCTGTGGGTACGAGCCCCAGCTGTGTGGTCCTTGGAAGCTCTGAGTTCGGCTGTCAACACTCCCTTGGCTCTTGGCCCCTGAGCTCCTGGTCTGCTGTCCTGTGTCCTGGGAGAAGTGCAGCTGACTCTGCCATCTCACTCTCTTCTCCTGAGTTGGGGGCAGATGCAGAGCTACCCCTCCCAATGCCCCACGTTTTTAGGGGACACTTCCCAAATCCCTTAGGCCCTTAATTTTGGTGCCCCAAGGTTCCCAGTGTTTGCAGTCTGTGGTGAATTCCAGATGAAAACAGGACTTTTGGGCTTGATCATTTAAGACCAGCAATATTAGGGAGGTTAGAGACCCTTTGGTCCATTTCCCCAAATTTTACCAATGGAGAAGTGCACCCCAGAGTGAGGATGTCCCTGACTTCCTTCTCTTAGGAGGCCTGGGCAGCAGAAGCCCGAGGGATATCAGGGCAGAAGCTGGGCCCACTCACTGTTATAACTCTTCCTTTGGATGGTCATGAGGCAGCTCTGGATTAGAGGCCAGGCAAGGCAGGAGGTATTTCTCAATCCCTTCATGTTTCAGGCCCTGGGCTTAGGGCTGGGGATTCCAATGCAGATAAATGGAATCCTTTCCTGCCTTGAAGGAGCTCACATCGTGATTGGAAAACACCTGCTGAAAGGAGCCCACAGTGTTGGGGGAGAAAAGGCCCCATTCCCTGTGCTCCTGAATCCTCCAGAGTCCCAGCCACAGCTGGATGGGAGGAAGTCTGGCTTGTCCCCAAGCAGGGCCTGGGGGAACTCACCAATGTGAGAGGAGGAAGCATGGGGGAGGGAGAGAGGGTCCATTGGGAGAAGGTTCCAGGGCATAGGGAAGGTCCAGGAGGACAAAGCAGCTCAGTTACAGTGATAAGGTACTGAAGCATCAAACATAGCCCTGGCAAGGAAGAACCTGACTCCAAGAATACCAGAATCTTAAGGAAGAAATTTCCTCCGGGGCTATTATTACTCATCCCTTCCAGAGAAAGGACCTGCCCCCTCTGCCTCAGTCACCCCCTGAGGCCCCTCCTTCAGGTGTCCAGAGCAGAAGCAGATTTGCATGTGAGGGCCTCCTCCCAGCAGGGCCTGGGCTGGTCTTAAGAGAGTCCTGGGGGAGCCCAGCCCCAGCTGGGGAGCCTTAGGACACAGAGGTTCTGGGAGGAACCTTAACCATGGCTTGGATTTCTCTGCTGTTCTCCCTCCTGACTGTCTACACAGGTGAGGCTGCCCAGGGACTCCTCCCTGTGGCTCTAGCCCCCCAGTGTCTGAGGTCAGGCATACTACTGACTTGAGCTCCTCCTGAAGCTGCTCCTGGGGTCAGCATCCCCTTGAGGAAGAGAGACCCCTGCCTGGGACCAATCTCTTCTTTCCTTCCCTTGCAGGTTCTGGGGCCTCCATTGTGCTGACTCAGCCTCCTTCAGTGTCCAAGAACCTGAGAGAGACGGCCTCCATCTCCTGTGCTGGGGATGGAATTGGTAGCTACAATGTAAACTGGTACCAGCAGAAACCTGGCCAGGCCCCGAAGCTGGTGATACATTATGATAACAGCAGGCCCTCAGGGATCCCTGACAGATTCTCTGGCTCTAACTCAGGGAACACGGCCACCCTGAGCATCTCTGGGCTGCAGGCCGAGGATGAGGCTGATTATTACAATCAGTCGTATGATTTTAGTACTGATATTCACACTGACACAGACTGAGGGGGAAGTGAGACAAAAACCCTGCCAGGCCTGCTCCCCTCTGCCCTCTTCTCTGGGCTCCACACAGGTGCTTGGTGGGCACAGGACAAAACAACTTCACTCTCTGGCCCCTTCCTCCCCTTCTCCCTCCCTGCTCTTCTCCCTGGGAGACCCTCCCCCAATGACCCTCCCCTACCTCAGACCCTCAACTGCTCCCTCCTTCCCTGCCTCCATATGCTCCCCTCTCATCCTTTGAGTTCTGCTGCCCCCCTGAAAGGCACTTTCAGCTTCTCCCAAGCTTTGTAGTCTCTTTCGGTGCCAGGATGGAGAAGAGTAACCCTCTGAAGCTCTCCCCAAATTCCCTCCAAAAGAAATAGAAAACTAACTCAGTCTGATCTAGGGGCAGGGAAGCAGATTAGCAGTCAGGCAGAAAAGGTTTATCACACTGGGCTGGTGGGAGAACAGGGTCTAAGAGCAGAAGCAGCCGCAGCCACTCTCACAGCAGGGGCCTGCAGCAAGGCTCCAAGTCTGGGGCAATCCACTAACAAGGCCCCACCCGCCTGCAATTTAGCAACCTCCAGTAAAGGGAGCCATCTCTGCACCTCACAAGGCCACATCCCTGTGAGCCTACCCCTACCACAAGCCACCAGGGAGGCCTTGAGCCCACTGATCACCAGGAAAGAAGTGGACTGGCCAAACCAAGCTATGTTTCCATTGTAACCCTTGCAGGTAAATAGCTAAGCCCACACCCAGGTCAGACCCACAGGGAGGTCCCATTGCCAGTATAAACCACCAGGGAGATCTACCCTCCAGAGACAGCAGGCAGCTTAGCCCAGGTTCCCAGTGAAAGATAGCAGCAAGACCCAAAGCCCCAACTCTAAATGCTTAGGGCAGTGCACAAGCAGAGCCCAGCTCTCACTTAAAAAACCATGTCCCAAAAAAAGGCAGAAAATATGAGCAACCAAATAAAAAAACTTGACTATAGAAAGGGATTCTTGTAATCGGAAGGGTCAAGGCATAAACTTAGAAGAGGAAAATTGCATCAAAATGGCTATATGCAAGGCTTGAGAGAAAAATCAGACACAACAGTGGTGTGTCTGGATTGAAAGTTTGGATAGCCCTTTGGACAGGATTTCAAAGCACTCTGCAGACTGGTTGTATCACTTCATAACTCCACTAACAACGCATTAATGTTCAAATTTTCAACATCTTCCTCAATATTTATGATTTTCCTTTTCTTTTTTTTTAATATTTATTTATTTATTTAACTTTTTACATTCATTTTCACAAAATTTTCGGTTCCAAATTTTCTCCCCTTTAATCCCCTCCCCCACCCCAATACAGGAAGCAATCTAATTTTCCCTATCTCCAATCTGCCCTCTCTTCTATCATCCCTCCCTTCTCTTGTTCCCATCTTCTCTTTTGTCCTGTAGGGCCAGATGACTTTATATTCCCCATTAATTGTATTTCTTATTTCCTAGTAGCAACAACAATACTTAACAATTGTTCCTAAAACTTTGAGTTCCAAATTCTCCCCATCCCTCCCTCCCCACCCATTCCCTTTGGGAAGGCAGGCAATTCAATATAGGCCATATCTGTGTAGTTTTCCAAATGACTTCCCTGATAGTCGTGTTGTGTAAGACTAACTGAATTACCCTCCATCCTAACCTGCCCCTCATTGTTTCTCTTCTGTCTTTTGATCCTGTCCCTCCCCAAGTGTTGACTTCAAATTGCTCCCTCCTCCCTTTGCCCTCCCTTCCATCATCCCCCCCCTTGCTTATCTCCTTCTCCCTCACTTTCCTATACTGTAAGATAGGTTTTCGTACCAAAATGAGTGTGCATTTTATTCCTTCCTTTAGTCAAATGTGATGAGGGTAAACTTCTTGTTTTTTTTCTCAGCTCTCCTCTTTTTCCCTCCACTAAAAAGTCTCCTGCTTGTCTCTTAAATGACATATAACGACCCCATTCCATTTCACCCTATTTCCTCCCACTACATTTCTCTCTCACCATTTACCTTAATTTCTTTTAAGCTATGGTCCCATCCTATTCAATTCACTCTGTGCTCTCTATCTCTGTATGTGCGTGCATGTGTGTATGTGTGTGTGCGTGCATGCATGTACGTGTGTGTGTGTGGTCCCACCAACTACCCAAATACTGAAAAGTTTTAAGAGTTACAAATATTGTCTATCCATGTAGGAATGTAAACAGTTCACTTATGGTAAGTTCCTTAAGACTTCTCTTTGCTGTTTACTTTTTCATGCTTCTTCTCATTCTTGTGTTTGAAAGTGAAATTTTCTTTTCAGCTCTGGTCTTTTCATCAAGAATGTTTGAAAGTCCTCTGTTTCATTGGAAGACCATATTTTCCCCTGAAGTATTACACTCAGTTTAGCTGGGTAGGTGATTCTTGGTTTGAGTCCTAGTTCCTTTGACTTCTGGAATATCCTATTCCACGCCCTTCGATCCCTTAATATAGAAGCTGCTAGATCTTGAGTTATCCAGATTTTATTTCCACAAAAATGGCATTGTTTCTTTCTAGCTGCTTGTAAGATTTTCTCCTTGACCTGGGAGTTCTGGAATTTGGCCACAATGTTCCTAGGAGTTTCTTTTTGGATCTCTTTCAGGTGGTGATCGATGGATTCTTTCAATACTTATTTTGCCCTCTGGTTCTAGAATCTCAGGGCAGTTTTCCTCGATAATTTCATGGAAGATGATATCTAAGCTCTTTTTTTGATCATGACTTTCAGGTAGTCCCATAATTTTTAAATTGTCTCTCCTGGATCTATTTTCCAGGTCAGTTGTTTTTCCCATGAGATATTTCACATTCTCTTCCATTTTTTCATTCTTTTGGTTTTGTTTGGTGATTTCTTGGTTTCTCGTAAAGTCATTAGACTCCATATCTTCCATTCTAATCTTGAGAGAACTATTATGTTCAGTGAGCTTTGTAACTTCTTTTTCCATTTGGCTAATTCTGATTTTGAAAGCATTCTTCTCCTCATTGGCTTTTTGAACCTCTTTTGCCAATTGAGTGAGTCTATTTTTCAAGGTGTTATTTTCTTCAGCATTTTTTTGGGTCTCCTTTACCAAGGTATTGACCCGTTTTTCATACTTTTCTTGCATCTCTCTCATTTCTCTTCCCCGTTTTTTCTCCACCTGTCTAACTTGCTTTTCAAAACCCTTTTTGAGCTCTTCCAAGGCCTGAGCCCACCCGACATCCCCCTTGGATGTCTGGGGTACTGAGGCCCCGCCCTCCACGTCTTTCCCTGATGGCAAGAATATGTCCTCATCATCAGATCTGAAAGTCGGGATCATTTGCATCTGTTCAAAAAAACTCTCTATAGTCATATTTTTCTTCCCTTTTCTAGGCATTTTCCCAGCCAGGTACTTGACTTCTGAGATTCCTGTCCACCCCAGCCTAGATCTGCCCAGCTAGTGCTTTGGGTCTGAGATTCAAATGGCCTTTCCGCGGCAGGAGCAGCTGCTATTCAATGTGAGCTTTAGTTCTGGTGCTGGGGTGGGGGCAGGGCCGCCTCCCAGGCTCAGCTCCCTCAGGGGCTTTATGCAGAGACCTTCAGTAATGGAGCGGGTGGGGGCAGGGCTGCCTCCCAGGCTCAGCTCCCTCAGGGGCTTTATGCAGAGACCTTCAGTAATGGAGCGGGTGGGGGCAGGGCTACCTCCCAGGCTCAGCTCCCTCAGGGGCTTTATGCAGAGACCTTCAGTAATGGAGCGGGTGGGGCAGGGCCGTCTCCCAGGCTCAGCTCCTTCAGGTGGTTTATGCAGAGACTTTCAGTAATGAAGATCCTGCCTGCTGCTGGGGGAGTCCCGGGTCACCGCCCCCGCTGCCTCCACTGCCTCCGCCGCCACTCCCGCCTCAGCCTCAGCCGCTTCCTCCTGAGGGGACCTGAGCCACAGAGACACCCCGCTCCCCTGTCGTCCAGCCCAGGCATGTCTCTCACTGACCTGTAGAGTCTGTGGGTGGAGGGACCTTCCAGGCCACCGGAGGTTCCGTCCCTGAAGCCTGCTTGGATCAGCTTCTCTGGGGCCCCGGCCAGGGCAGCGCTGGGGTGGGGTCCGCTTTCTGGGGCGCGACAGACCCTAGGGACGGCTCTCCAGGGCTCTATAGAATGGAAATATCTTCCACTATGTTTCTGCACACCCTGCAGTGATACAGAACTTCTGGGGAGCTCTTCTTACATTAAATCTATGGGCTGTGGGTTCGGAGCTCGCACACGTGCGTCTTTCTACTCCGCCATCTTGACTCCACCCCCCTGATTTTCCTTTTCTGTCATATTAGCAAGTCTGATAGATCTGACATGGTACCTAAGGATGTTTTAATTTGCATTCCTTTAATCAATAGTTATTTAAAGCATTTTTCATATGACTAAAGATAGCTTTAATTTGTTCATCTAAAACTGACTGTTTATATTCTCTAATCATTTATCAATTTGGAAATGACTTGAATTCTTATAAATTTGACTCACTTCTCTATATACTTTAGAAATGAGGCCTGTAACAGATAGACTGGCTGTAAAAATTGTTTCACAGCTTCCTGTTTTCCTTCTAATCTTGGTGACGATGGTGTTGATTGTGAAGAAACTGTAATTTAATGGAACCAAAATTATGCATTTTGCATTCCATAATGTCCTCTGTCTCCTGTTGGGTCATAAATTCATGACTTCTCTGGAGATCTGACAGTTAAACTATCCCTTGCTCTCCTAATTTGCTTATGCTATGACCTTTGATGTCTGAATCATGTATCCATTTTGACCCTATGTTGGTATAGTGTGTGAGATGTTCCTCTGCCTAGTTTCTTCCAAACTATTTTGGATTTCCCCAGCCACTTTTGTCAAAGAGTATTTTCTTATCCACAATCTGGAGTCTTTGGTATATCACACAGTAGTTATAGTCATTGACTCCTGTGTCTTTTTTACCTAACCCCACTCGTACATGTTGGCTGTCTATTTCTTCTTGCAACTCAGTTAACTTCTCAAAAAATTTGGATGGTATATCACTCTGGTAAGGTATGTTTAGTGGTGACATTACTTCATTGTCTACAGTACTTTTTAGCAAGATATAATTTTGAATCCCTACGTCTTTTAATTAGATGTATTTTTCCTTTTGTTTTTCTGTAAGTTGATTTTTCTCTTTCTTTTACAGGATTTTTTCATAGAATCTGAACTCATGTACTAGTTCTGGAGGCCATATTTCATTCTCTTGTTAATGCTTTCCCTATTGAGTTTCCTAATTATACTCATCATGTTTGTGTGTTATCTTTATAGATTTCTATCCTTTTTCCCCTTATATTCCCTCTTGCTCACTTTCTGAATCCCTTCCACTTGAAGATGGTTTTCCTAGGGGATTCATATCAAAGCACTTCAGCCTTTTCCCATGCTGGGGAATTCACAGTTTGGTAACTCAGGTCTCTGCCCCAAGTGATTTTCACATAGGCTCAACTGGAGGCTGAGCTATTTCCCTCAGGCACAGTGGAGTGTGACGTGGCCTCAACACACTTCTTCAACCTATAGCCATCTCCATGGCACTGAAAAGAAGGAGGAGGAATCAGAGCAAAGGGCTAGCATTGTCACAAGCTCATATACTGGGTACTTGTGCCAGCCGGTGCAGCCTGGCTGCTGGTGGCATGGTAGGTGGAGAGGAAAGAAGTAAGTTCAGAATCAATGTCAGTTAATTGTTTGTCTTTTACTTTCCTTTTGGTTGTAGATTCCTAAACCATGGAGACAGCTAAAGTGGCTTTATTTTGTCAAAAAATGTCTGTTTTAGAGAAACTTGAGAGGTCATAGGTATTAGAGGAAATGTCTAGCCCTCCTACTTCATGGTTACATGACTGGGAAGTGGACTCTTCTCACCAGGCTAAAGGAATTTGTGGCAAAGTGAGCCCCAGGTTTGCAGGAGATGTTATATGGCTACAGGACTTGACATCTTTTCAGTCAGTGCCTTAGCCTGCAACTATCATTTTCCTAGTACTACTTAAGAAAACGCCCCAGTGAGATCCCGTGATCTGTGGATCTAGGAGTGTAGTTCAGCAGAGAACTGGGAACCTTAGGGGATTGCCTCCTAAGAGAAAAGTTTCAATCAGTCAGTCAATGAACAGTCATTAAAAGCCTACTGGTTGCTATTCCCTGGGAATATAGAGAAAATCAAAAGCAGTGTCTGCTCTGCAGGGGATCAGAGTCTAATGAGGCAGAAAAAGCACCATCAACTATTTACGAATAAGTTCTAGACAAGATACAAGGGAAATAATCAAGAGATGGAAGGCATTAAAATTAAGAAAGATCGGGAAATCCTCCCTGTCCAGGGTGGGATTTAAACTGGGATCTGAAGGGGGCCAAGGGAGAGTTGGAGGAGAAGGAAGAGGAGGAGGGTTAGTGCAGAGCAGGGATGGTGAACCTGGGGAGTCAAGTTCACATGTGGCCCTCTAGGTTCTCAAGCTTGGTCCTTTGACTTCATCCAAACTTCACCAAAGAGTCCCCTTAATGAAAGGATTAGTTCTGCACAATTCAGTTGAAAGCCCTCACTCAAGGACCTAGAGGGTCACATGTCACTATGAGGCCTCAGGTTCCCCATCCCTATTTCAGAGTGTATTTATGCACTCTGAATGTTCAAAAGGGATTCTCAAATTTTCTGCTATTGTAAGGATTCACCAAGGGCTGAAGGATAGTATTTTTTCTTTTAATTCCAGTTTGTCATTAGGCAGTTTGAAATGTATTTCCCTCACACCATGTTTCAGCTTTTCAGAGATCCATATCTGGGGGTGGTTGAACCTTTTGCTCATGCCTCCATGTAGACAGAGATGCCCTCCTAATTCCGTGCATTCTGGTGGAGCCAAGTCTCAGGCTCTCGATCAGCGTGGCAATCCAGAATGCGTTGGGAAGCTGCCTCTTCCCCAGTGTAATTGGCAGCACACAGACCTTTCGCTGTATCTTGCAGAGAGGAACAATCTTTTCCAGTCACTGAGAGGCCTCCTTTACACTGAATATTCTCAGTCTCCTTTATTTTCTTGAAGAACACGTCTCTCTTGGAGCACAGAAGGTACTAAAATTAAATCTTTCAACAAGGAACTGGGGATCCTGGATTCTAAAGATATTTGAACTTTCCACTATTCTGACTCCATTAATTCACATGCTTTTGTCCTCCTTCCTCTGATCTTTTCTTCCTTCTTAACCCAAATCTTGAATTGTCTAGAAGCAAACAACAAACTATGCCAATAAGATGTCTTGAAAATTCGTTCAACACCATCTTTCACAATAGATCTCAATGCTTTTTTTATTATTTTAACCCTGAAAATCTTTCCCAGCCTTTCACCAAGCTCATTGATACTGAAGGTCTGAGTCAAAAAAGTGTTAAAATTCTCCATTCTTCTAGGAGATGAGATCCCAGCTCATTTGACCTCCTCCAGGAACCTCTAACTGTTTCAGGCTCAAAAAATCCCAGGCAGATGGCTTCTGCTGGGCTATTATTTTTTTTTTCCTAAGTAACATTTCCTGGTATTAAACTATCACAGGAAGACGAGTATTACAGGACCATACTTCTTTGAAGAAGTAGCATTTACAAGCCTTGGTCACTGGAGGTCACTGTTGGACAAGCTGGGGTCTTTCCCAACTGAGCAAGGAGCTAATGTCCCAGAGTCCCTTCAGTCTCTGCTGTGGTAGAAGCCAAAGACCAGCCCACAGGAACTGAAGAAACTAAGGGGAGATTTGCATGCCTGTGGACAGTGAAGGATAAGAGAGCCTGGGGTTGCCCATCAGGTCAGCTTGGGTCAAAAATGTCTGTCTCTTGATTGGCCAACCCAGGTTTTAGGCCTTTCTCAGGTTCTGGGGATTCAAAATGGTTTGGGAAGTGATCTACAGTATCTAATCCCATTTTTGGTTACCATTTGGTTAAACATTGATGAACATAAGGGTCCTTTTCATCTTTCCACTAGATTAAGAGCTGGGAATAAAGATTCACGCAAAAATAAGGACAATCCCTCTTCTCAAGGACCTTCCATTCCAAAATGGGAAGGCAGTAATGAAGGATCTTCTCCCTGACCTTCCCTGAGGCTGTCATCCACGCTGTAGCCACCAGAGGGAGACTTTGGAATTAGTTAGGGACTGAGTGGGGCTGGAAATGCCCCCTGGGGCTCCTGGCCTCCTGCCCTGTGACCTGGGGGAGGCTGAGCTGATGTTGCGTTCCCAGCCCCTCCCCTGAGCTAGGGTAGATGCGGAGCTGCTCCTCCCAATGCCCCACATTTTTAGAGGATGTTTCAGAATTCCCTTAGGCCCCAGAGTTTGAGCAACATTCTCAGGTACTAAAAATGTGCCAACCAGTCCAATGATGAGCCACTGTTCAGCACTTACCCTGTGCCAGGTGCAGGGGCCACAATCAAAAACAGCAGCAGTCTCTGTTCTCATGCCTCTTCCCTTCTATGGGAGGATCCCAGATGTCCCTGAATGGGGAAGAACAATACAGAAAAATCCCAGGGAGGTAGGGGAAGAGGGACCCTCTCAGCTAAGGGTTGGGAGAATGAGGAAAGGTATCAGGAAGAAGAGGTGGCTGGAGCAAGCATCCCCAGAAAAGGTCTCTCCACTTCCCCTCCCCACATCGCCCTCCATTCCCAGACCTTTGTGATCTGCATGAGGGTGGGAGTAGGCTCAGACCCAGAGGGATGGCCAGTCTGGAGTATTTACTGGGAACTCTGGGGTTGGTAACACAATGACATGTGTTAGGTCCTTTAGGTCTCACTAAATGCCCTGGGAGATAGGGTCAATAATACTCCTATTTTACACACACATGACAGCTGTGCCCCAAAAAGCTTACGTGACTTGCTCAGGGTCAAACAGCTCATAAGCCTCAGAGGCAAGAAATGAAAGTAAGTCTTCTGGACTTCAAATCTCACGTTGAAACTGTTGAGGTTCAGGGTGCTGGGGGATCACAAAATGCTGACTCACCAGGTCCTGCTCGCATGAATTTCATACAAGTTTCCTTAAAGCCAACGAAAACCAAATTTTATTAAAGACTTCCGTACTGGGTAAACTCTTAAGGAGTATAAGCTTTTGTAACACTCATATTAACAAGCTGGTCAGACAGAATCTCAGCTAGACAGTCTGTGCTGGATTAAACCTGAGCCTCCTTATGGAGGTGAGATACAACTTCAATAAAGACTGAGGGAAGAATCCAGGTGTCACCAAGTAGGCTGGGGTCCCAGGGATGGTCTTGATAGATCAAACCCAGGGGGAATCCTGATGGGACTGGCTGGGAGTCCAGACAATCCACAATCCACAGTCCAGGCTGGGCAACTTGGGCTTCAAGGGAATGCTGAGTAGGCGGGAATATCAAAAGGATGTTGGGATCAGTGATAAATGGTGATAAGATAGGGAGTATCTGGGGTGGGAGAAATGGAATCCAAGGAGCCCCCCAAGACCAGACTTTCTAGGGCTCTTCAGACCAGTGGGACAAAAGCCCTCCTGATCCAAGGGGAAAAGGTCTTGGCTTGGGCTTGTACCCGTTCCTGACCACTCCACCACAAAGCTGCAGGATGGGCAGAGAACTGTGGGCTGGCACAGGGGGACAATACCCAGGGGTCTAAGGCCAGAAGGAGCTAAGGCTGGGAATTGTTGTTGACTTTTGGTTCTAGAAGACAACGAAGGACATCAGGAAGGTGATGCCTTGAATTGCAGGTGAATGGGATTGAAGTGAGGCAGGGCTGTGTAAAGCTGCTAGCCTCACTCTTTCCTCCAGAGTCATCTGGGCCCAGTGGGGAGGAAATCAGTGGACAAGGGAAAGGAGGAAAGACAGAGACCCAAGGAGAGAGAGGATCAGCGTTCAGGCTGGAGGGGAGGATGAGCTGACACCAGAGAAGAGGCAAAGCTGGTTCTTTTTTTCTCTCTTTATTTTTTTCCTTCTCAGCCAAAGACCAAAGTTGTTCAAAATCCACCCTTCCTTCCAGGGTCAGTGATGACCTCCCTGAGGAATTCCTTTTCCATCCACACACATCTCAATCCTTCCTTGTTTCAGGATGGAAGGAACAGGGAAATCCAGCCCAGAGAGGGCTCTCAGGATGGTTGAACCCCAGGACGGGCTGAGGTTGAGAGGATGTCCCCAAGCCCTCTGGCGCTCAACATGTGTCACAGGACTGGGGTCTGGGTGGCCTCCCCAATCTGAAGATGGAGCTTGGGCAGTCCAGAAAGATCTTCCAATGCCATTCTGGCATTAAGCATCATTCCAAGAAACCAGGGGATGAGGCAGTTCTAGAAAATACCCTGAATACTGAGAAAGTGCTCACCAGCCAATTTCCTGGTTTCTTAAATAGAAAACAAATTTTGAAATGTAAATTAAAAAATTAAATTTTCTGAAACATTGCCCCAATTTTGGTTCCCTAAGGGCCTAAAGGTTTGGAAAATCTGTATGAAAATGGGCCCTTGAGACTTGTTGACTGGAGGCCACAGCTGGATGGGAGGTTAGAGACCTCCTTTTCCAATCGTCCTCCTTTTACCAATGGGAAAGTGAGGCCAAGAGTGAGGATGTGCCTGCATTCCCCTTTAGCTTCTTGGGAAGAATGAGCAGCAGGAGCCCTGAGGATGAGGGGAAAAGCTGCTCCAGTTACTGTTTTAATTCTTCATTTGGATGGTGAAGAGACAGCTCTGAACTGGAGGCCAAGCAAGGCAACAAGCATTTCTTATTTATTCCCTTCCTGGGTACCAGGCCCTGAGCTAAATGCTTAGGATTCGAAAGCAGATAAAGAGATAGTCCCTACCCTGATGGAGTTCACATTCTAATGGGGACAAGGACCCCTGAAATGGGCCCACAGTGCTGGAGGAGAGAAGTCCTCATTCCACAGGGTGTCTAAATCCTCCAGTCACAGGCACAGCTGGAGGGGATATAGCCTAGCTGTCTCCAAGCAGGGTGGGGAATTCACCAATAGGGAGAAGGTGGTGGCATGGGTGAGAGGTCCATGGAGAGAAGACTACAGGGTACAGGGAAGGCCCAGGAGCAGAAAGCAGTTCAGTTAGAGTGACAAGATCTTGGAGAATCAGACACTGGCCTTGGGAAAAATGAATTTGGCTTCCAGAATCCTGATATCCCAGAGGAGGAAATTATCTCAGGGCTCATGATGACCCCTCCCATGTCAGAGAATGGACCTGCTTCCTCTGTCCCAGGAGCCCAGAGGGTCATGCAGTAATCACCTCAGGTCCCTCCTTCAGGTGTTCAGAGCAGGAGCAGATTTGCATGTGGGGGCCTCCTCCCTGCATGGCCTGGGCTGGTCTTAAGTGAGCCCTGGGAGAGCCGAGTCCCAGCTTGGGAACCTGAGGACACAGAGCTGTGGGAGGAAGCTCTACCATGGCTTGGATCTCTCTGCTGTTCTCACTCCTGACTGTCTACACAGGTGAAGTTGCCCAGTGTTTCCTCTCTGTGCTTCAGACCCCACAGTGTCTCAGGCCAGGCCTAGTCCTGCCCTGAGCTGCTTGAGGGGTCAGCATCTCCTTGGAGGGGGAGAGGTCCCTGCATGTCACCAATCCCTTCTTTCCTTCTCTGCAGGTTCTGGGGCCTCCATTGTGCTGACTCAGCCTCCTTCAGTGTCCAAGAGCCTGAGAGAGACAGTCTCCATCTCCTGTGCTGGGGATGGAATTGGTGGTAAATATGTGCAGTGGTTCCAGCAGAAACCTGGCCAGGCCCCTAAGCTGATGATTTACAGGGATAGCAACAGGCCCTCGGGGATCCCTGACAGATTCTCTGGCTCTAACTCAGGGAACACGGCCACCCTGAGCATCTCTGGGCTGCAGGCCGAGGATGAGGCTGATTATTACTGTCAGTCGTATGATTTTAGTACTGATCCACACAGTGACACAGCCTGAGGGGGAAGTGGGACAAAAACCCTGCCAGGTCTGCTCCCCCTGAGCCCTCCCCTCTGGGCTCCAGAGAGTTCCTGGTGAGCACAGGACAGAAACAGCCTCTCTCTCATGTCCCTACCTCCCCTTATCCCTCCCAGTGCTTCTGCCTGGGGGGCCCCTGCCCCTCCCTGCCCCTCCCTGTCCCTCCCTGCCCCTCCCTGCCCCTCCCTGGCTAAGGCTCCTTCTCTCTCCCCAGGCCTTCATCTGCTCCCTCCCTCCACATGCTCCCTTCTCATTGCTTTAGTTGTACTTCACTCCCAAAGTCAATTTTGGCATCTCCCAGCCTCTTAAGCCCTCCTCAAATCCCTGCCAAAAATTAGAAAACTGACTCAGATTGATCTAGGAGCAGGGAAGCAGTTTAGCAGCCAGGCTGGAAAGGTTTGTATCATTGCACTGTGGGGAGAGCAGAGTCCAACAGAAGAAGCACCAGAGATAGCAGCCATGCTCACAGCAGGGGGCATGCAACAAGGCTTCAACTGGGAGGTGATCCCCCAACAAGGTCCCACCCTCCTGCCATCCAGCAGCCCCCAGTAAAGGAAACTGTTTGAGCAGACCATAAGGGACTCCCCAGTGAGCCTATCCATGCCACAAGCCACCAGGGAGGCCTTGACCCCATTGATCCCCAGTAGTGAATCCCTCCCCAGGACTGGCCAGAAACAACCTATATCTCTATTGCAATCCCTACAGGTCAACAGTTAATCCCGGACCCTGGTCAGACCCACATGGAAGTCCCACTCCAGGTACAATCTAGAAGGGCAGTCTACCCTCCAGAGAAAGCAGGCAGCCTAGCCCAGATGCCCAGTGAACACCAGCGGTAAGACCCAAAGCCCCAACATTAAAAGCTTAGGACAGTGCAGTACCAGAGCCCAGCTCCCACTTAAAACACCAAGTCCCAAAAGACGCAGAAAATATGAGCAAAACCAGTAAAGAAAAGAAAAAAAGGTTGACTCTAAAAAGTTGCTATGTAACAGGAAGGACCAATGCCTAAACTTATATGAGGACAACTGTATCAAAATACGTACATGTGAATCCTCAAAGAAAAATAAAATTTGGTCTCAGGCCAACAAGGAGTTCCTGGAAGAGTTTAGAATGGATTTACCAAATTAGAGACATAGAAGAAATGCTTGGAAAAGAACTGAGAGCAGTAGAAGAAAATCATGAATAAGAGTCAATACTTATTGACAGAATAGCATATACAAAATATACATATACAAAAATATGTGGAGGAAAATAACTCCCTAAAAAAAAAGAATGGGGCAAATGAAAAAGGAAGTACAAAAGCCTGGTTAGGAAAATAATTCCTTAAAAATGAGAAGTTAGCAAA
This sequence comes from Bettongia penicillata ogilbyi, assembly GCA_023548195.1. Lineage (NCBI taxonomy): Eukaryota > Metazoa > Chordata > Mammalia > Diprotodontia > Potoroidae > Bettongia > Bettongia penicillata. The sequence continues at coordinate 925,888 of JAJHZJ010000207.1, read as the reverse complement.
TGATAACTAATTACTCTATGAGACACTCTGTGAATGAATCTTTGGTCTAAGCTGAATCACCAAGGGTACAGTGAGGGACACTAAGGATCACCAAGGGTACACTGAGGGACACTGAGGCTGGAGAAATGGGGTTAGGCAGGGACTGAAAGACAGTTATATGTGAGCATTTCCAGTGCCTGGCCCATAACCCAGCACACAGTAGGTATGTTTAACTAATTACCTGATGGATACCTAATGAATCAGTCACCGCTGACTTCCATAAACTCCCTGGGGGAAGTTACACATTTAAACATCGAGTTTGCAGAATCCTCCCTTCACAGAACTAAAAGTTTTCGTTTTAAAGAAGTTGTAATGGATTAATGGGGTAAATATGTTAAAAGTCCTTAAGAGAACCAAAAGGATAGTTTAGGGAAATCCTTACTCACATTGTTAGGTATTAGAACCTTTTCCACAAACTCTAAAATCTCCTTGGGAATCTCAAAACCCTTCCTGGCTTCGTAGCTGAGGAACGTCAAATAGTCCTCTCCTACAACCAATAGATTTTAGTCAGACGAGGCTAATATTAACAGAAGATATGCTTCAGTTAATCTAAATGGTAGGAGGAATGGGTCTAAATCCTCAATAACAGAATCCAATGAAGGAAAATAAAAATTCCCTATAAAAGTTTACAGAATCCTCAGAACAGCCCCTTCCCTCGTTATGCTAAACAGTCCAAGACCATTCCCTGAGTATCTACAAGAGGGTCTGGGGAGTTGCCTGGTTGCAGAAAAGACATAAAAGGAAGGGTCAGCTCTGGAAGGGTAATGTCATTGGGGCCAGGAATCATTCCCTGACACAGCTGAAGCTGATTTGGAATATTCCACACAACAGAGGTTCTGTAGTTTCTGTCATTATTGGGGGAAGGAGTGAGAGCACTGAAGGCAGGGGTTGTGTATTGATGAGTTGGGGGTGGGGTGAGAGGAAGGTGCCTAAGACAAAAAGAAGGCTGGTTTGCTTTGGCTTCTGTTCTCTCTTCCCAGAACAAAGAAGTTTCACCTGAAAATGTTGAGACACGAAATAGTTCTTGGAGAGTTAATAATCAGGAAAAAGAAGCAGAGAGTAAGCTGCTCTTGAGAATTTCAAATTGCCCAACTCAAAAGCTAAAAGAAAATATACAAAAGAATAAGGACAACAATCAAGCAATAACCATTTCTTAAGGACGTGCTACTCATTGCCAAGTGCTGACGCTACAGTAACAAAAGTAAAGGAGTCTCTTCCTCAAGGACCTTCCAATGGAGAGAAATACAGTTAGCCTTTCACAACATGACCATTATGGGTGTGTTTTGCGTGAGTATACATGTATAACCTACATCAAATTGTTTGCCTTCTTAGAAGGGTGGGTGCAGAAGGAGGAAGAGAGAAAATGTGGAACTCAGTTTTAAAAATGAATGTTAAAAATTGTTTTTTCCATGCAACTAGGAAATAAAATATGCAGGTAACGGGGTATAGAAATCTGTCTTGCCCTTCAGGAAAATAGAAGAAGAGAAGGGGTTGGGGGTGAAAGAAGGGATCGCAGATTGTGAGAAGGAATAGCCAGAATATGTTGTCTTGTGATGGGGGGAGGGGAGAGATGGGTTGAAAATTTGGACCTCAATATCTTGTGGAAGAGTATGTTGAAAACTAAAAATAAATAAATTTTAAAATATGTATTTATTTTGATTTTTCGACATTCACTTCTACAGTAATTTGACATCTACATTTTCCTTCTTCCCCAAGAAGGCATGCAGTCTGATATAGGTTATGCCTGTGCAGTCATATTCAACATATTTCCACATTAGTCATGTTGTGAAAGAAGAATCAGAAGAAAAGGGGAAAAAACAACAGAAAGAAACAAGGAAAATGAAAGTATTATGCTTCCATCTGCTTTCAGACTCCACAGTTCTTTCTCTGGATGTGGGTGGCATTTTCTATTGTGAGTCCTTTGGAATTGTCTGAGGTCATTGCATTGTTGAGAGAAGAGCTGAGTCTACCATAGTTCATCGTGCCACAATGTTGCTGTTGCTGTGGACAGTATGTTCCTGGTTCTTCTCACTTCACTCAGCATCACTTCATGCACGTCATTCCAAGTGTTTCTGAAATCTGCTTGGTCATCATTTCTAATAAACAATAGTACTCTCTTACATTCATATACTACAGTTTGTTCACTCAGTAGACAATTGGTGGGCTTCCCCTCTTTTTCGAAGTCTTAGTCACCTCAAAAACATAAATATTTTTGTTCATGCAATCCTTTTCCTTTTGTTATGATCTCTTTGAGATATAGACCTAGCAGTGGCATTGCTGAATCACAAGGTATGCAGTTTAATAGTCCTTTGGGCATAGTTTCAAATCACTCTCCAGAATGTTTGCATCAGTTCCAAAGTCCACCAATACATTCGTGTTCCAAATGTCCCACATCTCCTCTAGTATTTATCATTTTCATTTTCTATCATATTAGCAAATCTGAAAAGTATTACAGAGTTGTTTTAATTTACATTTCTCCAAACAGTAGTGATTTAGAGCATTTTTTTACATATGGGTATATACAGCTATAATTTCTTAATCGGAGAATTGCCTATTGATCTCCTTTGACGAATTATCAATTGGGAAATGATTTGAATCCTTATACATTTGATGCAGTTCTCTATATATTTTACAAATCAGACCTTTATCAGGAACACTAGCTGTAAAAATTGTTTCCCAACTCTGCTTTCTTTATAATCTTAGTTGCAATGTTGTTGTTTGTGAAAAATTTTCTAATATAAAGTAATTGAAATTATCCGTTTTCCTTTCCATAATGTCCTCTGTCTCTTGTTTGATCATAAATTCTTCCCTTCTCTATAGATCTGAGAGGAAAACTATTCCTTTCCCTCCTGATTTGCTTATGTTTCATCTCATGTCTAAATTGTGTACCCATTTTGACATTATCTTGGTATAGGGTGTGAGATGTTGCTCTATGCCTGGTTTCTGCAGTTCTATTTTCCAGTTTTCCCTGAAGTTTTTGTCAGATGGTGAGTTCATATCCCAGACGATGGAGTCTTTGGTTTATCAAACAGTAGACAGCTATAGTCACTGACTGCTGCGTCTTGCGTGCCTACCCCTCATTAATACAGTTTTGTAGTCTATTTCTTCCTGACTTTTCTAAAAATTTGGAATGCTATGCCACTTGGTGCCTATATGTTTAGTATTGATATTATCACTTCATTATGGTTGATACTAGTTAGCAAGTTATAGTTTCCTACCTTCTCTCTTTGAATAGATCTATTTTTTGCATTTGCTTTCTCTAAGGTCAGGAGTACAACCCTTGCTTTCTTCACTTAAGCTGAAAGCATAACATATTTGGTTTCAGTCTTTTACATTTATTCTGTGTGTATCTCTCTGCTTCAGATGTATTTCTTTTTTTTTTAGGTTCACTAAATTTCTTTTAAAAATCATAAAATGTTTCTTGAAAAAGAGCATTACATTCTGCCCACTTCTCTGAATGAATGCCAAGGACAGGGGGACTTTCTCCCCTTTCCCTACCCCCCCACCAAAAAAAATTGCAATGACTACAAAGCAAGGTGTTACACAATAGTTACAGGAGGGGAAAAACTTTTTTTTTTTTTACCATTAACAATGAACAAAAAAAAAATTCACTCTCTCTGTTGCTGTTGCAAAATTTCAATGTTATTTATCTCACCCATCTGCCTCCCCCATTTGTAAGGAACTAAAACAATACATCCAGTGAACAGCAAGGATTTGACTACACCCCAAATGCAGAGTAACTATGAAGCAGAGGAATGTTGGCTTTTTAACAGAAGCAGATAAAAAAAGGATACAGGACTTCTTCAGTTCTTCATTAGCCTTAGAGAAACTTTCCAGAACACTGCTTCACACTATAAAAAAGAAGAAAAAATCTTCCATTAGAATCCTTCAGCATCTACATGCTACTTCTCATTGTTTTGCAGTGAATGCCGTGGTAGCTGGTCTTCTCTAGCTGGTCCTGAGTTCCTGTAATGGTGATAATTCGATCTTAAGATCCTTCCAAATGCTGATCAATTTTGATTGATGCTCCAGATTCATGACACATTTGTTTGATTCACTGACCACCTTTGCCAATAACAGATCGAGTCAAATCCTTGGAAAGTAGTTTCTTGTGTTGTAATAATGGGTCCACCCAGATCACCATATGAGTCACAGTGCCCTGTACTGGAATAATCATATTCAGAATCACCCTGTGGTTCATAATGGCCATCTGCCATTAGGAAATACTCCATGTATCTATTGCACACTCTGAAGTCTCATCAGCACTAAAACCAACCATGCCATCATAATGGTCACCAGGTCTTCCTCTTCTGTCATAACCCATAATATCTCCTCCTCTAGGTGGTAGTGGTGGAAGAAGATCAAGATTTCAAACTCTACTCTACCACCCCTGCCGCCACGTCCAGGAGGAGGTGGTGGAAGTACTCTGAGAGGGCTCATGTCATCATAATCTCTTCTAGAAGGGGACATAGGATGCCCATCAGGACCTGGGAGCATTCTGTCAAAGTCTTTTCTTCCTCTGCATGCAAAATCCTACAGGGCATCCCCGTCATTCATCAAACCAGTCATAGGTTTCATCATAGGAATTGGGATTGTACAGTTTTGTACACTTTTGATGGGAGACTCAGATATAAGATCTAGTATGAGCTTTATGGACTCCACAACCTTTTCAGGTTTCCCCTGATAGGAACAACTCTATCTGTGGAATGAAGACAGCATCAAGGAAAAGCTTTAGTTGCCCGAGTGTTCTCTCAAAGTCCTTTGATTTTAGCACCTTTGACCCCAATAATTCCTCCTGCAAGACTCCGGTGAATCAACAATCTTAACTCCCAGTAAAAGTCACTTCCTTTATAATGTTGGTAACTTAAACATTCCACAGCATCAGATTCGAGCGGGAGCTGGCTGGTTGCAGTGACTCATGGCAACTGCAGGCCCTTTTCCAAAGTAGGGATAATTTTCTTCAGAATTTCTCCAATTGTTTCAATATCTGCACTGATACTCAATATCTGCTAGGGGCCCCTGTTATCTGGGACCAAAACACTGGCATTGAAGTCTGAATGAAATGTTTTAATATTATTCCCCCCTTTGTGAATCCAGCATTCTTGCTTTGAAGCAAAATGCGCAATTCAACCATTTCATCAGTGCTTCTAGATCTTTTAAAGGCTAGCTCCTCCTCTCCAAAGTGCAGAGAATATCTACTCATGAGGCTTTCTCCCCAGTGTCAACTTAGAGAGAAATATTCTGAATTCAGTGAAAAAGTTGAGTCCCTTAGGAGCAGAACTGGAGAAGGGAGTTACCAACTCCAGGATTCGTTCTTAGAAAGACAAGCAAAATTAGACTGCCTGTACAGAGTGTTTATTTTTCTCAGAGTCTGTAGAATATGATAGTTTTCCTTATAGACAATTAACTCAAGGATCAAAAGACAAAAGAGACCTTAAACCTTCAGAGTAAGACCCTCACATTCCTCCCTCCCTTCTTGGCTCAGGATGCCTATGTGAGCTGAAATTATAGTTTCTATTTCTGTTAACCATAAGATGGAAAGGGAATTTTCTTGATTCAATAGGTTGTAAATGCAGTAAGATAGGAGAAGCATTAAGAAGTCAATTTACTCCTTCATCTGTACTAAGAGCTAGGAACAGAGATTCAAGCACAAAGAAGGACCATCCCTGTTGACAAGGACCTTCCATTCCAAACAGGGAAGACAATAAAAAAGGACCCTCCTGCTGACCTTCCCTGAGGCTACCATTGGCTCTGTGGCCACCAGAGGAAGACCTAGGATGAACTAGGCTGGAAATGCCCCCTGGGGCTCTTGAGCTCTGAGCTCCTGATCTCCTGCTCTGTGGCCTGGGGGAGGTTCAGCTGAAGCTGCCTTTCTGGGCCTTTCCCCAGAGCAGGGGGCAGATGCAGAGCTGCCCTTCCCCATGCCCACCTTTACAAGAGATACTTCAGAATTCCCTTGGGCCCCAGAATGTGACCAAAATCTTCAGGGAATAAAAATTATGAATCATTGTTCAACACTTACCCTGTGCCAGGTGCAGGGGTCACAGTGACAAACAGCAACAGTCTGAGTTCTCAAGGACCCTCCCTTCTACTGGTGAAACCCAGATGCTTCAGAATGGGGAATGACAGCTCAGAGAAATGCCAGAGGAAAGGGGGCCCTCTATGTTAGGGTTTGGGGGAATGAGTAAAGGCCTCAGGCAGAAGTCGAAAATTGAGCTAGAACCCCTAGAAAAGACTCCCTACACTCCCCCTCCCCACATCTCCCTCCATTCCCAGATCTTTGTGATCTGCCTGAGAGTGGAATTGGGTTCAGGCCCAGAGGGGCAGTCAGTATGGCAGATTTACTGGGAACTTTAAGGTTTGCCACACAAAGACATGTGTTAAGTCATTTAGGCCTTACTACCTGCCCTGGGAGGTAGGGGCTATTATGATCCCATGTTACACATACATGAGAACAGAGCCCCAGAAAGGTTAGGTGACTTGCCCAGGGTCACACAGCTCATAAACCTCAAAGACAAGAACGGAAAGCATGTCTTCTTGTTACAAGTCCCAAGCTCCAAGCACTGCACCACTGAGCTGCAGGACTGGTAGAGAAGTGAGGCCTAGCAGCGTGGGGATAATTTCAGGGGGACTGAGTACAAGAATGAGATGTGGCTGGGATGAAAAGCAAAGGAGAAGGGAAATTTCTCCTTTTCATCTCTCTTTGGGGATAATGCCTCAGTGAAGAGGAAGGCTACCTCAGGAGCACCAACAAAGTCCATGGCTTCCAGTTGATGGAGGGAGCCATGTCAGGCTGCACCATTGAAGTTCATTGTGCTGCACTGGACAGATTCTGTGCTACCTTCTCAAGGTCCTTCTTGACCTCTGATGGCCACTCTGACTCATGAGGTCGTGTCTGGGGTCCTGGGCTGTACAGTCTACGAAGGGGTCCTAACTCCTGCTTAAATATTTTTATCATAATTACAAGTAAATTAACTTTTATTTTTTACTTATTTTATTTTACTTTTTTCAGTGTTTGACAATCACTTTCATATATCATAGATTTTTTCCGCTCCTTCCCCACTCCCTCGCGGAGATTGCATACAATTTTATATAGGTTCTGCATATACAATCCTGTTAAATATATTTTCACCTAAGTCATGTTGTATAGAAAAATTAAAATGAATGGAAGAAATCATAAAACAAAACATAATACAAAAGAAATGGTCTGTTTCATTCTGCGATTAAATTCCATAATTCTTTCTCTGGATGTGGAAGGCATTTTGACTCCAGTCCATTTTTCATCTCATTATACATAGCATTTATTTTTTTCCTCTGAAAACTACCTCTTCATATCCTTTATCCACTGATCAATTCAGGAATGACTTCTATTCTTGTAAATTTGACTCAGTGCTCTACAGATTTGAGATATGAGACCTTTATTAGAGACACTAATAAAAATCCTTTCCCAGGTTTCTGCTTCCCTCCTAATTTTGGATGCATTGGCTTTATTGGTGCAAAAACTTTTCTATTTAATGTAATCTAAGTTATCCATTTTGCATTTCAGAGGGTTCTCTGTCTCTTGATTCATTATAAATTCCTCCATTTTCCTTTAATTTGACAAATAAACTGTTCCTTGCTCCCCCATTTGTATATAGTACCAGTATTTACACCTACTTTGTGTACCTATTTGGACTTTATGCACATATACGGTGTCAGACATTGTTCTATGCCCTGTTTCTGCCATCCTCTTTTCTAGTTTTCCCAGGAGCTTTTGACAGACAGTGAGTTCTCATCTCAGACACTGGGGTCCCCCGGTATATCAAATAGTAGACTGCTATAGTCGTTGACTACTGGGTCTTGTGTACCTAACATATTCCACTGATCTACCCCTCTATTTCTTAGCTGGAAACATATGGTTTTGATGATTGCTACCTTATAATACAATTTGAAATCTAGTGTAACTAGACGACCTTCTCTAGCACTTCTTTTCATTAATTTCCTCGATATTCTGGACCATTTATTCTTTCAGATGATTTTTGATATTTTTTCTAGCTAGTGAAAATTATTTTTTTGTGTGTGTTTTTGATTGTCATGGGACTGAATAAGTCAATAAATTTAGGTAGAATTTTCATTTTTATTATATTACCTTGGCATAACCACAAGCAACTGATGTTTTTTCTGGCTATTTAGATCTGACTTTATTTGTGGGGAAAGTGTTTTGTAGTTGTGCTCATATACTCCTTGGGTTCGCTTTGGCAGGTAGACTGCCAGATATTTTATAGTGTCTACCATCTCTTTAAATGGCATTTCTCTTTCTATGTCTTTCTGTTGGGTTTTGTTAGTAATATACAGAAAAGCAGATGATTTGAGTGGGTTTATTTTGTATGCTGGAACTTTGCTAGAGTTGTTTATTATTTCCTCTGAAAAGGCATGTTTTCCCCTTGGCTATTTCTAAGTCTCATTATAAGGTGGAGATGATATCTAATGAGGTCCTTGCTTTTCATCTACATGGCATGTTTCTATAATCAGAAAAGATAGTTTAAGATGTAAGCACAATGCAAGTAGTGGAATCTTGTTGTTTTCCATTAATTGGGTAAATTAGTATTCTGGTAACATCTTGTGAAAGATAAAATCCCTGAAATAGAACTTTCTTTCTGAATGTAATGGGAATGATTAGGTAAGGAAAGAAAACTACAGTATAAATGTGATGTCAAATCTTTGTTCCATAGAACAAAATTGGAAGATAGAACTAATTGTAATTGTATGGAATTCTTGAGGTTAGGGGTACTTGGGAACCCAAAATAACATGCTGAGTCCTACTCAAATGAATTCACCCCAAGCCTTCTTTCAACCAAAGAAGGTAAACATTTGTTGAGATTTCTCAATATTGGATGGACTTTTATGGGATCTGAGCATTTATAATGCTAAAACAAGATGCAACTTTCTTACAGATGGACTCTAGGGAAGGAGACTGAGGTGGTCCCAGGCAGTCTGGAGGTTCCAGGAATGGTTTGATGAGAGTGGCCAGTAACCTGGGATTCGGATTGATAGGATTAAGAGTGGGAAGTAGAACAGAGATTTGGGCATAGTGAAAGAGAAAAACTCATGGGCATCAGGAGAGCCAGTTCACATGGGGAAAACCAAGGAGTTTTTAAGATGAGATTTTCCAGGGACCTTTTAGACAAATGGGACTAAAACTCCTTTGGAGTAAGGGACAAAGGTCCCAACTTGGAATCAAGCCTTGATATGTTACAAAGAGCAATTGGGTAAATACAACTGAGTGAATCAAGTTACTGAGAGCAAATCAGAGACCCATTTAGTTTGAGGAAAACAATTTCAGTTTAAATTTCTTTGAGGCTGGTAACCTCTGCTAATATTTTGTTTTAATGAAAAAGTTAGATGTTTGTTTTGATTTGAATTCATTTCATGAACATAAGCTGAAATTAATGTTTGAACTTATATGTGTAGCTCATTGTTTGAGATTGAGCAGGATTAGAAAGGGATAGGGTACTTTGGGAAAATTTATTCGAGCAATAACTTAGGGTTTGGATGGTAAATTTGATTTTGTGATTCTTATTTAATCAGGAACTAGAACATGTATAGAAAGGCATGTCAGCTACTTAAGACTTGCTTCAAAAGAAGTTCCTTAGCCAATGTGAAATTGTGGTCATATCTGAAACTGATTATTGGAGCTTGCTATTTTAAGGTTTTATGGGACTATTAACTCATTCTGCTCAGTCTACCTGAAGGTATGGATAGCAAGAAAGGCAGTCTGAGACACTGATTCATGATGCCAGTAATCCTGTGAGATGCTGGTATGAAGTGCAAAAAAGTGATCTCATGGGAAATTTAGGAAAGCAGCTGTTCAGCCTAGGCTGCGGTAGGATTCTCCTGACTCAGTTTCCCCACTGATACCTGACAGACTTTAAGCCTGGCTGAATGCCAAATGACAATCTACTCCTTCTGGGAATTGACATGAAGTTAAGGGGATGCTGTTTCCCTGAAATGTCCCTACTCTTAGTGGCAAATTCCTATAATCAGAAGTTTTGTGAGATTAATATCAGACAGATTAAATAATAGATTGTTGGTAGGGGAACATCTAAGGTTGAATCTGAAACTGAGTTATTAGTTTTAGCATTTCAGACTTCACAAAAATAAGTTAGGGTCCTTTAATTCTTAATAATAGTTTGGAGACAATTCAGTCAAGGGCTCGTGAGGTTAGCATTCATAGTCATTATTATTTTTGTCTCAGGTGGTAAATGTTAAAATAAAAATGCTTTGTGTTCTATATTGTAACTGCTTCAAAGGAAACATCACATGACCAGAAGCTGGAATTGCTTTATGATGGCATATGTACTGTGTTAAAAATGATTATTTATTGTATTTATGTAAGTACCGGAGCCTGTTATTGAATGCTTAGTGAAATATCATCCTCCTGATGTGGGAAATGAACAGTGAATTAACGTAAATGTATAAACAGGGTTCTAATGTGAATTTCTTAAGCAACATAATTGACTAAAGTTCCAATTTTGATTTTCTAAGAGTGATAAGTATATACAACTTAGGGATGGTCATTTAAAATTGTACCAAGGTCAGTTTTGTAGGAGCATGGACACCTGAATTTCAGCAAAAAAATAAAGGAAAGAAGATGCAGAGATGCTGTGCTAAAGACGACTTGAAGGAGCATCCAGACCAGAAAACTGCATCAGATGATGCTCCCCCCAGACTGTTGTATTAGATGGAATGTCTAAATGGACAATTCATTAATTTACCTCTTCCTTTTGAATCTCTGTGTCTCTACTTATGAAAGGGGACTGACCCTTTTAATTTGTCAGTGGCAGTCAACTTTGATCTCTTCCCATCTTTATATAAAGGAGAGATAGATGAAGGGAAGAATTCACAGGGGAAAGAATGTGTTTACTGATTGGATTCAGGTAGACATTTTAATAAAGAGAAAAGGGGGATTTTGAGGGAGACAAGAAAGTTCTGTTTTCCACATTCCTGGGTGACAAAGGTTGTGACCTAGCATAAACAAGGTAGAGGTCAGAAACTAATGTGCAGGTCCAAGTTACTGTGTGAAGAGGGGCCCATCGGAGATGAGAACATGGAGTCACATGGCCAGGTGATGGTATTGTGGGAGACCCAAAGTTCAGAAAACAGTGTAAGAACCTCATCTTTCTGCATGTGTTGTATTCCTCCTGTAACCTTACTGGGGAGGCGACCTGTCCATTCAGGGGGAATGGATGCAAAGATTAATAAAAGTTTTCCTTATTTCAGAACAGGTATTGTTCTTTATTCAAGATGAGCATGTTACTCACTGTGGGGGCTTGTTGGATGGGCTCACTTCTAACACTATTTATTGCTCTGTCTTTAGGAATTTTGTCTTTTCCCCAGTCCCGTAAGTCGCTTAACTGTGAAATCTTGTCCATTACGTCAGAAGGAGGGTGCCCTATTTCCCTAATTATTAGTGCTTATTAGAAATCATTAAGTGTTTATAGATTAAGTGCTTATAGATAGGAGAACCTGTCTTCTCTATTATATTCCTATGGTAAACTGTAATTCTTTTAGGCCCCAGAGTTTGAACAACATCCTCAGGAATTAAAAATGTGCCAACCAATCGAATGATCAGACACTGTTCAGCACTTACCCTGTGCCAGGCACTGTGCCAAGTGCAAGGGCCACAATCAAAAACAGCAGCAGTCTCTGTTCTCATGCCTCTTCCCTTCTATGGGAGCATCCCAGATGACCCTGAATAAGGAAGAACAATACAGAAAAATGCCAGGGAGGTTAGGGAGGAGGGGTCCTCTAAGCTAAGGGTTGGGTGGGAATGAGGAAAGGTGTAAGGAAGAAGAGGCGTCTGGAGCAAGTACCACAGTGTTTGACAATCACTTCCATATACCTTAGATTTTTTGCCACTCCCTCTCCCTTACATTTCCCTCTCTCTCCACTCCCTCCCAGAGGCAGTATACAATCTTATACAGGTCTGACATGTACATTCCTATTGAATGTATGTTACATAGCAGAATTAAACTGAATGGGGGAAACCATAGAACAAGATAAAACATATTATAATACAAAAGAAAATGGTCTGTTACTGTCCGCAATCCATTTCCATAGTTCTTTCTCTGAAGGTGGAGGTGTTTTACCTCAAGAGTCCATTGAAAATTATTGAAGTCCATACATGCCCATGAATTGTTAAGTCTAACAGAAAACTTCCTCAAACACTGTGGTTGTTACTGGGAACAAATTTCTCCTTGTGCTGCTGCTTTCTCACAGCATCAGTTCATATAAGTCTTTCCAGTTTCCTCGGAAGTGTTCCTGTCCATCATTTCTCATAGCACAATAGTACTACATTACATTCATATACCACAACTTGTGCAGCCATTTCCCAATTCATAGGCATCCTCTTGCTGTCCAGTTTTGGCCACCACAAAAAGAGCTGCTATAGATGTTTTTGCACATGTGGGACCCTTTCCCATTTCTATGATCTCTTTGGGATAGAGATATATTGTTGGGTCAAAAGGTATGTCCATTTTTTAAACCTTTAGGCATCGCTTCAAATTGCTGTCCAGAATGGTTGGATCAGCTCACAGCTTCACCAACAATGAATTAGTATTCAAAGTCTCCCACATCTTCTCCAGCATTTATCTTCTTCCTGTTTGTCAATCTGATAGGAGTGATGTGGTACCTCAGAGCTGTTTTGCTTTCCATCTCACTAATCAATACTGATCTAGACGATTTTTTCATATGATTATAGATAGTTTTAATTTCTTGCTCTGAAAACTCCTTGTTCATATCCTTTGACCATTTTTCAATTGGGGAATGACTTCTCCTCTAACTTCCTTAAACAGTCCCTAAGTTAATACCAGGGTCTGTCTCCACTAGGCCACACACAGTTAGTAGGATACTGGCTACTGCAGCCTTCTGCTTCCAAAGTTGATAGATTAGTTGTATTTTTACCTCCTTGCATATTGTAATCTGTAAAAGGTTTCTGTACAAAAGGATTCTCATAGCTATAGATTTCAAGCTATCAGCACTACTATAAATGCTCCTCTGGCCCCTTCATCACTGATACTCATCATCCAAGATATTAATGATTCTCCCATCCAATAGCAGAACTGACTCAAAATATATGTGACCTCCTGCTGAGTTAAATCTTCAATTACTTCCCTAAACACTGTGCTACCTCCTTGGTTCTCCTGTTTCTGCCTCACTATTGGGCATGCTTCTGCCTGAGAAACTTTTCCTTCTAAAACTATTTCACTTCCTTGCTCTGACTTCCTTATGACACAGTCGTAACTAGACTGTGTCTGTACAAACATCAGAATGCGCATTTCTTTTGTCAACCTTCAGCTTCTAAATGAACAATCTTTTCTTCCATTTGAGACACCCCTAACCCCAGCCTGATCTTATAATGGAGGACCCGAAGGCTGAGAATTCCATGCAAAGTGGATAACTCTTTTTCCATCTGAATGCTTTCCTTCAGTAGCTCCTCTCTGTTTTTACACATAATACTGTAACCTGTTAATAAAATTCTTCTTCTCTTACTTACCCCTTTCCCTCCTTCCCTGGGCTGATTGAAATTCCTTGAAAACACCTTTCTAAGTCTCCAGGTTCCCCCTTCTGTATCCTTGCTTTTCAGTTTTCACAGGGTCCAATGCTTTCAACCCATTCCCTACTGAGTGAAAAATATGTTCAGTCATCCCAACCTGGGATACTCGTTTCTTCCTCTAATTTTTTTCTGCCTTCAAATAGAGATTTTATACTCTGAGATCCTGTTCATGACACCAAATATATCACCAAAGCAATATTCACAGCACTGGTGGTGACTATGAATATGCTGGCACAGTTCTCAGTCATAATGTATAAAGACACTCCACATAGAAAGCAGAAGAAAAATATTTATTTAGACACTAGGAAGTCAAATTCCAGAACCAGAAACAAAATCTGTCATGGTAATCAAGAAGTTACAAGAAGAACATGAACACCACTGGAGGCAAAGCCATTCCTAAACTTCCACCAATCCTCCACTAAGGCCTTCTCACCAGTAAACACTCAAGAGGCAGAGTCCTGCCATGTCTGCCTGCCTACTTGTGTCCCCTCTTCTATGCATTCACCTTGTTCATTCACTTCTTCCAGGATCTACTCCCACTTTCCTGTTCCACTTGTTCAGCAAGCTCCTCCCACCACATGTGTCTTATGCCTCTAGGGGATTCAAGCAGGTCCTATGTGCCTTTTAATGAATGACAAAGATTTTTCCATTAAAATTGGCATTACAGTCATGAGAGCAGTCAGAGCTAGGAAGGATGCAGGTGATCAGTTTTCTGGCTAGTGTAAGTGCGAGAGTGGGATTTTGTTTAAGAGAATCTGCTTGTGATTTGTTCAATGGACCTGGTTTTGGGAAGCCCAGCAGGAGGAGGATTGGAATGGTGTTGTTTTCTGCATTGTTATTGTTTATAGATTTTTGTTACTGTGATAGATTTGTCTTTCTGGTGTCTGAATAAACATTTTGGTTCTACCTTCCATGTGGAGAGGCTGTGGTATTACGCCATTCAGAATTGTGCCAGAATATTCAGGGCTGTGGTAAACTCTGTGAATGTCACATTGTACTTAGGTGATGTAGTGGATTAAGTAACGGACCTGGATTCAGGAAGATCCAGGTTCAAATCCTATCCCCCACACGTACATTTACCTCTCATGATAGTTCTGAAGATAAAATGAAATGATGCTTGTAAATATCCCTCAAATAGAGTTCTTTCAGACAAAAAGGGCAGAATATTAGATAGAAACTGACACAGAAGCAGTTCATTGAAAAAGGTCTTAATGAGATCAGTAGTAACTTAACATTTGTAATTTTTTTAAACACGAACTAAGCAAAGAAAAAGAAACAAACTTAAACGTCAAAGTTAAAACAATAAAAAATGAGGAAAGGAAAAAAATTGTCATGTTCACAGCAGAATATGGGAGAGGATTCAAAATATGCAGCAAATAATTTCCATTTCAAGAAAGCCTGTATAATAAAAGCCATGCATTGCATTGAGAGCTGTCCATCTTTTCTTTGTTCACTTGTAATTTTTCTGTCTTCTCAGCTGTGAGATTTTTAATTTGTTCTTTTCACCCTCCCACCCTAGAAGGCATAATTCAATGCAGGCAAGTATATATATACACACATATATATACATATATACATATACATACATACATACATATGTGCTTATATATACACACACAGACATACACACAGAAAGATATACAAAAACACATATGCACCTGTGTACACACATATACTTACACATACATATACTTAGATATCTGTAATCATACTCATGTATACATGTTTGCATTCAAGTGCATCTATGTAAGACTCTACTGTACCTATTTTCCGTCTTTCTCTGAGGGTGAATAACATCTTCTTTCATAAGTCTTAGCTTTTTCACATTTTTCCAAGGCAACAAATTCATCATTTCCTCCTACACAATAATGTTCTCAGGGATTTATACTCCCATAGGAGGTTGAAGATTACAGGAATGTACTTCTCTGAAGAAGCAGTACTTACTGCCATTGCCTGTAGAGTGCACTGTTGAATAAGATGGAGTTTTCTCAACTGAGCCAGGAGCTTGTGCCCCAGAGTCCCTTCAGCCTGTGCTCTGGTGCAAGCCAAAGACCAGCCCACAGATATTCAGGAGAGATACAGGTAGGGGAAGTTTTGCATGCCTGTGCCCCGTGAAGGATCAGAAAGCCTATGGGTACCAGCCCCAGCTGTGTGGTCCTTGGAAGCTCTGAGTTGGGCTGTCAACACTCCCTGGGCTCTTGGCCCCTGAGCTCCTGGTCTCCTGCCCTGTGTCCTGGGAGAAGTGCAGCTGGCTCTGCAGTCCCAGTCCCTCTTCCTGAGTTGGGGACAGATGCACAGCTACCCCTCCCAATGCCTCACCTTTTTAGGGGACACTTCCCAAATGCCTTAGGCCCTTAATTTTGGTGCCCCAAGGTCCTCAGTGTTTTGAGCCTGTGGTGAATTCCAGCTGAAAACAGGACTTTTGGGATTGATCATTTAAGACTAGCAATGTTAGGGAAGTTAGAGACGCTTCGGGCCATTTCCCCTCATTTTACAAATGGAGAAGTGGGCCCCAGAGAGAGGATGTACCTGACTTCCTTTTCTTGGGAGGCATGAGCAGCAGAAGCCCCAGGGATGTGGGGGCAGAACCTGGGCCCACTCACTGTTGAAACTCTTACTTTGGATGGTCATGAGGCAGCTCTGGATTAGAGGCCAGGCAAGGCAGCAGGTATTTCTGAATCCCTTCATGTATCAGGCCCTGGGCTTAGGGCTGGGGATTCCAGTGCAGATAAATAGAGTCCCTGCCTTGATGGAGTTCACATCCTGATTGGAAAACACCTGCTGAAAGGAGCCCACAGTGTTGGGGGAGAGAAGGCCCCATTCCCTGTGCTCTGGAATCTTCCAGAGTCCCAGCCACAGCTGGAGGGGAGGAAGTCTGCCTGTCCCCAAGCAGGGCCTGGGGGAATTCACCAATGTGAGAGGGGGCAGCATGGGGGAGGGAGGGAGGGTCCATGTGGAGAAGGCTCCAGGGCACAGGGAAGGTCTAGGAGGACAAGGCAGCTCAATTACAGTGACAAGGCCCTGGAGCATCATACATAGCTCCGGGGAGGAGGGAACCTGACTCCAAGAATCCCAGAATCTCAAGGAGGAAATTTCCTCCGGGGCTATTATTACTCATCCCTTCCAGAGAAAGTGCCTGCCCCCTCTGCCTCAGTCACCCCCTGAGGCCCCTCCTTCAGGTGTCCAGAGCAGGAGCAGATTTGCATGTGGGGGCCTCCTCCCAGCAGGGCCTGGGCTGGTCTTAAGAGAGCCCTGGGGGAGCCCAGCCCCAGCTGGGGAGCCTTAGGACACAGAGGCTCTGGGAGGAACCTTAACCATGGCTTGGATTTCTCTGCTATTGTCCCTCCTGACTGTCTATACAGGTGAGGCTGCCCAGGGACTCCTCCCTGTGGCTCAGGGCTCACAGTGTCTGAGGTCAGGCATACTACTGTCTTGAGCTCCTCCTGAAGCTGCTTCAGGGGTCAGCATCCCCTCGAGGAAGAGAGCCCGCTGCCTGGGACCAATCTCTTCTTTCCTTCCCTTGCAGGTTCTGGGGCCTCGTATGTGCTGACTCAGCCTCCTTCAGTGTCCGAGAACCTGAGAGAGACAGTCTCCATCTCCTGTGCTGGTGATAGGATTGGTAGCTACTATGTATACTGGTACCAGCAGAAACCTGGCCAGGCCCCGAAGCTGGTGATTTATGATGATAACAGCAGGCCCTCAGGCATCCCTGACAGATTCTCTGGCTCCAAGTCAGGGAACACAGCCACCCTGAGCATCTCTGGGCTGCAGGCCGAGGATGAGGCTGATTATTACTGTCAGTCGTGGGATAGTGGTACTGATCCACACAGTGACACAGACAGAGGGGGAAGTGAGACAAAAACCCTGCCAGGCCTGCTCCCCTGTGCCCTCTTCTCTGGGCTCCACACAGGTGCTTGGTGGGCACAGGACAAAACAACTTCACTCTCTGGCGCCTTCCTCCCCTTCTCCCTCCCTGCTCTTCTCCCTGGGAGACCCTCCCCCAATGACCCTCCCCTACCTCAGACCCTCATCTGCTCCCTCCTTCCCTGCCTCCATATGCTCCCCTCTCATCCTTTGAGTTCTGCTGCCCCCCTGAAAGGCACTTTCAGCTTCTCCCAAGCTTTGTAGTCTCTTTTGGTGCCAGGATGGAGAAGAGTAACCCTCTGAAGCTCTCCCCAAATTCCCTCCAATTGAAATAGAAAACTAACTCAGTCTGATCTAGGGGCAGGGAAGCAGATTAGCAGTCAGGCAGAAAAGGTTTATCACACTGGGCTGGTGGGAGAACAGGGTCTAAGAGCAGAAGCAGCAGTAACCACTCTCACAGCAGGGGCCTGCAGCAAGGCTCCAAGTCTGGGGCAATCCACTAACAAGGCCCCACCCTCCTGCAATTTAGCAACCTCCAGTAAAGGGAGCCATCTGTGCACCTCACAAGGCCACATCCCTGTGAGCCTACCCCTACCACAAGCCACCAGGGAGGCCTTGAGCCCACTGATCACCAGGAGAGAAGTGGGACTGGCCAAACCAACCTATGTTTCCATTGTAACCCTTGCAGGTAAATAGCTAAGCCCAGACCCAGGTCAGACCCACAGGGAGGTCCCATTGCCAGTATAAACCACCAGGGAGATCTACCCTCCAGAGACAGCAGGCAGCTTAGCCCAGGTTCCCAGTGAAAGATAGCAGCAAGACCCATGCCCCAACACTAAATGCTAAGGGCAGTGCACAAGCAGAGCCCAACTCTAACTTAAAAACACCATGTCCCAAAAAAAGGCAGAAAATATGAGCAACCAAATAAAAAAATTTGACTATAGAAAGGGATTCTTGTAATAGGAAGGGTCAAGGCATAAACTTAGAGGAGGACAATTGCATCAAAATGGCTATATGCAAGGCTTGAGAGAAAAATCAGACATAACAGTGGTATTTCTGGATTGAAAGTTTGGATAGCCCTTTGGACATGATTTCAAAGTACTCTCCAGACTGGTTGCATCAGTTCATAACTACACTAACAATGCATTAGTGTTCAAATTTTCAACATCTTCCTCAACATTTATGATTTTCCTTTTCTGTCCTATTAGCCAATCTGATAGATGTGACATGGTACCTAAGGATGTTTTAATTTGCATTCCTTTAATCAATAGTTATTTAGAGCATTTTTTCATATGACAATAGAGAGCATTAATTTTTTCATCTAAAACTGCCTCTTCATATTCTCTAATTACGTATCAATTTGGAAATGACTTGAATTCTTATAAATTTGACTCATCTCTCTACATACTTTAAAAATGAGATCAGTACCAGATACACTGGCTGTAAAAATTGTTTCACAGATTTGTTTTCCTTCTAATCTTGGTGACAATGGTGTTGATTGTGCAGAAACTGTAATTTAATGTAATCAAAATTATCCCTTTTGCATTCCATAATGTCCTCTGTGTCTTATTTGGTCATAAATTCATGACTTCTCTGGAGATCTGACAGTTAAACTATCCCTTGCTCTCCTAATTTGCTTATGCTATCCCCCCTTACGTCTGAATTATGTATCCATTATAACCCTACATTGGTATAGGGTGTGAGGTGTTCCTCTGCCTGGTTTCTACCAAACTATTTTCCATTTCCCAGCCACTTTTGTCAAAGAGTATTTTCTTATGCAGAAACTGGCATCTCTGGTTTATCACACAGTAGTTATAGTCATGGACTACTGTGTCTTTTTTACCTAACCCCACTTGTACATGTTGGCTGTCTATTTCTCCTTGCAACTCACTTAACTTCTCAAAAAATTTGGATGATATACCACTCTGTGCATGTATGGTTAGTGGTGATATTACTTCATTGTCTATGGTACTTTTTAGCAAGATATAATTTTGGTTCCTTATGTCTTTTAATTGGATGTGTTTTTCCTTTTGTTTTTCTGTAAGTTGATTTTTTTCTCTGTTTTACAGGATTTATTCATAGATATCTGAATTCATGTACTAATTCTGGAGGCCATATTTCATTCTCTTGTTAATGCTTTCTCTATTGACTTTCCTAATTATACTCATCATGTTTGTGTGTTCTCTTTAGAGATTTCTATCTTTTTTCCCCTTATATTCCCTCTTGCTCACTTTCTGAATCCCTGCCATTTGAAGATGGTTTTCCTAGGGGATTCATATCAAAGCACTTCAGCCTTTTCCCATGCTGGGGAATTCACAGTTTGGTAACTCAGGTCTCTGCCCCAAGTGATTTTCAGATAGGCTCAACTGGAGGCTGAGCTATTTCCCTCAGGCACAGTGGAGTGTGATGTGGCCTCAACACACTTCTTCAACCTATAGCCATCCCCATGGCACTGAAAAGAAGGAGGAGCAATCAGAGCAAAGCGCTAGCATTTCTCACAAGCTCATATACTGGGACCTTCTGCCACCCGGTGCAGCCTGGCTGCTGGTGGCATGGTAGGTGGAGAGGAAAGAAGTAAGTTCAGAATCAATGTCAGTTAACTGTTTGTCTTTTACTTTCCTTTTGGTTGTAGATTCCTAAACCATGGAGACAGCTAAAGTTCTTTTATTTTGTCAAATCATTTCTCTTTTGGAGAAACTTGAGAGGTCATAAGTATTAGAGGAAAGGTCTACCCCTCCTACTTCATGGTTCCATGACTGGGAAGTGGACTCGTCTCACCAGGCTGGAGGAATTTGTGGCAAAGTGAGCCCCAGGTTTTGCAGGAGATGTTATATGGCTACAGGACTTGACATCTTCTTAGTCAATGCTTTAGCCTTCAACTTTCATTTTCCTATTACTACTTAAGAAAATGCCCCAGTGAGATCCCATGATCTGTGTATCTAGGAGTGTAGTTCAGCAGAGAACTTGGAACCTCAGGGGATTGCCTCCTAAGAGAAAAAGTTCCAATCAGTCAGTCAATGAACAGTCATTAAAAGCCTACTGGTTGCTATTCCCTGAGAATATAAAGAAAGTCAAAAGCAGTGTCTGCTCTCCAGGGGATCAGAGTCTAATGGGGAGACAAAGTACCAACAGCTATGTACAAATAAGTTATAGACAGGATAGAAGGGAAATAATCAAGAGATGGAAGGCATTAGAATTAAGAAAGATCAGGAAATCCTTCCTGTCCAGGGAGGGATTTAAACTGGGGCGTGAAGGGGGCCAAGGGAGAGCTGGAGGAGGAGGGTTAGTGCAGAGCAGGGATGGTGAACCTGGGGAGTCAAGTTCACATGTGGCCCTCTAGGTTCTCAAGTGTGGTCCTTTGACTTCATCCAAACTTCACCAAAGAGTCCCCTTAATGAAAGGATTAGTTCTGTAAAATTCAGCTAAAAGGACCTAGAGGGTCACATGTCACTATGAGGCCTCAGGGTCCCCATCCCTATTTCAGAGTGCATGTATGCACTGTGAATGTTCAAAAGGGATTGTTAAATTTGCTACCATTGTAAGGATTCACCAAGGGCTGGAGGGGAGTATGTTTTTCTTTTAATTCCAGACTGTCATTAGGCATTTTGAAATGTATTTCCCTCACATGGTGTTTCAGTTTCTCAGAGATCCGTATCTGGGGGAGGGTTGGACCCTTTCCTCAAGCCTCCATGTAGACAGAGATGCCCTCCTAATTCTGTGTCTTCTGGTGGGGCCAAGTCTCAGGCCCTGGATCAGCCTGGCCGTCCGCAATGGATGGGAGGCTGCCTCTTCCCCAGTGTATTTGGCAGCACACTCCGCAGAGAGAAACAATCCTTTCCAGTCCCTCAGAGGCCTCCTTTACACTGCATGTTCTCAGTCTCCTTCACTTTCTTGAAGAACACGTCTCTCTTGGGGCACAGAAGGTACTGAAATTAAATCTTTCAACAAGGAACTGGGAATCCTGGATTCTAAAGACATGTGACCTTTCCACTAATCTTACTCCAGTAATTCACATGCTTTTGTCCTCCCTCCTCTGATCTTTTCTTACTTCTTAATCCAAGTCTTGAATTGTTTAGAGGGAAACCACAAAACCACAAACTATGCCAATAAGACCTCTTGAAAATTCATTCAACTCCATCTTTACCACCATATCTCAATGCTTTTTTTGTTTTTTTAACCCTGAAAATCTTTCTCAGCCTTTCACCAAACTCATTGATACCCAAGGTCTGAGTCAAAACAGTGTTAAATTCTCCATTCTTCTAGGAGATGAGTTCCCATCTCATTTGACCTCCTCCAGGAACCTCTAGCTGTTTCAGGCTCAAAAATCCCAAGGTGATGGATTCTTCTGGGCTATCAATTTTTTTTCCCCTGAGTAACATTACCTGGTGTTATACTCGCACAGGAAGACAGCTATTACAGGAACATCCTTCTCTGAAGAAGCAGCACTTACTAGCCTTGGTCACTGGAGGTCACTGTTGGACAAGCTGGGGTCTTTCCCAACTGAGCAAGGAGCTAATGGCCCAGAGTCCCTTCAGTCTCTGCTGTGGTGGAAGCCAAAGACCAGCCCACAGGAACTGAAGAGAGTGAGGAAAGATTTGCATACCTGTGGACCATGAAGGATAAGAGAGGCTATGGTTGTCCATCAGCTCAGCTTGGATCAAAAATGTCTGTCTCTTAATTGGCCAACCCAGGTTTTAGGCCTTTCTCAGATTCTGGAAATTCAAAATGGTTAGGGAAGTGATCTACAGTATCTAATCCCATTTTTGGTTACCATTTGGTTAAACATTGATGAACATAAGTGTCCTTTTGATCTTTCCACTGGATTAAGAGCTGGGAATATTCATGCAAAAAGGACAATCCCTGTTCTCAAGGACCTTCCATTCCAAAATGGGTAGACAAGTAATGAAGGATCTTCTCCCTGACCTTCCCTGAGGCTGTCATCCATCCTGTGGCCACCAGAGGGAGACTTTGGAATGAGTTTGGGGCTGAGTTGGGCTGGAAATTCCCCCTGGGGCTCCTGGTCTCCTGCCCTGTGACCTGGGGGAGGCTCAGCTTATGCTGCCTTCCCAGCTCCTCCCCCTGAGCTGGGTCAGATATAGAGCTGCCCCTACCAATGCCCCACATTTTTAGGGGAGTTTTCAGAATTCCCTTAGGCCCCAGAACTTGAACAACATCCTCAGGTACTGAAAATGTGACAATCAGTAGAATGATGAGCCACTGTTCAGCACTTACCCTGTGTCAGGCAATGTGCCAGGTGCAGGGTACACAATCAAAAACAGCAGCAGTCTCTATTCTCATTCCACTTCCCTTCTATGGGAGGATCCCAGATGCCCCTGAATGGGAAAGTACAATACAGAAAAATGCCAGGGAGGTAGGGGAAGAGGGGCCCTCTCAGCTAAGGGTTGGGGGAATGAGGAAAGGTTTTAGGAAGAAGAGGTGGCTGGAGCATGTATCTCTAGAAAAGGTCTCTCCACTTCCCCTCCCCACACTGCCCTCCATTCCCAGACCATTGTGATCTGTCTGAGGGTGGAAGTAGCCTCAGACCCAGAGGGATGGCCAATATGGAGTGTTGACTGGGAACTTTGGGGTTGGTAACACAATGACATGTGTTAGGTCATTTAGGTCTCACTGTATGCCCTGGGAGATAGGGGCAATTATGCTCCTATTTTACACACACATGACAGCAGAGTCCCAAAAAGGTTAGGTGACTTGCTCAAGGTCAAACAGCTCATAAGCTTCAGAGGCAAGAATGGAAAGTAAGTCTTCTTCACTTCAAATTCCAAGTTACAGCACCTGAGGTTCAGGGTGCTGGGCGATCACAAAATACTGACTCACCAGGTCCTGCTCGAATGAATTTGACATGAGGTTCCTTAAAGCCAAAGAAAAACAAAGTTTATTAAAGACTTGCCGTACTGCCTTGACCCTTAAGGAGTATAAGCTTTTGTAACACTCATATTGACAAGTTGGTCAGACAGAATCTCACCTGGACAGAGTCTGTGATGAATTAAACCTGAGCCTCTTCATGGAGGTGAGATGGAACTTAAATACAGAAAAGACTGAGGGAAGAATCCAGGTGTCACTAAGTAGCCTGGGGTCCCAGGGATGGTCTTGATAGATCAAACCGAGGGAGAATCCTGATGGGACTGGCTGGTACTCCAGACAATCCACAATCCACAATCCAGGCTGGGCAACTTGGGTTTCAAGAGAATGCTGAGTAGTCGGGAATATCAAAAGGATGTTAGGATCAGTGATAAATGGTGATAAGAAAGGGAGTATCTGGGATAGGAGAAAGGGAAAGGGAATCAGAGGAGCCCCCCAAGAGCAGACTTTCTAAGGCTCTTCAGACCAATGGGACAAAAGCCCTCCTGATCCAAGGGGAAAAGGTCTTGTCTTGGGCTTGTACCCCTTCCTGACCACTACACCACAAAGCTGCAGGATGGGCAGAGAAGTGTGGGCTGGCACAGGGGGACAATATCCAGGGGTCTAAGGCCCAGAAGGAGCTAAGGCTGGGAATTATTGTTGTTGGCTTTTGGTTCTAGAAGAGAACGAAGGACATCAGGAAGGTGATGCCTTGAATTGCAGGTGAATGGGATTGAAGTGAGGCAAGGCTCTGCAAAGGTGCCAGCCTCACTCTCTCCTCCGGAATCATCTGGGCCCAGTGGGGAGAAAATCAAAGGACAAGGGAAAGGAGGAAAGAGGATCAGGGTTCAGGCTGGAGGGGAGGATGAGCTGACATCAAAGAAGAGGCAAAGCTGGTTCTTTCTTTCTCTCTTTTTTTCCATCTCAGCCAAAGAACAAAGATATTCAAAATACACCCTGCTTTCCAGGGTCAGTGATGACCTCTCTGAGGAATCCCTTATCCATTCACACACATCTCAATCCATCCCTGTTTCAGGATGGAAAGTAAAGGGCAATCCAGCCCAGAGAGGACTCTCAGGATGGCTGAACCCCAGGATGACCTGAGGCTTAGAGGATGTCCCCAAGCCCTCTGAGGCTCAATATGTGTCACAGTATTGGGCTCTGGGTGTCCTCCCCAATCCAAAGATGGAGCTTTGGCAGTCCAGAAAGATCTCCCATTCCCCTTCTGGCATGAAGCATCATTCCAAGAAACCAGGGGATGAGGGAGTTCAAGAAAATACCCTGAATACGAGAAAGTGCTCACCAGCCAGTCTCTTGTTTTCTTAAAGAGAAAATTAATTTTGAAATGTAAATTAAAAAATTAAATTTTCTGAAAATTTGCCCCCAACTTTGGTTCCCTAAGGGGCTCACGGTTTGGAAAATCTGCATGAAAACAGGCCTTTGAGGCTAGATGACTGGAGGCCACAACTGGATGGGAGGTTAGAGACCTCCTTTTCCAATCGCCCTCCTTTTACCAATGGGAAAGTGAGGCCCAGAAGGAGGATGTGCCTGCATTCCCCTTCTTTAGCTTCTTGGGAGGGATGAGCAGCAGGAGCCCTGAGGATGTGGGGGAAAAGCTGCTCCAGTTACTGTTATAATTCTTCCTTTGGATGGTGAAGAGGCAGCTCTGAACTGGAGGCCAGGCAAGGCAACAAGCATTTCTTATTTATTCCCTTCCTGTGTGCCAGGCCCCGTGCTAAATTCTGGGGATTCCAAAGCAGATAAACAGACAGTCCCTGCTCTAATAGAGTTCACATCCTAATGGGGACAACACCCCTGAAAGGGGCCCACAGCGCTGCAGGAGAGAAGTCCTCATTGCACGGGGTGTCTAAATCCTCCAGTCACAGGCACAGCTGGAGGGGATATAGCCTAGCTGTCTCCAAGCAGGGTGGGGGAATTCACCAATAAGGAGAAGGTGGTGGCATGGGTGAGAGAAGGTCCATGGGGAGAAGACCACAGGGTACAAGGAAGGCCCAGGAGCAGAAAGCAGTTCAGTTAGAGTGACAAGATCTTGGCGCATCAGACACTGGCCTGGGGAGAAATGAATTGGACTTCCAGAATCCTGATATCTCAGAGGAGGAAATTATCTCAGGGCTCATGATGACCCCTCCCCTGCCAGACAATTGACCTGCCCCCTCTGCCCCAGGAACCCACAGGAACAGTCAGTCACCACCTGCAGCCCCTCCTTCAGGTGTTCAGAGCAGGAGCAGATTTGCATGTGGGGGCCTCCTCCCTGCAGGGCCTGGGCTGCTCTTAAGGGAGCCCTGGGAGAGCCGAGCCCCAGCTGGGGAGCCTGAGGACACAGAGCTGTGGGAGGAAGCTCTACCATGGCTTGGATCTCTCTGCTGTTCTCACTCCTGACTGTCTACACAGGTGAAGTTGCCCAGTGTTTCCTCTCTGTGCTTCAGACCCCACAGTGTCTCAGTCCTGCCCTGAGCTGCTTGAGGGGGCAGCATCTCCTTGGAGGGGGAGAGTTCCCTGCATGTGACCAATCTCTTCTTCCCTTCCTTGCAGGTTCTGGGGCCTCCATTGTGCTGACTCAGCCTCCTTCAGTGTCCAAGAGCCTGAGAGAGACGGCCTCCATCTCCTGTGCTGGGGATGGAATTGGTAGCTATAATGTGCAGTGGTACCAGCAGAAACCTGGCCAGGCCCCTAAGCTGGTGATTTATAGTGATAGCAACAGGCCCTCTGGGATCCCTGACAGATTCTCTGGCTCTAACTCAGGGAACACGGCCACCCTGAGCATCTCTGGGCTGCAGGCTGCGGATGAGGCTGATTATTACTGTCAGGTGTGGGATGGTAGTACTGTTCCACACAGTGACACAGCCTGAGGGGGAAGTGAGACAAAAACCCCTGCCAGGCCTGCTCCCCCTGAGCCCTCCCCTCTGGGCTCCAGAGAGTTGCTGGTGAGCGCAGGACAGCAATAGCTTCTCTCTCAGGTCACTACCTCCCCTGAACCCTCCCTGTGCTTCTGCCTGGGGAGCCCCTGCCCCTCCTTTGCCCTCCCTGGTTGAGGCTCCTTCTCCTTCCCCAGGCCTTCATCTATTCCCTCCCTCCATGTGCTCCCTTCTCATTCCTTTAGTTCTGCTTTGACCCCCAAAGTGAATTTTGACAGTCCCAGCCTCTGAAGCCCTCCCCAAATCCCTGCCAAAAAATTAGAAAACTGATTCATGTAGATCTAAGAGTAGGGAAGCAGCTTAGCAGCCAGTCTGGAAAGGTTTATAACATTGCCCTGTGGGGAGAGCACAGTCCAAGAGAAGAAGCAGCAGAAATAGCAGCCATGCTCACAGCAGGGAGCCTGCAAGAAGGCTCCAGGTCTGGGGCATTCCCCCACAAGGCCCCACCCTCCTGCAATCCAGCAGCACCCAGTAAAGGGAGCAGTTTGAGCAGCCCATAAGGCCACTAACCTAGCGAGCCTACCCACAGCACCAGCCACCAGGGAGGCCTTGACCCCATAGATCCCCAGTAGTGAAGTCCCTCCCCAGGACTGGCCAGAAACAACCTATGTTTCTGTTGCAACCCCTGCAGGTCAACAGCTAAGCAAGGCCCTGGTGAGACCCACAGGGAGGTCCCACTCCAGGTACAATCTAGAAGGGCAGTCTACCCTCCAGGAAAGCAGGCAGCTTAGCCCAGATGCCCAGGGAATGCCAGCAGTAAGACCCAAAGCCCCACACTAAAAGCATAGGACAGTGCAGGACCAGAGCCCAGCTCCCACTTAAAACACCAAGTCCCAAAAGACACAGAAAATATGAGCAAAAGTAGAAAAGAAAAGAAAAAAAGCTTCACGATAAAAGTTACTATTGTAACAGGGAGGATTAATGCCTAAACTTAGTTGAGGACAACTGTGTCAAAATACTGACATGTGAATCCTCAAAGAAAAATCGAATTGGGTCTGAGACCAAGAAGGAGTTCCTGGAAGAGTTTAGAATGGATTTTACAAATTAGAGACATAGAAGAAATGCTGGGGAAAGAACTGAGAGTAGTAGAAGAAAATCATGAATAAGAGTCAATAGCACAGAACAGCATAGACAAAAATTTGTGGAGGAAAATAACTCCCTAAAAGAAAAATAGAATGGCACAAATGAAAAAGGAAGTACAAAAGTTTGCTTAGGAAAATAATTACTTAAAACTGAGAATTTAGCAAGTGATAACTGATTACTCTATGAGACTCTGTGAATGAATCTTTGGTCTAAGCTGAACTTGATGGTCTCCAGTTTGAGCCTTGCTAAAGAATTCTGGGATCACCAAGGGTACAAGGAGGGACACTGAGGCTGGAGAAATGGGGTTGAGGTTAGGCAGGGACAGAAGGAGAGTTACATCTGAGCATTTCCAGTGCCTGGCACATAACCAGCACATAGTAGGTGTGTTTATCTGATTAACTGATGGATACCTAATGAATCAGTCACTCCTGAGTTCCATAAACTCCCTGGGGGAAGTTACACATTTAAACATTGAGTTTGCAGAGTCCTCCCTTCACAGAACTGAAAGTTTTCATTTTAAAGAAGTTGTAATGGATTAATGGGGGGAAAATACATTAAATGTCCCAAAGAGAACCAAAAGGGTAGGTTAGGGACATCCTTACTCATACTGTTAGGTATTAGAACCTTTTCCACAAACAGTGAAATCTCCTTGGGAATCTCAAAACCCTTCTTGGCTTTTTAGCTGAAGAAGGTCAAATAGTCCTCTCCTGAAACCAAGATTTCATCTGTTAGATTTTAGTCATATGAGGCTAATAATAACAGAAGATATGCTTCACTTAATCTAAATGGTAGGAGGAATGGGTCTAAGTCCTGAATAACAGAATCCAATGAAGGAAAATGATAATTCCCCGATAAAAGTTTACAGAATCCTCACAACAGCCCTTTCCCTCATTAAGCTAAACAGTTCAAGATCATGCCCTGAGTATCTGCAAGAGGGTCTGGGGAATTCCCTGGTTGCAGGAAAGACCTAAAAGGAAGGGTCACCTGTTGAGAGGGCAATCTCATTGGGGCCAGGAATCATTCCCTGACACAGCTGAAGCTGATTTGGAATGTTCCAGACAACAGAAGTTCTGTAGTTTCTGTCATTGTTGGGGGAAGGAGTGAGAGAACTGAAGGCAGAGGTTCTGTACTGATGGGGAGGTGGTGGTGAGAGGAAGATGCCTAAGACAAAGAGGAGGCTGGTCTGCTTTGGCTTCTGTTTTCTCTTCCCAGAACAAAGAAGTTTGAAAATGTTGAGACACAAAATAGTCCTTGGAGAGTTAATAATCAAGAAAACGAAGCAGAGAGTAAGCTGCTCTTGAGAATTTCAAATTGCCCTACTCAAAAGCTAAAAAAAATATACTAAAGAATAAGGACAACAGTCGAATTATAACCATTTCTTAAGGACCTCCTGCTCATTGCCAAGTGCTGAGGCTACAGTAACCAAAGTAAAGCAGTCTCTTCCTCAAGGACCTTCCAGTGGAGGGGAATATAGTTAGTCCTTCACAACATGACTAGTATGGAGGTGTTTTGCATGAGTGTACATGTATAACCTACATCAAATTGTTTGCCTTCTCAGAGGGGTGGGTGAGGAAGGAGGAAGAGAGAAAATGTGGAACTCAAAGTTTTAAAAATGAATGTTAAAAATTGTTTTTCCATGCAACTAGGAAATAAAATATACAGGTAATGGGATATAGAAATCGGTCTTGCCCTTCAGGAAATAGAAGAAGAGAAGGGGTTGGGGGTGGAAGAAGGGTGGCAGATTGTGAGAAGGAATAACCAGAATATGTTGTCTTGTGGTGAGAAGAGGGGAGAGATGGAGAAAAAATTTGGACCTCAAAATCTTGGGGAAGAGAATGTTGAAAACTGAAAATAAATAGATTTTACAAACATATATTTATGTTGATTTTTCAACATTCACTTCTACAGAAATTTGACATCTAAATTTTCCTTCTTCCACAAGAAGGCATGAGATCTGATATAGGTTATGCCTGTGCAGTCATATTCAACAAATTTCCACATTAGTCATATTGTGAAAGAAGAATCAGAAGAAAATGGGAAAAAACAACAGAAAGAAACAAGGAAAGTGAAAAAATATTATGCTTCCATCTGCTTTCAGACTCCACAGTTCTTTCTCTGGATGTAGGTGGCATTTTCTATTGTGAGTCCTTTGGAATTGTCTGAGGTCACTGCATCGCTGACAGAAGAGCTGAGTCTATCACCGTTCATCGTGCCACAATGTTGCTGTTGCTGTGGACAGTATGTTCCTGGTTCTTCTCACTTCATTCAGCATCAGTTCATGCACGTCATTCCAAGTGTTTCTCAAATCTGCTTGGTCATCATTTCTAATAAACACTAGTATTCTCTTACATTCATATACTACAGTTTGTTCGGTCAGTACACAACTGGTGGGCTTCCCCTCAATTTCAAAGTCTTGGCCAACTCAAAAACAGTTGCCATAAATATATTTTGTTCATGCGATCCTTTCCCTTTGTTTATGCTCTTTTTGAGATACAGACCTAGCAGTGGCATTGCTGAATCACAAGGTATGCACACTTTAATAGTCCTTTGGGCACAGTTTCAAATCACTCTCGAGAATGTTTGCATCAGTTCCAAAGTCCACCAATACAGTAGTGTTCCAAATGTCCCACATCTCCTCTAGTATTTATCATTTTCATTTTCTATCATATTAGGAAATCTCAAAGGTATTACAGAGTTGTTTTAATTTACACTTCTGCAAACAGTAGTGATTTAGAACATTTTTTAGCATGTGGGTATATACAGCTATAATTCCTTAATCTGAGAATTGCCTGTTGATCTCCTGTGACTAATTATCAATTGGGAAATGATTTGACTCCTTATACATTTGATGCAGTTCTCTATATATTTTACAGATCAGACCTTTTTCAGAAACACTAGCTATAAAAATTCTCTCCTAGCTGTATGCTTTCTTTATAATCTTAATTGCAATGTTGTTGCTTGTGCAAAACTTTCTAATTTAATGTAATTAAAATTATCCATTTTGCTTTCCATAATGTCCTCTGTCTCTTGTTTGATCATAAATTCTTCCCTTCTCTATAGATCTGACAGGTAAACCATTCTTTTCCCTCCTGATTTGCTTATGGTTTCATCTCATGTCTAAATCGTGTACCCATTTTGACATTATCTTGGTATAGGGTGTGAGATGTTGGTCTATGCCTAGTTTCTTCAGTTCTATTCTCCAGTTTTCCATGAAGTTTTTGTCAAATGGTGAGTTCATATCCCAGATGATGGAGTTTTTGGTTTATCAAACAGTAGACAGCTATAGTCAATGACTATTCTGTCTTGTGTATCTATCCTTCATTAATACAGTTTTGTATCTATATCTTCCTGCAGAAAACTTGACTTTTCTAGAAATTTGGAATGTTTTCTCACTTGGTGCCTATATGTTTAGTATTGATATTATCACTTCACTATGGTTGATACTAGTTAGCAAGTTATACTTTCCTACCTTATCTCTTTTGAACAGATCTATTTTTTGCATTTGCTTTGTCTAAGATCAGGAGTACAACCCTTGCTTTCTTCACTTAATCTGAAAGCATAATATATTCTGTTTCAGTCTTTTACATTTATTCTGTGTGTATCTCTCTACTTCAGATGTATTTCTTTTTTTTAGGTTCACTAAATTTCTTTTAAAAATCATAAATTGTTTCTTGAAAAAGAGCATTACATTCTGCCCACTTCTCTGAATGAATGCCAAGGACAGGTGGACTTTCTCCCCTTTCCCTACCCCCCCACCAAAAAAAATTACAATGACTACAAAGGAAGGTGTACACAATACTTACAGGAGGGGAAAATTTTTTTTTTTTTTACCATTAACAATGAACAAAATAAAATTCACTCTGTCTGTTGCTGTTGCAAAATTTCAATGTTATTTTTCCCACCCATCTGCCTCCCCCATTTGTAAGGAACTAAAACAACACATCCAGTGAACAGCAAGGATTTGACTACACCCCAAATGCAGAGTAACTATGAAGCAGAGGAATGATGGCTGTTTAACAGAGGCAGATAAAAAAAGGATGCAGGACTTCTTCAGTTCTTCACTAGCCTTAGAGAAACTTTCCAGAACACAGCTTCACACTATAAAAAAGAAAAAAATCTTGCACTAGAATCCTTCAACACCCGCGTACTACATCTCATGGTTTTGCAGTGAATGCCGTGCCTTCTCTAGCTGGTCCTGAGTTCCTGTAATGGTGATAATTCAATCTTAAGATCCTTCCAAATGCTGATCAATTTTGATTGATGCTCCAGATTCATGACACATTTCTTTGATTCACTGACCACTTTTGCCAATAACAGATCGAGTCAAATCCTTGGAAAGTAGTTTCTTGTGTTGTAATAATGGGTCCACCAAGATCACCATATGAACCACAGTCCCCTGTGTAGGAATAATCATATTCAGAACCACCCTGTGGTTCATAATGACCATCTGCCATTAGGAAGCACTCCATGTATCCATTGCAGACTCTCAAGTCTCAACAGCACTAAAACCAACCATGCCTTCATAATGGTCACCAGGTCTTCCTCTTCTATCATTAACCATAGTATCTCCTCCTCTAGGTGGTGGTGGTGGAAGAAGAGAAAGATTTCAAACTCTACTCTACCGCCCCTGCAGCCACGGCCAAGAGGAGGTGCTGGAAGTTCTCTCCTGTCATCATAATCTCTTCTACAAGAGGCCATAGGATGCCCATCAGGACCTGGGAGCATTCTATCAAAGTCTTTTCTTCCTCTGCATGCAAAATCCTACAGGGCATCCCCATCATTCATCAAACCAGTCATAGCTTTCATCCCAGAAACTGGGATTGTATAGTTTTGTACACTTTTGATGGGAGACTCAGATAAAAAATCCAGTATGATCTTTACGCACTCCACAACCTTTTCAGGTTTCCCCTGATAGGAACAACTCTATCTGTGCAATGAAGACAACATCATGGAAAAGCTGGGTGATTGCCTGAGTGTTCTCTCGAATCCCTTTGATTTTAGCACCTTTGGCCCCAATAATTCCTCCTGCAACACTCTGGTGCATCAACAATCTGAACTCCCAGTAAAAGTCACTTCCTTTATAATGTTGGTAACTTAAACATTCCACAGCATCAGATTCGATTGGAAGTTGGCTGGTTGCAGTGGGTCATGGCAACTGCAGGCCCTTTTCCAAGGTATGGGCTACCATTGGCCCTGTGGCCACCAGAGGAAGAGCTAGGATGAGTTGGGCTGGAAATGACCCCTGGGACTCTTGTGCTCTGAGCTCCTGGTCTCCTGCTCTGTGGCCTGGAGGAGGTTCAGCTGAAGCTGCCTTTCTGGGCCTTTCCCCTGAACAGGGGGTCGACGCAGAGCACAGGGGATATTTCAGAATTCCCTTGGTCCCCAGAGTGTGATCAACATCTTCAGGGACTAAAAAAGATGAGCCGTTGTTCAACACTCACCCTGTGCCAGGTGCAGGGGTCACAGTGACAAACAGCAGCAATCTGAGTTCTCAGGGACCCTCCCTTCTACGGGTGGAACCCAGATGCTTCAGAATGGGTAATGACAGAGAAATGCCAGAGGAAATGGGGCCATGTATGTTGGGGTTTGGGGGAATGAGGAAAGGCCTCAGGCAGAAGTCGAAAATTGAGCAAGAACCCCTAGAAAAGACTCCCTACATTCCCCCTCCCCACATCTCCCTCCACTCCCAGATCTTTGTGATCTGCCTGAGATTGGAAGTGGGTTCAGTCCAGAGGCGCAGTCAGTATGGCGGATTTATTGAGAACTTTAAGGTTTGCCCCACAAAGACATGTGTTAAGTCATTTAGGCCTTACTACCTACCCAGGGAGGTAGGGGCTATTATGATCCCATGTTACACATACATGAGAACAGAGCCCTAGAAAGGTTAGGTGACTTGCTCAGGGTCACATAGCTCATAAACCTCAAAGACAAGAACGGAAAGCAGGCCTCCTTCTTCCAAGTCCCAAGCTCTAACCACTGTACCACTGAGTTGCAAGATTGGTAGAGAAGTGAGGCCTAGTAGAGTGGGGATAATTTCTGGGGGATTGAGTACAAGAATGAGATGTGGCTGGGATGGAAATCACAGGAGAAGGGAAAACTTCTCCTTTTCATCTCTCTTTGGGGATAATGCCTCAGTGAAATGGAAGGTGACCTCAAGAGCACCAACAAAGTCCATGGCTTCGAGGTGATGGAGGGAGCCATGTAAGTCTGCACCATTGAAGTTCTTTGTGCTGCACTGTACAGATTCTGTACTGCCTTCTCAACATCCTTCTTGACCTCTGATGGCCACTCTGACTCATGAGGTCGTGTCTGGGGTCCTGGGCTGTACAGTCTATGAAGGGGTCCTAACTCCTGCTTAAATATTTTTATCATAATTACAAATGAATTAACTTTTATTTTTTACTTATTTTATTTTACTTTTTTTTAGTGTTTGACAATCACTTTCATATATCTTAGATTTTTTTCCCTCCTTCCCCACTCCCTCCCTGAGATTGCACACAATTTTATATAGGTTCTACGTATACATTCCTATTAAATATTTTTCAACTAAGTCATGTTGTATGGAAAAATTAAAATAAATGAAGACATCATAAAACAAAATATAATACAAAAGAAAATGGTCTGCTTCGTTCTGCGATTAAATTCCATAATTCTTTCTCTGGATGTGGAAGGCATTTTGACTCAAGTCCATTGGGAATTTTTTAAGTCCTTGCCTTGCAATAAAGTACTAAGTCTACCAGAAAAATTCCTCACACACTGTAGTTGTTGCTGTGTACAAAGTTCTCCTGGTTCTGCTCCTTTCACTCAGCATCAGTTCATGTAAGTCTTTCTGGGCCTCTCTGAAGTCTTCCTGTTCAGCCTTTCTTATAGCACAAGAGGATTCCATTACATTCATACACCACAATTTATTCAGCCATTACCCAATTGATAGACATCCCCTTGATGTCCAGTTTTTGGCCACCACAAAGACAGCTGCTATAAATATTTTTGTACATGTGGGATCCTTTCTCATTTTTATGATCTCTTGGAGATACAGTCCTAGAAATATTGTTGGGGCATTTTATAGCCCTTTGGGCATAGCTCCAAATTGCTCTCCACATCCAATTGGATCAGCTCACAACTACAGCAACAATGAATTAGTGTTCCAACTCTCCCATATCTTCTCCAACATTTATCATCTCCTGGTTGTGTCATTTTAGCAAATTTGTTAGGTATGATGTGGTACATCAGAATTGTTTTGATTTGTATCTCTCTAATCAATGGTCATTTAGAGAATTTTTCATGTGATTATAGATAGTATTTATTTTTTTCTCTGAAAACCACCTGTTCATATCCTTCAACAATTTATTAATTCAGAAATGACTTCCATTCTTGTAAAATTGACTCAGTCCTCTAAAGATTTGATAAATGAGACCTTTATAAGTACTTTACTTTAGTAAAAAATAAAAGTACTTTACAGAGTACTTTACACTAGTAAAAATTGTTTCCCAGGTTTCTGCTTCCCTTTTAATTTTGGATGCATTGGCTTTATTGGTGCAAAAACTTTTCAATTTAATGTAATCAAAGTTATCCATTTTGCATTTCAGAGGGTTCTCTGTCTCTTGATTCATTATAAATTCCTCCATTTTCCATTAATTTGACAAATAAACTATACCTTGCTTCCCCATTTGTATATAGTACCAGTATTTACACCTACTTTGTGTATCTGTTTCGACTTCATGCAGGTATACGGTGTCAGACATTGTTCTATGCCCTGTCTCTGCCATCCTATTTTCTAGTATTCCCAGGAGCTTTTGACAAACAGTGAGTTCTCATCTCAGACACTGGGGTCCTGGGTATATCACATGCTAGACTGCTATAGTCGTTGACTACTGAGTCTTGTGTACCTAACCTATTCCACTGATCTACCCCTCTATTTCTTAGCTGGAATCAAATGTTTTTGATGATTGCTACTTTATAATACAATTTGAAATCTAGTGTGACTAGATCACCTTCCCTAGCATTTCTTTTTATTAATCCCCTCGATATTCTGGACCATGTATTCTTCCAGATGAATTTTGATATTTTTTTCTCTAGCTTGTGAAAATAATTTTTTGTGTGTTTTTGATTGTCAGGGGACTGAATAAGTAAATAAATTTAGGTAGAATTTTCATTTTTATTTTGTTAGCTTGGCCTACCCACAAGTAACTGATGTTTTTCCAGCTATTTAGATCTGACTTTATTTGTGGGGAAAGTGTTTTGTAGTTGTGCTCATATACTCCTTGGGTTTGCTTTGGCAGGTAGACTGCCAGATATTTTATAGTGTCTACCTTCAGCTTCTTCTAAGCTAAATGAACAAACAGTCTTTTCTTCCTTTTGAGACACCCCCTTACTCCAGCCTGATCTTTTGAAGGAGAGCCTGAAGGCTGAAAATTCCATGCAAAGCAGATAACTCTTTCTCCATCTGAATGTTTTCCTTCAGTGCCTCCTGTCTGTTTTTGCATATAATACTGTAACCTGTTAATAAAATTCGTCCTCTCCTCCTACCACTCCTTCCATGGCCTAATTGAAATTCCTTGCAAACACCTTCCCAAGTTTCCAGGTTCCCCCCCCCAGCCCTGTATCCTTGTTTCCTAGCTTTCACAGGGTCCAGTGCTTTTAACCCATTGCACAGTGAATGGCAACAGATTTAGAAACAACTTCTCAGGAATGTGAAGCCTTCTCCCTGGAGTAGGAGAGACCTTAGGCCCGGGTTTCCATTATTCCAGTGTCGGGTGATTTCCATATGAGGCTATGTATTGTATTAGGATCAATGATTGGATATGACTTCCTAACTCCTCAATGCCTAGTTTGGATATAATGATGTGTATTTTCGTAGGCTTTGTAACTTTCAGGAGTAGGAAATGTGAACCAGGTTTCAAAAGGGATGGGTTAGATTTCACACCTAGAATGTCTAAGACCTTGCTTCTCAGACAATGAGAATAATGGTCAGTGGTGGGAGGGAGATTTTGACATCAGGTTCTGTATAAATTGTCATTCTGCTTGTATAAGGTTCCTCCCTACTCCAGCTTTACTGGTGAAGGGACCACTTGGTTTCTCAGGAGAACCAAATGAAGGAGATTTTCTCTTTTTACCTTGAGATGCCTCTGAGTAGTCAGTTTGAATAAGGGAGTTCGTGCTTTCCCACACACACACACTAGTGAGTGAAAAATATGTTCAGTCACCACAACCTGGGATACCAGTTTTTTCCTCTAATTTTTTTCTGCCTCCAAATAGAGATTTTATATTCTGAGGTACTGTTCATGACACCAAATATATCACCAAGGTAATATACACAGCACTGGTGATGACTATGAATATGCTGGCAAAGTTCTCAGTCATAATGTATAAAGACATTCCATATAGAAAGCAGAAGAAAAATATTTATTTTGACACTAGGAAGTCAAATTCAAGAAATCTGTCATGGTAATCAAGAAGCTACAAGAAGAACAAGATCACCACTGGAGGCAAAGACATTCCCAAGCTTCCACCAATCCTCCGCCAAGGCCTTCTCACCAGTAAACACTCAAGAGACAGAGTCTTGCCATGTCTGCCTGCCTACTTGTGTCCCCTCTTCTCTACCTTCACCTTGCTCATTCACTTCTTCCTGGTTGTGCTCCAACTTTTCTGTTCCACTTGTTCAGCAAGCTCCTCCCACCACATATGTCTTATGCCTCCAGGTGATTCAAACAGGTCATATGGGCCCATTAAGGAATGACAAAGATCTTTGCATTAAAATTGCCATTACAGTTATGAGAGCAGTCTGAGCTAGGAAGGATGCAGGTGATCAGGTTTCTGGCTAGTGTAAGTGCGAGATTGTGATTTAGTTTAAGAGAATCTGCTTGTGATTTGTTCAATGGACCTGGTTTTGGGAAGCCTAGCAGGGGGAGGCTTGGGAATGGTATTGTTCTCTGCATGTTATTGTGTATAGATTTTTGTTACTGAGATGGATTTGTCTTTCTGGTGTCTGAATAAATATTTTGGTTCTGCTTTCCATGTGGAGAGTTTGTGATATTGTGCCATTCAGAATTGTGCCAGGATATTCAGGGCTATGCTCTGTGAATGTCACATTGTACTTAGGTGATGTAGTGGATAAAGTAACAGGCCTGGATTCAGGAAGATCCAGGTTCAAATCCTATCCTCCACATGTACATTTACTTCTCATAATAACTGTGAAGATAAAATCAAACAATTCTTGTTAATATCCCTCAAAAAGAGTTCTTTCAGACAAAAAGGGTAGAATGTTAGATAGAAACAGACAAGGAAGCAGTTGACTGAAAAAGGTCTCAATGAAAGCACTAGCAACTTAATGTTTGTAATTTTCTTAAATATGAACTAAGCAAAGAAAAAGAAACAAACTTAAAAGCCAAAGCTAAAACAATAAAAAATGAGAAAAGAAAAAAAAATTGTCATGTGCACAGCAAAATGTGGGAGAGGATTCAAAATATGCAGCAAGAAATTTCCATTTCAAGAAAGCCTGCATAATAAATGCTATGGGGGGAGGAGCGAAGATGGTGGAGTAGAAAGACACACCTAGGTTAGCTCCTGAACCCACAGCCTATAAAATACCTGTAGGGAGGAACTCTCAACAAGTTCTGGAGCAGAGGAAGCTGTGGAATGATGGAGTGGAGGAGATTTCTGTTCTAGAGAGACCAGAAAAACCAACACCAGGGGTCCATGGCACACCAGACCCAGAGCAGAGCTCAGCCATGCTCAGGTCGTGTCGGGAGGAGTGGATCCAGGCAGGCTTCCTGGATGGAATCTCCAGCAGTGGTGTGCTTCCTTCCATCCAGGGGTGCAAAGGTCAGTGAGAGGGCTTGTTTGGCTGGCCAAGAGGGAAGCAGAGTGTCTCCATAACTCGGGCTCCCTTGGAAAGCAGCAGCTGACAGGAGCTCCCAAAGCAGACAGGAGCCCGGATCCATTGTTGAAGATCTCCACATAAACCCCCTGAGAGAACTGAGCCCTGTGCTGCGGCCCCATCTCCCACCTGAGCACCTGAATTTAGTCTTATATTGAATAGCAGCCCTGCCCCCGCTGAAAACCCTGAGGCTGGGAAGCAGCATTTGAATCTCAGACCCAAGCTCTAGCTGGGCAGATCTGGAGGTGAGGTGGGTGTGGAAAGGAATCTCAGAAGTCAAATAACTGGCTGGGAAAATGACCACAAGGGGACAAAAAGGAAGACCATAGAAGGTTACTTTCTTGGTGAACAGACATTTCCTCCTTTGCTTTCTGATGAGGAAGAAAAATGCATAACATCAGGAAAAGACAAAGAAGTGAAGGCTTTTGTATCCCAAACATCCGAAATAAATATTCAATGGGCTCATGCCATGGAAGAGCTCAAAAAGGATTTTGAAAATCAAGTTAGACAGGTGGAGGAAAAACAGGCAAGAGAAATGAGAGAGATGCAAGAAAAGCATGAAAAGCAGGTCAACATCTTCCTAAAGGAGACCCCAAAAAATGCTGCAGAAAATAACACCTTGAAAAATAGACGAACTCAATTGACAAAAGAGGTTCAAAAAGCCAATGAGGATGCTTTCAAAAGCAGAATTAGCCAAATGGAAAAGGAGCTTCAAAAGCTCACTGAAGAAAATAGGTCTCTCAAAATTAGAATGGAACAGATGGAGTCTAATGACTTTCTGAGAAACCAAGAAATCACAAAACAAAACCAACAGTTTGAAAAAATGGAAGGTAATGTGAAATATCTCATTGGAAAAACAACTGACCTGGAAAATAGATCCAGGAGAGACCACTTAAAAATTATGGGACTACCTGAAAGCCATGATCAAAAAAAGAGCCTAGACATCATCTTGTATGAAATTATCAAGGAAAACTGCCCTGATATTCTAGTACCAGAGGGCAAAATAAGTATTGAAGGAATCCATCCATCACCACCTGAAAGAGATCCAAAGAGAGAAACTCCTAGGAACACTGTGGCCAAATTCCAGAATTCCCAGGTCAAGGAGAAAATATTGCAAGCAGCTAGAAAGAAACAGTTCCAGTATTGTGGAAATACAATTAGGATAACACAACATCTAGCAGCTTCTACATTAAGGGATTAAAGGGTGCAGAATAGGATTTTCCAGAAGTCAAAGGAACTAGGACTAAAACCAAGAATCATCTACCCAGCAAAACTGAGTATAATACTTCAGGGGAAAATATGGTCTTTCAATGAAATAGAGGACTTTCAAGCATTTTGATGAAAAGACCAGAGCTGAAAAGAAAATTTGACCTTCACACACAAGAATGAGAAGAAGCATGAAAAAGTAAACAGCAAAGAGAAGTCATAAGGGACTTACAAAACTTGAACTGTTTATATTCCTACATGGAAAGACAATATTTGTAACTCTTGAAACTTTTCAGTACCTGGGTAGTTGGTGGGATTACACACACACATACACACACACACACACACACACACACACACACACAGGGACAGAGAGCACAGAGTGAATTGAATAGAATGGGATCATATCTTAAAGAAATGAAGGTAAATAGTGAGAGAGAAATGTATTGGGAAGAGAGAGGGAGAAATGGATTGGGGCAAATGATCTCTCATAGAAGA
This sequence comes from Bettongia penicillata ogilbyi, assembly GCA_023548195.1. Lineage (NCBI taxonomy): Eukaryota > Metazoa > Chordata > Mammalia > Diprotodontia > Potoroidae > Bettongia > Bettongia penicillata. The sequence goes on along the minus strand of JAJHZJ010000207.1, from coordinate 885,933 downwards.
GGCAGGCAGGAGACTTTTTAGTGGAGGGTAAAAGAGGGGAGGTGACAGAAAAACATGAAATTTACTCTCATCACATTCGACTAAAGGAAAGAATAAAATGCACACTCATTTTGGCATGAAAACCTATCTTACCATACAGGGAAGTGGGGGAGAAGGGGATAAGCAGGGTGGGGGGATGATGGAAGGGAGAGCAATGGGAGGAGGGAGCAATTTGAAATCAACACTCGGGGAGGGACAGGATCAAGAGAGAGAATAAAAGCAATAGGGGGCAAGGTAGGATGGAGGGAAATATAGTTAGTATTACACATCACGACTCTTATCGAAGTCATTTGCAAAAGTACACAGATAGGGCCTATATTGAATTGCCTGCTGTCCCAAAGGGAATGGGTGGGGAAGAGAGGAATGGTGAGAACTTGGAACTCAAAGTTTCAGGAACAACTGTTGGGTATTGTTCTTGCTACTAAGGACATAAGAAATACAAGTAATGGGGAATAGAAAGTTATCTGACCCTACAGGACAAAAGAGAAGATGGGGACAAGAGAAGGGAGCGATGATAAAAGAGAGGACAGATTGGTGATAGGGGAAATTAGAATGCTTGGTGTATTGGGGTGGGGGAGGGGAGAAATGGGGAGAAAATTTGGAACCCAAAATTTTGTGAAAATGAATGTAAAAAGTTAAATAAATAAATTTCTTAATAAAAAAATTAAGACAAGAAAAGAAAAGAAAATTACAACCTTAAAAATAAATAAATAAATAAATGGTATGTATTGCATTGCATTGAGAGCTGTCCATTGTTTCTTTGTTCCCTTGTAAGTTTTCTCTTCTTCTCAGCTGTGAATTTTGTAATTTGTTCTATTCGCCCTCCCATCCCAGAAGGCATAGTTAAATGCAAACAAGTATATATATGTATATATATATTAACATACACACATGTATGCTTATATATACACATACAGACATATACACAGAAAGATATACAAATATACATAAACACACATGCACCTGTGTACATACATATGCTTACACATGCATATACTTAGACATCTGTAATTTACTCATGTGTACAGCTTTGCGTTCAAGTGCATCTATGTAAGAATGTACTGTACTTATTTTTCCTCTGTTTCTCTGAGGGTGAATAACATCTTATTTTATAAGTCTTAATTTTTCCACATTTTTCCAAGTCAACAAATTCATCATTTCCTCCACCACAATAATATTCTCAGGGATTGACACTCCCATAGGAGGTTGAAGATTACAGGAATGTACTTGTCTGAAGAAGCAGTACTTACTGGCCTTTGCCTGTAGAGGGCAATGTTGGATAAGATGGAGTTTTTCCCACCTGAGTCAGGAGCTTATGCCCCAGAGTCCTTTCAGCCTGTGTTGAAGGAATCCATCCATCACCGCCTGAAAGAGATCCAAAGAGAGAAACTCCTAGGAACATTGTGGCCAAATTCCAGAATTCCCATGTCAAGGAGAAAATATTGCAAGCAGCTAGAAAGAAACAGTTCCAGTATTGTGGAAATACAATCCACAATACTGGGCCAAAGACCAGCCCACAGGCACTCAGAAGACATTGGGGTAAAGAAAGTTTTGCATGCCTGTGGTCCGTGAATGACAATAGAGCCTGTAGGTACCAGCCCCAGCAGTGTGGTCCTTGGAAGCTCTGAGCAGGGTTGACAAAACCCACTGGGGTTCCTGGCCCCTGAGCTCCTGGTTTCCTGCCCTGTGTCCTGGGGGAGGCACAGCTGGCTCTACCTTCCCAGTCAGTCCTCCTGAGTTGGGCGCAGATGCAGAGCTACCCTTCCCAAAGCCCCACCGTTTTAGGGGACACATCCCAAATCACTTAGGCCCTTAATTTTGGCTCCCCAAGGGCCTCAATGTTTGGAGTCTGTTGTGAATTCCACAGGAAAACAGGATTTGGGGGATTGATCATTTAAGACCAGACATGTTAGGGAAGTTAGAAACCCTTCGGTACAATCCCCCTCATTTAACCAATGGAGAAGTGGGCCCCAGAGTGAGGATGTGCCCAACTTCCTTCCTCTTCTTGGGAGGCCTGAGCAGCAGAAGCCCAGGGGATGTGGGGGCAGAAACTGGGCCCAATCACTGTTATAACTCTTCCTTTGGATGGTCATGAGGCAGCTCTGGATTAGAGGCCAGGCAAGGGAACAGGTATTTCTGAATCCCTTCATGTGTCAGGCTCTGTGCTTAAGGCTGGGGTTTCCAGTGCACATAGTAGAGTCCCTGCCTTGGTGAAGCTCACATCCTAATTGGAAAACACCTGCTGAAAGGAGCCCACAGTGATGGGAAGAGAAGGCCCCATTCCCTGTGCTCCTGAATCCTCCAGAGTCCCAGCCACAGCTGGAGGGGAGGAAGTCTGGCTTGTGTCCAAGCAGGGTCTGGGGGAACTCACCAATGGGGAAGGGGCAAAATGGGGTACGCAGGGAGGGTCCATGGGGAGAAGGCTCCAGGGCACAGGAAAGGTCCAGGAGGACAAAGCAGTTCAGTTACAGTCCTGGACTTTCAGACATAGCCCTGGGGAGGAAGGAACCCAAGAATCCCAGAATCGCAAGGAAGAAATGACCTCTAGGGATAGTATTTCCCTCCTCTGACAGAGAAAGGGCCTGCCCCCTCTGCCTCAGTCACCACCTGAGGCCCCTCCTTCAGGTGTCCAGAGCAGGAGCAGATTTGCATGTGGGGGCCTCCGCCCAGCAAGGCCTGGGCTGGCCTTAAGAGAGCCCTGGGGGAGCCCAGCCCCAGCTGGGGATCTTTAGGACACAGAAGCTCTGGGAAGAACCTTAACCATGGCTTGGATTTCTCTGCTGATCTCCCTCCTGACTGTCTACACAGGTGAGGCTGCCCAGGGACTCCTCCTTGTGGCTCAGGCTCCCCAGTGTCTGAGGTCAGGCATACTACTGAACTGAGCTCCTCCTGAAGCTGCTTAAGGGGTCAGCATCCCCTTGAGGGAGAGAGACCCCTGCCTGGGACCAATCTCTTCTTTCCTTCCCTTCTAGGTTCTGGGGCTTCCTATGTGCTGACTCAGCCTCCTTCAGTGTCCAAGAACCTGAGAGAGACAGCCTCCATCTCCTGTGTTGGGGTTGGAACTAGTGGCAACTATGTGTACTGGTACCAACAGAAACCTGGTCAGGCCCCTAAGCTGGTGATATATTATGATAACAACAGGCCTTCAGGGATCCCTGACAGATTCTCTGGCTCAAAGTCAGGGAACACGGCCACCCTGAGCATCACTGGGCTGCAGGCAGAGGATGAGGCTGATTATTACTGTGGGCAGTGGGATAGTAGTACTGATACTCACAGTGACACAGACTGAGGGGGAAGTGAGACAAAAACCCTGTCAGGCCTGCTCGCCACCCAGCCCCCCCCCCCGTGTTCTCCCCTCTGGGCTCCAGACAGGTGCTTGGTGAGCACAGGACAGAAACAACTTCACTCTCTGGCCCCTTCCTCCCCTTGTCCATCCCTGTTTTTCTCCCTGGGAGACACTCCCCCAATGACCCTCCGCTTCCTCAGACCCTCATTTACTCCCTCCTTCCCTGCCTCCACATGCTCCCCTCTCATCCTGTGGGTTCTGCTGACCCCTGAATGGCTCTTCCAGCCTCTCCAAAGCTTGGTAGGCTGCTTTGGTGCCAGGATGGAGGAGAGGAACCTTCTGAAGCCCTCCCCAAGTTCCCTCAAAAAGAAGTAGAAAACTGACTCAGTCTGATTTAGGAGCAGGGAAATAGCTTAGCAGCCAGGCAGGAAAGGTTTATCACACTGGGCTGGTGGGAGAACAGGGTCTAAGAGAAGAAGCAGCAGCAGCCATAGCAGGGGGCCTGCAGCAAGGCTCCAAGTCTGGGACCCCTGCAATTCAGCAACCTCCCAGTAAAGACAGTAGTCTGTGCAGTTCACAAGGCCACATCCCAGTGAGCCTACCCCTGCCACAAGCCACCAGGGAGGCCTTGACCCCATTGATCCCTAGTAGTGAAGTCCCACCCCAGGACTGGCCAGAAACAACCTATATCTCTATTGCAATCCCTACAGGTCAACAGTTAATCCCGGACCCTGGTCAGACCCACATGGAAGTCCCACTCCAAGTACAATCTACAAGGGCAGTCTACCCTCCAGAGAAAGCAGGCAGCCTAGCCCAGATGCCCACTGAACGCCAGCAGTAACACCCAAAGCCCCAACACTAAAAGCTTAGGACAGTGCAGGACCAGAGCCCAGCTCCCACTTAAAACACCAAGTCCCAAAAGACACAGAAAATATGAGCAAAACCAGTAAAGAAAAGAAAAAAAGGTTGACTCTAAAAAGTTGCTATGTAACAGGAAGGACCAATGCCTAAACTTATATGAAGACAACTGTATCAAAATACTTACATGCGAATCCTCAAAGAAAAATAAAATTTGGTCTCAGGCCAACAAGGAGTTCCTGGAAGAGTTTAAAATGGATTTACCAAATTAGAGACATAGAAGAAATGCTGGGAAAAGAACTGAGAGCAGTAGAAGAAAATCATGAATAAGAGTCAATAGCACAGAATAGCATATACAAAAATATGTGGAGGAAAATAACTCCCTAAAAAAAAAAAAGAATGGGGCAAATGAAAAAGGAAGTACAAAAGCCTGGTTAGGAAAATAATTCCTTAAAAATGAAAATTTAGCAAATGATAACTAATTACTCTATGAGACACTCTGTGAATGAATCTTTGGCCTAAGCTGAATCACCAAGGGTACAGTGAGGGACACTAAGGATCACCAAGGGTACAGTGAGGGACACTGAGGCTGGAGAAATGGGGGTGGGGTTAGGCAGGGACTGAAAGACAGTTATATGTGAACATTTACAGTGCCTGGCCCATAACCCAGCACACAGTAGGTATGTTTAACTAATTACCTGATGGATACCTAATGAATCAGTCACCGCTGACTTCCATAAACTCCCTGGGGGAAGTTACACATTTAAACATTGATTGTGCAGAATCCTCCCTTCACAGAACTGAAAGTTTTCATTTTAAAGAAGTTGTAATGGATTAATGGGGGAAATACATTAAATGTCCTTAAGAGAACCAAAAGGATAGTTTAGGGAAATCCTTACTTACATTGTTAGGTGTTAGAACCTTTTCCACAAACTCTAAAATCTCCTTGGGAATCTCAAAACCCTTCCTGGCTTCGTAGCTGAGGAACATCAAATAGTCCTCTCCTACAATCAATAGATTTTAGTCAGACGAGGCTAATATTAACAGAAGATATGCTTCAGTTAATCTAAATGGTAAGAGGAATGGGTCTAAATCCTCAATAACAGAATCCAATGAAGGAAAATAAAAATTCCCTATAAAAGTTTACAGAATCCTCAGAACAGCCCCTTCCCTCGTTATGCTAAACAGTCCAAGACCATTCCCTGAGTATCTACAAGAGGGTCTGGGGAATTCCCTGGTTGCAGAAAAGACATAAAAGGAAGGGTCAGCTCTGGAAGGGCAATGTCATTGGGGCCAGGAATCATTCCCTGACACAGCTGAAGCTGATTTGGAATATTCCACACAACAGAGGTTCTGTAGTTTCTGTCATTATTGGGGGAAGGAGTGAGAGCACTGAAGGCAGAGGTTGTGTATTGACGGGTTGGGGGTGGGGTGAGAGGAAGCTGCCTAAGACAAAGAGAAGGCTGGTTTGCTTTGGCTTCTGTTTTCTCTTCCCAGAACAAAGAAGTTACACCTGAAAATGTTGAGACATGAAATAGTTCTTGCAGAGTTAATAATCAGGAAAACGAAGCAGAGAGTAAGCTGCTCTTGAGAATTTCAAATTGCCCGACTCAAAAGCTAAAAAACAATATACAAAAGAATAAGGACAACAATCAAGCAATAACCATTTCTTAAGGACCTGCTACTCACTGCCTAGTGCTGAGGCTACAGTAACAAAAGTAAAGCAGTCTCTTCCTCAAGGACCTTCCAATGGAGGGAAATAGAGTTAGCCTTTCACAACATGACCATTATGGATGTGTTTTCCGTGAGTGTACATGTATAACCTACATCAAATTGTTTGCCTTCTTAGAAGGGTGGGTGCAGAAGGAGGAAGAGAGAAAATGTGGAACTCAATTTTAAGAATGAATGTTAAAAATTGTTTTTCCATGCAACTAGGAAATAAAATATGCAGGTAATGGGGTATAGAAATCTATCTTGCCCTTCAGGAAAATAGAAGAAGAGAAGGGGTTGGGGGTGAAAGAAGGGATCGCAGATTGTGAGAAGGAATATGCAGAATATGTTGTCTTGAGATGGGGGGAGGGGAGAGATGGGTAGAAAATTTGGACCTCAAAATGTTGTGGAAGAGAATGTTGAAAACTAAAAATAAATAAAATTTTAAAATATGTATTTATTTTGATTTTTCTACATTCACTTCTATAGTCATCTGATGTCTAAATTTTCCTTCTTCCCCAAGAAGGCATGCAGTCTGATATAGGTTATGCCTGTGCAGTCATATTCAACCTATTTCCACATTAGTCATGTTGTGAAAGAAGAACCAGAAGAAAAGGGGGAAAAACAACAGAAAGAAACAAGGAAAGTGAAAGTATTATGCTTCCTTCTGCTTTCTGACTCCACAGTTCTTTCTCTGGATGTGGGTGGCATTTTCTATTGTGAGTCCTTTGGAATTGTCTGAGGTCATTGCATTAATGAGAAGAGCTGAGTCTATCACCGTTCATCGTGCCACAATGTTGCTGTTGCTGTGGACAGTATGTTCCTGGTTCTTCTCACTTCATTCAGCATCAGTTCACACACGTCATTCCAAGTGTTTCTGAAATCTGCTTGCTCATCATTTCTAATAAATAACAGTACTCTCTTAAATTCATACACTACAATTTGTTCAGTCAGTACAAAATTGGTGGGCTTCCCCTCTTTTTTGAAGTCTTGGTCACTTCAAAAACAGTTGTTATAAATATTTTTGTTCATGCAATCCTTTTCCTTTTGTTATGATCTTTTTGAGATACAGACCTGGTAGTGGCATTGCTGGATCACAAGGAATGCACAGTTTAATAGTCCTTTGGGCATAGTTTCAAATTACTCTCCAGAATGTTTGCATCAGTTCACAATTCCACCAATACATTAGTGTTCCAAATTTCCCACAGCTTCTCTAATATTTATTATTTTCATTTTCCATCATATTAGCAAATCTGAAAAGTATTACAGAGTTGTTTTAATTTACATTTCTGCAAACAGTAGTGATTTAGAGCATTTTTTTACAAATGGGTATATACAGCTATAATTTCTTAATCGGAGAATTTCCTGTTGATCTCCTTTGACTAATTATCAATTGGGAAATGATTTGAATCCTTATACATTTGATGCAGTTCTCTATATATTTTACAAATCAGACCTTTATCAGGAACACTAGCTGTAAAAATCGTTTCCCAACTCTGTGCTTTCTTTATAATCTTAGTTGCAATGTTGTTGTTTGTGCAAAATTTTCTAATATAAAGTAATTGAAATTATCCGTTTTGCTTTCCATAATGTCCTCTGTCTCTTGTTTGATCATAAATTCTTCCCTTCTCTATAGATCTGAGAGGAAAACTATTCCTTTCCCTCCTGATTTGCTTATGGTTTCATCTCATTTTGACAGTATCTTGGTATAGGGTGTGAGATGTTGGTCTATGCCTAGTTTCTGCAGTTCTATTTTCCAGTTTTCCCTGAAGTTTTTGTCAGATGGTGAGTTCATATCCCAGACCATGGAGTCTTTGGTTTATCAAACAGTAGACAGCTATAGTCACTGACTGCTGCGTCTTGCGTGCCTACCCCTCATTAATACAGTTTTGTAGTCTATTTCTTCCTGACTTTTCTAAAAATTTGGAATGCTATGCCACTTGCTGCCTATATATTTAGTATTGATATTATCACTTCATTATGGTTGATACTAGTTAGCAAGTTATAGTTTCCTACCTTATCTCTTTTGAATAGATCTATTTTTTGCATTTGCTTTCTCTAAGGTCAGGAATACAACCCTTGCTTTCCTCACTTAAGCTGAAAGCATAACATATTCTGTTTCAGGCTTTTACATTTATTCTGTGTGTATCTCTCTGCTTCAGATGTATTTCTTTTTTTTAGGTTCACTAAATTTCTTTTAAAAATCATAAAATGTTTCTTGAAAAAGAGCATTACATTCTGCCCACTTCTCTGAATGAATGCCAAGGACAGGGGGACTTTCTCCCCTTTCCCTACCCCCCCACCAAAAAAAATTACAATGACTACAAAGCAAGGTGTACACAACAGTTACAGGAGGGGAAAAACTTTTTTTTTTTTACCATTAACAATGAACAAAAAAAAAAATTCACTCTGTCTGTTGCTGTTGCAAAATTTCAATGTTATTTCTCCCACCCATCTGCCTCCCCCATTTGTAAGGAACTAAAACAATACATCCAGTGAACAGCAAGGATTGGACTACACCCCAAATGCAGAGTAACTATGAGGCAGAGGAATGATGGCTTTTTAACAGAAGCAGATAAAAAAAGGATGCAGGACTTCTTCAGTTCTTCACTAGCCTTAGAGAAACTTTCCAGAACACTGCTTCACACTATAAAAAAGAAGAAAAAATCTTCCATTAGAATCCTTCAACATCTACATGCTACTTCTCATTGTTTTGCAGTGAATGCCGTGCCTTCTCTAGCTGGTCCTGAGTTCCTGTAATGGTGATAATTCGATCTTAAGATCCTTCCAAATGCTGATCAATTTTGATTGATGCTCCAGATTCATGACACATTTGTTTGATTCATTGACCACCTTTGCCAATAGCAGATCCAGTCAAATCCTTGGAAAGTAGTTACTTGTGTTGTAATAATGGGTCCACCCAGATCACCATATGAGTCACAGTGCCCTGTATAGGAATAATCATATTCAGAATCACCCTGTGGTTCATAATGGCCATCTGCCATTAGGAAACACTCCATGTATCTATTGCAGACTCTCAAGTCTCATCAGCACTAAAACCAACCATGCCATCAAAATGGTCACCAGGTCTTCCTCCTCTGTCATAACCCATAATATTTCCTCCTCTAGGTGGTAGTGATGGAAGATCAAGATTTCAAACTTTACCACCCCTGCCGCCACGTCCAGGAGGAGGTGGTGGAAGTACTCTGAGAGGGCTCATGTCATCATAATCTCTTCTAGAAAGGGACATAGGATGCCCATCAGGACCTGGGAGCATTCTGTCAAAGTCTTTTCTTCCTCTACATGCAAAATCCTACAGGGCATCCCCGTCATTCATCAAACCAGTCATAGGTTTCATCATAGGAATTGGGATTGTACAGTTTTGTACACTTTTGATGGGAGACTCAGATATAAGATCTAGTATGAGCTTTATGGACTCCACAACCTTTTCAGGTTTCCCCTGATAGGAACAACTCTATCTGTGGAATGAAGACAGCATCAAGGAAAAGCTTTGGTTGCTTCAGTGTTCTCTCGAATTCCTTTGATTTTATCACCTTTGACCCCAATAATTCCTCCTGCAAGACTCTGGTGAATCAACAATCTTAACTCCCAGTAAAAGTGACTTCCTTTATAATGTTGGTAACTTAAACATTCTACAGCATCAGATTCGATTGGAAGTTGGCTGATTGCAGTGACTCATGGCAACTGCAGGACTTTTTATAAGGTAGGGATAATATTCTCCAGAATTTTTCCAATTGTTTCAATATCTGCATTGATACTCAATATGTGCTAGGGGCCACTGCTGTCTGGGACCAAAACACTGGCATTGAAGTCTGTATGAAATGTTTTAATATTTTCCCCCCTTTGTGAATCCAGCATTCTTGCTTTGAAGCAAAATGAGCAATTCAACCATTTCATCAGTGCTTCTAGATCTTTTAAAGACCTGCTCCTCCTATCCAAATTGGAAAGAATATCTACTCATGTGGCTTTCTCCCCCGTGTCAACTTAGAGAGAAATATTCTGAATTCAGCGAAAAAGTTGAGTCCCTTAGGAGCAGAACTGGAGAAGGGAGTTACCAACTCCATCCAGGATTCGTTCTTAGAAAGACAAGCAAAATTAGACTGCCTGTACAGAGTGTTTATTTTTCTCAGAGTCTGTAGAATATGATAGTTTTCCTTATAGACAATTAACTCAAGGATCAAAAGACAAAAGAGACCTTAAACCTTCAGAGTAAGACCCTCACATTTCTCCCTCCCTTCTTGGCTCAGGATGCCTATGTGAGCTGAAATTATAGTTTCTATTTCTGTTAACCATAAGATGGAAAGGGAATTTTCTTGATTCAATAGGTTGTAAATGCAGTAAGATAGGAGAAGTGTTAAGGAGTCAATTGAAATTATAAATCTGGGATACTGTGTTTCCTCTATTATTAACATGACACGATACAACATAATATAGCACACATCCATAAAATATCAAGATGAGGAAAATCTCATTATTCAAGAGAGTGTCTTACTCAATATGCCTTGACCTTGGTGGTCATAAACAGAAGAATGCTCCTGATCAGCCTCATGTGGCCTTGTCATAGGTGAGACAGGAAGGGACATTTTGAGTTCTCTCAGAGAGCATGTCTGTTATGCCAGAGGATAGAAAGACTTATGGTAGATTAATCTCAGCAGGGAGACATGTCTGTCTCCAGGGGGTTAATATGGGATTTAGGCCTTTCTCAGTTCTTGGGGATTCAGTGGTTTGGGGAGGGGTCAACAAAATCTAATACCATTGTTGGTTACCATTGGCTAAATTCTGATGAATATAAAGGTCCTTTTACTCCTTCATCTGTACTAAGAGCTAGGAACAGAGATTCAAGCACAAAGAAGGACCATCCCTGTTGACAAGGACCTTCCATTCCAAAGAGGGAAGGCAATAAAAAAGGACCCTCCTACTGACCTTCCCTAAGGCTACCATTGGCCCTGTGGCCACCAGAGGAAGACCTAGGATGAGCTGGACTGGAAATACCCCCAGGGGCTCTTGAGCTCTGAGCTCCTGATCTCCTGCTCTGTGGCCTGGAGGAGGTTCAGCTGAAGCTGCCTTTCTAGGCCTTTCCCCTGAGCAGGGGGCAGATGCAGAGCTGCCCTTCCCCATGCCCACCATTACAGGGGATACTTCAGAATTCCCTTGGGCCCCAGAATGTGATCAACATCTTCAGGGAATAAAAATGATGAGCTATTGTTCAACACTTACCCTGTGCTAGGTGCAGGGGTCACAGTGACAAACAGCAACAGTCTGAGTTCTCAACGACCCTCCCTTCTACAGGTGGAACCCAGATGCTTCAGAATGGGTAATGACAGCTAAGAGAAATGCCAGAGGAAAGGGGGCCCTCTATGTTAGGGTCTGGGGGAATGAGTAAAGGCCTCAGGCAGAAGTCGAAAATTGAGCAAGAACCCCTAGAAAAGACTCCCTACAATCCCCCTCCCCACATCTCCCTCCACTCCCAGATCTTAGTGATCTGCCTGAGAGTGGAATTGGGTTCAGGCCCAGAGGGGCAGTCAGTATGGCAGATTTACTGGGAACTTTAAGGTTTGCCACACAAAGACATGTGTTGAGTCATGTAGGCCTCACTACCTGCCCTGGCAGGTAGGGGCTATTATGATCCCATGTTACATATACATGAGAACAGAGCCCTAGAAAGGTTAGGTGACTTGCTCAGGGTCACACAGCTCATAAACCTCAAAGACAAGAACTGAAAGCATGTCTTCTTGTTCCAAGTCCCAAGCTCCAATCACTGCACCACTGAGCTGCAGGACTGGTAGAGAAGTGAGGCCTAGCAGAGTGGGGATAATTTCAGGGGGACTGAGTACAAGAATGAGATGTGGCTGGGATGAAAAGCAAAGGAGAAGGGAAAATTTCTCCTTTTCATCTCTCTTTGGGGATAATGCCTCAGTGAAGTGGAAGGTGACCTCAAGAGCACCAACAAAGTCCATGGCTTCCAGTTGATGGAGGGAGCCATGTCAGGCTGCACCATTGAAGTTCATTGTGATGCACTGGACAGATTCTGTATTGCCTTCTCAAGATCCTTCCTGACCTCTGATGGCCACTTTGACTCATGAGGTCGTGTCTGGGGTCCTGGGCTGTACAGTCTATGAAGGGATCCTAACTCCTGCTTAAATATTTTCATCATAATTACAAGTGAGTTCACTTTTATTTTTTACTTATTTTATTTTATGTTTTTTCAGTGTTTGACAATCACTTCCATATATCTTAGATTTTTTCCGCTCCTTCCCCACTCCCTCGCGGAGATTGCATACAATTTTATATAGGTTCTGCATATACAATCCTGTTAAATATATTTTCCCTAAGTCATGTTGTATAGAAAAATTAAAATGAATGGAAGAAATCATAAAACAAAACATAATACAAAAGAAAACGGTCTGCTTCATTCTGCGATTAAATTCCATAATTCTTTCCCTGGATGTGGAAGGCATTTTGACTCCAGTCCATTTTTCATGTGATTATACATAGCATTTATTTTTTTCCTCTGAAAACTACCTCTTCATATCGTTTAACCATTGATCAATTCAGGAATGACTTCTATTCTTGTAAATTTGACTCAGTGCTCTACAGATTTGAGATATGAGACCTTTATTAGAGACACTAATAAAAATTCTTTCCCAGGTTTCTGCTTCCCTCCTAATTTTGGAAGCATTGGCTTTATTGGTGCAAAAACTTTTCAATTTAATGTAATCTAAGTTATCCATTTTGCATTTCAGAGGGTTCTCTGTCTCTTGATTCATTATAAATTCCTCCATTTTCCATTAATTTGACAAAAAAACTGCTTCTTGCTCCCCCATTTGTATATAGTACCAGTATTTACACCTACTTTGTGTACCTATTTGGACTTTATGCAGATATACGGTGTCAGACATTGTTCTATGCCCTGTTTCTGCCATCCTCTTTTCTAGTTTTCCCAGGACCTTTTGACAGACAGTGAGTTCTCATCTCAGACACTGGGGTCCCCGGGTATATGAAAGAGTAGACTGCTATAGTCATTGACTACTGGGTCTTGTGTACCTAACATATTCCACTGATCTACCCCTCTATTTCTTAGCTGGAAACAAATGGTTTTGATGATTGCTACCTTATAATACAATTTGAAATCTAGTGTAACTAGACCACCTTCTCTAGCACTTCTTTTCATTAATTTCCTCGATATTCTGGACCACTTATTCTTTCAGATGTTTTTGATATTATTTTTTCTAGCTAGTGAAAATTATTTTTTTTGTGTGTTTTTGATTGTCATGGGACTGAATAAGTCAATAAATTTAGGCAGAATTTTCATTTTTATTATATTAGCTTGGCATACCCACAAGCAACTGATGTTTTTTTCTGGCTATTTAGATCTGACTTTATTTGTGGGGAAAGTGTTTTGTAGTTGTGCTCATATACTCCTTGGGTTTGCTTTGGAAGGTAGACTTTCAGATATTTTATAGTGTCTACCGTCTCTTTAAATGGCATTTCTCTTTCTATGTCTTTCTGTTGGGTTTTGTTAGTAATATACAGAAAAGCAGATGATTTGAGTGGGTTTATTTTGTATGCTGGAACTTTGCTAGAGTTGTTTATTATTTCCTCTGAAAAGGGATGTTTTCCCCTTGGCTATTTCTAAGTCTCATTATAAGGTGGAGATGATATCTAATGAGGTCCTTGCTTTTCATCTACATGGCATGTTTCTATAATCAGAAAAGATAGTTTAAGATGTAAGCACAATGCAAGTAGTGGAATCTTGTTGTTTTCCATTAATTGGGTAAATTAGTATTGTGGTAACATCTTGTGAAAGATAAAATCCCTGAAATAGAACTTTCTTTCTGAATGTAATGGGAATGATTAGGTAAGGAAAGAAAACTACAGTATAAAGGTGATGTCAAATCTTTGTTCCATAGAACAAAATTGGAAGATAGAACTAATTGTAATTGTATGGAATTCTTGAGGTTAGGGGTACTTGGGAACCCAAAATAACATGCTGAGTCCTACTCAAATGAATTCACCCCAAGCCTTCTTTCAACCAAAGAAGGTAAACATTTGTTGAGATTTCTCAATATTGGATGAACTTTTAAGGGATCTGAGCATTTATAATGCTAAAACAAGATGCAACTTTCTTACAGATGGACTCTAGGGAAGGAGACTGAGGTGGTCCCAGGCAGTCTGGAGGTTCCAGGAATGGTTTGATGAGAGTGGCCAGTAACCTGGGATTCGGATTGATAGGATTAAGAGTGGGAAGTAGAACAGAGATTTGGGCATAGTGAAAGAGAAAAACTCATGGGCATCAGGAGAGCCAGTTCACATGGGGAAAACCAAGGAGTTTTTAAGATGAGATTTTCCAGGGACCTTTTAGACAAATGGGACTAAAACTCCTTTGGAGTAAGGGACAAAGGTCCCAACTTGGAATCAAGTCTTTACATGTTACAAAGAACAATTGGATAAATACAATTGAGTGAATGAAGTTACTGAGAGCAAATCAGAGACCCATTTAGTTTGAGGAAGAGAATTTCAGTTTAAATTTCTTAGAGGCAGGTAACCTCTGGTAATATTTTGTATTAATGGAAAAGTTAGATGTTTGTTTTGATTTGAATTCATTTCATGAACATAAGGGGAAATTAATGTTTGAACTTATATGTGTAGCTCATTGTTTGAGATTGAGCAGGATTAGAAAGGGATAAGGTACTTTGGGAAAATTTATTCGAGCAATAACTTAGGGTTTTGATGGTAAATTTGATTTTGTGATTGTCATTTCATCAGGAACTAGAAAATGTATAGAAAGGCATGTCAGCTATTTAAGACTTGCTTCAAAAAAAGTTCCTTAGCCAATGTGAAATTATAGTCATATCTGAAACTGATTATTGGAGCTTGCTATTTTAAGGTTTTATGGGACTATTAACTCATTCTGCTGAGTCTACCTGAAAGGATGGATAGCAAGAAAGGCAGTCTGAGACACTGATTCATGATGCCAGTAAGCCTGTGAGATGCTGGTATGAACTGCAATAAAGTGATCTCATGGGAAATTTAGGAAAGCAGCTGTTCAGCCTAGGCTGCGGTAGGATTCTCCTGACTCGATTTCCTCACTGATACCTGGCAGACTTTAAGCCTGGCTGAATGCCAAATGACAATCTACTCCTTCTGGGAATTGACATGAAGTTAAGGGGATGCTGTTTCCCTTAAATGTCCCTACTCTTAGTGGCAAATTCCTATAATCAGAAGTTTTGTAAGATTAATATCAGACAGATTAAATAATAGATTGTTGGTAGGGGAACATCTGAGGTTGAGTCTGAAACTGAGTTATTAGTTTTAGAATTTCAGACTTCACAAAAATAAGTTAGGGTCCTTTAATTCTTAATAATAGTTTGGAGACAATTCAGTCAAGGGCTCGTGAGGTTAGAATTCATAGTCATTATTATTTTTGTCTCAGGTGGTAAATGTTAAAATAAAAATACTTTGTGTTCTATATTGTAACTCCTTCAAAAGAAACATCACATGACCAGAAGCTGGAATTGCTTTATGATGGGATATGTACTGTGTTAAAAATGATTTTTTATTGTATTTATGTAAGTACTGGAGCCTGTTATTGAATGCTTAGTGAAATATCATCCTCCTGATGTGGGAAATGAACAGTGAATTAACGTAAATGTATAAACTGTGTTCTAATGTGAATTTCTTAAGCAACATAATTGACTAAAGTTCCAATTTTGATTTTCTAAGAGTGATAAGTATATACAACATAGGGATGGTCATCTAAAATTGTACCAAGGTCAGTTTTGTAGGAGCATGGACACCTGAATTTCAACAAAAAGATGAAGGAAAGAAGATGCAGAGATTCTGTGCTGAAGACGACTTGAAGGAGCATCCAGACCAGAAAACTGCATCAGATGATGCTCCCCCCAGACTGTTGTATTAGATGGAACGTCTAAATGGACAATTCATTAATTTACCTATTCCTTTTCAACCTCTGTATCTGTACTTATGAAAGGGGACTGACCCTTTTAATTTGTCAGTGGCAGTCAACTTTGATCCCTTCCCATCTTTATATAAAGGAGAGATAGATGAAGGGAAGAATTCACAGGGGAAAGAATGTGTTTACTGATTGGATTCAGGTAGACATTTTAATAAAGAGAAAAGGGGGATTTTGAGGGAAACAAGAAAGTTCTGTTTTCCACATTTCTGGGTGACAAAGGTTGTGACCTAGCATAAACAAGGTAGAGGTCAGAAACTAATGTTTAGGTCCAAGTTGCTGTGTGAAGAGGGGCCCATCGGAGATGAGAACATGGAGTCACATGGCCAGGTGATGGTATTGTGGGAGACCCAAAGTTCAGAAAACAGTGTAAGAACCTCATCTTTCTGCATGTGTTGTATTCATCCTGTAACCTTACTGGGGAGGCGACCTGTCCATTCAGGGGGAATGGATGCAAAGATTAATAAAAGTTTTCCTTATTTCAGAACAGGTATTGTTCTTTATTCAAGATGAGCATGTTTCTCACTGTGGGGGCTTGTTAGATGGGCTCACTTCTAACACTATTTATTGCTTTGTCTTTAGGAATTTTGTCTTTTCCCCAGTCCCATAAGTCACTTAACTGTGAAATCTTGTCCAGTACCTCAGAAGGAGGGTGCCCTATTTCCCTAATTATTAGTGCTTATTAGAAATCATTAAGTGTTTATAGATTAAGTGCTTATAGATAGGAGAACCTGTCTTCTCTATTATATTCCTATGGTAAACTGTAATTCTTTTAGGCCCCAGAGTTTGAACAACATCCTCAGGAATTAAAAATGTGCCAACCAATCGAATGATCAGACACTGTTCAGCACTTACCCTGTGCCAAGTGCAAGGGCCACAATCAAAAACAGCAGCAGTCTCTGTTCTCATGCCTCTTCCCTTCTATGGGAGGATCCCAGATGACCCCGAATGGGGAAGAACAATACAGAAAAATGCCAGGGAGGTTAGGGAGGAGGGGTCCTCTCAGCTAAGGGTTGGGTGGGAATGAGGAAAGGTGTAAGGAAGAAGAGGCGTCTGGAGCAAGTACCACAGTGTTTGACAATCACTTCCATATACCTTAGATTTTTTGCCACTCCCTCTCCCTTACATTTCCCTCTCTCTCCACTCCCTCCCTGAGGCAGTATACAATCTTATACAGGTCTGACATGTACATTCCTATTGAATGTATGTTACATAGCAGAATTAAACTGAATGGGGAAAACCATAAAACAAGATAAAACATAATATAATACAAAAGAAAATGGTCAGTTACTGTCCGCAATCCATTTCCATAGTTCTTTCTCTGAAGATGGAGGTGTTTTACCTCAAGAGTCCATTGAAAATTATTTAAGTCCATGCATGCCCATGAATTGTTAAGTCTAACAGAAAACTTCCTCTAACACTGTGGTTGTTACAGGGAACAAATTTCTCCTGATGCTGCTGCTTTCTCACAGCATCAGTTCATATAAGTCTTTCCAGTTTCCTCAGAAGTGTTCCTGTTCATCATTTCTCATAGCACAATAGTATTACATTATATTCATATACCACAACTTGTGCAGCCATTTCCCAATTGATAGGCATCCTCTTGCTGTCCAGTTTTGGCCACCACAAAAAGAGCTGTTATAAATGTTTTTGCACATGTGGGACACTTTCCCATTTCTATGATCTCTTTGGGATAGAGACCCAGAAATATATTGTTGGGTCAAAAGGTATGTCCATTTTTTAAACCTTTAGGCATCGTTTCAAATTGCTGTCCAGAATGGTTGGATCAGCTCACAGCTCCACCAACAATGAATTAGTATTCAAACTCTCCCACATCTTCTCCAGCATTTATCTTCTTCCTGTTTGTCAGTCTGATAGGAGTGATGTGGTACCTCAGAGCTGTTTTGCTTTGCATCTCACTAATCAATACTGATTTAGACTATTTTTTCATATGATTATAGATAGTTTTAATTTCTTCCTCTGAAAACTCCTTGTTCATATCTTTTGAACATTTTTTAATTGGGGAATGACTTCTCCTCTAACTTCCTTAAACAGTCCCTAAGTTAATACCAGGGTCTGTCTCCACTAGGCCACACACAGTTAGTAGGATACTGGCTACTGCAGCCTTCTGCAGCCAAAGCTGATAGATTAGTTGTATTTTTGCCTCCTTGCATATTGTAATCTGTAAAAGTTTTCTGTACAAAAGGATTCTCATAGCTATAGATTTCAAGCTATCAGCACTACTATAAATGCTCCTCTGGCTCCTTCATCACTCATACTCATCATCCAAGATATTAATGATTCTCCCATCCATTAGCAGAACTGACTCAAAATATATGTGACCTCCTGCTGAGTTAAATCTTCAATTACTTCCCTAAACACTGTGCTACCTCCTTGGTTCTCCTGTTTCTGCCTCACTATTGGGCATGTTTCTGCCTGAGAAACTTTTCCTTCTAACACTATTTCACTTCCTTACTCTGACTTCCTTATGACACAGTGGTAACTAGACTTTGTCTGTACAAACATCAGAATGCGCATTTCTTTTCTCAACGTTCAGCTTCTAAATGAACAGTCTTTTCTTCCATTTGAGACACCCCTTACCCCAGCCTGGTATTATAACGGAGGACCCGAAGGCTGAGAATTCCATGCAAAGTGGATAATTCTTTTTCCATCTGAATGCTTTTCTTCAGTAGCTCCTCTCTGTTTTTACACATAATACTGTAACCTATTAATAAAATTCTTCTTCTCTTACTTACCCCTTTCCCTCCTTCCCTGGGCTGATTGGAATTCCTTGAAAACACCTTTCCAAGTCTCCAGGTTCCCCCTCCTGTATCCCTGCTTCCCAGTTTTCACAGGGTCCAATGCTTTCAACCCATTCCCTACTGAGTGAAAAATATGTTCAGTCATCCCAACCTGGGATACTCGTTTCTTCCTCTAATTTTTTTCTGCCTCAAAATAGAGATTTTGTACTCTGAGATCCTGTTCATGACACCAAATATATCACCAAAGCAATATTCACAGCACTGGTGGTGACTATGAATATGCTGGCACAGTTCTCAGTCATAATGTATAAAGACACTTCATATAGAAAGCAGAAGAAAAATATTTATTTAGACACTAGGAAGTCAAATTTCAGAACCAAAAAGGAAAACCTGTCATAGTAATCAAGAAGTTACAAGAAGAACATGATCATCACTGGAGGCAAAGCCATTCCTAAGCTTCCACCAATCCTCCACTAAGGCCTTCTCACCAGTAAACACTCAAGAGACAGAGTCCTGCCATGTCTGCCTGCCTACTTGTGTCCCCTCTTCTATGCATTCACCTTGTTCATTCACTTCTTCCCGGATCTACTCCCACTTTCCTGTTCCACTTGTTCTGCAAGCTCCTCCCATCACATGTGTCTTATGCCTCTAGGGGATTCAAGCAGGTCCTATGTGCCCTTTAATGAATGACAAAGATCTTTCCATTAAAATTGGCATTACAGTCATGAGAGCAGTCAGAGCTAGGAACGATGCAGGTGATCAGTTTTCTGGCTAGTGTAAGTGCGAGAGTGGGATTTTGTTTAAGAGAATCTGCTTGTGATTTGTTCAATGGACCTGGTTTCGGAAGCCCAGCAGGGGGAGACTTGGAATGGTGTTGTTTTCTGCATTGTTATTGTTTATAGATTTTTGTTACTGTGATAGATTTGTCTTTCTGGTGTCTGAATAAACATTTTGGTTCTGCCTCCCATGTGGAGAGGCTGTGGTATTACGCCATTCAGAAGTGTGCCCGGATATTCAGGGCTGTGGTAGACTCTGTGAATGTCACATTGTACTTAGGTGATGTAGTGGATAAAGTAACGGACCTGGATTCAGGAAGATCCAGGTTCAAATCCTATCCCCCACATGAACATTTACCTCTCATGATAGTTTGAAGATAAAATGAAATGATGCTTGTAAATATCCCTCAAATAGAGTTCTTTCAGACAAAAAGGGCAGAATATTAGATAGAAACATGCACAGAAGCAGTTGATTGAAAAAGGTCTTAATGGGATCAGTAGTAATTTAACATTTGTAATTTTTTTAAATACGAACTAAGCAAAGAAAAAGAAACAAACTTAAACGTCAAAGTTAAAACAATAAAAAATGAGGAAAGGAAAAAAATTGTCATGTACACAGCAGAATATAGGAGAGGATTCAAAATATGCAGCAAGAAATTTCCATTTCAAGAAAGCCTGTATAATAAATGCCATGCATTTCATTGAGAGCTGTCCATCTTTTCTTTGTTCCCTTGTAATTTTTCTTGTCTTATAAGCTGTGAGCTTTTTAATTTGTTCTTTTCACCCTCCCACCCTAGAAGCCATCATTCAATGCAGGCAAGTGTGTGTGTATATATATATATATATATATATATATATACACACACATATATATACATATATATATATACATACATACATATGTGCTTATATATACACACACAGACATATACACAGAAAGATATACAAAAACACACATGCACCTGTGTACATACATATACTTACACATACATATACTTAGATATCTGTAATCATACTCATGTATACATGTTTGCATTCAAGTGCATCTATGTAAGACTCTACTGTACCTGTTTTCCCTCTTTCTCTGAGGGTGAATAACATCTTCTTTCATAAGTCTTAGCTTTTTCACATTTTTCCAAGGCAGCAAATTCATCATTTCCTCCTCTACAACAATGTTCTCAGGGATTTATACTCTCATAGGAGGTTGAAGATTACAGGAATGTACTTCTCTGAAGAAACAGTACTTACTGCCATTGCCTGTAGAAGGCACTGTTGAATAAGATGGAGTTTTCTCAACTGAGCCAGGAGCTTATGCCCCAGAGTCCCTTCAGCCTGTGCTCTGGTGCAAGCCAAAGACCAGCCCACAGATATTGAGGAGAGATAGAGGTAGGGGAAGTTTCGCATGCCTGTGCCCCGTGAAGGATCAGAGAGCCTGTGGGTACCAGCCCCAGCTGTGTGGTCCTTGGAAGCTTTGAGTTGGGCTGTCAACACTCCCTGGGGTCTTGGCCCCTGAGCTCCTGGTCTCCTGCCCTGTGTCCTGGGAGAAGTGCAGCTGGCTCTGCCGTCCCAGTCCCTCCTCCTGAGTTGGGGACAGATGCACAGCTACCCCTCCCAGTGCCTCACCTTTTCAGGGGACACTTCCCAAATGCCTTAGGCCCTTACTTTTGGTGCCCTCAGGTCCTCAGTGTTTTGAGTCTGTGGTGAATTCCAGCTGAAAACAGGACTTTTGGGATTGATCATTTAAGACTACCAATGTTAGGGAAGTTAGAGACGTTTCGGGCCATTTCCTCTCATTTTACCAATGGAGAAGTGCGCCCCAGAGTGAGGATGTGCCTGACTTCCTTTTCTTGGGAGGCATGAGCAGCAGAAGCCCCGGGGATGTGGGGACAGAAGCTGGGCCCACTCACTGTTATAACTCTTCCTTTGGATGATCATGAGGCAGCTCTGGATTAGAGTCCAGGCAAGGCAACAGGTATTTTTTAATTCCTACATGGGTCAGGCCCTGGGCTTAGGGCTGGGGATTCCAATGCAGATAAATAGAGTCCCTGCCTTGATGGAGCTCACATCCTGATTGGAAAAAACCTGCTGAAAGGAGCCCACAGTGATGGGGAGAGAAGGCCCCATTCCCTGTGCTCCGGAATCCTCCAGAGTCCCAGCCACAGCTGGAGGGGAGGAAGTCTGGCTTGTCCCCAAGCAGGGCCTGGGGGAACTCACCAATGTGGGAGGGGGCAGCATGGGAGAGCCAGGGAGGGTCCATGGGGAGAAGGCTCCAGGGCACAGGGAAGGTCTAGGAGGACAAGGCAGCTCACTTACAGTGACAAGGGCCTGGAACATCATACATAGCCCCGGGGAGGAGGGAACCTGACTCCAAGAATCCCAGAATCTCAAGGAGGAAATTACCTCTGGGGCTATTATTACCCTCCCCTCCCAGAGAAAGGACCTGCCCCCTCTGCCTCAGTCACAACCTGCGGCCCCTCCTTCAGGTGTCCGGAGCAGGAGCAGATTTGCATGTGGGGGCCTCCTCCCAGCAGGGCCTGGGCTGGTCTTAAGACAGCCCTGAGGGAGCCCAGCCCCAGCTGGGGATCCTTAGGACACAGAGGTTCTGGGAGGAACCTTAACCTGGATTGGATTTCTCTGCTGTTCTTCCTCCTGAATGTCTACACAGGTGAGGCTGCCCAGGGACTCCTCCCTGTGCCTCTGGCCCCCCAGTGTCTGAGGTCAGGCATACTACTGTCTTGAGCTCCTCCTGAAGCTGCTTCAGGGGTCAGCATCCCCTCGAGGAAGAGAGCCCGCTGCCTGGGACCAATCTCTTCTTTCCTTCCCTTGCAGGTTCTGGGGCCTCCTATGTGCTGACTCAGCCTCCTTCAGTGTCCAAGAACCTGAGAGAGACAGCCTCCATCTCCTGTGCTGGGGATGGAATTGGTAGCTACGATGTAAACTGGATGGCCAGGCCCCGAAACTGGTGATATATTATGATAACAGGAGGCCCTCAGGGATCCCTGACAGATTCTCTGGCTCCAAGTCAGGGAACACAGCCACCCTGAGTATCTCTGGGCTGCAGGCCGAGGATGAGGCTGATTATTACTGTCAGTCGTGGGATAGTGGTACTGATCCACACAGTGACACAGACTGAGGGGGAAGTGAGACAAAAGCCCTGTCAGGCCTGCTCCCCTGTGCCCTCTTCTCTGGGCTCCACACAGGTGCTTGGTGAGCACAGGAGAAAAGAAGTGCACCCTCTGGCCCGTTCCTCCTCTTCTCCCTCCCTGCTCTTCTCTCTGGGAGACCCTTCCCCAATGACCCTCCCCTTCCTCAGACCCTCATCTGCTCCCTCCTTCCCTGCCTCCATATGCTCCCCTCTCATCCTTTGAGTTCTGCTGCCCCCTGAAAGGCACTTTCAGCTTCTCCCAAGCTTTGTAGTCTCTTTTGGTGCCAGGATGGAGAAGAGTAACCCTCTGAAGCTCTCCCCAAATTCCCTCCAAAAGAAATAGAAAACTGACTCAGTCTGATCTAGGGGAAGGAAAGCAGATTAGCAGTCAGGCAGAAAAGGTTTATCACACTGGGCTGGTGGGAGAACAGGGTCTAAGAGCAGAAGTAGCAGTAACCACTCTCACAGCAGGGGCCTGCAGCAAGGCTCCAAGTCTGGGGCAATCCACTAACAAGGCCCCACCCTCCTGCAATTTAGCAACCTCCCAGTAAAGGGAGCTATCTGTGCACCTCACAAGGCCACATCCCTGTGAGCCTACCCCTACCACAAGCCACCAGGGAGGCCTTGAGCCCACTGATCACCAGGAGAGAAGTGGGACTGGCCAAACCAACCTATGTTTCCATTGTAACCCTTGCAGGTAAATAGCTAAGCCCACACCCAGGTCAGACCCACAGGGAGGTCCCATTGCCAGTATAAACCACCAGGGAGATCTACCCTCCAGAGACAGCAGGCAGCTTAGCCCAGGTTCCCAGTGAAAGATAGCAGCACGACCCATGCCCCAACACTAAATGCCAAGGGCAGTGCACAAGCAGAGCCCAACTCTCACTTAAAAACACCATGTCCCCAAAAAAGGGCAGAAAATATGAGCAACCAAATAAAAAAACTTGACTATAGAAAGGGTTTCTTGTAATAGGAAGGGTCAAGGCATAAACTTAGAGGAGGACAATTGCATCAAAATGGCTATATGCAAGGCTTGAGAGAAAAATCAGACATAACAGTGGTGTTTCTGGATTGCAAGTTTGGATAGCCCTTTGGACATGATTTCAAAGTACTCTCCAGGCTGGTTACATCAGTTCACAACTACACTAACAATGCATTAGTGTTCAAATTTTCAATATCTTCCTCAACATTTATGATTTTCCTTTTCTGTCCTATTAGCCAATCTGATAGATGTGACATGGTACCTAAAGATGTTTTAATTCGCATTCCTTTAATCAATAGTTATTTAGAGCATTTTTTCATATGACAATAGAGAGCTTTAACTTTTTCATCTAAAACTGCCTGTTCATATTCTCTAATTATTTATCAATTTGGAAATGACTTAAATTCTTATAAATTTGACTCATCTCTCTACATACTTTAAAAATGAGATCAGTACCAGATACACTAGCTGTAAAAATTGTTTCACAGCTTTCTGTTTTCCTTCTAATCTTGGTGATAATGATGTTGATTGTACAGAAACTGTAATTTAATGTAATCAAAATTATCCCTTTTGCATTCCATAATGTCCTCTGTGTCTTATTTGGTCATAAATTCATGACTTCTCTGGAGATCTGACAGTTAAACTATCCCTTGCTCTCCTAATTTGCTTATGCTATCCCCCCTTACGTCTGAATTATGTATCCATTATAACCCTACATTGGTATAGGGTGTGAGGTGTTCCTCTGCCTGGTTTCTACCAAACTATTTTCCATTTTCCCAGCCACTTTTGTCAAAGAGTATTTTCTTATGCAGAAACTGGCATCTCTGGTTTATCACACAGTAGTTATAGTCATGGACTACTGTGTCTTTTTTACCTAACCCCACTTGTACATGTTGGCTGTCTATTTCTCCTTGCAACTCACTTAACTTCTCAAAAAATTTGGATGGTATACCACTCTCTGCATGTATGTTTAGTGGTGATATTACTTCATTGTCTATGGTACTTTTTAGCAAGATATAATTTTGGTTCCCTATGTCTTTTAATTGGATGTATTTTTCCTTTTGTTTTTCTATAAGTTGATTTTTTTTCTCTGTTTACAGGATTTATTCATAGGTATCTGAACTCATGTACTAATTCTGGAGGCCATATTTCATTCTCTTGTTAATGCTTTCCCTATTGAGTTTCCTAATTATACTCATCATGTTTGTGTGTTCTCTTTATAGATTTCTGTCTTTTTTCCCCTTATATTTCCTCTTGCTCACTTTCTGAATCCCTTTCATTTGAAGATGGTTTTCCTAGGGGATTCATATCAAAGCACTTCAGCCTTTTCCCATGCTGGGGAATTCACAGTTTGGTAACTCAGGTCTCTGCCCCAAGTGATTTTCAGATAGGCTCATCTGACCTCAACTGGAGGCTGAGCTATTTCCCTCAGGCACAGTGGAGTGTGACGTGGCCTCAACACACTTCTTCAACCTATAGCCATCTCCATGGCACTGAAAAGAAGGAGGAGCAATCAGAGCAAAGGGCTAGCATTTGTCACAAGCTCATATACTGGGTCCTTGTGCCAGCCGGTGCAGCCTGGCTGCTGGTGGCATGGTAGTTGGAGAGAAAAGAAGTACGTTTAGAATCAATGACAGTTAATAGTTTGTCTTTTACTGCCCTTTTGGTTGTAGATTTCTAAACCATGGAGACAGCTAAAGTTGCTTTATTTTGTCAAATAATTTCTGTTTTGGAGAAACTTGAGAGGTCATAGGTATTAGAGGAAATGACTAGTCCTCCTACTTCATGGTTACATGACTGGGAAATGGACTCTTCTCACCAGGCTGCAGGAATTTGTGGCAAAGTGAGCCCCAGGTTTTGCACGAGATGTTATATGGCTACAGGACTTGACATCTTCTCAGTCAGTGCCTTAGCCAGCAACTATCATTTTCCTACTACTACTTAAGAAAATGCCCCAGTGAGATCCCATGATCTGTGGATCTAGGAGTGTAGTTCAGCAGAGAACTTGGAACCTCAGGGGATTGCCTCCTAAGAGAAAAGTTTCAATCGGTCAGTCAATGAACAGTCATTAAAAGCCTACTGGTTGCTATTCCCTGGGAATATAAAGAAAGTCAAAAGCAGTGTCTGCTCTCCAGGGGATCAGAGTCTAATGGGGAGACAAAGTACCAACAGCTATGTACAAATAAATTATAGACAGGATACAAGGGAAATAATCAAGAGATGGAAGGCACTAGAGTTAAGAAAGATCAGGAAAACCTTCCTGTCCAGGGAGGGATTTAAACTGGGGCGTGAAGGAAGCCAAGGGAGAGTTGGAGGAGGAGGAGGAAGGTTAGTGCAGAGCAGGGATGGTGAACCTGGGGAGTCAAGATCACATGTGGCCCTCTAGGTTCTCAAGTGTGGTCCTTTGACTTCATCCAAACTTCACGAAAGAGTCCCCTTAATGAAAGGATTAGTTCTGTAAAATTCAGTTAAAAGGACCTAGAGGGTCACATGTCACTATGAGGTCTCAGGGTCCCCATCCCTATTTCAGAGTGCATGTACGCACTGTGAATGTTCAGAGGGATTGTTAAATTTGCTACCATTGTAAGGATTCACCAAGGGCTGGAGGGGAGTATGTTTTTCTTTTAATTCCAGACTGTCATTAGGCAGTTTCAAATGTATTTCCCTCACATGGTGTTTCAGTTTCTCAGAGATCCATATCTGGGGGAGGTTGGACCCTTTCCTCATGCCTCCATGTAGACAGAGATGCCCTCCTAATTCTGTGCCTTCCGGTGGGGCCAAGTCTCAGGCCCTGGATCAGTCTGGCAGTCCACAATGGATGGGAGGTTGCCTCTTTCCCAGTGTAATTGGCAGCACACAAACCTTTCCCTCTCTCTCGCAGAGAGGAACAATCCTTTCCAGTCCCTCAGAGGCCTCCTTTACACTGCATGTTCTCAGTCTCCTTCACTTTCTTGAAGAACACGTCTCTCTTGGGGCACAGAAGGTACTGAAATTAAATCTTTCAACAATGAACTGGGAATCCTGGTTTCTAAAGACATGTGAACTTTCCACTAATCTTACTCCAGTAATTCACACGCTTTTGTCCTCCCTCCTCTGATCTTTTCTTCCTTCTTAATCCAAATCTTGAATTGTTTAGAGGCAAACCACAAAACCACAAACTATGCCAATAAGATCTCTTGAAAATTCATTCAACTCCACCTTTACCAATATATCTCAATACTCTTTTTTATCATTTTAACCCTGAAAATATTTCTCAGCTTTTCACCAAGCTCAGTGACACCCAAGGTCTGAGTCAAAACAGTGTTAAATTCTCCATTCTTCTAGGAGATGAGATCCCAGCTCATTTGACCTCCTCCAGGAACCTCTAGCTGTTTCAGGCTCAAAAATCCCAAGGTGATGGATTCTTCTGGGCTATCACTTTTTTCCCCTGAGTAACATTAGCTGGTGTTATACTCGCACAGGAAGACAGCTATTACAGGAACATCCTTCTCTGAAGAAGCAGCACTTACTAGCCTTGGTCACTGGAGGTCACTGTTGGACAAACTGGGGTCTTTCCCAACTGAGCAAGGAGCTAATGGCCCAGAGTCCCTTCAGCCTGTGCTGTGGTGGAAGCCAAAGACCAGCCCATAGGAAGTGAAGAGACTGAGGAAAGATTTGCATGCCTGTAGACCATGAAGGATAAGAGAGCCTGTGGTTGCCTGTCAGAGCAACTTGGGTCAAAAATGTGTGTCTCTTGATTGGCCAACCCAGGTTTTAGGCCTTTCTCAGGTTCTGGGGATTCAACATGGGTTGGAAAGTGATCTTCAGTATCTAATCCGATTTTTGCTTACCATCTGGTTAAACATTGATGAACATAAGGGTCATTTTCATCTTTCCACTAAATTAAGAGCTGGGAATAAATATTCATGCAAAAAGAAGGATAATCTCTGTTCTCACGGACCTTCCATTCCAAAATGGGAAGACAGTAATGAAGGATCTTCTCCCCGACCTTCCCTGGGGCTGTCATCCATCCTGTGGATACCAGAGAGAAACTTTGGAATGTGTTTCGGGCTGAATTGGTCTGGAAATGCCCCCTGGGGTTCCTGATCCACTGCCCCGTGACCTGGGGAAGGCTGAGCAGATGCTGCCTTTGAAGCCCCTTCTCCTGAGCTGGGGTAGATGTAGAGCTGCCCCTCCCAATGCCCCACACTTTTAAGGGACATTTCAGAATTCCCTTAGGCCTAGAGTTTGAAGAACATCCTCAGGAACTAAAAAATCTGCCAACCAGTTGAATGACGAGCCACTTTACAGCACTTCCCCTGTGCCAGGCACTGTGCCAGGTGCAGGGACCACAATCAAAAACAGTAGCAGTCTCTGTTCTCATGCCTCTTCCCTTCTATGGGAAGATACCAGATAACCCTGAATGTGGAAGAAAAATACAGAAAATGCCAGGAAGGTGGGGGAAGAAGGGCCCTCTTAGCTAAGGGTTGGGGGAATGAGGACAGGTGTCAGGAAGAAGAGGTGGCTGGAGCAAGAACCCCTAGAAAACATCTCTCCACTTCCCCTCCCCACATCTCCCTCCATTCCCAGATCTTTGTGATCTGACTTAGGGTAGGAGTGGACTCCGGCCCAGAGGGATGGCTAGTGTGGAATATTTACTGGGAACTCTGGGGTTGGTAACACAATGACATGTGTTAGGTCATTTAGGTCTCACTACATGGCCTGGGAGATAGGGGCACTAATACTCCTATTTTACACACACATGAGGGCAGAGCCCCACAAAGGTTAGGTGACTTGCTCAGGGTCACACAGCTCATAAGCCTCAGAGGCAGGAACTGAAAGTAAGTCTTCTGGACTTCAAACCTCAAGTTCCACCTGTTGAGGTTCGGGGTTCTGGGGGATCACAAAATACTGACTCTCCAGGTCCTGCTCGAATAAATTTAACACAAGGCTCCTTAAAGCCAAAGAGAAACGAAGTTTATTAAAGACCTGCCATAGTGGGTTAAGTCTTAAGGAGGATAAGCTTTTCTAACACTCATATTGACAAGTTGGTCAGATAGAATCTCAGCTAAACAGAGTCTCTGCTGGATTAAACCTGAGCCACTTCATGGAGGTGAGATACAACTTAAATACAGAAAAGACTGAGGGAAGAATCCAGGTGTCACCAAGTAGTCTGGTGTCCCAGGGATGGTCTTGACAGATCAAAGCCAGGGAGAATCCTGATGGGACTGGCTGGGAGTCCAGACAATCCACAATCCACAGTCCAGGCTGGGCAGTTTGGGCTTCAAGAGAATGCTGAGTAGTCGGGAACATCAAAAGGATGTTGGGAGCAGTGATAAATGGTGATAAGATAGGGAGTATCTGGGGTGGGAGAAATGGAAGGGGAATGCAAGGAGCCCCCCAAGACCAGACTTTCTAGGGCTCTTCAGACCAATGGGACAAAAGCCCTCCTGATCCAAGGGGAAAAGGTCTTGTCTTGGGTTTGTACCCGTTCCTGACCACTCCACCACAAAGCTGCAGGATGGGCAGAGAACTGTGGGCTGGCACAGGGGGACAATACCCAGGGGTCTAAGGCCCAGAAGGAGCTAAGGCTGGGAATTGTTGTTGACTTTTGGTTCTAGAAGAGAACGAAGGACATCAGGAAGGTGATGCTGTGAATTGCACGTGAATGGGCTTGAAGTGAGGCAGGGCTGTGTAAAGGTGCCAGCCTCACTCTCTCCTCCAGAGTTATCTGGGCCCAGTGGGGAGTTAATCAAAGGACAAGGGAAAGGAGGAAAGACAGAGACCCAAGGAGAGAGAGGATCAGGGTTCAGGCTGGAGGGGAGGATGAGCTGACATCAACAAAGAGGCAAAGCTGGTTCTTTCTTTCTCTCTTTCTTTTTTTCCTTCTCAGTCAAAGACCAAAGTTGTTCCAAATCCACCCTTGCTTCCAAGGTCAGTGATGAAGTCCCTGAGGAATTCCTTCTCCTTCCACATGCATTTCAATCTTTCCCAGTATCAGGATGGAAAGAAAAGGCAAATCCAGTCCAGAGAGGACTCTTAGGAGGGTTGAACCCCAGGATGGGCTGAGGCTGAGAGGATGTCCCCGTACCCCATGAGGCTCAAAATGTGTCACAAGCCTGGGGTCTGGGTGGTCTCCCCAATCCAAAGATGGAGCTTTGGCAGTCCAGAAAGCTCTCCCATTCCCCTACTGGCATGAAGAATCATTCCAAGAAACCAGGGGATGAAGCAGTTCAAGAAAATACCCTAAATAGTGAGAAAGTGCTCACCAGCCAATTTCCTGTTTTCTTAAATAGAAACTAAATTTTGAAATGTAAATTAAAAAATTAAATTTTCTGAAACTTTGCCCCCAGTTTTGGTTCCCTAAGGGCCTCAAGGTTTGGAAAATCTGCATGAAAACGGGCCCTTGAGGCGTGATGACTGGAGGCCACAGCTGGATGGGAGGTTAGAGACCCCCTTTTCTATTCCCCCTCCTTTTACCACTGGGAAAGTGAGGCCCAGAGGGACAATGTGCCTGGATTCTTCTTCTTTAACTTCTTGGGAGGCCTGAGCAGCAGGAGCCCTGAGGATGTGGGGGAAAGCTACTCCAGTTACTGCTTTAGATGGTGAAGAGGCAGCTCTGAACTGGAGGCCAGGCAAGGCAACAAGCATTTCTTATTTATTCCCTTCCTATGCCAGGCCCTGTGCGAAATGCTAGGGATTCCAAAACAGATAAACAGACAGTCTCTGCCCTGATGGAGTTCACATCCTAATGGGGACAAGGCCCCCTGAAAGGGGCCCATAGTGCTGGAGGAGAGAAGTCCTCATTCCA
Organism: Bettongia penicillata ogilbyi; assembly: GCA_023548195.1. Classification (NCBI taxonomy): domain Eukaryota; kingdom Metazoa; phylum Chordata; class Mammalia; order Diprotodontia; family Potoroidae; genus Bettongia; species Bettongia penicillata. The sequence goes on along the minus strand of JAJHZJ010000207.1, from coordinate 855,591 downwards.
TGGTGTGTCTGAATCCTCCAGTCACAGGCACAGCTGGAGGGGATGTAGCCTGACTGTCTCCAAGCAGGGTGGGGGAATTCACCAATAGGGAGAAGGTGGTGGCATGGGTGAGAGAAGGTCCATGGGGAGAAGACCACAGGGTACAGGGAAGGCCGAGGAGCAGAAAGCAGTTCAATTAGAGTGACAAGATTTTGGAGCATCAGACACTGGGCTGGGGAAAAATGAATTTGATTTCCAGAATCCTGATATCTCAGAGGAGGAAATTATCTCAGGGCTCATGATGACCCCTCCCCTGCCAGACAATTGACCTGCCCCCTCTGCCCCAGGAACCCACAGGAACAGTCAGTCACCACCTGCAGCCCCTCCTTCAGGTGTTCAGAGCAGGAGCAGATTTGCATGTGGGGGTCTCCTCCCTGCAGGGCCTGGGCTGGTCTTAAGGGAGCCCTGGGAGAGCCGAGTCCCAGCTGGGGAGCCTGAGGACACAGAACTGTGGAAGGAAGCTCTACCATGGCTTGGATCTCTCTGCTGTTCTCACTCCTGACTGTCTACACAGGTGAAGTTGCCCAGTGTTTCCTCTCTGTGCTTCAGACCCCACAGTGTCTCGGGCCAGGCTTAGTCCTGCCCTGAGCTGCTTGAGGGGTCAGCATCTCCTTGGAGGGGGAGAGTTCCCTGCATGTGACCAATCCCTTCTTTCCTATCTTGCAGGTTCTGGGGCCTCCATTGTGCTGACTCAGCCTCCTTCAGTGTCCAAGAGCCTGGGAGAGACGGCCTCCATCTCCTGTGCTGGGGATGGAATTGGTAGCTACTATATGCACTGGTACCAGCAGAAACCTGGCCAGGCCCCTAAACTGATGATTTACAGGGATAGCAACAGGCCCTCGGGGATCCCTGACAGATTCTCTGGCTCTAACTCGGGGAACACGGCCACCCTGAGCATCTCTGGGCTGCAGGCTGAGGATGAGGCTGATTATTACTGTCAGGTGTGGGGTAGTAGTACTGATCCACACAGTGACACAGCCTGAGGGGGAAGTGAGACAAAAACCGCTGCCAGGCCTGCTCCCCCTGAGCCCTCCCCTCTGGGCTCCAGAGGGGTTCCTGGTGAGCGCAGGACAGCAATAGCTTCTCCCTCAGGTCACTACCTCCCCTGAACCCTCCCTGTGCTCCTGCTTGGGGGGCCCCTACCCCTCCCTGGCCCTCCCTGGCTGAGGCTCCTTCCCCCTCACCAGGCCTTCATCTGCTCCCTCCCTCCACGTGCTCCCTTCTCATTGCTTTAGTTGTACTTCACCCCGAAAGTCAATTTTGGAATGTCCCAGCCTCTGAAGCCCTCCCCATATCCCTGCCAAAAAATTAGAAAACTGACTCAGATCTAGGAGCAGGGAAGCAGCTTAGCAGCCAGGCTGGAAAGGTTTATAACATTGCGCTGTGGGGAGAGCAGAGTCCAAGAGAAGAAGCAGCAGAGATAGCAGCCACCCTCATAGCAGGGGTCATGAAACAAGCCTTCAAGTCTGGGGCAATCCCCCAACAAGCCACACCCTCCTGCCATCCAGCAGCCCCAGTAAAGGGTTCAGTTTGAGCAGCCCATAAGGCCACTCCCCAGGGAGCCTACACACGGCACAAGCCACCAGGAAGCCCTTGACCCCATTGATCCCCAGTAGTGAAGGGTCACCCCAGGACTGGCCAGAAACAACCTATGTCTCTGTTTCAGTCCCTGCAGGTCAACAGTTAAGCCCAGGCCCTGGTGAGACCCACAGGGAGGTCCTACTCTAGATACAATCTAGAAGGGCAGTCTACCCTCCAGAGAAAGCAGGCAGCTTAGCCCAGATGCCCAGTGAATGCCAGCGGTAAGACCCAAAGCCCCTATACTAAAAGCTTAGGACAGTGCAGGACCAGAGCCCAGCTCCCACTTAAAACACCAAGTCCCAAAAGACACAGAAAATCTGAGCAAAAGCAGTAAAGAAAAGAAAAAAAAAAAGCTTGACTCTAAAAAGTTACTATGGTAACAGGAAGGATCAATGCCTAAACTTATATGAGGACAACTGTATCAAAATACTTACATGCGAATCCTCAAAGAAAAATCGAATTTGGTATCAGGCCAACAAGGAGTTCCTGGAAGAGTTTAGAATGGATTTACCAAATTTGAGACATAGAAGAAATGCTGGGGAAAGAACTGAGAGCAGTAGAAGAAAAGCATGAATAAGAGTCGATAGCACAGAACAGCATATACAAAAATATGTGGAGGAAAATAACTCCCTAAAAAAAAAGAATGGGGCAAATGAAAAAGGAAGTACAAAAGCCTGGTTAGGAAAATAATTCCTTAAAAATGAGAATTTAGCAAATGATAATTAATTATTCTATGAGACTCTGTGAATGACTCTTTGGTCTAAGCTGAACTTGATGGTCTCCAGTTTCAGGCTTACTAAAGAATTCCGGGGTCACCAAGGGTACAATGAGGTACATTGAGGCTGGAGAAATGGGGGTGAGGTTACGCAGGGACTGAAAGAGTGTTACATCTGAGCACTTCCAGTGCCTGGCCCATAACCCAGCACACAGTAGGTGTATTTAACTGATTAACTGATGGATACCTAATGAATCAGTCACTCCTGAGTTCCATAAACTCCCTAGGGAAGTTATACATTTAAACATTGAGTTTGCAGAATCCTCCCTTCACAGAACTGAAAGTTTTCATTTTGAAGAAGTTGTAATGGATTAATGGGGGAAATACGTTAAATGTCCCAAAGGGAACCAAAAGAGTAGGTTAGGGAAATCCTTACTCACATTGTTAGGTATTAGAACCTTTTCCACAAACAGTGAAATCTCCTTGGGAATCTCAAAACCCTTCCTGGCTTCATAGCTCAGGAATGTTAAATAGTCCTCTCCTAAAACCAGGATTTCATGTGTTAGATTTTAGTCAGATGAGGCTAATATTAACAGAAGATATGCTTCAGTTAATCTAAATGGTAGGAGGAATGGGTCTAAGTCCTGAATAACAGAATCCAATGAAGGAAAATAAAAATTCCCTATAAAAGTTTACAGAATCCTCAAAACAGCCCCTTCCCTCATTATGCTAAACAGTCCAAGACCATTCCCTGAATATCTGCAAGAGGGTCTGGGGAATTCCCAGGTTGCAGGAAAGCCATAAAAGGAAGGGTCAGCTGTTGAAAGGGCAATTCCATTGGGGCCAGGAATCATTCCCTGACACAGCTGAAGCTGATTTGGAATGTTCCAGACAACAGAGGTTCTATAGTTTCTGTCATTGTTAGGGAAAGGAGTGAGAGCACTGAAGGCAGAGGTTGTGTGTTGATGGGTTGGGGGGTGGGGTGGGAGGAACATGCCTAAGACAAAGAGAAGGCTGGACTGCTTTGGCTTCTGTTTTCTCTTCCCAGGACAAAGAAAACGAAGCAGAGAGTAAGCTGCTCTTGAGAATTTCAAATTGCCCGACTCAAAAGCTAAAAGAAATATACTATAGAAGAAGGACAACAATCAAATGATAACCATTTCTTAAGGACCTGCTACTCACTGCCAAGTGCTGAGGCTACAGTAACAAAAGTAAACCAGTCTCTTCCTCAAGGACCTTCCAATGGAGGGAAATAGAGTTAGCCTTTCACAACATGACTGTTATGGATGTGTTTTGCGTGAGTATACATGTATAACCTACATCAAATTGTTTGCCTTCTCAAAAGGGGGTTGAGGAAGGAGGAAGAGAGAAAATGTGGAACTCAAAATTTCAAAAATGAATGCTAAAAATTGTTTTTCCATGCAACTAGGAAATAAAATATCCAGGTAATGGGGTATAGAAATCTGTCTTGCCCTTCTGGAAAATAGAAGAAGGGAAGGGGTTGGGGGTGAAAGAAGGGATAGCAGATTGTGAGAAGGAATGGGCAGAATATGTTGTCTTAAGATGGGGGGAGGGGAGAGATAGGTAGAAAATTTGGACCTCAATATCTTGTGGAAGAGAATGTTGAAAACTAAAAATAAATAAATTTTAAAAATATGTATTTATTTTGATTTTTCAACATTCACTTCTATAGTCATTTGATGTCTAAATTTTCCTTCTTCCCCAAGAAGGCATGCAGTCTGATATAGGTTATGCCTGTGCAGTCATATTCAGCCTATTTCCACATTATTCATGTTGTGAAAGAAGAATCAGAAGAAAATGGGAAAAAACAACAGAAAGAAACAAGGAAAGTGAAAATATTATGCTTCCTTCTGCTTTCAGATTCCACAGTTCTTTCTCTGGATGTGGGTGGCATTTTCTATTGTGAGTCCTTTGGAATTGTCTGAGGTCACTGCATTGCTGAGAAGAGCTGAGTCTATCACCGTTCATCATGCCACAATGTTGCTGTTGCTGTGGACAGTATGTTCCTGGTCCTTCTCACTTCACTCAGCATCAGTTCACGCACGTCATTCCAAGTGTTTCTGAAATCTGCTTGTTCATCATTTCTAACAAACAATAGTACTCTCTTACATTCATATACTACAGTTTGTTCACTCAGTAGACAATTGGTGGGCTTCCCCTCTATTTCGAAGTCTTGGCCACCTCAAAAACAGTTGCTAAAAATATATTTTGTTCATGCGATCCTGTTCCTTTTTTTGTGATTTTTTTGACATACATTCCTGTTAGTGGCTTTGGTGGATCACAAGGTAGGCATAGTTTAATAGTCCTTCGGGCATAGTTTCAAATCACTCTCCAGAATGTTTGCATCAGGTCAAAAGTCCACCAATACATTAGTGTTCCAAATTTCCCACAGCTTCTCTAATATTTATTATTTTCATTTTCTATCATGTTAGCAAATATGAAAAGTTTTATAGAGCTCTTTTAATTTACATTTCTGCAAACAGTAGTGATTTAGAGCTTTTTTTTTACATATGGGTATATACAGCTATAATTTCTTAATCTGAGAATTGCCTCTTCATCTCCTTTGACTAATTATCAATTGGGAAATGATTTGAATCCTTATACATTTGATGCAGTTCTCTATATATTTTACAAATCAGATCTTTATCAGAAACGGTAGCTGTAAAAATCGTTTCCTAGCTCTGTGCTTTCTTTATAATCTTAGCTGCAATGTTGTTGTTTGTGCAAAACTTTCTACTTTAATGTAATTGAAATTATCCATTTTGCTTTCCATACTGTCCTCTGTCTCTTGTTTGATCATAAATTCTTCCCTTCTCTATAGATCTGACAGGTAAACTATTCTTTGCCCTCCTGATTTGCTTATGGTTTCATCTCATGTCTAAATCGTGTACCCATTTTGACATTATCTTGGTATAGGGTGTGAAATGTTGGTCTATGCCTAGTTTCTGCAGTTCTATTTTCCAGTTTTCCCTGAAGTTTTTGTCAAATGGTGAGTTCATATCCTAGAGTCTTTGGTTTATCAAACAGTAGACAGCTATAGTCACTGACTGCTGTGTCTTGCATACCTACCCCTCATTAGTGCAGTTTTGTAGTCTATTTCTTCCTGTAAAAAAACTTAACTTTTCTATACATTTGGAATGTTTTGCCTCTTGGTGCCTATATGTTCAGTGTTGATATTTTCACTTCATTACTGTTGACACTAGTTTGCAAGTTGTAGTTTCCTACCTTATCTCTTTTGAATAGATCTATTTTTTGCATTTGCTTTGTCTAAGGTCAGGAGTACAACCCTGGCTTTCTTCACTTAAGCTGAAAGCATAACATATTCTGTTTCAGGCTTTTACATTTATTCTGTGTGTATCTCTCTGCCTCGGATGTATTTCTCTTTTTTTAGGTTCACTAAATTTATTTTGAAAATCGTAAAACGTTTCTTAAAAAGGAGCATTACTTTCTTCCCACTTTTCCAAAAGAATGCTAAGGGCATGCAGACATTCTCCCCATTCCCTACCCCCCCCACCAAAAAAAATTACAATGACTACAAAGCAAGGAGTTCACAACAGTTATAGGAGAGGAAAATATATATTTTTTACTACTAACAATGAACAAATATAAAGTTCATTCTTTCTGGTGCAAAATCTTAATGTTATTTTTCCCATCCTTCCACCTTCCGCATTTGTAAGGAACTAAAACGATACATCCAGTGAACAGCAAGGATTTGGCTACACCCCAAATGCAGAGTACCTATGGAGCAAAGGAATGTCGGCCTTTCAACAGAAGCAGATAAAAAAAAGATGCAGGACTTCTTCAGTTCTTCACTAGCCTTAGAGAAACTTTCCAGAACACTGCTTCACACTATAAAAAAGAAAAAAAAATCTTCCATTAGAATCCTTCACCATCTACATACTACTTCGCATTGTTTTGCAGTGAATGCTGTGCCTTCTCTACTGGTCCTGAGTTCCTGTTATGGTTATAATTTAATCTTAAGATCCTTCCAAATGCTGATCAATTTTGATTGATGCTCCAGATTCATGACATATTTGTTTGATTCGCTGACCACCTTTTCCAATAACAGATCCAGTCAAATCATTGGGAATTAGTTACTTGTGTTGTAATGATGGGTCCATCAAGATCACAATATGAGCCACAATCCCCTGTATAGGAATAATTATATGCGGAATCACCCTGTGGTTCATAATGGCCATCTGCCATTAGGAAATACTCCATGTATCTATTGCAGACTCTGAAGTCTCATCAGCACTAAAACCAACCATGCCATCATAACGGTCACCAGGTCTTCCTCTTGTGTCATAAACCATAATATCTCCTCCTCTAGGTGGTAGTGGTGGAAGAAGATCAAGATTTCAAACTCTACTCTACTGTCCCTGAGGCCAAATAGAGGAAAAGGTGGTGGAAACTCTCTGAGAGGGCTCATGTCATCATAATCTCTTCTAGAAAGGGCCATAGGATGCCCATCAGGACCTGGGGGCATTCTATCAAAGCCTTCTCTTCCTCTGCATGGGAAATCCTAGAGCCATCCCTGTCAATCATCAAATCAGTCATAGTTTTCATCATAGAAATTGGGATTGTGTGGTTGGGCACACCTTTTAATGGGAGACTCAGATATAAGATCCAGTATTACCTCTATGCACTCAACAACCTTTTCAGGTTTCCCCTGATAAGAACTCTATCTGTGGAATGAAGACAGCATCGTGGAAAAGCTTGGTGGTTGCCTGAGTGTTCTCTGAAAGCCATTTGATTTTAGCACCTTTGACCCTAATAATTCCTCCTGCTGGACTCTGGTGAATAAACAATTTTAACTCGCAGTAAAAGACACTTCCTTTATAATGTTGGTAATTTAAACATTCCACAGCATCAGATTCGAGCAGGAACTGGCTGGTTGCAGTGGGTCATGGCAGCTGCAGGCCCTCTTCCAAAGTAGGAACGATTTTCTTCAGAATTTCTCCAATATCTGCACTGATACTCAATAAGAGCTCAGGGCCACTGGTGTCGTGGAGTGAAACACTGGCATTGTAGTCTGTACGAAGTGATTTAATATCTTTGCCTCCTTTGTGCATCCAGCACTCTTGCTTTGAAACAAAATGAGCATTCAACCATCTCATCAGTGCTTCTAGATCTTTTAAACGCCTGCTTCTCCTATCCAAATTTCAGGGAATATCTACTCATGTGACTTTCTCCCCAGCGTCAACTTAGAAATTTTCTGAACACAGATAAAAAGCTGAGTCCCTTAGGAACAGAACTAGAAAAGGGAGTTACCAAGCCCATCCAGGATTCATTCTTAGAAAGACAAACAAAATTAGTCTTGGTGTGAGTTTTTATTTTTCTCAGAGTCTGTAGAATATGATAGTTTTCCTTATAGACAATTAACTCAAGGATCAAAAGACAATAGAGACCTTATACCTTCAGAGTAAGTCCCTCACATCCCTCCCTCCCTTCCTGGCTCAGGATGCCTATATGAGTTGAAATTATTGTTTCTATTTCTGTTATCCATAAGATGACAAAGGAATTTTCTTGATTCAATAGTTTGTAAATGCAGTAGGATAGGAGAAGTGTTAAGAAGTCAATTGAAATTATACATCTGGGATACTGTGTTTCTTCTATTAGTAGGACATGATAAACATAATATAGCATATGTCCATAAAATATCAAGATGAGGAAAGTCTCATTATTCAAGATAGTGTCTCACTCAATATGACTTGACTTTGGTGGTCATAAACAGAAGAATGCTCCTGATCAGCCTCATCTGGCCTTGTCATAGTTGAGTCAGAAAGGGGAATTTTGGGTTCTCTCAGAGAACATGTCTCTTATGCCAGAGGATACAAAGACTTATGGTGGATTAATCTCAGCACAGAGATATGTCTGTCTCCTGATTGGTCAATATGGGATTTAGGCCTTTCTCAGTTCTTGGGGATTCAGTGGTTTGGGGAGGGATCTACAGAATCTAATACAATTTTTACTTACCATTTGGCTAAACACTGATGAACATAAAGGTCCTTTTACTCTTTCAGCTGTACTAAGAGATGGGGATAGAGACTCAAGCGAAAAGGACCATCCCTGTTTACAAGGACCTTCCATTCCAAAGAGGGAAGGCAATAAAAAAGGACCCTCCTGCTGACCTTCCTTGGGGCTACCATTGGCCCTGTGACCACCAGAAGGAGACCTAGGAATGAGCTTGGGGATGAGTTGGGCTGGAAATGCCCCCTGGGGCTCTTGAGCTCTGAGCTCCTGGTCCCCTGCCCTGTGGCCTGGGGGAGGTTCAGCTGAAGCTGCCTTTGTAGGCCTTTCCCGTGAGGGGGGGGGCAGATGAAGAGCTACCCCTTCTCATGCCCGCCTTTACAGGTAATACTTCAGAATTCCCATGGGCCCCAGAGTGTGATCAACGTTTTCAGGGACTAACAACGATGAGCCATTGTTCAACACTTACCCTGTGCCAGGCGCAGGGGTCACAGTAACGAACAGCAGCAGTCTGAGTTCTCAAGTACCCTCCCTTCTTTGGGTGGAACCCAGATGCTTCAGAATGGGTAATGACAGCTCAGAGAAATGCCAGAGGAAAGGGGGCCATTTCTGTTAGGATTTGGGGGAATGAGGAAAGGCCTTAGGCAGAAGTGGAAAATTGAGTAAGAACCCCTAGAAAAGACTCCCTACACATCTTCCCCACATCTCCCTCCACTCCCAGATCTTTGTGATCTGCCTGAGAGTGGAAGTGGGTTCAGGCCAGAGGGGCAGTCAGCATGGCAGATTTACTGGGAACTTTGAGGTTTGCCACACAAAGACATGTGTTGAGTCATGTAGGCCTCACTACCTGTCCTGGAAGGTAGGGGCTATTATGATCCCATGTTACACATACATGAGAACAGAGCCCCAGAAAGGTTAGGTGACTTGCCCAGGGTCACATAGCTCATAAACCGCAAAGACAAGAACTGAAGGCAGATCTTCTTGTTCCAAGTCCCAAGCTCTAACCACTGCACCACTGAGCTGCAGGATTGTCAGAGAAGTGAGGCCTAGCACAGGGACTGAGTGCAAGAATGAGATGTGGCTGGGATGGAAAGCAAAGGAGAAGGGAAAGCTTCTCCCTCTCATCTCCCTTCGGGGATAATGCCTCAGTGAAGGTGAAGGTGACCTCAAGAGCACCAACAATGTCCATGTTTTCCAATTGATGGAGGGAGTTATGTCAGGCTGCACCATTGAAGCTCATTGTGCTGCACTGAACAGATTCTCTGCTGCCTTCTCAAGGTCCTCTTTGACCTCTGATGGCCACTGTGACTCATGAGATGGTGTGTGGGGCCCTGGACTGTACAGTCTATGAAGGGGTCCTAACTCCTGCATAAATATTTTTATCATAATTACAAGTGAGTTAACTTTTATTTTTTACTTATTTTATTTTACTTTTTTTTCAGTGTTTGAAAATCACTTTCATGTATCTTAGATTTTTTCCCTCCTTCCCCACTCCCTTCACTGAGATTGCACACAATTTTATATAGGTTCTATGCATACATTCCTATCAAATATATTTTCACCTAAGTCATGTTGTATAGAACAATTGAAATCAATGGAAGAAATCATAAAACAAAACATAATATAAAAGAAAATGGTCTGCTTCATTCTGCGATTAAATTCCATAATTCTTTCTCTGTATGTGGAAGGCATTTTGATTCAAGTCCATTGGGAATTTTTTAAGTCCTTGCCTTACAATAAAGTACTATGTCTACCAGAAAAATTCCTCACACCCTGTAGTTGTTGCTGTGTACAAAGTTCTCCTGCTTCTGCTCCTTTCACTCAGCATCATTTGTTGTTAGTCTTTCTCGGACTCACTGAAGACTTCCTGTTCATCCTTTCTTGTAGCACAATAATGTTCTATTACTTTCATACACCACAGTTTATTCAGCCATTACTCAATTGGGCTTCGTCTTGATTTCCAGTTTTTGGCCACAACAAAGAGAGCTTTTAAAAATATTTTTGTACATGTGGGACTCTTTCCCATTTTTATGATCTCTTGGGGATACAGTCCTAGAAATATTGCTAGGTCATTTTATAGCCCTTTGGGCATAGTTCCAAATTGCTCTCCAAAATGGGATTTAGGCCTTTCTCAGTTCTTGGGGATTTACCAACTCCACCAACAAAGATTTAGTTTTCGAACTCTCCCACGTCTTCTCCAACCCTTATCATCTTCCTGTTTGGTCATGTTAGCCAATCTCATAGGTAGGATATGGTATCTCAGAGCAGTTTTGATTTGCATCTCTCTAATCAATAGTGATTTAGAGCATTTTTTTAAAAATGATTATACATAGCTTTAATTTCTTCCTCTGAAAACTGCCTGTTCGAATCCTTTGACCATTTATCAGTTGGGAAATGACTTGTACATTTGACTCAGTCCTCTACATATTTTAGAAATGAGGCCTTTATCACACACACGAGCTGCAAAAGTTCTTTCCCATTTTTCAGTTTCCCTTCTAATCTAATCTTGGTTTTGTTTGAGCAAAACCTCTTCAATTTAATGGAAGCAAAAGTATCCATTTTGCACTTCATAATGTTTTCTATCTCTTCTTTCGTCAAAAATTTCTCCATTTTCCATAAATCTGATAAATGCATTATTCCTCCCTCCACTTATTTTTTCATAGTATCAATCTTTATCCCAAGATCATGCACCCATTTGGACTTTATTCTTGTATACAGTGTCAGGCACCAGACTATGCCCATTTTATGCCACACTGCTATCCAGTTTTCCCAGCAATTTTTGTCAAACAGTGAGTCCTTATTCCAGAAATTGTGGTTCTTGAGTTTATCAAATAGTAGATTTCTGTATTCATTGACTACTGTGCCTTGAGTACCTAACCTATTCCATTGTTCAACTCCTCTGTTTGTTAGCCAGTACCAAGTGGTTTTGATAATTGCTGATTTACAATACAGTTTGAGATCTGGTAGGGCTAGGCCACCTTCCCTAGCATTTCCTTTCATTGATTCCCTTGATATTCTGGACATTATGTTCTACCAGAGGAATCTTGACATTATTTTTTCTAGCTCTGGAAAACAATTATCTGATAGTTTGATTTGTATAGCACTGAATAAGTAAATTAATTTAGGTAGAATGTCATTTTTGTTATGTTGACTCGGCCTACCCATGAGCAACTGATACTTTTCCACTGACTTAGATCTGATTTTATTTGTATGAAGAGTTTTGTAATTGTGTTCATATAGTCCCTGGGTTTGTTTTGGCAGATAGACTCCCAAATACTTTAGAGTGTCTTCCCCAGTTTTAAATGGGATTTCTCTTTCTATCTCTTGCTTTTGAACGTTCTTAGTCTTCTGCTTAAATAATGAGGGGTTATCATAAGGGTGAATGAAATCCTCAGAAACTTTTAGAACTCTGATCTTCTCCAAAGTGAGCACATGTAAGGAGAGTTCTGTTCTGGGAGCTCTATTATTCAGCTCAAGTGTTAGGCAGTGACACCCTAGTCTGAGAGCTTAGACTCTTGATTTTCCTTCCCTTTCAGGAAAATGAAGAAGACTGGTCCCCTTTCTCTTAAACATCCCCAAATGCCAGAGAGTCCTCATCCTGACTATTATCTGATCTTAGTGGAGGAATAGATAGGCAGCTGCTTCATTAAGGCCTGGGAGAAGGAGCTGGAGGAACATTGTATGTGGAATATAGACCAACAGCAGCCAATTCTGGGCCTCTTTGTGGGGCTTCTTTTACGTCCCTCTATCCTCTACTGAATTTCTCACTGTGCTATCAAAACAGATTCTCAGGTAGGGGGTCTTGGGGCTCTTTTTCTCTCTAATTTTTGTTTTTATTTCTTTAAAATGGCAAAACTAAAGCTCTTTAACCAATGACTGTAATTTTAAATCATCTCTTGTGAAGAAATGCCATTTTTTAATATCTTCCAAGTAGGGAAGTATTTAGAAACCTTGGTGTTGTGGTGGCCTGGGTTCAGGAAGACCTGAGTTCAAATTCAGTCCCAGATACTTACCAACTTGTGACCCTGGGGAAATCATTTAATATTTATCTGCATGAGTTTCCTCATCAGTGAAATGAGAAAAACAATAGCATTTACTCCTCATGGCTATTTTAAGATAAAATGAAATTAATGAATTAAAGCTCCTGAAAAGGCATTCTTTTAGACAAAAACAGCAGAATATTAGATAGAAACAGGCACAGAAGCAGCTGATTAAGGAGAAATTAATGAGAGCAATAGCATTTTTAATTTGTAATTTAAATACAAAATAAGAAAAGATAAAAGAAACAAATACCCAAAAAAAAGTAACACACAAAAAAGACAATAAACTGCCATGTGCACAACAGCAATGTGGGATAAGATTCACAATATGCAGAAATAAATTTCCATTTCAAGAAAGTGAATATAATAAACACTGTCCAATTTGTTGAGAGCTGTCCTACTTTTCTTTGCTTCTTGTAAGTTTTCTTTTTTTTTCTGCTGTACACTTTTTATTTATCCTTTTTTTCCTTTCCTCCCCAGGAAGACACAGTTAGCCATAAATATATATATATATGTATATAAATATGTATGTATGTATGTATACATGCATATGCCCAAACACACACACACACACACACACACACACACATATATATATATATATATATATATATATATATATATATATATATATATATATATATATATATATATATATATATATGTATACACACACAGAAACAGGTATCTATGTAAGCACATACTATATTTATTTAGCCTCTTTTCCTGAGAGTAGATAACCTCTTCCTTCATACCAGTCTTACAACCCAAGTCTTTCCACATTTTTCTAAGTCCACCAACTCATCATCTTCTACACCACAACAATACTCCTACCTTATATCATCTAGTTGTTTTAAATAATCCAGAAAAACATTGAGAAATGACTAATACATAGTGTGATTTCCAATCTACTTTAGTCTTAAATTTGTCCAAGATCATGATTACCACTCCTGCTCCTTCTCCCTAACAAGTTCTAAATATACACAATGTGTACATATATACTAGCATCTTTAGTAAACAGCGTAGCTGGGTCACACAGTGGATAGAGCACCGGGCCTGGAGTCAGCAACACTCATCTTCTGGAGTTCAAATTTATCTTCATACCCTCAATAGACGTGTGACCCTAGGTAAGTCACTTTACCCTATTTCCTTGAGTTACTCAGTTGTAAAATGGCACACTGCTCCAGTGGCACTGCCAAATGGGAAAATGAAGAATGGACGTCACTGAACAATACACACACATACGTGTGTATGTATATATATATATATATATATATATATATATATACACAAATATATGTGCATACATATGTGCATATATGTATGTGTGTGCATACACAAAAATCTTTCTGATTTCTACAGTGCTTTGGCTTCATCATCTCATTTCAGCCTCCCAGCCCTCCTGGGAATAACAAGGTTCCTAGGAGTTTGTTAAATATTGACATCTATGTTTAGTTGTGACTTTAGGCACTGATTAGCTGTGTGACCCTGGAGAAGACACTTGACTTGTCTGCCTCAATTTCCTTACCTATAAAAGGGGCTTAATAATAGCACCTAAGTACCAGGATGGTCATAAGGATTACATGAGATATTTGAAAGCACTTAGCCCCAAGCCTGGCATACAGGAGGTGTTTAATAAATGCTGCTTTCTCTTCTTTACTAACATCACGGGCATTTGGCCTTCAAGTAGAGTCTCCTTTGGCTGTTGAGCATCTCTGCTAATTACAGGCAAGGATAGGTCTCAACAAATGGAAAGTTGCCAACTGAGGAGATTGACTCATGGCAGGAGGGAAGATTCCATGGTCTGAGTACCTTCTCTATGCTCTACGGATTTTGGTTCTTCTTCTCATCTGCCTTTGGGAATAATCACACAGTGAAGGTGAAGGTGGCCACAGAAACACCAAAATGTCCATTGCTTCCAGTTGATGAAGGGAGCTACGTCAGGCTGCATCATTGAAGCTCTTTGGGCTGCACTGGACAGATCCCATGCTGCTTTCCCAAGCTCCTGCTTGACCTCTGATGGCCACAGTCATACTCTCAATCATGAAGGGGTTTCTGGGGGACTGGGCTGTATAGTCTATGAAGGGGTCCTAACCTCTGCTTAAATATTGAGGGGTTATCATTAGGGTCAGTGAAATCCTCAATTAGAAACCTTTAGAACCCTGATCTTCTTCAGAGTGACCACACATGAGGAGTGTCCTGTCCTCGGGGATCTATTATTCAGACCAAGTGTTAGGCAGTGACCCCTAGCCTGAGAGCTTGGACTCTTGATTTTCCTTCCGATTGAGGAGGATGAAGAAGACTGTCCTTTTTCTGAAAGACCTCAAAGTTCCAGAGAGTTCTCATCTTGACTGTTATTTGAGCCCAGTAGAAGGATTGGTAGGAGACTGCTTCCTGAGCCCTGGGAGAAGGAGCTGGAGGAACACTGAATGTGGGAGATGGATGAGCAGCAGCTCATTCTTGGTGCCTTTGAGTGCTTCTTTTTCTTCCCTTTCCCCTGTAATGTGTCTCTTTCACAGCACCATCAAAGCAGACGCTCACTTAAGTGGTCCCAGGGCTCTTTTTCCTCTAATTATTTTTTTAATTTCTTTAGGAGGGCAAAAAGAAAGCTCATTAAGGAGTGATTGCAATTTTAAATTAGCCCTTGTGAAAAATATCATTTTTTTGAATATCTTCAAAGTAGTGAAGCATTTAGACACCTAGGTGGTGTGTGTGACTGGATTCATGAAGACCCAAGTTCAAATCCTGAACCAGACACTTAGGAGGGCTTTGACCCTGGGTAAGTCACTTAACCTCCATCTGCTTCAGTTTTCTCATCTGCCAAAGGAGAATAATAATAGCTTTTAGCCCCTCATGGTTGTTGTGAAGATAAAATGACATATTACTTGTAAAGCTACCCAAAAGAGTTCTTCCCGACCAAAAGGGCAGAATATTAGAATAAACAGGCAAAGCAGTTGATAAAGGATGACTCAATGAGACCAAACCTAAAATAATTCAAAAAAAGGAAAGAAAATATTGACATGGACACAGTACATGTTCATTTACTCTTCAATATATATTGTGTTCCAAGACTTCTGATCTTTGAATTTCACTGCTGCTAGGTCTTGTGTGATTCAGACCGTGGCACAATTAGGGAAATTGTAGTGTTCTTGTTGCTTGTAACATTTCATCATTGAGTTGGGGATATCTGAATTCACTGTCATATTTTTATGAGTTTTCTACACAGGATTCTTTTCAGGTGGTGATTGAAAGACTTTTTTTTCTGTTTCTATTTTCCTCACTTGTTCTAATGCCTCAAGAAAATGTTTGTTAACTATTTCTTGTATTGTTTTATGAAGATTCATTTTCTGATCATCTTCTCTACATTTTGTATTTTATATTGTTCATCTCTTATAACTTTATTCGCTTCCCTTTGCCCAGTTCTAGTATATTCCAGGACTCATTTTCTCCTTTAAGTTTCTGAATCTCCTTTTCTAAGTGGTTGATTATCTTTTCATAATATTCTTGTTTTCTCAGATTACTATTTTTTAAGTTTACCTCAATCTCTCTTATTTGATTTTTGGAGTTTTTTTTTAAATTCTGCTATAAATTCTTTTCGGGAAGGTGACCATTTGACATTACTCTTTGGGGAGAATAGGGGTTTCTTTGCTTTACTATCCTCCTCTGTAGCAGAACCACTGTCTTCTCTACTCCCATAGTAATTCTCTATGGTTGGACTCTTTCTCCTTTGCCTGTTCTTTTTTTCTTTTATCTGGAGCAACTATGTTTTTGTAATCATCTCTAGTCCTGGAAGATGGGAATGGTGCCTCTGGCTTCAGATGTTTTTTCAGTTTTCCCTTCTGGCCTGGCACTAAAAGCAAGACCTCCAAGCATCTGAAAGTGCCGACACCCAGCAGAATGCCTGTGTCAGTGCTTCTGCATTTACCTGGTGTATGCTGGTTCCTTTCCACCCACAGTCATACCTCCATGCACACCTGGATATGGCATTCCTTGTCAGCACAGGTTTCCTTGGTTACTCTGGCCCAGACACCATACTCTGCGCACTATACCAGAGGTAAAATTTTTTGTGACAGTCACAGAGGCATCCTCCCAACCCAGCTAACCCAAGGGCTTGCTGCTAGTAGTTTAAGGAAACCTTACCTTCACAGGGACAAAATTTCCTTTGGAATATTTCTTTATATCTTCTCTTATTCTCCCAGGAGGACCACACTTCTTCCCCTACTATTATTTATTTTTACTGCTCTATGTTCACTCTGAGATAGTATTATTACCTCATTTGTTGAGGAAATCTGTAGGGCTTGGAATTTTCTGGCCTATTCCACCATCCTACCTGAACGCAATAGCTTTGTGTAATTATTATTATTTCACATAACTCAGGCTTACATTAATAAGACTATTTATACCTTGCACTACTTACTAGAAAAATAATTATTCAGGTCTTACGACAAAACTTTTTTCCCAATTACATAACGGTTCATATTCTAATGTAAATCTAATCCACGCATCCTGAAAGTAAGACCATGTTTTCATCTTTGCTTCCCATGAAGAGTCTCTGTAAACATTGGTGAACATAAGGGTCCTTTTTCTCCTTCCACTGTACTAGCAGCTGAGAAAATTTATTCAAGTAAAAGAAAGACAGTGACTGTTTGCAAGCAGCTCCATTTTCTAAGGGGAGGGCAATAAAATGAGAGACCCTTCTCCTGACCTTCCCTGGGGGTACCATTGATCTTGCAGCCACCAGAGGGAGACGTTGGGCTGAATCTGGGGCTAAATTGGGCTGAAGATTCCCCCTGGGGCTCTTGGACACTGAGCTCCTGGTCTCTTCCCCTGTGCCCTGGGGAATACTCAACTGGTGTTGCCTTGCCAGCACCCCCCCCCCCCGGGCTTGGGGCAGATGCAGAGCTACCCCTCCCAATGCCCCACGTTTTTAGGGGACACTTTGTAATTCCCTTAGGCTCCAGAGTATGAACAACGTACTCAGGTACTAAAAATGTGCAGACCAGTCCAACGATGATCCTTTGCTCAGCGCTTACCCTGTGCCAGGCACTGTGTCAGGGGCAGGGACACAGTAACAAACAACATTGTTCTCTGCTCCTATGGCCCTTCCCTTCTATTCTAGGAGTCCAGATGCCCCTGAATGGTGAAGGATAACACAGAAAACTTCCAGGGAAATGGGCGAGGAGGGGCCCTCTCAGATAGGGATTGAAGGGATGAGGAAAGGCTTCAGTAGAAGAGGAGGCTGGAGCCAGAACTGCTAGAAAAGACCCCCTACACTCTGCCTTCCCACATCTCCCCCCACTTCCAAATCTTTGTCATCTAACTGAGGGTGGGAGGGGGCTCAGTCCCAGAGGAACACTCAGCATGGAGAATTTCCTGGGGACTTTGGGGTTTCCAACACAATGAAATGTGTTGGGCCATTTAGACCTCACTACCTGCCCTGGGAGATAGGGGCTATTAAGTATCTATTGTACAGTCATGAAAGCTAAGCTGCAAAGCCTCAGAGATGAGAACTGAAAGCAGATCTTCCTATCTCCAAGTTTCAAGCTCTAACTACTGGACCACCTAGCAGGATGAGCAGAGAAGTGAGGCCTCGCATAGTGGGGACAATATCTGGGGAATAATAGCCAGAATGAGCTGAGGGTATGGGAGGTATGGGAGGGATCTTCCAGAGAGCCCCTTAAGTTCTGGATGTGTTTGGGGTCTGGGTGTTCTCCGGAATCCTACAGCAGGGCACTGAGAGCCCAGAAAGAACTCCCCTTCCCCATCTGTCCTGAAGCATCATTCCCAGAAGCCAGTGAATGAGACTTCTAAGAGGATACCATGAATACTAAGAAAGGGCTCAGATGCAGATCAACTCTTTCATAAATTTTAGATGAATGGTGAAAGTAAATAAAAAATAAAATTTTCTAAAACTTTGACAGTAATGTTAGTTCCATAAGGACATCAGTGTTACTGGAATCTGTTCAGAATCTCAGATGCAAATAGGCACTTTGCCTTGATCACTGAAGGCAAAGATTGAAGGGAGGTTAGAATCCCCAGGTCCAACCACCCTCATTTTACAAAAGAGGAAGTGAGATACAGAGTGAGGGTGTGCTTGGCTCCCTTCCTCTGCAGCCTCTTGGGAGACCTGAGAAGCAAGGGCCCCAGGGATGTGAGGGCAGATTCAGGGCCCATTCACTGTTATAACTCTTTCTTTGCATGGTCATGAGACAGCTCTGGATTGGAGGCCAGGCAAGGCAACAAGCATTTCTAATCCCATCCAGTGTGCTAGGCCCTGTGCTAAGTGCTGGGGGTTCCACTGCAGATAAACAGACAGACCCTGCCCTAATGGAGCTCACATTCTAATGGGGCAGATGCACAGTGATGCAGGAGAGAAGGGCCCATTCCATGCATTCCTGAACCCTCTAGAGTCACAGGCACAGCTGGAGGGGATGAAGCCTGGCTGTCCCTAATAGGGCCTGGGGGAACTCACCAATGGGGGGAAGCCAGGGCATGGGGGAAGGA
Source organism: Bettongia penicillata ogilbyi (assembly GCA_023548195.1). Classification (NCBI taxonomy): domain Eukaryota; kingdom Metazoa; phylum Chordata; class Mammalia; order Diprotodontia; family Potoroidae; genus Bettongia; species Bettongia penicillata. The sequence goes on along the minus strand of JAJHZJ010000207.1, from coordinate 836,721 downwards.
GGGAGGATCCATGGGGAAAAGACCCCAAGTCACAGGGAAGTTACAAGAGGAGAAAGCAGTTCAGTTAGAGTGACAAGGTCCAGGAGCATCAGACACAGGCCTGGAAAGGAATGAACCTGACTCCCAGAATCCCAGAATCTCAGAGGAGGACATAACCTCAGGGCCTATGATGACCCCTTCCCTGTCAGAGAATTGACCTGCTTCCTCTGCCCCAGGAGCCCATAGGGTTATCCAATAATCACCTCAGGCCCCTCCTTCAGGTATCCAGAGTAAAAGCAGATTTGTATATGGGGGTCTCCTCCCTGCAGGGCCTGGGATGGTCTTAAGAGAGCCCTGGGGGAGCCCAGCCCCAGGTGGGGAGCCTCAGGACACAGAGCTCTGGGGGGAACCTTTACCATGGCTTGGATCTCTGTGCTGTTCTCACTAATGACTGTCTACACAGGTGAGGCTACCCTGGGTCTCCTCCCTGTGGATCAGACCAGGCCTAGTCCTGTCCTTAGTTCATCCTGAAGCTGTCTGAGAGTTCAGCATCCCCTCAGGGAAAGAGGCCCTCTGCCTCCAACCAATCTCTTCTTTGCTTCCCTTGCAGGTTCTGGGGACTTCTATGTGCTGACTCAGCCATCTTCAGTGTCTAAAAGCCTGAGAGAGACAGCTTCCATCTCCTGTACTGGAGATGGGCTTAGTGATAAATATGTGTACTGGTACCAGCACAAACCTGGCCATGCCCTTAAACTTGTGATTTATAAGGATAGCAAGCGGCCCTCAGACATCCCTGCCAGATTCTCTGGCTCCAACTCAGGAAACAAGGCCACCTTGAGCATCTCTGGGATCCAGGCTGATGATGAGGCTGATTATTATTGTCAGGTTGGGGATAGTGATACTTATCCTCACAGTGACACAGACTGATGGGGAAGTGAGACAAAAACCCCTCCCAAGTCAACTCCCTCTGTGCACTCCTCTCTGGGCTCCACAGAGGTGTCTGGGGAGTACAGGACAGAAACCACCAAAAAATACATGCAATGGTCTCAGGCCAGAGAAGATCTCAAAAAGGATTTGAAAAATCAAGAAAGAAAGGCAGAAGAAAAATTGGGAAGAGAAATGAGAGCAATGCAAGAAAATCATGAAAAGTGTCTGGTGGTGACTCAGCATCAACAGCTGGCTAAAGGATATCCAAAAAGTGCTGAAGAAAATTACACCTTTAAAAATATACTAACTCATACTGCAAAACAGTCCAAAAATCAATGAGGAGATTACTTTCAAAAGCAGAATTAGCCAAATGGAAAAGGCGTTTCAAAAACTCCCTGGAGAAAAGAATTCTTTAAAAATTAGAAAAGAGCAGATGGAAGTTAATGGCTTAATGAGAAATCAAGACATTACAAAACAAAACTAAAGGAATGAAAAAACAGAAAACATTGTGAAATTTCACACTGGAAAAACAATGGAACTGGAAAATAGATCCAGGAGAGACAATTTAAAAATTATGGGGCTACTTGGAAGTCATGATCAAAAAAAGAGTCTAGACTTCATCTTTCATGAAATTATCAAGGGAAATTGCCCTGATATTCTAGGACTGGAGGGTAAAATAAATATTGAAAGAATCCACCAATCACCTCCTGAAAGAAACCTGAAAAGAGAAATTTACTAATTTCAATTATTATTCATTATTAATTAATAAACAGAGAAATATTAATTGTTCCTGCATCGAGAGGGCCAATGTGATAAAAATGACTACTTTGTCTAAACTAATTTATAGATACAATGCCATCCCAATTAAATTACAAAAACATTCTAGAATTAGAAATAATTTTATAGAATTAGAAAAAATACAACAAAATTCTTTAGAAAGAACAAAAAGTCAAGAATCACAAAGGAAACATTAAAAGCATTGTAAAGGAGGGAGATTTGCCAGTACCGGATCTGAAAGTAAATTATAAGACAGTAATTATCAAAACTATCTTGTCCTGGCTAAGAAATATAAAGGTAGATCAATGGAATAGAGTAGAAATACAATTTGAAGGAGCAAATCAATATAGCTAACTTGTATTTCACAAGAATAAAGACTTAAGATTTTGAGATAAGAACTCATCATTTGGTAAAAATTTTTAGGAAAACTGGAAAGCAGTCTGGGCATATGCCAATTTCTTGTACCATTTCCCAAAATAAGTTCAAAAGGGATACCAGTCCTAGATACAGAGATATTACAAGAAAATTTGAAGAGTTTAGAACTGATTACTTATCAGACATGCATACGCAAAAAAATTTGTGAATAAAGAAATAGAGAGCAGAGTGAGGTTTAAAATGGATAATTTTGATTACATTAAATGAAAAAGGGTTTGTAAAAAAAATGTAGACAAGATCAGGAAAGCAGAAAAATGAGAGATGGGGGTAATTTTGTAGACAGTTTCTCAAGTGAAGACCTCATATTTCAAATACATAATGAAATTGGTCAAACCTATAAGAGGATGAATCATTCCTCAACTGATAAAAGGTCAAAGACTATAAAAAGGTAATTTTCCAATGATCAAAACAAAATAATTTATAGTCATATCAAAAAATGCTCCAAATCAGTATTAGTTACAGAAATACAAATTAAAACAACCTTGAGAAATCATTTGATACCTATCAAATTAGATAAATGATTGAAGGGGAATGCAACAAATATTAAAGAAGATGTGGAAAAATTGAGGCATTAATTCATTGTCAGTAGAACTATAAGCCATTTTGAAGAGCCATCTGCAATTATGTTCATAGAATTATTAAACTATCTATAGCATAGATAGCAATACCACTGCTAGGTCTATGTCCAAAGATGATTAGGGAAAAAGTAAAAGAAACTAAATGTTCTAAAGTATTTACACCAATTCTTTTTGTGGTGACAAAGAATTGGAAATTGCAGGGATTCCCATCAATATGGGAATGGCTGAATTTTAAGTTGTGGTAGAAGATGGAATACTGCTGTGCTATAAGAAATGATGAGTTTGATGATCTTGGAAAATCACGTTCAGACGCGCAAAATAATGAAGAGTAAAATGAACAGGACGAAGAGAACACTTTGTACAGTAATAAGAATAGTGTTTGAAAGAAACTTTTGAGCAAATCAGTTATTTTCACTATTAGAAGTACCCAAATAACGATGAAGAACTTATAAAGGAAGACACTATCTGCATCCAGAAAACCAAAGTGATAAATAGAAGGAGGATGGAAGGTGATCAGGGTATTTTGAAGTAACCACATATCTGGGAGCAAACAAAGGAAGAGGGAAAAAAGAGGGGGAAGAATCAGCTAGCAGTATAAGGAAGGAAGAAAATGCAATCATCCAGGAATATGCTAAAACTTGGGGAACATTTAATGGTGAAGGAAAACAGTGGAGAGTAAGAGCAGTGTCCCAAGAATAATGTCTCCTGAATGTAGATGATGCAATAGTGACTGTGAGGCAAAGGATTTTTTCAAAAACTTAAGGGGGATAAAACATAATTCAGAAAAATACTAAACACACTAATAGTGGAAAATATGCTCTCACCTCTCATAATTTTAAATCTCAGTGGATTGAAATATTCATTGCTATAAAGAGGAGTGACACTGTAATTAAGAAAAGACAACAAGCTGTTGATTAATAGAAGCACGTCAATCACTCACTAATCAGTCAATAAATATTTAAGAAATGCCCATTTTGTGCAAAAGGCACTATGGTAAGGACCCTGGGCATATATAAATGAAGCCAAGCATGCCTCAGAGAGAAAGAAATGAATACAATATGAGAAACTAATACACGTTTTACCCTGTATGAAATGAGTCTAGAAAGCAGAAGATCAATCATGCTATAAATAATCATCATATAATCAGAGAAAAGCAAATTGAAGTGAGAAATTAAATTTGGTTAAAAGGAATCAGAGACCACAATCCAATAACAGCATTAACTTTATAGGATCTGAAATTCTAAAGATATAAATTTATGCAGCAAAAATCAGTAGAATTTCAAAAATACTTCAGCAGTGACAAAATAAAATGAGGAGACTTTAAGGTCTCTTTCTCAGAATTGCATAAGACTAACAGAAAGATAAAGAAAAAAACAGAATGGAAGAAATGCTTTGTAAATTGGAACTAAAATTTGATAACATGTTCTCAATTGGACTCCTAAAGAATCTTTGTATTTTCAGCATCCTTTAGAAACTTCACAAAAATCAACAATATTAATAGGGCACAGGAATATTGCAAATAAATACTGATAATCATTTAGCATCATTTGAAGCCCAACAGGGGCCAAAGCCTGAACTAATCAACCAGAAGAAGATGAATCTTGGCCTAGTAGACATGCCTTTCTTTGCTCTCTGAGTAAATTCAAAGAATGTCTCTTCCTGTGTCAACAACTACAAAGCCAGAAGAAGCTAAAAGCATTCCTCTGTTTGTGTCCATTAACAATAAGAAGCCTTAACTCAAGACATTCTCTTGAAAAATGGTGCTTTTCTTATCTTAGTATTTTATGGGCATATACTATGTTATGTCATCTTAATGACAAAGGAACACATATTTTGGATTGCAATTTCAATTGACTGTTCCTCAACTCTTCTATCTTATTGTATGTAGAATTTATTTAATTAAGAAAACTCCTTTCTCCTGCTATGGTTAGACATATATGGAGAGCATAAATTTGTGTGACATAGACATCCTTAGCTGGAACTGTTCTATAATGCATTTAAAGCTTCTCATTCTTTTAATCAGACAGTCAGAATTAAAATCTGACTCTATGCATTTACATGTGCACTAGTGTTCCTAGCTTTAGGGGAATAAACAATATGAATTTACATACCACCTAGCCTGTTTGCCTCTGAACCAAACTTTCAGGTTGACAATGTTAAAAGGCAGAAATGGCAAACAGACTTTTATATACTATCATGAAAGAAAATAGTCACTGTCTAAGGGAGAAGAAAGGAAAGTCACAGACTCAATTCCTACAGTGTTCAAATCTCAAAACCTTGTCCCTTCACTTTGCATCAATTTGTGTCTTTCCAGGTTTTTCTGAAATCACCCCATTTGTCATTTCTTAGAGCACCACAATATTCCATCACAATCATAGGCCACAGCTTGTTAAGTCATTCCCACACTGATGGGCATTCCTTTGATATCCAATTCTTAGCCACCATAAAATGAGCTGCTATAAACATTTTGGTTTATATGGGCCATTTTCTTCTTTCTGTGGTCCATGTCTTCAGTAAATCAAGCTACTGTGGTTCACCACCATGTTTGTTCTCTGCCCCATCTATTCTCATGGGCTCCAAGTGGGCCGCTCATCTACTGTGCTTCCCAAGGATGCTCCTTCTTCTATAATTTTCCTCACACTGATCTGTCCTTTCTTCTGTAGACTTGTTCCCTGGTTATCCCAGGGTGCCGTTGTCAGTCCCCAACAGGGACACCACAGCAGAATCCCTGGGTGCCCAGTGCTCTGGGCATGTCCACACATAGGCTGGCAAACTCAGATCTCAGGAGGCATAACTCCTGTAAAATGGGAAGGCATGTAGCATTCATGAGGTGTGGACTCTGCCCCAGGCCATGTGCTATCAGTTGGGAAGAAAAATTCAAGCAAAAGGAAAGACAATCCTAGTTTCCAAGCAGCTCCCATTCCAAAAGAAAGGGCAATTAAAAAACAAGACCTTCCTCCTGACCTTCCCTGGGACTGCCACTGGCCCTCTAGCCACCAGAGGGAGATATTGGAAGGAGTTTGGGGCTGAGTAGGACTGGAAATGCCCCCTGGCACTTTTGGGCCCTGAGCTCCTGGCCTTCTGCCCTGTGGCTGGGGGAGGTTCAGCTGGAGGTGCCTTCTCAGCCCCTCCCCCTGAGCTGGGGGCAGATGCAGAGCTGTCCCTCCCAATGCCACTCCTTTTTGGGGACACTTCAGAATTCCCTTAGGCCCCACAGGGTGAACGACATCCTCAGGTACTAAAGCTGTGCAGAGCCGTCTAATGAAGAACCACTGTTGGGCACTTATCCTGTGCAAGACACTGTGCCAGGGGAAGGGGGCACAGCAACAAACAGCAGCAGGCTCCTCTGTTCTCTTGTCCCTCCCTTCTATTGGAGGATCCCAGATGTCCCTGAAAGGGGAAGGACAATGCAGAGAAATGCCAGAGAGTTGGGGGAGGAGGAGCCCTCTCAGCTGGTGTTTGGGAGCTTTAGAAAAGGCCTCAGGCAGAAGAGAAGGTTGAAGCAAGCCCTCTACACTCCCACTGCTTATAAGTCTCTCCATTCCCAGATCTTTGTGGTCTGCTGGAAGGTGGGAGTAGGCTCAGGCCCAGAGGGGGAGCTAGCACAGATCATTTACTGGGGACTTTGATGTTTGCAACACAAAGACATATGGGAAGTCATTTAGGCCTCACTGTCTGCCCTGGGAGGTAGTGGTTATTGTGTTCCCATGTTACCCATACATGAGAACAGTGCCCCACACAGTTTAGGTGACTTGCCCAGGTTCACACAAAGCCTCAGACACAAGAAGTGAAAGCAGGTCTTCTTGTCCCAGTTCCCAAACTCTAACCATTGCACCACTGAGCTACAGGATGAGTAAAGAAGTAAGGCCTAGCTCAGTAGGGATAATGACAGGCCAACTGAGTCCCAGAATGAGATGTGGCTGCAGAGGAAAGCAAAGGACAAAGGAGAAGGTGAAAAGACAGAGACCAAACCAGGGAGAAGATCAAGGCTCAGGCTGGAAGAGAAGAAGAGCTCTGAAGGTGAAGAGAAGGCAAAACTGGTCCATTTTTTCCTTCTTTTTTGCTTCTCAGCCAAAGACCAAAGTTGTCCAAGACTCACACTTGATTCCAACATCAGAGATAAATAACCTCCCCATGGAGTTCCTTCTCCATCCACATACATCTCCATCCTCCCCTGTTTCAGGATGGAAAAGCCAGGCCCAGCCCAGGGAGGACGAACTCAGGGGTGGGTTACAGTCGGGGATGGGATGGCTGAGCCCCAGGATGAGCTGAGGATCAGAGGACAACCTCTGGCCCTCTCAGGATCAACATGTATCAAAGGTTTGGGATCTGGGTGGTCTCCACATCTCCTAGGATTGGTCTCTGGGGACCCCATCTGGCCTGAACCATCTTTCCCAGAAACCAAGAGATAAGACAGAGTAAGGGGATACCTAAAGCACTGAGAAAGTGCCCATCTGCAAATCCCCTAGTTTCTTGAATATGAAATAAATAAATAAAATACATTTTCTTAAACATCACTCTACCTTTGGCTCCATAAGGCTCTTAGTCTCCGGGGAACCTGCTCACAATCTTGAGACCCTCTGGTTAGATCATTGGAGGCCAGAGCTGGAAGGGAAGTTAGAGACCACTGGTCTAATCTCCCTGATTGATCCAAAGGGAAAGTGAGGCCCAGAGTGAGCATATGCCTGGCTTCCTTCCTTTGCAGTCTCTTGGGAGGCCTGAACAGCAGGAGACCAGGGGTTGTGGTGGCAGAAGCCTGGCACAATCACTGTCATAATTGTTCGTTCAGATGGGCCTGAGGCATCTGTGGATTGGAGGGCAGGTAAGGCAACAAGCATTTCTCAATCCCTTCCTGTGTGCCAGGGCCTGTGCTAAGCATTGGGGATTCCAGTGCAGAGGAATAGAGTCTCTGACCTGATGGAGCTCACATCTTAATGGGGAAGACAATCCATGAAAAGGGCCTCAGAGTGATGGGGAGAGAAGGCCCATTCAGTGTGCTCCTGAGTCCTCCAGAGTCACAGGTACAGCTGTAGGGAATGAAGTCTGTCTGTCCCCAAGAGGATCTGGGGTCATTCACCAATGTGGGGAAGGGGTCTGGGGTCATTCACCAATGTGGGGAAAGGGAAGCCTGGGGCGGGGGAGAGTACATGGGGAGAAGGTCCCAGGGTAGAGGGAATTTCCAGGAAGAGAAAGAAGTTCAGTTAGAGTGGCAAGGTCTTAGAGCATAAGACACAACTGGAGAGGAATCAACCTGACTCCCAGAACCCTAGAATCTTAGAGGAGGCCATGACCTCAGTGCCCTTGATGACCTGCCCGTGCCAAAGAAAGGATCTCCCCTCTTTGCCCCAGGAGCCCACAAAGTCAGTCAATCATCACCTGAGGCTCCTCCTTCTGGAATCCAGAGCAGGAGCAGCTATGCATGTGGAGGCCTCCTCCCTGCAGGGCCTGGGCTGGTCTGAAGAGAGCCCTGGGGGAGCACAGCTCCAGCTGGGGAGCCTCAGGACACAGAGGAAGCTTTACCATGGCTTGGATCTCTCTCTTGTTTTCACTCCCGGCTGTCTATACAGGTGAGGCTGCCCAGGGTCTCTTCCCTGAGACACAGGCCTCACAGCATCTCAGGTCATCACTAGTCCTCCAATGAGCTCATCCTGAAGCTGTTTCAGGGGGTCAGCATTTTCTTAGGGAGGACAGTCCCCTGCCTCTTGTCAATCTCTCCTTTCCTTCCCTTGCCGGTGCTGGGGGGGGGGTCTCCTATGTGCTGACTCAGCCTCCTTCAGTGTCTAAGAGTCTGGGAGAGACGGCCTCCATCTCCTGTGCTGGGGATGGACTTGGTAGCTATTATGTGCACTGGTTCCAGCAGAAACCTGGCCAGGTCCCTAAGCAGGTGATTTATGGTACCGATATCAGGCCCTCATACATTCATGACAGATTCTTTGGCTCCAAGTCAGGGAACACGGCCACCCTGAGCATCTCTGGGCTGCAGGCTGAGGATGAGGCTGATTATTATTGTCACGTGTGGCATAGTAATGCTGTTCACAGTGACACAGACTGAGGGGGAAGTGAGACAAGAACCCCTCCCAGGCCTCCTCCCCCTGAGCCCTCCCCTCTGAGGTCCAGAGAGCTGCCTAGTGAGCACAAGCAAGAAGGAGCTTCACCCTCAGTCCCCTTCCTCCCCTCCTCCCTCTCTATTTCTCTCCCTCCCACTTTCACTTTCCCACTCCCTGACCCTCCCCCTTTCAAGCTCTGTCCACCTCCCCAAGACCTCATCTGCTCCCTCCCTCCTTGCATGTGATCCCCTCCCATTCCTTAAGTTCCACTGCTCCCCGAAACCTCTCTTTTAGCCTCTCTGAAACTTTAAACACTGTTCAAGTGCAAAGATGGCAGAGTAAGGAAGGAACCCCCCGCAGTCCTTCCTAACTAGAAAAACCTCAGAATTGATCCAGGATCAAGGAAGCAGCTGACCCTCCAGAAAGGAAAGATCTGTCTCACTGGGCTGGGAGGGAGGAGAATGTGGGGCAAGAGCAGAAGCAGCCAGCACAAAACAGCTACTATAAATATTTATGTGTATGTGGATCCCTTTCCCATTTCTATGGTCTCCTTGGAATGCGAAACTGGAAGTGGTGTTGCTGGATCATCATGCACAGTTTTATAGACTATTGTGCATATTTCCAAATTGGTCTCCAGAATGGCTGCACCAATTCACAACTCCACCAACAATGCATTAGTGTTCCCAATTATCCACATCTTCTCCAACACTTAGCGCTTTCCTTTTTGGTCATATTAACCAATTCAGAGATGTGAGGTAGTGCCTCAGAATTGTTTTAGTTTATATTTCTCTAATCAATAGTGATTTAGAGCACTTTTTACATATGACCCCAGATAGCTTTGATTCTTCATCACAAAACTGCCTATTCACATCCTTTGAACATTTATAAGTTGGGTAATGACTTGAATTCTTATAAATTTAACACAATTCTCTATTCATTTGAACAATGAGACCCAGCTTTCTACTTTTCTTCTAATCTTGGTTGCAATGGTTTTGTTTGAGCAAAACTTTGTAATTTAATGTAATCAAATGATCTGTTTTGGTTTTTATACTATTCTCTCTTTCATAATTATTTTATAATGTTCTCTATGTTGTCTTAAATTCTTTCTTTCTCCCTAGACCTGACAGGTGTGCTATTCCTTGCCCTCATAATTTGCTTATGATATGATCTCTTAAGTCTAAATCCCATAAACCATTTTCACCTTAGCATAGAACATGAGATGTTACTCTATGCCATGTTTCTGCAATACTTATTTACATGTTTCCCAGCAATTTTTGTCAAAAAATGAGTTCTTATCCCAGAAACTGGATTCTTTGTTTTTTAATCAGTAGATAGCTATAGTAATTGATTATGGTGTGATTTTACCTAATCTATTTCACTGATTCACCACTCTGTTTCTTAGCCAGTACAAAAGAGTTTTGATAATTGTCAATTTATAATTACTGCTTTTTAGTATTTTATTATCCCCAGGTACATGTAAACGCAATCTAACACTGATGCTTAGAACTTTTAGTTACAAATTTTCTCCCTTCCTCCCTTGTTTCCTCTCTACCCATTGAGAAGCAATTCCATATAGACTATCGATGTGTAATCATGCAAAATATATACATAATATTCAAGTTCTAAGTGTGTTCTTCCTTCACTGCCAAAGAAGACCATGGCATCAGAGAAATGATGACATGACTTGCACTTGACTTTGTTTTGAGTGAGGGAGGGCTGTGCAGGTCACCAGCCTCAATTCTCCTCCAGAGCCATCTCAATTCAGTGACCAGATATTCATCAGGATGGCTGGAGATGACCCAGGATGAGACAGTTGGGGTTAAGTGACTTGCCCAAGGTCACACAGCTAGTGAGTGTCAAGTGTCTGAGGTGAGATCTGAACTCAAGTTCTCCTGACTCCTACACTGGTGCTCAATCCACTGCACCACCTAGCTGGCAAATATTCATGTTATGAAAGAAAACATAAACAAGAAAAAACTCAAGGAAAAACAAAGAAAAAATGTTTCCATCTGCATTTGGACGCCATCAGTTCTCTCCCTGGGATACCATTCTTCATCACAAGTCTGTCACATTTGTCATAGATCACTGCGTTGCTTTGCTGAGAACAGCTGAGTCATTCACAGCTAATCATCTTACAATCCTTCTGTGACTTTGTACCCAACACACTTCAGTTTGGTTCGGCCCATGCAATTCCAGTTTTCTCTGAGACCATCCAGCTCATCATTTCTTACAGACAAATAGTATTCCATCATAATCACATACCACAACTTGTTCAGCTGTTCCCCAGTTGATTGGCATCCCATCAATTTCTAATTATTGGAAACCACAAATAAAACTGCTATAAATGTTTTTGTACATGTGGGTCCTTTTTCAATTTTTATGAAGAGTTTAGGTTATAAAGTTCCTGAACAATGAAACTTGTTTGTTGAGAATTTACCACTGTATGTGTGTAAAATAGAAATGAGTTCTAATGATTGGTCTTTACACCAGGACAAACTTCAATTTGAGAAGAAAAGAAAAACAACTGAAGAACATTAAATGAAATCTCTCTTATATGTCACTGTATCCAATCCTAAGCTGTGATTAGTGAAACTTGCCTTTGAGGTAAAAGTTCTTGGGACAATAACTGATTTGTTTTGAGGTTTGAATTTATGTATAGTTGTCTTAGGGATTCATTGAATCGTAATCCACCAATGCAGGGAAATGCCACAAGCTACTCAGAGTGCACGTGATCTTAAACCATCAGAGGTGGATTTTTGCATCTGGGGAAAAAAACAAGAGGACTACCTTGGCATTAATCTACTATGGGATCCTTCCGACTCAGTTTCCCCATTGTGTTCTTTTGAACAGGAATGTTTCCCACCTGGCTATTCCTGAGGCTGGTTATGAGTTGGAATGATTACCACAAGGTTGGCTGTTAAACTGTGACTCTTACCTGAAAAGAAACAGAGCTAAGGCTATGTTATCCTATCATATATGTGCCATTAGGCTTATGTCTGAAGGATCTGCTAGATGGTGGTATAATCATTTTCATGTTTTTTCCTTTATAGAAAATTTCTATAATCAGAGCAAGTTATCAGTAGAAGATATAAACACAATGCAAGTATGGGAGTTCTTCCTGTTTAAAACCTGAATGTGTAGTCATTGCATATCCCAAACAACCAGGTAAATTAGCACTAGGGATTGATTTCAAACTGCTAACGCATATGAAGACGTATGTAAGATTAATTTCCTGTAGTAGCTCTTTTATTGAGGATGCCATGGGAATAATTGGGCAAAGGTAAAATGTGAAAGAAAGATGGAAATCTATTAATCTGTGGGGTAGATATCAGAAATAGCCATAGTTTTGATAGCGGAAGAGACCTTCAGTGCAACTAATTTTCTTAGAAGGATGTAGTTCTGAATCATTTATCTGAAACCATACCTTTCCTCATTTCTTTTTTTTAATGTTTTATTATTTTGTTTGTTTTCAGTGTTCTACAATCACTTCCATGCAACTTAGATTTTTTCCACTACCTCCCATTCCTTCCCCACTAACTCCTCCCTCCTTCCCAGAGATGGCATGCAATTTTACACAGGTTCTACACATACATTCTTGAAAAATACATTTTCACCTTAGGCCTGTTGCATATAAGAATTAAAGGGAATGAGAGAAATCATAAAACAAACCAAAACAAAATGCAATACAAAGTTATCTATTACATTCTGTGATCAAATTCCGTAGTTCTTTCTCTGAATGTGGAAGGCATTTTGCCTTAAGAGACCATTGGGAATTTTTTAAGTCCTTGAATTGCAACTAAGTATTAAGTCTCCCAGGAAAAATTACCACACGCTAGGGTTGTTCCTGTGTGCAACGTTCTCCAGGTTCTGCTCCTTTCACTCAGCATCAGTTCATGTAAGTCTGTCCAGACCTCTCTGAAGTCTTCCTGTTCATCATTTCCTATAGCACAATAGTATTCAAATGTGTTGATATACCACAATTTATTCAGCCATAACCCAATTGATGGACATCCCCTTGATCTCCAGTTTTTGGCCAGCACAAAGAGTGCTGCTACAAATATTTTTGACTAGGTGTGACCCTTTCCCATTTTTATGTTTTCTTGAGTATACGGTACTTGAAGTGATATTGCTGGGTCAAAGGGTATGCACACTTTTGTAGCCCTTTGGGCATAGTTTCAAATTGCTCCCCAGAATGGTTGGATCAGCTGACAACTCCATCAGCAATGAATTAGTGTTCCCACTCTCCCACATCTTCTCCAACATGTAGCATCATCCTGCTTGGTCATGTTAGACAATCTGATGGTTGTGATGTGGTATCTCAGGGTCGTTTTTATTTGCATCTTTCTAATCACTACTGATTTAGAGCATTTTTTCATATGATTATAGATAGTTTTAATTTCTTCCTCTGAAAACTGCTTGGTCATATGCTTTGATCATTTATTAATTGGGGAATGATTTGTATTCTTGTACATTTGACTCAGTTCTCTAAATACTTTAGAAATGAGGCCTTTATCACAGAAAGAAAATTTTTTCCTAGTTTTCTTCTTTCCTCCTACTTTTGGTTGCATTGTGTTTGACTGTGCAAAAGCAAAAAGTCAGAATTATCCATTTTGCACTTCATAATGCTTTCTATCTCTTTAGTCAAAAATTCTTCCCTTCTCCATAAATCTGATGAATACGCTATTCCTTACTCCACAAATGTGCTTATACTACCAATTTTTATACCTAGATCATGCATCCATTTGGACTTAATTCTTGTGGATGGTATCAGGCATTGGTTTATGCCTAGTTTCCACCACACTGTTATCTAGTTTTCCAAGCAATTTTTGGCAACCAGTGAGTTTTTATCCCAGAAGCTGGGATCCTTCCTTTGATCAAACGGTTGATTGCTATATTCTTTGACTACTGTGTCTTGAGTACCTACTCTATTCCAATGGTCTACCCTTCTGTTTCTTATCCAGTGGCAATTCATTTTGATAATTGCAGCTTTATAAATAAATTTATAAGTAAAATTTGAGATCTGGTAGAGCTAGGCCACCTTCCCTAGCATCTCTTTTCATGTGTTCCCTTGATATTCTGGACATTTTGTTCTTCCACATGAATTTTGATATTATTTTTTCTAGTTCTACAAAATAATGATCAGCTAGTTTGATTGGTTTGGCACTGAATAAGCAAATTAATTGAGGTAGAATTCTTGTTTTTACTGTATTGACGCAGCCCACCCACAAGCTACTGATGTTTTTCCACTTACCAGGATCTGACTTTATTTATGAGAAAAGTGTTTTGTTATTGTGTTCATATTGTCCCTGGGTTTGTTTTGGCAGGAAGAATTTCAAATATTTTATAATGTCTGCTATACCTTTAATAGGATTTCTCTTTCTATCTCTTACTGTTGAGCTTTGTTAGTAATATATAGAAATGTAGAAAATTTATGTGAGTTTATTCTGTAACCTGCAACTTTGACAAAGTTGTTTATTATTTCAAGTAGTTTTTCACTTGGTTCCATGGGATTCTCTAAGTATATCATCATATCATCTGCAAAGAGGGATAACATAGTTTCTTCTTTGCCCATTCTAATTCTTGCAATTTCTTTTTCTTCCCTTATTGCTACAGCTAACATTTCTAGTACCATACTGAGTAATAGTGTTGATAATGGATATCCTTGTTTCACCCCTGATTTTATTGTAAATGCCGCTAGAGCTTATCCTCATTGCACCTAATGCTTGCTGAATGTAGCATATACATTAGATAGATACTGCTTATTATTTTATGAAAAATTCCATTTATTCCTATGTCCTACAGTGTTTTCAATAGAAATGGGTGCTGCATTTTGTCAAAAGCTTTTTCTGCATGTATTGAGATAATCATGTGGTTTCTGTTATTTTTGTGGTTGATATGATCAATGATGTTAATAGTCCTCCTAATATTGAACCAGCCCTGCATTCCTGGAATAAGTCCTACCTGATCGTAATGTTTTATTCTCATGATCAGTTGCTATGTTCTTTTCACTAAAATCTTGTTTAAAATTTTTGCATCTGTATTTATTAGAGAAATTGGTCTATGATTATGTTTTTCTGTTTTGACTCTTTCACGTTTAGGTATGAAAACCATATTTGTATCATGAAAAGAATTTGGGAGGATTCCTTCTGCAATTTTCCTAAATACTCCATAGAGTATTGAAATTAACTGTTCTTTAAATATTTGATAGAATTCACTCGTAAATTCATCTTGTCCTGGAGACTTTTTCTCAGGGAATTCATTAATGACTTGTTTAATTTCTTTTTCTGAGATAGGGTTATGTAAGTATTCAATTTCCTCTTCTATTAATCTGGGTATGTATATCTTTTAAAATAATTATCCATCTCATTTATATTGTCTAATTTGTGGGCATAGTGTTGGGCAAAGTTATTTGTTATCATTGTTTTAATTTCCTCCTCTTTGGAGATAATCTCACCCTTTTCAGTTTTGATATTGGTAATTTGGCTTTCTTCATGCTTCTTTTAAATCAAATTGAACAAAGTTTTATCAATTTTATTGACTTCTTCATAAAACAAACACTTGGTTTTGTTTATTAGTTCAATAGTTTTTTTAGTTTCCATTTCATTAACTCCTCCATGTTTCAGAATTTCTAATTTGCTATTTACTTGGGGATTTTCAGTTTTCTCTATTTCCAGCTTTTACAGCTGCATACCCAATTCATTGAACTCCTCTTTCTCCATTTTATTCATGTGGGCATTCAAAGATATAAAACTTCCCCACGAACTGCTTTTGCAGTATCCCTAGGATTTGATAGGTTGTCTCATTATTGTCATTCTCTTGAATGAAGTTGTTGATTGTTTCCATAATTTGTTGTTTTAATCACTCATTCTTTTGGTTAGACTGTTTAATTTCCAATTAGTTTTTGGTTTATACCACCATGACCTTTGATTACATATAAGTTTCATTGCATTATGATCTGAGGCAGAAGAATTGACTACCTCTGCCTTTCTGCACTGGATTGTGAGGTTTTTATGGCCTAGTATATGGTCAATTTTTGCATAAGTGCCATGTACCAATGAGAAAAAAGTGTATTCCTTTCTATGCCCATTCAGTTTTCTCCAGAAATCTATCATATCTACCTTATCCAGAGTTCTATTCACCTCCTGAGGTCCTTCCTTGTTTATTTTGGGGTTAGATTTATCAAGTTCAGAGAAGGTGAGTTTGAGGTCCCCCACTAGCATAGTTTTGCTCTCTCTTTCTTCCTGTAACTCCCTTGGCTTCTCCTCTAAGAATATGGATGCTATACCACTTGGAGCATATACGTTTACTAATGAAACTGCTTCATTGTCTATGGTGTCTTTTAGCAGGACATAGTTTCCTTCCTTGTCTCTTTTGATTAGTTCTGTTTCTCCTTTTGCTTTGTCTGAGATTACGATTGCTACCCCTGCTCTTTTTACATCAACTGAAGCACAAAATATTCTGTTGAAAAACTTTGACTGGTTTTCTTAGTCCATTATGCTATCGGTCTTTGTTTTATTTGAGAGTTCATCCCATTCATACTCATTGTTGTGATTGTTATCTATGTCTTTCCCTCCATCTCCTTTCTCCTCCTTTATGTTTTTAGTTCTCCCTTATCCCTTCCCCTCCCCAACAGACTTTCAGTTTTTGACCACCGTCTCCCTCAGGCTTCCCTCTCTTCTTTCAGCCCCACTCCCTTTTAATTCCCTTTTCCCTTTTACTTCTTCCCTCCCTTTAACCTCCCCTCCCTTTTCTTTCCCCCTTCCCTTACTATTGTCTATAGAGTTAGTTGTATTTCTATACTTAACTGAGTTTGTTGTACCCTCCTTGAATCCAATCAGATGAGAGTATCTCTCAAACAATGCTCATCTCCCTCCCCCCTTTCCCTCTACTGTAATATATTTTTATGCCTCTTCCTGTCATGGAATTTATTTTTTTCTATCTCCCCTTTTGCCATCTCCCATTACAATCTCTGAGCAGCCTTAAGTAACATTTGTTATCATCACCTCTTTTAATTTATAGCCACACCCTCTTTCTATTTTTATCCCTTTTATATTTCATAATAAGTACACAATTCTCAAGACTAACATGTATCATCTTCCCTTATAAGGATGTAAACAGTTTCCTCATGTTGTTTAACAAGTATTTTTTTTTCCCTGTTTACCTTTTTATCCTGAGACTTGTGTTTGAAGATCGAATTTCCTATTGAGTTCTAGCCTTTTCATCAGGAATGTCTGGAAATCCCTTATTTCGTTGAATGTCCATCTTCTTCCCTGACATACGATGCTCAACTTTGCTGAGTAATAAATCCTTCGTTGTAGTTTTAGCTCCATTGCCTTACAAAATGTTACTTTCCAATTCCTTTGATCTTTTAATGCAGAAGCTTCAAGGTCCTGTGTGATCCTGACTGTAGCTCTTTGATATTTGAATTGCTTCTCTCTGGCTTCTTGCAGTATTTTCTCTTTCACTTAATAGTTCTGGAATATGGCAATGATATTTCTTGATGTTTTGAGTTAGGGGTCCCTTTCAGGAGGTGAAATCTTGTCCAGCACCTCAAAAAGAGGGTGCCTATTTCCCTAATTATTAGTACTCACTAATAATCATTAAGTGCTTATAAGTAGGAGAACCTGGTTTCTCTGTTATATTCTTATGGTAAACTGTAAAGGCAGTATCACAGTTGCATTTCTGGTCATTATGGCCATCATCATTAACTCCTCCTTTAACTTTATTTTTATTTATTTATTTTGTAAATAGAATTATTCTATTTGTTTTCAGTGTTCTACAATCACTTCAATATACCTCAGATTTTTTGCCAGTCCCTCCCCCTTACTCTTCCCTCTCTCTCCACTCCCTCCCTGAGACAGTATACAATCTTATATAGGTCTGACATGTACATTCCTATTAAATGCATGTTACATTAGAAGAATTAAACTGAATGGGGGAAACCATAAAAGACAAAACATAACATAATATAAAAGAAAATGGTCTGTTTCTGTCCGCGATCCAGTTCCATAGTTCTCTCTTTGAAAGTGGAAGGTTTCGTACCTCAAGAGTCCATTGAAAATTACTGAAGTCCATGCATGTCAATGAAGTACTAAGTCTGCCAGAAAAATTCCTCGAACACTGTGGTTGTTGCTGTGAACAAATTTCTCCTGGTGCTGCTGCTTGCACTCAGCATCAGTTCATAGAAGTCTTTCCAGTCTTCTCTGAAGTGTTCCTGTTCATCATTCCTCACAGCACAATAGTATTATATTACATTCATATACCACAACTGGTTCAGCCATTTCCCAATTGATAGGCATCCCCTTGACTTCCAGTTTTGGTCACCACAAAGAGATCTGCTATAAATGTTTTTGTACATGTGGGACCCTTTCCCATTTCTATGATCTCTTTGGGATAGAGTCCCAGAAAGTATTGTTGGGTCAAAGAGAATGCCCATTTTTGTAACCCTTTGGGCATAGTTAGAAATTAATATCCAGAATGGTTGGATCAGCTCACAGCTCCACCAACAATGAATTGGTATTCCAACTCTCCCACATCTTCTCCAACATTTATCATCTTCCTGCTTTATCATGTTTGTCAATCTGATAGGAGTGATGTGGTACCTCAGAGTTGTTTTGCTTTGCAACTCTCTAATCAATAGTGATTTAAAGCATTTTTTCATATGATTATAGACAGTTTAAATTTCTTGCTCTGAAAACTCCCTGTTCATATCCATTGACCATTTATCATTTGTGGAATGACTTATCCTTTAACTTTCTTATACAGTCCCTAAGTGAATATTAGGATCTGTCTCCACTAGGCCACAGACAGTCAGTAGGATACTGGCTACTGCAGCCTTCTGCAGCCAAAGCTAACAGATTAGTTGCATTTTTACCTCCTTGCATATTGAAACCTATACAAGTTTTCTGTACAAAAGGATTCTCATAGCTATAAATTTCAAGCTATCTGCACTATCTATAAAAACTCCTCTGGCCCCTTCATCACTGATATTCATCATCCAAGATATTAATGATTCTCCCATCCATTGGGAGAACTGACTCAAAATATATGTGACTTCCTGCTGAGTTAAATCCTCAATTGCTTCCCTAAACACTGTGTTACCTCCCTGGATCCCCTGTTTCAGCCTCACTATTGGGCATGCTTCTGCCTGAGAAATTTCTCCTTCCAACATTATTTCACTTCCTTGCTCTGACTTCCTTATGTCAGGGTGGCAACTAGACTGGGTCTGTACAAAGGTCAGAGTGCGCGTTTCTTTTGTCAACTTTCAGCTTCTTCTGAGCTAAATGATCAATCTTTTCTTCCATTTGAGACCCCCTTACCCCAGCCAGATCTTTTGAAGGAGAGCCTGAAGGCTGAGAATTCCATGCAAAGTGGATAACTCTTCTTCCATCTGAATGCTTTCCTTCAGTAGCTCCTCTCTGTTTTTACACATAATGCTGTAACCTGTTAATAAAATTCATCCTCTCCTACTTGCCCCTTTCACTCCTTCCTTGGGCTAATTGGAATTCCTTGAAAACACCTTTCCAAGTCTCCAGGTTCCCCTTCCTGTATCCTTGCTTCCCAGTTTTCACAGGGTCCAATGCTTTCAACCCATTGCCTAGTGAGTGAAAAATATGTTCAATCACCCCAACCTGGGATATTAGTTTCTTTCTCTAATTTTTTTCTGCCTTTAAATAGAGATTTTATACTCTGAGATCCTGTTCATGACACCAGATATATCACCAAAGCAATATTCACAGCACTGGTGGTGACTATAAATATGCTGACACAGTTCTCAATCATAATGTATAAAGACACTCCATGTAGAAAGCAGAAGAAACATATTTATTTAAATATGAGGAAGCCAAATTCCAGAACCAAAAAGCAAAATCTGTCATGGTGATCAAGTAGCTACAAGAACATGATCACCACTGGAGGCAAAGCCATTCCCAAGCCTCCACCAACTCTCTGCCAGGGCATTCTCATCATTAAACACTCAAGGACAGAGTCTTGCCATGTCTGCCTGCCTACTTGTGTCCCCTCTTCTATGCATTCACCTTGTTCATTCACTTCTTCCCGGTTCTGCTCCAACTTTCCTGTTCCACTTGTTCAGCAAGCTCCTCCCACCACATGTGTCTCATGCCTCCAGATGATTCAAACAGGTCCTATGTGCCCAGTAATGAATGACAAAGATCTTTCCATTAAAATTTCCCTTACAGTCATGAGAGCAGTCAGAGCTAGGAAGGATGCAGGTGATCAGGTTTCTGGCTAGTGTAAGTGCGAGATTGTGATTTTGTTTAAGAGAGCCTGCTTGTGATTTGTTCAATGGACCTGGTTTTGGGAAGCCTAGAAGGGGAGGCTTGGGAATGGTGTTGTTCTCTGCATGTTATTGTGTATAGATTTTTGTTACTGAGATGGACTTTTCTTTCTGGTGTCTGAATAAATATTTTGGCTCTGCCTTCCATGTGGAGAGTCTGTGATATTGTGCCATTCAGAATTGTGCCAGGATATTCAGGACTGCGGTGGGCTCTGTGAATGTCACATTGTACTTAGGTGATGTAGTGGATAAAGTAACTGGCCTGGATTCAGGAAGATCCAGGTTCAGCTCCTATCCCCCACACGTACATTTACTTCTCATGATAGTTGTGAAGATAAAATGAAATGATGCTTGTAAATATCCCTCAAATAGAGTTCTTTCAGACAAAAAGGGCAGAATATTAGATAGAAACAGACAAGGAAGCAATTGACTGAAAAAGGTCTCAGTGAGAGCAGTAGCAACTTAATGTTTGTAATTTTTTTAAATATGAACTAAACAAAGAAAAAGAAACAAACTTAAAAGCCAAAGCTAAAACAATAAAAAAATGAGGAAAGAAAAAAAAATTATCATGTGCATAGAAGAATGTGGGAAAGGATTCAAAATATGCAGCAAGAAATTTCCATTTCAAGAAAGCCTGTACAGTAAATGCCATGCACTGCACTGAAAGCTGTCCATCTTTTCTTTTTTCCCTTGTAAATTTTCTTTTCTCCTCAGCTGTGAGCTTTTTAATTTATTCTTTTCACCCTCCCACCCTAGAAGGCATAATTAAATGCAGACAAGTATATATATAAACATACATACATATATGCTTATACGTACACATATGGACATATACACAGAAAGATATACAAATATACATAAACACATGCACCTGTGTACATACATATACTTACACATACATATACTTAGATAACTGTAATGATACTCATGTGTAGACGTTTGCATTCAAGTGCATCTATGTCAGACTGTACTGAACTTATTTTCCCTCTGTTTCTCTGAGGGTGAATAGCGTCTTCTTTCATAAGTCTTAGCTTTTCCACATTTTTCCAAGTCATCAAATTCATCATTTCCTCCACCACAACAATATTCTCAGGGACTGGGAACTCTGGATTCTGAAGACATTTGAACTTTCCCCTGTTGTTACTCCACTAACGCACATGCGTCTGTCCTCTCTCCTCCGATAATCCTAATCTGTATTGTCTAACTGGAAACCACAAATCATGCCAATGAGATCTCCTGAAAGTTCATTCAACTTCGTCCTCTCCCCCCGATGCCAATGCTGGTTGTTTTTTAGCCCTGAGTCTTTCTGAGTAGTTTACCAAGCTCATTGGTTCCCAATATATTTGTCAAAAAGGTGTTAAGATTCTCCACAGACTTCTAGGGGGTGAAATCCTAGCTCTTTGAAGTCCTCCAGGAATCTCCAGCTGTCTCAGCCTTGAAAACCCCAGGCCTCTGGATTCTTCGATGCTGTTATTTTTTTTTTCTCCAAAGTAATATTACCTAGCATTACACTCCCATAGGAGGCTGAAGATTACAGGAATGTACTTCTCTGAAGAAGCAGTACTTACCAGCCTTTGCCTGCAGAGGGCACTGTTGGATAAGAGGGAGTTTTTCCCAGTTGAGCGAGGAGCTAATGTCCCAGAGTCTCTTCAGCCTCTGCTCTGGTGGAAGCCAAAGACCAGCCCATAGGCATTCAGGAGACATTGAGGTAGGGGAAGTTTTGCATGCCTGTGGCCTGTGAAGGATCAGAGAGCCCGTAAGTACCAGCCCCAGGTGTGTGGTCCTTGGAAGCTCTGACTTGGACTGTCAACACCCCCTGGGCTCTTGGCCCCTGAGCTCCTGGTCTCCTGCCCTGTGTCCTGGGGGAGGCACAGCTGGCTCTACCGTCCCAGTCCCTCCTGCTGAGTTGGGGGCAGAGGCAGAGATACCCCTCCCAATGCCCCACCTTTTTAGGGGACACTTCCCAAATCCCTTAGGCCTTTAATTATGGCTCCCCAAGGGCCTCAGTGTTTGGAGTCTGTGGTGAATTCCAGATGAAAACAAGATTTGGGGGCTTGATCATTTAAGACTAGAGATGTTAGGGAGGTTAGAGACCCTTCGGTCCAATCTCCCTCATTTTACCAATGGAGAAGTGGGTCCCAGAGTGAGGATGTGCCTGACTTCCTTCTCTTGGGAGGCCTGAGCAGCAGAAGCCCCGGGGATGTCCGGGCAGAAGCTGGGCCCACTCACTGTTATAACTCTTCCTTTGGATGACCATGAGGCAGCTCTGGATTAGAAGCCAGGCAAGGCAACAGGTATTTCTGAATCCCTTCATGTATCAGGCCCTGGGCTTAGGGTTGGGGTTTCCAGTGCAGATAAATAGAGTCCCTGCCTTGATGGAGCTCACATCCTGATTGGAAAACACTTGCTGAAAGGAGCCCACAGTGTTAGGGGAGAGAAGGCCCCATTCCCTGTGCTCCTGAATCCTCCAGAGTTCCAGCCACAACTGGAGGGGAGGAAGTCTGGCTTGTATCCAAGCAGGGTCTGGGGGAACTCACCAATGGGGAAGGGGGCAGCATGGGGGAGGGAGGGAGGGTCCATTGGGAGAAGGTTCCAAGGCATAGGGAAGGCCCAGGAGGACAAAGCAGCTCAGTTACAGTGACAAGGTCCTGGAGCATCATACACAGCCCTGGAGCGGAAGGAACCTGACTCCAAGAATCCCAGAATCTCAAGGAGGAAATGACCTCCAAGGCTATTATTAGCCTCCCCTGCCAGAGAAAGGGCCTGCCCCCTCTGCCTCAGTCACCACCTGAGGCCCCTCCTTCAGGTGTCCAGGGCAGGAGCAGATTTGCATTTGGGGGCCTCCTCCCAGCAGGGCCTGGGCTGGTCTTAAGAGAGCCCTGTGGGAGCCCTTGGGGATCCTTAGGACACAGGGGCTCTGGGAGGAACCTTAACCATGGCTTGGATTTCTCTCCTGTTCTCCCTCCTGACTGTCTACACAGGTGAGGATGCCCAGCGACTCCTCCCTGTGGCTCAGGCCCTACAGTGTCTGAGGTCAGGCATATGACTGACTTCAGCTCATCCTGAAGCTGCTTCAGGGGTCAGCATCCCCTTGAGGGAGAGAGACCCCTGCCTGAGACCAATCTCTTCTTTCCTTCCCTTGCAGGTTCTGGGGCCTCCATTGTGCTGACTCAGCCTCCTTCAGTGTCCAAGAACCTGAGAGAGACAGCCTCCATCTCCTGTGCTGGGGTTGGAACTAGTGGCAACTCTGTGTACTGGTACCAACAGAAACCTGGCCAGGCCCCTAAGCTGGTGATATATTATGATAACAGCAGGCCCTCAGGGATCCCTGACAGATTCTCTGGCTCCAAGTCAGGGAACACGGCCACCCTGAGCATCTCTGGGCTGCAGGCTGAGGATGAGGCTGATTATTACTGTCAGGTGTGGGATAGTAGTACTGATCCACACAGTGACACAGCCTGAGGGGGAAGTGAGACAAAAACCCTGTCAGGCCTGCTCCCCTGTGCCCTCCCCTCTGGGATCCAGACACATACTTGGTGAGCACAGGACAGCAACAACTGCACTCTCTGGCCCCTTCCTCCCTTTCTCTCTCCCTGCTCTTCTCCCTGGGAGACCCTCCCCCAATGACCCTCCCCTTCCTCAGACCCTCAAGTGCTCCCTCCTTCCCTGCCTCCACATGCTCCCGTCTCATCCTTTGAGTTCTGCTGCCCCGCTGAAAGGCTCTTTCGGCTTCTTCCAAGCTTTGTAGGCTGTTTGGTGCCAGGATGGAGGAGAGGACCCCTCTGAACCCCCCCCCCCAAGTTCCCTCCAAAAGAAATAGAAAACTGACTTAGTCTGATCTGGGAGCAGGGAAGCAGCTTAGCAGTCAGGCAGAAAAGGTTTATCACGTTGTTTGCTGATGACTGTGCACTTAATGTAGCCTCTGAAGTTGAGATGCAGCAAGTATGGATCAATTCTTTGCTGCCTGTGCTAATTCTGGCCTAATAATTAACACCAAGAAAGCACAGGTTCCTCATCAGCCACTGGCACACTAACGATATGTGGAACCATTGCTTACAACAAATGGAAAAGTTTTCAGTGCTGTGGATAAGTTCACTTACCTCGGTAGTGTACATTCCAGGGATGTACACATTGACAATGAGGTTGATGCATGCTGTTTGAATGCGAAATGTGCACTTGCCAAAAAGACTATTTTGTGGAGAGCTCACATGGGGCAGGCGATCACATGGTGGTCACAAGAAGCGATACAAGGACACCCTCAAGGTCTCTCTCAAGAAATTTGGATCTGATTGTGCAACATGGGAGAAGCTGGCACAGAACAGCTCAGCACGGCATGCCTACATGAAAAAGGGATATTTCTTCATATCTTCTCTGATTGTCCCAGGAGGACCACATTTCTTAGCCTATTACTATTTATTTTTACTTCTCTATGTTCCCTCCGAGCCTACTATTATTAGCTCATTTGTTGAGAAAATCTAGAGAGCTTGGAATTTTCTGACCTATTCTGCCATCTTCCCAGAGATTAGTAGCTTTTTTCTAATTTTTTTTTTATATAAATCAAGCTTACATTTGTATGACCACGAATTATTTGGGTTTCTTCCTCTGAAAAATGGCTATTCAAATATTATGACAATTTTTTGGACTAGGGAACATTTCATACTCTGATGTGAATCTATTCCACGAATCTGGACAATGAGATTCTGTTTGACTCTATGAAGAGTCTCTCTAAACAACGATGAACGTAGGAGTTCTTTTCCTCCCTCGGCTATGCTTATGACTGACAATATAAATTGAAGCAAAAGGAAAGACTGTTCTTGTTTTCAAGGACCTTCCATTCCAAAGGGAAAGCCAATAAAATAAAGGACCTTGCTCCTGCCAATCCTTGGAGCTGCCATTCCCCTTTGGCCACCAGAGGGAGACACTGGAAGGAGTTTGGGGCTGAATTAGGCTGGAAATGACCCCTGGGGCTCTTGGCCCTTGATCTCTTGGTCTCCTGCCCTGTGACCTGGTGGGGAGGAGAGGGCTCAGCTGATGCTGCCTTCCCAGCCCCTCCCCCTCAGCTGGGGGCAGATACAGAGCTGCCCCTCCCAATGTTCCACATTTTTAGGGGGCACTTCAGAACTCCCTTAGGCCCCAGTGTGAAGAACATCCTCAGCTGCTAAAAATGTTCAGACAAGTCCAACTGTGAGCCATTGCTCAGCACTTATGGTGTGCCAGGCACTGTGCCAGGTGCAGAGGGCATAATAACAAACAGCAGCAGTCTGTTCTCAGGACTCCTTGCCTTCCACTGGAGGAACCCAGGTGCCCCTGAATGGGGAAGGACCACACAGAGAAATGCCGGGGATGTGAAGGAGGGGAGGCCTTCTCAGCTGCGGGTTGGGAGGATGAGGAAAGGCCTCAGGCAGAAGGGGAGGCTGGAGCAATATCCCCTAGAAAAGGTCCTCTACACTGCCCCTCCCCACGTGTCCCTCCAGTCCCAGATCTTTGTGATCTGCCTGAGGGTGGGAGGGCGCTCAGGCCCAGAGGGATGGCCTACACGGAATATTTATTGGGACTCTGATGCTGGCAACACAATGACATGTGTTAGGTCATTGAGGCCTCTCTACCTGCCCTAGGAGATAGGGGCTATTATGTTCCCATGTTACACATACATGAGAACAGTGCCCCACATAGGTCAGGTGAATTGCCCAGGGTCACAGAGCCCATGAACCTCAGAGACAAGAACTGAAAACAGGTCTTTTTGTCCCAGTTCCCATGCTCTAACCACTGCAGCACCAAGCAGCAGGATGGCTAGAGAAGTGAGGCCTAGTACAGTGAGAATAGTGTCAGGAGGGCTGAGTCCCAGAATGAGATGTGGCTGGGGAGGAAAGGAAAGGACAAGAGACAAGGGGAAAAGACAGAGACCAAAGCAGGGAGAGGATCAGGGCTCAGGATGGAAGGGAGGGTGAGCTCTGAAGCTGGAGAGAAGGTACAGCTTGTCCATTTTTCTTTTTTCCTTCTCAGCCAAAGACCAAAGTTGTCCAAAGCTCATGCTTCCTTCCAAGATCAGAGTTAAAATCCCTGTGGAGTTCCTTTTCCATGGACATACAACTCCATCCTTCACTATTTCTGGATGGAAAAGGGAGGCCCAGCACAGGGAGGATGACCTCAGGGGCCTGAGCCCCAGAATGAAATGAGACTGGAAGGATGTCGCAAAGTCCTCTGAGGCTCAGCATGTGTCAAAGGTCTGGGGTCTGGGTGGTCTCTCTATCTGTAATAAAAATTTAAATGGAAAGATCTTCCTCAATAATTAAGAGACCCATGTGATCTGCTTAAAATGCCTAGAAGCCTGGGCTATGGGGAGACTCTGATCCTGGGCATGAGACTTCAAAGCAAAAGAATGATGTCTGCCTTCAGGGACCTTCTGTTCTATGAGGGGACAAAGAGTGTCACCATATCAGCATGAGGTCAACATATATAAAGCAGATAAACACGAGAGAATTCGATGGAGGAGGGCACTCGCAGTTTTGGGAGGCATCAGAAGGCCTTCTGCAGGAGATCATGATTGAGGTAACAGCAAGAAAGAACCTTCTACCCTTCTTGCCTTCCTCAACTTACCTGCCACTCCCTTCTCAGCCCTTCCCATTCTGGCTCCTGACCCCAAGAATCTGATGGATGGATTTGGGGGCTGTTCCTCAATGCTCATAACTCTCTGAGGTTGTGGTTATGGGTCTTTTAAAGGTTCAGGTTCTTTGAGGTTGAATAAGACAACTCTGATGAAGGGGATCCTGGAAATTCTGAACTGAATTTCTACTCTTCCTCTGACCTGAAGCCTCGTTTCAAGTGCATAGGGGGGCAAGGAGCCCCTACCTTTATTCTCCTTATGTTCTCAGTCACTTGGGAGTTGGCTGACAAGCTTAAATGAATCAGGGTCCGTTTCAGTTTGAACCCGAATGGCAGAACTGGTAGGGACCTTAGAGGTCCCCTGGTTTGTCCCTATAATTTTCTAGATTGAGAAATATCAACTTATTGTCAAGAATAAGGATGACAAACATCTGACACAAAATGAAAGGGGCCACCTTGGGGTATGATGGATTATCCATTATTTAGGGTCAGACACAGACTGAATGGGTGCTTTCTTGTCTGGCAAGTTCCAGTGGGCTTTCCTCTTGTGGCCATGTGTTGGGTGGAAATACTAAGGGTTGCTCCCACCTCTCACATTATGACTCTGGGTGAAGATCTGAATGTTGGGCTGAACTGGGCTGAACAGTTAGGCTGAAGATGAGATTTCAAGGACATAAAAAATCTAGTGCTAGATTGGGGTCAAGAAACTGAAACAAAGAGAGAGACATGCTTAGATGGCAGTTTCTCTGAAAATGATCTGAGGATCTGGGTGAGTTCAAAGCTCCCAGGGACAGTCTGACAGAGCAGCAATGGAAAAAAAGAATGAAGAAATAACACACTGTTGAAGAACTTCCTGGGTGCAAAGCTCCATGAACCTCATCTCCTGTTCCCTCCGGCATACTTCTGATGCCACAAACCTGCCCTCCAGGAGCCCCAGAGCCCACAGAACTCATTGGCCAGGGCAGGCAGCACAGTTTCCCACAGATAAAGTCAGCTCCACAATCATTTACGAGGTAACCCAAGTACATGACACAGCCCAAGTAAAGAGGCTGAAAAACCTGAAAAAGTGCTACAATAAGGTTGGCTGTTATCGTTATCAGCTTTGCTATCAAGAAGTGCCTACTATGTGTCAAGGTCTGTACTAAGCTTTAGGATAAAGGCCAGTATAGTCCCTGCCCTCATAGAGCTATTCTGTAATGGGGCAGACAACATGGAAAGAGCCTTGTGTCTAGAGGAGACCACTGGAGGCAATTCCAGAGAGACTCGGGCACTAGTCTGGAGGAGAATGGGGCAGGGTCTTGTTATGGTTAAGTCCACTTTTCTCCCATATTTCAATCAGGGGAAGAGTCTGAAAGCCCTCAACACTGTTCTTAGTTCATAGTGTAATAGCTCTGGAAGATAACTGGAGGAGAGCCCCATACATTTCCCTCACAGTCAGAAGGAAAGTCCTGTTGTCCACACAGGGCTAAGAACACACAAGGTGAATCTCCAATACAAGGGCACTCCAAAGACAGATTCCAGGGGAGCTCCCCTGAGATAGTGCCCAGCAGACTTAACTTAGCTCTCACAGGAAAGTCTGGAAGTAGACCATAAGGGTATCCTAGCTAGCTTCTTAGGGCTGCCCTCTTGTCTCGGAGCCCAGAGAACCACAGTCACCTTTGTGGTCCACAGATTATCTGGCCGTGGTGGTGGAGTCTCTAGCCTGCTTCTTCCTGGGCTTTCTAAGTCTGTGGAGGATTCATTCTCACCAATCTTGGCTAGACCCTTCTGACCTCAGAAGTTCAAGGCTTGCTACAGTTCTCTTCCAAGTAAGAAGGGAGGGAGAGCAGCCCACAGTCCTTCATGGATGTAGGAATCATGGAGGGTCAGAGCATGCCCATCCAAGGCCTGAGGTTGCTTCCTGAGACTATGAGACAGGGATAATGATTCTCTCTTCCCTTAATGCCCTCTGTGGCTCCCATTCTCTTCTCAGAGTGACTTCAGCAGATAGCAAATTCTCAAGTGCATGATCAGGGGCATGAGAAAGACTCCTTCCTGGGTGGGGAGATTTCCCACTCCAGTCTGTGCCTATTTCCCCTTGTACAGTATGTCCAAGTGATCTGGAGGGGTACCCACCAGCAGGCTGTGCCCTGAGCTTGACATGAGAACAAACCTTTGCTCTCTGGATGTCCTCACGCTCTGGCAAGGAATATTGCTTTGAACAATGCTGGATGTTCACTGCCCCCTATTTCCCAGAGGCCTCAGAACCATCCTTCCACTGGGTAGATTCACTCACATTCCCTGTTCCTGGACAAAGCTTAGTGAACCAAACATGATACTGCACCCCACTGGGAGATAGTCAACTTGGAGCCCGCTGCCACAGGACCCAGGAACACTTGAGTTGTCCTTACATGAGTCTGCCCTGGGAAAAGCTACTCAGGAGATGAGCTACTCCAGGCTGATGGATTCTTCTGGGCTATTATTTATTTTTCTAAGTAACGTTACCTGGTGTTACACTCCCACAGGAAGAGGAATTTTACAGGAACATACTTTTCCTTTTTTTTTTTTTTAATTTATTTATTTATTTAGCTTTTTACATTCATTTTCACAAATTTTTGGGTTCCAAATTTTCTCCCCTTTTCTCCCCTCCCCCCACCCCAATACCCCAAGCAATCTAATTTTCCCTATCTCCAATCTGTCCTCTCTTCTGTCATCCCTCCCTTCCCTTGTCTCTATCTTCTCTTTTCTCCTGTAGGGCCAGATGATTTTCTATTCCTCATTAACTGTATGTCTTCTTTCCTAGTTGCAACAACAATACTAAACAATTGTTCCTAAAACTTTGAGTTCCAAATTCTCCCCATCCCTCCCTCCCCACCCATTCCCTTTGGGACGGCAGGCAATTCAATATAGGCCATATCTGTGTAGTTTTGCCAATGACCTCCCTGATAGTCGTGTTGTGTAAGACTAACTGAATTGCCATCCCTCTTAACCTGCCCCTCATTGTTTCTCTTCTGTCCTTTGATCCTGTCCCTCCCCAAGTGTTGACTTTCAATTATTCCCTCCTCCCTTTGCCCTCCCTTCCATCATCCCCCCCCAATATCTCCTTCTCCCCCGCTTTCTTATACTGTAAGATAGGTTTTCATATCAAAATGAGTGTGCATTATACTCCTTCGTTTAGTCAAATGTGATGAGGGTAAACTTTTGTTTGTTTGTTTGTTTGTTTGTTTGTTTTTTCCTCAGCTCTCCTCTTTTTCCCTCCACTAAAAAAATCTCCCACTTGCCTCTTATATGACATATAGTTACCCCCTTCCATTTCCCCCTCTTTCCTCTCACTACATTTCTCTCTCACCATTTACCTTAATTTCTTTTAAGGTATGGTCCCATCCTATTCAGTTCAATCTGTGCTCTCTGTCTCTGCATGTGAATGCATGTGTGTATGTGTGTGCATGCGTGTACATGTGTATGTGTGGTCCCACCAACCACCCAGATACTGAAAAGTTTTAAGAGTTAGAGATATTGTCCTTCCCTGTATGAATGCAAACAGTTCATTTCTGGTAAGTCCCTTAATACTTCTCCTTGCTGTTTACTTTTGCATGCTTCCTCTCATTCTTGTGTTTGAAAGTCAAATTTTCTTTTCAGCTCTGGTCTTTTCATTAAGAATGATTGAAAGTCCTCTGTTTCATTGAAAGACCATATTTTCCCTTGAAGTATTATACTCAGTTTAGCTGGGTAGGTGATTCTTGGTTTCAGTCCTAGTTCCTTTGCCTTCTGGAATATCCTATTCCACGCCCTTCGATCCCTTAATGTAGAAGCTGCTAGATCTTGGGTTATCCTGATTGTATTTCCACAGTACTGGAATTGTTTCTTTCTAGCTGCTTGCAAGATTTTTTCCTTGAGCTGGGAGTTCTGGAATTTGGCCACAATGTTCCTAGGAGTTTCTCTTTTTGGATCTCTTTCAGGTGGTGATCGATGGATTCTTTCAATATTTATTTTGCCCTCTGGTCCTAGAATGTCAGGGCAGTTTTCCTTGATAATTTCATGCAAGACGATGTCTAGGCTCTTTTTTTGATCATGGCTTTCAGGTAGTCCCATAATTTTTAAGTTGTCTCTCCTTGATCTATTTTCCAGGTCAGTTGTTTTTCCCATGAGATATTTCACATTCTCTTCCATTTTATCGTTCTTTTGGTTTTGTTTGGTGATTTCTTGGTTTCTCATAAAGTCATTAGACTCCATCTGTTCCATTCTAATTTTGAGAGAACTATTAAATTCCGTGAGCTTTTGAGCCTCTTTTTCCATTTGGCTCATTCTGCTTTTGAATGCATTCTTCTCCTCATTGGCTTTTTGAACCTCTTTTGCCAATTGAGTGAGCCTATTTTTCAAGGTGTTAATTTCCTCAGCATTTTTTTGGGTCTCCTTTACCAAGATATTGACCTTTTTTTCATACTCTTCTTGCATCTTTGTCATTTCTCTTCCCAGTCTTTCCTCCACCTGTCTAACTTGCTTTTCAAAATCCTTTTTAAGCTCTTCCAAGGCCTGAGCCCACCCAGCACCCCCCTGGGGTGTCTGGGATACTGAGGCCCCGCCCTCCACATCTTTCCCTGATGGGAAAAATACGTTCTCGTCCTCCCCATCAGATCCGAAGGTCGGGATCATTTGCATTTGTTGGAAAAAACTCTCTAAAGTCTTATTTTTCTTCCCCTTTCTAGGCATTTTCCCAGCCAGTTACTTGACTTCTGAGATTCCTTTCCACCTCCGCCTGGATCCGCCCAGCTAGTGCTTGGCCTCTGAGATTCAAATGCGCTTTCCCGCGGCAAGCTTTAGTTCTGGCTCAGGGGTGGAGGCAGGGCCATCTCCTAAGCCTGGGCCCTCAGGGGCTTTCCGCAGAGACTTTCAGGAACCGAGCGGGTGGGGGCGGGGTGGGGGGCCCCCGCCTGCTGTGCTCAGCTCCCTTGGGGGTTTTATTCAGAGGCGTTCAGCAGTAGAGCAGGGTGGAGGCAGGGCCGTCTCCCCTGCTCGGCTCCCTCAGGTTGGAAAGACCTTCAGTATTGAAGATCCTACCTGCTGCTGGGGGATTCCTGAGTCCCGGGCAGTTGCCGCCTCAGCCGCCCGCCCACGCCTCTGCCTCCGCCGCTTCCTGCCCCCGTCTCTGCTGCCGCCGCTTCCTCCCAAGGGGGCCCGAATCACGGAGACGCCCCGCTTCCCCTCTCCTTCAGCCCGGCTTTCTTTTTCACTGACCTGTAGCTTCTGTGAGCGGAGGGACTTTCCCGGCTGCCGGAGCTTCCCCCGGAGCTTTCCTCTCTGAAGTCTACTCGGGTCAGCTTCTCTGGGTCGCGGCCAGGGGTGGGGGTGGGGTCCGCTTTCCGGAGTGCGAGGGACCCCACGGACGGCTTTCCAGGGTTCAGTGGAACGGAAATCTCTTCCCCTATGTTTATGCACCCCCTGCAGAGATTCAGAATTTATGGGGATCTCCTTTTACCTCAATTCCATGGGTTGTGGGCTCGGAGCTCGTAAATGTGCGTCCTTCCACTCCGCCATCTTGGCTCCGCCCGAGGAACATACTTTTCTGAAGAAGCAGCAGTTACAAGCCTTGGTCACTGGAGGTCACTGTTGGACAAGCTGGGGACTTTACAAACTGAGCAAGGAGCTAATGGGCCAGAGTCCCTTCAGCCTGTGCTGTGGTGGAAGCCAAAGACCAGCCCACAGGAAGTGAAGAGACTGAGGAAAGATTTGCATGCCTGTTGACCATGAAGGATAAGAGAGCCTGTGGTTGCCTGTCAGATCAGCTTGGGTCAAAAATGTCTGTCTCTTCATTGGCCAACCCAGGTTTTAGGCCTTTCTCAGGTTCTGGGGATTCAAATGGTTTGGGAAGTGATCTACAGTATCTAATCCCATTTTTGGTGACCTTTTGGTTAAACATTGATGAACATAAGGGTCCTTTTCATCTTTCCACTGAATTAAGAGCTGGGAATAAAGATTAATGCAAAAAGAAGCACAATCCCTGTTCTCAAGGACCTTCCATGCCAAAATGGGAAGGCAGTAATGAAGGATCTTCCCCCTGACCTTCCCTGGGGCCGTCATCCATCCTGTGGCCACCAGAGGGAGACTTTGGAATGAGTTTGGGGCTGAGTGGGGCTGGAAATGCCCCCTGGGGCTCCTGGTCTCCATCTCTGTGTCCTGGGGGAGGCTCAGCTGATTTTGCCTTCCCAGCCCCTCCCCCTGAGGTGGGGTAGATACAGAGCTCCCCTCCCAATGCCCCACATTTTTAGGGGACATTTCAGAATTCCCTTAGGCCCCAGAGTTTGAAAAACATCCTCAGGTACTAAAAATGTGCCAACCAGTCGAATGATGAGCCACTGTCCACCAATTACCCTGTGCCAGGCACTGTGCCAGGTGCAGGAGCCACAATCAAAAACAGGAGCAGTCTCTGTTCTCATGCCTCTTCCCTTCTATGGGAGGATCCCAGATGACCCTGAATGGGGAAGTACAATACAGAGAAATGCCAGGGAGTTTAGGGAGGAGCGATCCTCTCAGCTAAGGGTTGGGGGAATGAGGAAAGGTGTCAGGAAGAAAACATGACTGGAGCAAGTACCCCTAGAAAAGGTCTCTCCACTTCCCCTCCCCACATCTCCCTCCATTCCCAGATCTTTGTGATCTGACTGAGGGTAGGAGTGGGCTCCGGCCCAGAGGGATGGCTAGTATGGAATATTTACTGGGAACTCTGGGGTTGGTAACACAATGGCATGTGTTAGGTCATTTAGGTCTCACTACATGGCCTGGGAGATAGGGGCAATTATGCTCCTATTTTACACACATATGAGAGCAGAACCCCACAAAGGTTAGGTGACTTGCTCAGGGTCACACAGCACATAAGCCTCAGAGGCAGGAACTGAAAGTAAGTCTTCTGGACTTCAAACCTCAAGTTCTACCTGTTGAGGTTCGGGGTTCTGGGAGATCACAAAATACTGACTCACCAGGTCCTGCTCGAATGAATTTAACACAAGGGTCCTTAAAGCCAAAGAGAAACGAAGTTTATTAAAGACCTGCCATAGTGGGTTAAGTCTTAAGGAGAATAAGCTTTTCTAACACTCATATTGACAAGCTGGTCAGATAGAATCTCAGCTGAACACAGTCTCTGCTGGATTAAACCTGAGCCTCTTCGTGGAGGTGAGATGGAGCTTAAATACAGAAAAGACTGAGGGAAGAATCCAGGTGTAGCCAAGTAGTCTGGGGTCCCAGGGATGGTCTTGATAGATCAAACCCAGGGAGAATCCTGATGGGACTGGCTGGCACTCCAGACAATCCACAATCCACAGTCCAGGCTGGAAAACTTGGGCTTCAAGGGAATGCTGAGTGGTCGGGAACATCAAAAGGATGTTGGGATCAGTGATAAATGGTGATAAGATAGGGAGTATCTGGGGTGGGAGAAATGGAAGGGGAATCCAAGGAGCCCCCCAAGACCAGACTTTCTAGGGCTCTTCAGACCAATGGGACAAAAGCCCTCCTGATCCAAGGGGAAAAGGTCTTGCCTTGGGCTTGTACCCCTTCCTGACCACTACACCACAAAGCTGCAGGATGGGCAGAGAACAGTGGGCTGGCACAGGGGCACAATACCCAGGGGTCTAAGGCCCAGAAGGAGCTAAGGCTGGGAATTGTTGTTAATGGCTTTTGGTTCTAGAAGGGAACGAAGGACATCAGGAAGGTGATGCCTTGAATTGCAGGTGAATGGGATTGAAGTGAGGCAGGGCTGTGAAAAGCTGCCAGCCTCACTCTTTCCTCCAGAGTCATCTGGGCCCAGTGCAGAGGAAATCAAAGGACAAGGGAAAGGAGCAAAGACAGAGACCCAAGGAGAAAGAGGATCAGGGTTCAGGCTGGAGGGGAGGATGAGCTGACATCAGAGAAGAGGCAAAGCTGGTTCTTTTTTTCTCTCTTTCTTTTTTTCCTTCTCAGCCAAAGACCAACGTTGTTCAAAATCCACCCTTCCTTCCAGGGTCAGTGATGACCTCCTTGAGGAATTCCTTCTCCATCCACACACATTTCAATCCTTCCCTGTTTCAGGATGGAAGGAAAAGGGAAATCCATCCCAGAAAGGACTCTCAGGATGGTTGAACCCCAGGATGGGCTGAGGATGAGAGGATGTCCCCAAGCCCTCTGACGTTCAACTTGTGTTACAAGACTGGGATCCTCCCCAATGCAAAGATGGATATTTGGCAGTCCAGAAAGATCTTCCATTCCTCTTCTGGCATTAAGCATCATTCTAAGAAACCAGGGGATGAGGCAGTTCAAGAAAATACCATGAATACTGAGAAAGTACTCACCGGCCAATGTCCTGCTTTCTTAAATAGCAAATAAATTTTGAAATGTAAATTAAAAAATTAAATTTTCTGAAACTTTGCCCCCAACTTTGGCTCCCTAAGGGCCTCAAGGTTTGGAAAATCTGCATGAAAACAGGCCCTTGAGTCTTGATGACAGGAGGCCACAGCTGGATGGGAGGTTAGAGACCTCTTTTTCCAATTGCCCTCCTTTTACCAATGAGAAAGTGAGGCCCAGAGTGGGGATGTGCCTGGATTCTTCTTCTTTAGCTTCTTGGGAGGGATGAGCAGCAGGAGCCCTGAGGATGAGGGGGAAAGCTGCTGCAGTTACTGTTATGATTCTTCCTTTGGATGGTGAAGAGGCAGCTTTGAACTGGAGGCCAGGCAAGGCAACAAGCATCTCTCATTTATTCCCTTCTGGGTGCCAGGCCCTCTGCAAAATGCTGGGGATTCAAAAGCAGATAAACAGACAGTCTCTGCCCTGAGCGAGTTCATATCCTAATGGGGACAAGGCCCCCTGAAAGGGGCCCATAGTGCTGGAGGAGAGAAGTCCTCATTCCATGGTGTGTCTGAATCCTCCAGTCACAGGCACAGCTGGAGGGGATGTAGCCTGGCTGTCTCCAAGCAGGGTGGGGGAATTCACCAATAGGGAGAAGGTGGTGGCATGGGTGAGAGAAGGTCCATGGGGAGAAGACCACAGGGTACAGGGAAGGCCCAGGAGCAGAAAGCAGTTAAGTTAAAGCGACAAGATCTTGGAGCATCAGACACTGTCCTGGGGAAAAAGGAATTTGACTTCCATAATCCTGATATCTCAGAGGAGGAAATTATCTCAGGGCTCATGATGACCCCTCCCCTGCCAGAGAAATGACCTGCCCCCTCTGTCCCAGGAGCCCACAGGGTCATCCAGTAATCACCTCAGGCCCTTCCTTCACGTGTTCAGAGCAGGAGCAGATTTGCATGTGGGGGCCTCCTCCCTGCAGGGCCTGGGCTGCTCTTAAGGGAGCCCTGGGAGAGCCGAGTCCCAGCTGGGGAGCCTGAGGACACAGAGCTCTGGGAGGAAGCTCTACCATGGCTTGGATCTCTCTGCTGTTCTCACTCCTGACTGTCTACACAGGTGAAGTTGCCCAGTGTTTCCTCTCTGTGCTTCAGATCCCACAGTGTCTCGGGCCAGGCCTAGTCCGGCCCTGAGCTGCTTGAGGGGTCAGCATCTCCTTGGAGGGGGAGAGTTCCCTGCATGTGACCAATCTCTTCTTTCCTTCCTTGCAGGTTCTGGGGCCTCCATTGTGCTGACTCAGCCTCCTACAGTGTCCAAGAGCCTGGGAGAGACGGCCTCCATCTCCTGTGCTGGGGATGGAATTGGTAGTTATGCTGTGCAGTGGTTCCAGCAGAAACCTGGCCAGGCCCCTAAGCTGATGATTTACAGTGATAGCAACAGGCCCTCGGGGATCCCTGACAGATTCTCTGGCTCCAAGTCAGGGAACACGGCCACCCTGAGCATCTCTGGGCTGCAGGCTGCGGATGAGGCTGATTATTACTGTCAGGTGGGGTATTATGATACTGATCCACACAGTGAGACAGCCTGAGGGGGAAGTGAGACAAAAACCCCTGCCAGGCCTGCTCCCCCTGAGCCCTCCCCTCTGGGCTACAGAGAGTTCCTGGTGAGCACAGGACAGGAACAGCTTCTCTCTCAGGTCCCTACCTCCCCTGAACCCTCCCGGTGCTTCTGCCTTGGGGGCCCCTGCACCTCCCTGCCCCTCCCTGGCTGAGGCTCCTTCTCCCTCCCCAGGCCTTCATCTGCTCCCTCCCTCCATGTGTTCCCTTCTCATTGCTTTAGTTGTACTTCACCCCCAAAGTCAATTTTGGAATGTCCCAGCCTCTGAAGCCCTCCCCAAATCCCTGCCAAAAAATTAGAAAACTGACTCAGATCTAGGAGCAGGGAAGCAGCTTAGCAGCCAGGCTGGAAAGGTTTGTATCATTGCGCTGTGGGGGAGCAGAGTCCAAGAGAAGAAGCAGCAGAGATAGCAGCCACCCTCACAGCAGGGGTCATGAAACAAGCCTTCAAGTCTGGGGCAATCCCCCAACAAGCCACACCCTCCTGCTACCTAGCAGCCCCCAGTAAAGGGCTCAGCTTGAGCAGCCCATAATGCCACTCCCCAGGGAGCCTACCCCTGGCACAAGCCACCAGGGAGCCCTTGACCCCATTGATCCCCAGTAGTGAAGTCCTACCCCAGGACTAGCCAGAAACAACCTATATCTCTGTTTCAATCCCTGCAGGTCAACAGTTAAGCCCAGGCCCTGGTGAGACCCACAGGGAGGTCCTACTCTAGATACAATCAAGAAGGGAAGTCTACCCTCCAGAGAAAGAAGGCAGCTTAGCCCAGATGCCCAGTGAATGCCAGCAGTAAGACCCAAAGCCCCAACACTAAAAGCATAGGAAATGCAGGACCAGAGCCCAGCTCCCACTTAAAACACCAAGTCCCAAAAGACACAGAAAATATGAGCAAAAAAAGAAAAGAAAAGAAAAAAAGCTTTTGACACTAAAAAGTTACTATGGTAACAGGGAAGATCAATGCCTAAACTTAGAGGACGACAACTGTGTCAACATATTTACATGTAAATGCTCAAAGAAAAATCGAATTTGGTCTCAGGCTGACAAGGAGGTCCTGGAAGAATTTAGAATGTATTTTACAAATTAGAGACATAGAAGAAATGCTGGGAAAAGAACTGAGAGCATTAGAAGAAAATCATGAATAAGAGTCAATAGCACAGAACAGCATACGCAAAAATTTGTGGAGGAAAATAGCTCACTAAAAGAAAAATAGAATGGGGAAAATGCAAAAGGAAGTACAAAAGCTTGCTTGAGAAAATGATTCCTTAAAAATGAGAATTTAGCAAATGATAACTAATTACTCTATGAGACACTCTGTGAATGAATCTTTGGCCTAAGCTGAACTTGAGGGTCTCCAGTTTGAGCCTTACTAAAGAATTCTGGGGTCACCAAGGGTACAATGAGGGACACTGAGGCTGGAGAAATGGGGGTGGGGTTAGGCAGGGACTAAAAGAGAGTTACATCTGAGCACTTCCAGTGCCTGGCCCATAACCCAGCACATAGTAGGTGTGTTTAACTGATAAACTGATGGATACCTAATGAATCAGTCACCCCTGAATACCATAAACTCCCTGGGGGAAGATACACATTTAAACATTGAGTTTGCAGAATCCTCCCTTCACAGAACTGAAAGTTTTCATTTTAAAGAAGTTCTAAGGGATTGATGGGGAAAATATGTTAAATGTCCCAAGGGGAACCAAAAGGGTAGGTTAGGTAAATCCTTACTCACATTGTTAGGAATTAGAACCTTTTCCACAAACAGTGAAATCTCCTTGGGAATCTCAAAATCCTTCTTGGCTTCTTAGCTGAGGAATGTCAAATAGTCTTCTCCTAAAACCATGATTTCATGCATTAGATTTTAGTCAAATGAGTCTAATGTTAAGACAAGATATGTTTCAGTTAACCTAAATGATAGGAGGAATGCATCTAAGTCCTGAATAACAGAATCCAATGAAGGAAAATGATAATTCCCCATAACAGTTTACAGAATCCTCAAAACAACCCCTTCCCTCATTAAGCTAAACAGTCCAAGACCATTCCCTGAGTATCTGCAAGAGGGTCTGGGGAATTCCCAGGTTGCAGGAAAAACATAAAAGGAAGGGTCAGCTGTTGAGAGGGCAATCTCATTGGGGCCAGGAATCATTCCCTGACACAGCTGAAGCTGATTTGGAATATTCCACACAACAGAGGTTCTGTAGATTCTGTCATTGTGGGGGAAGGAGTGAGAGCACTGAAGGCAGAGGTTGTGTATTGATGGGTTGGGGGTGGGGTGAGAGGAAGATACCTAAGACAAAGAGAAGACTGCTCTGTTTTGGCTTCTGTTTTCTCTTCCCAGGACAAAGAAGTTTGACCTCAAAATGTTGAGACACAAAATAGTCCTTGGAGAGTTAATAATCAAGAAAAGGAAGCAGAGAGTAAGCTGCTCTTGAGAATTTCAAATTGCCCAACTCAAAAACTAAAAAAAATATACTAAAGAATAAGGACAACAATGGAGCAATAACCATTTCTTAAGGCCCTGCTACTCATTGCCAAGTGCTGAGGCTACAGTAACACAGTCTCTTCCTCAAGGACCTTCCAATGGAGGGAAATAGAGTTAGCCTTTCACAACATGACTGTTATGGATGTGTTTTGCATGAGCATACATGTATAACCTACATCAAATTGTTTGCCTTCTGAAAAGTGGGGGGGGTCAGGAAGGAGGAAGAGAGAAAATGTGGTACTCAAAATTTCAAAAATGAAAGTTAAAAATTGTTTTTCCATGCAACTAGGAAATAAAATATACAGGTAATGAGGTATAGAAATCTGTCTTACCCTTCAGGAAAATAGAAGAAGAGAAGGGATTGGGGGTGAAAGAA
This sequence comes from Bettongia penicillata ogilbyi, assembly GCA_023548195.1. Classification (NCBI taxonomy): domain Eukaryota; kingdom Metazoa; phylum Chordata; class Mammalia; order Diprotodontia; family Potoroidae; genus Bettongia; species Bettongia penicillata. The sequence continues at coordinate 797,327 of JAJHZJ010000207.1, read as the reverse complement.
GGGATGGCAGATTGTGAGAAGGAATAGCCAGAATATGTTGTCTTGAGATGGGGGGAGGGGAGAGATAGGTAGAAAATTTGGACGTCAAAATCTTGTGGAAGAGAATGTTGAAAACTAAAAATAAATAAATTTTAAAAATATGTATTTATTTTGATTTTTCTACATTCACTTCTATAGTCATTTGACATCTAAATTTTCCTTCTTCCCCAAGAAGGCATGCAGTCTGATATAGGTTATGCCTGTGCAGTCATATTCAGCCTATTTCCACATTATTCATGTTGTGAAAGAAGAATCAGAAGAAAATGGGAAAAAACAACAGAAAGAAACAAGGAAAGTGAAAATATTATGCTTCCTTCTCCTTTCAGACTCCACAGTTCTTTCTCTGGATGTGGGTGGCATTTTCTATTGTGAGTCCTTTGGAATTGTCTGAGGTCACTGCATTGCTGAGAAGAGCTGAGTCTATCACCGTTCATCGTGCCACAATGTTGCTGTTGCTGTGGACAGTATGTTCCTGGTCCTTCTCACTTCACTCAGCATCAGTTCATGCACGTCATTCCAAGTGTTTCTGAAATCTCCTTGTTCATCATTTCTAACAAACAATAGTACTCTCTTACATTCATATACTACAGTTTGTTCACTCAGTAGACAATTGGTGGGCTTCCCCTCTATTTCGAAGTCTTGGCCACCTCAAAAACAGTTGCTATAAATATTTTTGTTTATGCAATCCTGTTCCTTTTTTTATGATCTTTTTGAGATACAGACCTAGTAGTGGCATTGCTGGATCACAAGGAATGCACAGTTTAATAGTCCTTTGGGCATAGTTTCAAATCCCTCTCCAGCATGTTTGCATCAGTTCCAAAGTCCACCAACACATTAGTGTTCCAAATGTCCCACATCTCCTCTAGTATTTATCATTTTCATTTTCTATCATATTAGGAAATCTGAAAAGTATTATAGAGTTGTTTTCATTTACATCTCTGCAAACAGTAGTGATTTAGAGCATTTTTTTACAAATGGGTATATACAGCTATAATTTCTTAATCTGAGAATTGCCTCTTCATCTCCTTTGACTAATTATCAATTGGGAAATAATTTGAATCCTTATACATTTGAGGCAGTTCTCTATATATTTTACAGATCAGACCTTTATCAGAAACACTAGCTGTAAAAATCGTTTCCTAGCTCTGTGCTTTCTTTATAATCTTAGTTGCAATGTTGTTGTTTGTGCAAAACTTTTTAATTTAATGTAATTGAAATTACCCATTTTGCATTCCATAATGTCCTCTGTCTCTTGTTTGATCATAAATTCTTCCCTTCTCTATAGATCTGACAGGTAGACTATTCCTTTCCCTCCTGATTTGCTTATGGTTTCATCTCATGTCTAAATCCTGTACCCATTTTGACAGTATCTTGGTATAGGGTGTGAAATGTTGGTCTATGCCTAGTTTCTGCAATTCTATTTTCCAGTTTTCCCTGAAGTTTTGGTCAATGGTGAGTTCATATCCCAGATGATAGAGTCTTTGGTTTATCAAACAGTAGACAGCTATAGTCACTGACTACTGTGTCTTGTGTATCTATCCCTCATTAATACAGTTTTGTATCTATTTCTTTCTGCAAATAACTTGACTTATCTAAAAATTTGCAATGTTTTGCCACTTGGTACCTACATGTTTAGTATTGATATTATCACTTCATTATAGTTGATACTAGGTAGCAAGTTATAGTTTCCTACCTTCTCTCTTTGAACAGATCTATTTTTTGCATTTGCTTTGTCTAAGGTCAGGAGTACAACCCTTGCTTTCTTCACTTAAGCTGAAAGCATAACATATTCTGTTTCAGGCTTTTACATTTATTCTGTGTGTAACTCCATGCTTCAGATGTATTTCTTTTTTTAGGTTCACTAAATTTATTTTAAAAATCATAAAATGTTTCTTGAAAAAGAGCATTACATTCTGCCCACTTCTCTGAATGAAAGCCAAGGACAGGGGGACTTTCTCCGCTTTCCCTACCCCCCCACCAAAAAAAATTACAATGGCTACAAAGCAAGGTGTACACAATAGTTACAGGAGGGGAAAATTTTTTTTTTTTTTTTACCATTAACAATGAACAAAAGAAAATTCACTCTCTCTGTTGCTGTTGCAAAATTTCAATGTTATTTCTCCCACCCATCTGCCTCCCCCATTTGTAAGGAACTAAAACAATACATCCAGTGAACAGCAAGGATTGGACTACACCCCAAATGCAGAGTAACTATGAGGCAGAGGAATGTTGGCTTTTTAACAGAGGCAGGTAAAAAAAGGATGCAGGACTTCTTTAGTTCTTCACTAGCCTTAGAGAATCTTTCCAGAACACTGCTTCATGCTATAAAAAAGAAAAAAAAAGTCTTCCATTAGAATCCTTCAACATCTACATGCTACTTCTCATTGTTTTGCAGTGAATGCCGGGCCTTCTCTAGCTGGTCCTGAGTTCCTGTATTGGTGATAATTTGATCTTAAGATCCTTCCAAATGCTGATCAATTTTGATTGATGCTCCAGATTCATGACACATTTGTTTGATTTACTGACCACCTTTGCCAATAGCATATCAAGTCAAATCCTTGGAAAGTAGTTACTTGTGTTGTAATAATGGGTCCACCCAGATCACCATATGAGTCACAGTGCCCAATATAGGAATAATCATATTCAGAATCACCCTGTGGTTCATAATGGCCATCTGCCATTAGGAAGCACTCCATGCATCTATTGCAGACTCTCAAGTCTCATCAGCACTAAAACCAACCATGCCATCATAATGGTCACCAGGTCTTCCTCTTCTGTCATAACCCATACATGTGGGATCCTTTCCCATTTTTATGATCTCTTGGGAATACAGTCCTAGAAATATTGCTGGGTCATTTTATAGCCCTTCGGGCATAGCTCCAAATTGCTCTTCGCATCCAATTGGATCAGCTCACAACTACAGCAATAATGAATTAGTGCTCCAACTCTCCCATATCTTCTTCAACATTTATCATCTCCTGGTTGTGTCATTTTCGCAAATCTGATAGGTATGATGTCGTACATCAGAATCAATGGTGATTTAGAGAATTTTTCATGTGATTATACATAGCATTAAATTTTTTCCTCTGAAAACTACCTGGTGATATCCTTTAACAATTTATCAATTCAGAAATGACTTCTATTGTTGTAAATTTGACTCAGTGCTCTAAAGATTTGAGATTTGAGACCTTTCTCAGAGACACTAGTAAAAGTTCTTTCCCAGGTTTCTGCTTCCCTCCTAATTTTGGATGCATTGGCTTTATTGGTGCAAAATCTTTTCAATTTAAAGTAATCAAAGTTATCCATTTTGCGTTTCAGAATGTTCTCTGTCTCTTGATTCGATAAAAATTCCTCCATTTTCCATTAATTTGACAAATAAGCTATACCTTGCTTCCCCATTTGCATATAGTACCAGTATTTACACCTACTTTGTGTACCTGTTTGGATTTCATGAAGGTATATGGTGTCAGACATTGTTCTATGCCCTGTTTCTCCCATCCTATTTTCTAGTATTCCCAGGAGCTTTTGAAAACCAGTGAGTTCTCATCTCAGACACTGGGGTCCTCGGGTATATCACATACTAGACTGCTATAGTCATTGACGACTGTGTCTTGTGTACCTAACCTATTCCACTGATATACCCCTCTATTTCTTAGCTGGTACCAAATGGTTTTGATGACTACTACTTTATACTACAATTTCAAATCTAGTGTGACTAGACTACCTTCCCTAGCATTTCTTTTCATTAATCCCCTCGATATTCTGGACCATTTACTCTTCCAGATGAATTTTGATATTATTTTTTGTAGCTAGTGAAAATTATTTTTTTGTGTGTCTTTTTGATTGTCAGGGGACTGAATAAGTCAATAAATTTAGGCAGGATTTTCATTTTTATTGTACTAGCTTGGCATACCTACAAGCAACTGATGTTTTTTTCCAGCTATTTAGATCTGACTTTATTTGTGGGGAAAGTGTTTTGTAGTTGTCCTCATATACTCCTTGAGTTTGCTTTGGCAGGTAGACTGCCAGATATTTTATAGTGTCTACCATCACTTTAAATAGCATTTCTCTTTATATGTCTTTCTGATGGGTTTTGTTAGCAATATACAGAAAAGCAGATGATTTGTGTGGGTTTATTTTGTATGCTGGAACTTTGCTAGAGTTGTTTATTATTTCCTCTGAAAGGGGATGTTTTCCACTTGGCTATGTCTAAGTCTCATGATAAGGTGGAGATGATATCTAATTAGGTCCTTGCTTTTCATCTGCATGGCATGTTTCTATAATCAGAAAACATAGTTTAAGATGTAAGCACGATGCAAGTAGTGGAATCTTGTTGTTTTCAATTAATTGGGTAAATGAGTATTCTGGTGTCATCTTGTGAAAGAAAAAATCCTGGAACTAGAACTTTCTTTCTGAATGTAACAGGAATGATTAGGTAAGGAAAGAAAACTAAAGTATAAATGTGATGTTGAATCTTTGTTCCATAGAACAAAATTGGGAGGTAAAACTAATTGTAACTGGATGGAATTGTTGAGGTTAGGGGTACTTGGGAACCCAAAATAACATCCTGAGTCCTACTCAAATGAATTCACCCCAAGCCTTCTTTCAACCAAAGAAGGTAAACGTTTGTTGAGATTTCTCAATACTGGATGGATTTTTAGGGGATCTGAGCATTTATAATGCTAAAATAAGATGCAATTTTCTTACAGATGGACTCTAGGGAAGGAGACTGCGGTGGCAAATTCCTATACTCAGAAGGTTTCTAAGATTAATATCAGATAGATTAAATAATAGATTGTTGGTAGGGGAACATCGGAGGTTGAGTCTAAAATTAAGTTATTAGCTTTAGAATTTCAGACTTCTCAAAAATAAGTTAGGGTCCTTTAATTCTTAATAATAGTATGGAGACAATTCAGTCAAGGGCTCGTGAGGTTAGCATGCATAGTCATTATTATTTTTGTCTCAGTTGGTAAACGTTAAAATAAAAATGCTTTGTGTTGTGTATTGTAAATGCTTTAAAAGATGCATCACATGACCAGAAGCTAGAATTGCTTTACGATGTGATATGTACTGTGTTAAAAATGATTATTTCTTCTATTTATGTAAATACTAGAGCCTGTAATTCAACGCTTAGTGAAATATCATCCTCCTGATGTGGGAAATGAACAGTGAATTAATGTAAAATGTATAAACTGGGTTCTAATGTGAATTTCTTAAGCAACATAATTGACTAAAGTTCCAATTTTGATTTTCTAAGAGTGAATAGTGTATATAACTTAGGGATGCTCATCTAAAATTGTATCAAGGTCAGTTTTGTAGGAGCATGGACACCTGAATTTCAACAAAAAGATGAAGGAAAGAAGATGCAGAGATGCTGTGCTGAAGACGACTTGAAGGACCATGCAGACCAGAAAACTGCATCAGATGATGCTCCCCCCAGACTGTTGTATTAGATGGAACGTCTAAATGGACAATTCATTAATTTACCTGTTCCTTTTGAATCTCTGTATCTGTACTTATGAAAGGGGACTGACCCTTTTAATTTGTCAGTGGCAGTCAACTTTGATCCCTTCCCATCTTTATATAAAGGAGAGATAGATGAAGGGAAGAATTCACAGGGGAAAGAATGTGAGGAGGTGTTTACTGATTGGATTCAGGTGTGAAAACAGACATTTTAATAAAGAGAAAAGGGGGATTTTGAGGGAGACAAGAAAGTTCTGTTTTCCACATTCCTGGGTGACAAAGGCTGTGACCTAGCATAAACAAGGTAGAGGTCAGAAACTAATGTGCAGGTCCAAGTTGCTGTGTGAAGAGGGGCCCATCGGAGATGAGAACATGGAGTCACATGGCCAGGTGATGGTATTGTGGGAGACCCAAAGTTCAGAAAACAGTATAAGAACCTCATCTTTCTGCATGTGTTGCATTTGTCCTGTAACCTTACTGGGGAGGCTACCTGTCCATTCAGGGGGAATGGATGTACAGATTAATAAAAGTTTTCCTGATTTCAGAACAGGTATTGTTCTTTATTAAAGATGAGCATGTTTCTCACTGTGGGGGCTTGTTAGATGGACTCACTTCTAACACTATTTATTGCTCTGTCTTTAGGAATTTTGTCTTTTCCACAGTCCCATAAGTTGCTTAACTGTGAAATCTTGTCCAGTACCTCAGAAAGAGGGTGCCCTATTTCCCTAATTATTAGGGCTTTTTAGAAATCATTAAGTGTTTATAGATTAAGTGCTAATAGATAGGAGAACCTGTCTTCTCTATTATATTCCTACGGTAAACTGTAATTCTTTTAGGCCCCAGAGTTTGAACAACATCCTCAGGAATTAAAAATGTGCCAACCAATCGAACGATCAGACACTGTTCAGCACTTACCCTGTGCCAGGCACTGTGCCAGGTGCAAGGGCCACAATCAAAAACAACAGCAGTCTCTGTTCTCATGCCTCTTCCCTTCTATTGGAGGATCCCAGATGACCCTGAATGGGGAAGAACAATACAGAAAAATGTCAGGGAGGTTAGGGAGGAGGGGTCCTCTCAGCTAAGGGTTGGAGGAATGAGGAAAGGTGTAAGGAAGAAGATGTGGCTGGAGCATGTACCACAGTGTTTGACAATCACTTCCATAGACCTTAGATTTTTTGCCACTCCCTCTCCCTTACATTTCCCTCTCTCTCCACTCCCTCCCTGAGGCAGTATACAATCTTATACGGGTCTGACATGTACATTCCTATTGAATGTATGTTACATAGCAGAATTAAACTGAATGGGGGAAACCATAAAACAAGATAAAACATATTATAATACAAAAGAAAATGGTCTGTTACTGTCTGCAATCCATTTCCATAGTTCTTTCTCTGAAGGTGGAGGTGTTTTACCTCAAGAGTCCATTGAAAATTATTTGTCCATGCATGCCCATGAATTGTTAAGTCTAACAGAAAACTTCCTCTAACACTGTGGTTGTTACTGGGAACAAATTTCTCCTGATGCTGCTGCTTTCTCACAGCATCAGTTCATATAAGTCTTTCCAGTTTCCTCGGAAGTGTTCCTGTTCATCATTTCTCATAGCACAATAGTATTACATTACATTCATATACCACAACTTGTGCAGTCATTTCCCAATTCGTAGGCATCCTCTTGCTGTCCAGTTTTGGCCACCACAAAAAGAGCTGCTATAGATGTTTTTGCACATGTGGGTCCCTTTCCCATTTCTATGATCTCTTTGGGATAGAGACCCAGAAATATATTGTTGGGTCAAAACGTATGTCCATTTTTGTAACCCTTTAGCCATCGTTTCAAATTGCTGTCCAGAATGGTTAGATCAACTCACAGCTCCACCAACAATGAATTAGTATTCAAACTCTCCCACATCTTCTCCAGCATTTATCTTCTCCCTGTTTGTCAATCTGATAGGAGTGATGTGGTACCTCAGAGCTGTTTTGCTTTGCATCTCACTAATCAATACTGATCTAGACGATTTTTTCATATGATTATAGATAGTTTTAATTTCTTGCTCTGAAAACTCCTTGTTCATATCCTTTGACCATTTTTCAATTGGGGAATGACTTCTCTAACTTCCTTAAACAGTCCCTAAGTTAATACCAGGGTCTGTCTCCACTAGGCCACACACAGTTAGTAGGATACTGGCTACTGCAGCCTTCTGCCTCCAAAGCTGATAGATTAGTTGTATTTGTACCTCCTTGCATATTGTAATCTGTAAAAGATTTCTGTACAAAAGGATTCTCATAGCTATAGATTTCAAGCTATCAGCACTACTATAAATGCTCCTCTGGCTCCTTCATCACTCATACTCATCATCCAAGATATTAATGATTCTTCCATCCATTAGCAGAACTGACTCAAAATATATGTGACCTCCTGCTGAGTTAAATCTTCAATTACTTCCCTAAACACTGTGCTACCTCCTTGGTTCTCCTGTTTCTGCCTCACTATTGGGCATGCTTCTGCCTGAGAAACTTTTCCTTCTAACACTATTTCACTTCCTTGCTCTGACTTCCTTATGACACAGTGGCAACTAGACTTTGTCTGTACAAACATCAGAATGTGCATTTCTTTGTCAACATTCAGCTTCTAAATGAACAGTCTTTTCTTCCATTTGAGACCCCCCTTACCCCAGCCTGATCTTATAAAGGAGGACCCGAAGGCTGAGAATTCCATGCAAAGTGGATAACTCTTTTTCCATCTGAATGCTTTCCTTCAGTAGCTCCTCTCTGTTTTTACACATAATACTGTAACATGTTAATAAAATTCTTCATCTCTTACTTACCCCTTTCCCTCCTTCCCTGGGCTGATTGAAATTCCTTGAAAACACCTTTCCAAGTCTCCAGGTTTCCCCTCCTGTATCCCTGCTTCCCAGTTTTCCCAGGGTCCAATGCTTTCAACCCATTCCCTACTGAGTGAAAAATATGTTCAGTCATCCCAACCTGGGATACTCGTTTCTTCCTCTAATTTTTTTCTGCCTCAAAAGAGAGATTTTATACTCTGAGATCCTGTTCATGACACCAAATATATCACCAAAGCAATATTCACAGCACTGGTGGTGACTATGAATATGCTGGCACAGTTCTCAGTCATAATGTATAAAGACACTCCACATAGAAAGCAGAAGAAAAATATTTATTTGGACACTAGGAAGTCAAATTCCAGAACCAAAAAGCAAAACCTGTCATGGTAATCAAGAAGTTACAAGAAGAACATGATCACCACTGGAGGCAAAGCCATTCCTAAACTTCCACCAATCCTCCACTAAGGCCTTCTCACCAGTAAACACTCAAGAGGCAGAGTCCTGCCATGTCTGCCTGACTACTTGTGTCCCTTCTTCTATGCATTCACCTTGTTCATTCACTTCTTCCAGGATCTACTCCCACTTTCCTGTTCCACTTGTTCAGCAAGTTCTTCCCACCACATGTGTCTTATGCCTCTAGGGGATTCAAGCAGGTCCTATGTGCCCATTAATGAATGACAAAGATCTTTCCATTAAAATTGGCATTACAGTCATGACAGCAGTCAGAGCTAGGAACGATGCAGGTGATCAGTTTTCTGGCTAGTGTAAGTGCGAGAGTGGGATTTTGTTTAAGAGAATCTGTTTGTGATTTATTCAATGGACCTGGTTTTGGGAAGCCCAGCAGGAGGAGGCTTGGAATAGTGTTGTTTTCTGCATTGTTATTGTTTATAGATTTTTGTTACTGTGATAGATTTGTCGTTCTGGTGCCTGAATAAACATTTTGGTTCTGCCTTCCATGTGGAGAGGCTGTGGTAGACTCTTTGAATGTCACATTGTATTTAGGTGATGTAGTGGATAAAGTAACGGACCTGGATTCAGGAAGATCCAGGTTCAAATCCTATCCCCCACACGAACATTTACCTCTCATGATAGTTGTGAAGATAAAATGAAATGTTGCTTGTAAATATCCCTCAAATAGAGTTCTTTCAGACAAAAAGGGCAGAATATTAGATAGAAACATACATAGAAGCAGTTGATTGAAAAAGGTCTTAATGAGATCAGTAGTAACTTAACACTTGTAATTTTTTTAAACACGAACTAAGCAAAGAAAAAGAAACAAACTTAAACATCAAAGTTAAAACAATAAAAAATGAGGAAAGGAAAAAAATTGTCATGTACACAGCAGAATATGGGAGAGGATTCAAAACATGCAGCAAGAAATTTCCATTTCAAGGAAGCCTGTATACTAAATGCCACGAATTGCATTGAGAGCTGTCCATCTTTCCTTTGTTCACTTATAATTTTTCTTATCTTCTCAGCTGTGAGCTTTTTAATTTGTTCTTTTCACCCTCCCACCCTAGAAGGCATAATTCAATGCAGGCAAGTACATATATATATATATATATATATATATATACACACACATATATATACACACACATATATATATACATATACATACATACATATGTGCTTATATATACACAGAAAGATATACAAAAACACAGATGCACCTGTGTACATACATATACTTACACATACATATACTTAGATATCTGTAATCATACTCATGTTTGCATTCAAGTGCATCTATGTAAGACTCTACTGTACCTATTTTCCCTCTTTCTCTGAGGGTGAATAACATCTTCTTTCATAAGTCTTAGCTTTTTCACATTTTTCCAAGGCAGCAAATTCATCATTTCCTCCTCCACAACAATGTTCTCAGGGATTTATACTCTCATAGGAGGTTGAAGATTACAGGAATGTACTTCTCTGAAGAAGCAGTACTTACTGCCATTGTCTGTAGAGGGCACTGTTGAATAAGATGGAGTTTTCTCAACTGAGCCAGGAGCTTGTGCCCTAGAGTCCCTTCAGCCTGTCCTCTGGTGCAAGCCAAAGACCAGCACACAGACATTCAGGAGAGATAGAGGTAGGGGAAGTTTCGCATGCCTGTGCCCCGTGAAGGATCAGAGAGCCTGTGGGTACCAGCCGCAGCTGTGTGGTCCTTGGAAGCTCTGAGTTGGGCTGTCAACACTCCCTGGGCTCTTGGCCCCTGAGCTCCTGGTCTCCTGCCCTGTGTCCTGGGAGAAGTGCAGCTGGCTCTGCCGTCCCAGTCCCTCCTCCTCAGTTGGGGACAGATGCAGAGCGACCCCTCCCAATCCCTCACCTGTTTAGGGGACACTTCCCAAATGCCTTAGGCCCTTAATTTTGGTGCCCCAAGGGCCTCAGTGTTTGGAGTCTCTGGTGAATTCCAGCTGAAAACAGGACTTTTGGGATTGATCATTTAAGACTAGCAATGTTAGGGAAGTTAGAGACGCTTCGGGCCATTTCCCCTCATTTTACCAATGGAGAAGTCTGCCCCAGAGTGAGGATGTACCTGACTTCCTTCTCTTGGGAGGCATGAGCAGCAGAAGCCCCGGGGATGTGGGGGCAGAAACTGGGCCCACTCACTGTTATAACTCTTCCTTTGGATGGTCATGAGGCAGCTCTGGAATAGAGGCCAGGCAAGGCAGCAGGTATTTCTGAATCCCTTCATGGGTCAGGCCCTGGGCTTAGGGCTGGGAATTCCAATGCAGATAAATATAGTCCCTGCCTTGATGGAGCTCACATCCTGATTGGTAAACACCTGCTGAAAGGAGCCCACAGTGATGGGGAGAGAAGACCCCATTCCCTGTGCTCCAGAATCCTCCATAGTCCCAGCCACAGCTGGAGGGGAGGAAGTCTGGCTTGTCCCCAAGCAGGGCCTGGGGGAACTCACCAATGTGGGAGGGGGCAGCATGGGGGAGGGAGGGAGGGTACATAGGGAGAAGGCTCCAGGACACAGGGAAGGCCTAGGAGGACAAGGCAGCTCAGTTACAGTGAAAAGGCCCTGGAACATCATACATAGCCCCGGGGAGGAGGGAACCTGACTCCAAGAATCCAAGAATCTCAAGGAGGAAATTGCCTCCGGGGCTATTATTATTCATCCCTTCCAGAGAAAGTGCCTGCCCCCTCTGCCTCAGTCACCACCTCAGGCCCCTCCTTCAGGTGTCCAGAGCAGGAGCAGATTTGCATGTGGGAGCCTCCTCCCAGCACGGCCTGGGCTGGTCTTAAGACAGCCCTGGGGGAACCCAGCCCCAGCTGTGGATCCTTAGGACACAGAGGCTTTGGGAGGAACCTTAACCATGGCTTGGATTTCTCTGCTGTTCTCCCTCCTGACTATCTACACAGGTGAGGCTGCCCAGGGACTCCTCCCTGTGACTCAGGGCCTACAGTGCCTGAGGTCAGGAATACTACTGACTTGAGCTCATCCTGAAGCTGCTTCAGAGGTCAGCATCCCCTTGAGGGAGAGAGACCCCTGCCTGGGACCAATCTCTTCTTTCCTTCCCTTGCAGGTTCTGGGGCCTCCATTGTGCTGACTCAGCCTCCTTCAGTGTCCAAGAACCTGAGAGAGACAGTCTCCCTCTCCTGTGCTGGGGATGGAATTGGTAGCTACGGTGCAAATTGGTACCAGCAGAAACCTGGCCAGGCCCCTAAGCTGGTGATGTATTATGACAACAGCAGGCCCTCAGGGATCCCTGACAGATTCTCTGGCTCCAAGTCAGGGAACACGGCCACCCTGAGCATCTCTGGGCTGCAGGCTGACGATGAGGCTGATTATTACTGTCAGTCGTGGGATGATGATACTGATATTCACAGTGACACAGACTGAGGGGGAAGTGAGACAAAAACCCTGCCAGGCCTGCTCCCCTGTGCCCTTCCCTCTGGGCTGCACACACGTGCTTGGTGAGCACAGAACAAAACAAGTGCACCCTCTGGCCCCATCCTCCCCTTCTCCCTCCCTGCTCTTCTCCCTGGGAGACCCTCCCCCAATGACCCTCCTCTTCCTCAGACCCTCATCTGCTCCCTCCTTCCCTGCCTCCACATGCTCCCCTCTCATCCTTTGAATTCTGCTGCCCCCTGAAAGGCACTTTCATCTTCTCCCAAGCTTTGTAGTCTCTTTTGGTGCCAGGATGGAGAAGAGTAACCCTCTGAAGCTCTCCCCAAATTCCCTCCAAAAGAAATAGAAAACTGACTCAGTCTGATCTAGGGGAAGGAAAGCAGATTAGCAGTCAGGCAGAAAAGGTTTATCACACTGGGCTGGTGGGAGAACAGGGTCTAAGAGCAGAAGCAGCAGTAACCACTCTCACAGCAGGGGCCTGCAGCAAGGCTCCAAGTCTGGGGCAATCCACTAACAAGGCCCCACCCGCCTGCAATTTAGCAACCTCCAGTAAAGGGAGCCATCTCGGCACCTCACAAGGCCACATCCCTGTGAGCGTACCCCTACCACAAGCCACCAGGGAGGCCTTGAGCCCACTGATCACCAGGAGAGAAGTGGGACTGGCCAAACCAACCTATGTTTCCATTGTAACCCTTGCAGGTAAATACCTAAGCCCACACCCAGGTCAGACCCACAAGGAGGTCCCATTGCCAGTATAAACCACCAGGGAGATCTACCCTCCAGAGACAGCAGGCAGCTTAGCCCAGATTCCCAGTGAAAGATAGCAGCAAGACCCATGCCCCAACACTAAATGCTAAGGGCAGTGCACAAGCAGAGCCCAACTCTCACTTAAAAACACCATGTCCCAAAAAAAGGCAGAAAATATGAGCCACCAAATAAAAAAACTTGACTATAGAAAGAGATTCTTGTAATAGGAAGGGTCAAGGCATAAACTTAGAGGAGGACAATTGCATCAAAATGGCTATATGCAAGGTTTGAGAGAAAAATCAGACATAACAGTGGTATTTCTGGATTGAAAGTTTGGATAGCCCTTTGGACATGATTTCAAAGTACTCTCCAGACTGGTTGCATCAGTTCACAACTACACTAACAATGCATTAGTGTTCAAATTTTCAACATCTTCCTCAACATTTATGATTTTCCTTTTCTGTCCTATTAGCCAATCTGATAGATGTGACATGGTACCTAAGGATGTTTTAATTTGCATTCCTTTAATCAGTAGTTATTTAGAGCATTTTTTCATATGACAATAGAGAGCTTTAATGTTTTCATCTAAAACTGCCTGTTCATATTCTCTAATTATTTATCAATTTGGAAATGACTTGAATTCTTATAAATTTGACTCATCGCTCTACATACTTTAAAAATGAGATCAATACCAGATACACTGGTTGTAAAAATTGTTTCACAGATTTCTGTTTTCCTTCTAATTTTGCTGACAATGGTGTTGATTGTACAGAAACTGTAATTTAATGTAATGAAAATTATCCCTTTTGCATTCCATAATGTCCTCTGTGTCTTATTTGGTCATAAATTCATGACTTCTCTGGAGATCTGACAGTTAAACTATCCCTTGCTCTCCTAATTTGCTTATGCTATCCCCCCTTACGTCTGAATTATGTATCCATTATAACCCTACATTGGTATAGGGTGTGAGGTGTTCCTCTGCCTGGTTTCTACCAAACTATTTTCCATTTTCCCAGCCACTTTTGTCAAAGACTATTTTCTTATGCAGAAACTGGCATCTTTGGTTTATCACACAGTAGTTATAGTCATGGACTACTGTGTCTTTTTTACCTAACCCCACTTGTACATGTTGGCTGTCTATCTCTTCTTGCAACTCACTTAACTTCTCAAAAAATTTGGATGGTATACCACTCTGTGCATGTATGTTTAGTGGTGATATTACTTCATTGTCTACAGTACTTTTTAGCAAGATATAATTTTGGTTCCTTATGTCTTTTAATTGGATGTATTTTTCCTTTTGTTTTTCTGTAAGTTGATTTTTTTCTCTGTTTTACAGGATTTATTCATAGATATCTGAACTCATGTACTAATTCTGGAGGCCATATTTCATTCTCTTGTTAATGCTTTCCCTATTGAGTTTCCTAATTATACTCATCATGTTTGTGTGTTCTCTTTATCGATTTCTGCCTTTTTCCCCTTATATTCCCTCTTGCTCACTTTCTGAATCCCTTCCATTTGAAGATGGTTTTCCTAGGGGATTCATATCAAAGCACTTCAGCCTTTTCCCATGCTGGGGAATTCACAGTTTGGTAACTCAGGTCTCTGCCCCAAGTGATTTTCAGATAGACTAAACTGTCCTCAACTGGAGGCTGAGCTATTTCCCTCAGGCACAGTGGAGTGTGACGTGGCCTCAACACACTTCTTCAACCTATAGCCATCTCCATGGCACTGAAAAGAAGGAGGAGGAATCAGAGCAAAGGGCTAGCATTTGTTACAAGCTCATATACTGGGTCCTTGTGCTAGCCAGTGCAGCCTGGCTGCTGGTGGCATGGTAGGTGGAGAGAAAAGAAGTAAGTTCAGAATCAATGTCAGTTAATTGTTTGTCTTTTACTTTCCTTTTGGTTGTAGATTCCTAAACCATGGAGACAGCTAAAGTTCTTTTATTTTGTCAAATCATTTCTGTTTTGGAGAAACTTGAGAGGTCATAAGTATTAGAGGAAATGTCTACCCCTCCTACTTCATGGTTACATGACTGGGAAGTGGACTCTTCTCACCAGGCTGGAGGAATTTGTGGCAAAGTGAGCCCCAGGTTTGCAGGAGATGTTATATGGCTAAAGGACTTCACATCTTTTCAGTCAGTGCAACTATCATTTTCCTAGTACTACTTAAGAAAATGCCCCAGTGAGATCCCATGATCTGTGTATCTAGGAGTGTAGTTCAGCAGAGAACTTATAACCTCGGGGGATTGTCTTCTAAGAGAAAAAGTTTCAATCAGTCAGTCAATGGACAGTCATTAAAAGCCTACTGGTTGCTATTCCCTGGGAATATAAAGAAAGTCAAAAGCAGTGTCTGCTCTGCAGGGGA
The DNA here is from genome assembly GCA_023548195.1 of Bettongia penicillata ogilbyi. Lineage (NCBI taxonomy): Eukaryota > Metazoa > Chordata > Mammalia > Diprotodontia > Potoroidae > Bettongia > Bettongia penicillata. Next base: position 782,016 of record JAJHZJ010000207.1, on the reverse strand, counting down.
TCAGAGTCTAATGGGGAGACAAAGTACCAACAGCTATGTACAAATAAGTTATAGACAGGATAGAAGGGAAATAATCAAGAGATGGAAAGCACTAGAGTTAAGAAAGATCAGGAAATCCTTCCTGTCCAGGGAGGGATTTAAACTGGGGCGTGAAGGAGGCCAAGGGAGAGTTGGAGGAGGAGGAGGAGGGTTAATGCAGAGCAGGGATGGTGAACCTGGGGAGTCAAGTTCACATGTGGCCCTCTAGGTTCTCAAGTGTGGTCCTTTGACTTCATCCAAACTTCATGAAAGAGTCCCCTTAATGAAAGGATTAGCTCTGTAAAATTCAGTTAAAAGGACCTAGAAGGTCACATGTCATGAGGCCTCAGGGTCCCCATCCCTATTTCAGAGTGCATGTATGCACTGTGAATGTTCAAAAGGGATTGTTAAATTTGCTACCATTGTAAGGATTCACCAAGGGCTGGAGGGGAGTATGTTTTTCTTTTAATTCCAGACTGTCATTAGGCAGTTTGGAATGTATTTCCCTCACATGGTGTTTCAGTTTCTCAGAGATCCATATCTGGGGGAGGGTTGGACCCTTTCCCCATGCCTCCATGTAGACAGAGATGCCCTCCTAATTCTGTGCCTTCCGGTGGGCCAAGTCTCAGGCCCTGGATCAGCCTGGCCGTCCGCAATGGATGGGAGGCTGCCTCTTTCCCAGTGTATTTGGCAGCACACTCCGCAGAGAGGAACAATCCTTTCCCGTCCCTGAGAGGCCTCCTTTACACTGCATGTTCTCAGTCTCCTTCACTTTCTTGAAGAACACGTCTCTCTCGGGGCACAGAAGGTACTGAAAATAAATCTTTCAACAAGGAACTGGGAATCCTGGATTCTAAAGACATGTGAACTTTCCACTAATCTTACTCCACTAATTCACACGCTTTTGTCCTCCCTCCTCTGATCTTTTCTTCCTTCTTAATCCAAGTCTTGAATTGTCTAAAGGCAAACCACAAACCATGCCAATAAGATCTCTTGAAAATTCATTCAATTCCACCTTTACCAACATTTCTCAATACTTTTTTTTTATCATTTTAACCCTGAAAATCTTTCTCAGCCTTTCACAAAGCTCATTGATACCCAAGGTCTGAGTCAAAACAGTGTTAAATTCTCCATTCTTCTAGGAGATGAGATCCCAGCTCATTTGACCTCCTCCAGGAACCTCTAGCTGTTTCAGGCTCAAAAATCCCAAGGTGATGGATTCTTAGGGGCTATCATTTTTTTTCCCCTGAGTAACATTAGCTGGTGTTATACTCGCACAGGAAGACAGGTATTACAGGAACATCCTTCTCTGAAGAAGCAGCACTTACTAGCCTTGGTCACTGGAGGTCACTGTTGGACAAACTGGGGTCTTTCCCGACTGAGCAAGGAGCTAATGTCCCAGAGTCCCTTCAGCCTGTGCTGTGGTGGAAGCCAAAGACCAGCCCACAGGAACTGAAGAGACTGAGGAAAGATTTGCATGCCTGTGGACCATGAAGGATAAGAGAGCCTGTGGTTGCCTGTCAGATCAGCTTGGGTCAAAAATGTCTGTCTCTTGATTGGCCAGCCCAGGTTTTAGGCCTTTCTCAGGTTCTGGGGATTCAACATGGATTGGAAAGTGATCTACAGTATCTAATCCGATTTTTGCTTACCATTTGGTTAAACATTGATGAACATAAGGGTCATTTTCATCTTTCCACTGAATTAAGAGCTGGGAATAAATATTCATTCAAAAAGAAGGATAATCTCTGTTCTCAAGGACCTTCCATTCCAAAATGGGAAGGCAGTAATGAAGAATCTTCTCCCCGACCTTCCCTGGGGCTGTCATCCATCCTGTGGATACCAGAGAGAAACTTTGGAATGTGTTTCGGGCTGAGTTGGTCTGGAAATGTCCCCTGGGGTTCCTGACCCACTGCCCCGTGACCTGGGGAAGGCTGAGCAGATGCTGCCTTTGAAGCCCCTTCTCCTGAGCTGGGGTAGATGTAGAGCTGCCCCTCCCAATGCCCCACACTTTTAAGGGACATTTCAGAATTCCCTTAGGCCTAGAGTTTGAAGAACATCCTCAGGAACTAAAAAATCTGCCAACCAGTTGAATGACGAGCCACTTTACAGCACTTCCCCTGTGCCAGGCACTGTGCCAGGTGCAGGGACCACAATCAAAAACAGTAGCAGTCTCTGTTCTCATGCCTCTTCCCTTCTATGGGAAGATACCAGATGACCCTGAATGTGGAAGAAAAATACAGAAAATGCCAGGAAGGTGGGGGAAGAAGGGCCCTCTTAGCTAAGGGTTGGGGGAATGAGGACAGGTGTCAGGAAGAAGAGGTGGTTGGAGCAAGAACCCCTAGAAAACATCTCTCCACTTCCCCTCCCCACATCTCCCTCCATTCCCAGATCTTTGTGATCTGACTGAGGGTAGGAGTGGACTCCGGCCCAGTGGGATGGCTAGTATGGAATATTTACTGGGAACTCTGGGGTTGGTAACACAATGACATGTGTTAGGTCATTTAGGTCTCACTACATGGCCTGGGAGATAGGGACAATAATACTCCTATTTTACACACACATGAGGGCAGAGCCCCACGAAGGTTAGGTGACTTGCTCAGGGTCACACAGCTCATAAGCCTCAGAGGCAGGAACTGAAAGTAAGTCTTCTTGACTTCAAACCTCAAGTTCCACCTGTTGAGCTTCGGGGTTCTGGGGGATCACAAAATACTGACTTTCCAGGTCCTGCTCGAATGAATTTAACACAAGGGTCCTTAAAGCCAAAGAGAAACGAAGTTTATTAAAGACCTGCCATAGTGGGTTAAGTCTTAAGGAGGATAAGCTTTTCTAACACTCATATTGACAAGCTGGTCAGATAGAATCTCAGCTGAACAGAGTCTCTGCTGGATTAAACCTGAGCCACTTCATGGAGGTGAGATACAACTTAAATACAGAAAAGACTGAGGGAAGAATCCAGGTGTCACCAAGTAGTCTGGTGTCCCAGGGATGGTCTTGACAGATCAAAGCCAGGGAGAATCCTGATGGGACTGGCTGGGAGTCCAGACAATCCACAATCCACAGTCCAGGCTGGGCAGTTTGGGCTTCAAGAGAATGCTGAGTAGTCGGGAACATCAAAAGGATGTTGGGAGCAGTGATAAATGGTGATAAGATAGGGAGTATCTGGGGTGGGAGAAATGGAAGGGGAATGCAAGGAGCCCCCCAAGACCAGACTTTCTAGGGCTCTTCAGACCAATGGGACAAAAGCCCTCCTGATCCAAGGGGAAAAGGTCTTGTCTTGGGCTTGTACCCGTTCCTGACCACTCCACCACAAAGCTGCAGGATGGGCAGAGAACTGTGGGCTGGCACAGGGGGACAATACCCAGGGGTCTAAGGCCCAGAAGGAGCTAAGGCTGGGAATTGTTGTTGACTTTTGGTTCTAGAAGAGAACGAAGGACATCAGGAAGGTGATGCTATGAATTGCACGTGAATGGGCTTGAAGTGAGGCAGGGCTGTGTAAAGGTGCCAACCTCACTCTCTCCTCCAGAGTCATCTGGGCCCAGTGGGGAGTTAATCAAAGGACAAGGGAAAGGAGGAAAGTCAGAGACCCAAGGAGAGAGAGGATCAGGGTTCAGGCTGGAGGGGAGGATGAGCTGACATCAACAAAGAGGCAAAACTGGTTCTTCCTTTCTCTCTTTCTTTTTTTCCTTCTCAGTCAAAGACCAAAGTTATTCCAAATCCACCCTTGCTTCCAAGGTCAGTGATGAAGTCCCTGAGGAATTCCTTCTCCTTCCACACACATCTCAATCTTTCCCAGTATCAGGATGGAAAGAAAAGGCAAATCCAGTCCAGACAGGACTCTTAGGAGGGTTGAACCCCAGGATGGGCTGAGGCTGAGAGGATGTCCCCGTACCCTATGAGGTTCAAAATGTGTCACAAGCCTGGGGTCTGGGTGGTCTCCCCAATCCAAAGATGGAGCTTTGGCAGTCCAGAAAGATCTCCCATTCCCCTACTGGCATGAAGAATCATTCCAAGAAACCAGGGGATGAAGCAGTTCAAGAAAATACCCTAAATAGTGAGAAAGTGCTCACCAGCCAATTTCCTATTTTCTTAAATAGAAAATAAATTTTGAAATGTAAATTAAAAAATTAAATTTTCTGAAACTTTGCCCCCAGTTTTGGTTCCCTAAGGGCCTCAAGGTTTGGATCATCTGCATGAAAATGGGCCCTTGAGGTGTGATGACTGGAGGCCACAGCTGGATGGGAGGTTAGAGACCCCCTTTTCTATTCCCCCTCCTTTTACCAATGGGAAAGTGAGGCCCAGAGGGACAATGTGCCTGGATTCTTCTTCTTTAACTTCTTGGGAGGCCTGAGCAGCAGGAGCCCTGAGGATGTGGGGGAAATCTGCTCCAGTTACTGCTTTAGATGGTGAAGAGGCAGCTCTGAACTGGAGGCCAGGCAAGGCAACAAGCATTTCTTATTTATTCCCTTCCTGTGCAAGGCCCTGTGCGAAATGCTGGGGATTCCAAAACAGATAAACAGACAGTCTCTGCCCTGAGCGAGTTCACATCCTAAAGGGGACACGGCCCCCTGAAAGGGGCCCATAGTGCTGGAGGAGAGAAGTCCTCATTCCATGGTGTGTCTGAATCCTCCAGTCACAGGCACAGCTAGAGCGGATGTAGCCTGGCTGTCTCCAAGCAGGGTGTGGGGGAATTCACCAATAGGGAGAAGGTGGTGGCATGGGTGAGAGAAGGTCCACGGGGAGAAGACCACAGGGTACAGGGAAGGACCAGGAGCAGAAAGCAGTTGAGTTAGAGTGACAAGATTTTGGAGCATCAGACACTGGGCTGGGGAAAAATGAATTTGATTTCCAGAATCCTGATATCTCAGAGGAGGAAATTATCTCAGGGCTCATGATGACCCCTCCCCTGCCAGACAATTGACCTCCCCCCTCTACCCCAGGAGCCCACAGGAACAGTCAGTCTCCACCTGCAGCCCCTCCTTCAGGTGTTCAGAGCAGGAGCAGATTTGCATGTGGGGGCCTCCTCCCTGCAGGGCCTGGGCTGCTCTTAAGGGAGCCCTGGGAGAGCCGAGCCCCAGCTGGGGAGCCTGAGGACACAGAGCTGTGGGAGGAAGCGCTACCATGGCTTGGATCTCTCTGCTGTTCTCACTCCTGACTGTCTACACAGGTGAATTTGCCCAGTGTTTCCTCTCTGTGCTTCAGACCCCAAAGTGTCTCAGGCCAGGCCTAGTCCTGCCCTGGGCTGCTTGAGGCGTCAGCATCTCCTTGGAGGGGGAGAGTTCCCTGCATGTGACCAATCTCTTCTTTCCTTCCTTGCAGGTTCTGGGTCCTCCATTGTGCTGACTCAGCCACCTTCAGTGTCCAAGAGCCTGAGAGAGACAGCCTCCCTCTCCTGTGCTGGGGATGGAATTGGTAATTACGCTGTGCAGTGGTTCCAGCAGAAACCTGGCCAGGCCCCTAAGCTGATGATTTACAGTGATAGCAACAGGCCCTCGGGGATCCCTGACAGATTCTCTGGCTCTAACTCGGGGAACACGGCCACCCTGAGCATCTCTGGGCTGCAGGCTGACGATGAGGCTGATTATTACTGTCAGGTGGGGTATTATGGTGATCCACACAGTGACACAGCCTGAGGGGGAAGTGAGACAAAAACCCCTGCCAGGCCTGCTCCCCCTGAGCCCTCCCCTCTGGGCTCCAGAGAGTTCCTGGTGAGCGCAGGATAGCAATAGCTTCTCTCTCAGGTCCCTACCTCACCTGGACCCTCCAGGTGCTTCTGCCTGGGGTTCCCTGCCCCTCCCTGCCCCTCCCTGCCCCTCCCTGGCTGAGGCTCCTTCTCCCTTCCCAGGCCTTCATCTGTTCCCTCCCTCCATGTGCTCCCTTCTCATTCTTTTAGTTGTACTTCACCCCCAAAGTCAATTTTGGAATGTCCCAGCCTGTGAAGCCCTCCCCAAATCCCTGCCAAAAAATTAGAAAACTGACTCAGATCTAGGAGCAGGGAAGCAGCTTAGCAGCCAGGCTGGAAAGGTTTATAACATTACACTGTGGGGAGAGCACAGTCCAAGAGAAGAAGCAGCAGAAATAGCAGCCATGCTCACAGCAGGGGGCCTGAAACAAGGTTTCAAGTCTGGGGCAATCCCCCAACAAGCCACACCCTCCTGCCATCTAGCAGCCCCCAGTAAAGTGTTCAGTGTGAGCAGCCCATAATGCCACTCCCCAGGGAGCCTACCCCTGGCACAAGCCACCAGCGAGCCCTTGACCCCATTGATCCCCAGTAGTGAAGGGTCACCCCAGGACTGGCCAGAAACAACCTATGTTTCTGTTGCAACCCCTGCAGGTCAACAGTTAAGCCCAGGCCCTGGTGAGACCCACAGGGAGGTCCTACTCTAGATACAATCTAGAAGGGCAGTCTACCCTACAGAGAAAGCAGGCAGCTTAGCCCAGATGCCCAGTGAATGCCAGCAGTAAGACCCAAAGCCCCAATACTAAAAGCTTAGGACAGTGCAGGACCAGAGCCCAGCTCCCACTTAAAACACCAAGTCCCAAAAGACACAGAAAATATGAGCAAAACCAGTAAAGAAAAGAAAAAAAAAAACTTGACTCTAAAAAGTTAATAAGGTAACAGGAAGGATCAATGCCTAAACTTATATGAGGACAACTGTATCAAAATACTTACATGCGAATCCTCAAAGAAAAATCGAATTTGGTCTCAGGCCAACAAGGAGTTCCTGGAAGAGTTTAGAATGGATTTACCAAATTAGAGACATAGAAGAAATGCTGGGGAAAGAACTGAGAGCAGTAGAAGAAAAGCATGAATAAGAGTCAATAGCACAGAATAGCATATTCAAAAATATGTGGAGGAAAATAACTCCCTAAAAAAAAAGAATGGGGCAAATGAAAAAGGAAGTACAAAAGCCTGGTTAGGAAAATAATTCCTTAAAAATGAGAATTTAGCAAATGATAATTAATTATTCTGTGAGACACTCTGTGAATGACTCTTTGGTCTAAGCTGAACTTGATGGTCCCCACTTTCAGCCTTACTAAAGAATTCCGGGGTCACCACGGGTACAATGAGGTACATTGAGGCTGGAGAAATGGGGGTGGGGTTACGCAGGGACTGAAAGAGAGTTACATCTGAGCACTTCCAGTGCCTGGCCCATAACCCAGCACACAGTAGGTGTGTTTAACTGATTAACTGATGGATACCTAATGAATCAGTCACTCCTGAGTTCCATAAACTCCCTGGGGAAGTTACACATTTAAACATTGAGTTTGCAGAATCCTCCCTTCACAGAACTGAAAGTTTTCATTTTGAAGAATTTGTAATGGATTAATGGGGGAAATACGTTAAATGTCCCAAAGGGAACCAAAAGGGTAGGTTAGGGAAATCCTTACTCACATTGTTAGGTATTAGAACCTTTTCCACAAACAGTGAAATCTCCTTGGGAATCTCAAAACCCTTCCTGGCTTCGTAGCTCAGGAATGTTAAATAGTCCTCTCCTAAAACCAGGATTTCATGTGTTAGATTTTAGTCAGATGAGGCTAATATTAATGGAAGATATGCTTCAGTTAATCTAAATGGTAGGAGGAATGGGTCTAAGACCTGAATAACAGAATCCAATGAAGGAAAATAAAAATTCCCTATAAAAGTTTACAGAATCCTCAAAACAGCCCCTTCCCTCATTATGCTAAACAGTCCAAGACCATTCCCTGAATATCTGCAAGAGGGTCTGGGGGATTCCCAGGTTGCAAGAAAGCCATAAAAGGAAGGGTCAGCTGTTGAAAGGGCAATTTCATTGGGGCCAGGAATCATTCCCTGACACAGCTGAAGCTGATTTGGAATGTTCCAGACAACAGAGGTTCTATAGTTTCTGTCATTGTTAGGGAAAGGAGTGAGAGCACTGAAGGCAGAGGTTGTGTGTTGATGGGTTGTGGGGTGGGGTGGGAGGAAGATGCCTAAGACAAAGAGAAGGCTGGACTGCTTTGGCTTCTGTTTTCTCTTCCCAGGACAAAGAAGTTTGACCTGAAAATGTTGAGACACAAAATAGTCCTTCGAGAGTTAATAATCAAGAAAACGAAGCAGAGAGTAAGCTGCTCTTGAGAATTTCAAATTGCCCGACTCAAAAGCTAAAAGAAATATACTATAGAAGAAGGACAACAATCAACCGATAACCATTTCTTAAGGACCTGCTACTCATTGCCAAGTGCTGAGGCTACAGTAACAAAAGTAAAGCAGTCTCTTCCTCAAGGACCTTCCAATGAAGGGAAATATAGTTAGCCTTTCACAACATGACTGTTATGGATGTGTTTTGCATGAGTGTACATGTATAACCTATATCAAATTGTTTGCCTTCTCAAAAGGGGGTTGAGGAAGGAGGAAGAGAGAAAATGTGGAACTCAAAATTTCAAAAATGAATGTTAAAAATTGTTTTTCCATGCAACTAGGAAATAAAATATCCAGGTAATGGAGTACAGAAATCTGTCTTGCCCTTCTGGAAAATAGAAGAAGAGAAGGGGTTGGGGGTGAAAGAAGGGATGGCAGATTGTGAGAAGGAATAGGCAGAATATGTTGTCTTGAGATTGGGGGAGGGGAGAGATAGGTAGAAAATTTGGACGTCAAAATCTTGTGGAAGAGAATGTTGAAAACTAAAAATAAATAAATTTTAAAAATATGTATTTATTTTGATTTTTCTACATTCACTTCTATAGTCATTTGACGTCTAAATTTTCCTTCTTCCCCAAGAAGGCATGCAGTCTGATATAGGTTATGCCTGTGCAGTCATATTCAACATATTTCCACATTATTCATGTTGTGAATGAAGAATCAGAAGAAAATGGGAAAAAACAACAGAAAGAAACAAGGAAAATGAAAGTATTATGCTTCCTTCTGCTTTCAGACTTCACAGTTCTTTCTCTGGATGTGGGTGGCATTTTCTATTGTGAGTCCTTTGGAATTGTCTGAGGTCACTGCATTGCTGACAGAAGAGCTGAGTCTATCACCGTTCATCGTGCCACAATGTTGCTGTTGCTGTGGACAGTATTTTCCTGGTTCTTCTCACTTCACTCAGCATCAGTTCACGCACGTCATTCCAAGTGTTTCTGAAATCTGCTTGTTCATCATTTCTAACAAACAATAGTACTCTCTTACATTCATATACTACAGTTTGTTCACTCAGTAGACAATTGGTGGGCTACCCCTCTATTTCGAAGTCTTGGCCACCTCAAAAACAGTTGCTATAAATATTTTTGTTTATGCAATCCTTTTCCTTTTTTTATGATCTTTTTGAGATACAGACCTAGCAGTGGCATTGCTGAATCACAAGGAATGCACAGTTTAATAGTCCTTTGGGCATAGTTTCAAATCACTCTCCAGAATGTTTGCATCAGTTCCAAAGTCCACCAATACATTCGTGTTCCAAATGTCCCACATCTCCTCTAGTATTTATCATTTTCATTTTCTATCATATTAGGAAATCTGAAAAGTATTATAGAGTTGTTTTCATTTACATATCTGCAAATAATAGTGTTTTAGAGCATATTTTTACACATGGGTATATACAGCTATAATTTCTTAATCTGAGAATTGCCTCTTCATCTCCTTTGACTAACTATCAATTGGGAAATGATGTGAATCCTTATACATTTGAGGCAGTTCTCTATATATTTTACAGATCAGACCTTTATCAGAAACACTAGCTCTAAAAAATCATTTCCTAGCTCTGTGCTTTCTTTATAATCTTAGTTGCAATGTTGTTGTTTGTGCAAAACTTTCTAATTTAATGTAATTGAAATTATCCATTTTGCTTTCCATAATGTCCTCTGTCTCTTGTTTGATCATAAATTCTTCCCTTCTCTATAGATCTGACAGGCAAACTATTCCTTTCCCTCCTGATCTGCTTATGGTTTCATCTCATGTCTAAATCGTGTACCCATTTTGACAGTATCTTGGCATAGGATGTGAGAGGTTAGTCTATACCTAGTTTCTGCAATTCTATTTTCCAGTTTTCCCTGAAGTTTTGGTCAATGGTGAGTTCATATCCCAGATGATGGAGTCTTTGGTTTATCAAACAGTAGACAGCTATAGTCACTGACTACTCTGTCTTGTGTATCTATCCCTCATTAATACAGTTTTGTATTATTTTTTGTATTATTCTCTAGCTGGCCCTGAGTTCCTGTAATGGTGATATGTATGTATCTATTTCTTTCCGCAAATAACTTGACTTTTCTAAAAATTTGGAATGTTTTTCCACTTGGTGCCTATATGTTTAGTATTGATATTATCACTTCATTATAGTTGATACTAGTTAGCAAGTTATAGTTCCCTACCTTATATCTTTTGAATAGATCTATTTTTTGCATTTGCTTTCTCTAAGATCAGGAGTACAACCCTTGCTTTCCTCATGTAAGCTGAAAGCATAACATATTCTGTTTCAGGCTTTTACATTTATTCTGTGTGTATCTCTCTGCTTCAGATGTATTTCTTTTTTTAGGTTCACTAAATTTCTTTTAAAAATCTTAAAATGTTTCTTGAAAAAGAGCATTACATTCTGCCCACTTCTCTGAATGAATGCCAAGGACAGGTGGACTTTCTCCCCTTTCCCTACCCCCCCAACAAAAAAAATTACAATGACTACAAAGCAAGGTGTACACAATACTTACAGGAGGGGAAAACCTTTTTTTTTTTTACCATTAACAATGAACAAAAAAAAATTCACTCTCTCTGTTGCTGTTGCAAAATTTCAATGTTATTTTTCCCACCCATCTGCCTCCCCCATTTGTAAAGAACTAAAACAATACATCCAGTGAACAGCAAGGATTTGACTACACCCCAAAAGCAGAGTAACTATGAAGCAGACGAATGTTGGCTTTTTAACAGAGGCAGATAAAAAAAGGATGCAGGACTTCTTTAGTTCTTCACTAACCTTAGAGAAACTTTCCAGAATACTGCTTCACACTATAAAAAAGAAAAAAAAAAGTCTTCCATTAGAATCCTCCAACATCTACATGCTACTTCTCATTGTTTTGCAGTGAATGCCGTGCCTTCTCTAGCTGGTCCTGAGTTCCTGTATTGGTGATAATTCAATCTTAAGATCCTTCCAAATGCTGATCAATTTTGATTGATGCTCCAGATTCATGACACATTTGTTTGATTCACTGACCACCTTTGCCAATAGCAGATCGAGTCAAATCCTTGGAAAGTAGTTACTTGTGTTGTAATAATGGGTCCACCCAGATCACCATATGAGTCTCAGTGCCCTGTATAGGAATAATCATATTCAGAATCACCCTGTGGTTCATAATGGCCATCTGCCATTAGGAAGCACTCCATGTATCCATTGCAGACTCTCAAGTCTCATCAGCACTAAAACCAACCATGCCATCATAATGGTCACCAGGTCTTCCTCTTCTGTCATAACCCATACATGTGGGATCCTTTCCCATTTTTATGATCTCTTGGGAATACAGTCCTAGGAATATTGCTGGGTCATTTTATAGCCCTTTGGGCATAGCTCCAAATTGCTCTTCGCATCCAATTGGATCAGCTCACAACTACAGCAATAATGAATTAGTGTTCCAACTCTCCCATATCTTCTTCAACATTTATCATCTCCTGGCTGTGTCATTTTCGCAAATCTAATAGGTATGATGTTGTACATCAGAATCAATGGTGATTTAGAGAATTTTTCATGTGATTATACATAGCATTAAATTTTTTCCTCTGAAAACTACCTTTTGATATCCTTTAACAATTTATCAATTCAGAAATGACTTCTATTGTTGTAAATTTGACTCAGTGCTCTAAAGATTTGAGATTTGAGACCTTTCTCAGAGACACTAGTAAAAGTTCTTTCCCAGGTTTCTGCTTCCCTCCTAACTTTGGATGCATTGGCTTTATTGGTGCAAAATCTTTTCAATTTAAAGTAATCAAAGTTATCCATTTTGCATTTCAGAATGTTCTCTGTCTCTTCATTCGATATAAATTCCTCCATTTTCCATTAATTTGACAAATAAACTATACCTTGCTTCCCCATTTGCATATAGTACCAGTATTTACACCTACTTTGTGTACCTGTTTGGATTTCATGAAGGTATATGGTGTCAGACATTGTTCTATGCCCTGTTTCTCCCATCCTATTTTCTAGTATTCCCAGGAGCTTTTGAAAACCAGTGAGTTCTCATCTCAGACACTGGGGTCCTCGGGTATATCACATACTAGACTGCTATAGTCATTGACGACTGTGTCTTGTGTACCTAACCTATTCCACTGATCTACCCCTCTATTTCTTAGCTAGAACAAAATGGTTTTCACGACTACTACTTTATAATACAATTTGAAATCTACTGTGACTAGGCCACCTTCCCAAGCATTTCTTTTCATTAATCCCCTCGATATTCTGGGCCATTTACTCTTCCAGATGAATTTTGATATTATTTTTTCTAGCTAGTGAAAATTATTTTTTTGTGTGTGTTTTTGATTGTCATGGGACTGAATAAGTCAATAAATTTAGGCAGGATTTTCATTTTTATTGTACTAGCTTGGCATACCTACAAGCAACTGATGTTTTTTTCCAGCTATTTAGATCTGACTTTATTTGTGGGGAAAGTGTTTTGTAGTTGTGTTCATATACTCCTTGGGTTTGCTTTGGCAGGTAGACTGCCAGATATTTTATAGTGTCTACCGTCACTTTAAATGGCATTTCTCTTTATATGTCTTTCTGTTGGGTTTTCTTAGTAATATACAGAAAAGCAGATGATTTGTGTGGGTTTATTTTGTAAGCTGGAACTTTGCTACAGTTGTTTATTATTTCCTCTGAAAGGGGATGTTTTCCCCTTGGCTATGTCTAAGTCTCATGATAAGGTGGAGATAATATCTAATTAGGTCCTTGCTTTTCATCTGCATGGCATGTTTCTATAATCAGAAAAGATAGTTTAAGATGTAAGCACAATGCAAGTAGTGTAATCTTGTTGTTTTCAATTAATTGAGTAAATGAGTATTCTGGTATCATCTTGTGAAAGATAAAATCCCTGAAATAGAACTTTCTTTCCCAATGTAATGGGAATGATTAGGTAAGGAAAGAAAACAGAAGTATAAATGTGATGTGGACTCTTTTTTCCATAGAAGAAAGTTGGGAGTTAGAGCTAACTGTAACTGTATGGAATTGTTGAGGTTAGGGGTACTTGGGAACCCAAAATAACATGCTGAGTCCTACTCAAATGAATTCACCCCAAGCCTTCTTTCAACCAAGGAAGGTAAATGTTTGTTGAGATTTCTCAACACTGGATGGATTTTTAGGGGATCTGACCATTTATAATGCTAAAACAAGATGCAACTTTCTTACAGATGGACTCTAGGGAAGGAGACTGAGGTGGTCCCAGGCAGTCTGGAGGTTCCAAGAATGGTTTGATGAGAGTGGCCAGTAATCTGTGACTCAGATTGATAGGATTAAAAGTGGAAGTAGAACAGAGATTTGGGCATAGTGAAAGAGAAAAACTCATGGGCATCAGGAGAGCCAGTTCACATGGGGAAAACCAAGGAGTTTTTAAGATGAGACTTTCCAGGGACCTTTTAGACAAATGGGACTAAAACTCCTTTGGAGTAAGGGACAACGGTCCCAACTTGGAATCAAGCCTTGATATGTTACAAAGAGCAATTGGGTAAATACAATTGAGTGAATCAAGTTACTGAGAGCAAATCAGAGACCCATTTAGTTTGAGGAAAAGAATTTCACTTTAAATTTCTTAGAGGAAGGTAACCTCTGGTAATATTTTGTATTAATGGAAAAGTTAGATGTTTGTTTTGATTTGAATTCATTTCGTGAACATAAGCTGAAATTAATGTTTGAACTTATATGTGTAGCTCAGTCTTTCAGATTGAGCAGGATTAGAAAGGGATAGAGTAGTTTGGGAAACAGGGGTAAATCTATTAGAGCAATAACTTAGGGTTTTGATGGCAAATTTGATTTTGTGATTCTTATTTAATCAGGAACTAGAACATGTATAGAAAGGCATGTCAGCTACTTAAGACTTGCTTCAAAAGAAGTTCCTTAGCCAATGTGAAATTGTGGTCATATCTGAAACTGACTATTGGAGCTTGCTATTTTAAGGTTTTATGGGACTATTAACTGATTCTGCTGAGTCTACCTGAAGGTACGGATAGCAAGAAAGGCGGTCTGACACACTGATTCATGATGCCAGTAATCCTGTGAGATGCTGGTATTAACTGCAAAAAAATGATCTCATGGGAAAGTTAGGAAAGCAGCTGTTCAGCCTAGGCTGCGGTAGGATTCTCCTGACTCAGTTTCCCCACTGATACCTGGCAGACTTTAAGTCTGGCTGAATGCCAAATGACAATCTGCTCCTTCCTGAAACTGACATGAAAATAAGGGGATGCTGTTTCCCTGAAATGTCCCTACTCTTAGTGGCAAATTCCTATAATCAGAAGTTTTGTGAGATTAATAGCAGATAGATTAAATAATAGATTGTTGGTAGGGGAACACCTGAGGTTGAGTCTAAAATTAAGTTATTAGCTTTAGAATTTCAGACTTCACAAAAATAAGTTAGGGTCCTTTAATTCTTAATAATCGTATGGAGACAATTCATTCAAGGGCTCGTGAGGTTAGCATGCATAGCCATTATTATTTTTGTCTCAGTTGCTAAATGCTAAAATAAAAATGCTTTGTGTTCTATACTGTAAATGCTTTAAAAGAAGCATCACATGACCAGAAGCTGGAATTGCTTTATGATGGGATATGTACTGTGTAAAAAATGATTATTTATTGTATTTATGTAAATACTGGAGCCTGTAATTGAAGGCTTAGTGAAATACCATCCTCCTGATGATGGAAAAAACAGTGAATTAATGTAAAATGTATAAACTGGGTTCTCATGTGAATTTCTTAAGCAACATAATTGACTAAAATTCCAATTTTGATTTTCTAAGAGTGATAAGTGTATACAACTTAGGGATGGTCATCTAAAATTGTATCAAGGTCAGTTTTGTAGGAGCATGGACACTTGAATTTCAACAAAAAGATGACGGAAAGAAGATGCAGAGATGCTGTGCTGAAGACGACTTGAAGGAGCATCCAGACCAGAAAACTGCATCAGATGATGCTCCTCCCCAGACTGTTGTATTAGATGGAACGTCTAAATGGACAATTCATAAATTTACCTATTCCTTTTGAATCTCTGTATCTGTACTTATGAAAGGGGACTGACCCTTTTAATTTGTCAGTGGCAGTCAACTTTGATCCCTTCCCATCTTTATATAAAGGAGAGATAGATGAAGGGAAGAATTCACAGGGGAAAGAATGTGAGGAGGTGTTTACTGATTGGATTCAGGTGTGAAAACAGACATTTTAATAAAGAGAAAAGGGGGATTTTGAGGGAGACAAGAAAGTTCTGTTTTCCACATTCCTAGCTGACAAAGGTTGTGAAACTAATGTGCAGGTACAAGTTGCTGTGTGAAGAGGGGCCCATCAGAGATGAGAACATGGAGTCACATGGCCAGGTGATGGTATTGCGGGAGACCCAAAGTTCAGAAAACGGTATAAGAACCTTATCTTTTCTGCATGTGTTGTATTCATCCTGTAACCTTACTGGGGAGGCTACCTGTCCATTCAGGGGGAATGGATGCAAAGATTAATAAAAGTTTTCCTTATTTCAGAACAGGTATTGTTCTTTATTCAAGATGAGCATGTTTCTCACTGTGGGGGCTTGTTAGATGGGCTCACTTCTAACACTATTTATTGCTCTGTCTATAGGAATTTTGTCTTTTCCCCAGTCCCCTAAGTCACTTAACAGTGAAATCTTGTCCAGCACCTTAAAAAGAGAGTGCCCTATTTCCCTAATTATTAGTGTTTATTAGAAATCACTAAATGTTTATAAATTAAGTGCTTTTAGATAGGAGAACCTGTCTTCTCTATTATATTCCTATGGTAAACTGCAAAGGCAGTATCATAGTATCTATCTCCATTTCTGATCATTAGGGCAATCATCATTAACTCCTCCTTTAACTTTCTTTTTATTTATTTATTTTGTAAGTTGAATTATTTTATTTGTTTTCCGTGTTTGACAATCACTTTCATATACCTTAGATATTTTGCCACCTCCTCCCCCTTACTCTTCCCTCTCTCTCCACTCCCTCCCTGAGACAGTATACAATATTATATAGGTCTGATGTGCACATTCCTATTAAATGCATGTTGCATAAAAGAATTCAACTGAATGGGGGAAACCATAAAACAAGATAAAACATAATATAATACAAAATAAAATGGCCTGTTACTGTCCGCAGTCCATTTCCATAGTTCTTTCTCTGAAGGTGGAGGTTTTCTACCTCAAGAGTCCATTGAAAATTATTTAAGTCAATGCATGTCAATGAAGTGTTAAGTCTCACAGAAAAATTCCTCGAACACTGTGGTTGTTGCTATGAACAAATTTCTCCTTGTGCTGCTGCTATCACACAGCGTCAGTTCATATAAGTCTTTCCAGTTTCCTCTGAAGTGTTCCTGTTCATCATTTCTCACAGCACAATAGTATTATATTACATTCATATACCACAACTGGTTCAGCCATTTCCCAATTGATAGGCATCCCCTTGATTTCCCGTTTTGGCCACCACAAAAAGAGCTGCTATAAATGTTTTTGTACATGTGGGACCCTTTCCCATTTCTATGATCTCTTTGGGATAGAGACCCAGAAGTGTATTGCTGGGTCAAAAGGTATGTCCATTGTTGTAACCCTTTAGGCATCGTTTCAAATTGCTGTCCAGAATGGTTAGATCAGCTCACAGCTCCACCAACAATGAAATAGTATTCCAACTCTCCCACATCTTCTCCAATATTTATCTTCTTCCTGTTTTATCATGTTTGTCAATCTGATAGGAGTGATGTGGTACCTCAGAGTTGTTTTGCTTTGTATCTCACTAATCACTAGTGATTTAGAGCATTTTTTCATATGATTATAGACAGTTTTAATTTCTTTCTCTGAAAACTCCCTGGTCATATCCTTTGACCATATCAATTGGGGAATGACTTCTCCTTTAACTTTCTTATACAGTCCCTAAGTTAATACCAGGGTCTGTCTCCACTAGGCCACACACAGTTAGTAGGATACTGGCTACTGCAGCCTTCTGCAGCCAAAGCTGACAGATTAGTTGTATTTTTGCCTCCTTGCATATTGTAATTTGTAAAAGGATTCTGTACAAAAGGATCCTTATAGCTATAAACTTCAAGCTATCAGCACTACTACAAATACTCCTCTGGCCCCTTCATCACTGACACTCATCATCCAAGATATTAACGATTCTCCCATCCATTAGAAGTGACTCAAAATATATGTGACCTGCTGAGTAAAATCTTCAATTACTTCCCTAAACACTGTGCTACCTCCTTGGTTCTCCTGTTTCTGCCTCAGTATTGGACAAGCTTCTGCCTAAGAAACTTTTCCTTCTAACACTATTTCACAGCTATGAGCTTTTTAATTTGTTCTTTTCACCCTCCCACCCCAGAAGGCATAATTAAACGCAGACGTGTGTGTGTGTGTGTGTGTATATATATATATATATATATACACACACACACACACATAATGTATATATACACACATACATACATATGTATATATGTATGTATATGTATATACATATATATGTATATATACACACATATATAAACATACATACATATATACTTATATATATACACACAGACATATACACAGAAAGATGTACAAATATACAAAAACACACATGCACCTTTGTACATACGTATACTTACATATACATATACTTAGATATCGGTATTCATACTCATGTATACATGTTTGCATTCAAGTGCATCTATGTAAGACTCTACTGTACTGTTCACCCTCTGTTTCTCTGAGGGTGAATAACATCTTCTTTCATAAGTCTTAGTTTTTTCACATTTTTCCAAGTCAACAAATTCATCATTTCCTCCACCACAACAATATTCTCAGGGATTTATACTCCCATAGGAGGTTGAAGATTACAGGAACGTCCTTCTCTGAAGAAGCACTACTTACTGGCCTTTGCCTGTAGAGGGCACTGTTGGATAAGATGGAGTTTTTCCTAACTGAGCCAGGAGCTTATGCCCTGGAGTCCCTTCAGCCTGTGCCCTGGTGGAAACCAAAGACCAGTCCACAGACACTCAGGAGAGACTGAGGTAGGGGAAGTTTTCAATGCCTGTAGCCCATGATGGACAAGAGAGCTTGTGGGTACCAGCCCCAGCTGTGTGGTCCTTGAAAGCTCTGAGTTGGGCTGTCAACACCCCCTGGGGTTCTTGCCCCTGCGCTTCTGCTCTCCTACCCTGTGTCCTGTGGGAGGCACAGCTAGCCCTGCCATCGAAGTGCCTCCTTCTGAGTTGGGGGCAAATGCAGAGATACCCCTCCCAGTGCCCTACCTTTTTAGGGGACACTTCCCAAATCCCTTAGGCCCTTAATTTTGACTCCCCAAGGAACTCAGTGTTTGGAGTCTGTGGTGAATTCCAGATGAAAACAGGACTTTTGGGCTTGATCATTTAAGACCAGAGATGTTAGGGAAGTTAGAGACCCTTTGGTCCAATTCCCTTCATTGTACCAATGGAGAAGTGGGCCCCAGAGTGAGGAAGTGCCTGACCTTCTTCCTCCTCTTGGGAGGCCTGAGCAGTAGAAGCCCCGGGGATATGGGGACAGAAGCTGGGCCCACTCACTGTTATAACTCTTCCTTTGGGTGGTCATGAGACACCTCTGTATTAGAGGCCAGGCAAGGCAACAGGTACTTCTTCACCCCTCCATGTGTCAGGCCCTGGGCTTAGGGCTGGGGATTCCACTGCAGATAAATAGAGTCCCTGCCTTGATGGAGCTCACATCCTGATTGGAAAACACCTGCTGAAAGGAGCCCACAGTGATGGGAAGAGAAGGCCCCATTCCCTGTGCTCCGGAATCCTCCAGAGTCCCAGCCACAACTGGAAGGGAGGAAGTCTGCCTTGTCCCCAGACAGGGCTTGGGGGAACTCACCAATGTGGGAGGGGGCAGCATGGGGCAGGGAGGGAGGGTCCATGGGGAGAAGGCTCCAGAGCAGAGGGAAGGTCTAGGAAGAGAAAGCAGTTCAGTTACAGTGAAAAGGGCCTGGAGAATCATATATATCCCCACGGAGGAAGGAACCTGACTCCAAGAATCCCAGAATCTCAAGGAGGAAATGACCTCCTGGGGCTATTATTACCCTCCCCTGCCAGAGAAAGGACCTGCCCCCTCTGCCTTAGTCACCATCTGAGGCCCCTCTTTCACGAATCCAGAGCAGGAGCAGATTTGCATGTTGGGGCCTCCTTCCTGCAGGGCCTGGGCTGGTCTTAAGAGAACCCTGGGAGAGCCCAGCCCTAGCTGGGGATCCTTAGGACTCAGAGGCTCTGGGAGGAACCTTAACCATGGCTTGGATTTCTCTGCTCTTCTCCCTCCTGACTGTCTACACAGGTGAGGCTGCCCAGGGACTCCTCCCTGTGGCTCAGGCCCTACAGTGTCTGAGGTCAGGCATACGACTGACTTCAGCTCATCCTGAAACTGCTTCAGGGGTCAGCATCCCCTTGAGGGAGAGAGACCCTTGCCTGGGACCAATCTCTTCTTTCCTTCCCTTGCAGGTTCTGGGGTCTCCATTGTGCTGACTCAGCCTCCTTCAGTGTCCAAGAACCTGAGAGAGACAGTCTCCATCTCCTGTGTTGGTGTTGGAACTAGTAGCAACTCTGTGTCCTGGTACCAGCAGAAAACTGGTCAGGCCCCTAAACTGGTGATTTATAGTAATAGCAACAGGCCCTCTGGGATCCCTGACAGATTCTCTGGCTCCAAGTCAGGGAACACGGCCACCCTGAGCATCTCTGGGCTGCAGACTGAGGATGAGGCTGATTATTACTGTGGGCAGTGGGATAGTAGTACTGATACTCACAGTGACACAGACTGAGGGGGAAGTGAGACAAAAACCCTGTCAGGCCTGCTCCCCCTGTGCCCTCCCCTCTGGTTTCCAGACTGGTGCTTGGTGAGCACAGGACAGAAACAACTTGACTTTCTGGCCCCTTCATCCCTTTCTCCCTCCCTGTTATTCTCCCTGAGAGACCCTCCCCCAATGACCCTCCCCTTCCTCAGACCCTCATCTGCTCCCTCCTTCCCTGCCTCCACATGCTCCCCTCTCATTCTTTGAGTTCTCCTGCCCCCCTGAAAGGCTCTTTCACCCTCTGCAAAGCTTTGTAGGGTGTTTTGGTTCCAGCTTGGCGGAGAGGAACTCTCTAAATCCCTCCCCAAGTTCCCTCCAACAGAAATAGAAAACTGAATCAGTCTGATTTAGGAGCAGGGAAGCAGCTTAGCAGCCACGCAGGAAAGGTTTATCACACTGGGCTGGTGGGAGAACAGGGTCTAAGAGCAGAAGCAGCAGCAGCCACAGCAGGGGGCCTGCAGCAAGGCTCCAAGTCTGGGGCTCCTGCAATTCAGCAACCTCCCAGTAAAGAGAGCAATCTGTGCACCTCACAAGGCCACATCCCAGTGAGCCTACCCCTGCCACAAGCCACCAGGGAGGCCTTCACCCCAGTGATGACCAGTAGTGAAGGGGGACTGGCTAAATCATCTTATGTTTCCATTGTAACCCTTGCAGGTAAATAGCTAAGCCTAGACCCAGATGAGACCCACAGGGAGGTCCCATTTCCAAACCAACAGGGAAATCTACCCTCCAGAGACAGCAAGCAGCTTAGCCCAGATTCCCAGTGAAAGATAGCAGCAAGACCCAAAGCCCCAACATTAAAGCTTAGGGCAGTGCACAACCAGAGCCTAACTCTCACTTAAAAACACCATGTCCCAAAAAGGCAGAAAATATGAGCAACCAAACAAAAAAGCTTGACTATAGAAAGCGATTCTTGTAATAAGAAGGGTCAAGGCAGAAACCTAGATGAGGACAATTGCATCAAAATGGATATATGCAAGGCTTCAAAGAAAAGTCTACTTTGATCTCAGGGCCAAAAGGAATTCCTAGAAGACCTCAGAATGGATTTAACAAATTCAAGAATTAGAAGAAATATTGAGGAAATAAATGAGGGTAGTAGAAGAAAACAGTGAGTAAGAGTCCATTGCATGGCATAAGATACGCAAAAATTTGCAGAGCAACTGAACTCCCAAAAAAACAATAGGACTGGCAAAATGTGAAAGGAACTACAAAAGCTTGTTGAAGAACATAATTCCTTAAAAATTAGAATTTAACAACTCATGACTAATTACTGTATGAGACATTCTGTGAATGAAGCTCTGTTCTGTGCTGAACTTGGAGATCTCCAGTTTGAGTCTCACTAAAGAAATGTGAGGTCACTAAGGGTAGAATGAGGGACACTGGGGCTGGAGAAACAGAGGTGTTCTTGGGCAGTGATTGAAAGAGAGACCCATCTGAGAATCTCCAGTACCTGGCCCAGAACCTAGAATATAGTAGCTTCTTGGTCAAGGTTACTTATTAACTGGGGAGGAGCCAATATGGCAGAGTAGAAAGACTCACATATGCTAGCTCCGAATCCATAGACCATAAATTTCCTGTAAAAAGAACTCCCCACAAATTCTGGAGCAGTGGAAGCCCTGCAGCAATGCAGTGGAGGAGATTTCTGTTCCACAGAGCCCTGAAAAACCAACCCCAAAGGTCCATCGCGCACCTGAAAGCAGAGCCCAGCCCTGCCGGCACGGCCCCGAGAGGAGCAGATCCAAGCAGGCTTCAGGGACGGAAACTCCAGTGGCTGCGAAAGTCCCTCCACCAACAGGCACTACAGGTCAGTGAGAGAGACGTCTAGGCTGGCCGAAAGGGGAGCGGGGTGTCTCCATAACTCAGGCCCCCTCAGGAGGCAGTGGCAAAGGCCTCAGAGCACTCGGGGCAGGCAAGACTTCAGATCCATTACTGAAAGTCTCCACATAAACCCCCTGAGGGAACTGAGCCTGGGAGGTGGCCCTGCCCCCACCTGAGCACCAGAACTTAAGCTCACATTGAATAGCAGCCCTGCCCACCACTGAAAGCCCTGAGGCTCAGGAGCAGCATTTGAATCTCAGACCCCTAAGCACTAGCTGGGTGGACCTAGGTGGGGGTGAAGAGGAATCTCAGAAGTCAAGCAACTGGCTGGGAAAATGCCCAGAAAAGGGAAAAAAAATAAGACCACAGAAGGGTACTTTCTTGGTGAACACATGTTTCCTCCTTTCCTTGCAGATGAGGAAGAACAATGCTTAACATCAGGGAAAGACATAGAAGCCAAGGCCTCTGTATCCCAAACATCTGCAATAGATATCCAATGGGTGCAGCCATGGAAGAGCTCAAAAAGGATTTTGAAAATCAATTTAGACAGGTGGAGGAAAAACTGGGAAGAAAAATGAGAGAGATGCAAGAAAAGCATGAAAAATGGGTCAATACCTTGTTAAAGGAGACCCCAAAAAATGCTGAAGAAAATAACACCTTGAAAAATAGGCTCACTCAATTGGCAAAAGAGGTTCAAAAAGCCAATGAGGAGAAGAATGCTTTCAAAAGCAGAATTAGCCAAATGGAAAAGGAGCTTCAAAAGCTCACTGAAGAAAATAGTTCTCTCAAAATGAGAATGGAACAGGTGGAGGCTAATGACTTTCTGAGAAACAAAGAAATCACAAAACAAAACCAAAAGAATGAAAAAATGGAAGACAATGTGAAATGTCTCATTGGAAAAACAACTGACCTGAAAAATAGATCCAGGAGAGACAATTTAAAAATTATGGGACTACCTGAAAGCCATGATCAAAAAAAGGGCCTAGACATCATCTTTCATGAAATTATCAAGGAAAACTGCCCTGATATTCTACAACCAGAGGGAAAAATAAGTATTGAAGGAATCCACCAATCACTGCCTGAAAGAGATCCAAAAAGAGAAACTCCTAGGAACATTATGGCCAAATTCCAGAATTCCCAGGTCAAGGAGAAAATGTTGCAAGCAGCTAGAAAGAAACAATTCCAGTATTATGGAAATACAATCAGGATAACACAAGATCTAGCAGCTTCTACATTAAGGGATCAAAGGGCGTGGAACAGGATTTTCCAGAAGTCAAAGGAACTAGAACTCAAACCAAGAATCACCTACCCAGTAAAACTGAGTATAATACTTCAGGGGAAAATATGGTCTTTCAATGAAACAGAGAACTTTCAATCATTCTTGATGAAAAGACCAGAGCTGAAAAGAAAATTTGACCGTCAAACACAAGAATGAGAAGAAACATGAAAAAGCAAACAGCAAAGAGAAGTCATATGGGACTTACCAAAGGTGAACTGTCTACATCCCTACATGGAAAGACAATATTTGTAACTCTTAAAACTTTTCAGTATCTGGGTAGTTGGTGGGACTACACACGCACATACACACACACATGTACACATGTGTGCGCACGCACACATACACACATGCACACACACACAGAGACAGAGAGCACAGAGTGAATGCAATAGGATGGGATCATATCTTAAAAGAAATTAAGGTAAACAGTGAGAGAGAATTGTCATGGGAGGAGAGAGGGTGAAATGGAATGGGGTAAATTATCTCTCATTCAAGAGGCAAGCAGGAGACTTTTTAGTGGAGGGGAAAAGGAGAGCTGAGAAAAAAACATGAAGTTTATGCTCATCACATTTGACTAAAGGAAGGAAAAAAATGCACACTCATTTTGGTATGAAAACCTATCTCACAATACAGGAAAGTGGGGGAGAAGGAGATAAGCAGGGTGGGGGGGATGATGGAAGGGAGGGCAATGGGAGGAGGGAGCCATTTGAAGTCCACACTCTTGGGGAGGGACAGGATCAAAGGACAAAATAGAAACATAGGATGGAGGGAAATATAGTTAGTCTTAAACAACACGACTGTTATGGAAGTCATTTGCAAAACTACACAGATATGGTCTGTATTGGATTGCCTGCCTTCCCAAAGGGAATGGGTGGGGAGGGAGGGATGGGGAGAATTTGGAACTCAAAGTTTTGGGAACAACTGTTTAGTATTGTTCTTGCTACTGGGAAATAAGAAATACAATTCATGGGGAAAAGAAAGTCATCTGGCTCTACAGGACAAAAGAGAAGATAGGGACAAGGAAAGGTAGGGAGGATAGAAGAGAAGGCTGATTGGTGATAGGGGAAATTAGAATGCTCGGTGTATTGGGGTGGGGGGAAGGGATAAAAGGGGAGAAAATTTGGAACCCAAAATTGTGTCAAAATGAATGTAAAAAGTTAAATAAATAAATTTATATTAAAAAAAAGGTTACTGATTAACTGCTTGATTCCTAAAGAGTCAGCTGGTCCTGAGTTCTATAAACTCCTTGGAGAAAATTACAGATTAAAACATTGAATTTTCAGGATCCTCCCTTCACAGAACTGAAAGCTTTCATTTTAAAGAAGTTGTGTTGGATTAATAGAGGGAAAATAAGTGATGTACCCCAAAGAGAACCAAAAAGTTAGGTTACGGAAATCCTTCCTCATATGGTTAGGGAGTGGAATCTTTTCCAGAAACAGTGAAATCTCTTTGGGAAGCTGAAAATCCTTCTGGCCTTTTAGCTGAGGGATGTCAAATAGTCCTCTCTTAAAACTGTGATTCCATGCACCAGATTTTAGTCAGATGAGGCTAATATTAGTGGAAGACATGCTTCAGTTAATCTAAACGGTAGGAGGAGTGAATGTAAGTCCTCAATAATAGAATCCAATGAAGGGAAATACAAATTCCCCATAAATGTTTATAGAATCCTCAAAACAATCTCTTCCCTCATTAAGTTACTTAGTCCAAGATCATTTCCTGAATCTCTCCAAGAGGGTCTGGGAAATTCCCAAGCTGCAGGAAAGACATAAAAGGAAGGGTCAGTTCTGGGAGGGCAATTTCACCGAGACCAGGAATCCCAGGCACGGCTGAGACTGATGAGGAATGTTCCAGACAACGGAGAGGGCATAGTTTCTGTTCCTTTTGGAGGAAAGAATGACATAGCTAAGATTAATGAGGAATGTTCCAGACAACAGAGAGGTAATTCATGTTGGTTTTGGAGGAAAGAATGAGAACTCTGAAGGCAGAGGATGTGTGCTGATGGGGGACGGGGTGGGTGGGAGTGAGGTGCCTCAGACAAATAGAAGGCTGATCTGCTCAAAGATTCTCTGGCTTCTGTTTTCTCTGCCCCCAACGAAGACCTTTGGTCTGAAAAGGTTGAAACAGAAAATAGTTCACTGAGAGTTAATAATCTAGAAAACTAAGCAGAGAGTAAGCTGCTCTTGATGAATACAAATTGCCTGACTCTTAAGCTGCAAAAATGTTCTAAAGAATAAGAACAACAAACAATAACCATTTCTTAAGGACTGCTCCTAAGTGCTAGATGGTGAATCTACAGTAACAAAAGTCAAGCAATCTCTTAGCTTTGGTTGGAAGGGATACGATGCCTTTGGGAAATTTTGTATTGCCAAGGCAATGTTCACAGCACCAGTGGTGACTATGAACATGATGGTGAAGTTCTGAATCACAAAGTATAACAGACTCTCCATACAGAAGGAAAAAGAAAAACATTTATTCAGATACCAGGAAGCCAAATCCATCATAGGAACCAAGAAGTCAGTACACATTAGTACTGCAGAGAACAATGCCTTTCCCAAGCCCTCACACACACATCTTCCACCACAGCCTTCCCACAAGAAAACACTCAGAAGACTATCTGTACCTGCCTGTGTCCTCTCTCCTCCGCTCTAACTGCTCTCACCAACTTGCTCCCAGCTCTGCTCCACCCTTCCTGTTCTACCAGGTCAGCAAGCTCCTCCCACCACTGGTGACTTAGACTTCCATGTGATTTATGCAGGTCACATGAGCCTATTAATTAATAGGAAAACCTTCCCATTTAAATTACCACTACAGATGCTGTGCTAGTTTCTAAGGGGCTCAGTGCCATCATGGGTGATGTCTTGACTTGCAGGAAAACAGGATTTAAGTTAGGCACAAGTGCACAGAGTTGTGTCACTCTGTTCCAGTGGAAGGAGAAAAGTCAGGATGACTATCAATGTCATGAGATGCAATGGATGACCTAGATGTCTTTGCTATTTTACCAGGCTCTCAGTGTTCCACAGCACCAACTCAACCCCTTTCAGGGACAAGTGGATCTTCTTGCATTTGGAGGGTCAGGATCTTCTTGGGAAATAGACCATTCTGCCTCCTCTTTCTCTTCCTTCCAGGTTCTATGGTTTTCTATGTGTTCCCTCAGCCACCTCTGGGTCTTAGATTTCAGCCAGTACATACTATATTGAGGATGGTATTGAGAACTGCTCTATATCCTGGTATCAGCACCAATTTTGTAAGGTCTCTCCTGTTCACTTAAGATTGTGGAGACTAATCCTTGGGGATCCCTGCCCGATTCTTGAATTCCATCTGTGGAAAGAGGGAGGGGCTCAGAGACTCAGGTTCATGACTGATGATGAGGCTGATTATTACTTCTGGGCATGGAAGAGTGATAGCTATCTTAACAATGACAAAAGAAAAAGACAAATATGAGAAAGGGAGAAAAAAACATGTCTGGGGCAAGCTCACATTGCCACTTCCCTTCCTGGCTCAGTGAGGTGACAGGCATGGAAATACATTCCTTTATCCTTCTTTTCTCTGACTTCAGCACTTTCTCTGACTTCAGAGCTTCTCCATCTGAATTCCCTTCTGGAGCCATTCTTCTGTTCCCTGCTTTATCTTGCTCCCATTTCATGGTTGTGTTGTCCAAACAGATGCATTTTCTTACAGCTTCAAATGGGAATGGAATCTACGTACGGAACTATGACCGAAGACGTGGATGCTCCCAGCACAGGTCTCCCATTGGTCAAGAATACTAGAGCAGATGTGAGACCAAGAGGGTGAAACTGAGGAAATTACTTAGAGGTGTCATCATTTATCCAGGACTGAACTCTGAACCTTTCTTATGCAACCATGTTCCTCTTGTCAGTCTTTGAGAAAAGAAGATTCTGCATGTTCTCACTGAGCCTGTCCTCTCTCACTGTTAGGACAATAGTTGGAAAAA
This sequence comes from Bettongia penicillata ogilbyi, assembly GCA_023548195.1. Taxonomy (NCBI): domain Eukaryota; kingdom Metazoa; phylum Chordata; class Mammalia; order Diprotodontia; family Potoroidae; genus Bettongia; species Bettongia penicillata. The sequence goes on along the minus strand of JAJHZJ010000207.1, from coordinate 754,974 downwards.
GTAAATACTGAGAAATTATCCTAGGGTCAAGCCCTGAAAAAAATTATCCTCAAGGAAGACCCCGTATTGCGGGAGTTAGGGGAGATGGCTAGAAGTTGTTCATCAATGAAAGCTTTTGGTATTACATTCCCATATGTACATGTATCTGTCTGAACAACACAGTACCTTATTTATTAAGGGGAATTGGTAACATTGGAAAGGTGAGGAGTACAGGAATGTACTTCTCTGAAGAAGACACTTTTATTGTTCTTTCCAGTAGAGATCAGTGTTGGACAAGCTGGGGTCTTTCCCTACTGAGCAAGTAGCTAATGCCCAGAGATCCTTCAGCCTCTGCTCTGGTGGAAGCCGAAGACCAGCCCCCAGGCACAGAAGACAGATGGAGGAAGGAGAAGATCTGTCTGCCTATGGCCCATGAAGGACAAGAGCCTGTGGGTGCCAGTCCCAGCTGCGTGGTCCTTGGAAGAAGAGCTTACACACATATCTCCACCATGACCTGAATGCTCTTTCTGTGCTGCTCGCTCTGGGCATGGGTCAGGGCAAATCCTCTGCGCTTATTGTGGGGCAGAAATAGGAAACCCCCAGAGCAATGTCCCTGGTGTGTGTCCCCCTTTTGATTTCAGGGACCAGTTCTCAGGCTGTGGTGAGTCAGGAGTCATCACTCTCTGTGTCCCCAGGAGGGTCAGTCACAATGACTTGTGACTCTAGCGTGGGACCTGTCACCCCCAGTAACACTGCTCTCTGGGTTCAGCAGGGATCAGGGCAGGTTCCTTGGGGACTGATAGGTAGCATTTCCACCAGGTACCCTGGGACCCCTGCCCGGTTCTCAGTGAGGCCTAGAACAGTGGAGATAATGTCAGATGGGTGACGACCCAGAATAATTGGAGTCTAAGGAGGAAATCAAAGGATAAGGGACAGGAGAAAATACAGAGACCAAAGCAGGGAGAGGATCAGGGCTCAGGCAAGAGGGGAGGATGAACTCTGACCTCAGAGAGGGAGCAAGGCTGGTACATTCTTTCTCTTTCTGAACCAATGATCAAAAATCTACCTTTGCTTCAGAGGCCTGTGGTGACCTCCTGGTGAAGTTCCTTCTCTATCAACATGCATCTGAAAACTTCCTTCATTAAGAGTGGAAAGAAAATGGAGTCCTAGCACAGGGGGGGATAACCTTAGCAGAGCTGAGGTCAGAAAGAGCAGAGGCTGACAGGACTGCCCAGGTCCTCTCCAGCTCAACTGTGTACTCAGCCTGGGGTCCAGGTGGACTCCCTCACTCTGATGCTGGAACTTTGGGGGCCCAGGGAGAACTTCCATTCTCCATATGGCCTAAAGCATCGAATCTAGAAACTAGAGAATAAAATAATTTAAGAGGATACACAAATATAGCCAAAGTGCTCATGGGACAATCTTTATTTTCTTAAAACTTAAATCAGTGTTAAAAAGCAAAGAAAGAAAATTCATTTTCTTCAACTTTACACCTAACTTTGATGCCACAAGGGCCTCAGAGTTTGGAGAATGTCCATAGAATACCAGAAGAAAATAGGCTCTTTGGTCTTCATCATTGCAGATCAGAGTTGGAAGGGAGGCTAGAGACCCCCTTGTCCAATCCTCTCATTTTACCCACGGGGAAATGAGGCCCAGAGTGAGCAAGTTCCTGGTTTCTTTCCTCCACAGTCTCTTGAGAGGGCTGAGCAACAGTACCCCAGGAGATTTGGGGGCAGAATCAGTGCCCACTCACTGATAATTCTTGCTTTGGATCGTCCTGAGACAGCTCTGGATAGGAAGCAAAGCAAGGCAAGAAGCATTTCTTGATCCCATCCAGTGTGCCAAGCCTTGTGCTAAATGCCAGTGCAGATGAATGAACAGTCCCTGCCCTGATGGAGCTCACATCCTAATGTAGAAGAGAAGCCCTGATGGGGACCTACAGTGATGGGGGAGAGAAGACCCCATCTCAAGCATGTCTGAATCCTCCAGAGTCACAGGCACAACTGGAGGGAAAGAAACCTGGCTGTCTCCAAGCAGGGCATGGAGGACTACTCACCAATGGGAGGAGGGGGTGGCATGGGAGAAGGATAGTCCATGGGGAGAAGGCCCCAGGGCACACGGAAGGTCCAAGAGGAGAAAGAAATTCAGGTACAGTGGCAAGATCCTGGAGCATCAGACATAGGCCTGAGGAGGAATGAACCTGACTAACAGAATCCCAGAATCTCAGGGAGGAAATTGCCTCAGGGCTCATGATGAACCCTCCCCTGCCAGAGAAAGGACCTGGCCCCTCTGACTCAGGATCCCACAGGGTCAGTCAGTAATCACCTGAGGCCCCTCCTTCAGCTATCCAGAGCAGAAGCAGATTTGCAAATGGGTGCCTCCTCCCTGCACAGTCTGGGCTGGTCTTAAGAGAGCCCTGGGGGAGCCCAGCCCCAGATTGGGGGCCTTAAAACACAGACCTCTGAGAAGAACCTTTACCATGGCTTGGATCTCTCTGCTCTTTTCACTCCTGACTGTCTACACAGGTGAGGCTTCGCATGGTCTTCTCCCTGTGGCTAAGGCCTCACAGTGTCTCTAGGCCATGCCTAGTCCTGCTCTGAGCTCATCCTGAAGCAACTTGAGGGGTCAGCATCCCCTTAGGAGAGAGAGGGCCCTGCCTCTGACCAATCTCTTCTTCCCTTCCCTTGCAGGTTCCGGGGCCTCCTACGTGCTGACTCAGCCACCTTCAGTGTCCAAGAGCCTGGGAGAGATGGCCTCCATCTCCTGTTCTGGGGATGGACTTAGCTGTGATTATGTATCCTGGTACCAGTAGAAACCTAGTCAGGCCCCTATGCTGGTGGTACATGCTGATAATGAAAAGGCTTCAGGCATCCCTGACAGATTCTCTGGCTCCAAGGCAGGGAACACGGCCACCCTGAGCATCTCTGGGCTCCAGGCTGAGGATGAGGCTGATTATTATTGTCAGGTGTGGGATGATGATAATAATTCTCATAGTGACACAGACTGAGGGGTAAGTGAGACAAAAACCCTGCCAGGGCTGCTCCCCCTTTGCCCTCTCCTCTGGGCTCCAGAGACGTACCTGGTGAGCACAAGACAGAATTAGCTTGTCCCACAGGCTCCTTCCTCCTCTCCTCCCTCCCTGCTGTTCTGGGGGATGTTCTGGGAATGGAGGGGGCATTCCTCCTCCCTCCTTCTTTCCCCAAGAAGGCATGCAATTTTATGGGCTCTACAAAAACATTCTTATTGAACACATTTTCACATTAGTCATATTGCATAGGAGAATTAAAACAAATGGGAGAAACCATGAGGAGAACAAAACAACACAAAGCATTACAGCAGAAAAGATCGTCTGCTTCCCTTTGCATTTTCATTCCAGAGTTCTTTCTCTGGATGTGGATGGTATTTTGCTTCAAGAGTCCTTTGGAAATGTTTTCTGTGAAGGCCCAGTTTATCAGAAACAGTCCTCTGACAGTGTGGCTGTTACTGTGACAGTGTTACAATGTTCCCCCACTTCTGCTCCTTTCTCTCAGTACCAGTTCCTGTACCACCTTTCAGGCCTTTCTGGTCTTCCTGTCCATCACTTCTTAAAGCACAATAGTATTCTATTACATTCATATACCACAACTTACTCAGCCATTCCCCAACTGTTGGACACCTTCTAGATTTATAATTCTTGACCACCACACAAAGAGCTGCTTTAAATATTTTTTCACATGTAGGCACTTTTCCCATTTTTTATGGTCTCTTTGGGCTTCAGACCTAGTAGTGGCATTGCTGGCTCAAAGGGGATGCACACTTCGATAACCATTTGGGCATAGTTCCCAATCATTCTCCAGAATTGTTGCGTCAGTTTACAATTCCACTAACAATGCATTAGTGTTCCAAATTTCTCACAGCTTCTTTAACATTTCTCATTTTCCTTTTGTATCATATTAGTCAATCTAATATGTGTGAGATGGTACCTCAGACTTGTTTTAATTTGCATTTTTCCAAGCAACAGTGATTTAGAGCATTTTTTCATATGGCTATAGATAGCTATAATTAATTAATCTGAAAATGGCCTGTTCAACTCCTTTAACCAATTACCAATTGGGAAATGACTTGAATTCAGTTTAATGCAGTTCTCTATATATTTTACAAATGAGGCCTTCATCAGAAACATTAGCTGTAAAATTGTTTCCTAGTTTTCTGTTTTCCTTCTAATCTTGGTTGCAATAGTGTTGTTTGTGCAAAACCTTTCTAATTTAATATAATTAAAATTATCCATTTTGCATTCCATAATGTCCTCTGTCTGTTGTCTGGTTAAAAATTCTTCCCTTCTCTATAGATGTCAGGTATACTGTTCTTTACTCTCCTAATTTGCTTAGGCGTCATCCTTGTTATGTAAATCATATACACATTTTCACCTTATGTTCATACAAGGTGTGAAATGTTGGTCTACGCCTATTTTCTGCCATACTATTTTCTAGTTTTCCCTTAAGTTTTTGTCAAATGGTGAGTTTTGGAAACCAAGATTTTGTGAAAATGAATGTAAAAAGTGAAATAAATAAATAAATTTATATTTAAAAAAAGAAAGAAAAAACCTCAAAAAAAAAAAAAAAGATTTGCTAGGTCGTCTCATTATGTCATTCGCTTGAATGAAGTTGTTGATTGTTTCCATAATTTGTTGTTTTAATCACACATTGTTTCAGTTCAGACTGTTTAATTTCCAATTAGTTTTTGGTTTATACCACCATGACCTTTGATTACATATAAGTTTCATTGCATTATGATCTGAGGCAGAAGAATTGACTATCTCTGCCTTTCTGTACTGGATTGTGAGGTTTTTATGGCCTAGTATATGGTCAATTTTTGCATAAGTGCCATGTACCAATGAGAAAAAACTATACTCCTTTCTATGCCCATTCAGTTTTCTCCAGAAATCTATCATATCTACTTTATCCAGAGTTCTATTCACCTCCTGAGCTTCTTTCTTGTTTATTTTGAGGTTAGATTTGTCAAGTTCAGAGAAGGTGAGGTTGAGGTCCCCCACTAGTATAGTTTTGCTCTCTCTTTCTTCCTGTAACTCCCTTGGCTTCTCCTCTAAGAATATGGGTGCTGTACCACTTGGAGCATATATGTTTACTAATGAAATTGCTTCATTGTCTATGGTGCCTTTTAGCAGGACATAGTTTCCTTCCTTGTCTCTTTTGATTAGTTCTATTTCTGCTTTTGCTTTGTCTGAGATTAGGATTGCTACCCCTGCTTTTTTTACATCAATTGAAGCACAAAATATTCTGTTGCAAACTTTGACTGTTTTTTTTAGTCCATTCTGCTATCAGTCTTTGTTTTATTGGAGAGTTCATCCCATTCACAATCATTGTTGTGATTGTTATCTATGTCTTTCCCTCCATCTCCTTTCTCCTCCTTTATGTTTTTAGTTCTCCCTTATCCCTTCCCCTCCGCAACAGAGTTTTAATTTTTGACCACCGCCTCCCTCAGGCTTCCCTCTCTTCTTTCAGCCCCACTCCCTTTTAATTCCCTTTTCCCTTATACTTCTTCCCTCCCTTTAACCTCCCCTCCCTTTTCTTTCCCCCTTCCCTTACTATTGCCTATAGAGCTAGTTGTATTTCTATACTTAACTGAGTTGGTGGTACCCTCCTTGAATCCAATCCAATGAGAGTATCTCTCAAACAATACTCATCTCCCTCCCTTCTTTCCCTCTACTGTAACATATTTTTATGCTTCTTCCTGTCATGGAGTTTATTTTTTTCTACCTCCCCCTCTTCCCATCTACCATTACAATCTCTGCACAGCCTTAAATCACGTTTATTATCATCACCTCATTTAATTTATAGCCACTCCCTCTTTCTATATTTACCCCTTTTACATTTCATAATAAGTGTACAATTCTCAAGACAAAAAAGTATCATCTTCCCTTATAGGGATGTAAACAGTTTGCTCATGTAGTTTAACAAGTATTTTTTCGCCTGTTTAACTTTTTATACCTATCTTGGGACCTGTGTTTGAAGATCAAATTTCCTATTGAGTTCTCACCTTTTCATCAGGAAGGTCTGGAAATCCCTTATTTCATTGAATGTCCATCTCCTTGCCTGAAATACTATGCTCAACTTTGCTGGGTAATTAATCCTTGATTGTAGTCTTAGCTCCTTTACCTTACAAAATATTACTTTCCAATTCCTTCGATCTTTTAATGCAGAAGCTTCAAGGACTTGTGTGATCCTGGATGCAGGTGATCAGGTTTCTGGCTGGTGTAAGTGCGAGATTGTGATTTAGTTTAAGAGAGTCTCCTTGTGATTCGTTCAATGGAGCTGGTTTTGGGAAGGCTAGCAGGGGGAGCCTTGGGAATGATGTTGTTCTCTGCATGTTGTTGTGTACAGATTTTTGTTACTGCAATGGATTTGTGTTCCTTGTGTCTGAATAAAAATTTTGGTTCTGCCTTCCATGTGGAGAGTCTGTGGTAGTGAGACATTCAGAATTGTGCCAGGATATTCAGGGCTAAGGTTGGTTCTGAGAATGTCCCATTGTACTTAGGTGATGTAGTAGATAAAGTAACAGGCCTGGACCAGTAAGATCCAGGTTCAAATCCTATCCCGCAGAAGTACATTTACCTCTCATAATAGTTGTCAAGATAAAATGAAATTATGCTTGTAAATATCCCTCAGAAAGAGTTCTTTCAGACAAAAAGGGCAGAATATTAGATAGAAACATACACAGAAGCAGTTGATTGAAAAAGGTCTTAGTGAGAGTAGTAGCAACTTAATGTTGGTAATTTTTTAAAATACTGAACTAAGCAAATAAAAAGAAACTTAAAAGTCAAAGTTAAAACAATAAAAAATGAGGAAAGGAAAAAAATTGTTATGTGAACAGCAGAATGTGGGAGAGGATTCAAAATATGCAGCAAGAAATTTCTATTTCAAGAAAGCTTGTATAATAAATGCTGTGCATTGCATTGAGAGCTGTTCGTCTTTTCTTTGTTCCCTTGTAAGTTTTCTTTTCTTCTCAGCTATGAGCTTTTTAATTTGTTCTTTTCACCCTCCCACCCCACAAGACATAATTAAAGGCAGACAAGTGTATATATATATATATATATGTAAACATACACACATATATGTGTATATATACATATACAGACATATACACAGAAAGATATACAAATATACATAAACACATGCACCTGTGTACATCAATATGCTTACACATGCATATACTTAGATATCTGTAATCATACTCATATGTAGATGTTTGCATTCAAGTGCATCTATGTAAGAATGTACTGGGTGGAGGAGCCAAGATGGCAGAGTAGAAAGACTCACCTATGCTAGCTCTAAATCCACATTTCCTATAAAAATTTTCCTATAAATTTCCTATAAAAAGAACTCCCCACTCATTCTGGAGTACTGCAAGCTGTGCAACAGGGCAGTGGAAGAGATTTTCCTTCCAGAGAGCCCTGGAAAGCCATCCACAGGAGTCTGTCGCGCTCCAGACAGCGGAGCCCACCCCTGACCTGCCCTGGCCTCATGGCCCCAGAGGAGCAGACCCGAGTAGGCTTCAGGAACAGAATCTCTGGGGCCGTGAAGGTCTCTCCACCCACAGTCGCTACAGGTCAGTGAGAGAGACTTCTGGGCTGGTTGAAAAGGGAGCAGGGTGTCTCCACAACTCGGGCCCCCTTGGGAGACAGCGGCAGAGGCAGTGGAAGAGGCAGCGTCACAGGCAGCGGAGGCATCCTGGGGCTCCCTGAGCAGCAGGCAGGACCTCCATTACTTAAGGTCTCCAAATAAACCCCCTCAGGGAACTGAGCCTGGGAGGTGGCCCTGGCCCCATCTGCTCCATTACTGAAGGTCTCTGCATAAACCCCCTGAGGGAACTGAGCCTGGGAGGTGGCCCTGCCCCCACCCAAGCACCAGAAATTAAGCTCACATTGAATAGCAGCCGCTCCCGCCACGCTCCCGCTGGGAAGCAGCATTTGAATCTCAGACCCCAAGCACTAGCTAGGCGGATCTAGGCAGGTGTGGAGAGGAATCTCGGAAGTCAAGTAACTGGCTGGGAAAATGCCCAGAAAAAGGAAGCAAAATAAGACCATAGAGAGCTACTTTCTTGGGGAAGAGATGTTTCTTCCTCCTTTCACTTCTGATGAGGAAGTACAATGCTTGCCATCAGGGAAAGACATGGAGGTTGGGGCCTCTCTATCCCAGACATCCGAGGTGGATGTCTGGTGGGCTCAGGCCATGGAAGAGCTCAAAGAGGAGTTTGAAAATCAAGTTAGACAGGTGGAGGAAAAACTGGGAAGAGAAATGAAAGAGATGCAAGAAAAGCATGAAAAATGGGTCAATACCTTGTTAAAGGAGACCCAAAAAAAATGCTGAAGAAAATAACACCTTGGGCGGAGCCAAGATGGCGGAGTAGAAGGACGCACGTTTACGAGCTCTGAAACCACAGCCCATAGAATTAATATAAAAAGAGACCCCCATAACTTCGGGACCACTGAAAAGTGTGCAGAAATGGAGTGGAAGAGATTTCCGTTCCAGAGAGCCCTGGAGACCCATCCCTAGGGTCCGTAGCACCCCGGAAAGTGGACCCCACCCCAGCGCTGCCCTGGCCCCAGCCCCAGAGAAGCTGACCCGAGCAGGCTTCAGGGACGGGAGCTCTGGCAGCCAGGAAAGTCCCTCCGCCCACAGAAGCTACAGGTCAGTGAGAGAGACAGCTGGCTGGCTGAGGGGAGCAGGGTGTCTCCGTGACTCGGGTCCCCTCGGGAGGAAGCAGTGGCGGCAGAGGTGGGGGCGGTGGCAGAGGCAGGGGCAGCAGCAGAGGCAGCAGTGGCGTGGCCACGGTGGCAGCGGCCCAGGACTCTCCCAGCAGCAGGCAGAATCTTCATTACTGAAAGTCTCTGCATAAACAACCTGAGGGAGCTGAGCCTGGGAGGTGGCCCTGCCCCCACCCCAGCACCAGAACTAAAGCTTACATTTATCAGTAGGCCGGCGGGCAGTGCAGAAAGCACATTTGAATCTCAGACCCCAAGCACTAGCTGGGCGGATCTAGGCGGGGGTGGACAGGAATCTCAGAAGTCAAGTAACGGGCTGGGAAAATGCCTAGAAAAGGGAAGAAAAATAAGACGATAGAGAGTTTTTTCCAACAAATGCAAATGATCCCGACCTTCGGATCTGATGAGGAGGAGGACGTATTGTTGCCATCAGGGAAAGACGTGGAGGGTGGGGCCTCAGTACCCCAGACATACCAGGGGGATGCCGGGTGGGTTTAGGCCTTGGAAGAGCTCAAAAAGGATTTTGAAAAGCAAGTTAGACAAGTGGAGGAAAAACTGGGAAGAGAAATGAGAGAGATGCAAGAAAAGTATGAAAAACAGGTCAATACCTTGTTAAAGGAGACCCAAAAAAATGCTGAGGAAAATAAAACCTTGAAGAATAGGCTCACTCAATTGGCAAAAGAGGTTCAAAAGGCCAATGAGGAGAAGAATGCTTTCAAAAGCAGAATTAGCCAAATGGAAAAAGAGGTTCAAAAGCTCACTGAAGAAAATAGTTCTCTCAAAATTAGAATGGAACAGATGGAGTCTAATGACTTTACGAGAAACCAAGAAATCACCAAACAAAACCAAAAGAATGAAATAAATGGAAGAGAATGTGGAATATCTCATGGGAAAAACAAGTGACCTGGAAAATAGATCCAGGAAAGACAATTTAAAAATTATGGGACTACCTGAAAGTCACCATCAAAAAAAGAGCCTAGACATCATCTTCCATAAAATTATCAAGGAAAACTGCCCTGATATTCTAGAACCAGAGGGCAAAATAAGTATTGTAAGAATCCATCGATCACCACCTGAAAGAGATCCAAAAAGAGAAACTCCTAGGAACATTGTGGCCAAATTCCAGAACTCCCAGCTCAAGGAAAAAATCTTGCAAGCAGCTAGAAAGAAACAATTCCAGTACTGTGGAAATACAAACAGGATTACTCAAGATCTAGCAGCTTCTACATTAAGGGATCGAATGGCGTGGAATAGGATATTCCAGAAGTCAAAGGAACTAGGACACAAACCAAGAATCACCTACCCAGCTAAACTGAGTATAATACTTCAAGGGAAAATATGGTCTTTCAATGAAACAGAGGACTTTCAATCATTCTTCATGAAAAGACCAGAGCTGAAAAGAAAATTTGACTTTCAAACACAAGAATGAGAAGAAGCATGAAAAAGGAAACAGCAAAGAGAAGTCTTAAGGGACTTAACAGAAGTGAACTGTTTTCATTCATACAGGGAAAGACAATATTTGTAACTCTTAAAACTTTTCAGTATCTGGGTAGTTGGTGGGACCACACACACATGTACATGCATGCACGAACACACACATACACACATGCACACACATATAGAGACAGAGAACACAGAGTGAATTGAATAGGATGGGATTATAGCTTAAAAGAAATTAAGGTAAACGGTGAGAGAGAAATGTAGTGGGAGGAAAGAGGGTGAAATGGAATGGGGTAATTATATGTCATTTAAGAGGCAAGTAGGAGACTTTTTAGTGGAGGGAAAAAGAGGAGAGCTGAGAAAAAAAAACAAGAAGTTTACCCTCATCACATTTGACTAAAGGAAGGAATAAAATGCACACTCATTTTGGTATGAAAACCTATCTTACAGTACAGGAAAGTGGGGGAGAAGGAGATAAGCAAGGGGGGGGATGATGGAAGGGAGGGCAAAGTGAGGAGGGAGCAATTTGAAGTCAACACTTGGGGAGGGACAGGATCAAAAGACAGAAGAGAAACAATGAGGGGCAGGGTAGGATGGAGGTTAATTCAGTTAGACTTACACAACACGACTATCAGGGAAATCACTTGCAAAATTACACAGATATGGCCTATATTGAATTGCCTCCCTTCCCAAAGGGAATGGGTGGGGAGGGAGGGATGGGGAGAATTTGTAACTCAGAGGTTTAGGAGCAACTGTTTAGTATTGCTGTTGCTACTAGGAAAGAAGACATACAGTTAATGAGGAATAGAAAGTCATCTGGCCCTACAGGAGAAAAGAGAAGATGGAGACAAGAGAAGGGAGGGATAGCAGAAGAGAGGGCAGATTGGAAATAGGGAAAATTAGATTACTTGAAGCATTGGGGTGGGGGGAGGGGATAAAAGGGGAGAAAATTTGGAACCCAAAATTTTGTGAAAATGAATGTTAAAAGTTAAATAAATAAATTAATTTAAAAAAAAGAAATTCTGAAAGGAAAAAAAAAGAAAGAAAAAAAAAGGAAAATAACACCTTGAAAAATAGGCTAACTCGATTGGCAAAAGAGGTTCAAAAAGCCAATGAGGAGAAGAATGCTTTCAAAAGCAAAATTAGCCAAATGGAAAAAGAGGTTCAAAAGCTCACTGAAGAAAATAGTTCTCTCAAGATTAGAATGGAACAGATGGAGTCTAATGACTTTCTGAGAAACCAAGAAATCACCAAACAAAACCAAAAGAATAAAAAAATGGAAGAAAATGTGAAATATCTCATTGGAGAAACAACTGACCTGGAAAATAGATCCAGGAGAGACAATTTAAAAATTATGGGACTACCTGAAAGCCATGATCATAAAAGGAGCCTACACATCATCTTTCATGAAATTATCAAGGAAAACTGCCCTAAGATTCTAGAAGCAGATGGCAAAATAAGTACTCAAGGAATCCATCGATCACCGCCTGAAGGAGATCCAAAAAGAGAAACTCCTAGGAACATTGTGGCCAAATTCCAGAATTCGCCGGTCAAGGAGAAAATATTGCAAGCAGCTAAAAAGAAAAAATTCCAGTATTGTGGAAACACAATCAGGATAACACAAGATCTAACAGCTTCTACATTAAAGGATCGAAGGTTGTGGAATGGATATTCCAGAAGTCAGAGGAACTAGGACTCAAACCAAGAATCACCTACCCAGCAAAACTGAGTATAATACTTCAGGGGAAAATATGGTCTTTCAATGAAACAGAGGACTTTCAAACATTCTTGATGGAAAGACCAGAGCTGAAAAGAAAATTTGACTTTCAAACACAAGAATGAGAAGAAGCATGAAAAAGTAAACAGTAAAGAGAAGTCATAAGGGACTTGCCAAAGGTGATCTGTTTATATTCCTACATGGAAAGACAGTATTTGTAACTCTTAAAACTTTTCCGTATCTGGGTAGTTGGTGAGACCACACACAGACATACACACAAACACACGAATGCACCCACACATATACATGCGTGCAGGCACACACACATACACACATGCACACACACACACACAGAGACAGAGAACACAGAGTGAATTGAATAGGATGGGACCATATCTCAAAAGAAATTGAGGTAAATGGTGAGAGAGAAATGTAGTGGGAGGAGAGAGGGTGAAATGGAATGGGGTAAATTATCTCTCATTCAAGAGGCAGGCAGGAGACTTTTTAGTGGAGGGAAAAAGAGGAGAGCTGAGAAAAAAACATGAAGTTTACCTTCATCACATTCGGCTAAAGGAAGGAGTAAAATGCACACTCATTTTGCCATGAAAACCTATCTAACAGCACAGGAAAGTGGGGGAGAAGGAGATAAGCAGGGAGGGAGGGATGATGGAAAGGAGGGCAATGGGAGAAGGGAGCAATTTGAAGTCAACACTCAGGGAGGGACAGGATCAAAAGACAGAATAGAAACAATGGGGGGCAGAATAAGATGGAGGGAAATACAGTTAGTTTTACACAGCACGATTGATATCGAAGTCATTTGCAAAACTACACAGGTATGGCCTATATTGAATTGCGTGCCTTCTCAAAGGGAACGGGTGGGGAGGGAGGGATGGGGAGAAGGTGGAACTCAAAGCTTTAGGAACAACTGTTGAGTATTTTTCTTGCTACTAGGAAGTAAGAAATACAGTTAATGGGGAATAGAAAGTCATCGGGCCCTACAGGACAAAAGAGAAGATGGGAACAAGAGAAGGGAGGGATGATAGAAGAGAGGGCAGATTGGTGATAGGGAAAATTAGAATGCTCTCTGTATTGGGGTGGATCGAGTGGATAAATGGGGAAAAAATGTGGAACACAAAATTTGGTGAAAATGAATGTAAAAAGTTAAATAAATAAATTTATATTTAAAAAAATAAAATAAAAAATAAATTAAGAAAAAGAATGTACTGTACTTATTGTCCCTCTGTTTCTCTGAGGGTGAATAACATCTTTTTTCATAAGTCTTAGTTTTTCCACATTTTTCCACGTCAACAAATTCATCATTTCCTCCACCACAACAATAATCTCAGGGATTTACACTCCCATAGGAGGTTGAAAACTACAGCAATGTCCTTCTCTGAAGAAGCAGTACTTACTGCCTTTGCCTGGAGAGGGCACTGTTGGATAAAATGGAGTTTTCTCAACTGAGCCAGGAGCTTGTGCCCCAGAGTCCCTTCAGGCTCTGCTCTGTTGGAAGTCAAAGACCACCCCACAGGCACTCAGGAGAGATTGAGGGAGGGGAAGTTTTGCATGCCTGTGGCCCGTGAAGGACAAGAGAGCCTGTGGGTACCAGCCCCAGGTGTGTGGTCCTTGGAAACTCTGACTTGGGCTGTGAATGCCGCCTGGGGCTCTTGGCCCCTGAGCCCCAGGTTTTCTGCCCTGTGTCCTGGGGGAGGCGCAGCTGGCTTTGCCATCCCAGTCAGTCCTCCGGAGTTAGGGGCACATGCATTGCTACCCCTCCCAATGCCCCACCATTTTAGGGGACACTTCCCAAATCCCTAAGGCCCTTAATTTTGGTTCCCCAAGGGCCTCAGTGTTTGGAGTCTCTGGTGAATTCCAGAGGAATACAGTAATATTGGGCTTGGTCATTTAAGACCAGAGATGTTAGGGAGGTTAGAGAGCCTTTGGTCCATTTCCCCTCATTTTACCAATGGAGATGTGGGCCCCAGAGTGAGGATGTGCCCGACCACCTTCCTCTCCTTGGGAGGCCTGAGCAGCAGAAGCCCCGGGGATATCGGGGCAGAAGCTGGGCCCACTCACTGTTATAACTCTTCCTTTGGATGGTCATAAGGCAGCTCTGGATTAGAGGCCAGGCAAGGCAGCAGGTATTTCTTAATCCCTTCATGTGTCAGGCCCTAGGCTTTGGGCTGGGGATTCCAATGCAGATAAATAGAGTCCCTGCCTTGATGGAGCTCACATCCTGATTGGAAAACACCTGCTGAAAGGAGCCCACAGTGATGGGGAAGAGAAGGCCCCATTCCCTGTGCTCCGGAATCCTCCAGAGTCCCAGCCACAGCTAGAGGGGAGGAAGTCTGGCTTGTCCCCAAGCAGGGCCTGGGGGAACTCACCAATGTGGGAGGGGGCAGCATGGGGGAGGGAGGGAGGGTCCATTGGGAGAAGGCTCCAGGACACAGGGAAGGTCTAGGAGGACAAGGCAGCTCAGTTACAGTGACAAGGTCCTGGAGCATCATACATAGCCCCGGGTGGAGGAAACCTGACTCCAAGGATCCCAGAATCTCAAGGAGAAAATTTCCTCCGGGGCTATTATTACTCATCTCTTCCAGAGAAAGTGCCTACCCCCTCTGCCTCAGTCACCACCTGAGGCCCCTCCTTCAGGTGTCCAGAGCAGCAGCAGATTTGCATGTGGGAGCCTCCTCCCAGCAGGGCCTGGGCTGGTCTTAAGAGAGCCCTGGGGGAGCCCAGCCCCAGCTGGGGATCCTTAGGACACAGAGGCTCTGGGAGAAACCTTAACCATGGCTTGGATTTCTCTGCTATTCTCCCTCCTGACTGTCTACACAGGTGAGGCTGCCCAGGGACTCCTCCCTGTGCCTCTGGCCCCCCAGTGTCTGAGGTCAGGCATACTACTGTCTTGAGCTCCTCCTGAAGCTGCTCCTGGGGTCAACATCCCCTTGAGGAAGAGAGACCCCTGCCTGGGACCAATCTCTTCTTTCCTTCCCTTGCAGGTTCTGGGGCCTCCTATGTGCTGACTCAGCCTCCTTCAGTGTCCAAGAACCTGAGAGAGACAGCCTCTATCTCCTGTGTTGGTGTTGGAACTAGTAGCAACTATGTGTACTGGTACCAACAGAAACATGGTCAGGCCCCTAAGCTGGTGATTTATGGTGATAGCTACAGGCCCTCAGGGATCCCTGACAGATTCTCTGGCTCCAAGTCAGGGAACACGGCCACCCTGAGCATCTCTGGGCTGCAGGCAGAGGATGAGGCTGATTATTACTGTCAGTCGTATGATTATAGTACTGATGCTCACAGTGACACAGACTGAGGGGGAAGTGAGACAAAAACCCTGCCAGGCCTGCTCCCCTGTGCCCTCCCCTCTGGGCTCCACACACGTGCTTGGTGAGCACAGGACAGCAACAACTTCACTCTCTGGCCCCTTCCTCCCCTTCTCCCTCCCTGCTCTTCACCCTGGGAGACCCTCCCCCAATGACCCTCCCCTTCCTCAGACCCTCATCTGCTCCCTCCTTCCCTGCCTCCACATGCTCCCCTCTCATCCTTTGAGTTCTGCTGCCCCCTGAAAGGCTCTTATAGGCTCAAAATGGATACATGATTCAGACATAAAGGGGGATAGCATAAGCAAATTAGAGAGCAAGGGATAGTTTAACTGTCAGATCTCCAGAGAAGTCATGAATTTATGACCCAACAGGAGACAGAGGACACTATGGAATGCAAAATGCATAATTTTGGTTCCATTACATTACAGTTTCTGCACAATCAACACCATCATCACCAAGATTAGAAGGAAAACAGAAAGCTGTGAAACAACTTTTACAGCCAGTCTACCTGTTAGAGGCCTCATTTCTAAAGTATAAAGAGAAGTGAGTCAAATATGTAAGAATTCAAGTCATTTCCAAATTGATAAATAATTAGAGAATATAAACAGTCAGTTTTAGATGAAAACATTAAAGCTCTCTATTGTCATATGAAAAATGCTCTAAATAACTATTGATTAAAGGAATGCAAATTAAAACATCCTTAGGTACCATGTCACATCTATCAGATTGGCTAATACGACAGAAAAGGAAAATCATAAATGTTGAGGAAGATGTAGAAAATTTGAACCCTAATGCATTGTTAGTGTAGTTGTGAACTGATGTAACCAGCCTGGAGAGTACTTTGAAATCATGCCCAAAGGGCTATCCAACATTTCAATCCAGAAACACCACTGTTGTGTCTGATTTTTCTCTCAAGCCTTGCATATAGCCATTTTGATGCAATTGTCCTCCTCTAAGTTTATGCCTTGACCCTTCCTATTACAAGAATCACTTTCTATAGTCAAGTTGTTTTGTTTTCTTGCTCAAATTTTCTGCCTTTTTGGGGACATGGTGTTTTTAAGTGAGAGTTGGGCTCTGCTTGTGCACTGCCCTTAGCATTTAGTTTTGGGGCTTTTTTGGGTCTTGCTGCTATCTTTCACTGGGAACCTGGGCTAAGCTGCCTGCTGTCTCTGGAGGGTAGATCTCCCTGGTGGTTTATACTGGCAATGGGACCTCCCTGTGGGTCTGACCTGGGTGTGGGCTTAGCTATTTACCTGCAAGGGTTACAATGGAAACATAGCTTGGTTTGGCCAGTCCCACTTCACTCCTGGTGATCAGTGGGCTCAAGGCCTCCCTGGTGGCTTGTGGTAGGGGTACGCTCAGAGGGATGTGGCCTTGTGAGGTGCACAGATGGCTCCCTTTACTGGGAGGTTGCTAAATTGCAGGAGGGTGGGGCCTTGTTAGTGGATTGCCCCACACTTGGAGCCTTGCTGCAAGCCCCTGCTGTGAGAGTGGTTACTGCTGCTTCTGCTCTTAGACCCTGTTTTCCCACCAGCCCAGTGTGATAAACCTTTCCTGCCTGACTGCTAATCTGCTTCCCTGCCCCTAGATCACTGAGTCAGTTTTCTATTTCTTTTGGAGGGAATTTGGGGAGAGCTTCAGAGGTTTACTCTTCTCCATCCTCCCTGTCCAGGGTGGGATTTAAAGTGGAATGTGAAGGGGGCCAAGGGAGAGTTGGAGTAGGAGGAAGAGGAGGAGGGTTAGTGCAGAGCAGGGATGGTGAACCTGGGGAGTCAAGTTCACATGTGGCCCTCTAGGTTCTCAAGTGTGGTCCTTTGACTTCATCCAAACTTCACCAAAGAGTCCCCTTAATGAAAGGAATAGTTCTGTAAAATTCAGTTAAAAGGACCTAGAGGGTCACATGTCACTATGAGGCCTCAGGGTCCCCATCCCTATTTCAGAGTGTATGTATGCACTGTGAATGATCAAAAGGGATTCTCAAATTTTCTACTATTGTAAGGATTCACCAAGGGCTGGAGGGTAGTATTTTTTCTTTTAATTCCAGTTTGTCTTTTAATTCCAGTTTGTCATTAGGCAGTTTGAAATGTATTTCCCTCACATGGTGTTTCAGTTTCTCAGAGATCCATATCTGGAGGAGGTTGAACCCTTGGCTCATGCCTCTATGTAGCCAGAGATGCCCTCCTAATTCTGTGCCTTCTGGTGGAGCCAAGTCTCGGGCTCTGGATCAGCCTGGCAATCCAGAATGCATGAGGAAGCTGCCTCTTCCCCAGTGTAATTGGCAGCACACAGACCTTTCGCTGTATCTTGCAGAGAGGAACAATCTTTTCCAGTCACTGAGAGGCATCCTTTACACTCTATATTCTCAGTCTCCTTTATTTTCTTGAAGAACATGTCTCTCTTGGAGCACAGAAGGTACTAAAATTAAATCTTTCAACAAGGAACTGGGGATCCTGGATTCTAAAGATATTTGAACTTTCCACTATTCTGACTCCATTAATTCACATGCTTTTGTCCTCCTTCCTCGGATCTTTTCTTCCTTCTTAACCCAAATCTTGAATTGTCTAGAGTCAAACAACAAACTATGCCAGTAAGAACTCTTGAAAATTCATTCAACACCATCTTTCCCAATGCATCTCAATGCTTTTTTTTATTATTTTAACCCTGAAAATCTTTCCCAGCCTTTCACCAAGTTCATTGATACTGAAGGTCTGAGTCAAAAAAGTGTTAAAATTCTCCATTCTTCTAGGAGATGAGATCCCAGCTCATTTGACCTCCTCCAGGAACCTCTAACTGTTTCAGGCTCAAAAAACCCTAGGCAGATGGCTTCTGCTGGGCTATTATTTTTTTTTTCCTAAGTAACATTACCTAGTATTAAACTTTCACAGGAAGACGAGTATTACAGGACCATACTTCTCTGAAGAAGTAGCATTTACAAGCCTTGGTCACTGGAGGTCACTGTTGGACAAGCTGGGGTCTTTCCCAACTGAGCAAGGAGCTAATGTCCCAGAGTCCCTTCAGTCTCTGCTGTGGTGGAAGCCAAATACCAGCCCACAGGAACTGAAGGGACTAAGGGGAGATTTGCATGCCTGTGGACCGTGAAGGATAAGAGAGCCTGGGGTTGCCCATCAGGTCAGCTTGGGTCTAAAATGTCTGTTTCTTGATTGGCCAACCCAGGTTTTAGGCCTTTCTCAGGTTCTGGGGATTCAAAATGGGTTGGAAAGTGATCTACAGTATCTAATCCCATTTTTGGTAACCTTTTGGTTAAACATTGATGAACATAAGGGTCCTTTTCATCTTTCCACTAGATTAAGAGCTGGGAATAAAGATTCACGCAAAAAGAAGGACAATCCCTCTTCTCAAGGACCTTCCATTCCAAAATGGGAAGGCAGTAATGAAGGATCTTCTCCCTGACCTTCCCTGAGGCTGTCATCCACGCTGTAGCCACCAGAGGGAGACTTTGGAATGAGTTTGGGGCTGAGTGGGGCTGGAAATGCCCCCTGGGGCTCCTGGCCTCCTGCCCTGTGACCTGGGGGAGGCTCAGCTGATGTTGCATTCCCAGCCGCTCCCCCTGAGCTAGGGTAGATGTGGAGCTGCTCCTCCCAATGCCCCACATTTTTAGAGGATGTTTCAGAATTTCCTTAGGCCCCAGAGTTTGAGCAACATCCTCAGGTACTAAAAATGTGCCAACCAGTCCAATGATGAGCCACTGTTCAGCACTTACCCTGTGCCAGGTGCAGGGGACACAATCAAAAACAGCAGCAGTCTCTGTTCTCATGCCTCTTCCCTTCTATGGGAGGATCCCAGATGTCCCTGAATGGGGAAGAACAATACAGAAAAATGCCAGGGAGGTAGGGGAAGAGGGACCCTCTCAGCTAAGGGTTGGGGGAATGAGGAAAAGTATCAGGAAGAAGAGGTGGCTGGAGCAAGTATCCCCAGAAAAGGTCTCTCCACTTCCCCTCCCCACATCGCCCTCCATTCCCAGACCTTTGTGATCTGCATGAGGGTGGGAGTAGGCTCAGACCCAGAGGGATGGCCAGTCTGGAGTATTTACTGGGAACTTTGGGGTTGGTAACACAATGACATGTGTTAGGTCATTTAGGTCTCACTATATGCCGTAGGACATAGGGGCAATTATGCTCCTATTTTACACACACACATGAGAGCAGAGCCCCACAAAGGTTAGGTGACTTGCTCAGGGTCATACAGCTCATAAGCCTCAGAGGCAAGAACTGAAAGTAAGTCTTCTGGACTTCAAATCTCAAGTTATAACTGTTGAGGTTTGGGGTGCTGGGGGATCACAAAATACTGACTCACTAGGTCCTGCTCGAATGAATTTCATACAAGGTTCCTTAAAGCCAACGAAAACCAAAGTTTATTAAAGACCTGCCGTACTGGGTAAACTCTTAAGGAGTATAAGCTTTTGTAACACTCATGTTGACAAGCTGGTCAGATAGAATCTCAGCTAGACAGAGTCTATGCTGGATTAAACCTGAGCCTCTTCATGGAAGTGAGGTGCAACTTAAACACAGAAAGCACTGAGAGAAGAATCCAGGTGTCACCAAGTAGTCTTGGGTCCCAGGGATGGGCTTGATAGATCAAACCCAGGGAGAATCCTGATGGGACTGGCTGGGAGTCCAGACAATCCACAATCCACAGTCCAGGCTGGGCAACTTGGGTTTCAAGAGAATGCTGAGTAGTCGGGAACATCAAAAGGATGTTGGGATCAGCGATAAATGGTGATAAGATAGGGAGTACGTGGGGTGGGAGAAATGGAAGGGGAATCCAAGGAGCCCCCCAAGACCAGACTTTCTAAGGCTCTTCAGACCAATGGGACAACAGCCCTCCTGATCCAAGGGGAAAAGGTCTTGTCTTGGGCTTGTACCCCTTTCTGACCACCACACCACAAAGCTGCAGGAGGGGCAGAGAACTGTGGGGTGGCACAGGGGGACAATACCCAGGGATCGAAGGCCAGAAGGAGCTAAGGCTGGGAATTGTTGTTGACTTTTGGTTCTAGAAGGGAAACAAGGACATCAGGAAGGTGATGCCGTGAATTGCAGGTGACTGGGATTGAAGTGAGGCAGGGCTGTGTAAAGGTGCCAACCTCACTCTCTCCTCCAGAGTCATCTGGGCCCAATGGGGAGTTAATCAAAGGACAAGGGAAAGGAGGAAAGACAGAGACCCAAGGAGAGAGAGGATCAGGGTTCAGGCTGGAGGGAGGATGAGCTGACATCAAAGAAGAGGCAAAGCTGGTTCTTTCTTTCTCTCTTTCTTTTTTTCCTTCTCAGCCAAAGACCAAAGTTGATCAAAATCCACCCTTCCTTCCAGGGTCAGTGATGACCTCCCTGAGGAATTCCTTTTCCATCCACACACATCTCAATCCTTCCCTGTTTCAGGATGGAAGGAACAGGGAAATCCAGCCCAGAGAGGGCTCTCAGGATGGTTGAACCCCAGGATGGGCTGAGGTTGAGAGGATGTCCCCAAGCCCTCTGACGCTCAACATGTGTCACAGGACTGGGGTCTGGGTGGCCTCCCCAATCCAAAGATGGAGCTTGGGCAGTCCAGAAAGATCTTCCATTCCCATTCTGGCATTAGGCATCATTCCAAGAAACTAGGGGATGAGGCAGTTCTAGAAAATACCCTGAATACTGAGAAAGTGCTCACCAGCCAATTTCCTGTTTTCTTAAATAGAAAACAAATTTTGACATGTAAATTAAAAAATTAAATTTCCTGAAACATTGCCCCAATTTTGGTTCCCTAAGGGCCTCAAGGTTTGCAAAATCTGTATGAAAATGAGCCCTTGAGACTTGGTGACTGGAGGCCACAGATGGATGGGAGGTTAGAGACCCCCTTTTCCAATCGTCCTCCTTTTACCAATGGGAAAGTGAGGCCAAGAGTGAGGATGGGCCTGCATTCCCCTTCTTTAGCTTCTTGGGAGGGATGAGCAGCAGGAGCCCTGAGGATGAGGGGGAAAGCTGCTCCAGTTACTGTTTTAATTCTTCATTTGGATGGTGAAGAGACAGCTCTGAACTGGAGGCCAAGCAAGGCAACAAGCATTTCTTATTTATTCTCTTCCTGGGTACCAGGCCCTGAGCTAAATGCTTAGGATTCCAAAGCAGATAAACAGATAGTCCCTACCCTGATGGAGTTCACATTCTAATGGGGACAAGGCCCCCTGAAATGGGCCCACAGTGCTGGAGGAGAGAAGTCCTCATTCCACGGGGTGTCTGAATCCTCCAGTCACAGGCACAGCTGGAGGGGATATAGCCTAGCTGTCTCCAAGCAGGGTGGGGGAATTCACCAATAGGGAGAAGGTGGTGGCATGGGTGAGAGAAGGTCCATGGGGGGAAGACCACAGGGTACAGGGAAGGCCCAGGAGCAGAAAGCAGTTCAGTTAGAGTGACAAGATCTTGGAGCATCAGACACTGGCCTGGGGAAAAATGAATTTGACTTCCAGAATCCTGATATCTCAGAGGAGGAAATTATCTCAGGGCTCATGATGACCCCTCCCCGCCAGAGAAATGACCTGCCCCCTCTGTCCCAGAAGCCCACAGGATCATCCAGTAATTACCACAGGCCCCTCCTTCACGTGTTCAGAGCAGGAGCAGATTTGCATGTGCGGGCCTCCTCCCTGCAGGGCCTCGGCTGGTCTTAAGGGAGCCCTGGGAGAGCCGAGCCCCAGCTGGGGAGCCTGAGGACACAGAGCTGGGAGGAAACTCTACCATGGCTTGGATCTCTCTGCTGTTCTCACTCCTGACTGTCTACACAGGTGAAGTTGCCCAGTGTTTCCTCTCTGTGGTTCAGACCCCACAGTGTCTCAGGCCAGGTCTAGTCCTGCCCTGAGCTGCTTGAGGGGTCAGCATCTCCTTGGAGGAGGAGAGTTCCCTGCATGTGACCAATCTCTTCTTCCCTTCCCTTGCAGGTTCTGGGGCCTCCATTGTGCTGACTCAGCCTCCTTCAGTGTCCAAAAGCCTGAGAGAGACGGCCTCCCTCTCCTGTGCTGGGGATGGAATTGGTAGTTATGCTGTGCAGTGGTTCCAGCAGAAACCTGGCCAGGCCCCTAAACTGATGATTTACAGGGATAGCAACAGGCCCTCTGGGATCCCTGACAGATTCTCTGGCTCTAACTCAGGGAACACGGCCACCCTGAGCATCTCTGGGCTGCAGGCCGAGGATGAGGCTGATTATTACTGTCAGGTGGGGTATTATGGTACTGATCCACACAGTGACACAGACAGAGGGGGAAGTGAGACAAAAACCCCTGCCAGGCCTGCTCCCCCTGAGCCCTCCCCTCTGGGCTCCAGAGAGGTTCCTGGTGAGCACAGGACAGAAACAGCCTCTCTCTCAGGTCCTTACCTCCCCTTATCCCTCCCTGCTCTACTGCCTGGGGGGCCCCTGCCCCTCCCTGTCCCTCCCTGCCCCTCCCTGGCTGAGGCTCCTTCCCCCTCCCCAGGCCTCCATCTGCTCCCTCCCTCCATGTGCTCCCTTCTCATTGCTTTCATTCTGTTTCGACCCCCAAAGTCAATTTTGGCATCTCCCAAGCCCTGAATCCCTCCCCAAATTCCTGTCAAAAAAATTAGAAAACTGACTCAGATTGATCTAGGAGCAGGGAAGCAGCTTAGCAGCCAGGCTGGAAAGGTTTATAACATTACACTGTGGGGAGAGGAGAATCCCAGAGAAGAAACAGCAGACATAGCAGCCATGCTCACAGCAGGGGTCCTGCAAGAAGACTTCAAGTCTGGAGCATTCCCCCAACTGGGCCCCACCCTCCTGCAATCCCGCAGCCCCCAGTAAAGGGAGACGTTAGAGCAGCCCATAAGGCAACTCCCCAGGGAGTCTACTGATCGCACAAGCCAGCAGGGAGGTTTGAACCCCATTGATCCCTGTAGTGCTCCCACCCCAGGACTGTCCAGAAACAACCTATGTCTTTGTTGCAACCCCTGCAGGTCAACAGCTAAGCCCAGGCCCTGGTGAGACCCACAGGGAGGTCCCACTCCAGGTACAATCTAGAAGGGAAGTCTACCCTCCAGAGAAAGCAGGCAGCTTAGCCCAGATGCCCAGTGAACACCACCAGTAAGACCCAAAGCCCAAACACAAAAAGCTTAGGACCATGCAGGACCAGAGCCCAGCTCCCACTTAAAACACCAAGTCCCCAAAGATGCAGAAAATATGAGCAAAAAAAGAAAAGAAAAGAAGAAAGCTTGAATCTAAAAAGTTACTATGTAACAGGGAGGATCAATGTCTAAACTTAGATGAGGACATTTGTATCAAAAGATACATGAGAACCCTCAAAGAAAAATCGAATTTGGTCTCAGGCCACCAAGGAGTTGCTGGAAGCATTTAGAATGGATTTTACAAGTTAGAGATACAGAAGAAATGCTGGGAAAAGAACTGAGAGCAGTAGAAGAAAATCATGAATAAGAGTCAATAGCATGGAACAGCACAGATGAAAATTTGTGGAGGAAAATAACTCCCTAAAAAAAATAGAATGGGGCAAATGAAAAAGGAAGTACAAAAGCTTGCGTAAGAAAATAATTCCTTCGGGGAGGAGCCAAGATGCCACAGTAGATTCACATATGCTAGCTCCAAACTAACAGCCCATAAATTACCTGTGAAGAGGAACTCTCAACAAATTCTGGAGCAGTGGAAGCTGCACAACAACAGAATGGAGAAGATTTCTGTTCCAAAGAGCCGTGAAAAACTGACACCAAAGGTCCATCACACACTGGACCCAGAGCACTGCCCAGCCCTGCCTTGGCTGCGTGGCACCCAGAAGAGCAGATCCGAGCAGGCTTCAGGGACAGAAGCTGCGGAAGCCATTGATCACTGCCTGAAAGAGAACCAAAAAGAGAAACTCCTAGGAGCATTGTGGCCAAATTCCAGAATTCCCAGGTTAAGGAGAAAATATTGCAAGCAGCTAGAAAGAAACAATTCCAGTACTGTGGAAATACAATCAGGATAACTCAAGATCTAGCAGCTTCTACATTGAGGGATCGAAGGGTGTGGAATAGGATATTCCAAAAGTCAAAGGAACTAGGACTAAAACCAAGAATCACCTACCCAGCAAAACTGAGTATAATACTTCAGGGGAAAAAGATGGTCTTTCAATGAAATTTCAAGCATTCTTGAAGAAAAGACCAGAGCTGTAAAGAAAATTTGACTTTCAAACACAAGAATGAGAAGCCTGAAAAAGTAAACAGCAGAGAGAAGTCATGAGGGACGTACCAAAGTTGAACTGGTTACATTCCTACATGGAAAGACAATATTTGTAACTCTTGAAACATTTCAGTGTCTGGGTAGTTGGTGGGATTATACATACACACACGTACACACACACACACACACACACACAAACAAATGCACGCACACACAGAGACAGAGAGTACAGAGTGAATTTAACAGGATGTGATCATATCTCAAAAAAAATGAAATTAAGCGGAGAGAGAAATATATTGGGAGAAGAGAGGGAGAAATGGAACGGAGCAAATTATCTCTCATAGAAGAGGCAGGCAGGAGAGTTTTTAGTGGAGGGAAAAAGAGGAGAGCTGAGAGAAAAACATGAAGTTTACTCTCGTCACATTCGAAAAGGAAGGAATAAAATGCACACTCATTTTGGTATGAAAACCTATCCTAACATACAGGAAAGTGGGGGAGAAGGAGATAAGCAGGGTGGGGGGGATGATGGAAGAGAGGGCAATGGGAGGAGGGAGCAATTTGAAGTCAACATTCTTGGGGAGCGACAGGATCAAAAGAGAGAATAAAAGCAACAGGGGCAGGATAGGATGGAGGGAAATATAGTTAGCATTACACAACACCACTGTTATCGAAGTCATTTGCAAAAGTACACAGATAGGGCCTATATTGAGTTGCCTGCCTTCCCAAAGGGAATGGGTGGGGAGAGAGGCATGGGGAGAAGTTGGAACCCAAAGTTTTAGGAACAACTGTTGAGTATTGTTCTTGCTACTAGCAAATAAGAAATACAGGTAAAGGGGAAGAGAAAGTTATCTGGCCCTACAGGACAAAAGAGAAGATGGGGAAAAGAGAAGGGAGGGATGACAGAAGAGAGGGCAAATTGGTGATAGGGGAAATTAGAATGTTTGCTGTATTGGGATGACGGGAAGGGACAAATGGGGGAAAAATTTGGAACCCAAAATTTTGTGAAAATGAATGTTAAAAAGTTAAATAAGTAAATTTATATATAAAAAAAACCAACAAAACAAGAAAAAGAAAAAACAAGAACTAATTCTTTAAAAATGAGAATTTAGCAAATGATAACTAATTATTGCGTGAGACACTCTATGAATGAATCTTTGTTCTAATCTGAACGTGAGGGTCTCCAGTTTCAGCCTTACTAGAGAATTCTGGGATCGCCAAAGGTACAATGAGGGACACTGAGGCTGGAGAAACGGGGGTATGGTAAGGCAGGGATAGAAAGAGAGTTACATCTGAGCACTTCCAGTGCCTGGCCCATAACCCAGCACATAGTAGGTGTGTTTAACTGATTAACGGATGGATACCTAATGAAACAGTCACTCCTGAGTTCCATAAACTCCCTGGGGGAAGTTACACATTTTAACATTGAGTTTGCACAATCCTCCCTTCACAGAGCTGAAAGTTTTCACGTTAAAGAAGTTGCAGTGGATTAATGGGGGAAAATGCATTAAATGTCCCAAAGAGAACCAAAAGGGTAGGTTAGGGAAATCCTTACTCATATTGTTAGGTATTAGAACCTTTTCCACAAACAGTGAAATCTCTTTGGGAATCTCAAAACCCTTCTTGGCTTCTTAACTGAGGAACATCAAATAGACCTCCCCTAAAACCAGGATTTCAAGTGTTAGATTTTAGTCAGATGAGGGTAATATTAACAGAAGATATGCTTCAGTTAATCTAAATGGTAGGAGGAATGGGTCTAAGTCCTGAATAACAGAATCCAATGAAGGAAAATAAAAATTCCCCATAAAAGTTTACAGAATCCTCAAAACAGCCCCTTCCCTCATTATGCTAAACAGTCCAAGGTCATTCCCTGAGTATCTGCAAAAGGGTCTGGGGAATTCCCTGGTTGTAGGAAAGACATAAAAGGAAGGGCAAGCTGTTGAGAGGGCAATCTCATTGGGGCCAGGAATCATTCCCTGACACAGCTGAAGCTGATTTGGAATGTTCCAGACAACAGAAGTTCTGTAGTTTCTGTCATTGTTGGGGGAAGGAGTGAGAGCACTGAAGCAGAGGTTTTGTACTGATGGGGTGGTGGTGGTGAGAGGAAGATGCCTAAGACAAAGAGGAGGCTGGTCTGCTTTGGCTACTGTTTTCTCTCCCCAGAACAAAGCAGTTTGACCTGAAAATGTTGAGACACAAAATACTCCATGGAGAGTTAATAATCAAGAAAATGAAGCAGAGAGTAAGCTGCTCTTGAGAATTTCAAATTCCCCATCTCAAAAGCTAAAAGCAATACACTACAGAAGAAGGATAACAATGAAACGATAACCATTTCTTAAGGACCTGCTGCTCATTGTCATGTGCTGAGGCTACAGTTACAAAAGTAAAGCAGTCTCTTCCTCAAGGACCTTGCAATGGAGGGAAATATAGTTAGTCCTTCACAACATGACTAGTATGGATGTGTTTTGCATGAGTGTACATGTATAACCTACATCAAATTGTTTGCCTTCTCAGAAGGGTGGGTGAGGAAGGAGGAAGAGAGAAAATGTGGAACTCAAAGTTTTAAAAATGAATGTTAAAAATTGTTTTTCCATGCAACTAGGAAATAAAGTATACAGGTAATGGGGTATAGAAATCTGTCTTGGCCTTCAGGAAAATAGAAGAAGAGAAGGGGTTGGGGGTGGAAGAAGGGTGGCAGATTGTGAGAAGGAATAACCAGAACATGTTGTCTTGTGGTGAGAGGAGGGGAGAGATGGAGAAAAAATTTGGACCTCAAAATCTTGGGGAAGAGAATGTTGAAAACTGAAAATAAATAAGTTTTAAAAATATATGTTTATTTTGATTTTTCAGCATTCACTTCTATAGTCATTTGACATCTAAATTTTCCTTCTTCCCCAAGAAGGCATGCAGTCTGATATAGGTTATGCCTGGGCAGTCGTATTCAACATATTTCCACATTAGTCATGTTGTGAAAGAAGAATCAGAAGAAGATGGGAAAAAAACAACAGAAAGAAACAAGAAAAGTGAAAAAAATTATGCTTCCATTTCCTATCAGACTCCACAGTTCTTTCTCTGGATGTGGGTGGCATTTTCTATTGTAAGTCCTTTGGAATTGTCTGAGGTCCTTGCATTGCTGAGAAGAGCTGAGTCTACCATAGTTCATCGTGCCACAATGTTGCTGTTGCTGTGGACAGTGTGTTCCTGGTCCTTCTCACTTCACTCAGCATCAGTTCACGCACGTCATTCCAAGTGTTTCTGAAATCTGCTTGCTCATCATTTCTAATAAAAAATAGTACTCTCTTACATTCATACACTACAGTTTGTTCAGTCAGTACACAACTGATGGGCTTCCCCTCAATTTCGAAGTATTGGCCACCTCAAAAACAGTTGCCATAAATATATTTTGTTCATGCGATCCTTTCCCTTTGTTTATGACCTTTTTGACATACTTTCCTTACAGTGGCATTGCTGAGTCACAAGGTATGCACACTTTAATAGTCCTTTCGGCACAGTTTCAAATCACTCTCCAGAATGTTTGCATCAGTTCACAATTCCACCAACATATTAGTGTTCCAAATTTCCCACAGCTTCTCTAATATTTGTCATTTTACTTTTCTATCATATTACCAGTCTGACAAGTACTACAGAGTTGTTTTAATTTACATTTCTCCAAACAGTATTGATTTAGAGTATTTTTTCTTACGTATGGCTACGTACAACTACAATTTCTCAATCTGAAAATTGACTGTTCATATTCTTTAACTAATTATCAATTGGGAAATGATTTGAATCCTTATACATTTGATGCACTTCTCTATATATTCTGCAAATGAGAGCTTTATCAGAAGCATTAGCTGTAAAAATCGTTTCCTAGCTGTGTGCTTTCTTTCGAATCTTGCTTGCAATGGTGTTGTTTGTGCAAGACTTTCTAATTTAATGTAATAGAAATTATCCATTTTGCATTCCATAATGTCCTTGTCTCTTGTTTCATCATAAATTCTTCCCTTCTCTATAGATCTCACAGGTAAACTATTGTTTGCCCTCCTGATTTCCTTATGGTTTCATCTGATATCTAAATCATGTACCCATTTTGCAATTATCTTGGTATAAGGTGTGAGATGTTGTTCTATGCCTAGTTTCTGCAATTCTGTTTTCCACTTTTCCCTGAAGTTTTTGTCATATGGTGAGCTCATATCCCAGTCTTTGGTTTATCAAACAGTAGACAGCTATAATCACTGACTACTGTATCTTGTGTACTTACCCCTCATTAGTACAGTTTTGTAGTGTATTTCTTCCTGTAAAAAACTTAACTTTTCTAAAAATTTGGAATGCTATGCCACTTGGTGCCTATATATGTTTAGTGTTGATATCATCACTTCATTGCTGTTGATACTAATTAGCAAGTTATAGTTTCCTACCTTCTCTCTTTGAATAGATCTATTTTTTGCATTTGCTTTCTCTAAGGTCAGGAGTACAACCCTTGCTTTCTTCACTTAAACTGAAAGCATAATATATTCTGTTTCAGGCTTTTACATTTGTTCTGTGTGTATCTTTCTGCTTCGGATGTATTTCTTTTATTTTAGGTTCACTAAATTTATTTTAAAAATCATAAAGTGTTTCTTACAAAAGAGCATTACATTCTGACCACTTCTCTGAATGAACGTCGAGGACATGTGGACTTTCTCCCCTTTCCCTACAGCCCCACTAAAAAAAATTACGACTACAAAGCAAGGAGTTCACAACAATCACAGGAGGGGAAAACATTTTTTTTTTCCTCTAACAATGAACAAAAATAATGTTCACTCTCTCTGGTGCAAAATTTCAATGTTATTTTTCCCATCATCTGCCTCCCCCATTTGTAAGGAACTAAAACGATACATCCTGCGAACAACAAGGATTTGACTACACCGCAAATGCGGAGTAACTATCAAGCAGAGGAATGTTGGCTTCTTAACAGAAGCAGATAAAAAAAGGATGCAGGACTTCTTCAGTTCTTCACTAGCCTTAGGGAAACTTTCCAGAATACTGCTTCATACTATAAAAAAGAAAAAAAATCTTCCATTAGAATGCTTCCACATCTGCATGCTACTTCCCACTGTTTTGCAGTGAATACTGTGCCTTCTGTAGCTGGGCCTGAGTCCCTGTAATGGTGATAATTCAATCTTAACATCCTTCCAAACGCTGATCAATTTTGATTGATGCTCCAGATTCATGACATATGTGTTTGATTTGCTGACCACCTTTGCCAATAATAGATCCTGCCAAATCTTTGGGAATTAATTATTTGTGTTGTAATAATGGGTCCACCAAGATCACCATATGAACCACAGTCCCCTGTGTAGGAATAATCATATTCAGAATCACCCTGTGGTTCAGAATGGCCATCTGCCATTAGGAAACACTCCATGTATCTATTGCAGACTCTGAAGTCTCATCAGCACTAAAACCAACCATGCCATCATAATGGTCACCAGGTCTTCCTCTTGTGTCATAAACCATAATATCTCCTCCTCTAGGTGGTGGTGCTGGCAGAAGAGGAAGATTTCAAACTCTACTCTACTGCACCTGATGCCAAATCGAGGAAAAGGGGGTGGAAACTCTCTGAGAGGGCTCATGTTATCATGATCTCTTCTAGAAGGGGCCATAGGATGCCCATCAGGACCTGGGGGCATTTAAAACTTTCTCTTCCTCTGCATGGGAAATCCTACAGGACATCCCCATCATTCATCCAACCAGTCATAGGTTTCATCACAGAAACTGGGATTGTATACTTGTGCACACATTTTGACGGGAGACTCAGATATCAGATCCAGTATTATCTCTATGCACTCCACAACCTTTTCAGGTTTCCCCTGATAAGAACAACTCTATCTGGGGAATGAGGACAACCTCATGGGAAAGCTTGGTGGTTACCTGAGCGTTCTCTCAAAGTCATTTGATTTTAGCACCTTTGACCCTAATAATTCCTCCTGCCAGACTCTGGGGAATCAACAATTCTAACTCGCAGCAAAAGACACTTCCTTTATAATGTTGGTAATTTAAACATTCCACAGCATGAGATTCGAGCAGGAGCTGGCTGGTTGCAGTGGGTCATGGCAGCTGCAGGCCCTCTTCCAAAGTAGGAACGATTTTCTTCAGAATTTCCCCAAGTGTTTCAATATCTGCACTGATATTCAATATGTGCTCGGGGCCCCTGCTGTCTGGGACTGAAACACTGGCATTGTAGTCTGTACGAAGTGATTTAATGTTTGCCTCCTTAGTGAATCCAACATCCTTGCTTTAAAGCAAAATGAGCAGTTCAGCCATCTCATCAGTGCTTCTAGATCTAGGAGGCCGGCTCCTTCTACCCAAATTGCAGAGACTATCTACTCATGTGGCTTTCTCCCCAGTGTCAACTTAGAAAGAAGTATTCTGAATACAGTGAAAAAGCTGAGTCCCTTAGGAGCAGAAATAGAGAAGGGAGTTACCAACCCCATCCAGGATTCTTTCTTAGAAAGACAAACACAATTAGGCTGCCTATAAGTGTTTATTTTTCTCAGAGTCTGTAGAGTATGATAGTTTTCATTATAGAAAATTAACTCAAGGATCAAAGACAAAACAGACCTTATAACTTCACAGTAAGTCACTGACATCCCTCCCTCCCTTCCTGGCTCAGGATGCCTATATGAGTTGAAATTATAGTTTTTATTTCTGGTAACCATAAGATGACAAAGAAATTTTCTTGATTCAGTACGTTGTAAATGCAGTAAGATAGGAGAAGTGTTAAGGAGTCAATTGAAATTATACAACTGGGATACTGTGTTTCTTCTATCATTAACATGACATGATGTAACATAATATAGCATACATTCATAAAATATCAAGATAAGGAAAGTCTCATTATTCAAGACATTGTCTTACTCAATATGCCTTGACCTTGGTGGTCATAAACAGAAGAATGCTCCTGATCAGCCTCATCTGGCCTTGTCATAGGTGAGACAGGAAGGGGCATTTTGAGTTCTCTCAGAGAGCATGTCTGTTATGCCAGAGGATACAAAGACTTATGGTAGATTAATCTCAGCAGGGAGACATGTCTGTCTCCAGGGGGTTAATATGGGATTTAGGCCTTTATCAGTTCTTGGGGATTCAGTGGTTTGGGAAGGGGTCTACAGAATCTAATACCATTGTTGGTTACCATTTGGCTAAACACTGATGAACATAAAGGTCCTTTTACTCCTTCATCTGGACTAAGAGCTGGGAACAGAGATTCAAGCAAAAAGGACCATCCCTTTTTACAAGGACCTTCCATTCCAAAGAGGGAAGACAAGAAAAAAGGACCTTCCTGCTGACCTTCCCTGGGGTTACCTTTGGCCCTGTGGCCAGCAGAGGGACACCTAGGAGTGAGTTTGGGGATGAGTTGGGCTGGAAATGCCCCCTGGGGCTCTTGAGCTCTGAGCTCCTTGTTCCCTGCCCTGTGGCTTGGGGGAGGTTCAGCTGAAGCTGCCTTTCTAGGCCTTTCCCCTGAGGGGGTGGCAGATGCAGAGCTGTCCCTCCCCATGCCCACCTTTACAGGGAATACTTCAGAACTCTCTGGGCCCCAGAGTGTGATCAACATCTTCAGGGACTAAAAATGATGAGCCGTTGTTCAACACTCACCCTGTGCCAGGTGCAGGGGTCACAGTAACAAACAGCAGCAATCTGAGTTGTCAGGGACCCTCCCTTCTATGGGTGGAACCCAGATGCTTCAGAATGGGTAATGACAGCTCAGAGCAATGCCAGGGAGGTGAAGGAAGAGGGGCCATCTCTGCTGGGGTTTGGGGGAATGAGGAAAGGCCTCAGGCAGAAGAGGAAAATTGGGCAAGAGCCCCTAAAAAAGACTCCCTACATTCTCCCTCCCCACATCTCCCTCCACACCCAGATCTTTGTGATCTGCTTGAGGGCGGAAATGGGTTCAGGCCCAGAGGGGCAGTCAGCATGGCGGATTTACTGGGAACTTTGAGGTTTGCCACACAAAGACATGTGTTAAGTCATTTAGGCCTCACTATCTGTCCTGGGGGGTGGGGCTATTATGATCCCATGTTACACATACATGAGAACAGAGCCCCAGAAAGGTTAGGTGACTTGCCCAGGGTCACATAGCTCATAAACCTCAAAGACAAGAACTGAAGGCAGATCTTCTTGTTCCTAGTCCCAAGCTCTAACCACTGTACCACTGGGCTCCAGGATTGTCAGAGAAGTGAGGCCTAGCAGGGGGACTGAGTGCAAGAATGAGATGTGGCTGGGATGGAAAGCAAAGGAGAAGGGAAAGCTTCTCCCTCTCATCTCCCTTTGGGGATAATGCCTCAGTGAAGGTGAAGGTGACCTCAAGAGCACCAACAATGTCCATGTTTTCCAAATGATGGAGAGAGCTATGTCAGGCTGCACCATTGAAGCTCATTGTGCTGAACTGAACAGATTCTGTGCTGCCTTCTCAAGGGCCTCTTTGACCTCTGATGGCCACTCTGACTCATGAGATGGTGTCTGGGGCCCTGGACTGTACAGTCTGTGAAGGGGTCCTAACTCCTGCATAAATATTTTCATCATAATTACAAGTGAGTTAACTTTTATTTTTTACTTATTTTATTTTACTTTTTTTCAGTGTTTCACAATCATTTCCATATATCTTAGATTTTTTCCCTCCTTCCCCACTCCCTCCTTGAGATTGCATACAATTTTATATAAGTTCTATGCATACATTCCTAGTAAATATATTTTCACCTAAATCATGTTGTATAGAACAATTAAAATGAGTGGAAGAAATCATAAAACAAAACATAATACAAAAGAAAATGGTCTTCTTCATTCTGCGATTAAATTCTATAATTCTTTCTCTGGATGTGGAAGGCATTTTGAATCAAGTCCATTGGGAATTTTTTCAGTCCTTGCCTTACGATAGAGTCCTAAGTCTCCCAGAAAAATTCCTCACACACTGTAGTTGTTGCTGTGTACAAATTTCTCCTGGTTCAGTTCCTTTCACTCAGCGTCAGTTCATGTAAGTCTTTCTGGGCCTCTCTGAAGTCTTCCTTTCTTACAGCACAATAGTGTTCCATTACATTCATACACCACAATTTATTCAGCCATAACCCAATTGATGGACATTCCCTTGATTTCAAGATTTGGCCACCACAAAGAGAGCTGCTAAAAATATTTTTGT
Source organism: Bettongia penicillata ogilbyi (assembly GCA_023548195.1). Lineage (NCBI taxonomy): Eukaryota > Metazoa > Chordata > Mammalia > Diprotodontia > Potoroidae > Bettongia > Bettongia penicillata. The sequence goes on along the minus strand of JAJHZJ010000207.1, from coordinate 721,429 downwards.
ACATGTGGGACCCTTTCCCATTTTTATGATCTCTTGGGGATACTGTCCTAGAAGCAGTATTGCTGGGTCAAAGGGTATGGACATTTTTGTAGTCCTTTGGGCATATTTCCAAATTGCTCTCCAGAATGGTTGGATCAGATCACAGCTCCACCAGCAATAATTTAGTGTTCCAAGTCTTCCACATCTTCTCCAACACTTATCATCTTCCTGTTTGGTCATGTTAGCCAATCTTACAGGTATGATATGGTATCTCAGAACTGTTTTGATTTGCATTAGTGATTTAGAGCATTTTTTAAAAATGGTTATAGATAGCTTTAATTTCTTCCTCTGAAACCTGCCTGTTTGAATCCTTTGACCATTTACCAATTGAGGAATGACTTCTCCTTTAACTTTCTTATACAGTCCCTAAGTGAATACCAGGGTCTGTCTCCAATAGGCCACACACAATAAGTAGGGTACTGGCTACTGAAGCCTTCTTCAGTCAAAGATAACAGACTAGTTGTATTTTTACCTCCTTGCATATTGTAATCTGTAAAAGTTTTCTGTGCAAAAGGATTCTCATAGCTATAAATTTCAAGCTATCAGCACTCTCTATAAATACTCCTCTGGCCCTTCATCCCTGACACTCATCATCCAAGATATTAATGGTTCTCCCATCCATTAGGAGAACTGACTCAAAATATATGTAACCACCTACTGAGTTAAATCCTCAGTTACTTCCCTAAACACTGTGCTACCTCCTTGGTTCTCCTGTTTCTGCCTCACTATTGGGTATGCTTCTGCCTGAGAAACTTTTCCTTCTAACACTATTTCACTTCCTTGCTCTGACTTCCTTATGTCAGGGTAGCAACCAGACTGGGTCTGTACAAACATCATAATGTGCATTTCTTTTGTCACCCTTCAGCTTCTTCTGAGCTAAATGAACAGTCTTTTCTTCCATTTGAGACCGCCCCCCTTTACCCCAGACTGATCTTATAAACAAGAACCTGAAGGCTGAGAATTCCATGCAAAGTGGATAACTCTTTTTCCATCTGAATGCTTTCCTTCAGTAGCTCCTCTCTGTTTTTGCACATAATACTGTAACCTGTTAATAAGATCCATCCTCTCCTACTTACCCCTTTCCCTCCTTCCCTGGGCTGATTGGAATTCCTTGAAAACACTTTTCCAAGTCTCTAGGTTCCCCCTCCTGTATCCTTGCTTCCCAGTTTTCACAGTGTCCAATGCATTTAACCCATTCCCTACTGAGTGAAAAATACGTTCAATCACCCCAACCTGGGATACTAGTTTCTTCCTCTAATTTTCTCTGCGCCCAAATAGAGATTTCATACTCTGAGATCCTATTCATGACACCAAATATATCAACAAGGCAATATTCGCAGCACTGGTGGTGACTATGAACATGCTAGCACAGTTCTCCATCATAATGTATGAAGACACTCCATATAGAAAGCAGAAGAAAAATATTTATTTCGACACTAGGAAGTCAAATTCCAGAATCAGAAAGCAAAATCTGTCATGATGACCAAGAAGTAACAAGAAGAACATGATCACCACTGGAGGCAAAGCCATTCCCAAGCTTCCACCAATCCTCCACCAAGGCCTTCTCACCAGCAAACACTCAAGAGACAGAGTCTTGCCATGTCTGCTTGCCTACTTGTGTCCCCTCTTCTATGCATTCACCTTGTTCATTCACTTCTTCCCGGTTCTACTCCCACTTTCCTGTTCCACTTGTTCTGCAAGCTCCTCCCAACACATGTGTCTTATGCCTCTAGGGGATTCATACAGATCCTACGTGCCCTTTAATGAATGACAAAGACCTTTCCATTAAAATTGCCATTACAGTCATGAGAGCAGTCAGAGCTAGGAAGGATGCAGGCAATCACGTTTCTGGCTAGTGTAAGTGTGACATTGTAATTTTGTTTAAGAGAATCTGCTTGTGATTTGTTCAATGGACCTAGTTCTGGGAAGTCTAGCAGGGGGAGACTTGGAATGGTGTTGTTCTCTGCATGTTATTGTGTATAGATTTTTGTTAGTGCGATAGATTTGTCTTTCTGGTGTCTGAATAAATATTTTAGTTCTGCCTTCCATGTGGAGAGTCTGTGGTATTGTGCCATTCAGAATTGTGCCAGGATATTCAGGGCTGTGGTAGACTCTGTGAATGACACATTGTACTTAGGTGATGTAGTGGATAAAGTAACGGACCTGGATTCAGGAAGATCCAGGTTCAAATCCTATCCCCCACATGAACATTTACCTCTCATGATAGTTGTGCAGATAAAATGAAATGATGCTTGTAAATATCCCTCAAATAGAGTTCTTTCAGACAAAAAGGGCAGAATATCAGATAGAAACTGACAAGGAAGCAGCTGATTGAAAAAGGTCTTAATGAGAGCAGTAGCAACTTTATGTTTGTAATTTTTTTTAAACACGAACAAAGTAAAGAAAAAGAAACAAGCTTAAAAGCAAAAGCTAAAACAATAAAAAATGAGGAAAGAAAAAAAATTGTAGTGTGCACAGGAGAACGTGGGAAAGGATTCAAAATATGCAGCAACAAATTTCCATTTCAAGAAAGCCTGTATAATAAATGCTATGCATTGCATTGAGAGCTGTCCATCTTTTCTTTGTTCCCTTGTAATTTTTCTTGTCTTCTCAGCTGTAAGTTTTTTAATTTGTTCTTTTCACCCTCCCACCCTAGAAGGCATAATTAAATGCAGGCAAGTATAGATAGGTAGATAGATAGATAGATAGATAGATAGATAGATAGATAGATAGATAGATAGATAAATATAGATATAGATATATAGATAGAGATAGAGATAGAAAGATAGATAGATATAAATATATATATAGATATATACATATATATAAACATACATACGTATGTGTTTATATACACACACAAACATATACACAGAAAGATATACAAATATACAAAAACCCACAAGTACCTGTGTACATACATATACTTACACATACATATACTTAGATATCAGTAATCATATTCATGTGTAGATGTTTGCATTTAAGTGCATCTACGTAAGATCTACTGTACTTATTTTCCCTCTTTCCCTGAGGGTGAATAACTTCTTCTTTCATAAGTTTTAGTTTTTCCACATTTTTCCAAGTCAACAAATTCATCACTCCCTCCACCACAACAACGTTCTCAGGGATTTATACTCCCTTTATAGGAGGTTGAGGATTACAGGAATGTACTTCTCTGAAGAAGCAGTACTTACTGCCTCTGCCTGTAGAGGGCACTGTTGAGTAAGATGGAGTTTTCTCAACTCAACCAGGATCTTGTGCCCCAGAGTCTCTTCAGCCAGTGCTCTGGTGCAAGCCAAGGACCAGCCAACACACACTCAGGAGAGATAGAGGTAGGGGAAGTTTTGCATGCCTGTGCCCCATGAAGGATCAGAGAGCCTGTGGGTACCAGCCCCAGCTGTGTGGTCCTTGGAAGCTCTGAGTTGGACTGTCAACACTCCCTGGGCTCTTGGCCCCTGAGCTCCTGGTCTCCTGCCCTGTGTCCTGGGAGAAGTGCAGCTGGCTCTACTGTCCCAGTCTCTCTTCCTGAGTTGGGGGAAGATGCAGAGCTACCCCTCCCAATGCCCCATCTTTTTAGGGGACAATTCCCAAATCCCTTAGGCCCTTAATTTTGGTGCCCCAAGGTCCTCGGTGTTTGGAGTCTGTGGTGAATTCCAGATGAAAACAGGACTTTTGGGCTTGATCATTTAAGACCAGAGATGTTAGAGAGGTTAGAGATGCTTAGGGCCATTTCCCCTCATTTTACGAATGGAGAAGTGGGCCCCAGAGTGAGGATGTGCCCAACTTCCTTCTCTTGGGAAGCCTGAGCAGCAGAAGCCCGAGGGATGTCAGGGCAGAAGCTGGGCCCACTCACTGTTATAACTCTTCCTTTGGATGGTCATGAGGCAGCTCTGGATTAGAGGCAAGGCAAGGCAACAGGTATTTCTGAATCCCTTCATGTGTCAGGCCCTGGGCTTAGGGCTGGGGATTCCAATGCAGATAAATAGATTCCCTGCCTTGATGGAGCTCACATCCTGATTGGAAAACACCTGCTGAAAGGAGCCCACAGTGATGGGGAGAGAAGGCCCCACTCCCTGTGCTCCTGAATCCTCCAGAGTCCCAGCCACAGCTGGAAGGGAGGAAGTCTGGCTTGTCCCCAAGCAGGGCCTGGGGGAACTCACCAATGGGGAAGGGGGCAGCATGGGAGAGGGAGGGAGGGTGCATAGGGAGAAGGCTCCCGGACACCGGGAAGGTCTAGGAGGACAAGGCAGCTCACTTACAGTGACAAGGCCCTCGAGCATCATACATAGTGCCGGGGAGGAGGGAACCTGACTCCAAGAATCCCAGAATCTAAGGAAGAAATTACCTCCAGGGCTATTATTACCCTCCCCTGCCAGAGAAAGGCCCTGCTCCCTCTGCCTCAGTCACCACCTGAGGCCCCTCCTTCAGGTGTCCAGAACAGGAGCAGATTTGCATGTGGGGGCCTCCTCCCAGCAGGGCCTGGGCTGGTCTTAAGACAGCCCTGGGGGAGCCCAGCCCCAGCTGGGGATCCTTAGGACACAAGAGGCTCTGGGAGGAACCTTAACCATGGCTTGGATTTCTCTGCTATTCTCCCTCCTGACTGTCTACACAGGTGAGGCTGCCCAGGGACTCCTCCCTGTGCCTCTGGCCCCCCAGTGTCTGAGGTCAGGCATACTACTGACTTGAGCTCCTCCTGAAGCTGCTTCAGGGGTCAGCATCCCCTCGAGGAAGAGAGCCCGCTGCCTGGGACCAATCTCATCTTTCCTTCCCTTGCAGGTTCTGGGGCCTCCTATGTGCTGACTCAGCCTCCTTCAGTGTCCAAGAGCCTGGGAGAGACAGCCTCCATCTCCTGTGCTGGAGATTCCAATTCCAACTCTCCCTTGGCCCCCTTTACATCCCACTTTAAATCCCACCCTGGACAGGGAGGATGGAGAAGAGTGAACTTCTGAAACTCTCCCCAAATTCCCTCAAAAAAAAATAGAAAACTGACTCAGTGATCTAGGGGCAGGGAAGCAGATTAGCAGTCAGGCAGAAAACGTTTATCCAAAACCCTGTCAGGCCTGCTCCCCTGTGCCCTGCCCTCTGGGCTCCACACACGTGCTTGGTGAGCACAGGACAGAAACAACTGCACTGTCTGGCCCCTTCCTCCTCTTCTCCCTGGGAGACCCTCCCCCAATGACCCTCCCCTTCCTCAGACCCTCATGTGCTCCCTCCTTCCCTGCCTCCACATGCTCCCCTCTCATCCTTCGAGTTCTGCTGCCCCCCTGAAAGGCTCTTATAGGCTCAAAATGAATACATGATTCAGACATAAAGGGTGATAGCATAAGCAAATTAGAGAGCAAGGGATAGTTTAACTGTCAGATCTCCAGAGAAGTCATGAATTTATGACCAAACAGGAGACAGAGGACACTATGGAATGCAAAATGCATAATTTTGGTTCCATTAAATTACAGTTTCTGCACAATCAACACCATCATCACCAAGATTAGAAGGAAAACAGAAAGCTGTGAAACAATTTTTACAGCCAGTGTATCTGGGACTGATCTCATTTTTAAAGTACGTAGAGAGATGAGTCAAATTTATAAGAATTCAAGTCGTTTCCCAATTGATAAATAATTAGAGAATATAAACAGTCAGTTTTAGATGAAAACATTAAAGCTCTCTATTGTCATATGAAAATGCTCTAAATAACTATTGATTAAAGGAATGCAAATTAAAACATCCTTAGGTACCATGTCAGATCTATCAGATTGGCTAATACGACAGAAAAGGAAAATCATAAATGTTGAGGAAGATGTAGAAAATTTGAACACTAATGTATTGTTAGTGTAGTTGTGAACTGATGCAACCAGCCTGGAGAGTACTTTGAAATCATGCCCAAAGGGCTATCCAACCTTTCAATCCAGAAACACCACTGTTGTGTCTGATTTTTCTCTCAAGCCTTGCATATAGCCATTTTGATGCAATTGTCCTCCTCTAAGTTTATGCCTTGACCCTTCCAATTACAAGAATCCCTTTCTATAGTCAAGTTTTTTTGTTTTGTTGCTCATATTTTCTGCCTTTTTTGGGACATGGTGTTTTTAAGTGAGAGTTGGGCTCTGCTTGTGCACTGCCCTTAGCATTTAGTGTTGGGGCTTTGGGTCTTGCTGCTATCTTTCACTGGGAATCTGGGCTAAGCTGCCTGCTGTCTCTGGAGGGTAGATCTCCCTGGTAGTTTGTACTGGCAATGGGACCTCCCTGTGGGTCTGACCTGGGTGTGGGCTTAGCTATTTACCTGCAAGGGTTACAATGGAAACATAGGTTGGTTTGGCCAGTCCCACTTCTCTCCTGGTGATCAGTGGGCTCAAGGCCTCCCTGGTGGCTTGTGGTAGGGGTAGGCTCACAGGGATGTGGCCTTGTGAGGTGCACAGATGGCTCCCTTTACTGGGAAGTTGCTAAATTGCAGGAGGGTGGGGCCTTGTTAGTGGATTGCCCCAGACTTGGAGCCTTGCTGCAGGCCCCTGCTGTGAGAGTGGTTACTGCTGCTTCTGCTCTTAGACCCTGTTCTCCCACCAGCCCAGTGTGATAAACGTTTTCTGCCTGACTGCTAATCTGCTTCCCTGCCCCTAGATCACTGAGTCAGTTTTCTATTTTTTTTTGAGGGAATTTGGGGAGAGTTTCAGAAGTTCACTCTTCTCCATCCTCCCTGTCCAGGGTGGGATTTAAAGTGGGATGTAAAGGGGGCCAAGGGAGAGTTGGAGGAGGAGGAGGGTTGTTAGTGCAGAGAAGGGATGGTGAACCTGGGGAGTCAAGTTCACATGTGGCCCTCTAGGTTCTCAAGTGTGGTCCTTTGACTTCATCCAAACTTCACCAAAGAGTCCCCTTAATGAAAGGATTAGTTCTGTAAAATTCAGTTAAAAGCCCTCACTCAAGGACCAAGAGGCTCACAGGTCACTATGAGGCCTCAGGTTCCCCATCCCTATTTCAGAGTGTATGTATGCACTGTGAATGTTCAAAAGGGATTCTCAAATTTTCTACTATTGTAAGGATTCACCAAGGGCTGAAGGGTAGTATTTTTTCTTTTAATTCCAGTTTGTCATTAGGCAGTTTGAAATGTATTTCCCTCACACCATGTTTCAGCTTTTCAGAGATCCATATCTGGGGGAGGTTGAACCCTTTGCTCATGCCTCCATGTAGACAGAGATGCCCTCCTAATTCCGTGCATTCTGGTGGAGCCAAGTCTCAGGGTCTGGATCAGCGTGGCAATCCAGAATGCATGGGGAAGCTGCCTCTTCCCCAGTGTAATTGGCAGCACACAGACCTTTCGCTGTATCTTGCAGGGAGGAACAATCTTTTCCAGTCACTGAGAGGCATCCTTTACACTCTATATTCTCAGCCTCATTTGTTTTTCTTTTTTTTTTTAGTATTTATTTATTTTTTAAATTTTAATTTCAGTTTTTTTTAATTTTTACAATCATTTCCTTACAGTTAAGATTTTATTCCCCTCACCCTTCTCCCATTACCCCCCTCCCTCCCCATGACAGCATACAATTATGTATAGGTTCTACATATACTTTCCTATTGAGCACATTTTCACTATAGTCATGCTATGTAGTCGAACTAAAATAAATGGAAGAAATCATATAACAAATCAAAACATAATACACTGAAACCCACACACACACAAACAAGATCTGCTACGTTCTGCGAATGACTTCCATATTTCTTTCTCTGAGTGTGGAAGGCATTTTGCCTTAGAAGACTGACATTAGGATTTTTTTTTTTCTCAGTAACTTCTTGTGTTATTACAAAGTTCCATGTCTACCAGAAAAAACTCTCGCACACTGTGGTCGTTGCTGTGCACAAAGTTCTCCTGGTTCTGTTCCCTTCGCTCAGCATCAGATCATATAAGTCCTTCCAGGCCTCCCTGAAGTCTTCTTGTTCATCATTTCTTATGGCACACTAGTACTCCATTACATTCATATGCCATAGTTTATTCAGCCATTCCCCAATTGATGGGCATCCCCTTGACTTCCAGTTTTTGGCTACCACAAAGAGTGCTGCTATAAATATTTTTGTACACGTGGGACCCTTTCCCATTTTTATAATCTCTTGGGGATACAGTCCTAGTAGCGATATTTCTGGGTCAAAGGGTATGCACATTTTTGTAGCCCTTTGGGCATAGTTCCAAACCGTTCTCTAGAAGGGTTGGATGATCTCACAGCTCCACCAACAATGAATTAGTGTTCCAACTCTCCCACACCCTCTCCAGCATTTATCATTTTCTTGTTCTATCATGTTTGCCAATCTTACAGGTGTGATGTGGTACCTCAGAGTTGTTTTGATTTCCATCTCTCTAATCAATAGTGATTTAGAGCACTTTTTCATATGATTATAGATATCTTTGATTTCTTCCCCTGAAAATTGCTTGTTCATATCCTTTGACCATTTATCAACTGGGGAACGACGTGTACGGTTATATATTTGAGTCAGTTCTCTATATATTCTAGAAATGAGGCCTTTATTCTTTCAGAGGTACCTGGAGGAGTTTGTCTGAGAGCTTAGGTGAGTCGTTGCTCTCACTCCTCCATCTTGGCTCCGCCCCCCTCATTTATTTTCTGGAAAAACACATCTCTCTTGGAGCACAGAAGGTACTAAAATTAAATCTTTCAACAAGGAACTGGGGATCCTGGATTCTAAAGATATTTGAACTTTCCACTATTCTGACTCCATTAATTCACATGCTTTTGTCCTCCTTCCTCTGATCTTTTCTTCCTTTTTAACCCAAATCTTGAATTGTCTAGAGGCAAACAACAAACTATGCCAGTAAGATCTCTTGAAAATTCGTTCAACACCATCTTTTCCAATAGATCTCAATGCTTTTTTTATTATTTTAACCCTGAAAATCTTTCCCAGCCTTTCACCAAGCTCATTGATACTGAAGGTCTGAGTCAAAAAAGTGTTAAAATTCTCCACTCTTCTAGGAGATGAGATCCCAGCTCATTTGACCTCCTCCAGGAACCTCTAACTGTTTCAGGCTCAAAAAACCCCAGGTAGATGGCTTCTGCTGGGCTATTATTTTTTTTTTTTTCCTAAGTAACATTACCTGGTATTAAACTTTCACAGGAAGATGAGTATTACAGGACCATACTTCTCTGAAGAAGTAGCATTTACAAGCCTTGGTCACTGGAGGTCACTGTTGGACAAGCTGGGGTCTTTCCCAACTGAGCAAGGAGTTAATGGCCCAGAGTCCCTTCAATCTCTGTTGTGGTGGAAGCCAAAGACCAGCCCACAGGAACTGAAGAGACTCAGGGGAGATTTGCATGCCTGTGGACCATGAAGGATAAGAGAGCCTGGGGTTGCCCATCAGGTCAGCTTGGGTCTAAAATGTCTGTCTCTTGATTGGCCAACCCAGGTTTTAGGCCTTTCTCAGGTTCTGGGGATTCAAAATGGATTGGAAAGTGATCTACAGTATCTAATCCCATTTTTGGTAACCTTTTGGTTAAACATTGATGAACATAAGGGTCCTTTTCATCTTTCCACTAGATTAAGAGCTGGGAATAAAGATTAATGCAAAAAGAAGGACAATCCCTCTTCTCAAGGACCTTCCATTCCAAAATGGGAAGGCAGTAATAAAGGATCTTCTCCTTGACCTTCCCTGAGGCTGTCATCCACGCTGTAGCCACCAGAGGGAGACATTGGAATAAGTTTGGGGCTGAGTGGGGCTGGAAATGCCCCCTGGGGCTCCTGGCCTCCTGCCCTGTGACTGGGGGAGGCTGAGCTGATATTGAGTTCCCAGCCCCTCCCCCTGAGCTAGGGTAGATGTGGAGCTGCTCCTCCCAATGCCCCACATTTTTAGAGGATGTTTCAGAATTCTCTTAGGCCCCAGAGTTTGAGCAACATCCTCAGGTACTAAAAATGTGCCAACCAGTCCAATGATGAGCCACTGTTCAGCACTTACCCTCTGTCAGGTGCAGGGGCCACAATCAAAACCAGCAGCAGTCTCTACTCTCATTCCACTTCCCTTCTATGGGAGGATCCCAGATATCCCTGAATGGGGAAGAACAATACAGAAAAATGCCAGGGAGGTAGGGGAAGAAGGGCCTTCTCAGCTAAGGATTGGGGGAATGAGGAAAGGTTTCAGGTAGAAGAGGTGGCTGGAGCAAGTATCCCCAGAAAAGGTCTCTCCACTTCCCCTCCCCACATCGCCCTCCATTCCCAGACCTTTGTGATCTGCATGAGGGTGAGAGTAGGCTGAGACCCAGAGGGATGGCCAGTCTGGAGTACTTACTGGGAACTCTGGGGTTGGTAACACAATGACATGTGTTAGGTCATTTAGGTCTCACTGTATACCCTGGGAGATAGGGGCAATTATGCTCCTATTTTACACACACACATGAGAGCAGAGCCCCACAAAGGTTAGGTGACTTGCTCAGGGTCAAACAGTTCATAAGCCTCAGAGGCAAGAACTGAAAGTAAGTCTTCTTGACTTCAAATCTCAAGTTATAACTGTTGAGGTTTGGGGTGCTGGAGGATCACAAAATACTGACTCACTAGGTCCTGGCGAACGAATTTCATACAAGGTTCCTTAAAGCAAACAAAAACCAAAGTTTATTAAAAACTTACTGTACTGGGTAAACTCTTAAGGAGTATAAGCTTTTGTAACACTCATATTGCCAAGCTGGTCAGATAGAATCTCAGCTAGACATAGTCTGTCCTGGATTTAACCTGACCCTCTTCATGGAGGTGAGATGGAGCTTAAATACAGAAAGCACTGAGGGAAGAATCCAGGTGTCACCAAGTAGTCTGGGGTCCCAGGGATGGTCTTGATAGATCAAACCCAGGGAGAATCCTGATGGGACTGGCTGGGAGTCCAGACAATCCACAATCCACAGTCCAGGCTGGGCAACTTGGGCTTCAAGGGAATGCTGAGTAGTCGGGAATATCAAAAGAATGTTGGGATCAGTGATAAATGGTGATAAGATAGGGAGCATCTGGGGTGGGAGAAATGGAAGGGGAATCCAAGGAGCCCCCCAAGACCAGACTTTCTAGGGCTCTTCAGACCAATGGGACAAAAGCCCTCCTGATCCAAGGGGAAAAGGTCTTGTCTTGGGCTTGTACCCCTTCCTGACCACTACACCACAAAGCCGCAGGATAGGCAGAGAACTGTGGGCTGGCACAGGGGAAAAAGACCCAGGGGTCTAAGGCCCAGAAGGAGCTAAGGCTGGCAATTGTTGTTGGCCTTTGGTTCTAGAAGAGAACGAAGGATATCAGGAAGGTGATGCCTTGAATTGCAGGTGACTGGGATTGAAGTGAGGCAGGGCTGTGTAAAGCTGCCAGCCTCACTCTTTCCTCCAGAGTCATCTGGGCTCAGTGGGGAGGAAATCAAAGGACAAGGGAAAGGAGGAAAGACAGAGACCCAAGGAGAGACAGGATCAGGGTTCAGGCTGGAGGGGAGGATGAGCTGACATCAAAGAAGAGGCAAAGCTGGTTCTTTCTTTCTCTCTTTCTTTTTTTCCTTCTCAGCCAAAGACCAAAGTTGTTCAAAATCCACCCTTCCTTCCAGGGTCACTGAGGACGTCCCTGAGGAATTCCTTTTCCATCCACACACATCTCAATCCTTCCCTGTTTCAGGATGGAAGGAACAGGGAAATCCAGCCCAGAGAGGGCTCTCAGGATGGTTGAACCCCAGGATGGGCTGAGATTGAGAGGATGTCCCCAAGCCCTCTGACGCTCAACATGTGTCACAGGACTGGGGTCTGGGTGGCCTCCCCAATCCAAAGATGGAGCTTGGGCAGTCCAGAAAGATCTTCCATTCCCATTCTGGCATTAGGCATCATTCCAAGAAACCAGGGGATGAGGCAGTTCTAGAAAATACCCTGAATACTGAGAAAGTGCTCACCAGCCAATTTCCTGTTTTCTTAAATAGAAAACAAATTTTGTAATGTAAATTAAAAAATTAAATTTTCTGAAACACTGCCCCAATTTTGGTTCCCTAAGGGCCTCAAGGTTTGGAAAATCTGTATGAAAATGGGCCCTTGAGACTTGGTGACTGGAGGCCACAGCTGGATGGGAGGTTAGAGACCCCCTTTTCCAATCGTCCTCCTTTTACCAATGGGAAAGTGAGGCCAAGAGTGAGGATGTGCCTGCATTCCCCTTCTTTAGCTTCTTGGAAGGGATGAGCAGCAGGAGCCCTGAGGATGAGGGGGAAAAGCTGCTCCAGTTACTGTTTTAATTCTTCATTTGGATGGTGAAGAGACAGTTCTGAACTGGAGGCCAAGCAAGGCAACAAGCATTTCTTATTTATTCCCTTCCTGGGTACCAGGTCCTGAGCTAAATGCTTAGGATTCCAAAGCAGATAAACAGACAGTCTGTGCCCTGATGGAGTTCGCATTCTAATGGGGACAAGGCCCCCTGAAATGGGCCCACAGTGCTGGAGGAGAGAAGTCCTCATTCCATGGTGTGTCTGAATCCTCCAGTCACAGGCACAGTTGGAGGGGATGTAGCCTGACTGTCTCCAAGCAGGGTGGGGGAATTCACCAATAGGGAGAAGGTGGTGGCATGGGTGAGAGAAGGTCCATGGGGAGAAGACCACAGGGTACAGGGAAGGCCCAGGAGCAGAAAGCAGTTCAGTTAGAGTGACAAGATCTTGGAGCATCAGACACTGTCCTGGGGAAAAATGAATTTGACTTCCAGAATCCTGATATCTCAGAGGAGGAAATTATCTCAGGGCTCATGATGACCCCTCCCCTGCCAGAGAAATGACCTGCCCCCTCTGCCCCAGGAGCCCAGAGGGTCATCCAGTAATTACCACAGGCCCCTCCTACAGGTGTTCAGAGCAGGAGCAGATTTGCATGTGGGCGCCTCCTTCCTGCAAGGCCTGGGCTGGTCTTAAGGGAGCCCTGGGAGAGCAGAGTCCCAGCTGGGAAGGCTGAGGACACAGAGCTGTGGGAGGAAGCTCTACCATGGCTTGGATCTCTCTGCTGTTCTCACTCCTGATTGTCTACACAGGTGAAGTTGCCCAGTGTTTCTTCTCTGTGGTTCAGACCCCACAATGTTTCAGGCCAGGCTTAGTCCTGCCCTGAGCTGCTTGAGGGGTCAGCATGTCCTTGGAGGGGGAGAGTTCCCTGCATGTGACCAATCCCTTCTTTCCTTCCTTGCAGGTTCTGGGGCCTCCATTGTGCTGACTCAGCCTCCTTCAGTGTCCAAGAGCCTGAGAGAGACAGCCTCCCTCTCCTGTGCTGGGGATGGAATTGGTAGCTATAATGTGCAGTGGTTCCAGCAGAAACCTGGCCAGGCCCCTAAGCTGGTGATTTATAGGGATAGCAACAGGCCCTCGGGGATCCCTGACAGATTCTCTGGCTCTAACTCAGGGAACACGGCCACCCTGAGCATCTCTGGGCTTCAGGCCGAGGATGAGGCTGATTATTACTGTCAGGTGGGGTATTATAGTACTGATCCACACAGTGACACAGCCCGAGGGGGAAGTGAGACAAAAACCCCTGCCAGGCCTGCTCCCCCTGAGCCCTCCAGAGAGGCTCCAGAGAGCTCTGGGCTCCAGAGAGTTTCCTGGTGAGCACAGGACAGGAACAGCTTCTCTCTCAGGTCCCTACCTCCCCTTATGCCTCCCTGTGCTTCTGCCTGGGGGGTCCCTGCCCCTCCCTGGCCTTTCCTGGCTGAGGCTCCTTCTCCCTCCCCAGGCCTCCATCTGCTCCCTCCCTCCATGTGCTCCCTTCTCATTGCTTTAGGTCTTCTTCGACCCCCAAAGTCAATTTTGACAGTCCCAGCCTCTGAAACCCTCCCCAAATTCCTGTCAAAAAAATTAGAAAACTGATGTGGATTGATCTAGGGGCAGGGAAGCAGCTAAGCAGCCAGGCTGGAAAGGTTTATAACATTACACTGTGGGGAGAGCAGAGTCCAAGAGAAGAAGCAGCAGAAATAGCAGCCATGCTCACAGCAGGGAGCCTGCAACAAGGCTCCAAGTCTGGGGCATACCCCTAACAAGGCCCCACCCTCCTGCAATCCAGCAGCCCCCAGTAAAGGGAGCCATTAGGGCAGCCCAAAAGGCCACTCCCCAGTGAGCTACCCATGGTACAAGCCACAAGGGAGGCCCTGACCCCATCAAACCCCAGTAGTGAAGTCCCACCCCAGGACTGGCCAGAAACAACCTGTGTCTCTGTTGCAATCCCTGTAGGTCAACAGCTAAGCACAGGCCCTGGTGAGACCCACAGGGAGGTCCCACTCCAGGTACAATCTAGAAGGGCAGTCTACCCTCCACAGAAAGCAGGCAGCTTAGCCCAGATGCCCAGTGAATGCCAGCGGTAAGACCCAAAGCCCCAACACCAAAAGCTTAGGACCATGCAGGACCAGAGCTCAGGTCCCACTTAAAACACCAAGTTCCAAAAGATGCAGAAAATATGAGCAAAAAAAGAAAAGAAAAGAAAAGAAAGCTTGACTCTAAAAAGTTACTATCGTAATAGGGAGGATCAATGTCTAAACTTAGATGGGGACAATTGTGTCAAAATAGTTATATTCGACTCCTCAAAGAAAAATTGAATTTGGTCTCAGGCCAACAAAGAGTTCCTGGAAGAGTTTAGAATGGATTTACCAAATTAGAGACATAGAAGAAATGCTGGGGAAAGAACTGAGAGCAGTAGAAGAAAATCATGAGTAAGAGTCAATAGCACAGAATAGCATATGCAAAAATTTGTGGAGGAAAATAACTCCCTAAAAGAAAAATAGAATGGGGCAAATGAAAAAGGAAGTACAAAAGCTCAGGTAGAAAAATAATTCCTTAAAAATGAGAATTTAGCAAGTGATAACTAATTATTCTATGAGACTGTGAATGAATCGTTGGTCTAAGCTGAACTTGATGGTCTCCAGTTTGAGCCTTGCTAAAGAATTCTGGGGTCATCAAGGGTACAATGAGGCACACTGAGGCTGGAGAAATGGGGGTGGGGTTAGGCAGGGACTGAAAGACAGTTACATCTGAGCATTTCCAGTGCCTGGCCCATAACCCAGCACATAGTAGGTTTGTTTAACTGATTACCTGATGGATACCTAATGAATCAGTCACCCCTGAGTTCTAAACACCCTGGGGGAAGTTACACATTTAAACATCAAGTTTGCAGAATCCTCCCTTCACAGAACTGAAAGTTTTCCTTTTAAAGAAGTTGTAATGGATTAATGGGGAAAATACGTTAAATGTTCCAAAGAGAACCAAAAAGGTAGGTTAGAGAAATCCTTACTTTTATTGTTAGGTACTAGAACCTTTTCCACAAACACTGAAATCTCCTTGGGAATCTCAAAACCCTTCTTGGCTTCTTAGCTGAGGAATGTCAAATAGTCCTCTCCTGAAACCAGGATTTCATGCATTAGATTTTAGTCAGATGAGGCTAATATTAACAGAAGATATGCTTCAGTTGATCTAAATGGTAGGAGGAATGGGTCTGTCCTGGATAACAGAATCCAATGAAGGAAAATAAAAATTCCCCATAAAAGTTTATGGAATCCTCAAAACAGCGCCTTCCCTCATTATGCTAAACAGTCCAAGGTCATTCCCTGAGTATCTGCAAGAGGGTCTGGGGAATTCCCAGATTGCAGGAAAGACATAAAAGGAAGGGTCACCTGTTGAGAGGGCAATCTCATTGGGGCCAGGAATCATGCCCTGACACAGCTGAAGCTGATTTGGAATGTTCCAGACAACAGAAGCTCTGTAGTTTCTGTCATTGTTGGGGGAAGGAATGAGAGCACTGAAGGCAGAGGTTGTGTACTGATGGGGTGGTGGTGGTGAGAGGAAGATGCCTAAGACAAAGAGGAGGCTGGTCTGCTTTGGCTACTGTTTTCTCTTCCCAGGACAAAAAAGTTTGACCTGAAAATGTTGAGACACAAAATAGTCCTTGGAGAGTTCATAATCAAGAAAACGAAACAGAGAGTAAGCTGCTCTTGAGAATTTCAAATTGCCCAACTCAAAAGCTAAAAGAAATATACTACAGAATAAGGACAACAATCAAGCAATAACCATTTCTTAAGGACCTGCTACTCACTGCCAAGTGCTGAGGCTACAGTAACAAAAGTAAAGCAGTCTCTTCCTCAAGGACCTTCCAATGGAGGGAAATAGAGTTAGTCTTTCACAACATGACTATTGTGGATGTGTTTTGCATGAGTGTACATGTATAACCTACATCAAATTGTTTGCCTTCTCATAAAGGTGGTGGGGAAGGAGAAAGAGAGAAAATGTGGAACTCAAAGTTTAAAAATGAATGTTAAAAATTGTTTTTCCATGTAGCCAGGAAATAAAATGTATATGTAATGGGGTATAGAAATCTATCTATAGGAAAATAGAAGAAGAGAGGGGGTTGAGGGTGAAAAAAGAGATGGCAGATTGTGGGAAGGAATAACCAGAATATGTTATCCTGTGGTGAGAGGAGGGGAGAGACAGGGAGAAAATTTGGACATCAAAATCTTGTGGAAGAGAATGTTGAAACCTGAAAATAAATAAATTTTAAAAATATGTATTTACTTTGATTTTTCAACGTTTAATTCCATAGAGTTTTGACATCTAAATTTTCCTTCTTCCCCAAGAAGGCATGAGATCTGATATACGTTATGCCTGTGCTGTCATTTTCTGTAAAAATCGTTTTCCTAGCTCTGTGCTTTCTTTATAATCTTAGTTGCAATGTTGTTGTTTGTGCAGAACTTTCTAATTTAATGTAATTGAAATAATCCATTTTGCTTTCCATAATGTCCTCTGCCTCTTGCTTAATCATAAATTCTTCCCTTCTCTATAGATCTGACAGGTAAACTATTCTTTTCCCTCCTGATTTGCTTATGGTTTCATCTCATGTCTAAATCATGTACCCATTTTGACATCATTTTGGTGTAGGGTGTGAGATATTGGTGTATGCCTACTTTCTGCAGTTCTCTTTTCCAGTTTTCCCTGAAATTTTGTCAAATGGTGAGTTCATATCCCAGACGATGGAGTTTTTAGTTTATCAAACAGTAGACACTATAGTCACTGACTACTGTGTCTTGTGTACCTACCCCTCATTAGTACAGTTTTGTAGTCTATTTTTTCCTGTAAAAAAACTTAACTTTTCTAAAAATTTGGAATGTTTTGTCACTTGCTGCCTATATGTTTAGTGTTGATATTTTCACTTCATTACGGTTGATACCAGTTATAGTTCCCTACCTTATCTCTTTTGAATAGATCTATTTTTTGCATTTGCTTTGTCTAAGATCAGGAGTACAACCCTGGCTTTCTTCACTTAAGCTGAAAGCATAATATATTCGGTTTCAATCTTTTACACTTATTCTGTGTGTATCTCTCTGCCTCGGATATATTTCTCTTTTTTTAGGTTCACTAA
Source organism: Bettongia penicillata ogilbyi (assembly GCA_023548195.1). Classification (NCBI taxonomy): domain Eukaryota; kingdom Metazoa; phylum Chordata; class Mammalia; order Diprotodontia; family Potoroidae; genus Bettongia; species Bettongia penicillata. The sequence continues at coordinate 704,042 of JAJHZJ010000207.1, read as the reverse complement.
ATTTATTTTAAAAATCATAAAACGTTTCTTAAAAAAGAGCATTACTTTCTGCCCACTTTTCCAAATGAATGCTAAGGACATGTGGGCATTCTCCCCTTTCCCTCCCCCCCACCATAAAAAATTACAATGACTACAAAGCAAGGAGTTCCCACAGTTACAGGAGAGGAAAATATATACTTTTTACCACTAACAATGAACAAAAATAAACTTCACTCTCTCTGGTGCAAAATCTTAATGTTATTTTTCCCACCCATCCGCCTCCCCCATTCGTAAGGAACTAAAACAATACATCCTGTGAACAGCAAGGATTTGACTACAGCCCAAATGCAGAATACCTATGGAGCAGAGGAATGTGGGCTTTTTGACAGAAGCAGATAAAAAAAAGATGCAGGATTCTTCAGTTCTTCACTAGCCTTAGAGAAACTTTCCAGAACACTGCTTCACACTATAAAAAAGAAAAAAATCTTCCATTAGAATCCTTCAACATCTGCGTACTACTTCTGATGGTTTTGCAGTGAATACTCTGCCCTCTGTAGCTGGTCCTGAGTTCCTGTAGTGGTGATAATTTGATCTTAAGATCCTTCCAAATGCTGATCAATTTTGATTGATGCTCCAGATTCGTGACATATATGTTTGATTTGCTGACCACCTTTGCCAGTAACAGATCCAGTCAAATCATTGGGAATTAGTTATTGTGTTGTAATAATGGGTCCACCAAGATCACCATATGAGCCACAATCCCCTGTATAGGAATAATTATACCCAGAACCACCCTGTGGTTCATAATGGCCATCTGCCATTAGGAAGCACTCCATGTATCCATTGCAGACTCTCAAGTCTCATCAGCACTAAAACCAACCATGACATCATAACGGTCACCAGGTCTTCCTCTTCTACCGTAAACCATAATATCTCCTCCTCTAGGTTGTGGTGGTAGAAGAAGAGGAAGATTTTAAATTCTACTCTACCACCCCTGCCGCCACGTCCAGGAGGAGGTGGTGGAAGTTCTTTGAGAGGGCTCATGTCATCATTTTCTCTTCTAGTAGGTGCCATAGGATGCCCATCAGAACCTGACATTCTATCAAAGCTTTTTCTTCCTCTGCATGGGAAATGCTACGGGGCATCTACCTCAATCATCAAAACAGTCATAGGTTTCATAGAAATTGGGATTGGATAGTTTTGCACACCTTTGGATGGGAGACTCAGATATAAGATCCGGTATGATCTTTATGCATTCCACAACCTTTAAAGGTTTCCCCTGGTAAGAATAACTCTGTCTGTGGAATGAAGACAGCGTCATGGAAAAGCTTGCTGGTACCTGAGTGTTCTCTCAAAGTCCTTTGATCTTAATACCTTTGACCCCAATAATTCCTCCTGCCAAACTCTGGTGAATCAACAATTCTAATTCTCAGTAAAAGACACTTCCGTTATAATGTTCATAATTTAAACATTCCACAGCATCAGAATCGATTGAAAGCTGCCTGGTTGCAACTTTAATGGTCATGGCAACTGCAGGCCCTTTTCCAAAGTAGGTATGATTTTCTTCAGAATTTCTCCAATTGTTTCAATATCTGCACTGATACTTAATATGTGCTCGGGGCCATTGCTGTCTGGGACTGAAACACTGGCATTGTAATCTGTATGAAATGTTTAATATTCTTTCCTCCTTTGTGAATCCAGCATTCTTGCTTTGAAGCAAAATGTGCAGTGCAACCATCTCATCAGTGCTTCTAGATCTTTTAAAGGCCTGCTCCTCCGATCCAAATTGCAGAGAATATCTACTCATATGGCTTTCTTCCCAGTGTCAACTTAAGAGAAATATTCTGAATACAGTGAAAAAACTGAGTCCCTTAGGAACAGAACTAGAGAAAGGACTTACCAACCCCATTGAGGATTCATTGTTAGAAAGACAAACAAAATTCATCTGACTGTGACTGTTTATTTTTCTCAGAGTCTGTACAATATGATAGTTTTCATTATAGACAATTAACTCAAGGATCAAAAGACAAAAGAGATCTTGTACCTTCAGAGTAAGTCCCTCACATCTCTCTGTCCCTTCTTGGATCAGGATGCCTATGTGAGCTGAAATTTCAGTTACCATTTCTGTTAACCATAAGATGACCAAGGAATTTTCTTGATTCAATAGGTTGCAAATGAAGCAAGATAGGAGAAGTGTTAAGGAGTCAATTGAAATTATACATCTGGGATACTGTGTTTCTTCTATTATTAACATGACATGATACAACATAATATAGCATATGTCCATAAAATATCAAGATGAGGAAAGTCTCATTATTCAAGATAGTGTCTCACTCAATATGCCTTGACCTTGGTGGTCATAAACAGAATAATGCTCCTGATCAGCCTCATCTGGCCTTGTCATAGTTAAGTCAGAAAGGGGCATTTTGGGTTCTCTCAGAGAGCATGTCTGTTATGCCAGAGGATACAAAGACTTAGGGTAGACTAATCTCAACATGGAGACATGTCTGTCTCCTGATTGTTCAATATGTGATTTAGGCCTTTCTCAGATATTGGTGATTCAGTGGTTTGGGGAGGGTTCTACAGAATCTAATACCATTGTTGGTTACCATTTGGCTAAACACTGATGAACATAAAGGTTCTTTTACTCCTTCATCTGGATTAAGAGCTGGGAACAGAGATTCAAGCACAAAGAAGGACAATCTGTGTTTACAAGGACCTTCCATTCTAAAGATGGAAGGCAATGAAAAAGGACCCTCCTGCTGACCTTCTCAGGGGCTACCATTGGCTCTGTGGCCACCAGAGGAAGGCCTAGGATTAGCTGGGCTGGAAATGCCCCCTGGGGCTCTTGAGCTCTGAGCTCCTGGTCTCCTGCTCTGTGGTGGGGATGGGGGGGGGGGGGGGGGAGGTTCAGCTGAAGCTGCCTTTCCGGGCCTTTCCCCTGGGCAGGGGGCAGATGCAGAGCTGCCCCTCCCCATGTCCACCTTTACAGGGGATACTTCAGAAACTTCAGAATTCTCTTGGGCCCCAGAGTGTGATCAACATCTTCAGGGACTAAAAATGATGAGCCGTTGTTTAACACTCACCCTGTGCCAGGTGCAGGGGTCACAGTGACAAACAGCAGCGATCTGAGTTCTCAAGGACCCTCCCTTCCATGTGTAGAACCCACATGCTTCAGAATAGTTAATGACAGTTCAGAGAAATGTCAGGAAGGTGAGGGAAGAAGGGCCATCTCTTTTGGGGTTTTGGGGAATGAGGATAGGCCTCAGGCAGAAGTGGGAAATTGAGCAAGAACCCCTAGAAAAGACTCCCTACACTCCCCCTCCCCACATCTCCCTCCACTCCCAGATCTTTGTGATCTGCCTGAGAGTGGAATTGGGTTCAGGCCAGAGGGGCAGTCAGTATGGCAGTTTTACTGGGAATTTTGAGGTTTGCCCCACAAAGACATGTGTTAAATCATTTAGGCCTCACTACCTGTCCTGGGAGGTAGGGGTTATTATGATCCTATGTTACACATACATAAGAACAAAGCCCCAGAAAGGCTAGGTGACTTGCCCAGGGTCACATAGCTCATAAACCTCAAAGACAAGAACTGAAGGCAGGTCTTCTCTTTCCAAGTCCCAAGCTCTAACCACTGCACCATTGAGCTGCAGGATTGGTAGAGAAGTGAGGCCTAGTAGAGTGGGGATAATTCCAGGGGGACTGAGTTGGAGAATGAGATGTGACTGGGAAGGAAAGCAAAGGAGAAGGGGAAGGTTCTCCCTCTCATCTCCCTTTGGGGATAATGCCTCAGTGAAGGTGAAGGTGACCTCAAGACCATCAACAATGTCCATGTTTTCCAATTGATTGAGGGAACCATGTGAGGCTGCACCATTGTAGCCTATTGTGCTGCACTGGACAGATTCTGTGCTGCCTTCTCAAGGTCCTCTTTGACCTCTGATGGCCACTCTGACTCATGAGATGGTGTGTGGGGCCCTGGACTGTACAGTCTATGAAGGGATCCTAACTCCTGCTTAAATATTTTTATCATAATTATAGCTGACTTAATTTTTATTCTTTACTTATTTTATTTTACTTTTTTCAGTGTTTGACAATCACTTTCATATATCTTCGATTTCTTTTCCCTCCTTCCCCACTCCCTCCCTGAGATTGCATACAATTGTTATATAGGTTCTATGAATGCATTCCTTTTAAATATATTTTCATGTAAGTCATGTTGTATAGAAGAATTAAAATGAATGGAAAAAATCAAAAAATAAAACATGATACAAAAGAAAATGATCTGCTTCATTCTGCAATTAAATTTCATAATTCTTTCTCTGGATGTGGAAGGCATTTTGACTCAAGTCCATTGGGAATTTTTTAAGTCCTTGCCTTACCATAAAGTACCAAGTCTACCAGAAAAATTCCTCACACCCTGTAGTTGTTGCTGTGTACAAAGTTCTCCTGCTTCTGCTCCTTTCACTCAGCGTCAGTTCATGTAAGGCTTTCTGGGCCTCTCTGAAGACTTCCTGTTCATCCTTTCTTATAACACAATAGTGTTTCATTACATTCATACATCACAGTTTATTCAATTACCTAACTGAGGGGCATCCCCTTGATTTCCACTTTTTGGTCACCACAAAGAGAGCAGCTAAAAATATTTTTGTACATGTGGGACCCTTTCTCATTTTTATGATCTCTTGGGGATACAGTTCTAGAAGCAGTATTGCTGAATCAAAGGGTATGAATATTTTTGTAGCCCTTTGGCCATAGTTCCAAATTGCTCTCCAGAAGAGGTGGAACAGTTCACAGCTCCACCAACAATGATTTAGTGTTCCAACTCTCCCATATCTTCTCCAACACTTATCATCTTCCTGTTTGGTCACGTTGGCTATGATATGGTTCTCAGAGTAGTTTTGATTTGCATCTCTCTAATCAATAGTGATTTAGAGCATTTTTTAAAATGATTATAGATGGTTTTAATTTCTTCCTCTGAAAATTGTCTGTTCAATTCCTTTGGCCATTTGTCAGGTGGGAAATGACTTGTACATTTGACTCAGTTCTCTACATATTTTAGAAATGAGGCCTTTATCACAGACACAAGCTGCAAAAATTCTTTCCCATTTTTCAGTTTCCCTCCTAATCTTGGTTTCATTGGTTTTGATTGAGCAAAAACTCTTCAATTTAATGGAATCAAAATTATCCATTTTGCACTTCATAATGTTTTCTATCACTTGTTTCATCAAAAATTTCTCCATTCTCCATAAATCTGATAAATACATTATTACTTGCTCCACTGATGTTTTTATAGTATCAGTCTTTATGCCTAGATCATGTACCCATTTGGACTTTATTCTTATGTACAGTGTCAGGCATTGGTCTATTCCCAGTTTCTGCCACACTGCTATCCAGTTGTCCCCGCAATTTTTGTCAAACAGTGAGTTCTTATCCCAGAAACTGCAATCCTTGAGTTTATCAAACAGTAGATTTCTGTATTCATTGACTACTGTGCCTTGAGTACCTAACCTATTCCACTGTTCTACTCCTCTGTTTGTTAGCCAGTACCAAGTGGTTTTGATAATTACAGATTTATAATACAATTTGAGATCTGGTAGGGCTAGGCCACCTTCCCTAGCATTTCCTTTCATTGATTCCCTTGATATTTCAAATCTTTTCTTCTACCAGATGAATCTTGACATTATTTTTTCTAGCTCTGGAAAACAATTATTTGATAGTCTGACTGGTATGACACTGAATAAGTAAATTAATTTAGGTAGAATGTCTTTTTTGTTATATTGACTTTGTCTTCCCACGAGCAACTGATATTTTTCCACTGACTTAGATCTGACTTTATTTGTGCGAAGCATTTTGTAATTGTCTTCATATAGTCCCTGTGTTTGTTTTGGCAGATAGACTGTGGGAGGAACCTTTACCATGGCTTGGATCTCCGTGCTGTTCTCACTCCTGATTGTCTACACAGGTGAGGATACCCTGGGTCTCCTCCCTGTGGGTCAGGCCAGGTCTAGTCCTGTCCTTAGTTCATCCTGAAGCTGTCTGAGGGGTCAGCATCCCCTCAGGGAAAGAGACCTCTGCCTCCAACCAATCTCTTCTTTGCTTCCCTTGCAGGTTCTGGGGACTCCCGTGTACTAACTCAGACATCTTCAGTGTCCAAAAGCCTGAGAGAAACAGCTTTCATCTCCTGTGCTGGAGATGCGCTTAGTGATATATATGTACACTGCTACCAGCTCAAACCTAGCCATGCACCTAAACTTGTGATTTATAAGGGAGCGGCCCTCAGAGATCCCTGCCAGATTCTCTGGCTCCAACTCAGGGAACAAGGCTGCCTTGAGCATCTCTGGGATCCAGGCTGATGATGAGGCTGATTATTATTTTCAGATGTGGGATAATGATGCTTATGCTCACAGTGAAACAGACTGATGGGGAAGTGAAACAAAATCCCTTCTCAAGTCAACTCCCCCTGTGCACTCCTCTCTGGGCTCCACAGAGGTGCCTGGGGAGTACAGGACAGAAACAACTTCTTCCTCGGTCCCCTTCCTCCCTTCCTCCCACCCTACTCTTCTGCCTGGGAGCCCCTACTCCTCTCTGATCCTCTCTCATCTAAGTTGCCTTCCTCCTCCCCAGGCCCACATCTGCTCCCTCCCTCCCTCTACCTTCTACCTTCTCATTCTTTAGGGTCTGCTTCCCCGCCAAAGGCTATTCTAGCCTCTCCCCTACTGTGAAGGCTGTTCTGTTGACAAGATGGAGGAGACATAGCAAGCTTCAGAAGTCTTCCCCAATCCTCTCCAAACAACTAGAAAGCTGCATAAAAATTGATCTAGGTGCAGAAAAGTAGCTTAGCAGCCAGGTAAGAAAGGTCTGTCTCATTGGGTTCAGTGGTGGAGGAGTGAGATCCCAGAGCAGCAGCAGCACCAGCTTCACATCAGATGGCATGCAGCAAGGCTTCAAGCCTGGGACAATCCACCTGAGAGGAGACAACCTGCCAGTCAGCAGCCCCTTAGGAAAGGAAGCATCTGTACAGTTTGACAAGCCCCTACTCCGTGGCCCCTCACCCAGCACAAGCCACCAGTGAAGCCCTCTTCTGGGACTGGCCAACAGAGAGACGCTGGTTCCATTGCAACTACACGGTTGAGCCCTACTTCCAGGGGAGACCCAGCACTAAAATGTCAGGACAGTGAAGGACCAGAGCCCAACTCTCAGATATAAACAACAAGGGACCAAAAAAGCCAGAAAAATTAAGCAAAAAAGCGCTTGACTGTGATAAGTTACAGTGATGATAGGAAGACCAATGCATAAACTTAGAAGAAGACAATATTGTCAAAATGGCCACATGTGAAGCCCCAAAGAATAATATAATTTAGCCTCAGGCACAAAAACAATTCCTGGAAAAGTTTTCAGAGGATTTTGAAGTAGAAATTAGACAAGTAAAAGAAAAATTGGAAAAATTAATGATAGTTATACAAAGGAATCATGAAAAAAGGTCAACAGCATGGTAAAAGACACAGAAAAGGTTTTGACAAGGAAAATAACTCCCTAAAAAACTAGAATTGAACAAATGGAAAAAGAAGTGCAAAAGTTCATTGAAGAAAATAATTCCTGAAAAATTAGAATTGAAAGGGATGGAGCCAAGATGGTGGAATATATAGACCTGGTGTAGCTCTCCCCCCATAGTCCATAAAATACTTGTAAAAATGACTCTCAACAAATTCTAGAGCAGCGGAAACCACAAAACGACGGCATGAAAGAGATTTCCTTCCCAAGACAGTCTGGAAGGCTAATAGGAAAAGTCTATCACACCTGGTTCAAAGCAGAGTTCATGAAGCAAAGCACAGTCTTGGCTGTGCTGCATGACAGACAGCAAAAAGAACAGGCTTCAGGCACACAATCATGGGCAGCAACTGCAGTTACCAAATTTCTCAGCCCACAAATGCCAAAGACAACTTCAATGATCAGGAAGAAAGCTCATTCACCTGGGTGAGAAGGGAGCAGGATCCTCCCCTAGCCCTAGCCCCAGGTGGTGGCAGTATCCATTTTTTTTGAGCCCTCAGCCTAAAGGCACTGGGAGAAGGAGGGGCTCATCTGAATCTCAACTCTGAGTGCCAATTCTGAGGTGAGGAGGAGCACTGGCCTGGTGGAGCTGTTGGAAGCACTGGAGAGGGAATTCTATTCACAGATCCTGGGCAGAAATCTTGTGGTTGCTCCCAGACAAGAGTGCTGGTTTTGGGAAGCCCAGCAGGGGGAGACTTGGAAGGGTGTTGCTCTCTGCATGTTATTGTGTATAGATTTTTGTTAGTGTGATAGATTTGTCTTTCTGGGGTCTGAATAAATATTTTGGTTCTGCCTTCCATGTGGAGAGGCTGTGATATTACGCCATTCAGAATTGTGCCGGGATATTCAGGGTTGCGGTAGACTCTGTGAATGTCACATTGTACTTAGGTGATGTAGTGGATAAAGTAACAGACCTGCGTTCAGGAAGATCCAGGTTCAAATCCTATCCCCCACACGTACATTTACCTCTCATGATAGTTGTGAAGATAAAATGAAACGATGCTTGTAAATATACCTCAAATAGAGTTCTTTCAGACAAAAAGGGCAGAATATCAGATAGAAACTGACACAGAAGCAGTTGATTGAAAAAGGTCTTAATGAGAGCAGTAGCAACTTAATGTTTGTAACTTTTTAAACATGAACAAAGCAAAGAAAAAGAAATAAACTTAAAAGTCAAAGCTAAAACAATAAAAAATGAGGAAAGAAAAAAATTATCATGTGCACAGCAGAATGTGGGACAGGATTCAAAATATACAGCAAGAAATTTCCATTTCAAGAAAGCCTGTATAATAAATGCTGTACATTGCATTCAGAGCTGTCCATCTTTTCTTTGTTCCCTTGTAAGTTTTCTTGTCTTCTCAGCTGTGAACTTTTAATTTGTTCTTTTCATCCTCCCACCCTAGAAGGCATAATTAAATTCAGGCAAGTACACACACACACACACACACACACATATGTATATACACATACATATATATATATATATAAACACAGACATATGTGCTTATGTATACACACACAGACATATACACAGATATACAAATATACAAAAACACACATGCACCTGTGTACATACATATACTTACACATACATATACTTAGATACCTGTAATCATACTCATGTGTAGACGTTTGCATTCAAGTGCATCTATGTCAGACTGTACTGCACTTATTTTCCCTTTGTTTCTCTGAGGGTGAATAGCGTCTTCTTTCATAAGTCTTAGTTTTTCCACATTCTTCCAAGGCGACAAATTTATCGTTTCCTCCACCACGACAATGTTCTCAGGGATTTATACCCCCATAGGACGCTGAAGATTACAGGAAAGTACATCTCTGAAGAAGCAGTACTTACTGCCTTTGCCTGTAGATGGCACTGTTGGATAAGATGAAGTTTTTTCCACCTGCAGGAGCTTGTGCCCCAGAGCCCCTTCAGCCTGTGCTCTGGTGGAAGCCAAAGACCAGTCCACACACACTCAGGAGAGATTGAGGTGGGGAAGTTTTGCATGCCTGTGCCCCGTGAAGGATCAGAGAGCCTGTGGGTACCAGCCCCAGCTGTGTGGTCCGCGGAAGCTGTGACTTGGGCTGTCAACACCCCCTGGGCTCTTGCCCCTGAGCTCCTGGTCTCCTGCCTTGTGTCCTGGCAGAGGTACAACTGACTCTGCTGTCGCAGTCCCTCCTCCTCAGTTGGGGGAAGATGCAGAGCTACCCCTCCCAATGCCCCACATTTTGAGGGGACACTTCCCAAATACCTTAGGCCCTTAATTTTGACTCCCCAAGGAACTCAGTGTTTGGCGTCTGTGGTGAATTCCAGATGAAAACAGGACTTTTGGGCTTGATCATTTAAGACCAGAGATGTTAGGGAAGTTAGAGACCCTTTGGTCCAATTCCCTTCATTGTACCAATGGAGAAGTGGGCCCCAGAGTGAGGAAGTGCCTGACCTTCTTCCTCCTCTTGGGAGGCCTGAGCAGTAGAAGCCCCGGGGATATAGGGACAGAAGCTGGGCCCACTCACTGTTATAACTCTTCCTTTGGGTGGTCATGAGGCACCTCTGTATTAGAGGCCAGGCAAGGCAACAGGTACTTCTTCACCCCTCCATGTGTCAGGCCCTGGGCTTAGGACTGGGGATTCCAGTGCAGATAAATACAGTCCCTGCCCTGATGGAGTTCACATCCTGATTGGAAAACACCTGCTGAAAGGAGCCCACAGTGATGGGAAGAGAAGGCCCCATTCCCTGTGCTACTTTATCCTCCAGAGTCCCAGCCACAACTGGAGGGGAGGAAGTCTGCCTTGTCCCCAGACAGGGCCTGGGGGAAATCACCAATGTGGGAGGGGGCTGCATGGGACAGGGAGGGAGGGTCCATGGGGAGAAGGCTCCAGAGCAGAGGGAAGGTCTAGGAAGAGAAAGCAGTTCAGTTACAGTGAAAAGGGCCTGGAGAATCATATATATCCCCACGGAGGAAGGAACCTGACTCCAAGAATCCCAGAATCTCAAGGAGGAAATGACCTCCTGGGGCTATTATTACCCTCCCCTGCCAGAGAAAGGACCTGCCCCCTCTGCCTTAGTCACCATCTGAGGCCCCTCTTTCACGAATCCAGAGCAGGAGCAGATTTGCATGTTGGGGCCTCCTTCCTGCAGGGCCTGGGCTGGTCTTAAGAGAACCCTGGGGGAGCCCAGCCCTAGCTGGGGATCCTTAGGACTCAGAGGCTCTGGAAGGAACCTTAACCATGGCTTGGATTTCTCTGCTGTTCTCCCTCCTGACTGTCTGCACAGGTGAGGCTGCCCAGGGACTCCTCCCTGTGACTCAGGGCCTACAGTGCCTGAGGTCAGCCATACTACTGATTTCAGCTCATCCTGAAGCTGCTTCAGAGGTCAGCATCCCCTTGAGGGAGAGAGACCCCTACCTGTGACCAATCTCTTCTTTCCTTCCCTTGCAGGTTCTGGGGCCTCCATTGTGCTGACTCAGCCTCCTTCAGTGTCCAAGAACCTGAGAGAGACAGTCTCCATCTCCTGTGTTGGTGTTGGAACTAGTAGCTACTATGTGTCCTGGTACCAGCAGAAAACTGGTCAGGCCCCTAAACTGGTGATTTATGGTAATAGCAACAGGCCCTCTGGGATCCCTGACAGATTCTCTGGCTCCAAGTCAGGGAACACGGCCACCCTGAGCATCTCTGGGCTGCAGGCTGAGGATGAGGCTGATTATTACTGTGGGCAGTGGGATAGTGGTACTGGTGCTCACAGTGACACAGACTGAGGGGGAAGTGAGACAAAAACCCTGTCAGGCTTGCTCCCCCCGTGCTCTCCCCTCTGGTTTCCAGACTGGTGCTTGGTGAGCACAGGACAGAAACAACTTGACTCTCTGGCCCCTTCCTCCCTTTCTCCCTCCCTGTTCTTCTCCCTGAGAGACCCTCCCCCAATGACCCTCCCCTTCCTCAGACCCTCATCTGCTCCCTCCTTCCCTGCCTCCACATGCTCCCCTCTCATTCTTTGAGTTCTCCTGCCCCCCTGAAAGGCTCTTTCACCCTCTGCAAAGCTTTGTAGGGTGTTTTGGTTCCAGCTTGGAGGAGAGGAACTCTCTAAATCCCTCCCCAAGTTCCCTCCAACAGAAATAGAAAACTGAATCAGTCTGATTTAGGAGCAGGGAAGCAGCTTAGCAGCCACGCAGGAAAGGTTTATCACACTGGGCTGGTGAGAGAACAGGGTCTAAGAGCAGAAGCAGCAGCAGCCACAGCAGGGGGCCTGCAGCAAGGCTCCAAGTCTGGGGCTCCTGCAATTCAGCAACCTCCCAGTAAAGAGAGCAGTCTGTGCAGTTCACAAGGCCACATCCCAGTGAACCTACCCCTGCCACAAGCCACCAGGGAGTCCTTGACCCCACTGATCACCAGTAGTGAAGTAGGACTGGCCAAACCACCCTATGTTTCCATTGCAACCCTTGCAGGTAAATAGCTAAGCCTAGACCCAGATGAGACCCACAGGGAGGTCCCATTTCCAAACCAACAGGGAAATCTACCCTCCAGAGACAGCAGGCAGCTTAGCCCAGATTCCCAGTGAAAGATAGCAGCAAGACCCAAAGCCCCAACATTAAAACTTAGGGCAGTGCACAACCAGAGCCTAACTCTCACTTAAAAACACCATGTCCCAAAAAAGGCAGAAAATATGAGCAACCAAACAAAAAAGCTTGACTATAGAAAGCGATTCTTGTAATAGGAAGGGTCAAGGCAGAAACCTAGATGAGGACAATTGAATCAAAATGAATATATGCAAGGCTTCAAAGAAAAGTCTACTTTGGTCTCAGGGCCAAAAGGAATTCCTAGAAGACCTCAGAATGGATTTAACAAATTCGAGAATTAGAAGAAATATTGAGGAAATAAATGAGGGTAGTAGAAGAAAACAGTGAGTAAAAGAGTCCATTGCATGGCATAAGATAAGCAAAAATTTGCAGAGCAACTGAACTCCCAAAAAAACAATAGGATTGGCAAAATGTGAACTACAAAAGCTTGTTGAAGAACATAATTCCTTAAAAATTAGAATTTAACAACTCATGACTAATTACTGTATGAGACATTCTGTGAATGAAGCTCTGTTCTGTGCTGAACTTGGTGATCTCCAGTTTGAGTCTCACTAAAGAAATGTGGGGTCACTAAGGGAAGAATGAGGGACACTGGGGCTGGAGAAACAGGGGTGTTCTTGGGCAGTGATTGAAAGAGAGACCCATCTGAGAATCTCCAGTACCTGGCCCAGAACCTAGAATATAGTAGCTTCTTGGTCAAGGTTACTTATTATTGGGGAGGAGCCAATATGGCAGAGTAGAAAGACTCACATATGCTAGCTTTGAATCCACAGACCATAAATTTCCTGTAAAAAGAACTCCCCACAAATTCTGGAGCAGTGGAAGCCCTGCAGCAATGCAGTGGAGGAGATTTCTGTTCCACAGAGCCCTGAAAAACCAACCCCAAAGGTCCGTCGCGCACTTGAAAGCAGAGCCCAACCCTGCCCGCATGGCCCCAAGAGGAGCAGATCCAAGCAGGCTTCAGGGACGGAAACTCCAGTGGGTGCGAAGGTCCCTCCACCAACAGGCGCTACAAGTCAGTGAGAGAGACGTCTGGGCTGGCCGAGAGGGGAGCGGGGTGTCTCCATAACTCAGCCCCCCTTGGGAGGCAGTGGCAGAGGCAGTGGCAGAGGCTGGAGCTCTCGGGGCAGGCAAGACTTCAGATCCATTACTGAAAGTCTCCACATAAACCCCCCGAGGGAACTGAGCCTGGGAGGTGGCCCTGCCCCCACCTGAGCACCAGAACTTAAGCTCACATTGAATAGCAGCCCTGCCCACCACTGAAAACCCTGAGGCTGGGGAGCAGCATTTGAATCTCAGACCCCCAAGCACTAGCTGGGTGGACCTAGGTGGGGTTGGAGAGGAATCTCAGAAGTCAAGCAACTGGCTGGGAAAATGTCCAGGGAAGGGGAAAAAAAATAAGACCATAGAAGGGTACTTTCTTGGTGAACAGATGTTTCCTCCTTTCCTTTCAGATGAGGAAGAACAATGCTGAACATCAGGGAAAGACATAGAAGCCAAGACCTCTGTATCCCAAACATCTGCAATAGATATCCAATGGGTGCAGGCCATGGAAGAGCTCAAAAAGGATTTTGAAAATCAAGTTAGAGAGGTGGAGGAAAAACTGGGAAGAGAAATGAGAGAGATGCAAGAAAAGCATGAAAAATGGGTCAATACATTGTTAAAGGAGACCCAAAAAAATGCTGAAGAAAATAACACCTTGAAAAATAGGCTAACTCAATTGGCAAAAGAGGTTCAAAAAGCCAATGAGGAGAAGAATGCTTTCAAAAGCAGAATTAGCCAAATGGAAAAGGAGCTTCAAAAGCTCACTGAAGAAAATAGTTCTCTCAAAATGAGAATGGAACAGGTGGAGGCTAATGACTTTCTGAGAAACCAAGAAATCACAAAACAAAACCAAAAGAATGAAAAAATGGAAGAGAATGTGAAATGTCTCATTGGAAAAACAACTGACCTGGAAAATAGATCCAGGAGAGACAATTTAAAAATTATGGGACTACCTGAAAGCCATGATCAAAAAAAGAGCCTAGACATCATCTTTCATGAAATTATCAAGGAAAACTGCCCTGATATTCTACAACCAGAGGGAAAAATAAGTATTGAAGGAATCCACCAATCACTGCCTGAAAGAGATCCAAAAAGAGAAACTCCTAGGAACATTATGGCCAAATTCCAGAATTCCCAGGTCAAGGAGAAAATGTTACAAGCAGCTGGAAAGAAACAATTCCAGTATTGTGGAAATACAATCGGGATAACACAAGATCTAGTAGCTTCTACATTAAGGGATTAAAGGGTGCAGAATAGGATTTTCCAGAAGTCAAGGGAACTAGGACTAAAACCAAGAATCATCTACCCAGCAAAACTGAGTATAGTACTTCAGGGGAAAATATGGTCTTTCAATGAAATAGAGGACTTTCAAGCATTCTTGATGAAAAGACCAGAGCTGAAAAGAAAATTTGACCTTCAAACACAAGAATGAGAAGAAACATGAAAAAGCAAACAGCAAAGAGAAGTCATATGGGACTTACCAAAGGTGAACTGTCTACATCCCTACATGGAAAGACAATATTTGTAACTCTTAAAACTTTTCAGTATCTGGGTAGTTGGTGGGACTACACACGCACATACGCACACACATGTACACACGTGTGCGCACGCACACATACACACATGCACACACACAGAGAGACAGAGAGCACAGAGTGAATGCAATAGGATGGGATCATATCTTAAAAGAAATTAAGGTAAACGGTGAGAGAGAATTGTAATGGGAGAAGAGAGGGTGAAATGGAATGGGGTAAATTATCTCATTCAAGAGGCAAGCAGGAGACTTTTTAGTGGAGGGAAAAAGGAGAGCTGAGAAAAAAACTTGAAGTTTACTCTCATCACATTTGACTAAAGGAAGGAAAAAAATGCACACTCATTTTGGTATGAAAACCTATCTCACAATACAGGAAAGTGGGGGAGAAGGAGATAAGCAGGGTGAGGGGGATGATGGAAGGTAGGGCAATGGGAGGAGGGAACCATTTGAAGTCCACACTCTTGGGGAGGGACAGGATCAAAAGACAGAATAGAAACATAGGATGGAGGGAAATATAGTTAGTCTTATACAACACGACTGTTACGGAAGTCATTTGCAAAACTACACAGATATGGTCTGTATTGGATTGCCTGCCTTCCCAAAGGGAATGGGTGGGGAGGGAGGGATGGGGAGAATTTGGAACTCAAAGTTTTGGGAACAACTGTTTAGTATTGTTCTTGCTACTGGGAAATAAGAAATACAATTCATGGGGAAGAGAAAGTCATCTGGCCCTACAGGACAAAAGAGAAGATAGGGACAAGGAAAGGAAGGGAGGATAGAAGAGAAGGCAGATTGGTGATAGGGGAAATTAGAATGCTCGGTGTATTGGGGTGGGGGGAAGGGATAAAAGGGGAGAAAATTTGGAACCCAAAATTGTGTGAAAATGAATGTAAAAAGTTAAATAAATAAATTTATATTTTAAAAAAATGTTACTGATTAACTGCTTGATTCCTAAAGAGTCAGCTGGTCCTGAATTCTATAAACTCCCTGGAGAAAATTACAGATTAAAACATTGAATTTTCTGGATCCTCCCTTCACAGAACTGAAAGCTTTCATTTTAAAGAAGTTGTGTTGGATTAATAGAGGGAAAATAAGTGATGTACCCCAAAGAGAACCAAAAAGTTAGGTTACAGAAATCCTTCCTCATATGGTTAGGGAGTGGAATCTTTTCCAGAAACAGTGAAATCTCTTTGGGAAGCTGAAAATCCTTCTGGCCTTTTAGCTGAGGGATGTCAAATAGTCCTCTCTTAAAACTGTGATTCCATGCACCAGATTTTAGTCAGATGAGGCTAATATTAGTGGAAGACATGCTTCAGTTAATCTAAATGGTAGGAGGAGTGAATGTAAGTCCTCAATAATAGAATCCAATGAAGGGAAATACAAATTCCCCATAAAAGTTTGTAGAATCCTCAAAACAATCTCTTCCCTCATTAAGTTACTTAGTCCAAGATCATTCCCTGAATCTCTCCAAGAGGGTCTGAGAAATTCCCTAGCTGCAGGAAAGACATAAAAGGAAGGGTCAGTTCTGGGAGGACAATTTCACCGAGACCAGGAATCCCAGACATAGCTAAGACTAATGAGGAATGTTCCAGACAACAGAGAGGTAATGCATGTTGGTTTTGGAGGAAAGAATGAGAACTCTGAAGGCAGAGGATGTGTGCTGATGGGGGACGGGGTGGGTGGGAGTGAGGTGCCTCAGACAAATAGAAGGGTGATTTGCTCAAAGATTCTTTGGCTTCTGTTTTCTCTGCCCCCAACGAAGACCTTTGGTCTGAAAACGTTGGAACAGAAAATAGTTCACTGAGAGTTAATAATCTAGAAAACTAAGCAGAGAGTAAGCTCCTCTTGATGAATACAAATTGCCTGAGTCTTAAGCTGCAAAAATGTTCTAAAGAATAAGAACAACAAACAATAACCATTTCTTAAGGACTGCTCCTAAGTGCTAGATGGTGAATCTACAATAACAAAAGTCAAGCAATCTCTTAGCTTTGGTTGGAAGGGATACGATGCCTTTGGGAAATTTTGTATTGCCAAGGCAATGTTCACAGCACCAGTGGTGACTATGAACACGATGGTGAAGTTCTGAATCACAAGGTATAACAGACTCTCCATACAGAAGGAAAAAGAAAAACATTTATTCAGATACCAGGAAGCCAAATGCATCATAGGAACCAAGAAGTCAGTACACATTAGTACTGCAGAGAACAATGCCTTTCCCAAGCCCTCACACACATATCTTCCACCACAGCCTTCCCACAAGAAAACACTCAGAAGACTATCTGTACCTGCCTGTGTCCTCTCTCCTCCGCTCTAACTGCTCTCACCAACTTGCTCCCAGCTCTGCTCCACCCTTCCTGTTCTACCAGGTCAGCAAGCTCCTCCCACCACTGGTGACTTAGACTTCCATGTGATTTATGCAGGTCACATGAGCCTATTAATTAATAGGAAAACCTTCCCATTTAAATTACCACTACAGATGCTGTGCTAGTTTCTAAGGGGCTCAGTGCCATCATGGGTGATGTCTTGACTTGCAGGAAAACAGGATTTAAGTTAGGCACAAGTGCACAGAGTTGTGTCACTCTGTTCCAGTGGAAGGAGAAAAGTCAGGATGACTATCAATGTCATGAGATGCAATGGATGACCTAGATGTCTTTGCTGTTTTACCAGGCTCTCAGTGTTCCACAGCACCAACTCAACCCCTTTCAGGGACAAGTGGATCTTCTTGCATTTGGAGGGTCAGGATCTTCTTGGGAAATAGACCATTCTGCCTCCTCTTTCTCTTCCTTCCAGGTTCTATGGTTTTCTATGTGTTCCCTCAGCCACCTCTGGGTCTTAGATTTCAGCCAGTACATACTATATTGAGGATGGTATTGAGAACTGCTCTATATCCTGGTATCAGCACCAATTTTGTAAGGTCTCTCCTGTTCACTTAAGATTGTGGAGACTAATCCTTGGGGATCCCTGCCCGATTCTTGAATTCCATCTGTGGAAAGAGGGAGGGGCTCAGAGACTCAGGTTCATGACTGATGATGAGGCTGATTATTACTTCTGGGCATGGAAGAGTGATAGCTATCTTAACAATGACAAAAGAAAAAGACAAATATGAGAAAGGGAGAAAAAAACATGTCTGGGGCAAGCTCACATTGCCACTTCCCTTCCTGGCTCAGTGAGGTGACAGGCATGGAAATACATTCCTTTATCCTTCTTTTCTCTGACTTCAGCACTTCTCCCTTACTTTGATGTCCCTTGATATTTTCAGAGCTTCTCCATCTGAATTTCCTTCTGGAGCCATTCTTCTGTTCCCTGCTTTATCTTGCTCCCATTTCATGGTTGTGTTGTCCAAACAGATGCATTTTCTTACAGCTTCAAATGGGAATGGAATCTACGTACGGAACTATGACCGAAGACGTGGATGCTCCCAGCACAGGTCTCCCATTGGTCAAGAATACTAGAGCAGATGTGAGACCAAGAGGGTGAAACTGAGGAAATTACTTAGAGGTGTCATCATTTATCCAGGACTGAACTCTGAACCTTTCTTATGCAACCATGTTCCTCTTGTCAGTCTTTGAGAAAAGAAGATTCTGCATGTTCTCACTGAGCCTGTCCTCTCTCACGGGTTAGGACAATAGTTGGAAAAAGTAAATACTGAGAAATTATCCTAGGGCCAAGCCCTGAAAAAAATTATCCTCAAGGAAGACCCCGTATTGCGGGAGTTGGGGGAGATGGCTAGAAGTTGTTCATCAATGAAAGCTTTTGGTATTACATTCCCATATGTACATGTATCTGTCTGAACAACACAGTACCTTATTTATTAAGGGGAATTGGTAACATTGGAAAGGTGAGGAGTACAGGAATGTACTTCTCTGAAGAAGACACTTTTATTGTTCTTTCCAGTAGAGATCAGTGTTGGACAAGCTGGGGTCTTTCCCTACTGAGCAAGTAGCTAATGCCCAGAGATCCTTCAGCCTCTGCTCTGGTGGAAGCCGAAGACCAGCCCCCAGGCACAGAAGACAGATGGAGGAAGGAGAAGATCTGTCTGCCTATGGCCCATGAAGGACAAGAGCCTGTGGGTGCCAGTCCCAGCTGCGTGGTCCTTGGAAGAAGAGCTTACACACATATCTCCACCATGACCTGAATGCTCTTTCTGTGCTGCTCGCTCTGGGCATGGGTCAGGGCAAATCCTCTGCGCTTATTGTGGGGCAGAAATAGGAAACCCCCAGAGCAATGTCCCTGGTGTGTGTCCCTCTTTTGATTTCAGGGGCCAGTTCTCAGGCTGTGGTGAGTCAGGAGTCATCACTCTCTGTGTCCCCAGGAGGGTCAGTCACAATGACTTGTGACTCTAGCGTGGGACCTGTCACCCCCAGTAACACTGCTCTCTGGGTTCAGCAGGGATCAGGGCAGGTTCCTTGGGGACTGATAGGTAGCATTTCCACCAGGTACCCTGGGACCCCTGCCCGGTTCTCAGTGAGGCCTAGAACAGTGGAGATAATGTCAGATGGGTGACGACCCAGAATAATTGGAGTCTAAGGAGGAAATCAAAGGATAAGGGACAGGAGAAAATACAGAGACCAAAGCAGGGAGAGGATCAGGGCTCAGGCAAGAGGGGAGGATGAACTCTGACCTCAGAGAGGGAGCAAGGCTGGTACATTCTTTCTCTTTCTGAACCAATGATCAAAAATCTACCTTTGCTTCAGAGGCCTGTGGTGACCTCCTGGTGAAGTTCCTTCTCTATCAACATGCATCTGAAAACTTCCTTCATTAAGAGTGGAAAGAAAATGGAGTCCTAGCACAGGGAGGGATAACCTTAGCAGAGCTGAGGTCAGAAAGAGCAGAGGCTGACAGGACTGCCCAGGTCCTCTCCAGCTCAACTGTGTACTCAGTCTGGGGTCCAGGTGGACTCCCTCACTCTGATGCTGGAACTTTGGGGGCCCAGGGAGAACTTCCATTCTCCATATGGCCTAAAGCATCGAATCTAGAAACTAGAGAATAAAATAATTTAAGAGGATACACAAATATAGCCAAAGTGCTCATGGGACAATCTTTATTTTCTTAAAACTTAAATCAGTGTTAAAAAGCAAAGAAAGAAAATTCATTTTCTTCAACTTTACACCTAACTTTGATGCCACAAGGGCCTCAGAATTTGGAGAATGTCCATAGAATACCAGAAGAAAATAGGCTCTTTGGTCTTCATCATTGCAGATCAGAGTTGGAAGGGAGGCTAGAGACCCCCTTGTCCAATCCTCTCATTTTACCCACGGGGAAATGAGGCCCAGAGTGAGCAAGTTCCTGGTTTCTTTCCTCCACAGTCTCTTGAGAGGGCTGAGCAACAGTACCCCAGGAGATTTGGGGGCAGAATCAGTGCCCACTCACTGATAATTCTTGCTTTGGATCGTCCTGAGACAGCTCTGGATAGGAAGCAAAGCAAGGCAAGAAGCATTTCTTGATCCCATCCAGTGTGCCAAGCCTTGTGCTAAATGCCAGTGCAGATGAATGAACAGTCCCTGCCCTGATGGAGCTCACATCCTAATGTAGAAGAGAAGCCCTGATGGGGACCTACAGTGATGGGGGAGAGAAGACCCCATCTCAAGCATGTCTGAATCCTCCAGAGTCACAGGCACAACTGGAGGGAAAGAAACCTGGCTGTCTCCAAGCAGGGCATGGAGGACTACTCACCAATGGGAGGAGGGGGTGGCATGGGAGAAGGATAGTCCATGGGGAGAAGGCCCCAGGGCACACGGAAGGTCCAAGAGGAGAAAGAAATTCAGGTACAGTGGCAAGATCCTGGAGCATCAGACATAGGCCTGAGGAGGAATGAACCTGACTAACAGAATCACAGAATCTCAGGGAGGAAATTGCCTCAGGGCTCATGATGAACCCTCCCCTGCCAGAGAAAGGACCTGGCCCCTCTGACTCAGGATCCCACAGGGTCAGTCAGTAATCACCTGAGGCCCCTCCTTCAGCTATCCAGAGCAGAAGCAGATTTGCAAATGGGTGCCTCCTCCCTGCACAGTCTGGGCTGGTCTTAAGAGAGCCCTGGGGGAGCCCAGCCCCAGATTGGGGGCCTTAAAACACAGACCTCTGAGAAGAACCTTTACCATGGCTTGGATCTCTCTGCTCTTTTCACTCCTGACTGTCTACACAGGTGAGGCTTCGCATGGTCTTCTCCCTGTGGCTAAGGCCTCACAGTGTCTCTAGGCCATGCCTAGTCCTGCTCTGAGCTCATCCTGAAGCAACTTGAGGGGTCAACATCCCCTTAGGAGAGAGAGGGCCCTGCCTCTGACCAATCTCTTCTTCCCTTCCCTTGCAGGTTCCGGGGCCTCCTACGTGCTGACTCAGCCACCTTCAGTGTCCAAGAGCCTGGGAGAGATGGCCTCCGTCTCCTGTTCTGGGGATGGACTTAGCTGTGATTATGTATCCTGGTACCAGTAGAAACCTAGTCAGGCCCCTATGCTGGTGGTACATGCTGATAATGAAAAGGCTTCAGGCATCCCTGACAGATTCTCTGGCTCCAAGGCAGGGAACACGGCCACCCTGAGCATCTCTGGGCTCCAGGCTGAGGATGAGGCTGATTATTATTGTCAGGTGTGGGATGATGATAATAATTCTCATAGTGACACAGACTGAGGGGTAAGTGAGACAAAAACCCTGCCAGGGCTGCTCCCCCTTTGCCCTCTCCTCTGGGCTCCAGAGACGTACCTGGTGAGCACAAGACAGAATTAGCTTGTCCCACAGGCTCCTTCCTCCTCTCCTCCCTCCCTGCTGTTCTGGGGGATGTTCTGGGAATGGAGGGGGCATTCCTCCTCCCTCCTTCTTTCCCCAAGAAGGCATGCAATTTTATGGGCTCTACAAAAACATTCTTATTGAACACATTTTCACATTAGTCATATTGCATAGGAGAATTAAAACAAATGGGAGAAACCATGAGGAGAACAAAACAACACAAAGCATTACAGCAGAAAAGATCGTCTGCTTCCCTTTGCATTTTCATTCCAGAGTTCTTTCTCTGGATGTGGATGGTATTTTGCTTCAAGAGTCCTTTGGAAATGTTTTCTGTGAAGGCCCAGTTTATCAGAAACAGTCCTCTGACAGTGTGGCTGTTACTGTGACAGTGTTACAATGTTCCCCCACTTCTGCTCCTTTCTCTCAGTACCAGTTCCTGTACCACCTTTCAGGCCTTTCTGGTCTTCCTGTCCATCACTTCTTAAAGCACAATAGTATTCTATTACATTCATATACCACAACTTACTCAGCCATTCCCCAACTGTTGGACACCTTCTAGATTTATAATTCTTGACCACCACACAAAGAGCTGCTTTAAATATTTTTTCACATGTAGGCACTTTTCCCATTTTTTATGGTCTCTTTGGGCTTCAGACCTAGTAGTGGCATTGCTGGCTCAAAGGGGATGCACACTTCGATAACCATTTGGGCATAGTTCCCAATCATTCTCCAGAATTGTTGCGTCAGTTTACAATTCCACTAACAATGCATTAGTGTTCCAAATTTCTCACAGCTTCTTTAACATTTCTCATTTTCCTTTTGTATCATATTAGTCAATCTAATATGTGTGAGATGGTACCTCAGACTTGTTTTAATTTGCATTTTTCCAAGCAACAGTGATTTAGAGCATTTTTTCATATGGCTATAGATAGCTATAATTAATTAATCTGAAAATGGCCTGTTCAACTCCTTTAACCAATTACCAATTGGGAAATGACTTGAATTCAGTTTAATGCAGTTCTCTATATATTTTACAAATGAGGCCTTCATCAGAAACATTAGCTGTAAAATTGTTTCCTAGTTTTCTGTTTTCCTTCTAATCTTGGTTGCAATAGTGTTGTTTGTGCAAAACCTTTCTAATTTAATATAATTAAAATTATCCATTTTGCATTCCATAATGTCCTCTGTCTGTTGTCTGGTTAAAAATTCTTCCCTTCTCTATAGATGTCAGGTATACTGTTCTTTACTCTCCTAATTTGCTTAGGCGTCATCCTTGTTATGTAAATCATATACACATTTTCACCTTATGTTCATACAAGGTGTGAAATGTTGGTCTACGCCTATTTTCTGCCATACTATTTTCTAGTTTTCCCTTAAGTTTTTGTCAAATGGTGAGTTTTGGAAACCAAGATTTTGTGAAAATGAATGTAAAAAGTGAAATAAATAAATAAATTTATATTTAAAAAAAGAAAGAAAAAACCTCAAAAAAAAAAAAAAGATTTGCTAGGTCGTCTCATTATGTCATTCGCTTGAATGAAGTTGTTGATTGTTTCCATAATTTGTTGTTTTAATCACACATTGTTTCAGTTCAGACTGTTTAATTTCGAATTAGTTTTTGGTTTATACCACCATGACCTTTGATTACATATAAGTTTCATTGCATTATGATCTGAGGCAGAAGAATTGACTATCTCTGCCTTTCTGTACTGGATTGTGAGGTTTTTATGGCCTAGTATATGGTCAATTTTTGCATAAGTGCCATGTACCAATGAGAAAAAACTATACTCCTTTCTATGCCCATTCAGTTTTCTCCAGAAATCTATCATATCTACTTTATCCAGAGTTCTATTCACCTCCTGAGCTTCTTTCTTGTTTATTTTGAGGTTAGATTTGTCAAGTTCAGAGAAGGTGAGGTTGAGGTCCCCCACTAGTATAGTTTTGCTCTCTCTTTCTTCCTGTAACTCCCTTGGCTTCTCCTCTAAGAATATGGGTGCTGTACCACTTGGAGCATATATGTTTACTAATGAAATTGCTTCATTGTCTATGGTGCCTTTTAGCAGGACATAGTTTCCTTCCTTGTCTCTTTTGATTAGTTCTATTTCTGCTTTTGCTTTGTCTGAGATTAGGATTGCTACCCCTGCTTTTTTTACATCAATTGAAGCACAAAATATTCTGTTGCAAACTTTGACTGTTTTTTTTAGTCCATTCTGCTATCAGTCTTTGTTTTATTGGAGAGTTCATCCCATTCACAATCATTGTTGTGATTGTTATCTATGTCTTTCCCTCCATCTCCTTTCTCCTCCTTTATGTTTTTAGTTCTCCCTTATCCCTTCCCCTCCGCAACAGAGTTTTAATTTTTGACCACCGCCTCCCTCAGGCTTCCCTCTCTTCTTTCAGCCCCACTCCCTTTTAATTCCCTTTTCCCTTATACTTCTTCCCTCCCTTTAACCTCCCCTCCCTTTTCTTTCCCCCTTCCCTTACTATTGCCTATAGAGCTAGTTGTATTTCTATACTTAACTGAGTTGCTGGTACCCTCCTTGAATCCAATCCAATGAGAGTATCTCTCAAACAATACTCATCTCCCTCCCTTCTTTCCCTCTACTGTAACATATTTTTATGCTTCTTCCTGTCATGGAGTTTATTTTTTTCTACCTCCCCCTCTTCCCATCTACCATTACAATCTCTGCACAGCCTTAAATCACGTTTATTATCATCACCTCATTTAATTTATAGCCACTCCCTCTTTCTATATTTACCCCTTTTACATTTCATAATAAGTGTACAATTCTCAAGACAAAAAAGTATCATCTTCCCTTATAGGGATGTAAACAGTTTGCTCATGTAGTTTAACAAGTATTTTTTCGCCTGTTTAACTTTTTATACCTATCTTGGGACCTGTGTTTGAAGATCAAATTTCCTATTGAGTTCTCACCTTTTCATCAGGAAGGTCTGGAAATCCCTTATTTCATTGAATGTCCATCTCCTTGCCTGAAATACTATGCTCAACTTTGCTGGGTAATTAATCCTTGATTGTAGTCTTAGCTCCTTTACCTTACAAAATATTACTTTCCAATTCCTTCGATCTTTTAATGCAGAAGCTTCAAGGACTTGTGTGATCCTGGATGCAGGTGATCAGGTTTCTGGCTGGTGTAAGTGCGAGATTGTGATTTAGTTTAAGAGAGTCTCCTTGTGATTCGTTCAATGGAGCTGGTTTTGGGAAGGCTAGCAGGGGGAGCCTTGGGAATGATGTTGTTCTCTGCATGTTGTTGTGTACAGATTTTTGTTACTGCAATGGATTTGTGTTCCTTGTGTCTGAATAAAAATTTTGGTTCTGCCTTCCATGTGGAGAGTCTGTGGTAGTGAGACATTCAGAATTGTGCCAGGATATTCAGGGCTAAGGTTGGTTCTGAGAATGTCCCATTGTACTTAGGTGATGTAGTAGATAAAGTAACAGGCCTGGACCAGTAAGATCCAGGTTCAAATCCTATCCCGCAGAAGTACATTTACCTCTCATAATAGTTGTCAAGATAAAATGAAATTATGCTTGTAAATATCCCTCAGAAAGAGTTCTTTCAGACAAAAAGGGCAGAATATTAGATAGAAACATACACAGAAGCAGTTGATTGAAAAAGGTCTTAGTGAGAGTAGTAGCAACTTAATGTTGGTAATTTTTTAAAATACTGAACTAAGCAAATAAAAAGAAACTTAAAAGTCAAAGTTAAAACAATAAAAAATGAGGAAAGGAAAAAAATTGTTATGTGAACAGCAGAATGTGGGAGAGGATTCAAAATATGCAGCAAGAAATTTCTATTTCAAGAAAGCTTGTATAATAAATGCTGTGCATTGCATTGAGAGCTGTTCGTCTTTTCTTTGTTCCCTTGTAAGTTTTCTTTTCTTCTCAGCTATGAGCTTTTTAATTTGTTCTTTTCACCCTCCCACCCCACAAGACATAATTAAAGGCAGACAAGTGTATATATATATATATATATATATATATATATGTAAACATACACACATATATGTGTATATATACATATACAGACATATACACAGAAAGATATACAAATATACATAAACACATGCACCTGTGTACATCAATATGCTTACACATGCATATACTTAGATATCTGTAATCATACTCATATGTAGATGTTTGCATTCAAGTGCATCTATGTAAGAATGTACTGGGTGGAGGAGCCAAGATGGCAGAGTAGAAAGACTCACCTATGCTAGCTCTAAATCCACATTTCCTATAAAAATTTTCCTATAAATTTCCTATAAAAAGAACTCCCCACTCATTCTGGAGTACTGCAAGCTGTGCAACAGGGCAGTGGAAGAGATTTTCCTTCCAGAGAGCCCTGGAAAGCCATCCACAGGAGTCTGTCGCGCTCCAGACAGCGGAGCCCACCCCTGACCTGCCCTGGCCTCATGGCCCCAGAGGAGCAGACCCGAGTAGGCTTCAGGAACAGAATCTCTGGGGCCGTGAAGGTCTCTCCACCCACAGTCGCTACAGGTCAGTGAGAGAGACTTCTGGGCTGGTTGAAAAGGGAGCAGGGTGTCTCCACAACTCGGGCCCCCTTGGGAGACAGCGGCAGAGGCAGTGGAAGAGGCAGCGTCACAGGCAGCGGAGGCATCCTGGGGCTCCCTGAGCAGCAGGCAGGACCTCCATTACTTAAGGTCTCCAAATAAACCCCCTCAGGGAACTGAGCCTGGGAGGTGGCCCTGGCCCCATCTGCTCCATTACTGAAGGTCTCTGCATAAACCCCCTGAGGGAACTGAGCCTGGGAGGTGGCCCTGCCCCCACCCAAGCACCAGAAATTAAGCTCACATTGAATAGCAGCCGCTCCCGCCACGCTCCCGCTGGGAAGCAGCATTTGAATCTCAGACCCCAAGCACTAGCTAGGCGGATCTAGGCAGGTGTGGAGAGGAATCTCGGAAGTCAAGTAACTGGCTGGGAAAATGCCCAGAAAAAGGAAGCAAAATAAGACCATAGAGAGCTACTTTCTTGGGGAAGAGATGTTTCTTCCTCCTTTCACTTCTGATGAGGAAGTACAATGCTTGCCATCAGGGAAAGACATGGAGGTTGGGGCCTCTCTATCCCAGACATCCGAGGTGGATGTCTGGTGGGCTCAGGCCATGGAAGAGCTCAAAGAGGAGTTTGAAAATCAAGTTAGACAGGTGGAGGAAAAACTGGGAAGAGAAATGAAAGAGATGCAAGAAAAGCATGAAAAATGGGTCAATACCTTGTTAAAGGAGACCCAAAAAAAATGCTGAAGAAAATAACACCTTGGGCGGAGCCAAGATGGCGGAGTAGAAGGACACACGTTTACGAGCTCTGAAACCACAGCCCATAGAATTAATATAAAAAGAGACCCCCATAACTTCGGGACCACTGAAAAGTGTGCAGAAATGGAGTGGAAGAGATTTCCGTTCCAGAGAGCCCTGGAGACCCATCCCTAGGGTCCGTAGCACCCCGGAAAGTGGACCCCACCCCAGCGCTGCCCTGGCCCCAGCCCCAGAGAAGCTGACCCGAGCAGGCTTCAGGGACGGGAGCTCTGGCAGCCAGGAAAGTCCCTCCGCCCACAGAAGCTACAGGTCAGTGAGAGAGACAGCTGGCTGGCTGAGGGGAGCAGGGTGTCTCCGTGACTCGGGTCCCCTCGGGAGGAAGCAGTGGCGGCAGAGGTGGGGGCGGTGGCAGAGGCAGGGGCAGCAGCAGAGGCAGCAGTGGCGTGGCCACGGTGGCAGCGGCCCAGGACTCTCCCAGCAGCAGGCAGAATCTTCATTACTGAAAGTCTCTGCATAAACAACCTGAGGGAGCTGAGCCTGGGAGGTGGCCCTGCCCCCACCCCAGCACCAGAACTAAAGCTTACATTTATCAGTAGGCCGGCGGGCAGTGCAGAAAGCACATTTGAATCTCAGACCCCAAGCACTAGCTGGGCGGATCTAGGCGGGGGTGGACAGGAATCTCAGAAGTCAAGTAACGGGCTGGGAAAATGCCTAGAAAAGGGAAGAAAAATAAGACGATAGAGAGTTTTTTCCAACAAATGCAAATGATCCCGACCTTCGGATCTGATGAGGAGGAGGACGTATTGTTGCCATCAGGGAAAGACGTGGAGGGTGGGGCCTCAGTACCCCAGACATACCAGGGGGATGCCGGGTGGGTTTAGGCCTTGGAAGAGCTCAAAAAGGATTTTGAAAAGCAAGTTAGACAAGTGGAGGAAAAACTGGGAAGAGAAATGAGAGAGATGCAAGAAAAGTATGAAAAACAGGTCAATACCTTGTTAAAGGAGACCCAAAAAAATGCTGAGGAAAATAAAACCTTGAAGAATAGGCTCACTCAATTGGCAAAAGAGGTTCAAAAGGCCAATGAGGAGAAGAATGCTTTCAAAAGCAGAATTAGCCAAATGGAAAAAGAGGTTCAAAAGCTCACTGAAGAAAATAGTTCTCTCAAAATTAGAATGGAACAGATGGAGTCTAATGACTTTACGAGAAACCAAGAAATCACCAAACAAAACCAAAAGAATGAAATAAATGGAAGAGAATGTGGAATATCTCATGGGAAAAACAAGTGACCTGGAAAATAGATCCAGGAAAGACAATTTAAAAATTATGGGACTACCTGAAAGTCACCATCAAAAAAAGAGCCTAGACATCATCTTCCATAAAATTATCAAGGAAAACTGCCCTGATATTCTAGAACCAGAGGGCAAAATAAGTATTGTAAGAATCCATCGATCACCACCTGAAAGAGATCCAAAAAGAGAAACTCCTAGGAACATTGTGGCCAAATTCCAGAACTCCCAGCTCAAGGAAAAAATCTTGCAAGCAGCTAGAAAGAAACAATTCCAGTACTGTGGAAATACAAACAGGATTACTCAAGATCTAGCAGCTTCTACATTAAGGGATCGAATGGCGTGGAATAGGATATTCCAGAAGTCAAAGGAACTAGGACACAAACCAAGAATCACCTACCCAGCTAAACTGAGTATAATACTTCAAGGGAAAATATGGTCTTTCAATGAAACAGAGGACTTTCAATCATTCTTCATGAAAAGACCAGAGCTGAAAAGAAAATTTGACTTTCAAACACAAGAATGAGAAGAAGCATGAAAAAGGAAACAGCAAAGAGAAGTCTTAAGGGACTTAACAGAAGTGAACTGTTTTCATTCATACAGGGAAAGACAATATTTGTAACTCTTAAAACTTTTCAGTATCTGGGTAGTTGGTGGGACCACACACACATGTACATGCATGCACGAACACACACATACACACATGCACACACATATAGAGACAGAGAACACAGAGTGAATTGAATAGGATGGGATTATAGCTTAAAAGAAATTAAGGTAAACGGTGAGAGAGAAATGTAGTGGGAGGAAAGAGGGTGAAATGGAATGGGGTAATTATATGTCATTTAAGAGGCAAGTAGGAGACTTTTTAGTGGAGGGAAAAAGAGGAGAGCTGAGAAAAAAAAACAAGAAGTTTACCCTCATCACATTTGACTAAAGGAAGGAATAAAATGCACACTCATTTTGGTATGAAAACCTATCTTACAGTACAGGAAAGTGGGGGAGAAGGAGATAAGCAAGGGGGGGGATGATGGAAGGGAGGGCAAAGTGAGGAGGGAGCAATTTGAAGTCAACACTTGGGGAAGGACAGGATCAAAAGACAGAAGAGAAACAATGAGGGGCAGGGTAGGATGGAGGTTAATTCAGATAGACTTACACAACACGACTATCAGGGAAATCACTTGCAAAATTACACAGATATGGCCTATATTGAATTGCCTCCCTTCCCAAAGGGAATGGGTGGGGAGGGAGGGATGGGGAGAATTTGTAACTCAGAGGTTTAGGAGCAACTGTTTAGTATTGCTGTTGCTACTAGGAAAGAAGACATACAGTTAATGAGGAATAGAAAGTCATCTGGCCCTACAGGAGAAAAGAGAAGATGGAGACAAGAGAAGGGAGGGATAGCAGAAGAGAGGGCAGATTGGAAATAGGGAAAATTAGATTACTTGAAGCATTGGGGTGGGGGGAGGGGATAAAAGGGGAGAAAATTTGGAACCCAAAATTTTGTGAAAATGAATGTTAAAAGTTAAATAAATAAATTAATTTAAAAAAAAGAAATTCTGAAAGGAAAAAAAAAGAAAGAAAAAAAAAGGAAAATAACACCTTGAAAAATAGGCTAACTCGATTGGCAAAAGAGGTTCAAAAAGCCAATGAGGAGAAGAATGCTTTCAAAAGCAAAATTAGCCAAATGGAAAAAGAGGTTCAAAAGCTCACTGAAGAAAATAGTTCTCTCAAGATTAGAATGGAACAGATGGAGTCTAATGACTTTCTGAGAAACCAAGAAATCACCAAACAAAACCAAAAGAATAAAAAAATGGAAGAAAATGTGAAATATCTCATTGGAGAAACAACTGACCTGGAAAATAGATCCAGGAGAGACAATTTAAAAATTATGGGACTACCTGAAAGCCATGATCATAAAAGGAGCCTACACATCATCTTTCATGAAATTATCAAGGAAAACTGCCCTAAGATTCTAGAAGCAGATGGCAAAATAAGTACTCAAGGAATCCATCGATCACCGCCTGAAGGAGATCCAAAAAGAGAAACTCCTAGGAACATTGTGGCCAAATTCCAGAATTCGCCGGTCAAGGAGAAAATATTGCAAGCAGCTAAAAAGAAAAAATTCCAGTATTGTGGAAACACAATCAGGATAACACAAGATCTAACAGCTTCTACATTAAAGGATCGAAGGTTGTGGAATGGATATTCCAGAAGTCAGAGGAACTAGGACTCAAACCAAGAATCACCTACCCAGCAAAACTGAGTATAATACTTCAGGGGAAAATATGGTCTTTCAATGAAACAGAGGACTTTCAAACATTCTTGATGGAAAGACCAGAGCTGAAAAGAAAATTTGACTTTCAAACACAAGAATGAGAAGAAGCATGAAAAAGTAAACAGTAAAGAGAAGTCATAAGGGACTTACCAAAGGTGATCTGTTTATATTCCTACATGGAAAGACAGTATTTGTAACTCTTAAAACTTTTCCGTATCTGGGTAGTTGGTGAGACCACACACAGACATACACACAAACACACGAATGCACCCACACATATACATGCGTGCAGGCACACACACATACACACATGCACACACACACACACAGAGACAGAGAACACAGAGTGAATTGAATAGGATGGGACCATATCTCAAAAGAAATTGAGGTAAATGGTGAGAGAGAAATGTAGTGGGAGGAGAGAGGGTGAAATGGAATGGGGTAAATTATCTCTCATTCAAGAGGCAGGCAGGAGACTTTTTAGTGGAGGGAAAAAGAGGAGAGCTGAGAAAAAAACATGAAGTTTACCCTCATCACATTCGGCTAAAGGAAGGAGTAAAATGCACACTCATTTTGCCATGAAAACCTATCTAACAGCACAGGAAAGTGGGGGAGAAGGAGATAAGCAGGGAGGGAGGGATGATGGAAAGGAGGGCAATGGGAGAAGGGAGCAATTTGAAGTCAACACTCAGGGAGGGACAGGATCAAAAGACAGAATAGAAACAATGGGGGGCAGAATAAGATGGAGGGAAATACAGTTAGTTTTACACAGCACGATTGATATCGAAGTCATTTGCAAAACTACACAGGTATGGCCTATATTGAATTGCGTGCCTTCTCAAAGGGAACGGGTGGGGAGGGAGGGATGGGGAGAAGGTGGAACTCAAAGCTTTAGGAACAACTGTTGAGTATTTTTCTTGCTACTAGGAAGTAAGAAATACAGTTAATGGGGAATAGAAAGTCATCGGGCCCTACAGGACAAAAGAGAAGATGGGAACAAGAGAAGGGAGGGATGATAGAAGAGAGGGCAGATTGGTGATAGGGAAAATTAGAATGCTCTCTGTATTGGGGTGGATCGAGTGGATAAATGGGGAAAAAATGTGGAACACAAAATTTGGTGAAAATGAATGTAAAAAGTTAAATAAATAAATTTATATTTAAAAAAATAAAATAAAAAATAAATTAAGAAAAAGAATGTACTGTACTTATTGTCCCTCTGTTTCTCTGAGGGTGAATAACATCTTTTTTCATAAGTCTTAGTTTTTCCACATTTTTCCACGTCAACAAATTCATCATTTCCTCCACCACAACAATAATCTCAGGGATTTACACTCCCATAGGAGGTTGAAAACTACAGCAATGTCCTTCTCTGAAGAAGCAGTACTTACTGCCTTTGCCTGGAGAGGGCACTGTTGGATAAAATGGAGTTTTCTCAACTGAGCCAGGAGCTTGTGCCCCAGAGTCCCTTCAGGCTCTGCTCTGTTGGAAGTCAAAGACCACCCCACAGGCACTCAGGAGAGATTGAGGGAGGGGAAGTTTTGCATGCCTGTGGCCCGTGAAGGACAAGAGAGCCTGTGGGTACCAGCCCCAGGTGTGTGGTCCTTGGAAACTCTGACTTGGGCTGTGAATGCCGCCTGGGGCTCTTGGCCCCTGAGCCCCAGGTTTTCTGCCCTGTGTCCTGGGGGAGGCGCAGCTGGCTTTGCCATCCCAGTCAGTCCTCCGGAGTTAGGGGCACATGCATTGCTACCCCTCCCAATGCCCCACCATTTTAGGGGACACTTCCCAAATCCCTAAGGCCCTTAATTTTGGTTCCCCAAGGGCCTCAGTGTTTGGAGTCTCTGGTGAATTCCAGAGGAATACAGTAATATTGGGCTTGGTCATTTAAGACCAGAGATGTTAGGGAGGTTAGAGAGCCTTTGGTCCATTTCCCCTCATTTTACCAATGGAGATGTGGGCCCCAGAGTGAGGATGTGCCCGACCACCTTCCTCTCCTTGGGAGGCCTGAGCAGCAGAAGCCCCGGGGATATCGGGGCAGAAGCTGGGCCCACTCACTGTTATAACTCTTCCTTTGGATGGTCATAAGGCAGCTCTGGATTAGAGGCCAGGCAAGGCAGCAGGTATTTCTTAATCCCTTCATGTGTCAGGCCCTAGGCTTTGGGCTGGGGATTCCAATGCAGATAAATAGAGTCCCTGCCTTGATGGAGCTCACATCCTGATTGGAAAACACCTGCTGAAAGGAGCCCACAGTGATGGGGAAGAGAAGGCCCCATTCCCTGTGCTCCGGAATCCTCCAGAGTCCCAGCCACAGCTAGAGGGGAGGAAGTCTGGCTTGTCCCCAAGCAGGGCCTGGGGGAACTCACCAATGTGGGAGGGGGCAGCATGGGGGAGGGAGGGAGGGTCCATTGGGAGAAGGCTCCAGGACACAGGGAAGGTCTAGGAGGACAAGGCAGCTCAGTTACAGTGACAAGGTCCTGGAGCATCATACATAGCCCCGGGTGGAGGAAACCTGACTCCAAGGATCCCAGAATCTCAAGGAGAAAATTTCCTCCGGGGCTATTATTACTCATCTCTTCCAGAGAAAGTGCCTACCCCCTCTGCCTCAGTCACCACCTGAGGCCCCTCCTTCAGGTGTCCAGAGCAGCAGCAGATTTGCATGTGGGGCCTCCTCCCAGCAGGGCCGGGGTTGGTCTTAAGAGAGCCCTGGGGGAGCCCAGCCCCAGCTGGGGATCCTCAGGACACAGAGGCTCTGGGAGAAACCTTAACCATGGCTTGGATTTCTCTGCTATTCTCCCTCCTGACTGTCTACACAGGTGAGGCTGCCCAGGGACTCCTCCCTGTGCCTCTGGCCCCCCAGTGTCTGAGGTCAGGCATACTACTGTCTTGAGCTCCTCCTGAAGCTGCTCCTGGGGACAACATCCCCTTGAGGAGGAGAGACCCCTGCCTGGGACCAATCTCTTCTTTCCTTCCCTTGCAGGTTCTGGGGCCTCCTATGTGCTGACTCAGCCTCCTTCAGTGTCCAAGAACCTGAGAGAGACGGCCTCCATCTCCTGTGCTGGGGATGGAATTGGTAGCTACGGTGCAAATTGGTACCAGCAGAAACCTGGCCAGGCCCCTAAGCTGGTGATTTATGGTGATAGCAACAGGCCCTCGGGGATCCCTGACAGATTCTCTGGCTCCAAGTCAGGGAACACGGCCACCCTGAGCATCTCTGGGCTGCAGGCTGAGGATGAGGCTGATTATTACTGTCAGTCGTATGATTATGGTACTGATGCTCACAGTGACACAGCCTGAGGGGGAAGTGAGACAAAAACCCTGCCAGGCATGCTCCCCTGTGCCCTCCCCTCTGAGCTCCACACACGTGCTTGGTGGGCACAGGACAAAACAACTTCACTCTCTGGCCCCTTCCTCCTCTTCTCCCTCCCTGCTCTTCTCCCTGGGAGACCCTCCTCCAATGACCCTCCCCTTCCTCAGACCCTCATCTGCTCCCTCCTTCCCTCCCTCCACGTGCTCCCCTCTCATCCTTCGAGTTCTGCTGCCCCCTGAAAGGCTCTTACAGGGTCAAAATGGATACATGATTCAGACATAAAGGGTGATAGCATAAGCAAATTAGAGAGCAAGGGATAGTTTAACTGCCAGATCTCCAGAGAAGTCATGAATTTATGACCCAACAGGAGACAGAGGACACTATGGAATGCAAAATGCATAATTTTGGTTCCATTAAATTACAGTTTCTGCACAATCAACACCATCGTCACCAAGATTAGAAGGAAAACAGAAAGCTGTGAAACAATTTTTACAGCCAGTCTACCTGTTAGAGGCCTCATTTCTAAAGTATAAAGAGAAGTGAGTCAAATTTGTAAGAATTCAAGTCATTTCCAAATTGATAAATAATTAGAGAATATAAACAGTCAGTTTTAGATGAAAACATTAAAGCTCTCTGTTGTCATATGAAAAATGCTCTAAATAACTATTGATTAAATTAAAAATTAAAACATCCTTAGGTACCATGTCACATCTATCAGATTGGCTAATACGACAGAAAAGGAAAATCATAAATGTTGAGGAAGATGTTGAAAATTTGAACACTAATGCATTGTTAGTGTAGTTATGAACTGATGCAACCAGTCTGGAGAGTACTTTGAAGTCATGTCCAAAGGGCTATCCAAACTTTCAGAAACACCACTGTTGTGTCTGATTTTTCTCTCAAGCCTTGCATATAGCCATTTTGATGCAATTGTCCTCCTCTAAGTTTATGCCTTGACCCTTCCGATTACAAGAATCCCTTTCTATAGTCAAGTTTTTTTGTTTTGTTGCTCATATTTTCTGCCTTTTTTGGGACATGCTGTTTTTAAGTGAGAGTTGGGCTCTGCTTGTGCACTGCCCTTAGCATTTAGTGTTGAGGCTTTGGCTCTTGCTGCTATCTTTCACTGGGAATCTGGGCTAAGCTGCCTGCTGTCTCTGGAGGGTAGATCTCCCTGGTGGTTTGTACTGGCAATGGGACCTCCCTGTGGGTCTGACCTGGGTCTGGGCTTAGCTATTTACCTGCAAGGGTTACAATGGAAACATAGCTTGGTTTGGCCAGTCCCACTTCACTCCTGGTGATCAGTGGGCTGAAGGCCTCCCTGATGGCTTGTGGTAGGGGTACGCTCAGAGGGATGTGGCCTTGTGAGGTGCACAGATTGCTCCCTTTACTGGAGGTTGCTAAATTGCAGGAGGGTGGGGCCTTGTTAGTGGATTGCCCCAGACTTGGACCCTTACTGCAGGCCCCTGCTGTGACAGTGGTTACTCCTGCTTCTGCTCTTAGACCCTGTTTTCCCACCAGCCCAGTGTGATAAACCTTTTCTGCCTGACTGCTAATCTGCTTCCCTGCCCCTAGATCAGACTGAGTCAGTTTTCTATTTCTTTTGGAGGGAATTTGGGGAGAGCTTCAGAGGTTTACTCTTCTCCATCCTCGCTGTCCAGGGTAGGATTTAAACTGGGATGTGAAGGGGGCCAAGGGAGAGTTGGAGGAGGAGGAGGGTTAGTGCAGAGCAGGGATGGTGAACCTGGGGAGTCAAGTTCACATGTGGCCCTCTAGGTTCTCAAGTGTGGTCCTTTGACTTCATCCAAACTTCATGATAGAGTCCCCTTAATGAAAGGATTAGTTCTGTAAAATTCAGTTAAAAACCCTCACTCAAGGACCAAGAGGGTCACATGTCACTATGAGGCCTCAGGTTCCCCATCCCTATTTCAGAGTGTATTTATGCACTGTGAAGGTTCAAAAGGGATTCTCAAATTTTCTACTATTGTAAGGATTCACCAAGGGCTGAAGGGTAGTATTTTTTCTTTTAATTCCAGTTTGTCATTAGGCAGTTTGAAATGTATTTCCCTCACACCATGTTTCAGCTTTTCAGAGATCCGTATCTGGGGGAGGTTGAACCCTTTGATCATGCCTCCAAGTAGCCAGAGATGCCCTCCTAATTCCGTGCCTTCTGGTGGGGCCAAGTCTCAGGCTCTGGATCAGCGTGGCAATCCAGAATGCGTTGGGAAGCTGCCTCTTCCCCAGTGTAATTGGCACCACACAGACCTTTCGCTGTATCTTGCAGAGAGGAACAATCTTTTCCAGTCACTGAGAGGCCTCCTTTACACTGTATGTTCTCGGTCTCATTTATTTTCTTGAAGAACACGTCTCTCTTGGAGCACAGAAGGTACTAAAATTAAATCTTTCAACAAGGAACTGGGGATCCTGGATTCTAAAGATATTTGAACTTTCCACTATTCTGACTCCATTAATTCACATGCTTTTGTCCTCCTTCCTCTGATCTTTTCTTCCTTTTTAACCCAAATCTTGAATTGTCTAGAGGCAAACAACAAACTATGCCAGTAAGATCTCTTGAAAATTCGTTCAACACCATCTTTTCCAATAGATCTCAATGCTTTTTTTATTATTTTAACCCTGAAAATCTTTCTCAGCCTTTCACCAAGCTCATTGATACTGAAGGTCTGAGTCAAAAAAGTGTTAAAATTCTCCACTCTTCTAGGAGATGAGATCCCAGCTCATTTGACCTCCTCCAGGAACCTCTAACTGTTTCAGGCTCAAAAAACCCCAGGTAGATGGCTTTTCTGGGCTATTATTTTTTTTTCCTAAGTAACATTACCTGGTATTAAACTATTACAGGAAGACGAGTATTACAGGAACATACTTCTCTGAAGAAGTAGCATTTACAAGCCTTGGTCACTGGAGGTCAGTGTTGGACAAGCTGGAGTCTTTCCCAACTGAGCAAGGAGCTAATGTCCCAGAGTCCCTTCAGTCTCTGCTGTGGTGGAAGCCAAAGACCAGCCCACAGGAACTGAAGAGACTCAGAGGAGATTTGCATGCCTGTGGACCGTGAAGGATAAGAGAGCCTGGAGTTGCCCATCAGGTCAGCTTGGGTTAAAAATGTCTGTTTCTTGATTGGCCAACCCAGGTTTTAGGCCTTTCTCAGATTCTGGGGATTCAAAATGAGTTGGAAAGTGATCTACAGTATCTAATCCCATTTTTGGTAACCTTTTGGTTAAACATTGATGAACATAAGGGTCCTTTTCATCTTTCCACTAGATTAAGAGCTGGGAATAAAGATTCACGCAAAAAGAAGGACAATCCCTCTTCTCAAGGACCTTCCATTCCAAAATGGGAAGGCAGTAATGAAGGATCTTCTCCCTGACCTTCCCTGAGGCTGTCATCCACGCTGTAGCCACCAGAGGGAGACCTTGGAATGAGTTTGGGACTGAGTGGGGCTGGAAATGCCCCCTGGGGCTCCTGGCCTCCTGCCCTGTGACCTGGGGGAGGCTCAGCTGATGTTGCATTCCCAGCCCCTCCCCCAGAGCTAGGGTAGATGCAGAGCTGCTCCTCCCAATGCCCCACATATTTAGAGGATGTTTCAGAATTCCCTTAGGCCCCAGAGTTTGAGCAACATCCTCAGGTACTAAAAATGTGCCAACCAGTCCAATGATGAGCCACTCTTCAGCACTTACCCTGTGCCAGGTGCAGGGTCCACAATCAAAAACAGCAGCAGTCTCTATTCTCATGCCTCTTCCCTTCTATGGGAGGATCCCAGATGTCCCTGAATGGGGAAGAACAATACAGAAAAATGCCAGGGAGGTAGGGGAAGAGGGGCCCTCTCAGCTAAGGGTTGGGGGAATGAGGAAAGGTATCAGGAAGAAGAGGTGGCTGGAGCAAGTATCCCCAGAAAAGGTCTCTCCACTTCCCCTCCCCATATCGCCCTCCATTCCCAGACCTTTGTGATCTGCATGAGGGTGGGAGTAGGCTCAGACCCAGAGGGATGGCCAGTCTGGAGTATTTACTGGGAACTTTGGGATTGGTAACACAATGACATGTGTTAGGTCATTTAGGTCTCACTATATGGCTAGGACATAGGGGCAGTTATGCGCCTATTTTACACAGACATATGAGAGCAGAGCCCCACAAAGGTTAGGTGACTTGCTCAGGGTCACACAGCTCATAAGCCTCAGAGGCAAGAACTGAAAGTAAGTCTTCTTGACTTCAAATCTGAAGTTATAACTGTTGAGGTTTGGGGTGCTGGGGGATCACAAAATACTGACTCACTAGTTCCTGCTCAAATGAATTTCATACAAGGTTCCTTAAAGCCAACGAAAACCAAAGTTTATTAAAGACTTGCCGTACTGGGTAAACTCTTTAGGAGTATAAGCTTTTGTAACACTCATATTGACAAGCTGGTCAGATAGAATCTCAGCTAGACAGAGTCTGTGATGGATTAAACCTGAGCCTCTTCATGGAAGTGAGATGCAACTTAAACACAAAAAGCACTGAGGGAAGAATCCAGGTGTCACCAAGTAGTCTGGGGTCCCAGGGATGGGCTTGATAGATCAAACCCAGGGAGAATCCTGATGGGACTGGCTGGGAGTCCAGACAATCCACAATCCACAGTCCAGGCTGGGCAACTTGGGCTTCAAGGGAATGCTGAGTAGTCGGGAACATCAAAAGGATGTTGGGATCAGTGATAAATGGTGATAAGATAGGGAGTACTTGGGGAGGGAGAAATGGAAGAGGAATCCAAGGAGCCCCCCAAGACCAGACTTTCTAGGGCTCTTCAGACCAATGGGACAAAAGCCCTCCTGATCCAAGGGGAAAAGGTCTTGTCTTGGGCTTGTACCCCTTCCTGACCACCACACCACAAAGCTGCAGGAGGGGCAGAGAACTGTGGGCTGGCACAGGGGGACAATACCCAGGGGTCTAAGGCCCAGAAGGAGCTAAGGCTGGGAATTGTTGTTGACTTTTGGTTCTAGAAGGGAAACAAGGACATCAGGAAGGTGATGTCTTGAATTGCAGGTGACTGGGATTGAAGTGAGGCAGGGCTGTGTAAAGCTGCCAGCCTCACTCTCTCCAGAGTTATCTGGGCTCAGTGGGGAGGAAATCAAAGGACAAGGGAAAGGAGGACAGACAGAGACCCAAGGAGAGACAGGATCAGGGTTCAGGCTGGAGGGGAGGATGAGCTGACATCAAAGAAGAGGCAAAGCTGGTTCTTTCTTTCTCTCTTTCTTTTTTTCCGTCTCAGCCAAAGACCAAAGTTGTTCAAAATTCACCCTTCCTTCCAGGGTCAGTGATGACCTCCCTGAGGAATTCCTTTTCCATCCACACACATCTCAATCCTTCCCTGTTTCAGGATGGAAGGAACCGGGAAATCCAGCCCAGAGAGGGCTCTCAGGATGAACCCCAGGATGGGCTGAGGTTGAGAGGATGTCCCCAAGCCCTCTGACGCTCAACATGTGTCACAGGACTGGGGTCTGGGTGGCCTCCCCAATCCAAAGATGGAGCTTGGGCAGTCCAGAAAGATCTTCCATTCCCATTCTGGCATTAGGCATCATTCCAAGAAACCAGGGGATGAGGCAGTTCTAGAAAATACCCTGAATACTGAGAAAGTGCTCACCAGCCAATTTCCTGGTTTCTTAAATAGAAAACAAATTTTGAAATGTAAATTAAAAAATTAAATTTTCTGAAACACTGCCCCAATTTTGGTTCCCTAAGGGCCTCAAGGTATGCAAAATCTGTATGAAAAATGGGCCCTTGAGACTTGGTGACTGGAGGCCAGAGATGGATGGGAGGTTAGAGACCCCCTTTTCCAATCATCCTCCTTTTACCAATGGGAAAGTGAGGCCAAGAGTGAGGATGTGCCTGCATTCCCCTTCTTTAGCTTCTTGGGAGGGATGAGCAGCAGGAGCCCTCAGGATGAGGGGGAAAAGCTACTCCAGTTACTGTTATAATTCTTCCTTTGGATGGTGAAGAGACAGCTCTGAACTGGAGGCCAAGAAAGGCAACAAGCATTTCTTATTTATTCCCTTCCTGGGTACCAGGCCCTGAGCTAAATGCTTAGGATTCGAAAGCAGATAAAGAGATAGTCCCTACCCTGATGGAGTTCACATTCTAATGGGGACAAGGCCCCCTGAAATGGGCCCACAGTGCTGGAGGAGAGAAGTCCTCATTCCACGGGGTGTCTGAATCCTCCAGTCACAGGCACAGCTGGAGGGGATATAGCCTAGGTGTCTCCAAGCAGGGTGGGGGAATTCACCAATAGGGAGAAGGTGGTGGCATGGGTGAGAGAAGGTCCATGGGGAGAAGACCACAGGGTACAGGGAAGGCCCAGGAGCAGAAAGCAGTTAAGTTAGAGTGACAAGATCTTGGAGCATCAGACACTGTCCTGGGGAAAAATGAATTTGACTTCCAGAATCCTGATATCTCAGAGGAAGAAATCATCTCAGGGCTCATGATGACCCCTCCCCTGCTAGAGAAATGACCTGCCCCCTCTGTCCGAGGAGCCCACAGGATCATCCAGTAATTACCACAGGCCCCTCCTTCACGTGTTCAGAGCAGGAGGAGATTTGCATGTGGGGGCCTCCTTCCTGCAGGGCCTGGGCTGGTCTTAAGGGAGCCCTAGGAGAGCCAAGCTCCAGCTGGGAAAGCTGAGGACACAGATCTCTGGGAGGTAGCTCTACCATGGCTTGGATCTCTCTGCTGTTCTCATTCCTGACTGTCTACACAGGTGAAGTTGCCCAGTGTTTCCTCTCTGTGGTTCAGACCCCACAGTGTCTCAGGCCAGGCCTAGTCCTGCCCTGGGCTGCTTGAGGGGTCAACATCTCCTTGGAGGAGGAGAGTTCCCTGCATGTGACTAATCTCTTCTTCCCTTCCCTGGCAGATTCTGGGGACTCCATTGTGCTGACTCAGCCTCCTTCAGTGTCCAAGAGCCTGAGAGAGACGGCCTCCATCTCCTGTGCTGGGGATGGAATTGGTAAATATGATGTGCAGTGGTTGCAGCAGAAACCTGGCCAGGCCCCTAAGTTGGTGATATATTATGATAACCGCAGGCCCTCAGGGATCCCTGAGAGATTCTCTGGCTCTAACTCAGGGAACATGGCCACCCTGAGCATCTCTGGGCTGCAGGCTGAGGATGAGGCTGATTATTACTGTCAGGTGTGGGGTAGTAGTGATCCACACAGTGACACAGACTGAGGGGGAAGTGAGACAAAAACCCTGCCAGGCCTGCTCCCCCTTTGCCCTCCCCTCTGGGATCCAGAGACGAACCTGGTGAGCACAGGACAGCAACAGCCTCTCTCTCAGGTCCCTACCTCCCCTTATCCCTCCCGGTGCTTCTGCCCTGGGGGCCCCTGACCCTCCCTGACCCTCCCCGACTGAGGCTCCTTCTCCCTCCCCAGGCCTTCATCTGCTCCCTCCCTCCATGTGCTCCCTTCTCATTGCTTTCCTTCTGTTTCGACCCCCAAAGTCAATTTTGGCATCTCCCAAGCCCTGAATCTCTCCCCAAATTCCTGTCAAAAAAATTAGAAAACTGACTCAGATTGATCTAGGAGCAGGGAAGCAGCTAAGCAACCAGGCTGGAAAGGTTTATAACATTACACTGTGGGGAGAGGAGAATCCCAGAGAAGAAACAGCAGAAATAGCAGCCATGCTCACAGCAGGGAGCCTGCAAGAAGGCTCCAAGTCTGGGGCAATCCCCCAACTGGGCCCCACCCTCCTGCAATCCTGCAGCCCCCAGTAAAGGGAGATGTTAGAGCAGCCCATAAGGCAACTCCCCAGGGAGTCTACTGATTGCACAAGCCACCAGGGAGGTTTGACCCCATTGATCCCTGTAGTGGTCCCACCCCAGGACTGGCCAGAAACAACCTATGTCTCTGTTGCAACCCCTGCAGGTCAACAGCTAAGCCCAGGCCCTGGTGAGACCCACAGGGAGGTCCCACTCCCGGTACAATCTAGAAGGGAAGTCTACCCTCCAGAGAAAGCAGGCAGCTTAGCCCAGATGCCCAGTGAACACCACCAGTAAGACCCAAAGCCCAAACACAAAAAGCTTAGGACCATGCAGGACCAGAGCCCAGCTCCCACTTAAAACACCAAGTCCCAAAAGATGCAGAAAATATGAGCAAAAAAAGAAAAGAAAAGAAAAGAAAAAAGCTTGAATCTAAAAAGTTGCTAGGTAACAGGGAGGATCAATGCCTAAACTTAGATGAGGACATTTGTATCAAAACAGTTACATGAGAACCCTCAAAGAAAAATCGGATTTGGTCTCAGGCCAACAAGGAGTTACTGGAAGCGTTTAGAATGGATTTTACAAGTTAGAGATACAGAAGAAATGCTGGGAAAAGAACTGAGAGCAGTAGAAGAAAATCATGAATAAGAGTCAATAGCATGGAACAGCACAGACGAAAATTTGTGGAGGAAAATAACTCCCTAAAAATAATAGAATGGGGAAATGAAAAAGGAAGTACAAAAGCTTGCATAAGAAAATAATTCCTTCGGGGAGGAGCCAAGATGCCACAGTAGATTCACATATGCTAGCTCCAAACTAATAGCCCATAAATTACCTGTGAAGAGGAGCTCTCAACAAATTCTGGAGCAGTGGAAGCTGCACAACAACGGAGTGGAGAAGATTTCTGTTCCAAAGAGCTGTGAAAAACTGACACCAAAGGTCCATCACACACTGGACCCAGAGCACTGCCCAGCCCTGCCTTGGCTGTGTGGCACCCAGAAGAGCAGATCCGAGCAGGCTTCAGGGACAGAAGCTGTGGAAGCCATTGATCACTGCCTGAAAGAGAACCAAAAAGAGAAACTCCTAGGAGCATTGTGGCCAAATTCCAGAATTCCCAGGTCAAGGAGAAAATCTTGCAAGCAGCTGGAAAGAAACAGTTCCAGTATTGTGGAAATACAATCAGGATAAGACAAGATCTAGCAGCTTCTACATTAAGGGATTGAAGGGTGTGGAATAGGATATTCCAAAAGTCAAAGGAACTAGGACTAAAACCAAGAATCACTTACCCTGCAAAACTGAGTATAATACTTCAGGGGAAAAAAATGGTCTTTCAATGAAATTTCAAGCATTCTTGAAGAAAAGACCAGAGCTGTAAAGAAAATTTGACTTTCAAACACAAGAATGAGAAGCCTGAAAAAGTAAACAGCAAAGAGAAGTCATGAGGGACGTACCAAAGTTGAACTGGTTACATTCCTACATGGAAAGACAATATTTGTAACTCTTGAAACTTTTCAGTTGGTGGGATTATACATACACACGTACACACACACACACACACACACACACACAGACAAATGCACGCACACACAGAGACAGAGAGCACAGAGTGAATTCAACAGGATGTGATCATATCTCAAAAAAAATGAAATTAAGCGGAAAGAGAAATATATTGGGAGAAGAGAGGGAGAAATGGAATGGAGCAAATTATCTCTCATAGAAGAGGCAGGAAGGAGAGCTTTTAGTGGAGGGAAAAAGAGGAGAGCTGAGAGAAAAACATGAAGTTTACTCTCGTCACATTCGACTAAAGGAAGGAATGCACACTCATTTTGGTATGAAAACCTATCTTAAAATACAGGAAAGTGGGGGAGAAGGAGATAAGCAGGGTGGGGGGGGATGATGGAAGGGAGGGCAATGGGAGGAGGGAGCCATTTGAAGTCAACATTCTTGGGGAGCGACAGGATCAAAAGAGAGAATAAAAGCAACAGGGGCAGGATAGGATGGAGGGAAATATAGTTAGCATTACACAACACCACTGTTATAGAAGTCATTTGCAAAAGTAAACAGATAGGGCCTATATTGAGTTGCCTGCCTTCCCAAAGGGAATGGGTGGGGAGGGAGGCATGGGGAGAAGTTGGAACTCAAAGTTTTAGGAACAACTGTTGAGTATTGTTCTTGCTACTAGCAAATAAGAAATACAGGTAAAGGGGAAGAGAAAGTTATCTGGCCCTACAGGACAAAAGAGAAGATGGGGAAAAGAGAAGGGAGGGATGACAGAAGAGAGGGCAGATTGGTGATAAGGGAAATTAGAATGCTTGCTGTATTGGGATGACAGGAAGGGACAAATGGAGGAAAAATTTGGAACCCAAAATTTTGTGAAAATGAATGTAAAAAAGTTAAATAAGTAAATTTATATATAAAAAACCAACAAAACAAGAAAGAGAAAAAACAAGAACTAATTCTTTAAAAATGAGAATTTAGCAAATGATAACTAATTTTTGCGTAAGACACTCTATGAATGAATCTTTGGTCTAAGCTGAACTTGAGGGTCTCCAGTTTCAGCCTTACTAAAGAATTCTGGGATCGCCAAAGGTACAATGAGGGACACTGAGGCTGGAGAAAAGGGGGTATGGTAAGGCAGGGACAGAAAGAGAGTTAGATCTGAGCACTTCCAGTGCCTAGCCCATAACCCAGCAAATAGTAGGT
The DNA here is from genome assembly GCA_023548195.1 of Bettongia penicillata ogilbyi. Taxonomy (NCBI): domain Eukaryota; kingdom Metazoa; phylum Chordata; class Mammalia; order Diprotodontia; family Potoroidae; genus Bettongia; species Bettongia penicillata. The sequence goes on along the minus strand of JAJHZJ010000207.1, from coordinate 660,063 downwards.
GTGTTTAACTGATTAACTGATGGATACCTAATGAATCAGTCACTCCTGAGTTCCATAAACTCCCTGGGGGAAGTTACACATTTTAACATTGAGTTTGCAGAATCCTCCCTTCACAGAGCTGAAAGTTTTCAGGTTAAAGAAGTTGCAATGGATTAATGGGGGAAAATGCATTAAATGTCCCAAACAGAACCAAAAGGGTAGGTTTGGGAAATCCTTACTCATATTGTTAGGTATTAGAACCTTCCACAAACAGTGAAATCTCTTTGGGAATCTCAAAACCCTTCTTGGCTTCTTAACTGAGGAACATCAAATAGACCTCCCCTAAAACCAGGATTTCAAGCGTTAGATTTTAGTCAGATGAGGGTAATATTAACAGAAGATATGCTTCAGTTAATCTAAATGGTAGGAGGAATGGGTCTAAGTCCTGAATAACAGAATCCAATGAAGGAAAATAAAAATTCCCCATAAAAGTTTACAGAATCCTCAAAACAGCCCCTTCCCTCATTATGCTAAACAGTCCAAGGTCATTCCCTGAGCATCTGCAAAAGGGTCTGGGGAATTCCCTGGTTACAGGAAAGACATAAAAGGAAGGGTCACCTGTTGAGAGGGCAATCTCATTGGGGCCAGGAATCATTCCCTGACACAGCTGAAGCTGATTTGGAATGTTCCAGACAACAGAAGCTCTGTAGTTTCTGTCATTGTTGGGGGAATGAGTGAGAGCACTGAAGCAGAGGTTTTGTACTGATGGGGTGGTGGTGGTGAGAGGAAGATGCCTAAGACAAAGAGAAGGCTGGTCTGCTTTGGCTACTGTTTTCTCTCCCCAGAACAAAGAAGTTTGACCTGAAAATGTTGAGACACAAAATACTCCATGGAGAGTTAATAATCAAGAAAATGAAGCAGAGAGTAAGCTGCTCTTGAGAATTTCAATTCCCCATCTCAAAAGCTAAAAAAAAAAATATACTAAAGAAAAAGGACAACAGTGGAATTATAACCATTTCTTAAGGACCTGCTGCTCATTGCGAAGTGCTGAGGCTACAGTAACAAAAGTAAAGCAGTCTCTTCCTCAAGGACCTTCCAATGGAGGGAAATATAGTTAGCCTTTCACAACATGACTGTTATGGATGTGTTTTGCGTGAGTATACATGTATAACCTACATCAAATTGTTTGTCTTCTCAGAAGGGCGGGTGAGGAAGGAGGAAGAGAGAAAATGTGAAACTCAAAGTTTCAAAAATGAATGTTAAAAATTGTTTTTCCATGCAACTAGGAAATAAAATATACAGGTAATGGGGTATAGAAATCTGTCTTGCCCTTCAGGAAAATAGAAGAAGAGAAGGGGTTGGGGGTGGAAGAAGGGATGGCAGATTGTGAGAAGGAATAACCAGAATATGTTGTCTTGTGGTGAGAGGAGGGGAAAGATGGAGAAAAAATTTGGACCTCAAAATCTTGGGGAAGAGGATGTTGAAAACTGAGAATAAATAAGTTTTAAAATATATGTTTATTTTGATTTTTCAACATTCACTTCCACAGACATTTGACATCTAAATTTTCCTTATTCCCCAAGAAGGCATGCAGTCTGATATAGGTTATGCCTGTGCAGTCATGTTCAACATATTTCCACATTAGTCGTGTTCTGAAAGAAGAATCAGAAGAAAAGGGGAAACAACAACAGAAAGAATCAAGAAAAGTGAAAAAAATTATGCTTCCATTTCCTTTCAGTCTCCACAGTTCTTTCTCTGGATGTAGGTGGCATTTTCTATTGCGAGTCCTTTGGAATTGTCTGAGGTCCTTGCATCGCTGACAGAAGAGCTGAGTCTATCACTGTTCATCGTGCCACAATGTTGCCGTTGCTGTGGACAGTATTTTCCTGGTTCTTCTCACTTCACTCAGTGTCACTTCATGGACCTCATTCCAAGTTTTTCTGAAATCTGCTTGGTCATCATTTCTAATAAACAATACTATTGTCTTACATTCATACGCTACAGTTTGTTCGGTCAGTACACAACTGGTGGGCTTCCCCTCAATTTCAAAGTCTTGGCCACCTCAAAAACAGTTGCCATAAATATATTTTGTTCATGCGATCCTTTTCCTTTGTTTATGCTCTTTTTGAGATACAGACCTAGTAGTGGCATTGCTGGATCACAAGGTACGCACAGTTTAATAGTTTTTTGGATGTAGTTTCAAATCACTCTCCAGAATGTTTGCATCAGTTCACAATTCCACCAATATATTAGTATTCCAAATTTTCCACAGCTTCTCTAATATTTGTGATTTTCCTTTTCCATCATATTACCAGTCTGACAAGTACTACAGAGTTGTTTTAATTTACATTTCTCCAAACAGTATTGATTTAGAGTATTTTTTTTTACATATGGCTACGTACAACTACAATTTCTCAATCTGAAAATTGACTGTTCATATTCTTTAACTAATTATCAATTGGGAAATGATTTGAATCCTTATACATTTGATGCAGTTCTCTATATATTCTGCAAATGAGACCTTTATCAGAAGCATTAGCTGTAAAAATCATTTCCTAGCTGTATGCTTTCTTTCGAATCTTGGTTGCAATGGTGTTGTTTGTGCAAGACTTTCTAATTTAATGTAATAGAAATTATCCATTTTGCATTCCATAATGTCCTTGTCTCTTGTTTCATCATAAATTCTTCCCTTCTCTATAGATCTCACAGGTAAACTACTGTTTGCCCTCCTGATTTCCTTATGGTTTCATCTGATATCTAAATCATGTACCCAGTTTGCAATTATCTTGGTATAAGGTGTGAGATGTTGTTCTATGCCTAGTTTCTCCAATTCTGTTTTCCAATTTTCCCTGAAGTTTTTGTCAAATGATGAGTTCATATCCAAGTCTTTGGTTTATCAAACAGTAGACAGCTATAATCACTGACTACTGTGTCTTGTGTACTTACCCCTTATTAGTACAGTTTTGTAGTGTATTTCTTCCTGTAAAAAACTTAACTTTTCTAAAAATTTGGAATGCTATGCCACTTGGTGCCTATATATGTTTAGTATTGATATTATCACTTCATTGCTGTTGATACTAATTAGCAAGTTATAGTTTCCTACTTTATCTCTTTTGAATAGATCTATTTTTTTCATTTGCTTTGTCTAAGGTCAGGAGTACAACCCTTGCTTTCTTCACTTAAACTGAAAGCATAATATATTCTGTTTCAGTCTTTTACATTTATTCTGTGTGTATCCCTCTGCTTCAGATGTATTTCTTTTATTTTGGGTTCACTAAATTTATTTTAAAAATCATAAAATGTTTCTTACAAAAGAGCATTACATTCTGCCCACTTCTCTGAATGAACGTCGAGAACATGTGGACTTTCTCCCCTTTCCCTACAGCCCCACTAAAAAAAATTACGACTACAAAGCAAGGAGTTCACAAGAGTTACAGGAGGGGAAGACATTTTTTTTTTACTGCTAACAATGAACAAAAATAAAGTTCACTCTCTCTGGTGCAAAATTTCAATGTTATTTTTCCCATCATCTGCCACCCCCATTTGTAAAGAACTAAAACGATACATCCTGCGAACAACAAGGATTTGACTACACCGCAAATGCAGAGTAACTATCAAGCAGGGGAATGTTGGCTTCTTAACAGAAGCAGATAAAAAAAGGATGCAGGACTTCTTCAGTTCTTCACTAGCCTTAGAGAATCTTTCCAGAATACTGCTTCATGCTATAAAAAAGGAAAAACAATCTTCCATTAGAATCCTTCAACATCTGCATGCTACTTCCCACTGTTTTGCAGTGAATACTGTGCCTTCTGTAGCTGAGCCTGAGTCCCTGTAATGGTGATAATTCAATCATAAGATACTTCCAAACGCTGATCAATTTTGATTGATGCTCCAGATTCATGACATGTGTTTGATTTGCTGAGCACCTTTGCCAATAATAGATCCAGCCAAATCTTTGGGAATTCATTATTTGTGTTGTAATAATGGGTCCACCAAGATCACCATATGAACCACAGTCCCCTGTGTAGGAATAATCATATTACGAATCACCCTGTGGTTCAGAATGGCCATCTGCCATTAGGAAGCACTCTATGTATCTACTGCAGACTCTCAAGTCTCATCAGCACTAAAACCAACCATGCCATCATAATGGTCACCAGGTCTTCCTCTTGTGTCATAAACCATAATATCTCCTCCTCTAGGTGGTGGTGCTGGAAGAAGAGGAAGATTTCAAACTCTGCTCTACCGCCCCTGATGCCAAATCGAGGAAAAGGTGGTGGAAACTCTCGGAGAGGGCTCATGTCATCATGATCTCTTCTAGAAGGGGCCAGAGGGTGCCCATCAGGACCTGGGGGCATTTAAAACTTTCTCTTCCTCTGCATGGGAAATCCTAGAGGGCATCCCCATCATTCATCCAACCAGTCATAGGTTTCATCACAGAAACTGGGATTGTATACTTGTGCACACATTTTGACGGGAGACTCAGATATAAGATCCAGTATTACCTCTATGCACTCCACAACCTTTTCAGGTTTCCCCTGATAAGAACAACTCTATCTGGGGAATGAGGATAGCATCACGGAAAAGCTTGGTGGTTACCTGAGCGTTCTCTCAAAGTCATTTGATTTTAGCACCTTTGACCGCAATAATTCCTCCTGCCAGACTCTGGGGAATCAACAATTCTAACTCGCAGCAAAAGACACTTCCTTTATAATGTTGGTAATTTAAACATTCCACAGCATGAGATTCGAGCAGGAGCTGGCTGGTTGCAGTGGGTCATGGCAACTGCAGGCCCTCTTCCAAAGTAGGAACGATTTTCTTCAGAATTTCTCCAAGTGTTTCAATATCTGCACTGATATTCAATATGTGCTCGGGGCCACTGCTGTCTGGGACTGAAACACTGGCATTGTAGTCTGTACGAAGTGATTTAATGTTTGCCTCCTTAGTGAATCCAACATTCTTGTGTTAAAGCAAAATGAGCAGTTCAGCCATCTCATCAGTGCTTCTACATCTAGGAGGCCGGCTCCTTCTATCCAAATTGCAGAGACTATCTACTCATGTGGCTTTCTCCCCAGTGTCAAGTTAGAAAGAAGTATTCTCAATACAGTGAAAAAGCTGAGACCCTTAGGAGCAGAAATAGAGAAGGGAGTTACCAACCCCATCCAGGATTCTTTCTTAGAAAGACAAACACAATTAGGTTGCCTATAAGTGTTTATTTTTCTCAGAGTCTGTAGAGTATGATAGTTTTCATTATAGAAAATTAACTCAAGGATCAAAAGACAAAACAGACCTTATAACTTCAGAGTAAGTCACTGCCATCCCTCCCTCCCTTCCTGGCTCAGGATGCCTATATGAGTTAAAATTATAGTTTCTATTTCTGTTAACCATAAGATGACAAAGAAATTTTCTTGATTCAGTACATTGTAAATGCAGTAAGATAGGAGAAGTGTTAAGGAGTCAATTGAAATTATACATCTGGGATACTGTGTTTCTTCTATCCTTAACATGACATGATATAACATAATATAGCATACATTCATAAAATATCAAGATAAGGAAAGTCTCATTATTCAAGATAGTGTCTTACTCAATATGCCTTGACCTTGGTGGTCATAAACAGAAGAATGCTCCTGATCAGCCTCATCTGGCCTTGTCATAGGTGAGACAGGAAGGGGCATTTTGAGTTCTCTCAGAGAGCATGCCTGTTATGCCAGAGGATACAAAGACTTATGGTAGATTAATCTCAGCATGGAGACATGTCTGTCTCCTGATTGTTCGATATGGGATTTAGGCCTTTCTCAGATATTGGGGATTCAGTGGTTTGGGAAGGGGTCTACAGAATCTAATACAATTGTTGGTTACCATTTGGCTAAACACTGATGAACATAAAGGTCCTTTTACTCCTTCATCTGTACTAAGAGCTGGGAACAGAGATTCAAGCAAAAAGGACCATCCCTTTTTACAAGGACCTTTCATTCCAAAGAGGGAAGGCAATAAAAAAGGACCCTCCTGCTGACCTTCCCTGGGGCTACCTTTGGCACTGTGGCCAGCAGAGGGACACCTAGGAATGAGTTTGGGGATGAGTTGGGCTGGAAATGCCCCCTGGGGCTCTTGAGCTCTGAGCTCCTTGTTCCCTGCCCTGTGGTTTGGGGGAGGTTCAGCTGAAGCTGCCTTTCTAGGCCTTTCCCCTGGGGAGGGGCAGATGCAGAGCTGTCCCTCCCCATGCCCACCTTTACAGGGGATACTTCAGAACTCTCTTGGACCCCAGAGTGTGATCAACGTCTTCAGGGACTAAAAAAGATGAGCCGTTGTTCAACACTCACCCTGTGCCAGGTGCAGGGGTCACAGTAACAAACAGCAGCAATCTGAGTTGTCAGGGACCCTCCCTTCTATGGGTGGAACCCAGATGCTTCAGAATGGGTAATGACAGCTCAGAGCAATGCCAGGGAGGTGAAGGAAGAGGGGCCATCTCTGCTAGGGTTTGGGGGAATGAGGTAAGTCCTCAGGCAGAAGAGGAAAATTGGGCAAGAGCCCCTAGAAAAGACTCCCTACATTCCCCCTCCCCACATCTCCCTCCACACCCAGATCTTTGTGATCTGCCTGAGGGCGGAAATGGGTTCAGGCCCAGAGGCGCAGTCAGCCTGGTGGATTTACTGGGAACTTTAAGGTTTGCCACACAAAGACATGTGTTAAGTCATTTAGGCCTCACTATCTGTCCTGGGAGGTGGTGCTATTATGATCCCATGTTACACATACATGAGAACAGAGCCCCAGAAAAGTTAGGTGACTTTCCCAGGGTCACATAACTCATAAACCTCAAAGACAAGAACTGAAGGCAGATCTTCTTCCAAGTCCCAAGCTCTAACCACTGTACCACTGGGCTCCAGGATTGTCAGAGAAGTGAGGCCTAGCAGGGGGACTGAGTGCAAGAATGAGATGTGGCTGGGATGGAAAGCAAAGGAGAAGGGAAAGCTTCTCCCTCTCATCTCCCTTTGGGGATGCCTCAGTGAAGGTGAAGGTGACCTCGAGAGCACCAACAATGTCCATGTGTTCCAAATGATGGAGAGAGCTATGTCAGGCTGCTCCAGTGAAGCTCATTGTGCTGCACTGAACAGATTCTGTGCTGCCTTCTCAAGGTCCTCTTTGACCTCTGATGGCCACTCTGACTCATGAGATGGTGTGTGGGGCCCTGGACTGTACAGTCTATGAAGGGGTCCTAACTCCTGCATAAATATTTTTATCATAATTACAAGTGAGTTAACTTTTATTTTTTACTTATTTTATTTTACTTTTTTTCAGTGTTTTACAATCACTTCCATATATCTTAGATTTTTTTCCCTCCTTCCCCACTCCCTCCTTGAGATTGCATACAATTTTATATAAGTTCTATGCATACATTCCTATTAAATATATTTTCACCTAAATCATGTTGTATAGAACAATTAAAATGAGTGGAAGAAATCATAAAACAAAACATAATACAAAAGAAAATGGTCTGCTTCATTCTGCAATTAAATTCTATAATTCTTCCTCTGGATGTGGAAGGCATTTTGAATCAAGTCCATTGGGAATTTTTTCGGTCCTTGCCTTACGATAGAGTCCTAAGTTCTACCAGAAAAATTCCTCCCACACTGTAGTTGTTGCTGTGTACAAATTTCTCCTGGTTCTGCTCCTTTCACTCAGCATCAGTTCATGTAAGTCTTTCTGGGCCTCTCTGAAGTCGTCCTGTTCATCCGTTCTTACAGCACAGTAGTGTTCCATTACATTCATACACCACAATTTATTCAGCCATAACCCAATTGATGGACATCCCCTTGATTTCAAGATTTGGCCACCACAAAGAGAGCTGCTAAAAATATTTTTGTACATGTGGGACCCTTTCCCATTTTTATGATCTCTTGGGGATACAGTCCTAGAAGCAGTATTGCTGGGTCAAAGGGTATGGACATTTTTGTAGTCCTTTGGGCATATTTCCAAATTGCTCTCCAGAATGGTTGGATCAGATCACAGCTCCACCAGCAATGATTTAGTGTTCCAAGTCTTCCACATCTTCTCCAACACTTATCATCTTCCTGTTTGGTCATGTTAGCCAATCTCATTGGTATGATATGGTATCTCAGAGCTGTTTTGATTTGCATTAGTGATTTAGAGCATTTTTTAGAAATGGTTATAGATAGCTTTAATTTCTTCCTCTGAAACCTGCCTGTTTGAATCCTTTGACCATTTATCAATTGAGGAATGACTTCTCCTTTAACTTTCTTATACAGTCCCTAAGTGAATACCAGGGTCTGTCTCCAATAGGCCACACACAATAAGTAGGGTACTGGCTACTGAAGCCTTCTTCTGTCAAAGCTAACAGATTAGTTGTATTTTTGCCTCCTTGCATATTGTAATCTGTAAAAGTTTTCTGTACAAAAGGATTCTCATAGCTATAAATTTCAAGCTATCAGCACTCTCTATAAATACTCCTCTGGCCCCTTCATCCCTGACACTCATCATCCAAGATATTAATGGTTCTCCCATCCATTAGGAGAACTGACTCAAAATATATGTAACCTCCTACTGAGTTAAATCCTCAGTTACTTCCCTAAACACTGTGTTACCTCCTTGGTTCTCCTGTTTCTGCCTCACTATTGGGCATGCTTCTGCCTGAGAAACTTTTCCTTCTAACACTATTTCACTTCCTTTCTCTGACTTCCTTATGTCAGGGTGGCAACCAGACTGGGTCTGTACAAACATCAGAATGTGCATTTCTTTTGTCAACCTTCAGCTTCTTCTGAGCTAAATGAACAGTCTTTTCTTCCATTTGAGACCCCCCTTATCCCAGCCTGATCTTATAAACGAGAACCTGAAGGCTGAAAACTCCATGCAAAGTGGATAACTCTTTTTCCATCTGAATGCTTTCCTTCAGTAGCTCCTCTCTGTTTTTGCACATAATACTGTAACCTGTTAATAAAATTCATCTTCTCCTACTTACCCCTTTCCCTCCTTCCCTGAGCTGATTGGAATTCCTTGAAAACACCTTTCCAAGTCTCTAGGTTCCCCCTCCTGTATCCTTGCTTCCCAGTTTTCACAGGGTCCAATGCATTTAACCCATTCCCTACTGAGTGAAAAATACGTTCAATCACCCCAACCTGGGATACTAGTTTCTTTCTCTAATTTTTCTCTGCCCCCAAATAGAGATTTCATACTCTGAGATCCTATTCATGACACCAAATATATGAACAAGGCAATATTCACAGCACTGGTAGTGACTATGAATATGCTGGCACAGTTCTCAATCATAATGTATAAAGACACTCCATATAGAAAGCAGAAGAAAAATATTTATTTAGACACTAGGAAGTCAAATTCCAGAATCAGAAAGCAAAATCTGTCATGGTGACCAAGAAGTGACAAGAAGAACATGATCACCACTGGAGGCAAAGCCATTCCCAAGCTTCCACCAATCCTCCACTAAGGCCTTCTCACCAGCAAACACTCAAGAGACAGAGTCCTGCCATGTCTGCCTGACTACTTGTGTCCCCTCTTCTATGCATTCACCTTGTTCATTCACTTCTTCCCGGTTCTACTCCCACTTTCCTGTTCCACTTGTTCAGCAAGCTCCTCCCAACACATGTGTCTTATGCCTCTAGGGGATTCATACAGATCCTACGTGCCCTTTAATGAATGACAAAGACCTTTCCATTAAAATTGCCATTACAGTCATGAGAGCAGTCAGAGCTAGGAAGGATGCAGGCAGTCACGTTTCTGGCTAGTGTAAGTGTGACATTGTAATTTTGTTTAAGAGAATCTGCTTGTGATTTGTTCAATGGACCTAGTTCTGGGAAGCCCAGCAGGGGGAGGTTTGGAATGGTGTTGTTCTCTGCATGTTATTGTGTATAGATTTTTGTTAGTGCAATAGATTTATCTTTCTGGTATCTGAATAAATATTTTGGTTCTGCCTTCCATGTGGAGAGTCTGTGGTATTACGCCAATCAGAATTGTGCCAGAATATTCAAGGCTGTGGCAGACTCTGTGAATGACACATTGTACTTAGGTGATGTAGTGGATAAAGTAACGGACCTGGATTCAGGAAGATCCAGGTTCATATCCTATCCCCCACACGAACATTTACCTCTCATGATAGTTGTGCAGATAAAATGAAATGATGCTTGTAAATATCCCTCAAATAGAGTTCTTTCAGACAAAAAGGGCAGAATATCAGATAGAAACTGACAAGGAAGCAGCTGATTGAAAAAGGTCTTAATGAGAGCAGTAGAAACTTTATGTTTGTAATTTTTTTAAACACGAACGAAGTAAAGAAAAAGAAACAAACTTAAAAGTCAAAGCTAAAACAATAAAAAATGAGGAAAGAAAAAAAATTGTGGTGTGCACAGGAGAATGTGGGAAAGGATTCAAAATATGCAGCAACAAATTTCCATTTCAAGAAAGCCTGTATAATAAATGCTATGCATTGCATTGAGAGCTGTCCATCTTTTCTTGGTTCCCTTGTAATTTTTCTTGTCTTCTCAACTGTGAGCTTTTTAATTTGTTCTTTTCACCCTCCCACCCTAGAAGGCATAATTAAATGCAGACAAGTATATAGATAGATAGATAGATAGATAGATAGATAGATATAGATAGATAGATATATAGATATAGATATATATATATATACATAGATATAGATAGATATGGATATATAGATATAGATATATGCATATATATAAACATACATACGTATGTGTTTATATACACACAGACATATACACAGAAAGATAGACAAATACACAAAAACCCACAAGTACATGTGTACATACATATACTTACACATACATATACTTAGATATCTCTAATCATATTCATGTGTAGATGTTTGCATTCAAGTGCATCTATGTAAGACTCTACTGTACTTATTTTCCCTCTGTTTCTCTGAGAGTGAATAACTTCTTCTTTCATAAGTTTTAGTTTTTCCACATTTTTCCAAGTCAACAAATTCATCACTTCCTCCACCACAACAATGTTCTCAGGGATTTATACCCCCATAGGAGGTTGAGGATTACAGGAATGTACTTTTCTGAGGAAGCAGTACATACTGCCTTTGCCTGTAGAGGGCACTGCTGGATAAGATGGAGTTTTCTCAACTCAACCAGGATCTTCTGCCCCAGAGTCCCTTCAGCCTGTGCTCTGGTGCAAGCCAAAGACCAGCCAACACACACTCAGGAGAGATAGAGGTAGGGGAAGTTTCGCATGCCTGTGCCCCGTGAAGGATCAGAGAGCCTGTGGGTACCAGCCCCAGCTGTGTGGTCCTTGGAAGCTCTGAGTTGGGCTGTCAACACTCCCTGGGCTCTTGGCCCCTGAGCTTCTGGTCTCCTGCCTTGTGTCCTGGGAGAAGTGCAGCTGGCTCTGCCATCTGACTCTCTTCTCCTGAGTTGGGGGCAGATGCAGAGCTACCCCTCCCAACGCCCCACCTTTTTAGGGGACACTTCCCAAATCCCTTAGGCCCTTAATTTTGGTGCCCCAAGGTCCTCAGTGTTTGGAGTCTGTGGTGAATTCCAGATGAAAACAGGACTTTTGGCCTTGATCATTTAAGACCAGAAATGTTAGAGAGGTTAGAGACCCTTTGGTCCAATCCCCCTCATTTTACCAATGGAGAAGTGCACCCCAGAATGAGGATGTGCCCAACTTCCTTCTCTTGGGAGGCCTGGGCAGCAGAAGACCTGGGGATGTCAGGGCAGAGGTTGGGCCCACTCACTGCTATAACTCTTCCTTTGGATGGTCATGAGGCAGCTCTGGATTAGAGGCCAGGCAAGGCAGCAGGTATTTCTGAATCCCTTCATGTATCAGGCCCTGGGCTTAGGGCTGGGGTTTCCAGTGCAGATAAATAGAGTCCCTGCCTTGATGGAGCTCACATCCTGATTGGAAAACACCTGCTGAAAGGAGCCCACAGTGATGGGGAGGGAAGGCCCCACTCCCTGTGCTCCTGAATCCTTCAGAGTCCCAGTCACAGCTGGAGGGGAGGAAGTCTGGCTGTCCCCAAGCAGGGCCTGGGGGAACTCACCAATGGGGGAAGGGGCAGCATGGGGGAGGGAGGGAGGGTCCAGGTGGAGAAGGCTCCAGGGCACAGGGAAGGTCCAGGAGGACAAAGCAGCTCAGTTACAGTGACAAGGCCCTGCAGGATCATACATAGCGCCGGGGAGGAGGGAACCTGACTCCAAGCATCCTAGAATCTCAAGGAGGAAATGACCTCCAAGGCTATTATTACCCTCCCCTGCCAGAGAAAAGACCTGCCCCCTCAGCCTCAGGAACACACAGAGTCAGTCAGTCACCACCTGAGGCCCCTCCTTCAGGTATCCAGAGCAGGAGCAGATTTGCATGTGGGGGCCTCCTCCCAGCAGGGCCTGGGCTAGTGTTAAGAGAGCCCTGGGGGAGCCCAGCCCCAACTGAGGATCCTTAGGACACAGAGGCTTTGGGAGGAACCTTGACCATGGCTTGGATTTCTCTGCTGTTCTCCCTCCTGACTGTCTACACAGGTGAGGCTGCCCAGGGACTCCTCCCTGTGGCTCAGGGCTCACAGTGTCTGAGGTCAGGCATACTACTGACTTCAGCTCATCCTGAAGCTGCTTCCGGGGTCAGCATCCCCTTGAGGGAGAGAGACCCCTGCCTGGGACCAATCTCTTCTTTCCTTCCCTTGCAGGTTCTGGGGCCTCCTATGTGCTCACTCAGCCTCCTTCAGTGTCCAAGAACCTGAGAGAGACAGCCTCCATCTCCTGTGCTGGGGATGGAATTGGTAGCTACGGTGTAAACTGGTACCAGCAGAAACCTGGCCAGGCCCCTAAGCCGGTGATGTATTATGATAACAGCAGGCCCTCAGGGATCCCTGACAGATTCTCTGGCTCCAAGTCAGGGAACACGGCCACCCTGAGCATCTCTGGGCTGCAGGCCGAGGATGAGGCTGATTATTACTGTCAGTCGTGGGATAGTAGTACTGATACTCACAGTGACACAGCCTGAGGGGGAAGTGAGACAAAAACCCTGCCAGGCCTGCTCCCCTGTGCCCTCTTCTCTGGGCTCCACACACGTGCTTGGTGGGCACAGGACAGCAACAACTGCACTCTCTGGCCCCTTCCTCCCCTTCTCCCTCCCTGCTCTTCTCCCTGGGAGACCCTCCCCCAATGACCCTCCCCTTCCTCAGACCCTCATCTGCTCCCTCCTTCCCTGCTTCCACATGCTCCCCTCTCATCCTTTGAGTTCTGCTGCCCACTGAAAGGCACTTTCAGCTTCTCCCAAGCTTTGTAGTCTCTTTTGGTGCCAGGATGGAGAAGAGTAACCCTCTGAAGCTCTCCCCAAATTCCCTCCAAAAGAAATAGAAAACTGACTCAGTCTGATCTAGGGGCAGGGAAGCAGCTTAGCAGTCAGGCAGAAAAGGTTTATCACACTGGGCTGGTGGGAGAACAGGGTCTAAGAGCAGAAGCAGCAGTAACCACTCTCACAGCAGGAGCCTGCAGCAAGGCTCCAAGTCTGGGGCAATCCACTAACAAGGCCCCACCCTCCTGCAATTCAGCAACCTCCAGTAAAGGGGGCCATCTGTGCACTTCACAAGGCCACATCCCTGTGAGCCTACCCCTACCACAAGCCACCAGGGAGGTCTTGAGCCCACTGATCACCAGGAGTGAAGTGGGACTGGCCAAACCAACCTATGTTTCCATTGTAACCCTTGCAGGTAAATAGCTAAGCCCACACCCAGGTCAGACCCACAGGGAGGTCCCATTACCAATACAAACCACCAGGGAAATCTACCCTCCAGAGATAGCAGGCAGATTAGCCCAGGTTCCCAGTGAAAGATAGCAGCAAGACCCATGCCCCAACACTAAATACTAAGGGCAGTGCACAACCAGAGCCCAACTCTCACTTAAAAGCACCACGTCCCAAAAAATGTAGAAAATATGAGCAACAAAACAAAAAACCTTGATTACAGAAAGCAATTCTTGTAATGGGAAGGGTCAAGGCATAAACTTAGAGGAGGACAATTGCATCAAAATGGCTATATGCAGAACAGGATGGTGAACCTGGTGAGTCAAGTTCACATGTGGCCCTCTAGGTTCTCAGGTGTGGTCCTTTGACTTCATCTAAACAAGAATAAATTCCCTGAATAAAAGGATTAGTTCTGTAAAATTTCGTTAAAAGTCCTCACCCAAGGACCTAGAGGGTCACATGTCACTATGAGGCCTCAGGTTCCCCATCCCAATTTCAGAGAGTATGTATACACTGTGAACGTTCAAAAGGGATTCTCGAAATTTCTACTATTGGAAGGATTCACCAAGGGCTGGAAGGGAGTATCTTCTCCTTTAATTTCAGTTTGTCATTAGGCAGTTTCAAATGTATTTCCTTCACACCATGTATCAGCTTTTCTTTTTTTTTTTTTTGTTATTTTTTTTTGGACCATAGAAAAAATATTTTATTAAAGGCATTTACATTTTCATTAACGAATGCCATCAATTCAACAGCTGTCTGCTGTCTTGGACTCTCAATGGTCACTTCTTATAAGTGCAGTCATGGTTTAATCTTGATGAACTTCAAAAATTTATAAATCAAGTTGATAGTATATGCTTTTTTTTCTGAATACATAAATTTATTTATTTAACTTTTTTTACATTCATTTTCACAAAGTTTTGGATTCCAAATTTTCTCCCCATTTGTCCCCTCCCCCCACCCCAATACACCGAGCATTCTAATTTGCCCTATCACCAATCTGTCCTCTCTTCCATGGTCCCTCACTTCTCTTGTCCCCATCTTCTCTTTTGTCCTGTAGGCCCAGATAACTTTCTATGCCCTATTACCTGTATTTCTTATTTCCTAGGAGCAAGAACAATACTCAACAGCTGTTCCTAAAACTTTGAGTTCCAACTTCTCCCCATCCCTCCCTCCCTATCTGTTCCCTTTGGGAAGGCAGGCAACTCAATATAGGCCATATCTTTGTAGTTTTGAAAATGACTTCCATAATAGTCGTGTTGTGCAAGACTAACTTTATTTCCCTCCATCCTATCCTGCCCCCCATTGTTTTTATTCTGTCTTTTGATCCTGTCCCTCCCCGAGTGTTGACTTCAAATTGCTCCCTCCTCCCATTGCCCTCCTTTCCATCATCCCCCCTACCCTGCTTATCTCCTTCTTCCCCACTGTCCTTTATTGTAAAATTGGTTTTCATACCAAAATGAGTGTGCATTTTATTCCTTCCTTTAGTCGAATGTGATGAGAGTAAACTTCATGTTTTTTTCCTCAGCTCTCCTCTTTTTTCCTCCACTAAAAAGTCTCCTGCTTGCCTCTTCTGTGAGAGATATTCCATTTCACCCTCTCTTCTCCCAATACATTTCTCTTATACATTTACCTCAAATTTTTAAAGATATGATCCCATCCTATTCAATTCACTCTGCACTCCCTGTTTCTGTGTGTGTGCGTGTGTATGTGTGTGTGTGATCTCACCAACTACCCAGATACTGAAAAGTTTCAAGAGTTACAAATATTGTCTTTCCATGTAGGAATGTCAACAGTTCACCTTTGGTAAGTCCCTTATGACTTCTCTTTGCTGATTACTTTTTCATGCTTCTTCTCATTCTTGTCTTTAAAGTCACATTTTCTTTTCAGCTCTGATCTTTTCATCAAGAATGCTTGAAAGTCCTCTATTTCATTGAAAGACCATATTTTCCCCTGAAGTATTATACTCAGTTTTGCTGGGTAGGTGATTCTTGGTTTGAGTCCTAGTTCCTTTGACTTCTGGAATATCCTATTACATGCCCTTTGATCCCCTAATGTAGAAGCTGCTAGATCTTGAGTTATCCTGATTGTATTTCCAAAATACTGGAATTATTTCTTTCTAGCTGCTTGCAATGTTTTCTCCTTGACCTGGGAATTCTGAAATTTGGCCGCAATGTTCCTAGGAGTTTCTCTTCTTGGATCTCTTTCAGGTGGTGATCAGTGGATTCCTTCAATACTTATTTTGCCCTCTGGTTCTAGAATATCAGGGCAGTTTTCCTTGATAATTTCATGAAAGATGATGTCTAGGCTCTTTTTTTGATCATGGCTTTCAGGTAGTCCCATAATTTTTAAATTGTCTCTCCTGGATCTATTTTCCAGGTCAGTTGTTTTTCCAATGAGATATTTCACATTCTCTTCCATTTTTTCATTCTTTTGGTTTTGTTTGCTGATTTCTTGGTTTCTCAGAAAGTCATTAGCCTCCATCTGTTCCATTCTAATTTTGAGAGAACTATTATCTTCAGTGAGCTTTTAAACCTCTTTTTCCATTTGACTAATTCTGCTTTTGAAAGCATTCTTCTCCTCATTGGTTTTTTGAACCTCTTTTGCCAATTGAGTGAGCCTTTTTTTCAAGGTGTTATTTTCTTCAGCATTTTTTTGGGTCTCCTTTATCAAGGTATTGACCCGATTTTCATGCTTTTCTTGCATCTCTCTCATTTCTTTTGCCTGTTTTTCCTCAACCGGTGTGACTTGATTTTCAAAATCCTTTTTGAGCTCTTCCACGGCCTGAGCCCAGCGGACATCCCCCTGGGATGTCTGGGATACAGAGGCCCTGACCTCCACATCTTTCCCTGATGGTAAGAATAGTTCCTTGTCATCAGAATTGAAAGGTGGGAACATCTGAACCCCATCAAAGTAGCTTTCTATAGTCTTATTTTGCTTCCCTTTTCTGGGCATTTTTCCAGCCAGTTCCTTGACTTCTGAGATTCCTGTCCACCCCTGCCTAGATCTGCCCTGCTAGTGCTTGGGGTCTGAGATTCAAATGGGCTTTCCCTGGCAGGCAGGGCTGCTATTCAATGTGAGCTTAAGTTCTGGTGCTTGGGTGGGGGCAGGGCTGCCTCCCAGGCTCAGTTCCCTCAGAGGCTTTATGTGGATACCTTCAGTAATGGGGTGTGCGGGGGCAGGGCCTTCTCCCAGGCTCAGTTCCCTCAGGGGGTTTATGCAGAGACCTGAACTTCTGCCTCCTGCTGCCTGCTGTCCCGGGCTGCTGCCACTGCCTCTGCTGCTGCCACCACCGCTGCCTCTGTCACTGCCTCCCGAGGGGGCACAAGTCACGGAGACACCCCGCTCCCCTCTTGGCCAGCCCAGACGTCTCTCTCACTGACCTGTAGCATCTGTGGGCCGAGGGACCTTCCCGGCCACTGGAGGTTCTGTCCCTGAAGCCTGCTAGGATCTGCTCCTCTCGGCCACATGGCCAGGGCAGCTCAGGTGTGGACTCCACCTTCTGGGGCACAACGGACCCTGGGGATGGCTCTCCAGGGCTCTCTGGGACGGAAATCCCCTCCACAACGTCTCTGCGTGCCCTGCAGTGATCCAGAATTCCTGGGGAGCTCCTCCCGCAGGAAATATATGGGCTGTGGGTTCAGAGCTAGCACACGTGAGTCTTTCTACTCCGCCATCTTGGCTCCACCCTCGGATTCTTTCTCTTTTGACTGTTCTTTTTTTTTTTCTTTCATGTGGAGCAACTATGTTTTTGTAATCATCTCTAGTGCTGGAAGATGGGAAGAGTGCCTTTGGCTTCAGATACCTTTTTGGTTTTCCCTTCTGGCCTGGCACTAAAAGCAAGACCTCCAAGCTCCTGAAAGTGCCCACACCCAGCAGATTCCCTCTGTCAGTGCTTCTGTGTTTACCTGGTGTATACTGGTTCCTTTCCATCCACAGCCATACCTCAATGCCCAGCTGGGTCTCACATTCCTTGTCAGCAGAGGTTTCCATGATTTCTCTGGCTCAGACACCCTATTCTTCTCACTGTACTAGAGGTAAAAGTTCCTGTGGCTGTTGTAGAGGCAGCCTCCCAACCCATCTAACCCCAGGATGTGCTGCTAGTAGTTTAAGCAAGCCTCAAATTCACAGGGACAAATTTCTTCTGGAACATTTCTTCAGATATTCTCTTATTGTCTCAGGAGGACCACACTTCTTCCCCTACTATTATTTATTTATACTGCTCTATGTTCACTCTGAGGTGGTATTATTACCTCACTTGTTGAGAACATCTGTAGAACTTTTAATTTTCTGGCCTATTCCACCATCCTACCTGATAGCAATTGCTTTTTGTAATTATTATTTTTTTACATAACTCAGGCTTACGTTAGTAAGACTATTTGTAGCTTGCATTGCTTACTTGAAAAATGACTATTCAGTTCTTATGCCAAAACTTTTTCCCCAATTACAAAACCGTTCATATTCTGATCTGAATCTGATCCATGCATCTTGAAAAGAAGACCCTATTCCCTTCTTTGCTTCCCAAGAAGGGTATCTGTAAACACCGGTGAACATAAGGGTCCTTTTCCTCCTTCCACTGAACTAGCATTTAAGAAAATTTATTCAAGTAAAAGAAAGACAGTGCCTGTTTGCAAGCAGCTCCATTTTCTAAGAGGAGGGCAATAAAATGAGAGACCCTTCTCTCGACCTTCCCTGGGGGTACCATTGGTCCTGCAGTCACGAGAGGGAGAGGTTGGGCTGAATTTCAGGCTGAGTTGGACTAAAGAATCCCCCCCTGGGGCTCTTGGTCACTGAGCTCCTGGTCTCTTCCCCTGTGCCCTGGGGTATACTCAGCTAGTGTTGCCTTCCAAGCACCTCCTCCTGAGCTTGGGGCAGATGTGGAGCTGCCCCTCCCAATGCCCCATATTTTTAGGGGCCACTTTACGATTCCCTTAGTCTCTAGAGTGTGAACAACATACACAGGTACTAAAAATGAGCAAACCAGTCCAATGAGGACCCTCTGTTCAGTGCTTACCCTGTGCCAGGCACTATGCCAGGGGCAGGGACACAGTAGCAAACAGCATTGGTCTCTGTCCCAGGGCCCTTCCCTTCTATTGGAGGAGCCCAGATGCCCCTGAATGGTGAAGGATAACATAGAAAACTGCCAGGGAGATGGGCGAGAAGAGACCCTCTCAACTGGGGATTGGAGGGATGAGGAAAGGCCTCAGACAAAAGAAGAGACTGGAGCAAGAATTGCTAGAAAAGGCCCCCTACACTCTGCCTCCCCACATCTTCCTCCATTTCCAAATCTTTGTCATCTGCCTGAGGGTGGGACTGGGTTCAGTCTCAGAGGAACAGACAGTGCGGAGAATTTCCTGGGGTCTTTGGGGTTTCCAACACAATGAAAGGTGTTAGGTCATTTAGACCTCACTACCTGCCCTGGGAGATAGGGGCTATTATGCACTTATTGTACAGTCATGAAAACTGTGCTTCACACACATTATATGATTTGCCCAGGGTCACAAAACTCATAAGCCTCAGAGACGAGAACTGAAAGCAGATCTTCCTGACACCAAGTTTCAAGCTCTAACTACTAGACCACCTAGCATGATGAGTAGAGAAGTGAGGATTAGCATAGTGGGGACAATGTCTGGGGAATAATACCCAGAATGAGCTGAGGGTATGAAGGGATCTTCCAAAGGGTCCCTAAGGATCAGGATGCATCTGGGGTCTGGTAGTCTCCTGGAATCCTATAGCAGGGCACTGAGGGCCCAGAAAGAACTCCACTTCCACATCTGTCCTGAAGCAACATTAGACAAAGCTAAGGGATGGGACGTCTAAGAGGATACCATGAATACTAAGAAAGGGCTCAGGGGCAAATCAACTGTTTCATAAATTTTAGATAAATGGTGAAAGTAAATAAAAAATAAAATTTGCTAAAACTTTGGCCCCAAGGTTAGTTCCATAAGGACATCAGTGTTACTGGAATCTGTTTAGAATCTCAGGTGCAAATAGGCCATTTGGCTTGATCAGTGAAGGCAAAGATTGAAGGGAGGTTAGAATCCCCAGGTCCAACCACCCTCATTTTACAAAAGAGGAAGTGAGACACAGAGTGAGGGTGTGCTTGGCTTCCTCACTCTTCACCCTCTTGGAAGACCTGAGCAGCAAGAGTCCCATGGATGTGAGGGCAGATTCAGGGCCCATTCACTGTTATAATTATTTCTTTGCATGGTCATGAGGCAGCCCTGGATTGGAGGCCAGGCAAGGCAACAAGCATTTCTAATCCCTTCCAGTGTGCTAGGCCCTGTGCTAAGTGCTGGGGATTCCATTGCAGATAAACAGACAGACTCTGTCCTGATGGAGCTCACATCCTAATGGGGCAGATCCACAGTGATTCAGGAGAGAAAGCCCCATTCCATGTATTCCTGTACCTTCCAGAGTCACAGGGACAGCTGGAGGGGATGAAGCCTGGCTGTCCCTAATAGGGCCTGGGGGAACTCACCAATGGGGGAAAGCCAGGGCATGGGGGAAGGAAGGAGGATCCATGGGGAAAAGACCCCAAGTCACAGGGAAGTTACAAGAGGAGAAAACAGTTCAGTTAGAGTGACAAGGTCCAGGAGCAACAGACACAGGCCTGGGGAGGAATGAACCTGACTCCCAGAATCCCAGAATCTCAGAAGAGGGCATAACCTCAGGGCCCATGATGACCCCTCCCCTGTCAGAGAATGGACCTGTTTCCTCTGCCCCAGGAGCCCATAGGGTCATCCAATAATCACCTCAGGCCCCTCCTTCAGGTATCCAGAGTAGAAGCAGATTTGCATATGGGGGCCTCCTCCCTGCAGGGCTTGGGCTAGTCTTAAGAGAGCCCTGTGTGAGCCCAGCCCAGGTAGGGAGCCTCAGGACACAGAGCTCTAGGGGGAACCTTTACCATGGCTTGGATCTCTGTGCTGTTCTCACTCCTGACTGTCTACACAGGTGAGGCTACCCTGGGTCTCCTCCCTGTGGATCAGACTAGGCCTAGTCCTGTCCTTAGTTCATCCTGAAGCTGTCTGAGGGGTCAGCATCCCCTCAGGGAAAGAGGACTGTGCCTCCAACCAATCTCTTCTTTGCTTCCCTTGCAGGTTCTTGGGACTCCTATGTGCTGACTCAGACATCTTCAGTGTCCAAAAGCCAGAGAGAGACAGCTTCCATCTCCTCTGCTGGAGATGGGCTTAGTGATAAATATGTACACTGGTACCAGCAAAAACCTGGCCATGCCCCTAAACTTGTGATTTATGAGGATAGCAAATGGCCCTCAGACATCTCTGCCTGATTCTCTGGCTCCAACTCAGGGAACAAGGTCACCCTGAGCATCTCTGAGATCCAGGCTGATGATGAGGCTGATTATTATTGTCAGGTGTGGCATAGTGATGCTTATCCTGACAGACTGATGGGGAAGTGAAACAAAAACCCCTCCCAAGTTAACTCCCCCTGTGCACTCCTCTCTGGGCTCCACAGAGGTGCCTGGGGAGTACAAGACAGAAACAACTTCTTCCTCAGTCCCATTCCTCCCTTCCTCCCACCCTACTCTTCTCCCTGGGAGAACTTACTCCTCTCTGATCCTCCCCCATCTAAGGTGCCTTCCTCCTCCCCAGGCCCACATCTGCTCCCTCCCTCCCTCTGCCTTCTACCTTCTCATTCTGTAACATCTGCTGCTATTCCAAAGCCTATTCTAGTCTCTCCCTTACTGTAAAGTCTATTCAGCTGACAAGATAGAGGAGACATAAGAATCTTCAGAAGTCTTCCCCAATCCTCCTCCAAACAACTGGAAAGCTGCCTAAAAATTGATCTATGTGCAGAAAAGTAGCTTAGCAACCAGGTAAGAAAGGTCTGTCTCACTGGGCTCAGAGGTGGAGAAGTGAGATCCAAGAGCAGCAACAGCACCAGCTTCACATTAGATGGCATGCAGCAAGGCTTCAAGTCTGGGACAATCCACCTGAGAGGAAACAACCTCCTGCCAGTCAGCAGCCCCTTAGGAAAGGTAACATCTGTACAGTTTGACAAGCCCCTCCTCAGTGAACCTTCACCCAGCACAAGCCACCACAGAGGCATTAACCACATTTCTACTCACAGATCCTGGGCAGAAATCTTGTGGTTGCTCCAAGACAAGAGTGCAGACCTGGAGAAGTATGAATTCCTCTCCACTGACTGTGCCAACTTGGAGGAACTGAGAACTTGCAGGTGCCCAGAGAAAAACTTCCACTTCATAAAGGACTCAAAAGTCAAGTAAATGTCAGGGAAAATGCCCAAAAAAGAGGGAAAATAAGACCATAGAAGATTACTTGCATAATGAACAGGTATTTTCTTCCATCCTTTCAGATGTGGAAGAACAATGCATACCATCAGAGGAAGACATAGAATTCAAGGCTTCTGCATCCAAAACCTCCAAAACATACATGCAATGGTCTCAGGCCACAGAAGATCTCACCAAGGATTTGGAAAATCAAGAAAGAAAGATGGAGAAAAAATTCGGAAGAGAAATGAGAGCAATGCAAGAAAATCATGAAAAGTGAGTCAACAGCTTGCTAAAGGAGACCCAAAGAATGCTGAAGAAAACAACAGCTTTAAAAATAGACTAATTCATATAGCAAAAACAGTCCAAAAATCAATGAAGAGAAGATTACTTTAAAAAGTAGAGTTAGCCAAATGGAAAAGGAAGTTCAAAAACTCACTGGAGAAAAAAATTCTTTAAAAATTAATTTTTAAGTTCAGAGTTCCCAGGTCAAGGAGAAAATATTACAAGTAGCTAGAAAGAAACAATTCCTGTATTGTAGAAATATAATCAGGATAACACAGAATCTGGTGGCTTCTGCATTAAGGGATTGAAGGTCGTGGAATAGGATATTCCAGAAGTCAAAGGAACTGGGATTAAAACCAAGAGTCATCTACCGAGCAAAACTGAGTATAATTCTTAAGAAGGAGCTTAAGGGTCAGGTAATTAGCTGGTAGGATAGGAAATGAGAGAGAAAAAAACAGACTTTCTTGGTGAAGCCATGTTTTCTTACCTCATTCTTGATAAGCAAGTTAAGGTATAAAATCACAAGGGGACAAAATGTCGATGCTCCTGCTTCCAAAGCCTCCAATAAGAATAGAAATTGGTCTCAAGACATAGCAGAGCTGGAAAAGGATTTTGAAAATCCAGGAAGAGAAGTAGAGGAAAAATTGGGAAGAGAAATGAGAGTGATGCAAGGAAATCATGAAAAATGAGTTAGTAGTTTGCAAAAGGAACTCTTTACATTCCTACATGAAGAGATAAAATTTGTGACTGATGAGAGCTTTCTCAGTATCAAGGTAGTTGGAGGGAATGGTTGTTGTCCTTTGCCTTCAAAGAGGATCAAAATGATATCACTATGATAAAGTGAAATTTCAGTGTGTCCAGCTGTGGCTGATCAGACCAATACAAGCTCGGAATGCTCTACCACAGATTGGGCACAGATAGTACATTTGAATATTTGGGGTGGATACCACAAAAATGCAGAAGAAAATAACCACTTTAAAATTAGACTAATCCAAATGGCAAAAGAAGTGGGTAAAGCCAATGTGGAGAAGAATGCCTTCAAAAGAAGAATTGGCCAAATGGAAAAAGAGGTCCAAAAGCTCACTAAAGAAAATAATTCCTTCAAAATTACAAGGGAACACATGGAAAATAATGACTTTACAAGAAATCAAGAAATTATAAAATAAAGCCAAAACAAATAGAAGACATTGCAAAGTACCGCAATGGAAAAACAACTAACCTGGAAAATGGATTCAGGAGAGGTAGTTTACAAATTATTGGACTACCTGAAACCCATGATCAAAAAAGAGCCTAGACCTCATCATTCAATCAATGATCAAGGAAAAGAAAATCATGCACCAACACTCTCTCTACTTTCGTCTTGGCTTGTAACCTTTTCAAATTGAAGAACTTACCATCAGGAAGGTAGCTGACCTTAATGCCTTGTTCATCCTCATTGAAAGCATTTGAGAACATGGCTGAAAACATCATGATGAAAAAGATGGGAGCAAGCACACAGCCCTGTTTTACACCATTGTTGACTGGAAAGGTACACGAGTATTGTCCATTATTCAGAACCTGGGTAAACATGGCATCATGAAATTGGCACAGAATATTGATGAATTTATCCAAGCAACCAAATTTTGACATAATTTTCCATAAGCCCTCATGACTAACAGTGTCAAAG
The DNA here is from genome assembly GCA_023548195.1 of Bettongia penicillata ogilbyi. Taxonomy (NCBI): domain Eukaryota; kingdom Metazoa; phylum Chordata; class Mammalia; order Diprotodontia; family Potoroidae; genus Bettongia; species Bettongia penicillata. Next base: position 636,148 of record JAJHZJ010000207.1, on the reverse strand, counting down.
GCCTAGGTAAGATCTTCAAACCTTGTGTACAGACTGTTCATTGGCCCTTTCTGAAGCCACACTGGCTCTCAGATATATGACTATCTAAAAGGTGAAGGATTATCCTATTAAGGAGGACTCTAGCAAGAATTTTGCCAGCAATGACAAAGAGAAAGACCCCCCATGGTTGCTGCAGGACAATCTATAAGGCACCTTTGAACTCCTGGGTGATGATCTACTCCTGCCATACAACCTGGAAAGTTTCAGTCAGCTTTTGTGTGAGCAATGGTCCCCCTACCTTGTAAATCTCAGCTGGAATATAATCAGCAGGGAATCTCAGGCATATCAGCCCAGGACAGGAGTCCAATGGAACTGTGTGTGTGAGAGGGGTGGAACCCCAGGTATCTCCAGTGGCCCCTCATGAGACTTAGCCTGCAGATTAAATGTCTGAAAGTCACTTACTTGAATTTCTGGGTGACAAGATGGTGGAGTGATTGATAAATGGTCTCCCTCTCCCCTTGTTGACCTTGAAAGACCCATAAAATATCTCCCCAGGAAACATCCTGGAACAGTGGGATCAGGTAAAGAGGTTAGCAATCTCTTAGACCGTGAGGCTAGGAAAGTCTCTAAGGAGGGTCCTTCTTGCTGTAGCAGAAGGGCACCAGTGCAGGACTGGAGCTATTCCAGATAGCCCCACCTCAGCAAACTGGGAGGAGATCCTGAGCCCCAGGTGGGTGGAGCCTGCAAGCACCAGCACTAGGAGCCCAGGAGTGACTTAACACCCCAGGGAAATAGGGAAGACAGTAGTGCAGATGGGATATCCAACCTCTGAGCTTGCCTATGCTCTAGCTCAGAAGAGGAGACCTACAGTAGCCATACTACCCCTCCTCCACACTTAACGCAACTAGCTCCAGGCCAACTCCAGAAAAACCCAGAAAGACTTCACCTGATCTCTGCTTTATCACACCAGCCAGCTCAGCACCAGGTAAGCTGCAGCATTTTAGCTTCTAGCTGAAAGAACCAGAGGCCACAATACACAAAGCCTCAAGTTCAAGTCACAAGAACTATGGGACATAGGTCTTTGTGACCCAGAAGTAGAGATCTACTTTAAAAGCCAGGAAAAGGGTGATCATCATGAGTAAGAAGCAAAGTAGAAAAGAAAACACCATAGAATCTTTCTATGGGGACAAGGACCAAAACACACCTACCAAAGAAGTCATCATTGAGACTGTACTCCCCTGTGAAACTTCAGAAGGGAATATGAACTGCCCGCAAGTCCAAAGAGCATTCTTGGAAGAGCTGAAGAAGTATTTTAAAAACCAAATTAGAGAAATAGAAGAAAAACTGGCCAATGATTTCAAAAATATGAAAAAATAAATCACAGAAGAATTTAAAAGGAAAATTGGAAAAATGGAAAAGGAAGCACAAAAACTAACTAGAGGAAATAACTCCTTAAAAAGAACAATGGGACAGATGGAAAAGGAGATGCAAAAGTTAACTCAAGAAAACAATTTGATAAAAATTAGAATCAAGCAAATAGAAGCTAATGACTCTAGGAGATATCAGGAATCAGTCAAAAAGAATCTAAAGAATGAAAAAATAGAAGAAAATGTAAAATATCTAATTGGAAAAACAACTGACCTGGAAAATAGATCCAGAAGAGAAAAATCTAAGAATTATAGGCCTACCAGAAAGTCATTATGAAAAAAGAGCCTGAACAATATCTTCCAAGAAATCATCAAGGAAAACTGTCCAGAAGTCCTAGATCCATAAGGCACAATAGTTATTGAAAGAATCCACTGTTCACTTCCTGAAAGGGATCCCAAACTAAAAACACCAAGAATTATCATTGACAAATTCCAGAACTATCAAGTGAAGGAGAAAATACTGCAGGAAGCCTGAAAGAAACAATTAAAATATCAAGGAATTTGGATGACCAAAAGATGCCCAGTTGACTTGGGTTTTACTGGTTCCTTTCCTTTCCTTTCCTTTCCTTTCCTTTCCTTTCCTTTCCTTTCCTTTCCTTTTCCTTTCCTTTCCTTTCCTTTCCTCTTTTTCCTTTCCTTTCCTTTCCTTTCCTTTCCTTTCCTTTCCTTTCTTTTTTTTTCCTTTCCTTTCCTTTCCTTTCCTTTCCTTTCCTCCTTTCCTTTCCTTTCCTTTCCTTTCCTTTCCTTTCCTTTCCTTTCCTTTCCTTTCCTTTCCTTTCCTTTCCTTTCCTTTTTCCTTTCCTGCCATTTCAAAAACCTTAAACCTACTTCACTCTGAAGCCAGGTCTCCAATAGGCCCCTGCCTAAGAGCTCTTATTAACCATTCTAACTTTAAAGTTATTATCAATAGTAACTACTGCTGTTTCCCTCCCACCCTGCTGTCTTTTTTTTTTCTTGGCCCCATTAAAGGGGTTATGCTCTGGCTACTTCTTAAACAGACCTATTCAATGAATGGGTATTACCTTACCCTAAGTGAGTACCTGCGAAGACTTTGGCCTAAAGGGCCCAAGGTCTCCCAGTGCATCCTGGGTCATCTCCAGTCATTCTGAAGAACATCTGGTCATTGGGTTCAGATGGCTCTGGAGGAAAAGTGAGGCTGGTGCCCCCCTCACTCAAAAGAAAGTCAAGTGCAAGTCATGTTATTATTTCTTTGATGGCATGATCTTCTTCAGCAACGAAGGATGAACACACTGACAGTCTCTAAGCAAGCACAAGTGTCTATCTCTACTAGGCTACATAGAGTCAATGGGATACTGCTTACTGAATCCATTGACAGCTAAAGCTAACAGATTAGTTCCACTGTTACATCCTTGAAGATGGTAATCCCTAAAAGCTTGAAGATGGTAATCCCTAAAAGGATTTTGAATAATACCTATGAATTTCTAACAATCTATGCTATCTATCCATACTCCTGCAGCTCCTTCCTCACTGATTCTCACCATCCAAGACATTAAAAATTCTCCTATTTTGGGGGTGAATTTACTTAAAATATCTGTAACCTACTTCTGAGTAAAAACCTCAGTTACTTCCTTAAGCAGTGTGGCCCCCTGGTTCTCCTGTTCTTCACTATATCATGGTATTGTACATATACCCACATTCCTAGAAACCTCCTCATCTAAATTGTTTCATTTTCATCCCATTCATCTTCCTTCCAGGTGTCTGGCCTTTTCTTTTGTTAATTTTTTCTCTTTTTTTCTGACCTAAACTCACAGTTGCCTGTTCTTGCACCAAATGACAATTTCTAGCTTATTCTTCCAAAGGAAAGTTTGGATGCTGTAGCATAGAAAGCTTCTCATGAAAATCAGCTAACTCCTTTTTCAACTAAACCTTTTCCTCCAGCAATTTATCTCTGCTTTTACATGTAATAGGACAGTGTGTTAACCATGCCCATCCTTCTACATACCCTACCATTTCGTTCCCTAAATCTATTAGTATTCCTTGTGGACATATTTCTAAAACTCTGAGTTCTCCCTTCTGTAGCCTCAGTTCACAGTTTTCACAAAGTCCTGTGCTTTTAGTCTATTCTCTCGCCAGGGAGGAATAACGTAAATCCTCCCATCCCACCTCACCCATTTCCATCCATAGAGCCATCCTATCTCCAAATAGAGGTTTATATTTCAAGATCCCATCATCATCACCATTTGTCACAACAATGTGATACACCCAGGAGTTGCTATGGATATGCATGTATATTTCCAGGGTAAAATTCACAAAATATAAACCCTCTTCCTCAACAACAAAAGTAAAATATTTATTTAGATACCAGAAAACCAGTTCCACCATGGTGACAACAAAATTCATACATGTTACCAATACAGGGAGGACCACCACCCCTAAGCCTCTGATCCAATAGGCCTTCCCATACACAGGTTCTCCTAAGCAAAATTACTTCCTCTGTGACAAATACTAGCTGCTCTGCCTCAGCTCTGCTTCACTCTCTCCTAGCTCTGGCTCACTGTCACGTCCTGTTACACCCTTTTGGCAAGTTCTTGCCAACATGGACTTCATGTGACTCAGGCTGAGTCAAACCTCAAAGTAGGTCACATGAGTCTATTAAATGGGTAGAGAAAATCTACAAATTCCCTCACTACTACAGATAATTACTTTTTTTGCTGTTCCTAAAGGTTTTATTTTTTAAAATCATATCATACTCAGGCCTATCCCAATAGTTCTCACAAACTACTCAATTACTCATAACAATCTTAGACATATGTTCTACATTTTACATATATAAAGGATAGGTAGTTTGTCCTTACTGAGTTTCTTGTAATTGGTCTTTGGTATGTACTTTATGTACGTCTTGGTTCTTGTATATCAAATCTTCCATTAAGTTTAACTTAGTTAGTTACTTTTTTTTTTAAAACAAAGCCCTGAAAATCTGACAATTCATTAAATGTCTTTTATTTTGGTCAGGATTATGTTTAGCATTGTTGGATATGACTGAATTAACTACTGAGAATAAATCAATGGCATCTTTAGTTTGGGGGAAAGAATTTTAGTCTAAATTTCCTAAAGGAAGGTAACTTTGGGTAAAATTTGGCATTGATGGAAAAGTTAAGGTTTTAATGGGAAATTTGATTTCATGATTGTTATTTAATCAGGAACTAGAACATGTGTAGAAAGGCATGTAAGCCACTTAAGACTTGTCTCAAAAGATGTTCCTTAGCCAAAGTGAAATTATAATCGTATTTGAAACCTGGTTATTGGAAATTTTTAGGTGCTATGGGACTATTAAGTGACTGTTCTTCTGAGTCTAACTCCAGACATGGATAGCAAGAAATGCAGTCTGAGTCTCCAATCCATGATGCCAATAAGCATGTGAGATGCTGGTATGAACTACAAAAGGTGATCTCATGGGGAGGGTGGAAGAGTGGCTATCAGCCTGGGCTGAGGTAGGATTCTCCTGACTCAGTTTCCCCACAGACGCCTGTCAGACTTTAAGCTTGACTGAATGCAAGTTGACAATCTGCTCCGACCTGAATTGACATGAAGTTGGGCAGATATTGCTTCCTTGCAATGTCCCTACTTTTGGTGGCAATTTCCTATACTCAAAAGGTTTGTAAGCTTAATATCAGGTCCATTAAATTATAAAGTATTGGTAGGGGAACATCCAAAGTTAAGTCTAAAATTAAGCTATTAGGCTTAGGACTTTAGACCAACAACAATAAGTTAGCATCCTTTAATTCTTAGTAACACTGTGGAGACAATTAGGTCAAGAGCTTGTGAAGTTAACAAACAGAAATATTATTTGTGTCGCAGTTGGTTAATGTTAAAAAAAATCGTTTGTGGTCCATATTGTAAATTCTTTAAAAAGAAGTTTCACCTGATCAAAAGTTTAAATTGTTTCATCTGTTAAATATTGTGTTAAAAATGAAAAATAAAATTACAGAAATAGGAAAAAAGATTCTGGATGTCTTCTTCTATATGATTGACTTTCTTTTCATAATCTTCTTGCTTTTTTAAAAAAAATTGTTCTCATTGTTTATCTTTTCAATTTTTCCTCAATCTCTCTCATTTGACTTTTAAAGTCGTTTTAAAGTTCTTCTATTAATTCTTTTTGGGCAGGTGACCATTTTATGTTACTCTTTTGAGGTAGAGGATGGTTTCTTCAAAACCCCTCCTTTGAATACCAACCCTGGGCTTCTCTATTCCCATAGTAATTCTCTATGATTGGATTCTTTCTCCTTTGCCTGTTCATTATTTTTCGTTTGTAGCAGCTTAGCTTTTTTGTAATCACCCGTAGTCCTGGGGTGTGAGGGATGGTGCCTTTGGACTCAGGTGCTCCTTCAGTTCTCCCCTCTAGCTTGAAACATAAACCAAGAACTCCACTCTGTTATTAGACCCCAGAGCTTGCAGAGTCCCAGCCCCCAGGGATGTGTATGCTGGTTCCTTCTCATATATAGCCATATCTTCACAGCACAGCAGGGTCTGGCAATCCTTGTTGGCAGAAAACTGACTCAGACACCCTATTCTCCTCACTGTCCCAGAGGGAAAACTTCCTGTGACTAGATCAGAGGCGGCCTCCCAACAGCTAACCAAAATGCTTGTGTTGGTGTATGAGCTGACCTAGCCTGGAGGTGTTTACACTTCACAGGGACCAAATGCCTTCTGGGAGTTTTTTTCAGATCTTCCCTGAGTGTCCCAGGAGGATCACACTTCTACCCCTACTCTTATTTATTTTTACTACTCTATGTTCACCCTGAGGTGCTATTATTGTCTCTTTTTGTTGAGAAAATCTCTGAAGCCTAGACATTTCTGACCTAGTGCACCATCTTCCTTTTGAGCAATAGCATTTTCCTAATTATTATTATTTTCTTTACTTGAAACAGAATCAGGTTACATTGATATGACAATTGATAATTTGCATTTACTTCTCTAAAAAATGGCTATTCATATATGATGACAGTTTTTTCAATTAGTGTAGCTTCATATTCTGATAAATGTGAATCCATTCCTTGCACCTAAAAATGAGATACTAACCCAGTTTTTGGCTACCATGAAGAGTCTCTGTAAACACTGATGAACATAATTCAAGCAAAAAACAAGACAGCCCCTGTTTGCAAAGAGCTTCCATTTTCTGAGAGGGAAGGCAATAAAATAAGAGACCCTCCTCCTGACCTTCCTTGGGCTGCCACTGGCCCTGCAGCCACAGGAAGGAGACCTTGGAATGACTTTGCACCTTCATTGGACTGGAAATGCCCCCTGACAGTCTTGGTCCCTGAGCTCCTGGTCTCCTACCCTGTACCCTAGGGGAGGTTCAGCAGATGCTGCCTTCCCAGTCCCTCTCACTGAGGTGAGGGCAAATGCAGAGCTGCCCCTCCCAATGCCCACTTTTTTAGGAGACACTTCATAATTCACTTGGGCCCCTGAGTGTGAACCACATCCTCACAAAAAATGTACAGATCAGTCCAACCATGAGTCATTGATCAACAGTTACTCTTTGCCAGGTACTATGCCAGGTCCAGGGGGCACAGAAAGAAACAGCAGCAGTCTCTGATCTCAGGATCCTTCACTTCTGTGGGTGGAGTCTAGATACCCCAGAATGGGGAAGGACAACACAAAGAAATGCCAGGGAAGTGGAGGAGGAGGGCCCTCTCAGCTGAGGGTTGGGAGGATGAGGAAAGACCTCAGGCAGAAGAGGAGACTGGGGCAAGAACCTCTAGAAAAGGACCCCTACACTCCCCCTCCCTACATCTCCCTCCATTCCCACATCTTTGTGATCTGCCTGAGGGTGGGCATGGGCTCAGGTCCACAAGGACAGCCAGCATGAAGTATTTACTGGGGACTTTGGGGTTTGCAAAGCAATATATATTAGGTCATTTACACCTCTCTACCTGCCCTGTGAGATAGGGGCTATTTTGTTATTGATAAAGGAACAGAGCCCCAAAAAAATTAAGTGGCTTGCCCAGGGTCACATAGCTCATGAGCCTCAGAGATAAGAAATGAAAGCAGATATTCCTGAATCCAAGCTCTAATCACTGCACCACTGAAGTGCTGGATGGGCAGAGAAGTGAGAACTAGCTCAGTGAAAATAATGTCAGGAAGAGTAAGGGACAGAATGAGGTGAGATATCAAAATCTTTCACAGGGCCTCTGAGGCTCAGCATGGGCCAATAGTCTGGGTTCTGAGGTCTATGTTGTCTCCTTTACTCCTCTGGTGGGGCAGCGCTGTCCCAGAGAGAACTCCCTTTCCCCATCTGACCTCAAGTATCATTCCCAGAAGCCAAGGGATAAGACAGTCTAAAAAGAATACCATGAATATTAAGAAAGTATTCCCATGACAGTTTCCTGTTTTCTTAAATATTAAATAAAATTTTGAAAGTAAATAAAAATAAAACTTTTATTTGTTTATTTAATGGTTTTATTTATTTATTTTTAGATTTCGACACTCATTTCCACAAAATTTTGAGTTTCCAATTTTACTCCCCGGTCTCTCCCCTCCCCCTACCCTATAATACCTTGCTTTTTGATTACCCCTTCCCCTCAATGAACCCTCGCTTCTATCACACCCCACCCTTCCATTATCCCCATCTTCTCTCTTTTTTTGAAGGGCAAGACAGATTTCTGTACCCCATTACTTGTATTTCTTATTTCCCAGTTATATGCAATAACAATTCTCAACATTCATGAATTCCTATTTCTCTCCCTTCCTCCCTCCCCACCCATCCCCACTGAGAAGACAAGAAATTCAATGCAGCCTATATATGTGTCCCTTTTGCAAAAGACTTCCATAATGGTCCATGTTGTGTAAGACTAACTATATTGCCCTCCATCCTCCCCTGTCCCCCCTTGTTTTTCTATTCTCTCATTTGCCTTTGTCCCTTCCCAAATGTATTTACTTCTAGTTACTCCTTTCTCCCATTTGCTCTCCTTTCTATCATCCCCCTCACCCCACTTGTCCTCTTCTCCTCTACTTTCCTGTAGTGTAAGTTAGATTTCCATACCAAATCTAGTGAGCATATTATTCTCTTCTTAAGCCATATGTAAAGAGAGTAAGCTTCAATATTCCCCTCTCATTTCCTCCCTTTCTTTCTCCATTTAGAAAGATTTTTCTTATCTCTTTTATGGGTGATAGTATGCCCCATTCTATTTCTCCCCTTCTCCTCTCAATATTTTCCTCTCTTCCCCCTTAATTTTATTTTATTTTTTATGCATATCACCTCTTTTGATTCAACTCAACCTATATTCTGTGTGTGTGTGTGCATAATCCCCTCCACCTACCCAAATACTGAGAAAAGTCTCAAGAGTTACAAATATTATCTTTTCATATAGGAATGTAGACAGTTCAGCTTTCAAAAGTCCTTTATAATTTCTTTCCTGTTTACTTTTTCTTGATTCTCTTGATTCTTGTGTTTGATAGTCAAATTTTCTATTCAGTTCTGGTCTTTTCCTCATGAATACTTGAAAGTCCTCTATATCATGAAATTACCATTTTTCCCCTGAAGTATTAATACTCAGTATTGTCAAGTAGGTGATTCTTGGTTTTAACCCCAGTTCCTTTGACTTGTGGAATATCCTATTCCAAACCCTTCGATCCCTTAATGTAGAAGCTGCCAGATCCTGTGTTATCCTGATTGTATTTCCATAGTACTTGAATTGTTCCTTTCTATCTGCTTGAAATATTTTCCTCCTTGACTTGGAAACTCTGAAATTTAGCCACAATATTCCTAGGAGTTTCTTTTTTTTCAGGTCTCTTTCAGGAGGGGATCTGTGGATTCTTGCAATATTTATTTTGCCCTCTGGTTCTAGAATATCAGGGCAGTTTTCCTTAATAATTTCATGAAAGATAATGTCTAGGCTCTTTTCTTGATCATATCTTTCAGGTAGACCCATAATTTTTAAATTGTCTCTCCTGGCTCTATTTTATAGATCAGTTGTTTTTTTTTTCCAGTGAAATGTTTTACATTATCTTCTATTTTTTTCAATCTTTTGGGTTTGTTTTGTAACTTCTTGGTTTATCGTATAATCATTAGCTTCCATGAATTCCACTCTCTTTTTTAAAGAACTATTTTGTTCGATGAGCTTTTGCACACCTTCTTTTCCATTTGGCTAATTCTGCTTTTAAAGCCTCCTTCTCCTCATTGGCTTTTTGGACCTCTTTTTCCAATTGAGTTAGCCTATTTTTAAAGGTGTTATTTTCCTCAGTATTTTTTTTGGTTCTCCTTTAGCAAGCTGCTGAATCACTTTTCAAACTCTTCTATATCCTGAGTATTTCATATTCATTTTGGAGATACTGGAGGCAGAAGCATTGACTTCTTCTGACAGTAGGCCTTGTTCTTCCTCATCTGAAAGGATGGAAGGACATACCTGTTCACCAAGAAAGTAACCTTCTATGGTCTTATTTTTTCCCTTTTTTGGGCATTCTCCCAGCCAGTTACTTGACTTCTGAATCCTTTGTTAAGAGGAGGGTCCTAGTGCCCCTCCTCCTTCCAGTACCATGGTCAGGGCTGAGATTCAGATCAGCTGCTCAATTCCCCCAGAGGCTTTAAGTTGAGCCACTAGGACTATGGACCCAGGCTGCTTATGCAGCCACTCTAGCCAATCCCCCCCTGCTGCTGCTCTTGCCACAGCCTCTGCCATTGCCTTGGTCCAGTGCTGGGAGGACCCTGCTCCACTCTCGCGCAGCTGGGAAAGCCCCCAACACTGACCTTTGAAGCTTTCTTTGTCCCTTGTGTTTTGAGGAATCTGGGACCCTCCCTGCTAGGGATTCTGCCCTGGAGGCCTGTTCAGGTCCTGTTCCTCCCCATGCCATGTGGCCAGGGTCAGGCTCTGCTCCATTCAGCGCCTGTTGGGATAGACCTTTCCTGTCAGCCTTCCAGGTTACCTTTGTCTGGAAATCTCTTTCACTGTGTTGTTCTGTGGCTACTGCTGCCTTAGAATTTGTTGAGATTTATTTTTTACAGGTATTTTGTGGGCTGTGGCAGAAGCACTAGAGTATACCTGTCTTTCTACTCTGCCATTTGGCTCTGCCCTCAGTAAGTGATCTAAAATTTTCTTAAACTTTGACCTTAAGGTTTGTTCTTGAAGAGCCTCAGTGTTACGGAAATCTACTTAGAATTCCAGATGAAAATAAGCCCTTTGGATTTGATCATTGGAGGCCAATGCCTGAAGGGAGGTTAGAGGCCCTCTGGTTCAATCCCCCTCATTTTCCCAATGATGAAGTGAGGCCCAGAGTGAGGACATGCCTGGTTTCCTTCTTCTGTAGCCTCTTGGGAGGCCTGAGCAGCAGGAGCCCGGGGGATTGGGAGTAGATGCTGGGCCCACTCACTGTTGCAATTGTCCTTTTAGATGGTCATGAGGCAGCTCTGAATTGGAGGATAGACAATGCAACAAGCATTTAGTAATCCTTTCCTGTGTGCCAGGCCCTGTGCTAAGTGCTGGGGATTCCAATGCAGTTAGAGTCCTGTTCGGGGCGCGCTCGACCCCCGAACCTTCGGGCGAGATCCTGACCCCTTCTCTCCAACCCTCGTGGCTTCGGACGTCTCCGGACCTTCCCCTGGGGGAGGGGAAGGCTCTTAACCAGGCAGGACGCGGAGTGCAGTTGAGAAGCAGTTTATTCTTATCAGTTACACCAGAAGATCCCCCCGAACAGCTAAGGGCGTGGGTTTAAGTAGGTTTCTAGTTCCGGGTAGCCATCTATTGTTTAAATAGGTTTCTATTTTTAGGTATCCATCCTGATCCACCCTGAGGGAGAGGCCTTCATCTCACTGGAGCAAATCCCTCCAGACCAATCCTAGGGAGGCACGATCCCTAATCCCGGGTCGTGTCCTCCCCTGGTTGGCTGGTGGCCACTCCTGGGGAAGCCCCTCTCTGCCCAGGCAGTCAGGACCGGCCCCGACAACTCCCCCTTTTTGTTTAATAAGGGCAGGTGAAAGGCCTGTCTTAGGCTATGTGGCCTGTCTTTAATGAGGGCAGGTGAAAGGCCTGTCTTAGGCTATGTGGCCTGTCTCCATGCCTGGTACCGAGAGTGGGCAGGGCCCCTGTCTTAGGCTATGTGGGTGGCCCCCACCTCCAGCATTTCTGGTAGGTGGACCCACAATAATCCCGTCATTGGGTACCTCTGCAGCCAATGGCATGATTATCCAGGTCATGGGGCCACAATATTCCCGTCATCGGCACAGTCACAGCGAAAGCCCATTATTGATTATAGCGGGGTACAGGGACGCTTTTGAACATGGCCGGTGTTAGGCCGTCATCCCGAAATTGCAAAAATTCATGCAAAAAATTCATGGTATTTGCGCGACTTGCGCCTCAACTCCCCCTTTTTGTTTATGCAGAAGTATATCAGCCTTTAGTTGTTCCAGGGTACCCATCCACAATTTCAGAATACATGACAATAGGCAAGGTAGGCAGAGACAAATCACACATAACAGGGCAATCCCCAATCCAGTAACAAAAAATGTATAAAGCCATTGTGTAACATTAAGATTTCTCAACTAAGCTGGGAAAAGTCCATGCTGATTTTTCATATCCCTCTTATAATGGTCTGTGGCATTTTGCATGCCTTTAATTATCTCACCTAACTTTAATATATAAGTATCTAAACTTTGGAAGTCATCAAGTCTGGAAATAGCATCTTCAAGCTCTGTGCTGGTGTTAAGCATGAGGGCAGTCATGCATGCAGGTCGTAACAGCTGCGTATCGCACGATAGCCCTTAGTTCCCTGATTGGTGGTTAAGCCTTGGTCAGCCCTCAGCACCTGTTCTTAGGGCCACGTTACTGAGTTGGCTGATCGTGTCCTACTATGATAGGTGGGGGCCCGCCAGTACCTCCCCGAGGGCAATGCCGTACCTTGTCTACGAGCCTTCCTTGCGCCCAGAATGAGGAAGTCACGGGCCAAGCGCATGACCGCCAGTTAGGGCGGGTATAGACTCCCGGCCGTCACCTATCCACCCAGGAGGTCTGGTGGCGGCCCCTCACACTATCTTTGGTCCTATATATGCTTGTACAGAACAATTCTGGCATGTAAAATTGAAAATTCCTGTCATGTTCTGATATGTCTCTAGTTTAGATCTGTAGTCTCTGTCCCATAGAAATATATGTGTGTTCCCTAGACATACTTCACCCATTAAAGCAATGTTGTTAGCTTTCTTTGGTGATGCTGCAGCAGGCATTCCCTGCACTGTTTGTCCTCCCATAGCTAGAATAACTTTGTCTAGTCCCTGAACAGGTCTTTCAACCTCAGGAGACCCTTTATAATTGATGTACATACGTCTAGGAAAGTTTGGTGCATATTTTTCCTCAAGTAAGTATGTAAGATTGTGACATGAATATAACATTTCTGTGTAGTTTCCCCTAATCAATTCTTTCTCCTGATAAGTATGTGTGTGACAATTCTCAAATGGTAAAAACCCCGTATACAGATGCCAAAGGGTTACATTTCTCTTCTTTTGTAAGTTACAAAATGGCCTAAATTTCATTCCACGAACAAGTCCCACAAAGTCCTTGTCTGACCAAACTACTATTGTCCCATTTATCCTCCAGGTGAATAGATTATAAGCGTGTAATGTATCTTTCTCATCCAATGTCTCTTGTCCGTCCACAATAGTGGCACACCAGGGATACCCCTCTGTTCCATTCACCTGTGTGTATTTAAAACCAAACCCATTGCAATTCCCAGAAATACCCTTCTATAGACAAAGTGGGAAACCTGCGACTAGTCCTGAAAAGTTAGTGTCTCTGAAAGAGAGTCCCATTATTACCATAGTCTAGTCCATCATCTTTAAACATGTGAGAAATATTGCCTTGGATGATAAACTTAGGCATTGTCTCACTCCATGACATCACCCTTAACCATGGTGGATTCGTGAGGAACGCCCATCTCTGTTGTTCCTTCGGTGCTGGGTCGATGGACGCAGTGTTCTTTGAGTGTCATGATAAGTACGAGAAAAATGAAAGGAGTCATTGTGACCTAGTTGATTAAGCTTCTCCAGAAGTTTTCTCATCTGCCACTGATAGCATCTCCTCACTCCCTGTGACCGCTTCACCTTGGCGGTTGTCCTCTATCACTCTTATTCTTTTCACTGGAACCCAAACTTCTTTATTATCATCTGTTAAAACACAAACATACCCTTTTCCCCACGTTAACACTGTATGAGGACCAAATCAATTTTTATTCTCATCGTGCCACATTACTGGCTACTTTCAGGGCACTTGTTATTGCTGATTCATTCTTTGCAGACTCCTTATTAGGAAATGTTAAGAATTTCATAGCAGCCAATAAGCCATCATTATAGAATTTTAAATAATTTAGAGTATAAACAGCCAAACAGCCAATTGTAATTTATCATCAACTCCTGGTCCAACTACTCCTTTTTGTTTGTGCAAGTAGGTGTCCAGGGAGCGATTCGCTCGCTCCACTATAGCTTGACCAATGGGATTATGGGGGATTCCAGTGACATGTAAAATGGAAAATTCCACCATGAACTGTTCAATGGCTTTACTGACATAAGCTGGACCATTGTTTGGTTTAATGCTTTTTGGTACTGCATGATTTAGAATGTGACCGAGTGTGTGTGATATAAAATATTGCTGTTTTGGCCCTTATTGGGAGTTGAACTTCCATAGTTATCTGTTTAATACTATCTGCCCTATCAGGAATATAGGCTGACTCTACTCTAGGTATCAATGGTACTGTATACTTTCTGTCTGTGATGATATTGCAAGGTTCTTTCACATATAATAATGCTTGCAATACTTCATATAATTCATTTTGTTGTGTAGAAGTAAATGTTGTTTTAAATTTATGCATCTCCCTTTTAGATGGAATATACATAGATGCCCTAAAATTTTTTGTTGCATCTGTAAAAACATTAACTCCCTCTACCAGTGAGGAAGAGCATTTGTTGGCCCAAGATCATGGCCACGTGGCAAATTGCTGCCCAAAAGGAATTGGGAGCCCGTGTTGGAAATTCTGATTAATCAATATCTGCCATTCCACAAACTCTTGTATGCAGTTCTCTATTTCTTGACTTGTATACATAGTATATATTTGTGAGGTTTCTGTCCTATTAACATCCTTACTCTCTTCACTGCCTTATGTATGACTTGGGCTACCAGCACAGCATAAAGCACACAAGCTCTGTTCTTTATCTGAGCCAAATGTACCCACTCAATAATCCCTTGTTTTTGATATAAAACTCCAGTGGGTATTTTTTCAGTGAATAAATTGTTACTTCCAAGTCTTGTGATTCTAATATCCTGCTAATAGTACACCCCATAATCTTTTTCTGCACTAATTTCAAACATTCCAGTGCTTCATCTGTCCATTTTCTGCATGAGTTTAATTGAGAAGGACCTTTCAATAAATCATATAATGGTTTCATTTGATCAGTTGTAATTCCCAACTGTGGCCTACACCACTGAATTACTCCTATCAATTTCTGAAAGTCATTTAAAGTTGTAACCTTTGTAGAATCTATGATAGGTGACTTCAAACTTAAGCCTTACCACCTTACATCATTGTTTCACAGGGTAGTTTCTCCTTCTCTGATTACATTTACTCTGAAAAAAAAAACTTTTTAGAAATTAAGTTGTTAATAAGTTCAAACACTAAATTTAACTTTTGCTTGAGCCAAGGAATGACTACAAGTTCAGATTAAAAGAGCAAGATCTTTTCTGCTTCATAGACCATTACATATTAATTTATCAATACATTGTCTTGAAAATGAAAATTTAAAACCGTTTAAAATTTCTCCTGTTGTTAACAGTCACTAAACTTTTACAAAAATTTAGTTGAAAACCTTCAAAATAATAGTTCTCTTCTCTTGATCTAATTTGGAATGATAAAAGTTACAATTCACTGTAGACCCAGCTAAATGATGAGTTGGGACTGCAGGGCAAAAAATCTTAATGGTTCCATCCTTTACTCAAGTAAATTTTATTTCTGTGTCCACTCCTTAAGAACTTTTTTGAATGAGAGGGTTTTGAATTCCTCAGCTGAAGGGAGGGAGACTTCTGGACAACTGCCCAGTGGCGCCAAGTCTATTCCATTCTGCTGGAGAGTTTCAAAAGCTTTATCTCTGCTGAGGTGTCCCTTTAAGATTTATGCATATTTCCAATTTGCCTAGTGCCAAATAATATAACAAATCCTGATCTGTTCTAAACATCCAATTAGGAGTGACACGTTTCACTTAATATGTGAACAGAATAACTACCTTTTGGTTACTTCTCATTACACAAAATACTTTTCTTTTAGGTGAGATTTAGGTGAAAATGCTGATCAGCCTGCCCCAGATCTCCTCTCGTCTCTCTCCACCCCCACAATCTGGCCAGAATCGGGAAGGCAAAGAGAGAGGGTTTAACCAAAAACTTTCAAATAATTCTCAAAACTTTTATGCTTTCTTTAAACTTCATATCCATGTTGTTTTCCTAATGGGCTTTGATTAAAGCCCCCTTTAAAACTGCACAGACACTATGTCCCTGCATTTCCCATTCAAGACTACACCTTGCAATCACATGAACTAAAAATAATATAAGATTAGTTCCTCTCTTTCTCTCTCCCATACTTCTCCCCGATGCTGCAGTCATCAGAGAGAAGGGAGGAGGGGGAGGAAAAGAGATAACTTGCCAAGGTCCAGCTACCATGGAGCTGACCGTAATAACTCACAAACACACGCACACAGAACATGTAAAGACAGAACACATATACAGACAATAAAAGAATCCAAAAAACTGAGAAAAAATTGTCAGAAATCCTCTGTACACATTATAACTCTGGCTTAATTTCTATCACTGTGTAACTAAGCCTTGCATAAGATTCCTTCTCTAAACTTTCTCCCGTACAAGATTGCTTTTTTAGACTTACTCCTGCAACTTTTTACTGCACCATAGATCTGTGCCGAGTGCCAGGGCTGGAAGAACATCCGGGCCGCTGAATTCACCACTGTGCCACAGATCCTGGGCAAATTTTTTGCTGTGCCATAAATCCAGGCCCTGGGCCAACTCTGGATATATTTCCTGGTTGAATTTCTGACTGCACCAACTCCCTCTTTCCTCTCGGTCCTATCTGGTCGTGATTGTCTCCTGAGCTCCCAGACCGCCAATACTCCAAAGATAAAAAAGGGGGGCAGTAGAGGGGGATCTCGACTCCTTGTCAGAAATCTCCACTAGGGAGTCTCCCGTTTGTATCACAAGCGGCAGCCCAGCAAGTTGGACGTGGGGTGCCCACAAGGGCTGCTTTTTCCACCCCGTACATGACAAAATCAGTCTCAACGAGCAACCCAGGGGTGGCATCCACATAAGAGGCCATTTGTGTCCCCACTACTTGCCATGTTTGAGGAGTTAATTCTGCATGGCAAACCCATGGTGATATAGTTTGTATTTTTACTACCCACTCCCTACATTCCTTTATATGAATTTTTACTCCATTTTTCTTGCACAGCTTGTACAGCTGGCAGGCTAGCACTCCCTTATCCTCTGGTTTTACATGGGCGGAGCCCATTCTGCCTTCTAGGCGTCTCTGAAGCGGGTGGCGTTCGTTCTCCGGCTCGAAAAGCGGCCGGGGTTTTTACTTTCGTTTCACCGCTCGCTTTCGCCTAGGCTGCCTGGTCCTTCTACTCCGTCCAGCGGAGTAGGCAAGGGGTCCCCCTTCACTTACCTCACCCGGATCCACTTGCGGTGTCGTCCCTGTTTGGGCGCCAGCTGTTCGGGGTGCGCTCGACCCCCGAACCTTCGGGCGAGATCCTGACCCCTTCTCTCCAACCCTCGTGGCTTCGGACGTCTCCGGACCTTCCCCTGGGGGAGGGGAAGGCTCTTAACCAGGCAGGACGCGGAGTGCAGTTGAGAAGCAGTTTATTCTTATCAGTTACACCAGAAGATCCCCCCGAACAGCTAAGGGCGTGGGTTTAAGTAGGTTTCTAGTTCCGGGTAGCCATCTATTGTTTAAATAGGTTTCTATTTTTAGGTATCCATCCTGATCCACCCTGAGGGAGAGGCCTTCATCTCACTGGAGCAAATCCCTCCAGACCAATCCTAGGGAGGCACGATCCCTAATCCCGGGTCGTGTCCTCCCCTGGTTGGCTGGTGGCCACTCCTGGGGAAGCCCCTCTCTGCCCAGGCAGTCAGGACCGGCCCCGACAGAGTCCCTGCCCTGATGGAGCTCATATTCCAATGAGGAAAACAATTCATTAAAAGGGGCTCACAGTGGTGGGGGAGAGAAGGTCCCATTATATGGCGTGTCTGAATCCTCCAGAGTCACAGGCACAGCTGATGGGGATGAAGCCTGGCTGTCCCCTAGCAGGCAATAAGGAAACTCACCAACATGGGAAGGGGAGACATATGGGAAGGAGTGTCCATGGGGAGAAGGCCCAAAAAGAGAAAGCAGTTCAGTGAGTGACAAGGTCCTGGAGCATCAGACACAGGCCTGGGGAGGAATGAACCTGACTCTCAGAATCCCAGAATCACAGAGGAGGAAATGACCTCAGGGTCCATGATGATCCTCCCCTGCCAGAAGAAAGGCCAGCACCCTCTGCCCCAGGAGCTCACAGGGTGAGTCAGTCATTACCTGAGGCTCCTCCTTCAAGTGTCCAGAGCAGGAGAAAATTTGCATGTGGGAGCCCAGCTGGGGAACCTCAGGGCACATAGCTCTAGGAGGAACCTTGACAATGACTCGGATCTCTCTGCTCTTCTCACTGCTGACTCTCTTCACAGGTGAGGCTGTCCTGGATCTCCTCCCTGAAGCTCAAGCCCCACAATGTCTCAAACCAGGCCTGGTCCTGTCCTGAGCTCATCCTGAAGCTGCTTCAAGGGTCAGCATTCCCTTAGAGGAGAGAGACCCCTCCCTCTGACCAATCTCTTCTTTCCTTCCCTTGCAGGTTCTGGGACCTCCTATGTGCTGACTCAGTCACCTTCACAAAAGCTTGGGAGAGATGGCCTCCACCTCCTGTGCTGGTGACAGACTTAGTAGTAAAGATGCACAATGGTACCAGCAGAAACCTGGTCAGGCTCCTAAACTGGTGATATATTAAGATGATTTACATTCCTCAGGTTGCCCTGCCTGAATTTCTGACTTCAAGCTAGGGAACACACTGAGAATCTCTGGGCTCCTTGCTGAGGATGAGGCTGATTATTACAGTCAGGGGTGGAATAATGGTGCTGCTCCGAGTGACACAGACTAAGGTGGAAGTGAGACAAAAACCCTTCCCACGCCTGCTCGCCTTTGAGCTCCATAGAGGTGCCTGATGAGCCCAGGACAGAACAGCTTTTCTCTCAGGCCCTTTCCCTACCCTTCTTCCTCACTGCTCTTCTGCCAGTGTGGTCCCCTCCCCCGCTGTGACATTTCCCTTGTAAGTCTCCTCTCCTCCCCTCATCTGTTCCTTCCTTCTACATGCTCCCCTCTCATTCCTTGGGCTCTGCTTTCCCACTGAAATTCTATTTTGGCCTTTGTCCAGTTCTCAAGGCTGTTCAGGTACCATGAACAATCAGAGAAAGGAATCCTGTGAACCTCTCCCCAAATACCCTCCAACCAAATACAAAATTGTCTTAGAACTGAGAACTAAGAGGAGGAAAGAAGTTTGTCAACCTGGCAAGGACATATCCTCTCAAGAGATTTCTCCTGAGGGCATCATGACCCTGATAACCCGACAGGTCCAGACCCCTTCCAATTCCCCCTTTTTGTTTTCATGATGAGCTTTCCAGAGAATTTGTGTGTTAAGATCTAGCCTCTTAACCACACCTTTTAGGACCAAGCATGCAAACTTAAGAATAAATGGTAAGATACATAAAAGAACTAATAGGCACATAATAAAAGCAATTCTAGCATGAGCTATATAACTGAAAATAGATGAAATGGATAAATGTTTGAAGAAATCTATAATATTTTGTGCAGTTATATCAGGAGTTAAACCTTGATCTGCTGCATTATACATAGCTCAAGCAAGTTTATATAAATCCTCAATTTTCAGGGTCAAATTCTGATTATCAATATCCCCCTTCAAATGGTTTTTGATCCTTTGCCAATGATAATCTGATTCATTATACAGGTTGTTAGACACACATAGAAAGGTCCAGCGATAATCACATACCAATCATTGAAGAAATTCCAACTTATCCACCTCATCACCAACTGCTACAACAGCAACTCTCAATCCCTTTATCGCTATATAGAAGTCCAAATCAATTTTTCTTTGTTCCTGGAACCCTAAAGACACATTTTCGTGCCAACTCTTCCATGAAGTTAGCTTGTACCCTTTCCTTCTGTACTGTGCAGACTGGCATAGCCAATGATAATGAGGATGTAATCAATGAAATCAGCAAAGATATTCCTAAGATTACACAACTAGTACATCTTTAAACCCTTGGTCCCACCTCAATCTCTATCTTCTGCTCTAATTCCCTGAAAATGTGACCTGCTCTGGATTTAGACCAACCCTTAGTCTTTACTCTAGCACATATTTTGGTCATGTTATAATGAACACTACACCAGAAGCTTTATAATCTATACACTCTGAAACCTTGCAGCTGAAGCAGGTAATGTTATAAATGTCCTTAGTTCCTTATAAGGTACCATTAACACTTCTTACAACAGTAACATTTTCCTTTCGTCCCCACATAAACGCATATTGTCCCCCCATACATACTTGAGCTGTATAACTATGGTTAGCTAACACCCCATTTGTCCTGTTCTTTCCAATACAGGACATGGATCCTCCAATTGTCGCAAAAATCTTCCACGCCCCTGGTGTTGTTTTTCCATTGATTGTTGTCCAGTGCTGTGTTGGGAATCCCTGCGTCTTAAAATCATTCCTATCTTTCACAGTAATATTGTTCCAGGATTGTAATACCTAACCTGAAATATTCAATATCTGTCCCTCATTAGTATCACAGTCAATGAAGTTCAGCCAGTGATGTCCACATATAATGGGTACGGTAATGGGGTGACATTCAAAAAATTGAGAGTATAGATATGTCTCAATTCTTGGTTTGAGTCGTAGTTCCTTTGACTTCTGGAATATCCTATTTCACACCCTTCGATCCTTTAATGTAGAAGCTGCTAGATCTTGTGTTATCCTGAATGTATTTCCACAATATTGGAATTGTTTCTTTCTAGTTGCTTGCAATATTTTCTCCTTGACCTGGGAATTCTGGAATTTGGCCAGAATGTTCCTAGGAGTTTCTCTTTTTGGATATCTTTCAGGCGGTGACTGGTGGATTCCTTCAATACTTAGTTTGCCCTCTGGTTCTAGAATGTCAGGGCAGTTTTCCTTGATCATTTCATGAAAGATGATGTCTAGGCTCTTTTTTTGATCATGGTTTTCAGGTAGTCCCATAATTTTTAAGTTGTCTCTCCTGGATCTATTTTCCAGGTCAGTTGTTTTTCCAATGAGATATTTCACATTCTCTTCCATTTTTTCATTCTTTTGGTTTTGTTTTATGATTTCTTGGTTTCTCAGAAAGTCATTAGCCTCCATCTGTTCCATTCTAATTTTGAGAGAACTATTCTCTTCAGTGAGCTTTTGCACCTCTTTTTCCATTTGGCTAATTCTGCTTTTGAAAGCATTCTTCTCCTCATTGGCTTTTTGGACCTCTTTTGCCAATTGAGTGGGCCTATTTTTTGAGGTGTTATTTTCTTCAGCATTTTTTGGGGTCTCCTTCAGCAAGGTATTGACCCATTTTTCATGCTTTTCTTGCATCTCTCTCATTTCCCTTCCCAGTTTTTCCTCCACCTGTCTAACTTGATTTTCAAAATCCTTTTGCAGCTCTTCCATGACCTGAGCCCATTGGATATCTATTTCAGATGTTTGGGATACAGAGGCCTTGGCTTCTATGTCTTTCCCTGATGGTAAGCATTGTTCTTCCTCATCAGAAAGGAAAGGAGGAAACATCTGTTTCCAGAAAGTTCCATCTGTTGCAAGAAAGTAACCTTCTATGGTCTTATTTTTTTTCCCCTTTTCTGGGCATTTTCCCAGCCACTTATTTGACATCTGAGATTCCTTTCCACACCCACCTCACCTCCAGATCTACCCAGCTGGTGCTTGGGGTCTGAGATTCAAATGCTGCTCCCCAGCCTCAGGGCTTTCAGCAGCGGGCAGGGCTGCTATTCAGAGTAAGATCAAATTCAGGTTCTCAGGTGGGGGCAGCACCACCTCCCAGGCTCAGTTCCCTCAGGGGGTTTGTGTGGAGACCTTCAGTAATGGCCCTGAGCTCCTGTCTGCGCCAGGAGCCCCTGGCCCCTGCTGCCTCTGCTGCTGCCTCCCAAGGGGGCCTGAGTGATGGAGACACCCCGCTCCCCTCTCGGCCAGCACAGATATCTCTCTCACTGACCTGCAGCGCCTGTGGGTGGAGGGACCTTTGAGGCCACCAGAGGTTCCGTCCCTGAAGCCTGCTCGGATATGCTCCTCTCAGGGCCTCGCAGGCAGGGCTGGGCTCCATTGTCCAGTGCGTGACAGACCTTTGGGGTCGGTTTTTCAGGGCTCTCTGGAACGGAAATCTCTTCCACTGCGTTGCTGCCTGGCTTCCACTGCTCCAGAATTTGTGGGGAGTTCTTTTTACAGAAAATTTATGGGCTGTGGATTCATAGCTAGCATATGTGAGTCTTTCTACTCCACCATCTTGGCTCCTCCATTCCCTTTTTTAAAAAAAAAAAAAAGACAAAATTGGGAAACTGACCAGGAGGATCCCATCCTAGATTGAATCCAGAACTGTCCCCTCAGTATTTCCTTTCCAGGTACAAACTTCACCTGTTAACAGTGCATGATCACATTCCCTTGGAATAACTTGTGGTAATTCTCTCAGATACTGATTTAATGCAAGGGACTATACTGAAACTCAAACGTAAACAAAAATATTTAATCCCAAATGCTTTTACCTTAAACAGCAAATTTCACTAATCACAACTTAAAGCCAAATACACTTATTTGTATTCCCATGGAGTTGCAATAAGTAATAAAGATTTACCAGGACTCACATACACCAGGGGTTCCTTTTAATTATCTTTCTTTCTCAAATTTAAAACTTGTCCTGATAAAAAAGTCAATTGTTAAAAATCCTTTCTATCTGTTACAACTTTTAAGAAAGTTCCATTCATTTTTCATGAATTATATAAGCCAAACAAATTTCTTATTTAGGACAGATCACCTTGTCCACATGAAAGAAGCCTTGGCAATTTTACAAAATAAAAGGAATTGGCATGGATCCCATGCCTGCCAAACCCAAACATACAGGAGGACTGTTCTGAATGGGCAGAACAAGTCTAAATAAAATTTTTACTCAGTTTCTTCCTTTCCACACACAATGAGCCATTGACAATGTTAGATTTTAGCATTAAAGCAGTAACTCCAAAAATTTAGTTAACAATTTCACTTACAACTTTTATAAATGATAACCAAGTTGTTTTAGCTGTAACTTCTTTAACAGACAAAGGTGAAAATACCTGGTTTTCTAAATGGCAGATACAAAATATTTTAAGATATGGTTAGTAGGACTGATAAAATTTTAAATACCATAACTGGCTTTACACAATTTTTCCAACATCTTTTCGTTTCAACAAATTGCTTTCTCTAACACCATTTCTGGATTACAGAGTAAAATAAAATTCTTAACGGTTTTAACTTTTACTCAAGAAAATTTCACGTCTGCATCCACTCCTTAAAAATGTTTTTGAAAGAAAAAATCGTGAAACTGCAAGTAAAAGTGAGGAAGACTCTGGAACAAAGTCCAGTGACGCCTAGTCCCCTCCTTTCTACTTGGGAGTTCAAAGCTTTATCTCTGAGGCATCTTTTTCCATTTTCAGATTTATGCATTTTCCCAATTTGCCTTAGTGTCAAATAATACAACAATTTCTGACCTGTCTTAAACATCCAATTAGGAATGACATGTTTCACTTAAGATATGACCAGAATGACTACCTTTTAGTTGTATCCCATTATACAAAAACTTTTCTCTTTTAGGAGAGGCATGAGATAATTAAAATGCTGGTCAACCTGCCTTTCTGATATGAGGGGAAAAATGTCTCCAATTTCTTCTTGTCTTTCTCTCCACCTTCACAACCTGACCAGGATTAAAAGGTGGAGAGAGAGACTTTTACCAACAACTTTTCAATAATTTCCAAAACTTTTATGCTTTCCTAAAATTTCATACCCATGTTGTTCTCCTAGTGTGCTTTGATTAAAGCCCCTTTAAAACATCACATATTATTTCCTTGTATTTCTTATGTAAAACTTCATTTAGCAGTCATATAAACTAAATAATATAAGATTAGTTTCTCTCTTTCTCTCTCCCATTCTCCTCCCTGATGGTGCAGCCATCAGAGAGAAGGGACGAGGGGGAGGGAAAGAGAAGACATTCCAAATTCCAACTACAATGGAGCCAGTCAAAATAACTCACAAATACAAGCAAACAGAACATGTAAAGACAGAACACATATACAGACAATAAAAAAAATCCAAAAACTGAAAAAAAAAACTGTCACAAATTCTCTGCACAAATTATAACTTTGACTTACTTCACTGTGTTCCAAACACCTTTCATACAATTTAGATTTCCAACTAAGTAATCTCGTCCTTCTAGAGTATAGTTTTTATAGGCTCAGGAGAGCCTGTTAAACTTTTCTTTAAATGTTTTATACCTTGGATATCAACAAATTCTGTAAATCAGGGCTTGATTTATTTTTGATGATTAGACTTAAGAAAGTGAAGAAGAAAATTTTAGTAGTGTCAATTAAGTTTAAAAGTGCTTTATAATGTACAATTTATCATTCTCTCTCTCTCTCTCTCTCTGAACTTGTTGCATAGTTACCAGCAGCCACATGACTACACTCACTTGAAAGAGCTAATGAACTTTTTAAGTCTCTTGTTTATTCTAGGGGTGAACAAGTTTTTGTTTCTCTTCTCTAAATATCTTCTTAAATACTTCTCTAAATAGGTTATTTTGAACAAATGGTAGTTTGTCCAATCAGGTTATTGAATGTGAACTTTAAACCATTAATCTTGGAGATTACAAAAGACAACACAAGTTTGTGTGGGAGAGGGGGACTGCGCATTTCTTCTTTGGAGGTTTTGGGGGGAAGGAGCAGGAGGGGGCCGCTGGTCTTGGCCATGTGGAGGCAGCTCCTTGAGGTAGAGCATGGGGTGGCTGTGGGGTGAGGGGGGTAGGGGGGGGTGATGGCTGCGACTTGGCCCGGTCGGGGTGGCTCTGCTTCTGTGTCCATCTGAGCTGGGGCGATACCCAGCGAGCAGATCAAGCAGCCCCAGCCGTGGTGGGAGCAACAGAAAGAGTTCTCACCCTGGAAGCCATGGCATTGACATATCCTGGAACTGGAGACAATGGATCTGGTACCTCGTGGCGTTCCTTTACCTGGTGGCCTTGGTCGTCTCTCTGCCCCTGTGAGCGTGGGAGCTGCAGAAAGTAGAGGCTGGGATACACACAAACGCACGGTTTATTGCTGGAACCTTTTTACTAGTGACTGTACCAATATCTTTCTGGGGGATGTCGCAACTTTTAGTGCATTACACTCAACCTGAGCTACAGAAGCCAGTAATAAGGATTCTTTGGATGGTGCCTATATACAGCTTGGATATCTCTGAACTATCCTACCATTGCCATATATGTGGATACTTGCCAAGAATGCTATGAAGCTTATGTCATATTCAGTTTCACGGGATTCATTTCCAATTATCTGACTATCCAGTATCCAAATCTGGCATTAATCCTTGAAGTCAAGGTTCAGCAGAAACATTTGCCTCCTTTCTGCTGCTGTCATTGATGGGCAATGGGAGAAGTATTACTGTTCAGGTACAAACTAGGTGTCCTGCAGTATACTGTTGTCAGACCATTCACAGCTATTATTTCTCTAATCTGTAAGCTGCTTGGTGTATATGATGAAGGGAACTTTAGCTTTAAAAATGCTTGGACTTACTTGGTTATATTCAACAATGTGTCACAACTGCTTGCTATATATTGCCTTGTGCTGTTGTATAAAATACTGAGGGAAGAACTGAATCCAGTTCAGCCTGTTGGCAAATTTCTTCGTGTAAAGATGGTTGTTTCTGTTTCCTTCTGGCAAGCAGCAATCATTGCCTTGTTGATAAAAGTTGAAGTTATTTCTGAAAAGCATATCTGGGAATGGCAGATGGTAGAAGCTATGACTACAGGTCTACAAGATTGTATCATCTCTATTGAGATGTTCTTTGCTGCTATAGCTCATCATTACAGTTTTTCCTACAAACCCTATGTACAGGAGGCAGAAGAAGGCTCATGCATCGATTCTTTTCTTGCAATGTGGGACATTTCAAATATTAGAAATGATATATCTGAACAAGTAAGAAATGTTGGAAGAACGGTCCTGGGTTGTCGTAGTAAAAAGTTTTTTTTTTCCTAATGAGGAAGAACAAAGAGAAAATACAAGTTTATTATCATCATCTCCAGACCAGATTTCCGTTGCTTCTTCTATGCCATCTTCACCCTTGGGTCACTACCAAGGATTTGGACACACTGTGACACCACAGACTACATCTACCTGTTCAAAGACACCTGACAAAATTTATAATGCTGTCACAGGAGAAAATGATAAATTTTCAGCTAAGTATAAATCTCTGCCTTCCTGAACATTCAGAAGAAGGTTTCTCCTGATTCCATCACTTATGGATTTTGTGCTTGGGACAACACTAAACTGATGGAAAATTCCAGCACAAAGATGGTTGGTGAAAGCCAGGGTGTGTATAAAGGTAGAGAGTTGAATTTAAAACTGAATTAAGCACATTTTACATATCAAATAACGTCTAAATTTCCTAAGACTTGATTCATTTCTCAATGTCAGAATACCACATACTTACGTTTGACAAAGAGAAGAAAACGACTGCAAATATTACTAACGTTAAAATCCTCTATCAGATAGATGGATATGAAAATCAATGTTTTCTACCCTTGCTGCATGGAATAGAAAATGCCACTGAATTAATCTGAAGAGTGGACTTTATAAACAATTAGGTAAATGAATTAGTGGGACTTGATCATAATTAAAGTTAATGGTTACTTATGTAGGTTATGCTTACATAACATTTAAATGCTAGTTTTTCCATTCAATAAAAGAAGGAACTTCTTCTCTCCCCCCCAAAAAAATACAACACAAGCACATTTAACTGACAAATATGACCAATGATGACTTTAAATGACTTTATCCTGAATGACATTATCATTATGATATAACATAAATAAAGATATTATGGAAGCCAGGTAGTACTTTATTTTAAAAGCAAAAATGAAGCTAAAGTATATTTTTGAGATTTGTCTTTATGATTTCCTAGCATATATCATACAAAAAGGCAGAGAAGCATAGTTAAGAGGGCCAGTCTTAGATTCAGGGAGACCTCCCTCAGACACATATTGACTTGGTTGCCCAGTGCAAAAAATATCTTAGTTTCTCAGTTCCCCAGCCCAAATGATTCCTTTCCTCTCCCATCTTTCCCTCCTCTCTCCTCCCCTCCAAAAGATATAATTGGAACCCTCCAGTTTTAATCCTAAATGCTCTCCATCTTCACAGCTAATAGAAATTAGTATTTTCCTATAATTAGGAAACATTAGAGTTGAGTTTATAGTCTGTTGGAGAGAACTGGATCTAGTCTTACCTCCTCCTTGCCCCCATCCAACGAATAAACACTTTCTATAGTATACCTGATGAATGATCCTCTAGACTGTACTTCAAGGGTTTGTAACCTGGGATCCAGAAACTTATTTTTGTTAATCTTTTAATAAACACATTTCAGTACAATTTTTCTTCCATTCAAAAACAGAAAAAGAAACTTTCAGAGCTTCTCCAAGCCAATTTCCTTCCATAGTTATCAAAGGTTTGGTCCTTCAGCTGGCTCCCATTTCAGAGGTATGTTGTCCAAATAAAAGCTTTTACTCACAGCTGCAAACCACTGCATGGAAGCTGCTTATAGAGCTATGAACCAAGAGGTGGATGCTCCCAGAACAGGGCTCCCGTTGCCCAATGTCACTAGAGAAGATCAATCCAAGAGAGCGAAGCTGAGGAAATTACTTAGAGGTGTTGTCATTTATCCAGGACTGAATTCTGGGCCTTTCTTGTGTAACTATGTTCCTCTTGTCATTCTCTGAGAAAAGAAACTTCTGTGCATTCTGGTTCAGCCACCCCACTCTGGGGGTTGAGAGGACTTTATCCCATCTGTACCAGTGACTGGAACACCTAATCTCCTAATCCATAGTCAGCCTACCAAGCCTGGGAATTTAAGAGCTAGCATGAATTGATGCATTCATCAATTAGCAAAAGCATTCCTCAAAACTGGAGAGAGGAGGTGCTTTCATGGCTGCTGAGGGTTCTGCCCAAGTCCTCAGAAGTTCCTAGTGAGCAAAGCACCAGTCCTAGGTAGGTTTGGGGTCACTCTTGGACCCAGGTTGAGAAAAGGATCTGCTCCTCGGGTTTGGACTCTTTGGTCCATAGGCCAGCTGCTTGAGCCATCCTTTCTTAGCAGGTCCCATGCCCCTGTTCATAAGTGAGGTTGGGCTCAGAGAATTGTCTCTGTTGATCCTCCTGGTCAATGTGGTTCAAAAGAGGTGGGGGTGGCAGTAGGATAGGGAAGGAAGGTGCCCTCCCTACCCTTCTCAGAATCTCTCCCCCTTCGATTGGGTCCAAGTGCAGCTGTGGCCACAAAGGCAGTGTTTCCCATGGAAACTCTTTGGATGCAGATAGGTTCTCTCCCTATTCATGAAAGATGTCTACTGTAACCCTCTAAGGTCTTTCTGGAATATTTCTGAGTTTGAATGAACAAAATTATCTGGTTTGTTTTTTCAATGGATTCGCTTCTATTTTTTTTCCAGCAAACAAAACCATGCTTCATGTTTTCCTTTCTTTTGGAGCACATTTTTCAGGTAGTATTTCAAGGATACCCCATTGCTATATGTTCAGTTTGGGGGAGAAGGGAGAGGGAAGAAACAAAGTACCTTGAAGCAGGGTGGAGTTCTGGGTTCAGCATATGTGCCAGTAGTCCTGGACAATTTCTGGAAATCAATTGTCAAGTTTCTGGCTTTGCTTTTGACTTTCAGTACAGAAGCTGAGTGGGTGCTTAACCATATTAAAATGGTTCTTTTCTTGTTGGTGGTAATGATTTATCCTTGAGGAGGGGGCTGCAGAATTTCACTATAATATTCCTATAGGTTGTCCTCATAGGATCACCTTTAGGTGATGATAGGTGGATTTTTTTCTATTTCTACTTTTCTCTCTTGTTCTAATGCTTTAGGTCAATTTTCTTTATTTCTTGTTTTATTGTATTAGGATTGTTTTTATCATTACTTTCAGGTAGTCTGATGATTCTTATGTTTTCTCTTCTTGATCTGCTCTCCAGATCAGGTGT
The DNA here is from genome assembly GCA_023548195.1 of Bettongia penicillata ogilbyi. Taxonomy (NCBI): domain Eukaryota; kingdom Metazoa; phylum Chordata; class Mammalia; order Diprotodontia; family Potoroidae; genus Bettongia; species Bettongia penicillata. Next base: position 607,378 of record JAJHZJ010000207.1, on the reverse strand, counting down.
TTTTCTTATGAGATGTTTCACATTCTCCTCTATTTTTTCATTCTTTATATTTTGTGTCATTATGTCTTGATCTCTTTCAACTTCATTAGCTTCTCTTTGCCTAATTCTAATTTTCAAAGAGTTGGTTTTCTTCCTTAAGATTCTGGAGGTCTTTTTCTAATTGGTTGACCTTCTTTTCATAATCTTGGCTTTTTATTGTTCTTATTGTTTAGTTTTTAGATTTTTGCTCAATCTCTCTCATTTTATTTTTAAGTCATTTTACGGTTCTTCTAAGAATTCTTTTAGGGCAGGTGACCATTTTTCATTACTCTTTAGGGTAGAAGATTATTTCTTTAGTATCCTCTTTGAAGACAATCCCTGTTCTTCTCTATTCCTGTAGTAATTCTCTGTGGTTGGGTTCTTTCTCCTTTGCCTGTTGATTATTTTTTTATTTGTAGCATCTTAGTTTTTGTAATCACCTCTAGTCCTGGAGCATGAAGGATGGTGCTTCTGGACTGACATCCTCCTTCAGTTCTCCCCTCTAGCTTGGAAGGGAAACCAAGGACTCCATCCTCCTATAATACTGCCAACAGCTAGGAGAATCCCAGCCTCAGGGCTTCTGCATTCACCTGGTGTATGCTTGTTCCTTCTCATACCCAAACATGTCTCCACAGAAAAGCAGGGTCTGAAATTCCTTCTCAGCAGAGGTTCCCTGGATCTCTACTGGCATAGATGCCCGACTCTCCTCACCATCCCAGGAGTAAAAGTTCCTGTGATGGGGGCTGAGATAGACTTCCAACCCAGATAACCCCAGGGCTTGCTGCTTGTCATTTAAGCAGACCTAGGTTTCAGGTGTTTACTCTTCACAGGGACATTTTTTCAGATCTTCTGTGAGTGTCCCAGGAAGATCACATTTCTATCCCTACGACTGTTTCTTTTTACTACTCCATATTCTCCCCAAGATACTATTATCATCTTGTTTGTGAAGGAAATCTGGAGAGGCTGGACATTTCTGTCCTATCCCACCATCTTCCTAGAGAGCAACAGCATTTTCCTAATTATTTTTTTTTACTTAAAGCAGGCATACATTGATATGACTATTAATAATTTGGATTTCTTCCTCTGAAAACTGTCTATTTGTATATAAGAACATTTTTTTCAATTATATAATGTTTCATATTCTAACAACTTGGAATCTATGCTTCATATCCAGAAAATGAGACTCTAATCACATTTTTGACCACCAGGAAGAGTTTCTCTAAACAATGTACATAAGGGTCATTTTCCTTCTTCCACTGTACTAACAGTTGGAAAGATAAATTTAAGAGAAATAAAGAATTGTCCCTTGTTTTAAGGACCTTCTACTCAAAGGGGGAAGGCAGTAAAATCAAAGACCTTCCCCCTGACCTTCCCTGGGGCTGCCATTGGTCCTGAGGCCAGCAGAGGGAGACATTGGAATGAGTTTGGGGCTGAACTGGGATGGAAATGCCTCACTGGGGCTCTTAGCCCCTGAACTCTTGGTCTCCTGCCCTGTGGCCTGGGGCAGGCTCAGCTGATGCTGACTTCCCAGTCCCTTCCCCTGAGCTGGGGGCATATGAAGAGCTACCCCTCCCAATGCCCCAACTGTTTAAAGGACACTTCGGGATCCCCTTAGACCCCTGAGTTTGAACAACATCATCAAGTACTAAAAATCTGCAAACCAGTCCAAGTCATTGGTTAACACTTACCCTGCATGTGGACACATGAAAGTCACCCAGCAGCCACAGAGTCTACTGATATGAGAAGTAGTCAATCTGCAGGGGCCAGGTCCTCAAGCCTGAGTTAAGACTCTCAAAACCTGTCCTCTTCTTTCATCAACATACAGTGAAAGGGTTTTTCTAGATGGGGTAGAGCTAATGCTGGAGGGGTGGTCAATTTAGTTTTCAGTTTCAAAAGTTTTAGCCTGGTTGGGGCCCCACTCTATGGGGAGTGAGCCAGGGCCTTGAAAAGCAATTAATGGCTGCTATCCATCCTATGTCTCTGGCTTAATTGTATATCGATGGCTGTGCTGGAACATTTAAGGTCTTGGTGGAAACAACTGCTGGGGTATCATGAGCACTTTACCCAGCAATTCCTGAATCCCAAACAATTGACTCAACTGTCTGCTACACTTCCAGAGCCTGTACCCCATCAGGAGGACTTCCTAAGGCCCTCTGAGGTTCAACATATATCCTAGGTTTGGAGTCTATGGTCAGGGTGGTCCCTCCAACTCCTGAGGCCCCTCCTTCAGGTGTCCAGAACAGGAGCAGATTTGCATGTGGAGGCCTCCTCCCTGCAGGGCCTGGGCTGGTCTTAAGAGAGCCCTGGGGGAACCCAGTCCCAGCTGGGGAGTCTCAGGACACAGAGCTCTGGGAGAAACCTTTACCATGGCTTGGATCTCTCTGCTCTTCTCACTCCTGACTGTCTACACAGGTGAGGCTACCCTGGGACTCCTCCTTTTAACTCAGGCCCCACAGTGTCTCACACCAGGTCTAGGCCTGCCCTGAGCTCATACTGGGGTTGTGGAAGGGGTCAGCATTCCCTTGGGGAGACAAGCCCCTGTCACTGACCAATCTCTTCTTTCCTTCTTTTGCAGGTTCTGGGTCCTCCATTGTCCTGACTCAGCCACCGTCAGTGTCCAAGAGCCTGAGAGAGACAGCCTCCATCTCCTGCACTGGGGATGGACTTAATAGGTACTATGTACCTATTACTATGTACCAGCAGAAACCTGACAGAGCCCCTAAACTGGTGATTTATAGTGATAACAGCAGGCCCTCGGGGATCCCTGACAGATTCTCTGGCTCCAAGCCAGGGAACACAGCCACCCTAAGCATCTCCGGGCTCCAGGCTGAGGATGAGGCTGATTATTACTGTCAGGTGGGGAGTTATGATGCTGGTGCTCACAGTGACACAGACTGAGGGGGAAGTGAGACAAAAAGCCGTTCCAGGCCTGCTCCCCCTGAGCCCTCCCCTCTGGTCTCCAGAGAGGTGCTTGATGACCACAGGACAGAAACAACTTCTCCCTCAGGCCCCTTCTTCTCCTTGTCCCTCCCTGCTCTTCTGCCTGAGGGGGCCCATCCCCCACTCTAACACTCCCCCTCTAAGGCTCCTCATGTTCTCCCTCCCTCCCTCCTTGTGCTCCCCTCTCATGACTTTGTCTCTGATGCCCTCCCCATAGAGCCTTGTCAGGTGTCTCCTCAGTTGTGAAGATTCTGGATGGAGGTCCTGTGCCCTGGCCCAGCCCCAGGTCAGGTAATTCCTGTAGCAGAATTTAGCATACTAAGACCTCCCCAAAATTTTTCTGATAGTACCAGACTTTCGTATTTCCCCAAAAGTATATCTTTTGTCATTTATAACGATTATTGAATAGTGTTGAGACAGCTGGTGATGAAGTCAATGACAGAGGGGGTTAAAGTCAGGATTGAGCTGAGTTCAAATCCAGTCTTAGTCACTTATTAGTTGTGCAACCTTGGGCAAATTACTTCACCTCTGTTTACCTCAGTTTCCCCCACTGTAAAATGGGGCAAACAACAGTTCCTAGCTCTCACAGTCCTTTAGAGGATCAAACGAGATAATATTAGGCAAAAGCACTTAGCACAGTGCCTGGCATATCATTGCTGATGTTCTTCATCTATAGCTTTCAAAAGAGGCCCCACAGCTTCAAGGAATGGTGTCTTGACTCTTGTAGGAACTGGATTCCAGTGAGGCAGAAACAAAACCATCAGTCTTACTTGCTCTTCCAGAGTCACCAAAGGTCAGTGGTCAGGCAAAGTCAGGATGAGCAGTGATGGCCTAGGATGGTGGGGATGACCTTGGCACCCTTGACGTCCAACCAATCTCCAAGAGCTCCTAAAGTCCACTTCAGCCTCCTTTATGGCATTGGTACAAATAATTCTTGTCTGCCCATTCCAATAAAAAGTCTTCATGTGCTTGGGGTAGACTCACTGATAGGTTTGAGGTCTGCTGATCTCTCTAAATCTGGGTTAGCCCATCCACCAATATGGAGTCATCAAACTGTAGCTGCTGCACATGCTTCAACTTCTTGGAGAGAAAGGGGAATGTTGGGGGACAGGTGGATCCTCAAGGTGGATGAAGAGCCCTAAAAATGGTTGGAAAGCCCTCACACTGGAGGTATTATTACTCCCTATACACCCCGTACACTCCCCAGCACATCTCTTCCTCACCCATCTCAAACTGATGAGTGAAATATGAAGCATGGGGGTCTTCTGAGAGAAGAGGGCAGGGGTGGATTTGAGGCCTTGAGGATGGAGTCAAAGGGTTAGAGGAGTATTTGTGGAGAAGGTGATATGTAAATATACATACACACATACATATGGCCATATACATATGTACATATATAAACATACATAGAAATAGGTGTGATAGGTGTGTGTATACATGTATACATATACAATGTGGGTTGCAGTCTATAGTCATGAAGACTAGGGTGAGAAGACCCTAGGGAAGCCCCCTTTGGATATTGAGGATGGCACCTGGGTCAGCCTTGAGCTTACCATCCCTGTACCTTTCAGTAGGCTCTTCCTGACTCTGGTAGACAGAAGCTCTGTGGGTGTTATTGAGTATTGCTTGGTGGGGAGGCGTGCTCCTACCTCACCTGCAGCCTGAGGTCTGAGGACCTCTCAGCTATGCAGGGAAACCCTCTTTGCACTTCCTGGTGGAGCTCATACCCAGAGTCTGTAAGACCTCGAAGGTTATCCCTCATTCCAGAGTGACCCTTCCCAGGGATTTTATGGGACCCATGTTTGCCTGGCTCCTTTGGAATCCATCAATCAGTAAGCACTGATCAAACACCTATTATGTGCTGGGTTCTGGGTAGGCACTGGAAATACTCATATGGGTCTCTTTTTCAGTTCCTGCTCACATCACCCCTGTTTCTCCAGCCCCAGTGTCCCTTATTATTCCCTTGGTGCCCAGATTTCTTCCTTGGGTTAACCAAGGTTAGCACAGGCCAGAGTTTCAGACATGGCTAGTAGTCCATCCTTGATATGGGTCAGTTCCTAAGAAAGGTATTCATGGCCTGACGAGTCATTGGAGCTACTTTGAATTGCCATGCCCAGGTATGGCAGGAGTTCAGCCACCTCAACATATTCCCTTCACATCCAGAAATTAAACAGGTCTGGGAAAATGAGGAGAAAGTTCAGGAAGCCACAGAAAATTAGCCAAAATCCAGTGAAAAACTTCAGTGGCCCCTCAAAAGACCAAGACAACAGAGGAAAGGGGAAATCTCCCAGGAACCCCTGCCATGCCAGATTGTGCATAAAGAAATCCTGACTCAGCCCCTGAGGCAACTGCCAGCAGACTTGCCTCAGCTCCTGCCAGGGAGACAGGGAGGTGAGAGGGAGGCTAAGTCAGGGAGCTCCTTGGGGGCCCCTTTGACCCTCAGCCCAGGGGCCCTGGTTTCCCCTCTAGGACTGGGTCAGGGTGGCCCTTGTCACTACTATGGGGGGCTCTTGGCAAGTTCTTGAAATGGTGAGCAGGTGAACTTCAGGAGAATCTGGAAAGACTTGCATGAACTGATGCTGAGTGAAGTGAGCAGAACCAGGAGAACAGTGGACACAGTAACAGAAACATTTTGGGATGATTGACTTTGATGGATTTGGCTTTCTCAACAGTGTAAGGATCTAAGATAATTCCAAAAGATTCATGATGGAAAAAGGCATGTACCTCCAGAGGAAGAACCGTGGAGTTCGAATGATGATGGAAGCAGACTGTTTCCCCTTTGGCTCTGCTCCTTCTTTCATAACATCATTAATATGGAAATGTGTTTCATATGATCATACATATCGAGCCTATATTGGAATGCACATTACATTATTGTCTCATTTAATGCCCATAACAACTCCAGGAGTTAGATGCAACCATTATCTCCCTTTCATAGTTGAAGAAACTGAGGCATACAGGGGGCCCAGCATCTCATTACTAAGAAGTATCTAAAGCTAGATTTGAACTCACATCTTCCTGACTATTGACCCAGCTGCCCTTTGCCTTTATTAATCAGTTCCTATGCACCAGGCATTGTGCTAAGTACTAGGGCTACAAATGTGAGCAAATGGAAAGGGAGTCCCTGGTTTTATGGATCTCCTTGCATTCTAATGAGGGGAGAGAACCCAGGGAAGGTGATGGGGAGTGACAAGTGAGGTGGGAGGGACTAAGATAGGGAACTCTGCATAACTGGAAATAGAGATGTTAGGGGCAGGAACCCTGGCTGACTCCATGAGGCAGGGTGGTCCTGGAGGGACTCAACCATGGCAGATGTAGCTTAGTCCCCTCAGGATGAGGACTCCCTTGAGCCAGGACCTGATGCCAATGGAGGTGCATCTTTGGAACTGCGGGCTAGGGCTCTGCTTGAACATCTGGATGGGCATTGGCATGCATGGCCTCACTGGTGTGGTTAAGCCAAAGTGGGCCCCAGAACAATGTAATTTATGGTCTGCAGGCTGCGTTGTCTTGTGTCTCAGAGTTCTTGGGAAGATTTCTGAGTCTGAGAACTCTCCCCGAAGGCAGATTGTCTATAAATAAATATGAGTTTGTGAGATAAGATGCAAGACTGGGCTTGTTTCTTTGTCAGAGGCATCAGTCCTCTGACTGAAGAAACGTTGAGGAAAACATCACACTCTCCACCAGCAAAGAAAGTAAAGCATTTCCCAAACACACACACACACTCATGTGACCTTGGTTTACAAAGGGGGAGGAGACAAGGTTTAAGCAAAGGTGATGAGAGCAAAGATTGTGAATAGCCACTGGGCAGGGTGATGGAAACTTGATGGGTCTAAGACAAGTTGGCCCTGGAGTTAAGAGGGTCCTTTTGAAAGTGGAGTGCACACATGTGGGATATTCAGTCAGCAAGGTCATGAGATCTCCTCCAGTCCCATTCACCTGCAGGGGAGAAGATAAGGAGGAAGAAATGGGAGAAGGGAAGGGAACAGAGGGCAGTGTAGAGTCCAAGTGTGGAGAACCAGGGGCAGATCGGGAGAGGAGGTGAGTGAGGTGGGAGCAGGGATGACAGCCTTGGAAAGAGCTGAACACTTGTGGTTTGGGGTCCTCTTCAGGAGGAGGAGGAGGCATGGGAAGCTTATAAGGCTTAGAGAGAGAGGGAGAGAGAGGAGGTTCAGGCCATTTTAGGGAACATCAGAGACTTGGGGTGTGGACATTGGTGATAACCAGATGAAACCATCAGACTCTGTGATATCATAGTCCTGGAGCATTGACCTGAACTCTCAATATTCCACTTCTGCTCCCAGGAAGTGATCAGAGTCATCAGGAGATATCGTTTCCCTGGGAACCCACTGTACCTAAGGAAAGGACCCCTTCTGAAGGCCCCCAAAGTGTAGATCCTCTCCTCCCATGAGTGTCATTCATGTCTAATGCATCTACATAGGTTCTTAAGTGGACTTGGATCCCTTATGGTTATAAATGGATTATGTAGAGGTAGAAGAAACCTTAATGATGACCTGCATCAACATTGTCACTTGCAGACTAAGGAAGCCCAGAGAGAAGTTTTTTGACCTTCCCCAGGGTCTCCTAGGATACCTGAGGAATATGAGCCCTGGGGACTCAATGATAGAAGCTATCCTCAGGTTCTCAGGGTTGCCAATGTGGCTTTCCAGTAGGGCACCGAGAAGAGCCTTTGAGTCCCCAGATGACACAACCCTGGGTCTCAGTCCCACAATGCCAGAGTATCAGAGTTAGGAAGGACATCAGGGGCCATGTACCCCATCTCTTGCAAGAAAAATGCATACATGCCGTGGCATCAGCTAGGCCTTATGTGAAGCCCTACCCCCCCACACACAGCATCCTAGAGAAGGACATTTGCAAAAGGGGCCCCTCCACCATGCAGGCCCTAGGGAAGTTATTAGAGAGCCCTAGTTGGGCTTATGGGGCTTCAGCACACAGAGTTTTGGAGGAGCTTCTGCCAAGGCCTAGACCCTGTTGCTTTTGCAACTCCTCACTCTCTGCATGGGGGAGGCTTCTGTTATCTCTTCCTTGGTCTCAGAGCCCATAAGCCACCCAGAGTCTGGACCCTAAGGTTACTGTAGTAGTTTCTAGAGGATCTAGATTCTAAGGATCTCCTTGGGGAATGGAGCATCTGCCTCTGAACAATCTGTTTTTTCATTTCTTTCCAGGTTCTGGGGCTTCCTTTGTGCTCACTCAGTCACCCTCAGTCTAAGACTCTGGGACAGTCAGTCAGGCTTCCCAGTGGTGGGCATGATATTGGTAAGAAATATATTTCCTGGTACCAGCAGACACCTGGCCAGGCCCCTGTCCTGGAGATTTATGAGGATAACAGGTCCTCAGGGATCTCTGACGGATTCTGTGGCTCCAACTCAGCCACTCTGAGCATCTTTGGGCTCCAGGCTGAGGGTGAGGCTGATTATCACTGCCAGGTGTAGGATAGTGATATGGGGAAGTAAGACAAAACTCCCTCTTGCATCCCCTCTCAGTCTCCTCTTTTCTTGGCTGCAGAGAGGTGCTTGGAGGGGACAGACAGGCAAATATAACTTCTCAATTATCCCCCCCTTTGCCCTTCCTTCTCCCTCTCTTCTCTTTTCCCTTGATGTCCCTTAAAAGTCTCAGAGATTCCCTTTGTGAGTCTGCTTTTCTGTCCTTCTGGTCTCCCTTCTTCAGCAATCTCCCATTTCTGGGCTGTGCTGCCCTACAAAAGTTGTTTCCTCAAGGCTCCCCACCATGGACTTAAGCTGAGAGAGTTTATTTATTTATTTTTTTTAAAACCTGGTTCCAATTATTTCTCTATATAAGATTTCAATTGTATTCTGTAACGGTCTTTTATCTGAGCAATGTCCAAAATTGTCAGTATTGGAAACAGAGAAGACAAGGAAATTGGATTTCTTTTCAAGATGTTTTTGAAAGTTTACCTTTTTATAAACTTGTTTCTTGTGATCCATCATGCCAAAAGGAGAGGCATAGGTAAAAGACTTGTTGGCTATGGGGGAGCATGAAGCATGAATAACATAGCACAGACCAAACAGATACACAGCAGGTCCTTTAAGGAATAGCAGACATGTGACCACATAGGGCAGAGTAATCAAAAGTAACACTTTAGCTAAAACAATTCCCCTGAATTCTTGGTGTCTCTAACCAAATCTTCCCTGTAGGCATCCTCATTCAAAAATTTCTTTTACTTCCTCCAGCAATATGGAGATATCCTCTATTAAAAGCCTTAATCCGGGGGAAAAGAAACCCTTTCTTAATGAGGTCCCACTGTCTGTAATAGGCCATACTGTCTTTGGTTTTGTCTCCTCTATGGTGGATATATCCCAATCTTCTAACCCCTTTATTCAGTAGAATCCTGGGACCAGAGTATCTGAATTCTTATGAACATTTTTCAAAAGAAATAAAATGAGGAGGTGAAGGACAGGGGGGAAAGCCTAGCAGATGCCTTGCCTAATGTCCAAATCTCTTAAAGGAGGTGATTGTGGATCAAGGTGTTATAGATCAGTTCAAGGAACTAGCAGGAAGAAGGTCAGTGGTACTGACAGAAGGTCATCCCACTTCTGACACTGATCTTTCAAAATCTGATGAAAAGAACCAGTGCTGTGAATAACTCAGGTCCAGTCAGGAATGATGAATAATACTTGGTACTTATTGTAAAGGCTGGTGTAAATGACAAGGGACAGAGATGGTGTTGGGCAAGACTGATGGGAGCCTAATTGTGTCTAATTCTTCGTTACAGCAAAGCTAATGTGAAATTACAACACATTGAAATGAATATATATGTAGAGACTACATTCAATTGCACAGTGAGGGGAAAGAGGGATGGGGGAACATTTTAAAACTCAAAATCTTATGGAAGTGAATGTTAAAAACCAAAAATAAATAAGTTTATATATATTTTTAATAAAAATGTATTTATTTAACTTTTTACATTCATTTTCAGAAAATTTTGGGATCCAAATTTTCCCCCCTTTTATCCCCTACCCCTACCCCAATACACCGAGCACTCTAATTTTCCCTATCATCAATCTGCCCTCTCTTCTATCATCCCTCCCTTCTCTTGTCCCCATCTTCTCTTTTGTCCTGTAGGGCCAGATGACTTTCTATTCCCCATTAACTGTATTTCTTATTTCCTAGTAGCAACAACAATACGCAACAGTTGTTCCTAAAACTTTGAGTTCCAAATTCTCCCCATCCCTCCCTCCCCATCCATTCCCTTTGGGAAGGCAGGCAATTCAATATAGGCCATATCTGTGTAGTTTTGCAGATGACTTCGATAATAGTCATGTTCTGTAAGACTAACTGTATTTCCCTCTATCCTATCCTGCCCCCCATTGTTTTTTGATCCTGTCCTTCCCCAAGTGTTGACTTCAAATTGCTCCCTCCTCCCATTACCCTCCTTACCATCACCCCCCCTTGCTTATCTCCTTGTCCCCCACTTTCCTGTATTGTAAGATAGGTTTTCATACCAAAATGAGTGTGCATTTTATTCCTTCCTTTAGTCAAATGTGATGAGGGTAAACTTCTTGGGTTTTTTTTTCTCAGCTCTCCTCTTTTCCCCTCCACTAAAGAGTCTCCTGCTTGCCTCTTGAATGAGATATAATTTACCCCATTCCATTTCACCCTCTTTCCTCCCACTACATTTCTCTCTCACCATTTACCTTAATTTCTTTTGAGATATGGTCCCATCCTATTCAATTCACTCTGTGCTCTCTGTCTCTCTATGTGCCTGCATGTGTGTATGTGTGTGTGTGTGTTCCCACCAACTACCCAGATACTGAAAACGTTTAAGAGTTACAAATATTGTCTTTCCATGTAGGAATGTAAACAGTTCACTGTTGGTAAATCCCTTACGACTTCTCTTTGCTGTTTACTTTTTCATGGTTCTTCTCATTCTTGTCTTTGAAAGTCACATTTTCTTTTCAGCTTTGGTCTTTTCATCAAGAATGCTTGAAAGTCCTCTCTTTCATTGAAAGACCATATTTTCCCCTGAAGTATTATACTTAGTTTTGCTGGGTAGGTGATTCTTGGTTTGAGTCCTAGTTCCTTTGACTTCTGGAATATCCTATTCCATGCCCTTCGATCCTTTAATGTAGAAGATGCTAGATCTTGAGTTATCCTTATTTTACTTCCACAATACTGGAATTGTTTCTTTCTAGCTGCTTGCAATATTTTCTCCTTGACCTGGGAATTCTGGAATTTGGCCACAATGTTCCTAGGAGTTTCTCTTTTTGGATCTCTTTCAGGTGGTGATCGATGGATTCTTTCAATACTTATTTTGCCCTCTGGTTCTAGAATCTCAGGACAGTTTTCCTTGATAATTTCATGGAAGATGATGTCTAGGCTCTTTTTTTGATCATGGCTTTCAGGTAGTCCCATAATTTTTAAATTGTCTCTTCTGGATCTATTTTCCAGGTCAGTTGCTTTTCCCATGAGATATTTCACATTCTCTTCCATTTTTTCATTCTTTTGGTTTTGTTTTGTGATTTCTTTGTTTCTCAGAAAGTCATTAGACTCCATCTGTTCCATTCTAATTTTGAGAGAACTATTATGTTCAGTGAGCTTTTGAACCTCTTTTTGGCTAATTTTGGCTAATTCTGCTTTTGAAAGCATTCTTCTCCTCATTGGCTTTTTGAACCTCTTTTGCCAATTGAGTTAGCCTATTTTTCAAGGTGTTATTTTCTTCAGCATTTTTTGGGGTCTCCTTCAGCAAGGTATTGACCCGTCTTTCATGCTTTTCTTGCATCTCTCTCATTTCTCTTGCCAGTTTTTCCTCCACCTGTCTAACTTGATTTTCAAAATCCTTTTTGAGCTCGTCCATGGCCTGAGCCCACCAGACATCCACCTGGGATGTGTGGGATACAGAGGCCCCAACCTCCACATCTTTCCCTGATGGTAAGAATAGTTCCTTGTCATCAGAATTGAAAGGCGGGAACATCTGTACCCCATCAAAGTAGCTCTCTATAGTCTTATTTTTCTTCCCTTTTCTGGGCATTTTCCCAGCCATTTACTTGACTTCTGAGATTCCTCTGCACCCCCGCCTAGATCCGCCCAGCTAGTGCTTGGGGTCTGAGATTCAAATGGGCTTTCCACAGCAGGCAGGGCTGCTATTCAATGTGAGCTTAAGTTCTGGTGCTTGGGTGGGGGCAGGGCTGCCTCCCAGGCTCAGTTCCCTCAGGGGCTTTATGCAGAGACCTTTGGTAATGGCCCTGAACTTCTGTGTGCTGCTTGGGGAGCCCCCTGCTGCCACTGCTGCCTCTGCTGCTGCCTCCCGAGGGGGCCCAAGCCACAGAGACACCCCACTCCCCTCTTGGCCAGCCCAGATGTCTCTCTCACTGACCTGGAGCCAGAGGTTCTGTCCCTGGAGTCTGCTCGGATCTGCTCCTCTCGCCCCGTGGCCAGGGCAGCACAGGGGTGGGCTCTGCTTTCCAGGGCATGATAGACCCCTGGGGGCCGCTCTCCAGGGCTCTCTGGAATGGAAATCTTTTCCACTGTGTTTCTGCGCACCTTGCAGTGCTCCAGAATTCGTGGGGAGTTCTTCTTGCAGGAAATATATGGGCTGTGAGTTTGGAGCTAGCATATGTGAGTCTTTCTACTCTGCCATCTTGGCTCCACCAGTTTATATATATTTTTAAAAAGACTAATGGGAGCTGTCTGTTTTCACGGGGGAACAGGATTACCCCATTAAAGCTGCCTGATCATGCCTCATCTTAGGCAAAGTCCAGTGTACTCCCCGAGCCTGCTATCCACTCCGCCTCAGTGACCAAGCTGACTGGTTTGCTCTGGATAAGAGTGACTGAGCAGTGCATGAAATCATGGGTTTTTTAAAAGCAGAAAAGCAAAACTTAAAAAGTATTCTTTTCACATCATGATGCTATAAAATCATATTTGATAAGGGAGCACAGGACCATAAATTAAAAAATAACTGGAGATTAAACAACCTGATCTTAAAGAATTTGTGGACTAAACAACAAATCACAAAAACAATCATTAATTTCACTAAAAACAATGACAGTTATGAGACAACATATCAAAACCTATGGGATGCAGCAAAAGCAGTGGTCAGAGGGAAACTTGTGTCTGGAAATGCTTATATAACAAAAATGGAAAATAATAGGTTCAAGTATGCAATTTAAAAAACTAGAAAAAGAACAAAAAAAAATCCCCAATTAGACACTAAATTGGAAGTCCTAAAAATTAAAGGCGACATTAATAAAATTGAATGTAATACAATCATTGAATTAATAAATAAAACTAGGAGTTAGATTTACGAAAAATAAAATAAAATAGATAAATCATTCACTATTTTGATGAACAAAAGAGAGAAGAAATCCTAATCAATGCCATTAAAAACAAAAAGAGTGAATTCACCACTAATAAAAGTAAAATTTAAAAAATTTAAGCAATTCTTTTATCCAGTTATATGTCAACAAATTTAACCATTTATGCAACATGTAAGTTTATTTTTAAAATATAAATTGCCTAGATTAGCATAAGAGGAAATAGAATATCTAAAGAAACCAATTTTGGAAAAAGAAATTGAACCAACCATAAAATAAGCTTTCTAAGAAAATAAGCACCATGACCACACAGACTGCAAACTGAATTCTGAAAACCATTTAAAGGTTAGGAATTCCAACATTAAATAAATTATTTGGAATGATAGACAGAGAAGGGATGCTGTCACACTTCTTTTATAAGCAAAAAGGATACTGATACCTAAACCAAAAAGAGTGAAAACAGAAAAAAGACTATAGAGCAATTTCCTTAGTTAATATGGATTTTAAAAATCCTAAATAAAATGCCAGTTAAAAGATTACAATGTATTACAAAGATTATACATTATGACCAAAAGGAATTTTTCCCAGGAATTCAGCGATGATTTAAATAAGGAAAATAATAAACATAATAGCTTATATCAATAAAAAATAAATGCTTAAAAATCAGAAGATCATATCCATAGGTGCAGAAAAAGCTTCTGATAAAATACAACACACATTTCTATTAAAAAAGAATAGTCATAAAATGGATTTTTCCTTAAAGTGATAAAAAAGCATTTATCTAAAAGCATCAGCAAGCACTGTTTGTCATGTGGATAAACTAGATTCTTCCAGGAAGATCAGGTTGGAAACAGGGATACCCACTGTCATCAATATTATTCAATATTGTATGGGAAATCCTAGAAATAGCAATGAAAGAAGAAAAAGGGATAAACGGTATCAGAATAGGGAATGAGATAACAAAAATCTATCTTTTTATAGATGTTATGATGTTGCAACTGGAAAAATCCAAAGTCTCAACAAAAATGAGCAAAAACAATTAATAATTTTATTAAAGTAGCAGGACATAAAAGAAATCCATGTAAACCATCAGCATTCCCAAATATCACAAATAAAACGCTGTGAGAAGAGATAGTAGGAGATACCCCATTAAAGTAACTCTAGTGAGTACAAAACACATGGAAGTACAGCAGGCAAAGCCAAACCTAGAATTAAATAAACAAAATTAGTTTTAAGAAACAAACTTTTTATGGAAATAAAATGAGGTTTGGATGTTTGCAGGAATATTAATTATTCATGCATAGAGAGCCAATATGATAAAAATGACTACTTTGTCTAAACTAATTTATATATACACTGCCATCTCCATTAAATTACAACCAAAATTCTAGAATTAGAAATAATTTTATAGAATTAGAAAAGATAACAACAAAATTCTTTAGAAAGAACAAAAAGTCAAGAATCACAAATGAATCAATAAAATGCATTGCAAAGGGGGGAGATTTGCCAGTACCTCATCTGAAGGTAAATTATAAGACATTAATTATCAAAACTATCTTGTCCTGACTAAGAAATGGAAAGGTAGATCAATGGAATAGAGTAGAAATACAATTAGAAGGAGCAAATCAATGCACCTAACTTGTATTTGACAAGGATAAAGACTTAAGATTTTGGGATCAGAATTCATCATTTGGTAAAAATTTTTTAGGAAAACTGGAAAGCAGTCTGGCAGCAATGGGGCATAGACTAATATCTTGTACCATTTCCCAAAATAAGTTCAAAAGGGATACCAGACCTAGATACAGAGATATCACAAGAAAATTTGAAGAATTTAGAACTTATTACTTACCAGACTTATGCATATGCAAATAATTTGTGAATAAAGAAGAAACAGAGAGCAGAGTGAGGTTTAAAATGGATGATTTTGATTAAATGAGAAAGGTTTTGTGAAAAAAAATGTAGTCAAGATCAGACAGTAGAAAAATGGGAGATGGGGAAGATTTCGTAGACAGTTGCTCAAATGAAGATCTCATATTTCAAATACATAAAGAAACTGGAAAATCTATAAGAAGATGAGTCATTCCTCAGTTGAAGAAAGGTCAAAGAATATGAACAGGTAATTTTCCAATGGCCAAAACAAACTAATTTTTAGTTGTATGAAAAAATGCTCCAAATCAGGATTGGTTACAGAAATGCAAATTAAAACAACCTTGAGATATCATTTGATACCTATAAAATTAGTTCAAATGATTGAAGAGGAAAGCAACAAAAGTTAGAGGGGATGTGGAAAAATGGAGACATTAATTAATTGTCAGTAGAATTGCAAACCATCTTGAAGAGCCATCTGCAATTACGTTCAAAGAATAATTAAACTATCTATAGCATTAGACCCAGCAATACCACTACTAGGTCTATGTCCAAAGATGGTTAGGGAAAAAGTAAAAGAAACTAAATGTTCTAAAGCATTTACACTAGCTCTTTTTGTGGTTATAAAGAATTGGAAATTGCAGGGATGCCCATCAATATGGGAATGACTGAATTTTAAGTTTTGGTAGAAGATGGAACACTGCTGTGCTATAAGTAATGATGTTTGATGATCTTAGAAAATCATGTATAGACTTGCACAAAATAATGAAGTGTAAAATGAACAGGACGAAGAGAACATTTTGTACAATAATAAGAATAGTGTTTGGAGGAAACTTTTGAACAAATCAGTTATTCTATTAGAAGTACCCAAATAAACTATGAATAACTTGTAAAAGAAGACACTATCTGCATCCAGAAAACCAGTGATAAATAGAAGTATGTGTAGCACGATTTTGACTGTATGTACATACTTGTGTCCAATGGTAGGCATCTGTAGGGTGGAATGGGGTAGGAGAGGGGACAGGGAAGAAAGAAAGAAATTTACATGATAACTGTATTTTATATTTGAAAGGAACAGAGACTTGTACAAAATGGAGTTACAGTTTCATGTGCAATCACCTTTTCATTTTGATATAGACATGCTTGCTCTCTTCCATAAATTACAAATAAAAACAATAAAAATTAAAAAAAAAATAAAGCACCAAGCAATATCACCTGTTGAGGAAGAAATGAAAGGTGGGGAATAATGGAGTGAGAAATTTCAGAAGAGGCTCTGTGTGAGGTATGTTGTTGGAAGACATTATGGGTAATAAATAAGATTTCTGAGTGTCACTGAAGGTTCAGGTGAGGTTAATATTTAGAGAACACTCAGATTGCTCCTGGATCTGAGAATGGCTGTTGTGTTCCTCAGATTAAGGTTGGGGAAGGACTTAATGGTTTCCAACCCAATGAGTATTGCTAAGTTCTTCCTGACCCTGGGAGAGAAAAGCTTTGGGGAACTGAGAGTGGTGGAGACAGACACTCTCTAACTTCCTGGGACTTGTCCTCTCTCTGAACGCCAGCAAGGTCTCTCTAGCTATTTCTGAAGAACTCATTCCTCTTTACCATTTTCTCCATTCAGGAAGTTAAATAACATCATTCAGGGCAGTTAATCAGAAAATCTCTGCTCGTGGTTGTCTTCCTGGCAATAGACTCTGACCATTTAGAAGATACTTTCTGCGTACCTGGCCATCTACTGGGTACCAGAAAATATAAGACAATTGTCCTTTCATTGGAAAAATCTCTAGATGAATGGTGGCATGTGAATGTAATGAAGTCTCATTGGGCCCTATGAATGATGAGATGGACGGTAACTGAGAAAATGAGAAGACATGTATGCACTGATGTGCAGCAAAGTGAAGAATAGATAGAGATAATTTATACAATAAGAGAAGTATTGTAGAGAAAAATGACTTTGAAAGAATTCAGAATTCAGACCAACGCAATGATGAAACCAGGCATCCCAAAGAAGGAAGAATAAATCTGTCAATTACATCTTCATAGACAGAAGACCTTAAAATAGTGAGAGAGACAAGTAGGAAGACGTAGGTGATGGGGAATTTGTATTTCAAGAATATGCAACTGAGGAGGAGGAGCCAAGATGGTGGAGTAGAAAGACTCACATATGCGAGCTCCGAACCCACAGCCCATAAATTACCTATGGAAAGAACTCACAACGGGTTCTGGAGCAGTGGAAGCCACACGGCAACACAGTAAAGGAGATTTCCATTCCAGAGAGCCCTGAAAAACTGACCCCAAACCTCCGTCAGGCACTGGACATGGAGCGGAGCCCCTGCCCTTGCCCTGTGGCCCCAGAGGAGCAGATCTGAGCAGCCTTCAAGGACAGAATCTCCGGTGGCCACAAGGGTCCCTCCACCCACAGGCACTACAGGTCAGTGAGACAGCCTTCTAGACTGGCTGAGAGGGGAGCAGGGTGTCTCAGTGGCTCAGGCCCCCTCAGGAGGAAGCAGCAGGGGAGGCCATGGACAGGGGCTCCTGGAGCAGGCAGTAACTCAGGGCCATTACTGAAGGTCTCTGCATAAACCCGCTGATGGAACTGAGCCTGGGAGGCAGCCCTGCCCACACCTGAGCAGCAGGACTTAATCTCTCACTGAATAGAAGCCTCTCCCCCTGCTGAAAGCCCTAAGGCTGGGGAGCAGTATTTGAATCTCAGACCTCAAGCACTAGCTGGACAGATCTAGAGGTGAGGTGGGGGTGGAGAGGAATCTCAGAAGTCAAATAACTGGCTGGGAAAATTCCCAGAAAAGGGAAAAAAAAATAAGAACATAGAAGGTTACTTTCTTGGTGAACAGATGCTTCCTCCTTTCCTTTCTAATGAGGAAGAACAATGCTTACCATCAGGAAAAGACATAGAAGCCAAGGTCTCTGTATCCCAAACATCCAAAATAGAAATCCAATGTGCTCAGGCCATGGAACAGCTGAAAAAGGATTTTGAAAATCAAGTTAGACAGCTGGAGGAAAAACTGGTAAGAGAAATGAGAGAGATGCAAGAAAAGGATGAAAAATGGGTCAATACCTTACTAAAGGAGACCCCCAAAAAATGCTGAAGAAAATAACACCTTGAAAAATAGGTTCAATCAATTGGCAAAATATGTTCAAAAAGCCAATGAGGAGAAGAATGCTTTCAAAAGCAGAATTAGCCAAATGGAAAAAGATGGTCAAAAGCTCACTGAAGTAAATAGTTCTCTCAAAATTAGAATGGAACAGATGGAGTCTAATGACTTTCTGAGAAACCAAGAAATCACAAAACAAAACAAAAAGAATGAAAAAAATGGAAGAGAATGTGAAATATCTCCTTGGAAAAACAACTGACCTGGAAAATAGATCCAAGCAAGACAATTTAAAAATTATGGGACTACCCGAAAACCATGATCAAAAAAGGAGCCTAGACATCATCTTTCATGAAATTATCAAGGAAAACTGTCCTGATATTCTAGAACCAGAGGGCAAAATAAGTATTGAAGGAATTCATCTATCACCACCTGAAAGAGATCCAAAAAGAGAAACTCCTAGGAACATTGTGGCCAAAGTCCAGAATTCCCAGGTCAAGGAGAAAATATTGCAAGCAGCTAGAAAGAAACAGTTCCAGTATTTGGAAATTAAATCAGGATAACACAAGATCTAGCAGCTTCTACATTAAGGGATCGAAGGGCATGGAATATGATATTCCAGAAGTCAAAGGAACTAGGACTCAAACCAAGAATCACCTACCCAGCAAAACTGAGTATAATACTTCAGAGGAAAATATGATCTTTCAATGAAACAGAGGACTTTCAATCATTTTTAATGAAAAGACCAGAGCTGAAAAGAAAATGTGACTTTCAAAGACAAGAATGAGAAGAAGCATGAAAAAGTAAACAGCAAAGAGAAGTCATAAGGGACTTACCAAAGTTGAACTGTTTACATTCCTACATGGAAAGACAATATTTGTAACTCTTGAAACTTTTCAGTATCTGGGTAGTTGGTGGGATCACACACACACACATGTGTGTGTGCGCACACACATGCACGCACACACAGAGACAGAGAGCACAGAGTGAATTGAATAGGATGGGATCATATCTTTAAAAAATTAAGGTAAATGTATAAGAGAAATGCATTGGGAGGAGAGAGGGTGAAATGGAATGGGGCAAATTACCTCTCACAGAAGAGGCAAGCAGGAGACTTTTTAGTGGAGGGAAAAAGAGGAGAGTTGAGGAAAAACACATGAAGTTTACTCTCATCACATTCGACTAAAGGAAGGAATAAAATGCACACTCTTTTTGGTATGAAAACCTATCTTACAATACAGGAAAGTGGGGGAGAAGGAGATAAGCAGGGTCGGGGTGGGGCATGATGGAAGGGAGGGCAATGGGAGGAAGAAGCAATGTGAAGGCAACACTCGAGGAGGGACAGGATCAAAAGACAGAATAAAAGCAATAGGGGGCAGGATAGTATGGAGGGAAATAGAGTTAGTCTTACACAACACGACTATTATCGAAGTCATTTGCAAAACTACACAGATATGGCCCATATTGAATTGCCTGCCTTCCCAAAGGGAATGGGTATGGAAGGAGGGATGGGGAAAAGTTGAAACTCAAAGTTTTAGGAACAACTGTTGAGTATTCTTGTTGCTATTAGGAAATTAGAAATACAGGTAATAGGGAATAGAAAGTTATCTGGCCCTACAGGACAAAAGAGAAGATGGGGACAATGAGAGGGAAGGATGATAGAAGAGAGGGCAGATTAGTGATAGGGGAAATTAGAACGCTCACTGTATTGGGGTGGGGCCGGGGACAAATGGGGAGAAAATTTCGAACCCAAAATTTTGTGAAAATGAATGTAAAAACTTAAATAAATTTACCAATAAAAAAATTTTAAAAATAAAACAAAACAAAATTACAAGCTTAAAAATAAATAAATAAATGCTATGCATTGTATTGAGAGCTGCCCACCTCTTCTTTGTTCCCTTGTAAGTTTTCTCTTCTTCTTACCTCTGAATATTGTAATTTGTTCTTTTCACCCTCCCACCCCAGATGGCATAATTAAATGCAAACAAGTATGTGTATATATATATGTGTGTGTGTGTGTGTGTATGTATATGTATGTAAATATACACACATGTACCCTTATATATACACATACAGACATACACACAGAAAGGTACATAAATATACATAAACACACATGCACCTGTGTACATACATATACTTACACATACGTATACTTAGATATCTGTAATCATACTCATGTGTAGACATTTCCATTCAAGTGCATCTATGTAAGACTGTACCTATTTACCCTCTCTTTCTGTGAGGGTGCATAACTTCTTCTTTCATAAGTCTTAGTTTTTCCACATTTTTCCATGTCGAGAAATTCATCACTACCTCCATCACAATAATATCCTCAGGGATTTACACTCCGATAGGAGGTTGAAGATTACAGGAATGTACACCTCTGAAGAAGCAGTACTTACTGTCTTTGGCTGTAGAGGGCAGTGTTGGATAAGATGGAGTTTTTCCCACCTGAGTCAGGAGCTTATTCCCCAGAGTCCCTTCAGCCTGTACTCTGGTGGAAGCCAAAGACCAGGCCACAGGCACTCAGAAGACATTGGGGTAGAGGAAGTTTTGCATGCCTGTGGTCCGTGAAGGACAAGAGAACATGTAGGTACCAGCCCCAGGGGTGTGGTCCTTGGAAGCTCGGAGCAGGGTTGACAAAACGCCCTGGGCTTCTTGGCCCCTGAGCTCCTGGTTTCCTGTCCTGTGTCCTGGGGGAGGCACAGCTGGCTCTGACTTTCCAGTCAGTCCTCCTGAGTTGGGGGCAGATGCAGAGCTACCCCTCCCAATGCCGTACCATTTTAGGGAAAGTTCCCAAATCCCTTAGGCTCTTAATTTTGGCTCCCCAAGGGCCTCAGTGTTTGGAGTCTGTGGTGAATTCCAGATGAAAACAAGATTTGGGGGCTTGATCATTTAAGACGAGATGTTAGGGAGGTTAGAGACCCTTCAGTCCAATCCCACTCATTTTATCAGTGGAGAAGTGGGCCCCAGAGTGAGGATGTGCCTGACTTCCTTCCTCTTCTTGGGAGGCCTGGGCAGCAGAAATCCCGGGGATGTGGGGACAGAAACTGGGCCCACTCACTGCTATAACTCTTCTTTTGGATGGTCATGAGGCAGCTCTGGATTAGAAGCCAGGCAAAGCAGCAGGTATTTCTTAATCCCTTCATGTATCAGGCCCTGTACTTAGGACTGGGGTTTCCAGTGCAGATAAATACAGTCCCTGCCTTGATGGAGCTCACATCCTGATTGGAAAACACCTGCTGAAAGGAGCCCACAGTGATGGGGAGAGAAGGCCCCATTCCCTGTGCTCCTGAATCCTCCAGAGTCCCAGCCACAGCTGGAGGGGAGGAAGTCTGGCTTGCGTCCAAGCAGGGCCTGGGGGAACTCCCCAATGGGGAAGGGGCCAAAATGGGAGCGGCAGGGAGGGTCCACAGGAAGAAGATTCCAGGGCACTGGGAAGGTCCAGGACGACAAAGCAGTTCAGTTACAGTGACAAGGTACTGGAGCATCAAACATAGCCCTGGGGAGGAAGGAACCTGACTCGAAGAATCCCAGAATCTCAAGGAAGAAATGACCTTCAGGGCTATTATAACCCTCCCATGGCAGAGAAAGGACCTGCCCCTTCTGCCACAGTCACCACCTGAGGCCACTCCTTCAAGTGTCCAGAGCAGAAGCAGATTTGCATGTGGGAGCCTCCTCCCAGCAGGGCCTGGGCTGGTCTTAAGAGAGACCTGGGGAAGCCCAGCCACAGCTGGGGATCCTTAGGACACAGAGGTTCTGGGAGGAACCTTAACCATGGCTTGGATTTTTCTGCTGTTCTCCCTCCTGACTGTCTACACAGGTGAGGCTGCCCAAGGACTCCTCCCTGTGGCTCAGTCCCCACAGTGTCTGAGGTCAGGCATACTACTGACTTGAGCTCCTCCTGAAGCTTCTTCAGGGGTCAGCATGCCCTTGAGGGAGAGAGACCCCTGCCTGTGACCAATCTCTTCTTTCGTTCCCTTGCAGGTTCTGGGGCCTCCTATGTGCTGACTCAGCCTCCTTCAGTGTCCAAGAACCTCAGAGAGACAACCTCCATCTCCTGTGTTGGTGTTGGAACTAGTAGCAACTATGTGTACTGGTACCAACAGAAACCTGGTCAGGCCCCTAAGCTGGTGATTTATGGTGATAGCTACAGGCCCTCAGGGATCCCTGACAGATTCTCTGGCTCTAAGTCAGGGAACACAGCCACCCTGAGCATCTCTGGGCTGCAGGCTGAGGATGAGGCTGATTATTACTGTGGGCAGTGGAGTGGTAGTGCTCCACACAGTGACACAGACAGAGGGGGAAGTGAGACAAAAACCCTGTCAGGCCTGCTCCCCCTGTCCCCTCCCCTCTGGGCTCCAAACTGGTGCTTGGTGAGCACAGGACAGAAACAACTTCACTCTCTGGCCCCTTCTTCCCCTTGTCCCTCCCTGTTCTTCTCCCTGGGAGACTCTCCCCCAATCACCCTCCCCTTCCTCAGACCCTCATTTGCTCCCTCCTTTCCTGTCTCCACATGCTCCCCTATCATCCTTTGGGTTCTGCTGCCCCCTGAAAGGCTCTTTCAGCCTCTCCAAAGCTTGGTAGGCTGCTTTGGTGCCAGGATGGAGGAGAGGAACTCTCTAAATCCCTCCCCAAATTCCCTCCAAAAGAAATAGAAAACTGACTCAGTCTGATCTAGGAGCAGGGAAGTCAGGCAGGAAAGGTTTATCACACTGGGCTGGTGGGAGAACAGGGTCTAAGAGCAGAAGCAGCAGCCTGCCCAGCAGGGGGCCTGCAGCAAGGCTCCAAGTCTGGGGCTCCTCTGTGCAGTTCACAAGGCCACATCCCAGTGAATCTACCCCTGCCACAGGCCACCAGGGAGGCCTTGACCCGACTGATCACCAGTAGTGAAGTAGGACTAAGCAAACCACCCTATGTTTCCATTGTAACCGTTGTAGGTAAATAGCTAAGCCCAGATCCAAATGAGACCTACACGGAGGCCCCATTTCCAAACTAGAAGGGAAATCAATCCTCCAGAGACAGTAGGCAGCTTAGCCCAGAATCCCAGTGAAAGATAGCAGCAAGAGCCAAATCCCCAACACTAAAAGCTTAGGGTAGTGCACAAGCAGAGCCCAACTCTCACTTAAATGTCCCAAAAAAGGCAGAAAATACGAGCAACCAAACAAAAAAGCTTGACTATAGAAAGTGATTCTTGTAATAAGAAGGTTCAAGGCATAAACTTAGATGAGGACAATTGCATCAAAATGGCTATATGCAAGCCTACAAAGAAAAATCTACTTTGGTCTCAGGTCCAAAAGGAATTCCTAGAAGACATTAGAATGGTTTTAACAAATTAGAGAATTAAAAGAAATATTGAGGAAATAAATGAGAGTAGTAGAAAAATATTGTAAGTAAAAGAGTCCAATGCATGGCATAAGATTCACAAAAATTTGCAGAGCAAATGAACTCCCCCCCCCAAAAAAATAGGACTGGAAAAATGGGAAAAGAAGCACAAAAGCTTGATGAAGAAAATATTTCCTTAAAAATGAGAATGTAATCATGAATTTAATAAACAAGTATTTAATAAATAATTTAATAAATGATGACTATTCACTGTATGAGACATTCTGTGTATGAAGCTCTGGTCTGTGCTGAACTTAGTGATTTCCAGTTTGAGCCTCACTAAAGAAATCTGGGATCACCAAGCGTAGAATAAGGGACACTGGGGCTGGAGAAACAGGGGTGTTTTTAGGCAGGGATGGAAAGAGACACACATCTGAGTATCTCCAGTTTCTGGCCCAGAAACTAGAACATAGTAGGTGCTTGGTCAAGGTTACTGATTAATTGATGGATTCCTAAAGAGTCAGCTGGTCCCAAGTTCCATAAAATTCCTGGGGAAAGTTGCAGATTTAAACATTGAATTTGCAGGATCCTCCCTTCACAGAACTGAAAGCTTTCATTTTAAAGAAGTTGCGTTGGATTAACAGGGGAAAAATAAGTGATGTATCCCAAAGAGGACCAAAAAGCTAGGTTAGGGAAATCCTTCCTCATCTGGTTAGGGAGAGGAATCTTTTCCACAAACAGTGAAATCTCTTTGGGAAGCTGAAAATACTTCTTGGCCTCTTAGCTGAGGGATGTCAAATAGTCCTCTCTTAAAACTGTGATTTCATACATCAGATTTTAGTCAGATGAGGCTAATATTAGTGGAAGACATGTTTCAGCAAATCTAAATGGTAGGAGGAATGAATGTAAGTCCTCAATAATGGACTCCAATGAAGAAAATAAAAATTCCCCATAAAAGTTTGTAGAATCCTCAAAACAACCCCTTCCATCATTAAACTACATAGTTCAAGATCATTCCCTGAATCTTTACAAGAGGATATGGGAAATTCCCTGGCTGCAAGAAAGAAATAAAAGGAAGGGTCAGTTCTGGGAGGGCAATTTCATTGAGGTAAACTTTAATTGCTCATTGAAAATCCATGAGAAGGGGAGGGGAAGCCAAGATGGCAGAGTAGAAGGATGGACCTGCTCTAGATCTACCCCATGAAATACCTGTCAAAAATTATGATAAACAAATTCAAGAGCAGTAGAAGCCACAAAATCACAGAGTCAAAAAGACTTCCAGCCCAAAACAGCCTGGAAGACCAACAAGAAAGGTCTTTCTCACCAGGTTCATAGTGGAACAAAGACTAGTCTTGGCCACCTCAAGGCTCAGACAGAACTGGAGCAGACTTCAGGGAGCGGAATCATGGACAGCAGCTGTGGTTCCCAGATTTCTTAACACACAAATGCCAAAGACAGCTTCAAAGGTCTGTGAGAAAGAACTTTCATCTGGATAAGAGGGGGGACTGAGTCTGGCCCAAGACCTGGCCCCAGAGGTGTGGAATTCACTGCAGCAGCATTCCCTTTTAGAACCCTCAGCCTAAAGACCATGGGGGAATCAAGAGGCTGTTTTGAATCTCATCCCTGAGTGAAGGTTCTGGGGGGAAGTAGGTCTCTGGTGTGGTGGAGCACATTTAGGGTAAATTCATCATTCCCTCCTCCACAACAATGTTCTCAGGGATTTATACTCCCATAGGAGGTTGAAGATTACAGGAATGTACTTCTCTAAAGAAGCAGTACTTACTGCCATTGCCTGTAGAGGGCACTGTTGAATAAGACGGCGTTTTCTCAACTGAGCCAGGAGCTTGTGCCCCAGAGTCCCTTCAGCCTATGTTCTGGTGCAAGCCAAAGACCAGCCCACACACACTCAGGAGAGATAGAGGTAGGGGAAGTTTCGCATGCCTGTGCCCCGTGAAGGATCAGAGAGCCTGTGGGTACCAGCCCCAGCTGTGTAGTCCTTGGAAGCTCTGAGTTGGGCTGTCAGCACCCCCTGGGCTCTTGGCCCCTGAGCTCCTAGTCTCCTGCTCTGTGTCCTGGGAGAAGTGCAGCTGTCTCTGCCGTCCCAGTCTCTCCTCCTGAGTTGGGGAGAGATGCAGAGCTACCCCTCCCAATGCCCCACCTTTTTAGGGGACACTTCCCAAATACCTTATGCCCTTAATTTTGGTGCCCCAAGGTCCTCAGTGTTTTGAGTCTCTGGTGAATTCCAGCTGAAAACAGGAGTTTTGGGATTGATCATTTAAGACCAGCAATGTTAGGGAGGTTAGCGACCCTTTGGTCCATTTCCCCTCATTTTACCAATGGAGAAGTGGGCCCCAGAGTGAGGATGTGCCTGACTTCCTCCTCTTGGGAGGCCTGGGCAGCAGAAGCCCCGGGGATGTGGGGGCAGAAGCTGGACCCACTCACTGTTATAACTCTTCCTTTGGATGGTCATGAGGCAGCTCTGGATTAGAGGCCAGGCAAGGCAGCAGGTATTTCTGAATCCCTTCATGTGTCAGGCCCTGGGCTTAGGGCTGGGGATTCCAGGGCAGATAAATAGAGTCCCTGCCTTGATGGAGCTCACATCCTGATTGGAAAACACCTGCTGAAAGGAGCCCACAGTGTTGGGGGAGAGAAGGCCCCATTCCCTGTGCTCCTGAATCCTCCAGAGTCCCAGCCATAGCTGGAGGGGAGGAAGTCTGGCTTGTCGCCAAGCAGGGCCTGGGGGAACTCACCAATGTGGGAGGGGGCAGCATCGGGGAGGGAGGGAGGGTCCATGGGGAGAAGGCTCCAGGGCACAGGGAAGGTCTAGGAGGACAAGGCAGCTCAGTTACAGTGACAAGGCCCTGGAGCATCATACATAGCCCCAGGGAGGAGGGAACCTGACTCCAAGAATCCCAGAATCTCAAGGAAGAAATGACCTCCGGGGCTATTATTACCCTCCCCTGCCAGAGAAAGGACCTGCCCCCTCTGCCTCAGTCGCCACCTGAGGCCCGTCCTTCAGGTGTCCAGAGCAGCAGCAGATTTGCATGTGGGGGCCTCCTCCCAGCAGGGCCTGGGCTGGTCTTAAGAGAGCCCTGGGGGAGCCCAGCCCCAGCTGGGGATCCTTAGGACACAGAGGCTTTGGGAGGAACCTTAACCATGGCTTGGATTTTTCTGCTGTTCTCCCTCCTGACTGTCTACACAGGTGAGGCTGCCCAGGGACTCCTCCCTGTGGCTCAGGGCTCACAGTGTCTGAGGTCAGGCATACTACTGTCTTGAGCTCCTCCTGAAGCTGCTCCTGGGTTCAGCATCCCTTTGAGGGAGAGAGACCCCTGCCTGGGAACAATCTCTTCTTTCCTTCCCTTGCAGGTTCTGGGGCCTCCTATGTGCTGACTCAGCCTCCTTCAGTGTCCAAGAACCTGAGAGAGACAGCCTCCATCTCCTGTGCTGGGGATGGAATTGGTAGCTACGGTGCAAACTGGTTCCAGCAGAAACCTGGCCAGGCCCCGAAGCTGGTGATTTATGGTAATAGCAACAGGCCCTCGGGGATCCCTGACAGATTCTCTGGCTCCAAGTCAGGGAACACGGCCACCCTGAGCATCTCTGGGCTCCAGGCTGACGATGAGGCTGATTATTACTGTCAGTTGTGGGATTACAGTACTGATATTCACAGTGACACAGCCTGAGGGGGAAGTGAGACAAAAACCCTGCCAGGCCTGCTCCCCCTGTGCCCTCCCCTCTGGGCTCCACACACGTGCTTGGTGGGCACAGGACAGCAACAACTTCACTCTCTGGCCCCTTCCTCCTCTTCTCCCTGGGAGCCTCTCCCCCAATGACCTTCCCCTTCCTCAGACCCTCATCTGCTCCCTCCTTCCCCACCTCCACATGCTCCCCTCTCATCCTTTGAGTTCTGCTCCCCGCTGAAAGGCTCTTTCGGCCTCTTCCAAGCTTTGTAGGCTGTTTGGTGCCAGGATGGAGGAGAGGAACCCTCTGAACCCCCCCTCCCAAGTTCCCTCCAAAAGAAATAGAAAACACACTTAGTCTGATCTGGGAGCAGGGAAGAAACTTAGCAGTCAGGCAGAAAAGGTTTATCACACTGGGCTGGTGGGAAAACAGGGTCTAAGAGCAGAAGCAGCAGTAACCACTCTCACAGCAGGGGGCTGCAGCAAGGCTCCAAGTCTGGGGAAACCACTAACAAGGCCACACCCTCCTGCAATTTAGCAACCTCCCAGTAAAGGGAGCCGTCTGTGCACCTCACAAGGCCACATCCCTGTGAGCGTACCCCTACCACAAGCCACCAGGGAGGCCTTGAGCCCACTGATCACCAGGAGAGAAGTGGGACTGGCCAAACCAAGCTATGTTTCCATTGTAACCCTTGCAGGTAAATAGCTAAGCCCACACCCAGATCAGACCCACAGGGAGGTCCCATTCCCAGTATAAACCACCAGGGAGATCTACCCTCCAGAGACAGCACGCAGCTTAGCCCAGATTCCCAGTGAAAGATAGCAGCAAGACCCATGCCCCAAGACTAAATGCTAAGGGCAGTGCACAAGCAGAGCCCAACTCTCACTTAAAAACACCATGTCCCAAAAAAAGGCAGAAAATATGAGCAACCAAATAAAAAAACTTGACTATAGAAAGGGATTCTTGTAATAGGAAGGGTCAAGGCATAAACTTAGAGGAGGACAATTGCATCAAAATGGCTATATGCAAGGCTTGAGAGAAAAATCAGACATAACAGTGGTGTTTCTGGATTGAAAGTTTGGATAGCCTTTTGGACATGATTTCAAAGTACTCTCTAGACTGGTTGCATCAGTTCATAACTACACTAACAATGCATTAGTGTTCAAATTTTCAACATCTTCCTCAACATTTATGATTTTCCTTTTCTTTCCTATTAGCCAATCTGATAGATGTGACATGGTACCTAAGGATGTTTTAATTTGCATTCCTTTAATCAGTAGTTATTTAGAGCATTTTTTCATATGACAATAGAGAGCTTTAATGTTTTCATCTAAAACTGCCTGTTCATATTCTCTAATTATTTATCAATTTGGAAATGACTTAAATTCTTATAAATTTGAGTCATCTCTCTACATACTTTAAAAATGAGATCAGTACCAGATACACTGGTTGTAAAAATTGTTTCACAGCTTTCTGTTTTCCTTCTAATCTTGGTGACAATGGTGTTGATTGTGCAGAAACTGTAATTTAATGTAATCAAAATTATCCCTTTTGCATTCCATAATGTCCTCTGTGTCTTATTTGGTCATAAATTCATGACTTCTCTGGAGATCTGACAGTTAAAACTATCCCTTGCTCTCCTAATTTGCTTATGCTATCACCCCTTATGTCTGAATTATGTATCCATTATAACCCTACACTGGTATAGGGTGTGAGGTGTTCCTCTGCCTGGTTTCTACCAAACTACTTTCCATTTTCCCAGCTACTTTTGTCAAAGAGTATTTTCTTATGCAGAAACTGGCATCTTTGGTTTATCACACAGTAGTTATAGTCATGGACTACTGTGTCTTTTTTACCTAACCCCACTTGTACATGTTGGCTGTCTATTTCTTCTTGCAACTCACTTAACTTCTCAAAAAATTTGGATGGTATACCACTCTCTGCATGTATGTTTAGTGGGGATATTACTTCATTGTCTACGGTACTTTTTAGCAAGATATAATTTTGGTTCCTTATGTCTTTTAATTGGATGTATTTTTCCTTTTGTTTTTCTGTAAGTTGATTTTTTTCTCTGTTTTACAGGATTTATTCATAGATATCTGAACTCATGTACTGATTCTGGAGGCCATATTTCATTCTCTTGTTAATGCTTTCCCTATTGAGGTTCCTAATTATACTCATCATGTTTGTGTGTTCTCTTTATACATTTCTATCTTTTTTCCCCTTATATTCCCTCTTGCTCACTTTCTGAATCCCTTCCATTTGAAGATGGTTTTCCTAGGGGATTCATATCAAAGCACTTCAGCCTTTTCCCATGCTGGGGAATTCACAGTTTGGTAACTCAGGTTTCTGCCCCAAGTGATTTTCAGATAGGCTCAACTGACCTCAACTGGAGACTAAGCTATTTCCCTCAGGCACAGTGGAGTGTGACGTGGCCTCAACACACTTCTTCAACCTATAGCCATCTCCATGGCACTGAAAAGAAGGAGGAGGAATCAGAGCAAAGGGCTAGCATTTGTTACAAGCTCATATACTGGGTCCTTGTGCCAGCTCGTGCAGCCTGGCTACTGGTGGCATGGTAGGTGGAGAGGAAAGAAGTAAGTTCAGAATAAATGTCAGTTAATTGTTTGTCTTTTACTTTCCTTTTGGTTGTAGATTCCTAAACCATGGAGACAGCTAAAGTTCTTTTATTTTGTCAAATCATTTCTGTTTTGGAGAAACTTGAGAGGTCATAGGTATTAGAGGAAAGGTCTAGCCCTCCTACTTCATGGTTCCATGTCTGGGAAGTGGACTCCTCTCACCAGGCTAAAGGAATTTGTGGCAAAGTGAGCCCCAGGTTTTGCAGGAGATGTTATATGGCGACAGGACTTGACATCTTCTTAGTCAATGCCTTAGCCTTCAACTATCATTTTCCTACTACTACTTAAGAAAATGTCCCAGTGAGATCCCATGATCTGTGGACCTAGGAGTGTAGTTCAGCAGAGAACTGGGAACCTTAGGGGATTGCCTCCTAAGACAAAAGTTTCAATCCGTCAGTCAATGAACAGTCATTAAAAGCCTACTGGTTGCTATTCCCTGGGAATATAAAGAAAGTCAAAAGCAGTGTCTGCTCTGCAGGGGATCAGAGTCTAATGGGGAGACAAAGTACCAACAGCTATGTACAAATAAGTTATAGACAGGATACAAGGGAAATAATCAAGAGATGGAAAGCACTAGAGTTAAGAAAGATCAGGAAATCCTTCCTGTCCAGGGAGGGATTTAAACTGGGGCGTGAAGGAGGCCAAGGGAGAGTTGGAGGAGGAGGAGGAGGGTTAATGCAGAGCAGGGATGGTGAACCTGGGGAGTCAAGTTCACATGTGGCCCTCTAGGTTCTCAAGTGTGGTCCTTTGACTTCATCCAAACTTCATGAAAGAGTCCCCTTAATGAAAGGATTAGCTCTGTAAAATTCAGTTAAAAGGACCTAGAAGGTCACATGTCATGAGGCCTCAGGGTCCCCATCCCTATTTCAGAGTGCATGTATGCACTGTGAATGTTCAGAATGGATTGTTAAATTTTCTACCATTGTAAGGATTCACCAAGGGCTGGAGGGGAGTATGTTTTTCTTTTAATTCCAGACTGTCATTAGGCAGTTTGAAATGTATTTCCCTCACATGGTGTTTCTCAGAGATCCATATCAGGGGGAGGGTTGGACCTTTCCTCATGCCTCCATGTAGACAGAGATGCCCTCCTAATTCTGTGCCTTCCGGTGGGGCCAAGTCTCAGGCCCTGGATCAGTCTGGCCGTCCGCAATGGATGGGAGGCGGCCTCTTTCCCAGTGTAACTGGCAGCACACAGACCTTCCCCTCTCTCTCACAGAGAGGAACAATCCTTTCCAGTCCCTGAGAGGCCTCCTTTACACTGCATGTTCTCAGTCTCCTTCACTTTCTTGAAGAACACGTCTCTCTTGGGGCACAGAAGGTACTGAAATTAAATCTTTCAACAATGAACTGGGAATCCTGGTTTCTAAAGACATGTGAACTTTCCACTAATCTTACTCCAGTAATTCACACGCTTTTGTCCTCCCTCCTCTGATCTTTTCTTCCTTCTTAATCCAAGTCTTGAATTGTCTAAAGGCAAACCACAAACCATGCCAATAAGATCTCTTGAAAATTCATTCAATTCCACCTTTACCAACATTTCTCAATACGTTTTTTTTATCATTTTAACCCTGAAAATCTTTCTCAGCCTTTCACAAAGCTCATTGATACCCAAGGTCTGAGTCAAAACAGTGTTAAATTCTCCATTCTTCTAGGAGATGAGATCCCAGCTCATTTGACCTCCTCCAGGAACCTCTAGCTGTTTCAGGCTCAAAAATCCCAAGGTGATGGATTCTTAGGGGCTATCATTTTTTTTCCCCTGAGTAACATTAGCTGGTGTTATACTCGCACAGGAAGACAGGTATTACAGGAACATCCTTCTCTGAAGAAGCAGCACTTACTAGCCTTGGTCACTGGAGGTCACTGTTGGACAAACTGGGGTCTTTCCCGACTGAGCAAGGAGCTAATGTCCCAGAGTCCCTTCAGCCTGTGCTGTGGTGGAAGCCAAAGACCAGCCCACAGGAACTGAAGAGACTGAGGAAAGATTTGCATGCCTGTGGACCATGAAGGATAAGAGAGCCTGTGGTTGCCTGTCAGATCAGCTTGGGTCAAAAATGTCTGTCTCTTGATTGGCCAGCCCAGGTTTTAGGCCTTTCTCAGGTTCTGGGGATTCAACATGGATTGGAAAGTGATCTACAGTATCTAATCCGATTTTTGCTTACCATTTGGTTAAACATTGATGAACATAAGGGTCATTTTCATCTTTCCACTGAATTAAGAGCTGGGAATAAATATTCATTCAAAAAGAAGGATAATCTCTGTTCTCAAGGACCTTCCATTCCAAAATGGGAAGGCAGTAATGAAGAATCTTCTCCCCGACCTTCCCTGGGGCTGTCATCCATCCTGTGGATACCAGAGAGAAACTTTGGAATGTGTTTCGGGCTGAGTTGGTCTGGAAATGTCCCCTGGGGTTCCTGACCCACTGCCCCGTGACCTGGGGAAGGCTGAGCAGATGCTGCCTTTGAAGCCCCTTCTCCTGAGCTGGGGTAGATGTAGAGCTGCCCCTCCCAATGCCCCACACTTTTAAGGGACATTTCAGAATTCCCTTAGGCCTAGAGTTTGAAGAACATCCTCAGGAACTAAAAAATCTGCCAACCAGTTGAATGACGAGCCACTTTACAGCACTTCCCCTGTGCCAGGCACTGTGCCAGGTGCAGGGACCACAATCAAAAACAGTAGCAGTCTCTGTTCTCATGCCTCTTCCCTTCTATGGGAAGATACCAGATGACCCTGAATGTGGAAGAAAAATACAGAAAATGCCAGGAAGGTGGGGGAAGAAGGGCCCTCTTAGCTAAGGGTTGGGGGAATGAGGACAGGTGTCAGGAAGAAGAGGTGGCTGGAGCAAGAACCCCTAGAAAACATCTCTCCACTTCCCCTCCCCACATCTCCCTCCATTCCCAGATCTTTGTGATCTGACTGAGGGTAGGAGTGGACTCCGGCCCAGTGGGATGGCTAGTATGGAATATTTACTGGGAACTCTGGGGTTGGTAACACAATGACATGTGTTAGGTCATTTAGGTCTCACTACATGGCCTGGGAGATAGGGGCAATAATACTCCTATTTTACACACACATGAGGGCAGAGCCCCACGAAGGTTAGGTGACTTGCTCAGGGTCACACAGCTCATAAGCCTCAGAGGCAGGAACTGAAAGTAAGTCTTCTTGACTTCAAACCTCAAGTTCCACCTGTTGAGGTTCGGGGTTCTGGGGGATCACAAAATACTGACTCTCCAGGTCCTGCTCGAATGAATTTAACACAAGGGTCCTTAAAGCCAAAGAGAAACGAAGTTTATTAAAGACCTGCCATAGTGGGTTAAGTCTTAAGGAGGATAAGCTTTTCTAACACTCATATTGACAAGCTGGTCAGATAGAATCTCAGCTAAACAGAGTCTCTGCTGGATTAAACCTGAGCCACTTCGTGGAAGTGAGATACAACTTAAATACAGAAAAGACTGAAGGAAGAATCCAGGTGTCACCAAGTAGTCTGGTGTCCCAGGGATGGTCTTGACAGATCAAAGCCAGGGAGAATCCTGATGGGACTGGCTGGGAGTCCAGACAATCCACAATCCACAGTCCAGGCTGGGCAGTTTGGGCTTCAAGAGAATGCTGAGTAGTCGGGAACATCAAAAGGATGTTGGGAGCAGTGATAAATGGTGATAAGATAGGGAGTATCTGGGGTGGGAGAAATGGAAGGGGAATGCAAGGAGCCCCCCAAGACCAGACTTTCTAGGGCTCTTCAGACCAATGGGACAAAAGCCCTCCTGATCCAAGGGGAAAAGGTCTTGTCTTGGGCTTGTACCCGTTCCTGACCACTCCACCACAAAGCTGCAGGATGGGCAGAGAACTGTGGGCTGGCACAGGGGGACAATACCCAGGGGTCTAAGGCCCAGAAGGAGCTAAGGCTGGGAATTGTTGTTGACTTTTGGTTCTAGAAGAGAACGAAGGACATCAGGAAGGTGATGCTATGAATTGCACGTGAATGGGCTTGAAGTGAGGCAGGGCTGTGTAAAGGTGCCAACCTCACTCTCTCCTCCAGAGTCATCTGGGCCCAGTGGGGAGTTAATCAAAGGACAAGGGAAAGGAGGAAAGTCAGAGACCCAAGGAGAGAGAGGATCAGGGTTCAGGCTGGAGGGGAGGATGAGCTGACATCAACAAAGAGGCAAAACTGGTTCTTCCTTTCTCTCTTTCTTTTTTTCCTTCTCAGTCAAAGACCAAAGTTATTCCAAATCCACCCTTGCTTCCAAGGTCAGTGATGAAGTCCCTGAGGAATTCCTTCTCCTTCCACACACATCTCAATCTTTCCCAGTATCAGGATGGAAAGAAAAGGCAAATCCAGTCCAGACAGGACTCTTAGGAGGGTTGAACCCCAGGATGGGCTGAGGATGAGAGGATGTCCCCGTACCCTATGAGGTTCCAAATATGTCACAAGCCTGGGGTCTGGGTGGTCTCCCCAATCCAAAGATGGAGCTTTGGCAGTCCAGAAAGATCTCCCATTCCCCTACTGGCATGAAGAATCATTCCAAGAAACCAGGTGATGAAGCAGTTCAAGAAAATACCCTAAATAGTGAGAAAGTGCTCACCAGCCAATTTCCTATTTTCTTAAATAGAAAATAAATTTTGAAATGTAAATTAAAAAATTAAATTTTCTGAAACTTTGCCCCCAGTTTTGGTTCCCTAAGGGCCTCAAGGTTTGGAAAATCTGCATGAAAATGGGCCCTTGAGGTGTGATGACTGGAGGCCACAGCTGGATGGGAGGTTAGAGACCCCCTTTTCTATTCCCCCTCCTTTTACCAAAGGGAAAGTGAGGCCCAGAGGGACAATGTGCCTGGATTCTTCTTCTTTAGCTTCTTGGGAGGCCTGAGCAGCAGGAGCCCTGAGGATGTGGGGGAAAGCTGCTCCAGTTACTGCTTTAGATGGTGAAGAGGCAGCTCTGAACTGGAGGCCAGGCAAGGCAACAAGCATTTCTTATTTATTCCCTTCCTGTGCAAGGCCCTGTGCGAAATGCTGGGGATTCCAAAACAGATAAACAGACAGTCTCTGCCCTGAGCGAGTTCACATCCTAATGGGGACAAGGCCCCCTGAAAGGGGCCCATAGTGCTGGAGGAGAGAAGTCCTCATTCCATGGTGTGTCTGAATCCTCCAGTCACAGGCACAGCTGGAGGGGATGTAGCCTGGCTGTCTCCAAGCAGGGTGTGGGGGAATTCACCAATAGGGAGAAGGTGGTGGCATGGGTGAGAGAAGGTCCATGGGGAGAAGACCACAGGGTACAGGGAAGGCCCAGGAGCAGAAAGCAGTTCAGTTAGAGTGACAAGATTTTGGAGCATCAGACACTGGGCTGGGGAAAAATGAATTTGATTTCCAGAATCCTGATATCTCAGAGGAGGAAATTATCTCAGGGCTCATGATGACCCCTCCCCGCCAGACAATTGACCTTCCCCCTCTGGCCCAGGAACCCACAGGAACAGTCAGTCACCACCTGCAGCCCCTCCTTCAGGTGTTCAGAGCAGGAGCAGATTTGCATGTGGGGGCCTCCTCCCTGCAGGGCCTGGGCTGCTCTTAAGGGAGCCCTGGGAGAGCCGAGCCCCAGCTGGGGAGCCTGAGGACACAGAGCTCTGGGAGGAAGCTTTACCATGGCTTGGATCTCTCTGCTGTTCTCACTCCTGACTGTCTACACAGGTGAAGTTGCCCAGTGTTTCCTCTCTGTGCTTCAGACCCCACAGTGTCTCAGTCCTGCCCTGAGCTGCTTGAGGGGTCAGCATCTCCTTGGAGGGGGAGAGTTCCCTGCATGTGACCAATCTCTTCTTCCCTTCCCTTGCAGGTTCTGGGGCCTCCATTGTGCTGACTCAGCCTCCTTCAGTGTCCAAGAGCCTGAGAGAGACAGTCTCCATCTCCTGTGCTGGGGATGGAATTGGTAGTTATGCTGTGCAGTGGTTCCAGCAGAAACCTGGCCAGGCCCCTAAGCTGGTGATTTACAGGGATAGCAACAGGCCCTCTGGGATCCCTGACAGATTCTCTGGCTCTAACTCAGGGAACACGGCCACCCTGACCATCTCTGGGCTGCAGGCTGACGATGAGGCTGATTATTACTGTCAGGTGGGGGATTATAGTACTGATACACACAGCGACACAGCCTGAGGGGGAAGTGAGACAAAAACCCTGCCAGGCCTGCTCCCCCTGAGCCCTCCCCTCTGGGATCCAGAGAGGTTCCTGGTGAGCACAGGACAGGAACAGCTTCTCTCTCAGGTCCCTACCTCCCCTGAACCCTCCCGGTGCTCCTGCTTGGGGGGCCCCTGCCCCTCCCTGCCCCTCCCTGGCCACTCCCTGCCCCTCCCTGCCCCTCCCTGTCCCTCCCTGGCTAAGGCTCCTTCTCCCTCCCCAGGCCTCCATCTGCTCCCTCCCTCTATGTTCTCCCTTCTCATTCCTTTAGTTGTGCTTCACTCCCAAAGTCAATTTTGACAGTCCCAGCCTCTGAGCCCCTCCCCAAATCCCTGCCAAAAAATTAGGAAACTGACTTAGATCTAGGAGCAGGGAAGCAGCTTAGCAGCCAGGCTGGAAAGGTTTATAACATTGCACTATGAGGAGAGCAGAGTCCAAAAGAAGAAGCAGCAGAGATAGCAGCCATGCTCACAGCAGGGGGCCTGAAAGAAGGCTCCAAGTCTGGGGCATTCCCCCAACAAGGTCCCACCCTCCTGCCATCCAGCAGCCCCAGTAAAGGGTTCAGTTTGAGCAGCCCATAAGGCCACTCCCCAGGGAGCCTACCCACGGCACAAGCCACCAGGAAGCCCTTGACCCCATTGATCCCCAGTAGTGAAGGGTCACCCCAGGACTGGCCAGAAACAACCTATGTCTCTGTTTCAGTCCCTGCAGCTCAACAGTTAAGCCCAAGCCCTGGTGAGACCCACAGGGAGGTCCTACTCTAGATACAATCTAGAAGGGCAGTCTACCCTCCAGAGAAAGCAGGCAGCTTAGCCCAGATGCCCAGTGAATGCCAGTGGTAAGACCCAAAGCCCCAATACTAAAAGCTTAGGACAGTGCAGGACCAGAGCCCAGCTCCCACTTAAAACACCGGGTCCCAAAAGATGCAGAAAATATGAGCAAAACCAGTAAAGAAAAGAAAAAAAAAAGCTTGACTCTAAAAAGTTACTAAGGTAACAGGAAGGATCAATGCCTAAACTTATATGAGGAAAACTGTATCAAAATACTTACATGCGAATCCTCAAAGAAAAATCGAATTTGGTCTCAGGCCAACAAGGAGTTCCTGGAAGAGTTTAGAATGGATTTACCAAATTAGAGACATAGAAGAAATGCTGGGGAAAGAACTGAGAGCAGTAGAAGAAAAGCATGAATAAGAGTCAATAGCACAGAATAGCGTATACAAAAATATGTGGAGGAAAATAACTCCCTAAAAAAAAGAATGGGGCAAATGAAAAAGGAAGTACAAAAGCCTGGTTAGGAAAATAATTCCTTAAAAATGAGAATTTAGCAAATGATAATTAATTATTCTGTGAGACACTCTGTGAATGACTCTTTGCTCTAAGCTGAACTTGATGGTCTCCAGTTTCAGGCTTACTAAAGAATTCCGGGGTCACCAAGAGTACAATGAGGTACATTGAGGCTGGAGAAATGGGGGTGGGGTTAGGCAGGGACTGAAAGAGAGTTACGTCTGAGCACTTCCAGTGCCTGGCCCATAACCCAGCACACAGTAGGTGTGTTTAACTGATTAACTGATGGATACCTAATGAATCAGTCACTCCTGAGTTCCATAAACTCCCTGGGGAAGTTACACATTTAAACATCGAGTCTGCAGAATCCTCTCTTCAGAGAACTGAAAGTTTTCATTTTAAAGAAATTGTAATGGATTAATGGGGGAAATACGTTAAATGTCCCAAAGGGAACCAAAAGGGTAGGTTAGGGAAATCCTTACTCACATTGTTAGGTATTAGAACCTTTTCCACAAACAGTGAAATCTCCTTGGGAATCTCAAAACCCTTCCTGGCTTCGTAGCTCAGGAATGTTAAATAGTCCTCTCCTAAAACCAGGATTTCATGTGTTAGATTTTAGTCAGATGAGGCTAATATTAATGGAAGATATGCTTCAGTTAATCTAAATGGTAGGAGGAATGGGTCTAAGTCCTGAATAACAGAATCCAATGAAGGAAAATAAAAATTCCCTATAAAAGTTTACAGAATCCTCAAAACAGCTCCTTCCCTCATTATGCTAAACGGTCCAAGACCATTCCCTGAATATCTGCAAGAGGGTCTAGGGAATTCCCAGGTTGCAAGAAAGCCATAAAAGGAAGGGTCAGCTGTTGAAAGGGCAATTTCATTGGGGCCAGGAATCATTCCCTGACACAGCTGAAGCTGATTTGGAATGTTCCAGACAACAGAGGTTCTATAGTTTCTGTCATTGTTAGGGAAAGGAGTGAGAGCAGTGAAGGCAGAGGTTGTGTGTTTATGGGTTGGGGGGTGGGGTGGGAGGAAGATGCCTAAGACAAAGAGAAGGCTGGACTGCTTTGGCTTCTGTTTTCTCTTCCCAGGACAAAGAAGTTTGACCTGAAAATGTTGAGACACAAAATACTCCATAGAGAGTTAATAATCAAGAAAACGAAGCAGAGAGTAAGCTGCTCTTGAGAATTTCAAATTGCCCTACTCAAAAGCTAAAAGAAATATACTATAGAAGAAGGACAACAATGGAGCAATAACCATTTCTTAAGGACCTGCTACTCATTGCCAAGTGCTGAGGCTACAGTAACAAAAGTAAAGCAGTCTCTTCCTCAAGGACCTTCCAATGGAGGGAAATAGAGTTAGCCTTTCACAACATGACTGTTATGGATGTGTTTTGCGTGAGTGTACATGTATAACCTACATCATTTGATACTTTTCAATTTAGTTAAAATGATTCAAATTTAGTTAAAACAAATGTTAGAGAGGATGTGGAAAAATTGAGACACTAATTCCTTGTCAGTAGAATTGTAAACCATTTTGGAGAATTATGCTCAAAGAATTATTAAATTATCTGTAGCATTAGACCCAGCAGCATCACTATCAGGTCTATGTCCAAAGATGATTAAGGAAAAAGTAAAAGAAACTAAAATATTTACACCAGCTCTTTTTGTGGTGACAAATAATTGGGAATTGCAGGGATGCCCATCAATATGGGAATGACTGAATTTTAAGTTGTGGTAGAAGATGGAATACTGCTGTGCTATAAGAAATGATGAGTTTGATGATCTTGGAAAATCATGTACAGACTTGCACAAAATAATGAAGAGTAAAATGAACAGGACAAAGAGAACATTTTGTACAGTAGTAAAAATAGTGTTTTAAGGAAACTTTTGAGC
Organism: Bettongia penicillata ogilbyi; assembly: GCA_023548195.1. NCBI lineage: Eukaryota > Metazoa > Chordata > Mammalia > Diprotodontia > Potoroidae > Bettongia > Bettongia penicillata. Next base: position 568,167 of record JAJHZJ010000207.1, on the reverse strand, counting down.
AAATCAGTCATTTTGAGTATTATAAATCCCCAAATAAACTATGAAGAACTTGTAAAGGAAGACACTATCTCCATCCAGAAAAACAAAGTGATAAATAGAAGTATGTGTAGCATGATTTTGCCTATATATACATACTTGTATCCAATGGTAGACATCTGTAGGGTAGAATGTGGTAGGAGAGGGGACAGGGAAGAACAAAAGAAATTTACATGATTATTTTATATTTGAAAGGAACAGAGACTTGTACAAAATGGAATTACAGTTTCATGTGCAATCACCTTTTTATTTTGCTATAGAAATGTTTGCTTTCTTTCATAAATTAAAAATAAAAACAGTAAAAATATAAAAAAATAAAGCAGTAAGCAATATCACCTGTTGAAGAAGAAATGAAAGGTGGGGGATAATGGAGTGAGAAATTTCAGAAGAGGCTCTGTGTGAGGTATGTGATTGGAAGACAGTAAAGGCAATAAATAGGATTTCTGAGTGTCAGTGAAGGTTCAGGTGAGGTTAATATTTAGAGAACATTCAGATTGCTCCTGGATCTGAGGATGGCTATTGTGTTCCTGAGAGTAAGGCTGGGGAAGGACTTAATGGTCTCCAAGCTAATGAGCATTACTAAGTTCTTCCTGACCCTGGGAGAGAAAAGTTTTGTGGGACTGAGAGTTGTGGAGACTTGTGTTGGTTTATATGGGCCACTTTCTTCTTTCTGTCGTCCATTTCTTTGGTAAATCAAATTACTGTGGTTCACCACCATGTTTGTTCTCTGCCCCATCTATTCTTGTGGGCTCCAAGTGGGCCGCTCATCTACTGTGCTTCCCAAGGGTGCTCCTTCTTCTATAATTTTCCTCACACTGATCTGTCCTTTCTTCTGTAGATTTGTTACCTGGTTATCCCAGGGTGCCATTGTCAGTCCCCAACAGGGACACCACAGCAGAATCCCTGGGTGCCCAGTGCTCTGGGCATGTCCACACATAGGCTGGAAAACTCAGACCTCAGGAGGCACAACTCCTTTAAAATGGGAAGACATGAAGCATTCATGAGGTGTAGACTCTGCCCCAGGCCATGTGCTATCAGTTGGGAAGAAAAATTCAAGCAAAAGGAAAGACAATCGTAGTTTCCAAGTAGCTCCCATTCCAAAAGACAGGGCAATGAAAAAACAAGACCTTCCTCCTGACCTTCCCTGGGACTGCCACTGGCCCTGTGGCCACCGGAGGGAGATATTGGAAGGAGTTTGGGGCTGAGTGGCACTGGAAATGCCCCCTGGGGCTTTTGGGCCCTGCGCTCCTGACCTCCTGCCCTGTGGCCTGGGGAGGTTCAGCTGGAGGTGACTTCTCAGCCCCTCCCCCTGAGCTGGGGGCAGATGCAGAGCTGTCCCTCCCAATGCCACTCCTTTGTAGGGGACACTTCAGAATTCCCTTAGGCCCCACAGAGTGAACAACATCCTCAGGTACTAAAAATGTGCAGAGTAGTCTAGTGGAGAACCATTGTTCAGCACTTACCCTATGCCAGACACTGTGCCAGAGGCAGGGGACACAGTATCAAACAGTAGCTGGCTCTGTTCTCATGTCCCTCCCTTCTATTGGAGGAGCCCAGATGTTCCTGAAAGGGGAAGGATAATGCAGAGAAATGCCAGGGAGTTGGGGGAGGAGGAGCCCTCTCAGCTGGTGTTTGGGAGGGTTAGAAAAGGCCTTAGGCAGAAGAGGAGGTTGAAGCAGGAACCTCTAGGAAGGGCCCCCTACACTCCCTCTGCTCATAAGTCTCTCCATTCCCAGATCTTTGTGATCTGTTGGAAGGTGGGAGTGGGCTCAGGCCCAGAGGGAGAGCTAGCACAGAGCATTTACTGGGGACTTTGAGGTTTGCAACACAAAGACATATGGGAAGTCATTTAGGCCTCCCTACCTGCCCTGGGAGGTAGTGGCTATTGTGTTCCCCAGGATGAGGCAAGCATTGGAGGAGGACAACCTCTGGCCCTCTCAGGTTCAACATGTATCAAAGGTTTGGGATCTGGGTGGTCTCCACATCTCCTATGATTGGTCTCAGGGGGCCCAGAGAGAACTCTTATTCCCCATCTGGCCTGAACTATCATTCCCAGAAGCCAGGCAATAAGACAGAGTAAGAGGATACATAAAGCACTGAGAAAGTGCTCATCTGCAAATCTCCTACTTTCCTGAATATTAAATAAATAAATAACATACATTTTCTTAAACGTCACCCCCACCTTTGGCTCCACAAGGCTCTTACTCTCTGGGGAACGTGCTCCCAATCTTAAGACCCTCTGGTTAGATCATTGGAGGCCAGAGCTGGAAGGGAAGTTAGAGACCACTGGTCTAATCTCCCTCATTGAACCAAAGGGAAAGTGAGGCCCAGAGTGAGCATATGCCTGGCTTCCTTCCTTTGCAGTCTCTTGGGAGGCCTGAACAGCAGGAGATCAGGGGTTGTGGTGGCAGAAGCCTGGCACAATCACTGTCATAATTGTTCGTTCAGATGGTCCTGAGGCATCTGTGGATTGGAGGGCAGGTAAGGCAACAAGCATTTCTCAATCCCTTCCTGTGTGCCAGGGCCTGTGCTAAGCATTGGGGATTCCAGTGCAGAGGAATAGAGTATCTGACCTGATGGAGCTCACATCCTGATGAGGAAGACAAACCATGAGAAGGGCTTCAGAGTGATGGGGGAGAGAAGGCCCATTCAGTGTGCTCCTGAGTCCTCCAGAGTCACAGGTACAGCTGTAGGGGATGAAGTCTGTCTGTCCCCAAGAGGATCTGGGGGCACTCACCAATGTGGGGAGGGGGCAGCCTAGGGGAGGGAGGGTACATGGGGAGAAGGTCCCAGGGTAGAGGGAATTTCCAGGAAGAGAAAGAAGTTCAGTTAGAGTGGCAAGGTCTTAGAGCATAAGACACAACTGGAGAGGAATCAACCTGACTCCCAGAACCCTAGAATCTTAGAGGAGGCCATGACCTCAGTGCCCTTGATGACACGCCCGTGCCAAAGAAAGGATCTCTCCTCTTTGCCCCAGGAGCCCACAAAGTCAGTCAATCATCACCTGAGGCTCCTCCTTCTGGAATCCAGAGCAGGAGCAGCTATGCATGTGGAGGCCTCCGCCCTGCAGGGCCTGGGCTGGTCTGAAGAGAGCCCTGGGGGAGCCCAGCCCCAGCTGGGGAGCCTCAGGACACAGAGGAAGCTTTACCATGGCTTGGATCTCTCTCTTGTTTTCACTCCCGGCTGCCTATACAGGTGAGGCTGCCCAGGGTCTCTTCCCTGCGACTCAGGCCTCACAGCATCTCAGGTCATCACTAGTCCTCCAATGAGCTCATCCTGAAGCTGTTTCAGGGGGTCAGCATTTTCTTAGGGAGGACAGCCCCCTGCCTCTTGTCAATCTCTCCTTTCCTTCCCTTGCCGGTGCTGGGGGTCTCCTATGTGCTGACTCAGCCTCCTCCAGTGTCCAAGAGTCTGGGAGAGACGGCCTCCATCTCCTGTGCTGGGGATGGACTTGGTAGCTATTATGTGCACCGGTCCCAGCAGAAACCTGGCCAGGTCCCTAAGCAGGTGATTTATGGTACCAATATCAGGCCCTCATACATTCATGACAGATTCTTTGGCTCCAAGTCAGGGAACACAGCCACCCTGAGCATCTCTGGGCTGCAGGCTGAGGATGAGGCTGATTATTATTGTCACGTGTGGCATAGTAATGCTGTTCACAGTGACACAGACTGAGGGGGAAGTGAGACAAGAACCCCTCCCAGGCCTCCTCCCCCTGAGCCCTCCCCTCTGAGGTCCAGAGAGCTGCCTAGTGAGCACAAGCAAGAAGAAGCTTCACCCTCAGTCCCCTTCCTCCCCTCCTCCCTCTCTATTTCTCTCCCTCCCACTTTCACTTTCCTACTACCTTACCCTCCCCCTTTCAAGCTCTGTCCACCTCCCCAAGCCCTCATCTACTCCCTCCCTCCTTCCATGCGATCCCCTCCCATTCCTTAAGTTCCACTGCTCCCCGAAACCTCTCTTTTGGCCTCTCTGCAACTTTAAACACTGTTCAAGTGCAAAGATGGCAGAGTAAGGAAGGAACCCCCCGCAGTCCTCCATAACTAGAAAAACCTCAGAATTGATCCAGGAATAAGGAAGCAGCTGACCCTCCAGAAAGGAAAGATCTGTCTCACTGGGCTGGGAGGGAGGAGAATGCGGGGCAAGAGCAGAAGCAGCCAGCACAAAACAGCTACTATAAATATTTATGTATATGTGGATCCCTTTCCCATTTCTATGGTCTCCTTGGAATGCGAAACTGGAAGTGGTGTTGCTGGATCATCATGCACAGTTTTATAGACTATTGTGCGTATTTCCAAATTGGTCTCCAGAATGGGTGCACCAATTCACAACTCCACCAACAATGCATTAGTGTTCCCAATTATCCACATCTTCTCCAACACTTAGCGTTTTCCTTTTTGGTCATATTAACCAATTCAGAGATGTGAGATAGTACCTCAGAATTGTTTTAGTTTATATTTCTCTAATCAATAGTGATTTAGAGCACTTTTTACATATGACCCCAGATAGCTTTGATTCTTCATCACAAAACTGCCTATTCACATCCTTTGAACATTTATAAGTTGGGGAATGACTTGAATTCTTATAAATTTAACACAATTCTCTATTCATTTGAACAATGAGACCCAGCTTTCTACTTTTCTTCTAATCTTGGTTGCAATGGTTTTGTTTGAGCAAAACTTTGTAATTTAATGCAATCAAATGATCTATTTTGGTTTTTATACCGTTCTCTATTTCATAATTATTTTATAATGTTCTCTGTGTTTAGTCTTAAATTCTTTCTTTCTCCCTAGACTTGACAAGTGTGCTATTCCTTGCCCTCATAATTTGCTTATGATATGATCTCTTAAGTCTAAATCCCATAAACCATTTTCACCTTATATTAGTACAGAGCATGAGATGTTAGTCTGTGCCAAATTTCTGTAATACTCTTTTCCTGGTTTCCCAGTAATTTTTGTCAAAAAGTAAGTTCTTATCCCAGAAACTGGATTCTTTGATTTTTAGTCACTACATAGCTATAGTAATTGATTATGGTGTGATTTTACCTAATCTATTCCACTGATTCACCACTCTGTTTCTTAGCCAGTACAAAAGAGTTTTGATAATTGTCAATTTATAATTACTGCTTTTTAGTATTTTGTCATCCCCAGGTACATGTAAACGCAATCTAACACTGATGCTTAGAACTTTTAGTTACAAATTTTCTCCCTTCCTCCCTTGTTACCTCCCTACCCATTGAGAAGCAATTCCATATAGACTATCGATGTGTAATCATGCAAAATATATACATAATATTCAAGTTCTAAGTGTGTTCTTCCTTCACTGCCAAAGAAGACCATGGCAACAGAGAAATGATGACGTGACTTGCACTTGACTTTGTTTTGAGTGAGGGAGGGCTGTGCAGGTCACCAGCCTCACTTCTCCTCCAGAGCCATCTGAATTCAGTGACCAGATATTCATCAGTATGATTGGAGAAGACCCAGGATGAGGCAGTTGGGGTTAAGTGACCTGTCCAAGGTCACACAGCTAGCGAGTGTCAAGTGTCTGAGGTGAGATCTGAACTCAAGTCCTCCTGACTCCTACACTGGTGCTCAATCCACTGCACCACCTAGCTGGCAAATATTTATGTTATGAAAGAAAACATAAACAAGAAAAAACTCAAGGAAAAACAAAGTAAAAAATGTTTCCATCTGCATTTGGACACCATCAGTTCTCTCTCTAGGATAGCATTCTTCATCACAAATCCGTCATATTTGTCACAGATCACTGCATTGCTTTGCTGAGAACAGCTGAGTCATTCACAGCTAATCATCTTACAATCCTTCTGTGACTTTGTACCCAATACATTTCAGTTTGGTTCGGCCCATGCAATTCCAGGTTTCTCTGAGACCATCCAGCTCATCATTTCTTACAGAAAAATAGTATTCCATCATAATCACATACCACAACTTGTTCAGCTGCTTTCCAGTTGATTGGTATTGCATCAATTTCTAATTATTGGAAACCACAAATAGAACTGCTATAAATGTTTTTGTACATGTGGGTCCTTTTTCAATTTTGATGAAGAGTTTAGATTATAAAGTTCCTGAACAATGAAACTTGTTTGTTGAGAATTTACCACTGTATGTGTGTAAAATAGAAATAAGTTCTAATGATTGGTCTTTACACCAGGACAAACTTCAATTTGAGAAGAAAAGAAAACAACTGAAGAACATTAAATGAAATCTCTTTTATATGTTTGATTTCTGGTCAAATTTCTTTCCTCATTGTAACTTCATGAGAGGAAAAACAACTGTATCCAATCCCAAGTTGTGATTAGTGAAACTTGCCTTTGAGGTAAAAGTTCTTGGGACAATAACTGATTTGTTTTGAGGTTTGAATTTATGTATAGTTGTCTTAAGGATTCATTGAATCGTAATCCACCAATGCAGAGAAATACCACAAGCTACTCAGAGTGCACATGATCTTAAACCAATAGAGGTGGATTTTTGCATCTGGGCAAAAAAACAAGAGGACTACCTTGGCATTAATCTACTATGGGATCCTTCCGACTCAGTTTCCCCATTGTGTTCTTTTGAACAGGAATGTTTCCCACCAGGCTATTCCTGAGACTGGTTATGAGTTGGAATGATTACCACAAGGTTGGGTGTTACAACTGTGACTCTTACTTGAAAAGAAACAGAGCTAAGGCTATGTTATCCTATCATATATGTGCCATTAGGCTTATGTCTGAAGGATCTGCTAGATGGTGGTATAATCATTTTCATGCTTTTTCCTTTATAGAAAATTTCTATAATCAGAGCAAGTTATCAGTAGAAGATATAAACACAATGCAAGTATGGGAGTTCTTCCTGTTTAAAACCTGAATGTGTAGTCATTGCATATCCCAAACAACCAGGTAAATTAGCACTAGGGATTGATTTCAAACTGCTAACGCATATGAAGACGTATGTAAGATTAATTTCCTGTAGTAGCTCTTTTATTGAGGATGCCATGGGAATAATTGGGCAAAGGTAAAATGTGAAAGAAAGATGCAAATCTATTAATCTGTGGGGTAGATATCAGAAATAGCCATAGTTTTGATAGCGGAAGAGACCTTCAGTGCAACTAATTTTCTTAGAAGGATGTAGTTCTGAATCATTTATCTGAAACCATACCTTTCCTCATTTCTTTTTTTTAATGTTTTATTATTTTGTTTGTTTTCAGTGTTCTACAATCACTTCCATGCAACTTAGATTTTTTCCACTACCTCCCATTCCTTCCCCACTAACTCCTCCCTCCTTCCCAGAGATGGCATGCAATTTTACAAAGGTTCTACACATACATTCTTGAAAAATACATTTTCACCTTAGGCATGTTGCATATAAGAATTAAAGGGAATGAGAGAAATCATAAAACAAACCAAAACAAAATGCAGTACAAAGTTATCTATTACATTCTGTGATCAAATTCCATAGTTCTTTCTCTGAATGTGGAAGGCATTTTGCCTTAAGAGACCATTGGGAATTTTTTAAGTCCTTGAATTGCAACGAAGTATTAAGTCTCCCAGGAAAAATTACCACACGCTAGGGTTGTTCCTGTGTGCAACGTTCTCCAGGTTCTGCTCCTTTCACTCAGCATCAGTTCATGTAAGTCTGTCCAGGCCTCTCTGAAGTCTTCCTGTTCATCATTTCCTATAGCACAATAGTATTCAAATGTGTTGATATACCACAATTTATTCAGCCATAACCCAATTGATGGACATCCCCTTGATCTCCAGTTTTTGGCCAACACAAAGAGTGCTGCTACAAATATTTTTGACTAGGTGTGACCCTTTCCCATTTTTATGTTTTCTTGAGTATACGGTACTTGAAGTGATATTGCTGGGTCAAAGGGTATGCACACTTTTGTAGCCCTTTGGGCATAGTTCCAAATTGCTCCCCAGAATGGTTAGATCAGCTGACAACTCCATCAGCAATGAATTAGTGTTCCCACTCTCCCACATCTTCTCCAACATGTAGCATCATCCTGCTTGGTCATGTTAGTCAATCTGATGGTTGTGATGTGGTATCTCAGGGTTGTTTTCATTTGCATCTTTCTAATCACTACTGATTTAGAGCATTTTTTCATATGATTATAGATAGTTTTAATTTCTTCCTCTGAAAACTGCTTGGTCATATCCTTTGATCATTTATTAATTGGGGAATGATTTGTATTCTTGTACATTTGACTCAGTTCTCTAAATACTTTAGAAATGAGGCCTTTATCACAGAAAGAAAATTTTTTCCTAGTTTTCTTCTTTCCTCCTACTTTTGGTTGCATTGTGTTTGACTGTACAAAAGCAAAAAATCAGAATTATCCATTTTGCACTTCATAATGCTTTCTATCTCTTTAGTCAAAAATTCTTCCCTTCTCCATAAATCTGATGAATACACTATTCCTTACTCCACAAATGTGCTTATACTACCAATTTTTATACCTAGATCATGCATCCATTTGGACTTAATTCTTGTGGATGGTATCAGGCATTGGTTTATGCCTAGTTTCCACCACACTGTTATCTAGTTTTCCTAGCAATTTTTGGCGACCAGTGAGTTTTTATCTCAGAAGCTGGGATCCTTCCTTTGATCAAACGGTTGATTGCTATATTCTTTGACTACTGTGTCTTGAGTACCTACTCTATTCCAATGGTCTACCCTTCTGTTTCTTATCCAGTGGCAATTCATTTTGATAATTGCGGCTTTATAAATAAATTGATAAGTAAAATTTGAGATCTGGTAGAGCTAGGCCACCTTCCCTAGCACTTCTTTTCATGTGTTCCCTTGATATTCTGGACATTTTGTTCTTCCACATGAATTTTGATATTATTTTTTCTAGTTCTACAAAATAATGATCAGCTAGTTTGATTGGTTTGGCACTGAATAAGCAAATTAATTGAGGTAGAATTCTTGTTTTTACTGTATTGACGCAGCCCACCCACAAGCTACTGATGTTTTTCCACTTACTTAGATCTGACTTTATTTATGAGAAAAGTGTTTTGTTATTGTGTTCATATTGTCCCTGTGTTTGTTTTGGCAGGAAGAATTTCAAATATTTTATAATGTCTGCTATACCTTTAATAGGATTTCTCTTTCTATTTCTTACTGTTGAGCTTTGTTAGTAATATATAGAAATGTAGAAAATTTATGTGAGTTTATTCTGTAACCTGCAACTTTGACAAAGTTGTTTATTATTTCAAGTAGTTTTTTACTTGGTTCCATGGGATTCTCTAAGTAAATCATCATATCATCTGCAAAGAGGGATAACATAGTTTCTTCTTTGCCCATTCTAATTCTTGCAATTTCTTTTTCTTCCCTTATTGCTACAGCTAACATTTCTAGTACCATACTGAGTAATAGTGTTGATAATGGATATCCTTGTTTCACCCCTGATTTTATTGTAAATGCCGCTAGAGCTTATCCTCATTGCACCTAATGTTTGCTGAATGTAGCATATACATTAGATAGATACTGCTTATTATTTTATGAAAAATTCCATTTATTCCTATGTTCTACAGTGTTTTCAATAGAAATGGGTGTTGTATTTTGTCAAAAGCTTTTTCTGCATGTATTGAGATAATCATGTGGTTTCTGTTATTTTTGTGGTTGATATGATCAATGATGTTAATAGTCCTCCTAATATTGAACCAGCCCTGCATTCCTGGAATAAGTCCTACCTGATCATAATGTTTTATTCTCATGATCAGTTGCTATATTCTTTTCGCTAAAATCTTGTTTAAAATTTTTGCATCTGTATTTATTAGAGAAATTGGTCTATGATTATCTTTTTCTGTTTTGACTCTTTCACGTTTAGGTATGAAAACCATATTTGTATCATGAAAAGAATTTGGGAGGATTCCTTCTGCAATTTTCCTAAATACTCCATAGAGTATTGAAATTAACTGTTCTTTAAATATTTGATAGAATTCACTCGTAAATTCATCTTGTGCTGGAGACTTTTTCTCAGGGAATTCATTAATGACTTGTTTAATTTCTTTTTCTGAGATAGGGTTATGTAAGTATTCAATTTCCTCTTCTATTAATCTGGGTATTTATATCTTTTAAAATAATTATCCATCTCATTTATATTGTCTAATTTATGGGCATAGTGTTGGGCAAAGTTATTTGTTATCATTGTTTTAATTTCCTCCTCTTTGGAGATAATCTCACCCTTTTCAGTTTTCATATTGGTAATTTGGCTTTCTTCATGCTTTTTTTAAATCAAATTGAACAAAGTTTTATCAATTTTATTGACTTCTTCATAAAACCAACACTTGGTTTTGTTTATTAGTTCAATAGTTTTTTTAGTTTCCATTTCATTAACTCCTTCATGTTTCAGAATTTCTAATTTGCTATTTACTTGGGGATTTTCAGTTTTCTCTATTTCCAGCTTTTTCAGCTGCATACCCAATTCATCGAACTCCTCTTTCTCCATTTTATTCATGTGGGCATTCAAAGATATAAAACTTCCCCAAGAACTGCTTTTGCAGTATCCCTAGGATTTGATAGGTTGTCTCATTATTGTCATTCTCTTGAATGAAGTTGTTGATTGTTTCCATAATTTGTTGTTTTAATCACTCATTCTTTTGGTTAGACTGTTTAATTTCCAATTCGTTTTTGGTTTATACCACCATGACCTTTGATTACATATAAGTTTCATTGCATTATGATCTGAGGCAGAAGAATTGACTACCTCTGCCTTTCTGCACTGGATTTTGAGGTTTTTATGGCGTAGTATATGGTCAATTTTTGCATAAGTGCCATGTACCAATGAGAAAAAAGTATATTCCTTTCTATGCCCATTCAGTTTTCTCCAGAAATCTATCATATCTACCTTATCCAGAGTTCTATTCACCTCCTGAGCTTCTTCCTTGTTTATTTTGGGGTTAGATTTATCAAGTTCAGAGAAGGTGAGGTTGAGGTCCCCCACTAGCATAGTTTTGCTCTCTCTTTCTTCCTGTAACTCCCTTGGCTTCTCCTCTAAGAATATGGATGCCATACCACTTGGAGCATATACGTTTACTAATGAAACTGCTTCATTGTCTATGGTGTCTTTTAGCAGGACATAGTTTCCTTCCTTGTCTCTTTTGATTAGTTCTGTTTCTCTTTTTGCTTTGTCTGAGATTACGATTGCTACCCCTGCTCTTTTTACATCAACTGAAGCACAAAATATTCTGTTGAAAAACTTTGACTGGTTTTCTTAGTCCATTCTGCTATCAGTCTTTGTTTTATTTGAGAGTTCATCCCATTCATACTCATTGTTGTGATTGTTATCTATGTCTTTCCCTCCATCTCCTTTCTCCTCCTTTGTGTTTTTAGTTCTCCCTTGTCCCTTCCCCTCCCCAACAGACTTTCAGTTTTTGACCACCGCCTCCCTCAGGCTTCCCTCTCTTCTTTCAGCCCCACTCCCTTTTAATTCCCTTTTCCCTTATACTTCTTCCCTCCCTTTAACCTCCCCTCCCTTTTCTTTCCCCCTTCCCTTACTATTGCCTATAGAGTTAGTTGTATTTCTATACTTAACTGAGTTTGTTGTACCCTCCTTGAATCCAATCAGATGAGAGTATCTCTCAAACAATGCTCATCTCCCTCCCCCCTTTCCCTCTACTGTAATATATTTTTATGTCTCTTCCTGTCATGGAATTTATTTTTTTCTATCTCCCCTTTTGCCATCTCCCATTACAATCTCTGAGCAGCCTTAAGTCACATTTGTTATCATCGCCTCTTTTAATTTATAGCCACACCCTCTTTCTATTTTTATCCCTTTTACATTTCATAATAAGTACACAATTCTCAAGACTAACATGTATCATCTTCCCTTGTAGGGATGTAAACAGTTTCCTCATGTTGTTTAACAAGTATTTTTTTTCCCTGTTTACCTTTTTATCCTGAGACTTGTGTTTGAAGATCGAATTTCCTATTGAGTTCTAGCCTTTTCATCAGGAATGTCTGGAAATCCCTTATTTCGTTGAATGTCCATCTTCTTCCCTGACATATGATACTCAACTTTGCTGAGTAATAAATCCTTCGTTGTAGTTTTAGCTCCTTTGCCTTACAAAATGTTACTTTCCAATTCCTTTGATCTTTTAATGCAGAAGCTTCAAGGTCCTGTGTGATCCTGACTGTAGCTCTTTGATATTTGAATTGCTTCTCTCTGGCTTCTTGCAGTATTTTCTCTTTCACTTAATAGTTCTGGAATATGGCAATGATATTTCTTGATGTTTTGAGTTAGGGGTCCCTTTCAGGAGGTGAAATCTTGTCCAGCACCTCAAAAAGAGGGTGCCTATTTCCCTAATTATTAGTACACACTAATAATCATTAAGTGCTTATAACTAGGAGAACCTGGTTTCTCTGTTATATTCTTATGGTAAACTGTAAAGGCAGTATCACAGTTGCATTTCTGGTCATTATGGCCATCATCATTAACTCCTCCTTTAACTTTCTTTTTATTTATTTATTTTGTAAATAGAATTATTCTATTTGTTTTCGGTGTTCGACAATCACTTCAATATACCGTAGATTTTTTGCCAGTCCCTCCCCCTTACTCTTCCCTCTCTCTCCACTCCCTCCCTGAGACAGTATACAATCTTATATAGGTCTGACATGTACATTCCTATTAAATGCATGTTACATTAGAAGAATTAAACTGAATGGGGGAAACCATAAAAGACAAAACGTAACATAATATAAAAGAAAATGGTCTGTTTCTGTCTGCGATCCAGTTCCATAGTTCTTTCTTTGAAAGTGGAAGGTTTTGTACCTCAAGAGTCCATTGAAAATTACTTAAGTCCATGCATGTCAATGAAGTACTAAGTCTGCCAGAAAAATTCCTCGAACACTGTGGTTGTTGCTGTGAACAAATTTCTCCTGGTGCTGCTGCTTTCTCACAGCATCAGTTCATAGAAGTCTTTCCAGTCTTCTCTGAAGTGTTCCTGTTCATCATTCCTCACAGCACAACAGTATTATATTACACTCATATACCACAACTGGTTCAGCCATTTCCCAATTGATAGGCATCCCCTTGACTTCCAGTTTTGGCCACCACAAAGAGATCTGCTATAAATGTTTTTGTACATGTGGGACCCTTTCCCATTTCTATGATCTCTTTGGGATAGAGTCCCAGAAATGTATTGTTGGGTCAAAGAGTATGCCCATTTCTGTAACCCTTTGGGCATAGTTAGAAATTAGTATCCAGAATGGTTGGATAAGCTCACAGCTCCACCAACAATGAATTGGTATTCCAACTCTCCCACATCTTCTCCAACATTTATCATCTTCCTGTTTTATCATGTTAGCCAATCTGATAGGAGTGATGTGGTACCTGAGAGTTGTTTTGCTTTGCAACTCTCTAATCAATAGTGATTTAAAGCATTTTTTCATATGATTATAGACAGTTTAAATTTCTTGCTCTGAAAACTCCCTGTTCATATCCTTTGACCATTTATCATTTGTGGAATGACTTATCCTTTAACTTTCTTATACAGTCCCTAAGTGAATATTAGGATCTGTCTCCACTAGGCCACAGACAATCAGTAGGATACTGGCTACTGCAGCCTTCTGCAGCCAAAGCTAACAGATTAGTTGCATTTTTACCTCCTTGCATATTGAAACCTATACAAGTTTTCTGTACAAAAGGATTCTCATAGCTATAAATTTCAAGCTATCTGCACTATCTATAAAAACTCCTCTGGCCCCTTCATCACTGATATTCATCATCCAAGATATTAATGATTCTCCCATCCATTGGGAGAACCGACTGAAAATATATGTGACTTCCTGCTGAGTTAAATCCTCAATTGCCTCCCTAAACACTGTGTTACCTCCCTGGATCCCCTGTTTCAGCCTCACTATTGGGCATGCTTCTGCCTGAGAAATTTCTCCTTCCAACATTATTTCACTTCCTTGCTCTGACTTCCTTATGTCAGGGTGGCAACTAGACTGGGTCTGTACAAAGGTCAGAGTGCGCATTTCTTTTGTCAACTTTCAGCTTCTTCTGAGCTAAATGATCAATCTTTTCTTCCATTTGAGACCCCCTTACCCCAGTATGATCTTTTAAAGGAGAGCCTGAAGGCTGAGAATTCCATGCAAAGTGGATAACTCTTTTTCTATCTGAATGCTTTCCTTCAGTAGCTCCTCTCTGTTTTTACACATAATGCTGTAACCTGTTAATAAAATTCATCCTCTCCTACTTGCCCCTTTCACTCCTTCCTTGGGCTAATTGGAATTCCTTGAAAACACCTTTCCAAGTCTCCAGGTTCCTCTTCCTGTATCCTTGCTTCCCAGTTTTCACAGGGTCCAATGCTTTCAACCCATTGCCTAGTGAGTGAAAAATATGTTCAATCACCCCAACCTGGGATATTAGTTTCTTTCTCTAATTTTTTTCTGCCTTTAAATAGAGATTTTATACTCTGAGATCCTGTTCATGACACCAGATATATCACCAAAGCAATATTCACAGCACTGGTGGTGACTATAAATATGCTGACACAGTTCTCAATCATAATGTATAAAGACACTCCATGTAGAGAGCAGAAGAAACATATTTATTTAAATATGAGGAAGCCAAATTCCAGAACCAAAAAGCAAAATCTGTCATGGTGATCAAGTAGCTCCAAGAACATGATCACCACTGGAGGTAAAGCCATTCCCAAGCCTCCACCAACCCTCTGCCAGGGCCTTCTCATCATTAAACACTCAAGGACAGAGTCTTGCCATGTCTGCCTGCCTACGTGTCCCCTCTTCTATGCATTCACCTTGTTCATTCACTTCTTCCCGGTTCTGCTCCCACTTTCCTGTTCCACTTGTTCAGCAAGCTCCTCCCACCACATGTGTCTCATGCCTCCAGGTGATTCAAACAGGTCATATGGGCCCATTAATGAACGACAAAGATCTTTCCATTAAAATTGCCATTACAGTCATGAGAGCAGTCAGAGCTAGGAAGGATGCAGGTGATCAGGTTTCTGGCTAGTGTAAGTGCGAGATTGTGATTTTGTTTAAGAGAGCCTGCTTGTGATTTGTTCAATGGACCTGGTTTTGGGAAGCCTAGAAGGGGAGGCTTGGGAATGGTGTTGTTCTCTGCATGTTATTGTGTATAGATTTTTGTTACTGAGATGGACTTTTCTTTCTGGTGTCTGAATAAATATTTTGGCTCTGCCTTCCATGTGGAGAGTCTGTGATATTGTGCCATTCAGAATTGTGCCAGGATATTCAGGACTGCGGTGGGGTCTGTGAATGTCACATTGTACTTAGGTGATGTAGTGGATAAAGTAACTGGCCTGGATTCAGGAAGATCCAGGTTCAGCTCCTATCCCCCACACGTACATTTACCTCTCATGATAGTTGTGAAGATAAAATGAAATGATGCTTGTAAATATCCCTCAAATAGAGTTCTTTCAGACAAAAAGGGCAGAATATTAGATAGAAACAGACAAGGAAGCAATTGACTGAAAAAGGTCTCAGTGAGAGCAGTAGCAACTAAATGTTTGTAATTTTTTAAAATATGAACTAAACAAAGAAAAAGAAACAAACTTTAAAGCCAAAGCTAAAACAATAAAAAATGAGGAAAGAAAAAAAATTATCATGTGCATAGCAGAATGTAGGAAAGGATTCAAAATATGCAGCAAGAAATTTCCATTTCAAGAAAGCCTGTACAGTAAATGCCATGCACTGCATTGAAAGCTGTCCATCTTTTCTTTTTTCCCTTGTAAATTTTCTTTTCTCCTCAGCTGTGAGCTTTTTAATTTATTCTTTTCACCCTCCCACCCTAGAAGGCATAATTACATGCAGACAAGTATATATATAAACATACATACATATATGCTTATACGTACACATACGGACATATACACAGAAAGATATACAAATATACATAAACACATGCACCTGTGTACATACATACACTTACACATACATATACTTAGATAACTGTAATGATACTCATGTGTAGACGTTTGCATTCAAGTGCATCTATGTCAGACTGTACTGAACTTATTTTCCCTGTTTCTCTGAGGGTGAATAGCGTCTTCTTTCATAAGTCTTAGCTTTTCCACATTTTTCCAAGTCATCAAATTCATCATTTCCTCCACCACAACAATATTCTCAGGGACTGGGAACTCTGGATTCTAGACATTTGAACTTTCCCCTATTGTTACTCCACTAACGCACATGCGTCTGTCCTCTCTCCTCCGATAATCCTAATCTGTATTGTCTAACTGGAAACCACAAATCATGCCAATGAGATCTCCTGAAAGTTCATTCAACTTC
Source organism: Bettongia penicillata ogilbyi (assembly GCA_023548195.1). Classification (NCBI taxonomy): domain Eukaryota; kingdom Metazoa; phylum Chordata; class Mammalia; order Diprotodontia; family Potoroidae; genus Bettongia; species Bettongia penicillata. Next base: position 551,857 of record JAJHZJ010000207.1, on the reverse strand, counting down.
GTCCTCTCCCCCCGATGCCAATGCTGGTTGTTTTTTAGCCCTGAGTCTTTCTGAGTAGTTTACCAAGCTCATTGGTTCCCAATATATTTGTCAAAAAGGTGTTAAGATTCTCCACAGACTTCTAGGGGGTGAAATCCTAGCTCTTTGAAGTCCTCCAGGAATCTCCAGCTGTCTCAGCCTTGAAAACCCCAGGCCTCTGGATTCTTCGATGCTGTTATTTTTTTTTCTCCAAAGTAATATTACCTAGCATTACACTCCCATAGGAGGCTGAAGATTACAGGAATGTACTTCTCTGAAGAAGCAGTACTTACCAGCCTTTGCCTGCAGAGGGCACTGTTGGATAAGATGGAGTTTTTCCCAGTTGAGCGAGGAGCTAATGTCCCAGAGTCTCTTCAGCCTCTGCTCTGGTGGAAGCCAAAGACCAGCCCATAGGCATTCAGGAGACATTGAGGTAGGGGAAGTTTTGCATGCCTGTGAAGGATCAGAGAGCCCGTAAGTACCAGCCCCAGGTGTGTGGTCCTTGGAAGCTCTGAGTTGGACTGTCAACACCCCCTGGGCTCTTGGCCCCTGAGCTCCTGGTCTCCTGCCCTGTGTCCTGGGGGAGGCACAGCTGGCTCTACCGTCCCAGTCCTTCCTGCTGAGTTGGGGGCAGAGGCAGAGATACCCCCCCCCAATGCCCCACCTTTTTAGGGGACACTTCCCAAATCCCTTAGGCCTTTAATTATGGCTCCCCAAGGGTCTCAGTGTTTGGAGTCTGTGGTGAATTCCAGATGAAAACAAGATTTGGGGGCTTCATCATTTAAGACTAGAGATGATAGGGAGGTTAGAGACCCTTCGGTCCAATCCCCCTCATTTTACCAATGGAGAAGTGCGCCCCAGAGTGAGGATGTGCCTGACTTTCTTCTCTTGGGAGGCCTGGGCAGCAGAAGCCCCGGGGATGTGGGGGCAGAAGCTGGGCCCACTCTCTTCCTTTGGATGGTCATGAGGCAGCTCTGGATTAGAGGAAGGCAAGGCAGCAGGTATTTCTGAATCCCTTCATGTATCAGGCCCTGGGCTTAGGGCTGGGGTTTCCAGTGCAGATAAGTAGAGTCCCTGCCTTGATGGAGCTCACATCCTGATTGGAAAACACTTACTGAAAGGAGCCCACAGTGTTGGGGAAGAGAAGGCCCCATTCCCTGTGCTCCTGAATCCTCCAGAGTTCCAGCCACAACTGGAGGGGAGGAAGTCTAGCTTGTCGCCAAGCAGGGCCTGGGGGAGCTCACCATTGGGGAAGGGGGCAGCATGGGAGAGGCAGGGAGGGTCCACTGGGAGAAGGCTCCAGGGCACAGGAAAGGTCCAGGAGGACAAAGCAGCTCAGTTACAGTGACAAGGTCCTGGAGCATCATACATAGCCCTGGGGTGGAAGGAACCTGACTCCAAGAATCCCAGAATCTCAAGGAGGAAATTACCTCCGGGGCTATTATTAGCCTCCCCTGCCAGAGAAAGGGCCTGCCCCCTCTGCCTCAGTCACCACCTGAGGCCCCTCCTTCAGGTGTCCAGAGCAGCAGCAGATTTGCATTTGGGGGCCTCCTCCCAGCAGGGCCTGGGCTGGTCTTAAGAGAGCCCTGTGGGAGCCCTTGGGGATCCTTAGGACACAGGGGCTCTGGGAGGAACCTTAACCATGGCTTGGATTTCTCTCCTGTTCTCCCTCCTGACTGTCTACACAGGTGAGGATGCCCAGCGACTCCTCCCTGTGGCTCAGGCCCTACAGTGTCTGAGGTCAGGCATACGACTGAGTTCAGCTCATCCTGAAGCTGCTTCAGGGTTCAGCATCCCCTTGAGGGAGAGAGACCCCTGCCTGAGACCAATCTCTTCTTTCCTTCCCTTGCAGGTTCTGGGGCCTCCATTGTGCTGACTCAACCTCCTTCAGTGTCCAAGAACCTGAGAGAGACAGCCTCCATCTCCTGTGCTGGGGTTGGAACTAGTGGCAACAATGTGTACTGGTACCAACAGAAACCTGGCCAGGCCCCTAAGCTGGTGATTTACAGGGATAGCAACAGGCCCTCGGGGATCCCTGACAGATTCTCTGGCTCCAAGTCAGGGAACACAGCCACCCTGAGCATCTCTGGGCTGCAGGCAGAGGATGAGGCTGATTATTACTGTCAGTTGTGGGATTATAGTACTGATATTCACAGTGACACAGAGTGAGGGGGAAGTGAGACAAAAACCCTGTCAGGCCTGCTCCCCTGTGCCCTCCCCTCTGGGATCCAGACACATGCTTGGTGAGCACAGGACAGCAACAACTGCACTCTCTGGCCCCTTCCTCCCTTTCTCTCTCCCTGCTCTTCTCCCTGGGAGACCCTCCCCCAATGACCCTCCCCTTCCTCAGACCCTCAAGTGCTCCCTCCTTCCCTGCCTCCACATGCTCCCCTCTCATCCTTTGAGTTCCGCTCCCCGCTGAAAGGCTCTTTCGGCCTCTTCCAAGCTTTGTAGGCTGTTTGGTGCCAGGATGGAGGAGAGGAACCCTCTGAACCCCCCCTCCCAAGTTCCCTCCAAAAGAAGTAGAAGACACACTTAGTCTGATCTGGGAGCAGGGAAGAAACTTAGCAGTCAGGCAGAAAAGGTTTATCACGTTGTTTGCTGATGACTGTGCACTTAATGTAGCCTCTGAAGTTGAGATGCAGCAAGTATGGATCAATTCTTTGCTGCCTGTGCTAATTCTGGCCTAATAATTAACACCAAGAAAGCACAGGTGCCTCATCAGCCACTGGCACACTAACGATATGTGGAACCATTGCTTACAACAAATGGAAAAGTTTTCAGTGCTGTGGATAAGTTCACTTACCTCGGTAGTGTACATTCCAGGGATGTACACATTGACAATGAGGTTGATGCATGCTGTTTGAATGCGAAATGTACACTTGCCAAAAAGACTATTTTGTGGAGAGCTCACATGGGGCAGACGATCACATGGTGGTCACAAGAAGCGATACAAGGACACCCTCAAGGTCTCTCTCAAGAAAGTTGGATCTGATTGTGCAACATGGGAGAAGCTGGCACAGAACAGCTCAGCATGGCATGCCTACATGAAAAAGGGATATTTCTTCATATCTTCTCTGATTGTCCCAGGAGGACCACATTTCTTAGCCTATTACTATTTATTTTTACTTCTCTATGTTCCCTCCGAGCCTACTATTATTAGCTCATTTGTTGAGAAAATCTAGAGAGCTTGGAATTTTCTAACCTATTCTGCCATCTTCCCACAGATTAGTAGCTTTTTTCTATTTTTTTTTACATAAATCAAGCTTACATTTGTATGACTACTGATTATTTGGGTTTCTTCCTCTGAAAAATGGCTATTCAAATATTATCACAATTTTTTCAGCTAGGGAACATTTCATACTCTGACGTGAATCTCTTCCACAAATCTGGAAAATGAGATTCTGATCCCATTTTTGACTCTATGAAGAGTCTCTCTAAACAACGATGAACGTAGGAGTTCTTTTCCTCCCTCGGCTATGCTAATGACTGCCAATATAAATTGAAGCAAAAGGAAAGACTGTTCTTGTTTTCAAGGACCTTCCATTCCAAAGGGAAAGCCAATAAAATAAAGGACCTTGCTCCTGCCAATCCTTGGAGCTGCCATTCCCGTTTGGCCACCAGAGGGAGACACTGGAAGGAGTTTGGGGCTGAATTAGGCTGGAAATGACCCCTGGGGCTCTTGGCCCCTGAACTCTTGGTCTCCTGCCCTGTGACCTGGTGGGGAGGGGAGGGCTCAGCTGGTGCTGCCTTCCCAGCCCCTCCCCCTCAGCTGGGGGCAGATGCAGAGCTGCCCCTCCCAATGTTCCACATTTTTAGGGGACACTTCAGAACTCCCTTAGGCCCCAATGTGAAGAACATCATCAGCTGCTAAAAATGTTCAGACAAGTCCAACTGTGAGCCATTGCTCAGCACTTATGGTGTGCCAGGCACTGTGCCAGGTGCAGAGGGCATAATAACAAACAGCAGCAGTCTGTTCTCAGGACTCCTTGCCTTCCACTGGAGGAACCCAGGTGCCCCTGAATGGGGAAGGACCACACAGAGAAATGCCGAGGATGTGAAGGAGGGGAGGCCTTCTCAGCTGGGGGTTGGGAAGATGAGGAAAGGCCTCAGGCAGAAGGGGAGGCTGGAGCAATATCCCCTAGAAAAGGCCCTCTACACTGCCCCTCCCCACGTGTCCCTCCATTCCCAGTTCTTTGTGATCTGCCTGAGGGTGGGAGGGCGCTCAGGCCCAGAGGGATGGCCTGCACGGAATATTTATTGGGATTTTGATGCTGGCAACACAATGACATGTGTTAGGTCATTGAGGCCTCTCTACCTGCCCTAGGAGATAGGGGCTATTATGTTCCCATGTTACACATACATGAGAACAGTACCCCACACAGATTAGGTGACTTGGCCAGGGTCACAGGGCCCATAAGCCTCAGAGACAAGAACTGAAAACAGGTCTTCTTGTCCCAGTTCCCATGCTCTAACCACTGCAGCACCAAGCACCAGGATGGCTAGAGAAGTGAGGCCTAGTACAGTGAGAATAGTGTCAGGAGGGCTGAGTCCCAGAATGAGATGGGGCTGGGGAGGAAAGCAAAGGACAAGAGACAAGGGGAAAAGACAGAGACCAAAGCAGGGAGAGGATCAGGGCTCAGGCTGGAAGGGAGGGTGAGCTCTGAAGCTGGAGAGAAGGTACAGCTTGTCCATTTTTCTTTTTTCCTTCTCAGCCAAAGACCAAAGTTGTCCAAAGCTCATGCTTCCTTCCAAGATCAGAGTTAAAATCCCTGTGGAGTTCCTTTTCCAAGGACATACAACTCCATCCTTCACTATTTCTGGATGGAAAAGGGAGGCCCAGCACAGGGAGGATGACCTCAGGGGCCTGAGCCCCAGAATGAAATGAGACTGGAAGGATGTCGCAAAGTCCTCTGAGGCTCAGCATGTGTCAAAGGTCTGGGGTCTGGGTGGTCTCCCTGTCTGTAATAAAAATTTAAATGGAAAGATCTTCCTCAATAATTAAGAGACCCATGTGATCTGCTTAAAATGCCTAGAAGCCTGGGCTATGGGGAGACTCTGATCCTGGGCATGAGACTTCAAAGCAAAAGAATGATGTCTGCCTTCAGGGACCTTCTGTTCTATGAGGGGACAAAGAGTGTCACCATATCAGCATGAGGTCAACATATATAAAGCAGATAAACACGAGAGAATTCGATGGAGGAGGGCACTCGCAGTTTTGGGAGGCATCAGAAGGCCTTCTGCAGGAGATCATGATTGAGGTAACAGCAAGAAAGAACCTTCTACCCTTCTTGCCTTCCTCAACTTACCTGCCACTCCCTTCTCAGCCCTTCCCATTCTGGCTCCTGACCCCAAGAATCTGATGGATGGATTTGGGGGCTGTTCCTCAATGCTCATAACTCTCTGAGGTTGTGGTTATGGGTCTTTTAAAGGTTCAGGTTCTTTGAGGTTGAATAAGACAACTCTGATGAAGGGGATCCTGGAAATTCTGATCTGAATTTCTACTCTTCCTCTGACCTGAAGCCTCGTTTCAAGTGGATAGGGGGGCAAGGCACCCCTACCTTTATTCTCCTTATGTTCTCAGTCACTTGGGAGTTGGCTGACAAGCTTAAATGAATCAGGGTCCGTTTCAGTTTGAACCCGAATGGCAGAACTGAAAGGGACCTTAGAGGTGGCCTGGTTTGTCCCTATAATTTTCTAGATTGAGAAATATAAACTTATTGTCAAGAATAAGGATGACAAACATCTGACACAAAATGAAAGGGGCCACCTTGGGGTATGACGGATTATCCATTATTTAGGGTCAGACACAGACTGAATGGGTGCTTTCTTGTCTGGCATGTTCCAGTGGGCTTTCCTCTTGTGGCCATGTGTTGGGTGGAAATACTAAGGGTTGCTCCCACCTCTCACATTATGACTCTGGGTGAAGATCTGAATGTTGGGCTGAACTGCGCTGAACAGTTAGGCTGAAGATGAGATTTCAAGGACATAAAAAAATCTAGTGCTAGATTGGGGTCAAGAAACTGAAACAAAGAGAGAGACATGCTTAGATGGCAGTTTCTCTGAAAATGATCTGAGGATCTGGGTGAGTTCAAAGCTCCCAGGGACAGTCTGACAGAGCAGCAATGGAAAAAAAGAATGAAGAAATAACACATTTTTGAAGAACTTCCTGGGTGCAAAGCTCCATGAACCTCATCTCCTGTTCCCTCCGGCATACTTCTGATGCCACAAACCTGCCCTCCAGGAGCCCCAGAGCCCACAGAACTCACTGGCCAGGGCAGGCAGCACAGTTTCCCACAGATAAAGTCAGCTCCACAATCATTTACGAGGTAACCCAAGTACATGACACAGCCCAGGTAAAGAGGCTGAAAAACCTGAAAAAGTGCTACAATAAGGTTGGCTGTTATCGTTATCATCTTTGCTATCAAGAAGTGCCTACTATGTGTCAAGGTCTGTACTAAGCTTTAGGATAAAGGCCAGTACAGTCCCTGCCCTCATAGAGCTATTCTGTAATGGGGCAGACAACATGGAAAGAGCCTTGTGTCTAGAGGAGACCACTGGAGGCAATTCCAGAGAGACTCAGCCACTAGTCTGGAGGAGAATGGGGCAGGGTCTTGTTATGGTTAAGTCCACTTTTCTGCCATACTTCAATCAGGGGAAGAGTCTGAAAGCCCTCAACACTGTTCTTAGTTCATAGTGTAATAGCTCTGGAAGATAACTGGAGGAGAGCCCCATACATTTCCCTCACAGTCAGAAGGAAAGTCCTGTTGTCCACACAGGGCTAAGAACACACAAGGTGAATCTCCAATACAAGGGCACTCCAAAGACAGATTCCAGGGGAGCTCCCCTGAGATAGAGCCCAGCAGACTTAACTTAGCTCTTACAGGAAAGTCTGGAAGGAGACCATAAGGGTGTCCTAGCTAGCTTCTTAGGGCTGCCCTCTTGTGTCGGAGCCCAGAGAACCACAGTCACCTTTGTGGTCCACAGATTATCTGGCAGTGGTGCTGTAGTCTCTAGCCTGCTTCTTCCTGGGCTTTCTAAGTCTGTGGAGGATTCATTCTCACCAATCTTGGCCAGCCCCTTCTGACCTCAGAAGTCCAAGGTTTGCTACAGTTCTCTTCCAAGTAAGGAGAGAGGGAGAGCAGCCCACAGTCCTTCCTGAATATAGGAATCATGGACGGTCAGAGCATGCACATCCAAGGCCTGAGGTTGCTTCCTGAGGCTCTGAGACAGGGATAATGATTCTCTCCTTAATGCCCTCTGTGGCTCCCATTCTCTTCTCAGAGTGACTTAAGCAGATAGCAAATTCTCAAGTGCATGATCAGGGGCATGAGAAAGACTCCTTCCTGGGTGGGGAGATTTCCCACTCCAGTCTGTCCCTAGTTCCCCTGGTACAGGGTGTCCAAGTGATCTGGAGGGGCCCCCACCAGCAGGCTGTGCCCTGAGCTTGACATAAGAATAGTCCTTTGCTCCCTGGATGTCCTCACACTCTGACAAGGAATATTACATTGACCAGTGCTGGATGTTCACTGCCCCCTATTTCCCAGAGGCCTCAGAACCATCCTTCCACTGGGTAGATTCACTCATATTCCCTGTTCCTGGCCAAAGCTTAGTGAACCGAACAGGATACTGCACCCCACTGGGAGACAGTCCACTTGGAGCCTGCTGCCACAGGACCCAGGAACACTTGAGTTGTCCTTACATGAGTCTGCCCTGGGAAAAGCTACTCAGGAGATGAGCTACTCCAGGCTGATGGATTCTTCTGGGCTATTATTTATTTTTCTAAGTAACATTACCTGGTGTTACACTCCCACAGGAAGAGGAATTTTACAGGAACATACTTTTCTGAAGAAGCAGCAGTTACTAGCCTTGGTCACTGGAGGTCACTGTTGGACAAGCTGGGGACTTTACAAACTGAGCAAGGAGCTAATGGGCCAGAGTCCATTCAGCCTGTGCTGTGATGGAAGCCAAAGACCAGCCCAGAGGAACTTAAGAGACTGAGGAAAGATTTGCATGCCTGTGGACCGTGAAGGATAAGAGAGCCTGTGGTTGCCCGTCAGATCAGCTTGGGTCAAAAATGTCTGTCTCTTCATTGGCCAACCCAGGTTTTAGGCCTTTCTCAGGTTCTGGGGATTCAAATGGTTTGGCAAGTGATCTACAGTATCTAATCCCATTTTTGGTGACCTTTTGGTTAAACATTGATGAACATAAGGGTCCTTTTCATCTTTCCACTAGATTAAGAGCTGGAAATAAAGATTAATGCAAAAAGAAGGACAATCCCTGTTCTCAAGGACCTTCCATGCCAAAATGGGAAGGCAGTAATGAAGGATCTTCTCCCTGACCTTCCCTGGGGCTGTCATCCATCCTGTGGCCACCAGAGGGAGACTTTGGAATGAGTTTGGGTCTGAGTGGGGCTGGAAATGCCCCCTGGGGCTCCTAGTCTCCATCTCTGTGACCTGGGCGAGGCTCAGCTGATGTTGCCTTCCCAGCCCCTCCCCCTGAGGTGGGGTAGATACAGAGCTCCCCTCCCAATGCCCCACATTTTTAGGGGACATTTCAGAATTCCCTTAGGCTCCAGAGTTTGAAAAACATCCTCAGGTACTAAAAATGTGCCAACCAGTCGAATGATGAGCCACTGTCCACCACTTACCCTGTGCCAGGCACTGTGCCAGGTTCAGGAGCCACAATCAAAAACAGGAGCAGTCTCTGTTCTCATGCCTCTTCCCTTCTATGGGAGGATCCCAGATGCCCCTGAATGGGGAAATACAATACAGAAAAATGCCAGGGAGTTTAGGGAGGAGCGATCCTCTCAGCTAAGGGTTGGGGGAATGAGGAAAGGTGTCAGGAAGAAAACGTGACTGGAGCAAGTACCCCTAGAAAAGGTCTCTCCACTTCCCCTCCCCACATCTCCCTCCATTCCCAGATCTTTGTGATCTGACTGAGGGTGGGAGTGGCCTCAGACCCAGAGGGATGGCTAGTATGGAATATTTACTTGGAACTCTGGGGTTGGTAACACAATGGCATGTCTTAGGTCATTTAGGTCTCACTACATGGCCTGGGAGATAGGGGCAATTATGCTCCTATTTTACACACATATGAGAGCAGAACCCCACAAAGGTTAGGTGACTTGCTCAGGGTCACACAGCACATAAGCCTCAGAGGCAGGAACTGAAAGTAAGTCTTCTGGACTTCAAACCTCAAGTTCCACCTGTTGAGGTTCGGGGTTCTGGGAGATCACAAAATACTGACTCACCAGGTCCTGCTCGAATGAATTTAACACAAGGGTCCTTAAAGCCAAAGAGAAACGAAGTTTATTAAAGACCTGCCATAGTGGGTTAAGTCTTAAGGAGGATAAGCTTTTGTAACACTCATATTGACAAGCTGGTCAGATAGAATCTCAGCTGAACAGAGTCTCTGCTGGATTAAACCTGAGCCTCTTCGTGGAGGTAAGATGGAGCTTAAATACAGAAAAGACTGAGGGAAGAATCCAGGTGTAGCCAAGTAGTCTGGGGTCCCAGGGATGGTCTTGATAGATCAAACCCAGGGAGAATCCTGATGGGACTGGCTGGGAGTCCAGACAATCCACAATCCACAAACCAGGCTGGGCAACTTGGGCTTCAAGAGAATGCTGAGTAGTCGGAACATCAAAAGGATGTTGGGATCAGTGATAAATGGTGATAAGATAGGGAGTACCTGGGGAGGGAGAAATGGAAGAGGAATCCAAGGAGCCCCCCAAGACCAGACTTTCTAGGGCTCTTCAGACCAATGGGACAAAAGCCCTCCTGATCCAAGGGGAAAAGGTCTTGCCTTGGGCTTGTACCCCTTCCTGACCACTACACCACAAAGCTGCAGGATGGGCAGAGAACTGTGGGCTGGCACAGGGGGACAATACCCAGGGGTCTAAGGCCCAGAAGGAGCTAAGGCTGGGAATTGTTGTTATTGGCTTTTGGTTCTAGAAGAGAACGAAGGACATCAGGAAGGTGAAGCCTTGAATTGCAGGTGAATGGGATTGAAGTGAGGCAGGGCTGTGAAAAGCTGCCAGCGTCACTCTTTCCTCCAGAGTCATCTGGGCCCAGTGCGGAGGAAATCAAAGGACAAGGGAAAGGAGGAAAGACAGAGACACAAGGAGAAAGAGGATCAGGGATCAGGCTGGAGGGGAGGATGAGCTGATATCAGAGAAGAGGCAAAGCTGGTTCTTTTTTTCTCTCTTTCTTTTTTTCCTTCTCAGCCAAAGACCAACGTTGTTCAAAATCCACCCTTCCTTCCAGGGTCAGTGAGGACGTCCCTGAGGAATTGCTTTTCCATCCACACACATCTCAATCCTTCCCTGTTTCAGGATGGAAGGAACAGGGAAATCCAGCCCAGAAAGGACTCTCAGGATGGTTGAACCCCAGGATGGGCTGAGGCTGAGAGGATGTCCCCAAGCCCTCTGACGTTCAACTTGTGTCACAAGACTGGGGTCTGGGTGTCCTCCCCAATGCAAAGATGGATCTTTGCCAGTCCAGAAAGATCTTCCATTCCTCTTCTGGCATTAAGCATCATTCTAAGAAACCAGGGGATGAGGCAGTTCAAGAAAATACCATGAATACTGAGAAAGTACTCACCGGCCAATGTCCTGCTTTCTTAAATAGCAAATAAATTGTGAAATGTAAATTAAAAAATTAAATTTTCTGAAACTTTGCCCCCAACTTTGGCTCCCTAAGGGCCTCAAGGTTTAGAAAATCTGCATGAAAACAGGCCCTTGAGTCTTGATGACTGGAGGCCACAGCTGGATGGGAGGTTAGAGACCCCTTTTTCCAATTTCCCTCCTTTTACCAATGGGAAAGTGAGGCCCAGAGTGGGGATGTGCCTGGATTCTTCTTCTTTAGCTTCTTGGGAGGGATGAGCAGCAGGAGCCCTGAGGATGAGGGGGAAAGCTGCTGCAGTTACCGTTATAATTCTTCCTTTGGATGGTGAAGAGACAGTTCTGAACTGGAGGCCAGGCAAGGCAACAAGCATCTCTCATTTATTCCCTTCTGGGTGCCAGGCTCTCTGCAAAATGCGGGGGATTCCAAAGCAGAAAAACAGACAGTCTCTGCCCTGAGGGAGATTACATCCTAATGGGGACAACAACCCTGAAAGTGCTGGAGGAGAGAAGTCCTCATTCCATGGTGTGTCTGAATCCTCCAGTCACAGGCACAGCTAGAGCAGATGTAGCCTGGCTGCCTCCAAGCAGGGTGGGGGAATTCACCAATAGGGAGAAGGTGGTGGCATGGGTGAGAGAAGGTCCATGGGGAGAAGACCACAGGGTACAGGGAAGGCCCAGGAGCAGAAAGCAGTTCAGTTAGAGTGACAAGATCTTGGAGCATCAGACACTGGCCTGGGGAAAAATGAATTTGATTTCCAGAATCCTGATATCTCAGAGGAGGAAATTATCTCAGGGCTCATGATGACCCCTCCCCTGCCAGAGAAATGACCTGCCCCCTCTGCCCCAGGAACCCACAGGAACAGTCAGTCAGTCACCACCTGCAGCCCCTCCTTCAGGTGTTCAGAGCAGGAGCAGATTTGCATGTGGGGGCCAACTCCCTGCAGGGCCTGGGCTGCTCTTAAGGGAGCCCTGGGAGAGCCAAGCCCCAGCTGGGGAGCCTGAGGACACAGAGCTGTGGGAGGAAGCTCTACCATGGCTTGGATCTCTCTGCTGTTCTCACTCCTGACTGTCTACACAGGTGAAGTTGCCCAGTGTTTCCTCTCTGTGCTTCAGACCCCACAGTGTCTCGGGCCAGGCCTAGTCCTGCCCTGAGCTGCTTGAGGGGTCAGCATCTCCTTGGAGGGGGAGAGGTCCCTGCATGTGACCAATCCCTTCTTTCCTTCTCTGCAGGTTCTGGGGCCTCCATTGTGCTGACTCAGCCTCCTTCAGTGTCCAAGAGCCTGAGAGAGACGGCCTCCATCTCCTGTGCTGGGGATGGAATTGGTAGTTATGCTGTGCAGTGGTTCCAGCAGAAACCTGGCCAGGCCCCTAAACTGATGATTTACAGTGATAGCAACAGGCCCTCGGGGATCCCTGACAGATTCTCTGGCTCTAACTCAGGGAACACGGCCACCCTGAGCATCTCTGGGCTGCAGGCCGAGGATGAGGCTGATTATTACTGTCAGGTGTGGGATAGTGGTGTTACACACAGTGACACAGACTGAGGGGGAAGTGGGACAAAAACCCCTGCCAGGCCTGCTCCCCCTGAGCCCTCCCCTCTGGGCTCCAGAGAGTTCCTGGTGAGCACAGAACAGCAACAGCTTCTCTCTCAGGTCCCTAACTCCCCTGAACCCTCCCGGTGCTTCTGCCTGGGGAGCCCCTGCCCCTCCTTAGCCCTCCCTGGTTGAGGCTCCTTCTCCCTCCCCAGGCCTTCATCTGTTCCCTCCCTCCATGTGCTCCCTTCTCATTCCTTTAGTTCGACTTTTCCCCCAAAGTCAATTTTGGCATCTCACAGCCCCTGAACCCCTCCCCAAATCCCAGCCAAAAAATTAGAAAACTGACTCAGATTGATCTAGGAGCAGGGAAGCAGCTTAGCAGCCAGGCTGGAAAGGTTTATAACATTGCGCTATGGGGAGAGCAGAGTCCAAGAGAAGAAGCAGCAGAAATAGCAGCCATGCTCACAGCAGGAGGCCTGCAAGAAGGCTCCATGTCTGGGTCATTCCCCCAACAAGGTCCCACCCTCCTGCAATCCAGCAGCACCCAGTAAAGGGAGCAGTTTCAGCTGCCTATAAGGCCACTACCCAGCGAGCCTACCCACAGCACCAGGCACCAGGGAGTCCTTGACCCCATTGATCCCCAGTAGTGAAGGGTCACCCCAGGACTGGCCAGAAACAACCTATGTCTCTGTTGCAACCCCTGCAGGTCAACAGCTAAGCACAGGCCCTGGTGATACCCACAGGGAGGTCCCACTCCAGGTGCAATCTAGAAGGGCAGTCTACCCTCCAGAGAAAGAAGGCAGCTTAGCCCAGATGCCCAGTGAATGCCAGCAGTAAGACCCAAAGCCCCAACACTAAAAGCATAGGACAGTGCAGGACCAGAGCCCAGCTCCCACTTAAAACACAAAGTCCCAAAAGACACAGAAACTACGAGCAAAAAAAGAAAAGAAAAGAAAAAAAGCTTTTGACACTAAAAAGTTGCTATGGTAACAGGGAAGATCAATGCCTAAACTTAGAGGACAACAACTGTGTCAACATATTTACATGTGAATGCTCAAAGAAAAATCAAATTTGGTCTCAGGCTGACAAGGAGGTCCTGGAAGAATTTAGAATGGATTTTACAAATTAGAGACATAGAAGAAATGCTGGGAAAAGAACTGAGAGCAGTAGAAGAAAATCATGAATAAGAGTCAATAGCACAGAATAGCATACAGAAAAATTTGTGGAGGAAAATAGCTCACTAAAAGAAAAATAGAATGGGGAAAATGCAAAAGGACGTACAAAAGCTTGCTTAAGAAAATGATTCCTTAAAAATTAGAATTTAGCAAATGATAACTAATTACTCTATGAGACACTCTGTGAATGAATCTTTGGTCTAAGCTGAACTTGATGGTCTCCAGTTTGAGCCTTACTAAAGAATTCTGGGGTCACCAAGGGTCCAATGAGGCACACTGAGGCTAGAGAAATGGGGGTGGGGTTAGGCAGGGACTGAAAGAGAGTTATATCTCAGCACTTCCAGTGCCTGGCCCATAACCCAGCACATAGTAGGTGTGTTTAACTAATTAACTGATGGATACCTAATGAATCAGTCACCCCTGAGTACCATAAACTCCCTGGGGGAAGATACACATTTAAACATTGAGTTTGCAGAATCCTCCCTTCACAGAACTGAAAGTTTTCATTTTAAAGAAGTTGTAAGGGATTGATGGGGAAAATATGTTAAATGTCCCAAGGGGAACCAAAAGGGTAGGTTAGGGAAATCCTTACTCACATTGTTAGGAATTAGAACCTTTTCCACAAACAGTGAAATCTCCTTGGGAATCTCAAAATCCTTCTTGGCTTCTTAGCTGAGGAATGTCAAATAGTCTTCTCCTAAAACCATGATTTCATGCATTAGATTTTAGTCAAATGAGTCTAATGTTAAGACAAGATATGTTTCAGTTAACCTAAATGATAAGAGGAATGCATCTAAGTCCTGAATAACAGAATCCAATGAAGGAAAATTATAATTCCCCATAACAGTTTACAGAATCCTCAAAACAACCCCTTCCCTCATTAAGCTAAACAGTCCAAGACCATTCCCTGAGTATCTGCAAGAGGGTCTGGGGAATTCCCAGGTTGCAGGAAAAACATAAAAGGAAGGGTCAGCTGTTGAGAGGGCAATCTCATTGGGGCCAGGAATCATTCCCTGACACAGCTGAACCTGATATGGAATATTCCACACAACAGAGGTTCTGTAGATTCTGTCATTGTGGGGGAAGGAGTGAGAGCACTGAAGGCAGAGGTTGTGTATTGATGGGTTGGGGGTGGGGTGAGAGGAAGATGCTTAAGACAAAGAGAAGACTGCTCTGTTTTGGCTTCTGTTTTCTCTTCCCAGGACAAAGAAGTTTGACCTCAAAATGCTGAGACACAAAATAGTTCTTGGAGAGTTAATAATCAAGAAAAGGAAGCAGAGAGTAAGCTGCTCTTGAGAATTTCAAATTGCCCAACTCAAAAACTAAAAAAAATATACTAAAGAATAAGGACAACAATGGAGCAATAACCATTTCTTAAGGCCCTGCTACTCATTGCCAAGTGCTGAGGCTACAGTAACACAGTCTCTTCCTCAAGGACCTTCCAATGGAGGGAAATAGAGTTAGCCTTTCACAACATGACTGTTATGGATGTGTTTTGCGTGAGCATACATGTATAACCTACATCAAATTGTTTGCCTTCTCAAAAGTGGGGGGGTGAGGAAGGAGGAAGAGAGAAAAAGTGGAACTCAAAATTTCAAAAATGAATGTTAAAAATTGTTTTTCCATGCAACTAGGAAATAAAATATGCAGGTAATGGGGTATAGAAATCTGTCTTACCCTTCAGGAAAATAGAAGAAGAGAAGGGGTTGGGGGTGAAAGAAGGGATCGCAGATTGTGAGAAGGAATAGCCAGAATATGTTGTCTTGAGATGGGGGGAGGGGAGAGATAGATAGAAAATTTGGACCTCAAAATCTTGTGGAAGAGAATGTTGAAAACTAAAAATAAATAAATTTTAAAAATATGTATTTATTTTGATTTTTCTACATTCGCTTCTATAGTCATTTGACGTCTAAATTTTCCTTCTTCCCCAAGAAGGCATGCAGTCTGATATAGGTTATGCCTGTGCAGTCATATTCAACATATTTCCACATTAGTCATGTTGTGAACAAAGAATCAGAAGAAAAGGGGAAAAAACAACAGAAAGAAACAAGGAAAGTGAAAGTATTATGCTTCCATCTGCTTTCAGACTCCACAGTTCTTTCTCCGGATGTGGGTGGCATTTTCTATTGTGAGTCCTTTGGAATTGTGTGAGGTCATTGCATTGCTGAGAGAAGAGCTGAGTCTATCACCGTTCATCGTTGCTGTGGACAGTATGTTCCTGGTTCTTCTGACTTCACTCAGCATCAGTTCATGGACGTCATTCCAAGTGTTTCTGAAATCTCCTTCTTCATCATTTCTAATAAACAATAGTATTCTTTTACATTACACAACTGGTGGGCTTCCCCTCTATTTCAAACTCTTGGCCACCTCAAAAAGAGTTGCCATAAATATATTTTGTTCATGCGATCCTGTTCCTTTTTTTATGATCTTTTTGAGATACAGACCTAGCAGTGGCATTGCTGAATCACAAGGAATGCCCAGTTTAATCGTCCTTTGGGCATAGTTTCAAATCACTCTCCAGAATGTTTGCATCAGTTCACAATTCCACCAATACATTAGTGTTCCAAATTTCCCACAGCTTCTCTAATATTTATCATTTTCATTTTCTATCATATTAGGAAATCTCAAAGGTATTACAGAGTTGTTTTAATTTACAGTTCTGCAAACAGTAGTGATTTAGAACATTTTTTTGCATGTGGGTATATACAGCTGTAATTCCTTAATCTGAGAATTGCCTGTTGATCTCCTGTGACTAATTATCCATTGGGAAATGATTTGACTCCTTACACATTTGATGCAGTTCTCTATATATTTTACAGATCAGACCTTTATCAGAAACACTAGCTATAAAAATTGTCTCCTAGCTGTATGCTTTCTTTATAATCTTAATTGCAATGTTGTTGCTTGTGCAAAACTTTCTAATTTAATGTAATTAAAATTATCCATTTTGCTTCCCATAATGTCATCTGTCTCTTGTTTGATTGTAAATTCTCCCCTTCTCTATAGATCTGACAGGTAAACTATTCTTTGCCCTCCTGATTTGCTTATGGTTTCATCTCATGTCTAAATTGTGTACCCATTTTGACATTATCTTGGTATAGGGTGTGAGATGTTGGTCTATACCTAGTTTCTGCAATTCTATTTTCCAGTTTTCCCTGAAGTTTTGGTCAATGGTGAGTTCATATCCCAGATGATGGAGTCTTTGGTTTATCAAACAGTAGACAGCTGTAGTCACTGACTGCTGTGTCTTCTGTATCTATCCCTCATTAATACAGTTTTGTATCTATTTCTTCCTGCAGAAAACTTGACTTTTCTAGAAATTTGGAATGTTTTCTCACTTCGTGCCTATATATTTAGTGTTGATATTATCACTTTATTACTCTTGATACTAGTTAGCAAGTTATAGTTTCCTACCTTATCTCTTTTGAATAGATCTATTTTTTGCATTTGCTTTGTCTAAGATCAGGAGTACAACCCTTGCTTTCTTCACTTAAGCTGAAAGCATAATATATTCTGTTTCAGTCTTTTACATTTATTCTGTGTGTAACTCTCTACTTCAGATGTATTTCTTTTTTTTAGGTTCACTAAATTTCTTTTAAAAATCATAAATTGTTTCTTGAAAAAGAGCATTACATTCTGCCCACTTCTCTGAATGAATGCCAAGGACAGGGGGACTTTCTCCCCTTTCCCTACCCCCCCACCAAAAAAATTACAATGGCTACAAAGCAAGGTGTACACAATAGTTACAGGAGGGGAAAAACTTTTTTTTTTTTACCATTAACAATGAACAAAAAAAAAATTCACTCTGTCTGTTGCTGTTGCAAAATTTCAATGTTATTTCTCCCACCCATCTGCCTCCCCCATTTGTAAGGAACTAAAACAATACATCCAGTGAACAGCAAGGATTTGACTACACCCCAAATGCAGAGTAACTATGAGGCAGAGGAATGATGGCTTTTTAACAGAGGCAGATAAAAAAAGGATGCAGGACTTCTTCAGTTCTTCACTAGCCTTAGAGAAACTTTCCAGAACACTGCTTCACACTATAAAAAAGAAGAAAAAATCTTCCATTAGAATCCTTCAACATCTACATGCTACTTCTCATTGTTTTGCAGTGAATGCCGGGCCTTCTCTAGCTGGTCCTGAGTTCCTGTAATGGTGATAATTCGATCTTAAGATCCTTCCAAATGCTGATCAATTTTGATTGATGCTCCAGATTCATGACACATTTGTTTGATTTACTGACCACCTTTCCCAATAGCAGATCCAGTCAAATCCTTGGAAAGTAGTTACTTGTGTTGTAATAATGGGTCCACCCAGATCACCATATGAGTCACAGTGCCCTGTACAGGAATAATCATATTCAGAATCACCCTGTGGTTCATAATGGCCATCTGCCATTAGGAAGCACTCCATGTATCCATTGCAGACTCTCAAGTCTCATCAGCACTAAAACCAACCATGCCATCATAACGGTCACCAGGTCTTCCTCTTCTGTCGTAACCCATACATGTGGGATCCTTTCCCATTTTTATGATCTCTTGGGAATACAGTCCTAGGAATATTGCTGGGTCATTTTATAACCCTTTGGGCATAGCTCCAAATTGCTCTTCGCATCCAATTGGATCAGCTCACAACTACAGCAATAATGAATTAGTGTTCCAACTCTCCCATATCTTCTTCAATATTTATCATCTCCTGGCTGTGTCATTTTCGCAAATCTAATCGGTATGATGTTGTACATCAGAATCAATGGTGATTTAGAGAATTTTTCATGTGATTATACATAGCATTAAATTTTTTCCTCTGAAAACTACCTGTTGATATCCTTTAACAATTTATCCATTCAGAAATGACTTCTATTGTTGTAAATTTGACTCAGTGCTCTAAAGATTTGAGATTTGATACCTTTCTCAGAGACAATAGTAAAAGTTCTTTCCCAGGTTTCTGCTGCCCTCCTAATTTTGGATGCATTGACTTTATTGGTGCAAAATCTTTTCAATTTAAAGTAATCAAAGTTATCCATTTTGCATTTCAGAATGTTCTCTGTCTCTTGATTCGATATAAATTCCTCCATTTTCCATTAATTTGACAAATAAACTATACCTTGCTTCCCCATTTGCATATAGTACCAGTATTTACACCTACTTTGTGTACCTGTTTGGACTTCATGAAGGTATATGGTGTCAGACATTGTTCTATGCCCTGTTTCTGCCATCCCATTTTCTAGTATTCCCAGGAGCTTTTGAAAACCAGTGAGTTCTCATCTCAGACACTGGGGTCCTCGGGTATATCACATACTAGACTGCTATAGTCGTTGACTACTGTGTCTTGTGTACCTAACCTATTCCACTGATCTACCCCTCTATTTCTTAGCTAGAACAAAATGGTTTTGATGACTACTACTTTATAATACAATTTGAAATCTACTGTGACTAGGCCACCTTCCCTAGCATTTCTTTTCATTAATCCCCTCAATATTCTGGGCCATTTACTCTTCCAGATGAATTTTGATATTATTTTTTCTAGCTAGTGAAAATTATTTTTTTGTGTGTGTTTTTGATTGTCAGGGGACTGAATAAGTCAATAAATTTAGGCAGGATGTTCATTTTTATTGTACTAGCTTGGCATACCTACAAGCAACTGATGTTTTTTTCCAGCTATTTAGATCTGACTTTATTTGTGGGGAAAGTGTTTTGTAGTTGTGCTCATATACTCCTTGGGTTGGCTTTGGCAGGTAGACTGCCAGATATTTTATAGTGTCTACCGTCACTTTAAATGGCATTTCTCTTTATATGTCTTTCTGTTGTGTTTTCTTAGTAATATACAGAAAAGCAGATGATTTGTGTGGGTTTATTTTGTATGCTCGAACTTTGCTACAGTTGTTTAATATTGTTTAATATTTCCTCTGAAAGGGGATGTTTTCCCCTTGGCTATGTCTAAGTCTCATGATAAGGTGGAGATGATATCTAATTAGGTCCTTGCTTTTCATCTGCATGGCATGTTTCTATAATCAGAAAAGATAGTTTAAGATGTAAGCACAATGCAAGTAGTGGAATCTTGTTGTTTTCAATTAATTGAGTAAATGAGTATTCTGGTATCATCTTGTGAAAGATAAAATCCCTGAAATAGAGCTTTCTTTCCGAATGTAATGGGAATGATTAGGTAAGGAAAGAAAACAGAAGTATAAATGTGATGTGGACTCTTTTTTCCATAGAAGAAAGTTGGGAGTTAGAGCTAACTGTAACTGTATGGAATTGTTGAGGTTAGGGGTACTTGGGAACCCAAAATAACATCCTGAGTCCTACTCAAATGAATTCACCCCAAGCCTTCTTTCAACCAAAGAAGGTAAATGTTTGTTGAGATTTCTCAACACTGGATGGATTTTTAGGGGATCTGACCATTTATAATGCTAAAACAAGATGCAACTTTCTTACAGATGGACAATAGGGAAGGAGACTGCGGTGGTCCCAGGCAGTCTGGAGGTTCCAGGAATGGTTTAATGAGAGTGGCCAGTAATCTGTGACTCAGATTGATAGGATTAAAAGTGGAAGTAGAACAGAGATTTGGGCATAGTGAAAGAGAAAAACTCATGGGCATCAGGAGAGCCAGTTCACATGGGGAAAACCAAGGAGTTTTTAAGATGAGATTTTCCAGGGACCTTTTAGACAAATGGGACTAAAACTCCTTTGGAGTAAGGGACAAAGGTCCCAACTTGGAATCAAGCCTTTATATGTTACAAAGAGCAATTGGGTAAATAAAATTGAGTGAATCAAGTGACTGAGAGCAAATCAGAGACCCATTTAGTTTGAGGAAAAGAATTTCACTTTAAATTTCTTAGCGGCAGGTAACCTCTGGTAATATTTTGTATTAATGGAAAAGTTAGATGTTTGTTTTGATTTGAATTCATTTCATGAACATAAGCTGAAATTAATGTTTGAACTCATATGTGTAGCTCAGTCTTTCAGATTGAGCAGGATTAGAAAGGGATAGAGTAGTCTGGGAAACAGGGGTAAATCTATTAGAGCAATAACTTAGGGTTTGGATGGTAAATTTGATTTTGTGATTCTTATTTAATCAGGAACTAGAACATGTATAGAAAGGCATGTCAGCTACTTAAGACTTGCTTCAAAAGAAGTTCCTTAGCCAATGTGAAATTATAGTCATATCTGAAACTGACTATTGGAGCTTGCTATTTTAAGGTTTTATGGGACTATTAACTGATTCTGCTGAGTCTACCTGAAGGTACGGATAGCACGAAAGGCAGTCTGAGACACTGATTCATGAAGCCAGTAAGCCTGTGAGATGCTGGTATGAACTGCAAAAAAATGATCTCATGGGAATGTTAGGAAAGCAGCTGTTCAGCCTAGGCTGCGGTAGGATTCTCCTGACTCAGTTTCCCCACTGTTACCTGGCAGACTTTAAGCCTGGCTGAATGCCAAATGGCAATCTGCTCCTTCCTAAAACTGACATGAAATTAAGGGGATGCTGTTTCCCTGAAATGTCCCTACTCTTAGTGGCAAATTCCTATACTCAGAAGGTTTCTAAGATTAATATCAGGTAGATTAAATAATAGATTGTTGGTAGGGGAACATCGGAGGTTGGGTCTAAAATTAAGTTATTATCTTCAGAATTTCAGACTTCACAAAAATAAGTTAGGGTCCTTTAATTCTTAATAATAGTGTGGAGACAATTCAGTCAAGGGCTCGTGAGGTTAGGATGCATAGTCACTATAATTTTTGTCTCACTTGGTAAACGTTAAAATAAAAATGTTTTGTGTTCTATATTGTAAATGCTTTAAAAGAAGCATCACATGACCAGAAGCTGGAATTGCTTTATGATGTGATATGTACTGTGTTAAAAATGATTATTTATTGTATTTATGTAAGTACTGGAGCCTGTAATTCAATGCTTAGTGAAATATCATCCTCCTCATGTGGGAAATGAACAGTGAATTAATGTAAAATGTATAAACAGGGTTCTAATGTGAATTTCTTAAGCAACATAATTGACTAAAGTTCCAATTTTGATTTTCTAAGAGTGAAAAGTGTATATAACTTAGGGATGGTCATCTAAAATTGTATCAAGGTCAGTTTTGTAGGAGCATGGACACCTGAATTTCAACAAAAAGATGAAGGAAAGAAGATGCACAGATGCTGTGCTGAAGACGACTTGAAGGACCATCCAGACCAGAAAACTGCATCAGATGATGCTCCTCCCCAGACTGTGGTATTACATGGAACGTCTAAATGGACAGTTCATAAATTTACCTATTCCTTTCGAATCTCTGTATCTGTACTTATGAAAGGGGACTTACCCTTTTAATTTGTCAGTGCCAGTCAACTTTGATCCCTTCCCATCTTTATATAAAGGAGAGATAGATGAAGGGAAGAATTCACAGGGGAAAGAATGTGAGGAGGTGTTTACTGATTGGATTCAGGTGTGAAAACAGATATTTTAATAAAGAGAAAAGGGGGATTTTGAGAGAGACAAGAAAGTTCTGTTTTCCACATTCCTAGGTGACAAAGGTTGTGATCTAGCATAGACAAGGTAGAGGTCAGAAACTAATGTGCAGGTCCAAGTTGCTGTGTGAAGAGGGGCCCATCAGAGATGAGAACATGGAGTCACATGGCCAGGTGATGGTATTGCGGGAGACCCAAAGTTCAGAAAATGGTATAAGAACCTTATCTTTTCTGCATGTGTTGTATTCATCCTGTAACCTTACTGGGGAGGCTAAACCAGTCCATTCAGGGGGAATGGATGCAAAGATTAATAAAAGTTTTCCTTATTTCAGAACAGGTATTGTTCTTTATTCAAGATGAGCATGTTTCTCATTGTGGGGGCTTGTTAGATGGGCTCACTTCTAACACTATTTATTGTTCTCTCTTTAGCATTTTTGTCTTTTCCCCAGTCCCCTAAGTCACTTAACAGTGAAATCTTGTCCAGCACCTCAAAAAGAGAGTGCCCTATTTCCCTAATTATTAGTGTTTATTAGAAATCACTAAATGTTTATAAATTAAGTGCTTTTAGATAGGAGAACCTGTCTTCTCTATTATATTCCTATGGTAAACTGCAAAGGCAGTATCATAGTATCCATCTGCATTTCTGATCATTAGGGCAATCATCATTAACTCCTCCTTTAACTTTCTTTTTATTTATTTATTTTGTAAGTTGAATTATTTTGTTTGTTTTCCGTGTTTGACAATCACTTCCATATACCTTACATATTTTGCCACCTCCTCCCCCTTACTCTTCCCTCTCTCTCCACTCCCTCCCTGAGACAGTATACAATATTATATAGGTCTGATGTGCACATTCCTATTAAATGCATGTTGCATAAAAGAATTCAACTGAATGGGGGAAACCATAAAACAAGATAAAACATAATATAATACAAAATAAAATGGCCTGTTACTGTCCCCAGTCCATTTCCATAGTTCTTTCTCTGAAGGTTGAGGTTTTCTACCTCAAGAGTCCATTGAAAATTATTTAAGTCAATGCATGTCAATGAAGTGTTAAGTCTAACAGAAAAATTCCTCGAACACTGTGGTTGTTGCTGTGAACAAACTTCTCCTTGTGCTGCTGCTATCACATAGTGTCAGTTCATATAAGTCTTTCCAGTTTCCTCTGAAGTGTTCCTGTTCATCATTTCTCACAGCACAATAGTATTATATTACATTCATATACCACAACTGGTTCAGCCATTTCCCAATTGATAGGCATCCCCTTGATTTCCCGTTTTGGCCACCACAAAAAGAGCTGCTATAAATGTTTTTGTACATGTGGGACCCTTTCCCATTTCTATGATCTCTTTGGGATAGAGACCCAGAAGTGTATTGCTGGGTCAAAAGGTATGTCCATTGTTGTAACCCTTTAGGCATCGTTTCAAATTGCTGTCCAGAATGGTTGGATCAGCTCACAGCTCCACCAACAATGAAATAGTATTCCAACTCTCCCACATCTTCTCCAATATTTATCTTCTTTCTGTTTTATCATGTTTGTCAATCTGATAGGAGTGATGTGGTACCTCAGAGTTGTTTTGCTTTGTATCTCACTAATCACTAGTGATTTAGAGCATTTTTTCATATGATTATAGACAGTTTTAATTTCTTTCTCTGAAAACTCCCTGGTCATATCCTTTGACCATTTATCAATTGAGGAATGACTTCTCCTTTAACTTTCTTATACAGTCCCTAAGTGCATACCAGGGTCTGTCTCCACTAGACCACATACACTCAGTAGGATACTAGCTACTGCAGCCTTCTGCAGCCAAAGCTGATAGATTAGTTGTATTTTTGCCTCCTTGCATATTGTATTTTGTAAAAGGATTCTGTACAAAAGGATTCTTATAGCTATAAACTTCAAGCTATCAGCACTACTACAAATACTCCTCTGGCCCCTTCATCACTGACACTCATCATCTAAGATATTAACGATTCTCCCATCCATTAGGAGAACTGACTCAAAATATATGTGACCTGTTGAGTAAAATCTTCAATTACTTCCCTAAACACTGTGCTACCTCCTTGGTTCTCCTGTTTCTGCCTCAGTATTGGACAAGCATCTGCCTGAGAAACTTTTCCTTCTAACACTATTTCACAGCTATGAGCTTTTTAATTTGTTCTTTTCACCCTCCCACCCCAGAAGGCATAATTAAACGCAGAAGTGTGTGTGTGTGTGCATATATATATATATATATATATATATATATGCACACACACATAATGTATATATACACATACATACATACATATGTATATATGTATGTATATGTATATACATATATATGTATGTATATATGTATATATACACACATACATAAACATACATACATATATACTTATATATATACACACAGACATATACACAGAAAGATGTACAAATATACAAAAACACACATGCACCTTTGTACATACGTATACTTACATATACATATACTTAGATATCGGTATTCATACTCATGTATACATGTGTGCATTCAAGTGCATCTATGTAAGTCTCTACTGTACTGTTCACCCTCTGTTTCTCTGAGGGTGAATAACATCTTCTTTCATAAGTCTTAGTTTTTTCACATTTTTCCAAGTCAACAAATTCATCATTTCCTCCACCACAACAATATTCTCAGGGATTTATACTCCCATAGGAGGCTGAAGATTACAGGAACGTCCTTCTCTGAAGAAGCACTACTTACTGGCCTTTGCCTGTAGAGGGCACTGTTGGACAAGATGGAGTTTTTCCTAACTGAGCCAGGAGCTTATGCCCTGGAGTCCCTTCAGCCTGTGCCCTGGTGGAAACCAAAGACCAGTCCACAGACACTCAGGAGAGACTGAGGTAGGGGAAGTTTTCAATGCCTGTAACCCATGATGGACAAGAGAGCTTGTGGGTACCAGCCCCAGCTGTGTGGTCCTTGAAAGCTCTGAGTTGGGCTGTCAACACCCCCTGGGGTTCTTGCCCCTGCGCTTCTGGTCTCCTACCCTGTGTGCTGTGGGAGGCACAGCTAGCCCTGCCATCCAAGTGCCTCCTTCTGAGTTGGGGGCAAATGCAGAGATACCCCTCCCAATGCCCCACCTTTTTAGGGGACACTTCCCAAATCCCTTAGGCCCTTAATTTTGACTCCCCAAGGAACTCAGTGTTTGGAGTCTGTGGTGAATTCCAGATGAAAACAGGACTTTTGGGCTTGATCATTTAAGACCAGAGATGTTAGGGAAGTTAGAGACCCTTTGGTCCAATTCCCTTCATTGTACCAATGGAGAAGCGGGCCCCAGAGTGAGGAAGTGCCTGACCTTCTTCCTCCTCTTGGGAGGCCTGAGCAGTAGAAGCCCTGGGGATATGGGGACAGAAGCTGGGCCCACTCACTGTTATAACTCTTCCTTTGGGTGGTCATGAGGCACCTCTGGATTAGAGGCCAGGCAAGGCAACAGGTACTTTTTCACCCCTCCATGTGTCAGGCCCTGGGCTTAGGGCTGGGGATTCCAGTGCAGATAGAGTCCCTGCCTTGATGGACCTCACATCCTGATTGGAAAACACCTGCTGAAAGGAGCCCACAGTGATGGGAAGAGAAGGCCCCATTCCCTGTGCTCCTGAATCCTCCAGAGTCCCAGCCACAACTGGAGGGGAGGAAGTCTGCCTTGTCCCCAGACAGGGCCTGGGGGACTCACCAATGTGGGAGGGGGGCAGCATGGGGCAGGGAGGGAGGGTCCATGGGGAGAAGGCTCCAGAGCAGAGGGAAGGTCTAGGAAGAGAAAGCAGTTCAGTTACAGTGAAAAGGGCCTGGAGAATCATATATATCCCCACGGAGGAAGGAACCTGACTACAAGAATCCCAGAATCTCAAGGAGGAAATGACCTCCTGGGGCTATTATTACCCTCCCCTGCCAGAGAAAGGACCTGCCCCCTCTGCCTTAGTCACCATCTGAGGCCCCTCTTTCACGAATCCAGAGCAGGAACAGATTTGCATGTTGGGGCTTCCTTCCTGCAGGGCCTGGGCTGGTCTTAAGAGAGCCCTGGGAGAGCCCAGCCCTAGCTGGGGATCCTTAGGACTCAGAGGCTCTGGGAGGAACCTTAACCATGGCTTGGATTTCTCTGCTGTTCTCCCTCCTGACTGTCTACACAGGTGAGGCTGCCCAGGGACTCCTCCCTGTGGCTCAGGCCCTACAGTGTCTGAGGTCAGGCATACGACTGACTTCACCTCATCCTGAAGCTGCTTCAGGGGTCAGCATCCCCTTGAGGGAGAGAGACCCTTGCCTGGGACCAATCTCTTCTTTCCTTCCCTCGCAGGTTCTGGGGCCTCCATTGTGCTGACTCAGCCTCCTTCAGTGTCCAAGAACCTGAGAGAGACAGTCTCCATCTCCTGTGTTGGTGTTGGAACTAGTAGCAGCTCTGTGTCCTGGTACCAGCAGAAAACTGGTCAGGCCCCTAAACTGGTGATTTATGGTAATAGCAACAAGCCCTCTGGGATCCCTGACAGATTCTCTGGCTCCAAGTCAGGGAACACGGCCACCCTGAGCATCTCTGGGCTGCAGACTGAGGATGAGGCTGATTATTACTGTGGGCAGTGGGATAGTAGTACTGATACTCACAGTGACACAGACTGAGGGGGAAGTGAGACAAAAACCCTGTCAGGCTTGCTCCCCCCGTGCCCTCCCCTCTGGTTTCCAGACTGGTGCTTGGTGAGAACAGGACAGCAACAACTTCACACTCTGGCCCCTTTCTCCCTTTCTCCCTCCCTGTTCTTCTCCCTGAGAGACCCTCCCCCAATGACCCTGCCCTTCCTCAGACCCGCATCTGCTCCCTCCTTCCCTGCCTCCACATGCTCCCCTCTCATTCTTTGAGTTCTCCTGCCCCCTGAAAGGCTCTTTCAGCCTCTGCAAAGCTTTGTAGGGTGTTTTGGTTCCAGGATGGAGGAGAGGAACTCTCTAAATCCCTCCCCAAGTTCCCTCCAACAGAAATAGAAAACTGAATCAGGCTGATTTAGGAGCAGGGAAGCAGCTTAGCAGCCACGCAGGAAAGGTTTATCACACTGGGCTGGTGGGAGAACAGGGTCTAAGAGCAGAAACAGCAGCAGCCACAGCAGGGGGCCTGCAGCAAGGCTCCAAGTCTGGGGCTCCTGCAATTCAGCAACCTCCCAGTAAAGAGAGCAATCTGTGCACCTCACAAGGCCACATCCCAGTGAGCCTACCCCTGCCACAAGCCACCAGGGAGGCCTTCACCCCAGTGATGACCAGTAGTGAAGGCGGACTGGCTAAATCATCTTATGTTTCCATTGTAACCCTTGCAGGTAAATAGCTAAGCCTAGACCCAGATGAGACCCACAGGGAGGTCCCATTTCCAAACCAACAGGGAAATCTACCCTCCAGACACAGCAAGCAGCTTAGCCCAGATTCCCAGTGAAAGATAGCAGCAAGACCCAAAGCCCCAACATTAAAGCTTAGGGCAGTGCACAACCAGAGCCTAACTCTCACTTAAAAACACCATGTCCCAAAAAAGGCAGAAAATATGAGCAACCAAACAAAAAAGCTTGACTATAGAAAGCGATTCTTGTAATAAGAAGGGTCAAGGCAGAAACCGAGATGAGGACAATTGCATCAAAATGGATATATGCAAGGCTTCAAAGAAAAGTCTACTTTGGTCTCAGGGCCAAAAGGAATTCCTAGAAGACCTCAGAATGGATTTAACAAATTCAAGAATTAGAAGAAATATTGAGGAAATAAATGAGGGTAGTAGAAGAAAACAGTGAGTAAGAGTCCATTCCATGGCATAAGATATGCAAAAATTTGCAGAGCAACTGAACTCCCAAAAAAACAATAGGACTGGCAAAATGTGAAAGGAACTACAAAAGCTTGTTGAAGAACATAATTCCTTAAAAATTAGAATTTAACAACTCATGACTAATTACTGTATGAGACATTCTGTGAATGAAGCTCTGTTCTGTGCTGAACTTGGAGATCTCCAGTTTGAGTCTCACTAAAGAAATGGGAGGTCACTAAGGGTAGAATGAGGGACACTGGGGCTGGAGAAACAGAGGTGTTCTTGGGCAGTGATTGAAAGAGAGACCCATCTGAGAATCTCCAGTACCTGACCCAGAACCTAGAATATAGTAGCTTCTTGGTCAAGGTTACTTATTAACTGGGGAGGAGCCAATATGGCAGAGTAGAAAGACTCACATATGCTAGCTCCGAATCCATAGACCATAAATTTCCTGTAAAAAGAACTCCCCACAAATTCTGGAGCAGTGGAAGCCCTGCAGCAATGCAGTGGAGGAGATTTCTGTTCCACAGAGCCCTGAAAAACCAACCCCAAAGGTCCGTCGCGCACCTGAAAGCAGAGCCCAGCCCTGCCCGCACGGCCCCGAGAGGAGCAGATCCAAGCAGGCTTCAGGGACGGAAACTCCAGTGGCTGCGAAGGTCCCTCCACCAACAGGTGCTACAGGTCAGTGATAGAGACGTATAGGCTGGCCGAAAGGGGAGCGGGGTGTCTCCATAACTCAGGCCCCCTCAGGAGGCAGTGGCAAAGGCCTCAGAGCTCTCGGGGCAGGCAAGACTTCAGATCCATTACTGAAAGTCTCCACATAAACCCCCTGAGGGAACTGAGCCTGGGAGGTGGCCCTGCTCCCACCTGAGCACCAGAACTTAAGCTCACATTGAATAGCAGCCCTGCCCACCACTGAAAGCCCTGAGGTTCAGGAGCAGCATTTGAATCTCAGACCCCTAAGCACTAGCTGGGTGGACCTAGGTGGGGGTGGAGAGGAATCTCAGAAGTCAAGCAACTGGCTGGGAAAATGCCCAGAAAAGGGAAAAAAAATAAGACCACAGAAGGGTACTTTCTTGGTGAACACATGTTTCCTCCTTTCCTTGCAGATGAGGAAGAACAATGCTTAACATCAGGGAAAGACATAGAAGCCAAGGCCTCTGTATCCCAAACATCTGCAATAGATATCCAATGGGTGCAGGCCATGGAAGAGCTCAAAAAGGATTTTGAAAATCAATTTAGACAGGTGGAGGAAAAACTGGGAAGAAAAATGAGAGAGATGCAAGAAAAGCATGAAAAATGGGTCAATACCTTGTTAAAGGAGACCCAAAAAAATGCTGAAGAAAATAACACCTTGAAAAATAGGCTAACTCAATTGGCAAAAGAGGTTCAAAAAGCCAATGAGGAGAAGAATGCTTTCAAAAGCAGAATTACCCAAATGGAAAAGGAGCTTCAAAAGCTCACTGAAGAAAATAGTTCTCTCAAAATGAGAATGGAACAGGTGGAGGCTAATGACTTTATGAGAAACCAAGAAATCACCAAACAAAACCAAAAGAATGAAAAAATGGAAGACAATGTGAAATGTCTCATTGGAAAAACAACTGACCTGGAAAATAGATCCAGGAGAGACAATTTAAAAATTATGGGACTACCTGAAAGCCATGATCAAAAAAAGAGCCTAGACATCATCTTTCATGAAATTATCAAGGAAAACTGCCCTGATATTCTACAACCAGAGGGAAAAATAAGTATTGAAGGAATCCACCAATCACTGCCTGAAAGAGATCCAAAAAGAGAAACTCCTAGGAACATTATGGCCAAATTCCAGAATTCCCAGGTCAAGGAGAAAATGTTGCAAGCAGCTAGAAAGAAACAATTCCAGTATTATGGAAATACAATCAGGATAACACAAGATCTAGCAGCTTCGACATTAAGGGATCAAAGGGCGTGGAACAGGATTTTCCAGAAGTCAAAGGAACTAGGACTCAAACCAAGAATCACCTACCCAGTAAAACTGAGTATAATACTTCAGGGGAAAATATGTTCTTTCAATGAAACAGAGGACTTTCAATCATTCTTGATGAAAAGACCCGAGCTGAAAAGAAAATTTGACCTTCAAACACAAGAATGAGAAGAAACATGAAAAAGCAAACAGCAAAGAGAAGTCATATGGGACTTACCAAAGGTGAACTGTCTACATCCCTACATGGAAAGACAATATTTGTAACTCTTAAAACTTTTCAGTATCTGGGTAGTTGGTGGGACTACACACGCACATACACACACACGTACACACGTGTGCGCACGCACACATACACACATGCACACACAGAGACAGAGAGCACAGAGTGAATGTAATAGGATGGGATCATATCTTAAAAGAAATTAAGGTAAACAGTGAGAGAGAATTGTAATGGGAGGAGAGAGGGTGAAATGGAATGGGGTAAATTATCTCTCATTCAAGAGGCAAGCAGGAGACTTTTTAGTGGAGGGGAAAAGGAGAGCTGAGAAAAAACATGAAGTTTACACTCATCACATTTGACTAAAGGAAGGAAAAAAATGCACACTCATTTTGGTATGAAAACCTATCTCACAATACAGGAAAGTGGGGGAGAAGGAGATAAGCAGGGTGGGGGTGATGATGGAAGGGAGGGCAATGGGAGGAGGGAGCCTTTTGAAGTCCACACTCTTGGGGAGGGACAGGATCAAAAGACAAAATAGAAACATAGGATGGAGGGAAATATAGTTAGTCTTAAACAACACGACTGTTATGGAAGTCATTTGCAAAACTACACAGATATGGTCTGTATTGGATTGCCTGCCTTCCCAAAGGGAATGGGTGGGGAGGGAGGGATGGGGAGAATTTGGAACTCAAAGTTTTGGGAACAACTGTTTAGTATTGTTATTGCTACTGGGAAATAAGAAATACAATTCATGGGGAAAAGAAAGTCATCTGGCCCTACAGGACAAAAGAGAAGATAGGGACAAGGAAAGGGAGGGAGGATAGAAGAGAAGGCAGATTGGTGATAGGGGAAATTAGAATGCTCGGTGTATTGGGGTGGGGGGAAGGGAAAAAAGGGGAGAAAATTTAGAACCCAAAATTGTGTCAAAATCAATGTAAAAAGTTAAATAAATAAATTTATATTAAAAAAAAGGTTACTGATTAACTGCTTGATTCCTAAAGAGTCAGCTGGTCCTGAATTCTATAAACTCCCTGGAGAAAATTACAGATTAAAACATTGAATTTTCAGGATCCTCCCTTCACAGAACTGAAAGCTTTCATTTTAAAGAAGTTGTGTTGGATTAATAGAGGGAAAATAAGTGATGTACCCCAAAGAGAGCCAAAAAGTTAGGTTACGGAAATCCTTCCTCATATGGTTAGGGAGTGGAATCTTTTCCAGAAACAGTGAAATCTCTTTGGGAAGCTGAAAATCCTTCTGGCCTTTTAGCTGAGGGATGTCAAATAGTCCTCTCTTAAAACTGTGATTCCATGCACCAGATTTTAGTCAGATGAGGCTAATATTAGTGGAAGACATGCTTCAGTTAATCTAAACGGTAGGAGGAGTGAATGTAAGTCCTCAATAATAGAATCCAATGAAGGGAAATACAAATTCCCCATAAAAGTTTATAGAATCCTCAAAACAATCTCTTCCCTCATTAAGTTACTTAGTCCAAGATCATTCCCTGAATCTCTCCAAGAGGGTCTGGGAAATTCCCTAGCTGCAGGAAAGACATAAAAGGAAGGGTCAGTTCTGGGAGGGCAATTTCACCGAGACCAGGAATCCCAGACATAGCTAAGACTAATGAGGAATGTTCCAGACAACAGAGAGGTAATGCATGTTGGTTTTGGAGGAAAGAATGAGAACTCTGAAGGCAGAGGATGTGTGCTGATGGGGGACGGGGTGGGTGGGAGTGAGGTGCCTCAGACAAATAGAAGGCTGATCTGCTCAAAGATTCTTTGGCTTCTGTTTTCTCTGCCCCCAATGAAGACCTTTGGTCTGAAAAGGTTGGAACAGAAAATAGTTCACTGAGAGTTAATAATCTAGAAAACTAAGCAGAGAGTAAGCTGCTCTTGATGAATACAAATTGCCTGACTCTTAAGCTGCAAAAATGTTCTAAAGAATAAGAACAACAAACAATAACCATTTCTTAAGGACTGCTCCTAAGTGCTAGATGGTGAATCTACAGTAACAAAAGTCAAGCAATCTCTTAGCTTTGGTTGGAAGGGATACGATGCCTTTGGGAAATTTTGTATTGCCAAGGCAATGTTCACAGCACCAGTGGTGACTATGAACATGATGGTGAAGTTCTGAATCACAAGGTATAACAGACTCTCCATACAGAAGGAAAAAGAAAAACATTTATTCAGATACCAGGAAGCCAAATCCATCATAGGACCCAAGAAGTCAGTACACATTAGTACTGCAGAGAACAATGCCTTTCCCAAGCCCTCACACACACATCTTCCACCACAGCCTTCCCACAAGAAAACACTCAGAAGACTATCTGTACCTGCCTGTGTCCTCTCTCCTCCGCTCTAACTGCTCTCACCAACTTGCTCCCAGCTCTGCTCCACCCTTCCTGTTCTACCAGGTCAGCAAGCTCCTCCCACCACTGGTGACTTAGACTTCCATGTGATTTATGCAGGTCACATGAGCCTATTAATTAATAGGAAAGACCTTCCCATTTAAATTACCACTACAGGTGCTGTGCTAGTTTCTAAGGGGCTCAGTGCCATCATGGGTGATGTCTTGACTTGCAGGAAAACAGGATTTAAGTTAGGCACAAGTGCACAGAGTTGTGTCACTCTGTTCCAGTGGAAGGACAAAAGTCAGGATGACTATCAATGTCATGAGATGCAATGGATGACCTAGATGTCTTTGCTATTTTACCAGGCTCTCAGTGTTCCACAGCACCAACTCAACCCCTTTCAGGGACAAGTGGATCTGGTTGCATTTGGAGGGTCAGGATCTTCTTGGGAAATAGACCACTCTGCCTCCTCTTTCTCTTCCTTCCAGGTTCTATGGTTTTCTATGTGTTCCCTCAGCCACCTCTGGGTCTTAGACTTCAGCCAGTATGTACTATATTGAGGATGGTATTGAGAAATGCTTTGTATCCTGGTATCAGCACCAATTTTGTAAGGTCTCTCCTGTTGACTTAAGATTGTGGAGACTAATCCTTGGGGATCCCTGCCCGATTCTTGAATTCCATCTGTGGAAAGAGGGAGGGGCTCAGAGACTCAGGTTCATGACTGATGATGAGGCTGATTATTACTCCTGGGCATGGAAGAGTGATAGCTATCTTAACAATGACAAAAGAAAAAGACAAATATGAGAAAGGGAGAAAAAAACATGTCTGGGGCAAGCTCACATTGCCACTTCCCTTCCTGGCTCAGTGAGGTGACAGGCATGGAAATACATTCCTTTATCCTTCTTTTCTCTGACTTCAGCACTTCTCCCTTACTTTGATGTCCCTTGATATTTTCAGAGCTTCTCCATCTGAATTCCCTTCTGGAGCCATTCTTTTGTTCCCTGCTTTATCTTGCTCCCATTTCATGGTTGTGTTGTCCAAACAGATGCATTTTCTTACAGCTTCAAATGGGAATGGAATCTACGTACGGAACTATGACCGAAGACGTGGATGCTCCCAGCACAGGTCTCCCATTGGTCAAGAATACTAGAGCAGATGTGAGACCAAGAGGGTGAAACTGAGGAAAGTACTTAGAGGTGTCATCATTTATCCAGGACTGAACTCTGAACCTTTCTTATGCAACCATGTTCCTCTTGTCAGTCTTTGAGAAAAGAAGATTCTGCATGTTCTCACTGAGCCTCTCCTCTCTCACGGGTTAGGACAATAGTTGGAAAAAGTAAATACTGAGAAATTATCCTAGGGTCAAGCCCTGAAAAAAATTATCCTCAAGGAAGACCCCTTATTGCGGGAGTTGGGGGAGATGGCTAGAAGTTGTTCATCAATGAAAGCTTTTGGTATTACATTCCCATATGTACATGTATCTGTCTGAACAACACAGTACCTTATTTATTAAGGGGAATTGGTAACATTGGAAAGGTGAGGAGTACAGGAATGTACTTCTCTGAAGAAGCCACTTTTATTGTTCTTTCCAGTAGAGATCAGTGTTGGACAAGCTGGGGTCTTTCCCTACTGAGCAAGTAGCTAATGCCCAGAGATCCTTCAGCCTCTGCTCTGGTGGAAGCCGAAGACCGGCCCCCAGGCACAGAAGACAGATGGAGGAAGGAGAAGATCTGTCTGCCTATGGCCCATGAAGGACAAGAGCCTGTGGGTGCCAGTCCCAGCTGCATGGTCCTTGGAAGAAGAGCTTACACACATATCTCCACCATGACCTGAGTGCTCTTTCTGTGCTGCTCGCTCTGGGCATGGGTCAGGGCAAATCCTCTGCGCTTATTGTGGGGCAGAAATAGGAAGCCCCCAGAGCAATGTCCCTGGTGTGTGTCCCCCTTTTGATTTCAGGGACCAGTTCTCAGGCTGTGGTGAGTCAGGAGTCATCACTCTCTGTGTCCCCAGGAGGGTCAGTCACAATGACTTGTGACTCTAGCGTGGGACCTGTCACCCCCAGTAACACTGCTCTCTGGCTTCAGCAGGGATCAGGGCAGGTTCCTTGGGGACTGAGAGGTAGCATTTCCGCCAGGTACCCTGGGACCCCTGCCTGGTTCTCAGTGAGGCCTAGAACAGTGGAGATAATGTCAGATGGGTGACGACCCAGAATAATTGGAGTCTAAGGAGGAAAGCAAAGGACAAGGGACAGGAGAAAATACAGAGACCAAAGCAGGGAGAGGATCAGGGCTCAGGCAAGAGGGGAGGATGAACTCTGACCTCAGAGAGGGTCTTTCTCTTTCTGAACCAATGATCAAAAATCTACCTTTGCTTCAGAGGCCTGTGGTGACCTCCTGGTGAAGTTCCTTCTCTATCAACATGCATCTGAAAACTTCCTTCATTAAGAGTGGAAAGAAAATGGAGTCCTAGCACAGGGGGGGATAATCTTAGCAGAGCTGAGGTCAGAAAGAGCAGAGGCTGACAGGACTGCCCAGGCCCTCTCCAGCTCAATTGTGTACTCAGTCTGGGGTCCAGGTGGACTCCCTCACTCTGATGCTGGGACTTTGGGGGCCCAGGGAGAACTTCCATTCTCCATATGGCCTAAAGCATCGAATCTAGAAACTAGAGAATAAAATAATTTAAGAGGATACACAAATATAGCCAAAGTGCTCATGGGACAATCTTTATTTTCTTAAAACTTAAATCAGTGTTAAAAAGCAAAGAAAGAAAATTCATTTTCTTCAACTTTACACCTAACTTTGATGCCACAAGGGCCTCAGAGTTTGGAGAATGTCCATAGAATACCAGAAGAAAATAGGCTCTTTGGTCTTCATCATTGCAGATCAGAGTTGGAAGGGAGGCTAGAGACCCCCTTGTCCAATCCTCTCATTTTACCCACGGGGAAATGAGGCCCAGAGTGAGCAAGTTCCTGGTTTCTTTCCTCCACAGTCTCTTGAGAGGGCTGAGCAACAGTACCCCAGGAGATTTGGGGGCAGAATCAGTGCCCACTCACTGATAATTCTTGCTTTGGATCGTCCTGAGACAGCTCTGGATAGGAAGCAAAGCAAGGCAAGAAGCATTTCTTGATCCCACCCAGTGTGCCAAGCCTTGTGCTAAATGCCAGTGCAGATGAATGAACAGTCCCTGCCCTGATGGAGCTCACATCCTAATGTAGAAGAGAAGCCCTGATGGGGACCTACAGTGATGGGGGAGAGAAGGCCCCATCTCAAGCATGTCTGAATCCTCCAGAGTCACAGGCACAACTGGAGGGAAAGAAACCTGGCTGTCTCCAAGCAGGGCATGGAGGACTACTCACCAATGGGAGGAGGGGGTGGCATGGGAGAAGGATAGTCCATGGGGAGAAGGCCCCAGGGCACACGGAAGGTCCAAGAGGAGAAAGAAATTCAGGTACAGTGGCAAGATCCTGGAGCATCAGACATAGGCCTGAGGAGGAATGAACCTGACTAACAGAATCCCAGAATCTCAGGGAGGAAATTGCCTCAGGGCTCATGATGAACACTCCCCTGCCAGAGAAAGGACCTGGCCCCTCTGACTCAGGATCCCACAGGATCAGTCAGTAATCACCTGAGGCCCCTCCTTCAGGTGTCCAGAGCAGGAGCAGATTTGCAAATGGGTGCCTCCTCCCTGCACAGTCTGGGCTGGTCTTAAGAGAGCCCTGGGGGAGCCCAGCCCCAGATTGGGGGCCTCAGAACACAGACCTCTGAGAAGAACCTTTACCATGGCTTGGATCTCTCTGCTCTTTTCACTCCTGACTGTCTACACAGGTGAGGCTTCGCATGGTCTTCTCCCTGTGGCTAAGGCCTCACAGTGTCTCTAGGCCATGCCTAGTCCTGCTCTGAGCTCATCCTGAAGCAAATTGAGGGGTCAGCATCCCCTTAGGAGAGAGAGGGCCCTGCCTCTGACCAATCTCTTCTTTGCTTCCCTTGCAGGTTCCGGGGCCTCCTACGTGCTGACTCAGCCACCTTCAGTGTCCAAGAGCCTGGGAGAGATGGCCTCCATCTCCTGTTCTGGGGATGGACTTAGCTGTGATTATGTATCCTGGTACCAGTAGAAACCTGGTCAGGCCCCTATGCTGGTGGTACATGCTGATAATGAAAAGGCTTCAGGCATCCCTGACAGATTCTCTGGCTCCAAGGCAGGGAACACGGCCACCCTGAGCATCTCTGGGCTGCAGGCTGAGGATGAGGCTGATTATTATTGTCAGGTGTGGGATGATGATAATGATTCTCATAGTGACGCAGCCTGAGGGGGAAGTGAGACAAAAACCCTGCCAGGGCTGCTCCCCCTTTGCCCTCCCCTCTGGGATCCAGAGACGTACCTGGTGAGCACAAGACAGAATTAGCTTGTCCCACAGGCTCCTTCCTCCTCTCCTCCCTCCCTGCTGTTCTGGGGGATGTTCTGGGAATGGGGGGACATTCCTCCTCCCTCCTTTTTCCCCAAGAAGGCATGCAATTTTATGGGCTCTACAAAAACATTCTTATTGAACACATTTTCACATTAGTCATGTTGCATAGAAGAATTAGAACAAATGGGAGAAACCATGAGGAGAACAAAACTTTCTTGTTTATTTTGGGGTTAGATTTATCAAGTTCAGAGAAGGTGAAGTTGAGGTCCCCCACTAGCATAGTTTTGCTATCTATTTCTTCCTGTAACTCCCTTGGCTTCTCCTCTAAGAATATGGATGCTGTACCACTTGGAGCATATACGTTTACTAATGAAACTGCTTCATTGTCTATGGTACCTTCTAGCAGGACATAGTTTCCCTCCTTGTCTCTTTTGATTAGTTCTGTTTCTCCTTTTGCTTTGTCTGAGATTACGATTGCTACCCCTGCTCTTTTTACATCAACTGAAGCACAAAATATTCTGTTGAAAAACTTTGAATGGTTTTCTTAGTCCATTCTGCTATCAGTCTTTGTTTTATTGGAGAGTTCATTCCATTCATACTCATTGTTGTGATTGTTATCTATGTCTTTCCCTCCATCTCCTTTCTCCTCCTTTGTGTTTTTAGTTCTCCCTTATCCCTTCCCCTCCCCAACAGACTTTTAGTTTTTGACCACCACCTCCCTCAGGCTTCCCTCTCTTCTTTCAGCCCCACTCCCTTTTAATTCCCTTTTCCCTTATACTTCTTCCCTCCCTTTAACCTCCCCTCCCTTTTCTTTCCCCCTTCCCTTACTATTGCCTATAGAGTTAGTTGTATTTCTATACTTAACTGAGTTTGTTGTACCCTCCTTGAATCCAATCCAATGAGAGTATCTCTCAAACAATGCTCATCTCCCTCCCTTCTTTCCCTCTACTGTAACATATTTTTATGCTTCTTCCTGTCATGGAGTTTATTTTTTTCTACCTCTCCCTTTTCCCATCTACCATTACAATCTCTGCACAGCCTTAAATCACGTTTATTATCATCACCTCATTTAATTTATAGCCACTCCCTCTTTCTATATTTATCCCTTTTACATTTCATAATAAGTATACAATTCTCAAGACAAAAAAGTATCATCTTCCCTTATAGGGATGTAAACAGTTTGCTCATGTAGTTTAACAAGTATTTTTTCCCTGTTTACCTTTTTATACCTATCTTGGGACCTGTGTTTGAAGATCAAATTTCCTATTGAGTTCTCACCTTTTCATCAGGAAGGTCTGGAAATCCCTTATTTCATTGAATGTCCATCTCCTTGCTTGAAATACTATGCTCAACTTTGCTGGGTAATTAATCCTTGGTTGTAGTCTTAGCTCCTTTACCTTACAAAATATTACTTTACAATTCCTTCGATCTTTTAATGCAGAAGCTTCAAGGTCCTGTGTGATCCTGGATGCAGGTGATCAGGTTTCTGGCTGGTGTAAGTGCGAGATTGTGATTTAGTTTAAGAGAGTCTCCTTGTGATTCGTTCAATGGAGCTGGTTTTGGGAAGGCTAGCAGGGGGAGCCTTGGGAATGATGTTGTTCTCTGCATGTTGTTGTGTACAGATTTTTGTTACTGCAATGGATTTGTGTTCCTTGTGTCTGAATAAAAATTTTGGTTCTGCCTTCCATGTGGAGAGTCTGTGGTAGTGAGACATTCAGAATTGTGCCAGGATATTCAGGGCTAAGGTTGGTTCTGAGAATGTCCCATTGTACTTAGGTGATGTAGTAGATAAAGTAACAGGCCTGGACCAGTAAGATCCAGGTTCAAATCCTATCCCGCAGAAGTACATTTACCTCTCATAATAGTTGTCAAGATAAAATGAAATTATGCTTGTAAATATCCCTCAGAAAGAGTTCTTTCAGACAAAAAGGGCAGAATATTAGATAGAAACATACACAGAAGCAGTTGATTGAAAAAGGTCTTAGTGAGAGTAGTAGCAACTTAATGTTGGTAATTTTTTAAAATACTGAACTAAGCAAATAAAAAGAAACTTAAAAGTCAAAGTTAAAACAATAAAAAATGAGGAAAGGAAAAAAATTGTTATGTGAACAGCAGAATGTGGGAGAGGATTCAAAATATGCAGCAAGAAATTTCTATTTCAAGAAAGCTTGTATAATAAATGCTGTGCATTGCATTGAGAGCTGTTCGTCTTTTCTTTGTTCCCTTGTAAGTTTTCTTTTCTTCTCAGCTATGAGCTTTTTAATTTGTTCTTTTCACCCTCCCACCCCACAAGACATAATTAAAGGCAGACAAGTGTATATATATATATGTAAACATACACACATATATGTGTATATATACATATACAGACATATACACAGAAAGATATACAAATATACATAAACACATGCACCTGTGTACATCAATATGCTTACACATGCATATACTTAGATATCTGTAATCATACTCATATGTAGATGTTTGCATTCAAGTGCATCTATGTAAGAATGTACTGAGTGGAGGAGCCAAGATGGCAGAGTAGAAAGACTCACGTATGCTAGCTCTAAATCCACAGCCCATAAATTTCCTATAAAAAGAACTCCCCACTCATTCTGGAGTACTGCAAGCTGTGCAACAGGGCAGTGGAAGAGATTTTCCTTCCAGAGAGCCCTGGAAAGCCATCCACAGGAGTCTGTCGCGCTCCAGACAGCGGAGCCCACCCCTGACCTGCCCTGGCCTCATGGCCCCAGAGGAGCAGACCCGAGTAGGCTTCAGGAACAGAATCTCTGGGGCCGTGAAGGTCTCTCCACCCACAGTCGCTACAGGTCAGTGAGAGAGACTTCTGGGCTGGTTGAAAAGGGAGCAGGGTGTCTCCACAACTCGGGCCCCCTTGGGAGACAGCGGCAGAGGCAGTGGAAGAGGCAGCGTCACAGGCAGCGGAGGCATCCTGGGGCTCCCTGAGCAGCAGGCAGGACCTCCATTACTTAAGGTCTCCAAATAAACCCCCTCAGGGAACTGAGCCTGGGAGGTGGCCCTGGCCCCATCTGCTCCATTACTGAAGGTCTCTGCATAAACCCCCTGAGGGAACTGAGCCTGGGAGGTGGCCCTGCCCCCACCCAAGCACCAGAAATTAAGCTCACATTGAATAGCAGCCGCTCCCGCCACGCTCCCGCTGGGAAGCAGCATTTGAATCTCAGACCCCAAGCACTAGCTAGGCGGATCTAGGCAGGTGTGGAGAGGAACCTCGGAAGTCAAGTAACTGGCTGGGAAAATGCCCAGAAAAAGGAAGCAAAATAAGACCATAGAGAGCTACTTTCTTGGGGAAGAGATGTTTCTTCCTCCTTTCACTTCTGATGAGGAAGTACAATGCTTGCCATCAGGGAAAGACATGGAGGTTGGGGCCTCTCTATCCCAGACATCCGAGGTGGATGTCTGGTGGGCTCAGGCCATGGAAGAGCTCAAAGAGGAGTTTGAAAATCAAGTTAGACAGGTGGAGGAAAAACTGGGAAGAGAAATGAAAGAGATGCAAGAAAAGCATGAAAAATGGGTCAATACCTTGTTAAAGGAGACCCAAAAAAAATGCTGAAGAAAATAACACCTTGGGCGGAGCCAAGATGGCGGAGTAGAAGGACGCACGTTTACGAGCTCTGAAACCACAGCCCATAGAATTAATATAAAAAGAGACCCCCATAACTTCGGGACCACTGAAAAGTGTGCAGAAATGGAGTGGAAGAGATTTCCGTTCCAGAGAGCCCTGGAGACCCATCCCTAGGGTCCGTAGCACCCCGGAAAGTGGACCCCACCCCAGCGCTGCCCTGGCCCCAGCCCCAGAGAAGCTGACCCGAGCAGGCTTCAGGGACGGGAGCTCTGGCAGCCAGGAAAGTCCCTCCGCCCACAGAAGCTACAGGTCAGTGAGAGAGACAGCTGGCTGGCTGAGGGGAGCAGGGTGTCTCCGTGACTCGGGTCCCCTCGGGAGGAAGCAGTGGCGGCAGAGGTGGGGGCGGTGGCAGAGGCAGGGGCAGCAGCAGAGGCAGCAGTGGCGTGGCCACGGTGGCAGCGGCCCAGGACTCTCCCAGCAGCAGGCAGAATCTTCATTACTGAAAGTCTCTGCATAAAAAACCTGAGGGAGCTGAGCCTGGGAGGTGGCCCTGCCCCCACCCCAGCACCAGAACTAAAGCTTACATTTATCAGTAGGCCGGCGGGCAGTGCAGAAAGCACATTTGAATCTCAGACCCCAAGCACTAGCTGGGCGGATCTAGGCGGGGGTGGACAGGAATCTCAGAAGTCAAGTAACGGGCTGGGAAAATGCCTAGAAAAGGGAAGAAAAATAAGACGATAGAGAGTTTTTTCCAACAAATGCAAATGATCCCGACCTTCGGATCTGATGAGGAGGAGGACGTATTGTTGCCATCAGGGAAAGACGTGGAGGGCGGGGACTCAGTACCCCAGACATACCAGGGGGATGCCGGGTGGGTTTAGGCCTTGGAAGAGCTCAAAAAGGATTTTGAAAAGCAAGTTAGACAAGTGGAGGAAAAACTGGGAAGAGAAATGAGAGAGATGCAAGAAAAGTATGAAAAACAGGTCAATACCTTGTTAAAGGAGACCCAAAAAAATGCTGAGGAAAATAAAACCTTGAAGAATAGGCTCACTCAATTGGCAAAAGAGGTTCAAAAGGCCAATGAGGAGAAGAATGCTTTCAAAAGCAGAATTAGCCAAATGGAAAAAGAGGTTCAAAAGCTCACTGAAGAAAATAGTTCTCTCAAAATTAGAATGGAACAGATGGAGTCTAATGACTTTACGAGAAACCAAGAAATCACCAAACAAAACCAAAAGAATGAAATAAATGGAAGAGAATGTGGAATATCTCATGGGAAAAACAAGTGACCTGGAAAATAGATCTAGGAAAGACAATTTAAAAATTATGGGACTACCTGAAAGTCACCATCAAAAAAAGAGCCTAGACATCATCTTCCATAAAATTATCAAGGAAAACTGCCCTGATATTCTAGAACCAGAGGGCAAAATAAGTATTGTAAGAATCCATCGATCACCACCTGAAAGAGATCCAAAAAGAGAAACTCCTAGGAACATTGTGGCCAAATTCCAGAACTCCCAGCTCAAGGAAAAAATCTTGCAAGCAGCTAGAAAGAAACAATTCCAGTACTGTGGAAATACAAACAGGATTACTCAAGATCTAGCAGCTTCTACATTAAGGGATCGAATGGCGTGGAATAGGATATTCCAGAAGTCAAAGGAACTAGGACACAAACCAAGAATCACCTACCCAGCTAAACTGAGTATAATACTTCAAGGGAAAATATGGTCTTTCAATGAAACAGAGGACTTTCAATCATTCTTCATGAAAAGACCAGAGCTGAAAAGAAAATTTGACTTTCAAACACAAGAATGAGAAGAAGCATGAAAAAGGAAACAGCAAAGAGAAGTCTTAAGGGACTTAACAGAAGTGAACTGTTTTCATTCATACAGGGAAAGACAATATTTGTAACTCTTAAAACTTTTCAGTATCTGGGTAGTTGGTGGGACCACACACACATGTACATGCATGCACGAACACACACATACACACATGCACACACATATAGAGACAGAGAACACAGAGTGAATTGAATAGGATGGGATTATAGCTTAAAAGAAATTAAGGTAAACGGTGAGAGAGAAATGTAGTGGGAGGAAAGAGGGTGAAATGGAATGGGGTAATTATATGTCATTTAAGAGGCAAGTAGGAGACTTTTTAGTGGAGGGAAAAAGAGGAGAGCTGAGAAAAAAAAACAAGAAGTTTACCCTCATCACATTTGACTAAAGGAAGGAATAAAATGCACACTCATTTTGGTATGAAAACCTATCTTACAGTACAGGAAAGTGGGGGAGAAGGAGATAAGCAAGGGGGGGGGATGATGGAAGGGAGGGCAAAGTGAGGAGGGAGCAATTTGAAGTCAACACTTGGGGAGGGACAGGATCAAAAGACAGAAGAGAAACAATGAGGGGCAGGGTAGGATGGAGGTTAATTCAGTTAGACTTACACAACACGACTATCAGGGAAATCACTTGCAAAATTACACAGATATGGCCTATATTGAATTGCCTCCCTTCCCAAAGAGAATGGGTGGGGAGGGAGGGATGGGGAGAATTTGTAACTCAGAGGTTTAGGAGCAACTGTTTAGTATTGCTGTTGCTACTAGGAAAGAAGACATACAGTTAATGAGGAATAGAAAGTCATCTGGCCCTACAGGAGAAAAGAGAAGATGGAGACAAGAGAAGGGAGGGATAGCAGAAGAGAGGGCAGATTGGAAATAGGGAAAATTAGATTACTTGAAGCATTGGGGTGGGGGGAGGGGATAAAAGGGGAGAAAATTTGGAACCCAAAATTTTGTGAAAATGAATGTTAAAAGTTAAATAAATAAATTAATTTAAAAAAAAGAAATTCTGAAAGGAAAAAAAAAGAAAGAAAAAAAAAGGAAAATAACACCTTGAAAAATAGGCTAACTCGATTGGCAAAAGAGGTTCAAAAAGCCAATGAGGAGAAGAATGCTTTCAAAAGCAAAATTAGCCAAATGGAAAAAGAGGTTCAAAAGCTCACTGAAGAAAATAGTTCTCTCAAGATTAGAATGGAACAGATGGAGTCTAATGACTTTCTGAGAAACCAAGAAATCACCAAACAAAACCAAAAGAATAAAAAAATGGAAGAAAATGTGAAATATCTCATTGGAGAAACAACTGACCTGGAAAATAGATCCAGGAGAGACAATTTAAAAATTATGGGACTACCTGAAAGCCATGATCATAAAAGGAGCCTACACATCATCTTTCATGAAATTATCAAGGAAAACTGCCCTAAGATTCTAGAAGCAGATGGCAAAATAAGTACTCAAGGAATCCATCGATCACCGCCTGAAGGAGATCCAAAAAGAGAAACTCCTAGGAACATTGTGGCCAAATTCCAGAATTCGCCGGTCAAGGAGAAAATATTGCAAGCAGCTAAAAAGAAAAAATTCCAGTATTGTGGAAACACAATCAGGATAACACAAGATCTAACAGCTTCTACATTAAAGGATCGAAGGTTGTGGAATGGATATTCCAGAAGTCAGAGGAACTAGGACTCAAACCAAGAATCACCTACCCAGCAAAACTGAGTATAATACTTCAGGGGAAAATATGGTCTTTCAATGAAACAGAGGACTTTCAAACATTCTTGATGGAAAGACCAGAGCTGAAAAGAAAATTTGACTTTCAAACACAAGAATGAGAAGAAGCATGAAAAAGTAAACAGTAAAGAGAAGTCATAAGGGACTTGCCAAAGGTGATCTGTTTATATTCCTACATGGAAAGACAGTATTTGTAACTCTTAAAACTTTTCCGTATCTGGGTAGTTGGTGAGACCACACACAGACATACACACAAACACACGA
Organism: Bettongia penicillata ogilbyi; assembly: GCA_023548195.1. Classification (NCBI taxonomy): domain Eukaryota; kingdom Metazoa; phylum Chordata; class Mammalia; order Diprotodontia; family Potoroidae; genus Bettongia; species Bettongia penicillata. The sequence goes on along the minus strand of JAJHZJ010000207.1, from coordinate 507,894 downwards.
ATGCACCCACACATATACATGCGTGCAGGCACACACACATACACACATGCACACACACACACACAGAGACAGAGAACACAGAGTGAATTGAATAGGATGGGACCATATCTCAAAAGAAATTGAGGTAAATGGTGAGAGAGAAATGTAGTGGGAGGAGAGAGGGTGAAATGGAATGGGGTAAATTATCTCTCATTCAAGAGGCAGGCAGGAGACTTTTTAGTGGAGGGAAAAAGAGGAGAGCTGAGAAAAAAACATGAAGTTTACCTTCATCACATTCGGCTAAAGGAAGGAGTAAAATGCACACTCATTTTGCCATGAAAACCTATCTAACAGCACAGGAAAGTGGGGGAGAAGGAGATAAGCAGGGAGGGAGGGATGATGGAAAGGAGGGCAATGGGAGAAGGGAGCAATTTGAAGTCAACACTCAGGGAGGGACAGGATCAAAAGACAGAATAGAAACAATGGGGGGCAGAATAAGATGGAGGGAAATACAGTTAGTTTTACACAGCACGATTGATATCGAAGTCATTTGCAAAACTACACAGGTATGGCCTATATTGAATTGCGTGCCTTCTCAAAGGGAACGGGTGGGGAGGGAGGGATGGGGAGAAGGTGGAACTCAAAGCTTTAGGAACAACTGTTGAGTATTTTTCTTGCTACTAGGAAGTAAGAAATACAGTTAATGGGGAATAGAAAGTCATCGGGCCCTACAGGACAAAAGAGAAGATGGGAACAAGAGAAGGGAGGGATGATAGAAGAGAGGGCAGATTGGTGATAGGGAAAATTAGAATGCTCTCTGTATTGGGGTGGATCGAGTGGATAAATGGGGAAAAAATGTGGAACACAAAATTTGGTGAAAATGAATGTAAAAAGTTAAATAAATAAATTTATATTTAAAAAAATAAAATAAAAAATAAATTAAGAAAAAGAATGTACTGTACTTATTGTCCCTCTGTTTCTCTGAGGGTGAATAACATCTTTTTTCATAAGTCTTAGTTTTTCCACATTTTTCCACGTCAACAAATTCATCATTTCCTCCACCACAACAATAATCTCAGGGATTTACACTCCCATAGGAGGTTGAAAACTACAGCAATGTCCTTCTCTGAAGAAGCAGTACTTACTGCCTTTGCCTGGAGAGGGCACTGTTGGATAAAATGGAGTTTTCTCAACTGAGCCAGGAGCTTGTGCCCCAGAGTCCCTTCAGGCTCTGCTCTGTTGGAAGTCAAAGACCACCCCACAGGCACTCAGGAGAGATTGAGGGAGGGGAAGTTTTGCATGCCTGTGGCCCGTGAAGGACAAGAGAGCCTGTGGGTACCAGCCCCAGGTGTGTGGTCCTTGGAAACTCTGACTTGGGCTGTGAATGCCGCCTGGGGCTCTTGGCCCCTGAGCCCCAGGTTTTCTGCCCTGTGTCCTGGGGGAGGCGCAGCTGGCTTTGCCATCCCAGTCAGTCCTCCGGAGTTAGGGGCACATGCATTGCTACCCCTCCCAATGCCCCACCATTTTAGGGGACACTTCCCAAATCCCTAAGGCCCTTAATTTTGGTTCCCCAAGGGCCTCAGTGTTTGGAGTCTCTGGTGAATTCCAGAGGAATACAGTAATATTGGGCTTGGTCATTTAAGACCAGAGATGTTAGGGAGGTTAGAGAGCCTTTGGTCCATTTCCCCTCATTTTACCAATGGAGATGTGGGCCCCAGAGTGAGGATGTGCCCGACCACCTTCCTCTCCTTGGGAGGCCTGAGCAGCAGAAGCCCCGGGGATATCGGGGCAGAAGCTGGGCCCACTCACTGTTATAACTCTTCCTTTGGATGGTCATAAGGCAGCTCTGGATTAGAGGCCAGGCAAGGCAGCAGGTATTTCTTAATCCCTTCATGTGTCAGGCCCTAGGCTTTGGGCTGGGGATTCCAATGCAGATAAATAGAGTCCCTGCCTTGATGGAGCTCACATCCTGATTGGAAAACACCTGCTGAAAGGAGCCCACAGTGATGGGGAAGAGAAGGCCCCATTCCCTGTGCTCCGGAATCCTCCAGAGTCCCAGCCACAGCTAGAGGGGAGGAAGTCTGGCTTGTCCCCAAGCAGGGCCTGGGGGAACTCACCAATGTGGGAGGGGGCAGCATGGGGGAGGGAGGGAGGGTCCATTGGGAGAAGGCTCCAGGACACAGGGAAGGTCTAGGAGGACAAGGCAGCTCAGTTACAGTGACAAGGTCCTGGAGCATCATACATAGCCCCGGGTGGAGGAAACCTGACTCCAAGGATCCCAGAATCTCAAGGAGAAAATTTCCTCCGGGGCTATTATTACTCATCTCTTCCAGAGAAAGTGCCTACCCCCTCTGCCTCAGTCACCACCTGAGGCCCCTCCTTCAGGTGTCCAGAGCAGGAGCAGATTTGCATGTGGGAGCCTCCTCCCAGCAGGGCCTGGGCTGGTCTTAAGACAGCCCTGGGGGAGCCCAGCCCCAGCTGGGGATCCTCAGGACACAGAGGCTCTGGGAGAAACCTTAACCATGGCTTGGATTTCTCTGCTATTCTCCCTCCTGACTGTCTACACAGGTGAGGCTGCCCAGGGACTCCTCCCTGTGCCTCTGGCCCCCCAGTGTCTGAGGTCAGGCATACTACTGTCTTGAGCTCCTCCTGAAGCTGCTCCTGGGGTCAACATCCCCTTGAGGAAGAGAGACCCCTGCCTGGGACCAATCTCTTCTTTCCTTCCCTTGCAGGTTCTGGGGCCTCCTATGTGCTGACTCAGCCTCCTTCAGTGTCCAAGAACCTGAGAGAGACAGCCTCTATCTCCTGTGTTGGTGTTGGAACTAGTAGCAACTATGTGTACTGGTACCAACAGAAACATGGTCAGGCCCCTAAGCTGGTGATTTATGGTGATAGCTACAGGCCCTCAGGGATCCCTGACAGATTCTCTGGCTCCAAGTCAGGGAACACGGCCACCCTGAGCATCTCTGGGCTGCAGGCAGAGGATGAGGCTGATTATTACTGTCTACAGTGGAGTGGTAGTGCTCCACACAGTGACACAGACTGAGGGGGAAGTGAGACAAAAACCCTGTCAGGCCTGCTCCCCTGTGCCCTCCCCTCTGGGCTCCACACACGTGCTTGGTGAGCACAGGACAGCAACAACTGCACTGTCTGGCCCCTTCCTCCCCTTCTCCCTCCCTGCTCTTCACCCTGGGAGACCCTCCCCCAATGACCCTCCCCTTCCTCAGACCCTCATGTGCTCCCTCCTTCCCTGCCTCCACATGCTCCCCTCTCATCCTTTGAGTTCTGCTGCCCCCTGAAAGGCTCTTATAGGCTCAAAATGAATACATGATTCAGACATAAAGGGTGATAGCATAAGCAAATTAGAGAGCAAGGGATAGTTTAACTGTCAGATCTCCAGAGAAGTCATGAATTTATGACCCAACAGGAGACAGAGGACACTATGGAATGCAAAATGCATAATTTTGGTTCCATTACATTACAGTTTCTGCACAATCAACACCATCATCACCAAGATTAGAAGGAAAACAGAAAGCTGTGAAACAACTTTTACAGCCAGTCTACCTGTTAGAGGCCTCATTTCTAAAGTATAAAGAGAAGTGAGTCAAATATGTAAGAATTCAAGTCATTTCCAAATTGATAAATAATTAGAGAATATAAACAGTCAGTTTTAGATGAAAACATTAAAGCTCTCTATTGTCATATGAAAAATGCTCTAAATAACTATTGATTAAAGGAATGCAAATTAAAACATCCTTAGGTACCATTTCAGATCTATCAGATTGGCTAATACGACAGAAAAGGAAAATCATAAATGTTGAGGAAGATGTAGAAAATTTGAACCCTAATGCATTGTTAGTGTAGTTGTGAACTGATGTAACCAGCCTGGAGAGTACTTTGAAATCATGCCCAAAGGGCTATCCAACATTTCAATCCAGAAACACCACTGTTGTGTCTGATTTTTCTCTCAAGCCTTGCATATAGCCATTTTGATGCAATTGTCCTCCTCTAAGTTTATGCCTTGACCCTTCCTATTACAAGAATCACTTTCTATAGTCAAGTTGTTTTGTTTTCTTGCTCAAATTTTCTGCCTTTTTGGGGACATGGTGTTTTTAAGTGAGAGTTGGGCTCTGCTTGTGCACTGCCCTTAGCATTTAGTTTTGGGGCTTTTTTGGGTCTTGCTGCTATCTTTCACTGGGAACCTGGGCTAAGCTGCCTGCTGTCTCTGGAGGGTAGATCTCCCTGGTGGTTTATACTGGCAATGGGACCTCCCTGTGGGTCTGACCTGGGTGTGGGCTTAGCTATTTACCTGCAAGGGTTACAATGGAAACATAGCTTGGTTTGGCCAGTCCCACTTCACTCCTGGTGATCAGTGGGCTCAAGGCCTCCCTGGTGGCTTGTGGTAGGGGTACGCTCAGAGGGATGTGGCCTTGTGAGGTGCACAGATGGCTCCCTTTACTGGGAGGTTGCTAAATTGCAGGAGGGTGGGGCCTTGTTAGTGGATTGCCCCACACTTGGAGCCTTGCTGCAAGCCCCTGCTGTGAGAGTGGTTACTGCTGCTTCTGCTCTTAGACCCTGTTTTCCCACCAGCCCAGTGTGATAAACCTTTCCTGCCTGACTGCTAATCTGCTTCCCTGCCCCTAGATCACTGAGTCAGTTTTCTATTTCTTTTGGAGGGAATTTGGGGAGAGCTTCAGAGGTTTACTCTTCTCCATCCTCCCTGTCCAGGGTGGGATTTAAAGTGGAATGTGAAGGGGGCCAAGGGAGAGTTGGAGTAGGAGGAAGAGGAGGAGGGTTAGTGCAGAGCAGGGATGGTGAACCTGGGGAGTCAAGTTCACATGTGGCCCTCTAGGTTCTCAAGTGTGGTCCTTTGACTTCATCCAAACTTCACCAAAGAGTCCCCTTAATGAAAGGAATAGTTCTGTAAAATTCAGTTAAAAGGACCTAGAGGGTCACATGTCACTATGAGGCCTCAGGGTCCCCATCCCTATTTCAGAGTGTATGTATGCACTGTGAATGATCAAAAGGGATTCTCAAATTTTCTACTATTGTAAGGATTCACCAAGGGCTGGAGGGTAGTATTTTTTCTTTTAATTCCAGTTTGTCATTAGGCAGTTTGAAATGTATTTCCCTCACATGGTGTTTCAGTTTCTCAGAGATCCATATCTGGAGGAGGTTGAACCCTTGGCTCATGCCTCTATGTAGCCAGAGATGCCCTCCTAATTCTGTGCCTTCTGGTGGAGCCAAGTCTCGGGCTCTGGATCAGCCTGGCAATCCAGAATGCATGAGGAAGCTGCCTCTTCCCCAGTGTAATTGGCAGCACACAGACCTTTCGCTGTATCTTGCAGAGAGGAACAATCTTTTCCAGTCACTGAGAGGCATCCTTTACACTCTATATTCTCAGTCTCCTTTATTTTCTTGAAGAACATGTCTCTCTTGGAGCACAGAAGGTACTAAAATTAAATCTTTCAACAAGGAACTGGGGATCCTGGATTCTAAAGATATTTGAACTTTCCACTATTCTGACTCCATTAATTCACATGCTTTTGTCCTCCTTCCTCGGATCTTTTCTTCCTTCTTAACCCAAATCTTGAATTGTCTAGAGTCAAACAACAAACTATGCCAGTAAGAACTCTTGAAAATTCATTCAACACCATCTTTCCCAATGCATCTCAATGCTTTTTTTTATTATTTTAACCCTGAAAATCTTTCCCAGCCTTTCACCAAGTTCATTGATACTGAAGGTCTGAGTCAAAAAAGTGTTAAAATTCTCCATTCTTCTAGGAGATGAGATCCCAGCTCATTTGACCTCCTCCAGGAACCTCTAACTGTTTCAGGCTCAAAAAACCCTAGGCAGATGGCTTCTGCTGGGCTATTATTTTTTTTTTCCTAAGTAACATTACCTAGTATTAAACTTTCACAGGAAGACGAGTATTACAGGACCATACTTCTCTGAAGAAGTAGCATTTACAAGCCTTGGTCACTGGAGGTCACTGTTGGACAAGCTGGGGTCTTTCCCAACTGAGCAAGGAGCTAATGTCCCAGAGTCCCTTCAGTCTCTGCTGTGGTGGAAGCCAAATACCAGCCCACAGGAACTGAAGGGACTAAGGGGAGATTTGCATGCCTGTGGACCGTGAAGGATAAGAGAGCCTGGGGTTGCCCATCAGGTCAGCTTGGGTCTAAAATGTCTGTTTCTTGATTGGCCAACCCAGGTTTTAGGCCTTTCTCAGGTTCTGGGGATTCAAAATGGGTTGGAAAGTGATCTACAGTATCTAATCCCATTTTTGGTAACCTTTTGGTTAAACATTGATGAACATAAGGGTCCTTTTCATCTTTCCACTAGATTAAGAGCTGGGAATAAAGATTCACGCAAAAAGAAGGACAATCCCTCTTCTCAAGGACCTTCCATTCCAAAATGGGAAGGCAGTAATGAAGGATCTTCTCCCTGACCTTCCCTGAGGCTGTCATCCACGCTGTAGCCACCAGAGGGAGACTTTGGAATGAGTTTGGGGCTGAGTGGGGCTGGAAATGCCCCCTGGGGCTCCTGGCCTCCTGCCCTGTGACCTGGGGGAGGCTCAGCTGATGTTGCATTCCCAGCCGCTCCCCCTGAGCTAGGGTAGATGTGGAGCTGCTCCTCCCAATGCCCCACATTTTTAGAGGATGTTTCAGAATTTCCTTAGGCCCCAGAGTTTGAGCAACATCCTCAGGTACTAAAAATGTGCCAACCAGTCCAATGATGAGCCACTGTTCAGCACTTACCCTGTGCCAGGTGCAGGGGACACAATCAAAAACAGCAGCAGTCTCTGTTCTCATGCCTCTTCCCTTCTATGGGAGGATCCCAGATGTCCCTGAATGGGGAAGAACAATACAGAAAAATGCCAGGGAGGTAGGGGAAGAGGGACCCTCTCAGCTAAGGGTTGGGGGAATGAGGAAAAGTATCAGGAAGAAGAGGTGGCTGGAGCAAGTATCCCCAGAAAAGGTCTCTCCACTTCCCCTCCCCACATCGCCCTCCATTCCCAGACCTTTGTGATCTGCATGAGGGTGGGAGTAGGCTCAGACCCAGAGGGATGGCCAGTCTGGAGTATTTACTGGGAACTTTGGGGTTGGTAACACAATGACATGTGTTAGGTCATTTAGGTCTCACTATATGCCGTAGGACATAGGGGCAATTATGCTCCTATTTTACACACACACATGAGAGCAGAGCCCCACAAAGGTTAGGTGACTTGCTCAGGGTCATACAGCTCATAAGCCTCAGAGGCAAGAACTGAAAGTAAGTCTTCTGGACTTCAAATCTCAAGTTATAACTGTTGAGGTTTGGGGTGCTGGGGGATCACAAAATACTGACTCACTAGGTCCTGCTCGAATGAATTTCATACAAGGTTCCTTAAAGCCAACGAAAACCAAAGTTTATTAAAGACCTGCCGTACTGGGTAAACTCTTAAGGAGTATAAGCTTTTGTAACACTCATGTTGACAAGCTGGTCAGATAGAATCTCAGCTAGACAGAGTCTATGCTGGATTAAACCTGAGCCTCTTCATGGAAGTGAGGTGCAACTTAAACACAGAAAGCACTGAGAGAAGAATCCAGGTGTCACCAAGTAGTCTTGGGTCCCAGGGATGGGCTTGATAGATCAAACCCAGGGAGAATCCTGATGGGACTGGCTGGGAGTCCAGACAATCCACAATCCACAGTCCAGGCTGGGCAACTTGGGTTTCAAGAGAATGCTGAGTAGTCGGGAACATCAAAAGGATGTTGGGATCAGCGATAAATGGTGATAAGATAGGGAGTACGTGGGGTGGGAGAAATGGAAGGGGAATCCAAGGAGCCCCCCAAGACCAGACTTTCTAAGGCTCTTCAGACCAATGGGACAACAGCCCTCCTGATCCAAGGGGAAAAGGTCTTGTCTTGGGCTTGTACCCCTTTCTGACCACCACACCACAAAGCTGCAGGAGGGGCAGAGAACTGTGGGGTGGCACAGGGGGACAATACCCAGGGATCGAAGGCCAGAAGGAGCTAAGGCTGGGAATTGTTGTTGACTTTTGGTTCTAGAAGGGAAACAAGGACATCAGGAAGGTGATGCCGTGAATTGCAGGTGACTGGGATTGAAGTGAGGCAGGGCTGTGTAAAGGTGCCAACCTCACTCTCTCCTCCAGAGTCATCTGGGCCCAATGGGGAGTTAATCAAAGGACAAGGGAAAGGAGGAAAGACAGAGACCCAAGGAGAGAGAGGATCAGGGTTCAGGCTGGAGGGAGGATGAGCTGACATCAAAGAAGAGGCAAAGCTGGTTCTTTCTTTCTCTCTTTCTTTTTTTCCTTCTCAGCCAAAGACCAAAGTTGATCAAAATCCACCCTTCCTTCCAGGGTCAGTGATGACCTCCCTGAGGAATTCCTTTTCCATCCACACACATCTCAATCCTTCCCTGTTTCAGGATGGAAGGAACAGGGAAATCCAGCCCAGAGAGGGCTCTCAGGATGGTTGAACCCCAGGATGGGCTGAGGTTGAGAGGATGTCCCCAAGCCCTCTGACGCTCAACATGTGTCACAGGACTGGGGTCTGGGTGGCCTCCCCAATCCAAAGATGGAGCTTGGGCAGTCCAGAAAGATCTTCCATTCCCATTCTGGCATTAGGCATCATTCCAAGAAACTAGGGGATGAGGCAGTTCTAGAAAATACCCTGAATACTGAGAAAGTGCTCACCAGCCAATTTCCTGTTTTCTTAAATAGAAAACAAATTTTGACATGTAAATTAAAAAATTAAATTTCCTGAAACATTGCCCCAATTTTGGTTCCCTAAGGGCCTCAAGGTTTGCAAAATCTGTATGAAAATGAGCCCTTGAGACTTGGTGACTGGAGGCCACAGATGGATGGGAGGTTAGAGACCCCCTTTTCCAATCGTCCTCCTTTTACCAATGGGAAAGTGAGGCCAAGAGTGAGGATGGGCCTGCATTCCCCTTCTTTAGCTTCTTGGGAGGGATGAGCAGCAGGAGCCCTGAGGATGAGGGGGAAAGCTGCTCCAGTTACTGTTTTAATTCTTCATTTGGATGGTGAAGAGACAGCTCTGAACTGGAGGCCAAGCAAGGCAACAAGCATTTCTTATTTATTCTCTTCCTGGGTACCAGGCCCTGAGCTAAATGCTTAGGATTCCAAAGCAGATAAACAGATAGTCCCTACCCTGATGGAGTTCACATTCTAATGGGGACAAGGCCCCCTGAAATGGGCCCACAGTGCTGGAGGAGAGAAGTCCTCATTCCACGGGGTGTCTGAATCCTCCAGTCACAGGCACAGCTGGAGGGGATATAGCCTAGCTGTCTCCAAGCAGGGTGGGGGAATTCACCAATAGGGAGAAGGTGGTGGCATGGGTGAGAGAAGGTCCATGGGGGGAAGACCACAGGGTACAGGGAAGGCCCAGGAGCAGAAAGCAGTTCAGTTAGAGTGACAAGATCTTGGAGCATCAGACACTGGCCTGGGGAAAAATGAATTTGACTTCCAGAATCCTGATATCTCAGAGGAGGAAATTATCTCAGGGCTCATGATGACCCCTCCCCGCCAGAGAAATGACCTGCCCCCTCTGTCCCAGAAGCCCACAGGATCATCCAGTAATTACCACAGGCCCCTCCTTCACGTGTTCAGAGCAGGAGCAGATTTGCATGTGCGGGCCTCCTCCCTGCAGGGCCTCGGCTGGTCTTAAGGGAGCCCTGGGAGAGCCGAGCCCCAGCTGGGGAGCCTGAGGACACAGAGCTGGGAGGAAACTCTACCATGGCTTGGATCTCTCTGCTGTTCTCACTCCTGACTGTCTACACAGGTGAAGTTGCCCAGTGTTTCCTCTCTGTGGTTCAGACCCCACAGTGTCTCAGGCCAGGTCTAGTCCTGCCCTGAGCTGCTTGAGGGGTCAGCATCTCCTTGGAGGAGGAGAGTTCCCTGCATGTGACCAATCTCTTCTTCCCTTCCCTTGCAGGTTCTGGGGCCTCCATTGTGCTGACTCAGCCTCCTTCAGTGTCCAAAAGCCTGAGAGAGACGGCCTCCCTCTCCTGTGCTGGGGATGGAATTGGTAGTTATGCTGTGCAGTGGTTCCAGCAGAAACCTGGCCAGGCCCCTAAACTGATGATTTACAGGGATAGCAACAGGCCCTCTGGGATCCCTGACAGATTCTCTGGCTCTAACTCAGGGAACACGGCCACCCTGAGCATCTCTGGGCTGCAGGCCGAGGATGAGGCTGATTATTACTGTCAGGTGGGGTATTATGGTACTGATCCACACAGTGACACAGACAGAGGGGGAAGTGAGACAAAAACCCCTGCCAGGCCTGCTCCCCCTGAGCCCTCCCCTCTGGGCTCCAGAGAGGTTCCTGGTGAGCACAGGACAGAAACAGCCTCTCTCTCAGGTCCTTACCTCCCCTTATCCCTCCCTGCTCTACTGCCTGGGGGGCCCCTGCCCCTCCCTGTCCCTCCCTGCCCCTCCCTGGCTGAGGCTCCTTCCCCCTCCCCAGGCCTCCATCTGCTCCCTCCCTCCATGTGCTCCCTTCTCATTGCTTTCATTCTGTTTCGACCCCCAAAGTCAATTTTGGCATCTCCCAAGCCCTGAATCCCTCCCCAAATTCCTGTCAAAAAAATTAGAAAACTGACTCAGATTGATCTAGGAGCAGGGAAGCAGCTTAGCAGCCAGGCTGGAAAGGTTTATAACATTACACTGTGGGGAGAGGAGAATCCCAGAGAAGAAACAGCAGACATAGCAGCCATGCTCACAGCAGGGGTCCTGCAAGAAGACTTCAAGTCTGGAGCATTCCCCCAACTGGGCCCCACCCTCCTGCAATCCCGCAGCCCCCAGTAAAGGGAGACGTTAGAGCAGCCCATAAGGCAACTCCCCAGGGAGTCTACTGATCGCACAAGCCAGCAGGGAGGTTTGAACCCCATTGATCCCTGTAGTGCTCCCACCCCAGGACTGTCCAGAAACAACCTATGTCTTTGTTGCAACCCCTGCAGGTCAACAGCTAAGCCCAGGCCCTGGTGAGACCCACAGGGAGGTCCCACTCCAGGTACAATCTAGAAGGGAAGTCTACCCTCCAGAGAAAGCAGGCAGCTTAGCCCAGATGCCCAGTGAACACCACCAGTAAGACCCAAAGCCCAAACACAAAAAGCTTAGGACCATGCAGGACCAGAGCCCAGCTCCCACTTAAAACACCAAGTCCCCAAAGATGCAGAAAATATGAGCAAAAAAAGAAAAGAAAAGAAGAAAGCTTGAATCTAAAAAGTTACTATGTAACAGGGAGGATCAATGTCTAAACTTAGATGAGGACATTTGTATCAAAAGATACATGAGAACCCTCAAAGAAAAATCGAATTTGGTCTCAGGCCACCAAGGAGTTGCTGGAAGCATTTAGAATGGATTTTACAAGTTAGAGATACAGAAGAAATGCTGGGAAAAGAACTGAGAGCAGTAGAAGAAAATCATGAATAAGAGTCAATAGCATGGAACAGCACAGATGAAAATTTGTGGAGGAAAATAACTCCCTAAAAAAAATAGAATGGGGCAAATGAAAAAGGAAGTACAAAAGCTTGCGTAAGAAAATAATTCCTTCGGGGAGGAGCCAAGATGCCACAGTAGATTCACATATGCTAGCTCCAAACTAACAGCCCATAAATTACCTGTGAAGAGGAACTCTCAACAAATTCTGGAGCAGTGGAAGCTGCACAACAACAGAATGGAGAAGATTTCTGTTCCAAAGAGCCGTGAAAAACTGACACCAAAGGTCCATCACACACTGGACCCAGAGCACTGCCCAGCCCTGCCTTGGCTGCGTGGCACCCAGAAGAGCAGATCCGAGCAGGCTTCAGGGACAGAAGCTGCGGAAGCCATTGATCACTGCCTGAAAGAGAACCAAAAAGAGAAACTCCTAGGAGCATTGTGGCCAAATTCCAGAATTCCCAGGTTAAGGAGAAAATATTGCAAGCAGCTAGAAAGAAACAATTCCAGTACTGTGGAAATACAATCAGGATAACTCAAGATCTAGCAGCTTCTACATTGAGGGATCGAAGGGTGTGGAATAGGATATTCCAAAAGTCAAAGGAACTAGGACTAAAACCAAGAATCACCTACCCAGCAAAACTGAGTATAATACTTCAGGGGAAAAAGATGGTCTTTCAATGAAATTTCAAGCATTCTTGAAGAAAAGACCAGAGCTGTAAAGAAAATTTGACTTTCAAACACAAGAATGAGAAGCCTGAAAAAGTAAACAGCAGAGAGAAGTCATGAGGGACGTACCAAAGTTGAACTGGTTACATTCCTACATGGAAAGACAATATTTGTAACTCTTGAAACATTTCAGTGTCTGGGTAGTTGGTGGGATTATACATACACACACGTACACACACACACACACACACACACAAACAAATGCACGCACACACAGAGACAGAGAGTACAGAGTGAATTTAACAGGATGTGATCATATCTCAAAAAAAATGAAATTAAGCGGAGAGAGAAATATATTGGGAGAAGAGAGGGAGAAATGGAACGGAGCAAATTATCTCTCATAGAAGAGGCAGGCAGGAGAGTTTTTAGTGGAGGGAAAAAGAGGAGAGCTGAGAGAAAAACATGAAGTTTACTCTCGTCACATTCGAAAAGGAAGGAATAAAATGCACACTCATTTTGGTATGAAAACCTATCCTAACATACAGGAAAGTGGGGGAGAAGGAGATAAGCAGGGTGGGGGGGATGATGGAAGAGAGGGCAATGGGAGGAGGGAGCAATTTGAAGTCAACATTCTTGGGGAGCGACAGGATCAAAAGAGAGAATAAAAGCAACAGGGGCAGGATAGGATGGAGGGAAATATAGTTAGCATTACACAACACCACTGTTATCGAAGTCATTTGCAAAAGTACACAGATAGGGCCTATATTGAGTTGCCTGCCTTCCCAAAGGGAATGGGTGGGGAGAGAGGCATGGGGAGAAGTTGGAACCCAAAGTTTTAGGAACAACTGTTGAGTATTGTTCTTGCTACTAGCAAATAAGAAATACAGGTAAAGGGGAAGAGAAAGTTATCTGGCCCTACAGGACAAAAGAGAAGATGGGGAAAAGAGAAGGGAGGGATGACAGAAGAGAGGGCAAATTGGTGATAGGGGAAATTAGAATGTTTGCTGTATTGGGATGACGGGAAGGGACAAATGGGGGAAAAATTTGGAACCCAAAATTTTGTGAAAATGAATGTTAAAAAGTTAAATAAGTAAATTTATATATAAAAAAAACCAACAAAACAAGAAAAAGAAAAAACAAGAACTAATTCTTTAAAAATGAGAATTTAGCAAATGATAACTAATTATTGCGTGAGACACTCTATGAATGAATCTTTGTTCTAATCTGAACGTGAGGGTCTCCAGTTTCAGCCTTACTAGAGAATTCTGGGATCGCCAAAGGTACAATGAGGGACACTGAGGCTGGAGAAACGGGGGTATGGTAAGGCAGGGATAGAAAGAGAGTTACATCTGAGCACTTCCAGTGCCTGGCCCATAACCCAGCACATAGTAGGTGTGTTTAACTGATTAACGGATGGATACCTAATGAAACAGTCACTCCTGAGTTCCATAAACTCCCTGGGGGAAGTTACACATTTTAACATTGAGTTTGCACAATCCTCCCTTCACAGAGCTGAAAGTTTTCACGTTAAAGAAGTTGCAGTGGATTAATGGGGGAAAATGCATTAAATGTCCCAAAGAGAACCAAAAGGGTAGGTTAGGGAAATCCTTACTCATATTGTTAGGTATTAGAACCTTTTCCACAAACAGTGAAATCTCTTTGGGAATCTCAAAACCCTTCTTGGCTTCTTAACTGAGGAACATCAAATAGACCTCCCCTAAAACCAGGATTTCAAGTGTTAGATTTTAGTCAGATGAGGGTAATATTAACAGAAGATATGCTTCAGTTAATCTAAATGGTAGGAGGAATGGGTCTAAGTCCTGAATAACAGAATCCAATGAAGGAAAATAAAAATTCCCCATAAAAGTTTACAGAATCCTCAAAACAGCCCCTTCCCTCATTATGCTAAACAGTCCAAGGTCATTCCCTGAGTATCTGCAAAAGGGTCTGGGGAATTCCCTGGTTGTAGGAAAGACATAAAAGGAAGGGCAAGCTGTTGAGAGGGCAATCTCATTGGGGCCAGGAATCATTCCCTGACACAGCTGAAGCTGATTTGGAATGTTCCAGACAACAGAAGTTCTGTAGTTTCTGTCATTGTTGGGGGAAGGAGTGAGAGCACTGAAGCAGAGGTTTTGTACTGATGGGGTGGTGGTGGTGAGAGGAAGATGCCTAAGACAAAGAGGAGGCTGGTCTGCTTTGGCTACTGTTTTCTCTCCCCAGAACAAAGCAGTTTGACCTGAAAATGTTGAGACACAAAATACTCCATGGAGAGTTAATAATCAAGAAAATGAAGCAGAGAGTAAGCTGCTCTTGAGAATTTCAAATTCCCCATCTCAAAAGCTAAAAGCAATACACTACAGAAGAAGGATAACAATGAAACGATAACCATTTCTTAAGGACCTGCTGCTCATTGTCATGTGCTGAGGCTACAGTTACAAAAGTAAAGCAGTCTCTTCCTCAAGGACCTTGCAATGGAGGGAAATATAGTTAGTCCTTCACAACATGACTAGTATGGATGTGTTTTGCATGAGTGTACATGTATAACCTACATCAAATTGTTTGCCTTCTCAGAAGGGTGGGTGAGGAAGGAGGAAGAGAGAAAATGTGGAACTCAAAGTTTTAAAAATGAATGTTAAAAATTGTTTTTCCATGCAACTAGGAAATAAAGTATACAGGTAATGGGGTATAGAAATCTGTCTTGGCCTTCAGGAAAATAGAAGAAGAGAAGGGGTTGGGGGTGGAAGAAGGGTGGCAGATTGTGAGAAGGAATAACCAGAACATGTTGTCTTGTGGTGAGAGGAGGGGAGAGATGGAGAAAAAATTTGGACCTCAAAATCTTGGGGAAGAGAATGTTGAAAACTGAAAATAAATAAGTTTTAAAAATATATGTTTATTTTGATTTTTCAGCATTCACTTCTATAGTCATTTGACATCTAAATTTTCCTTCTTCCCCAAGAAGGCATGCAGTCTGATATAGGTTATGCCTGGGCAGTCGTATTCAACATATTTCCACATTAGTCATGTTGTGAAAGAAGAATCAGAAGAAGATGGGAAAAAAACAACAGAAAGAAACAAGAAAAGTGAAAAAAATTATGCTTCCATTTCCTATCAGACTCCACAGTTCTTTCTCTGGATGTGGGTGGCATTTTCTATTGTAAGTCCTTTGGAATTGTCTGAGGTCCTTGCATTGCTGAGAAGAGCTGAGTCTACCATAGTTCATCGTGCCACAATGTTGCTGTTGCTGTGGACAGTGTGTTCCTGGTCCTTCTCACTTCACTCAGCATCAGTTCACGCACGTCATTCCAAGTGTTTCTGAAATCTGCTTGCTCATCATTTCTAATAAAAAATAGTACTCTCTTACATTCATACACTACAGTTTGTTCAGTCAGTACACAACTGATGGGCTTCCCCTCAATTTCGAAGTATTGGCCACCTCAAAAACAGTTGCCATAAATATATTTTGTTCATGCGATCCTTTCCCTTTGTTTATGACCTTTTTGACATACTTTCCTTACAGTGGCATTGCTGAGTCACAAGGTATGCACACTTTAATAGTCCTTTCGGCACAGTTTCAAATCACTCTCCAGAATGTTTGCATCAGTTCACAATTCCACCAACATATTAGTGTTCCAAATTTCCCACAGCTTCTCTAATATTTGTCATTTTACTTTTCTATCATATTACCAGTCTGACAAGTACTACAGAGTTGTTTTAATTTACATTTCTCCAAACAGTATTGATTTAGAGTATTTTTTCTTACGTATGGCTACGTACAACTACAATTTCTCAATCTGAAAATTGACTGTTCATATTCTTTAACTAATTATCAATTGGGAAATGATTTGAATCCTTATACATTTGATGCACTTCTCTATATATTCTGCAAATGAGAGCTTTATCAGAAGCATTAGCTGTAAAAATCGTTTCCTAGCTGTGTGCTTTCTTTCGAATCTTGCTTGCAATGGTGTTGTTTGTGCAAGACTTTCTAATTTAATGTAATAGAAATTATCCATTTTGCATTCCATAATGTCCTTGTCTCTTGTTTCATCATAAATTCTTCCCTTCTCTATAGATCTCACAGGTAAACTATTGTTTGCCCTCCTGATTTCCTTATGGTTTCATCTGATATCTAAATCATGTACCCATTTTGCAATTATCTTGGTATAAGGTGTGAGATGTTGTTCTATGCCTAGTTTCTGCAATTCTGTTTTCCACTTTTCCCTGAAGTTTTTGTCATATGGTGAGCTCATATCCCAGTCTTTGGTTTATCAAACAGTAGACAGCTATAATCACTGACTACTGTATCTTGTGTACTTACCCCTCATTAGTACAGTTTTGTAGTGTATTTCTTCCTGTAAAAAACTTAACTTTTCTAAAAATTTGGAATGCTATGCCACTTGGTGCCTATATATGTTTAGTGTTGATATCATCACTTCATTGCTGTTGATACTAATTAGCAAGTTATAGTTTCCTACCTTCTCTCTTTGAATAGATCTATTTTTTGCATTTGCTTTCTCTAAGGTCAGGAGTACAACCCTTGCTTTCTTCACTTAAACTGAAAGCATAATATATTCTGTTTCAGGCTTTTACATTTGTTCTGTGTGTATCTTTCTGCTTCGGATGTATTTCTTTTATTTTAGGTTCACTAAATTTATTTTAAAAATCATAAAGTGTTTCTTACAAAAGAGCATTACATTCTGACCACTTCTCTGAATGAACGTCGAGGACATGTGGACTTTCTCCCCTTTCCCTACAGCCCCACTAAAAAAAATTACGACTACAAAGCAAGGAGTTCACAACAATCACAGGAGGGGAAAACATTTTTTTTTTCCTCTAACAATGAACAAAAATAATGTTCACTCTCTCTGGTGCAAAATTTCAATGTTATTTTTCCCATCATCTGCCTCCCCCATTTGTAAGGAACTAAAACGATACATCCTGCGAACAACAAGGATTTGACTACACCGCAAATGCGGAGTAACTATCAAGCAGAGGAATGTTGGCTTCTTAACAGAAGCAGATAAAAAAAGGATGCAGGACTTCTTCAGTTCTTCACTAGCCTTAGGGAAACTTTCCAGAATACTGCTTCATACTATAAAAAAGAAAAAAAATCTTCCATTAGAATGCTTCCACATCTGCATGCTACTTCCCACTGTTTTGCAGTGAATACTGTGCCTTCTGTAGCTGGGCCTGAGTCCCTGTAATGGTGATAATTCAATCTTAACATCCTTCCAAACGCTGATCAATTTTGATTGATGCTCCAGATTCATGACATATGTGTTTGATTTGCTGACCACCTTTGCCAATAATAGATCCTGCCAAATCTTTGGGAATTAATTATTTGTGTTGTAATAATGGGTCCACCAAGATCACCATATGAACCACAGTCCCCTGTGTAGGAATAATCATATTCAGAATCACCCTGTGGTTCATAATGGCCATCTGCCATTAGGAAACACTCCATGTATCTATTGCAGACTCTGAAGTCTCATCAGCACTAAAACCAACCATGCCATCATAATGGTCACCAGGTCTTCCTCTTGTGTCATAAACCATAATATCTCCTCCTCTAGGTGGTGGTGCTGGCAGAAGAGGAAGATTTCAAACTCTACTCTACTGCACCTGATGCCAAATCGAGGAAAAGGGGGTGGAAACTCTCTGAGAGGGCTCATGTTATCATGATCTCTTCTAGAAGGGGCCATAGGATGCCCATCAGGACCTGGGGGCATTTAAAACTTTCTCTTCCTCTGCATGGGAAATCCTACAGGACATCCCCATCATTCATCCAACCAGTCATAGGTTTCATCACAGAAACTGGGATTGTATACTTGTGCACACATTTTGACGGGAGACTCAGATATCAGATCCAGTATTATCTCTATGCACTCCACAACCTTTTCAGGTTTCCCCTGATAAGAACAACTCTATCTGGGGAATGAGGACAACCTCATGGGAAAGCTTGGTGGTTACCTGAGCGTTCTCTCAAAGTCATTTGATTTTAGCACCTTTGACCCTAATAATTCCTCCTGCCAGACTCTGGGGAATCAACAATTCTAACTCGCAGCAAAAGACACTTCCTTTATAATGTTGGTAACTTAAACATTCCACAGCATGAGATTCGAGGAGGAGCTGGCTGGTTGCAGTGGGTCATGGCAGCTGCAGGCCCTGTTCCAAAGTAGGAACGATTTTCTTCAGAATTTCCCCAAGTGTTTCAATATCTGCACTGATATTCAATATGTGCTGGGGGCCCCTGCTGTCTGGGACTGAAACACTGGCATTGTAGTCTGTACGAAGTGATTTAATATGTTTGCCTCCTTAGTGAATCCAACATCCTTGCTTTAAAGCAAAATGAGCAGTTCAGCCATCTCATCAGTGCTTCTAGATCTAGGAGGCCGGCTCCTTCTACCCAAATTGCAGAGACTATCTACTCATGTGGCTTTCTCCCCAGTGTCAACTTAGAAAGAAGTGTTCTGAATACAGTGAAAAAGCTGAGTCCCTTAGGAGCAGAAATAGAGAAGGGAGTTACCAACCCCATCCAGGATTCTTTCTTAGAAAGACAAACACAATTAGGCTGCCTATAAGTGTTTATTTTTCTCAGAGTCTGTAGAGTATGATAGTTTTCATTATAGAAAATTAACTCAAGGATCAAAGACAAAACAGACCTTATAACTTCACAGTAAGTCACTGCCATCCCTCCCTCCCTTCCTGGCTCAGGATGCCTATATGAGTTGAAATTATAGTTTTTATTTCTGGTAACCATAAGATGACAAAGAAATTTTCTTGATTCAGTACGTTGTAAATGCAGTAAGATAGGAGAAGTGTTAAGGAGTCAATTGAAATTATACAACTGGGATACTGTGTTTCTTCTATCATTAACATGACATGATGTAACATAATATAGCATACATTCATAAAATATCAAGATAAGGAAAGTCTCATTATTCAAGACATTGTCTTACTCAATATGCCTTGAGCTTGGTGGTCACAAACAGAAGAATGCTCCTGATCAGCCTCATCTGGCCTTATCATAGTTGAGTCAGAAAGGGGAATTTTGGGTTCTCTCAGAGAGCATGTCTGTTATGCCAGAGGATACAAAGATTTATGGTAGATTAATCTCAGCATGGAGACGTGTCTGTCTCCTGATTGGTCAATATGGGATTTAGGCCTTTCTCAGATATTGGGGATTCAGTGGTTTGGGAAGGGGTCTACAGAATCTAATACCATTGTTGGTTACCATTTGGCTAAACACTGATGAACATAGGGGTCCTTTTACTCCTTCATCTGGACTAAGAGCTGGGAAGAGAGATTCAAGCAAAAAGGACCATCCCTTTTTACAAGGACCTGCCATTCCAAAGAGGGAAGGCAATAAAAAAGGACCCTCCTGCTGACCTTCCCTGGGGCTACCTTTGGCCCTGTGGCCAGCAGAGGGACACCTAGGAATGAGTTTGGGGATGAGTTGGGCTGGAAATGCCCCCTGGGGCCCTTGAGCTCTGACCTCCTTGTCCCCTGCCCTGTGGCTTGGGGGAGGTTCAGCTGAAGCTGCCCTTCTAGGCCTTTCCCCTGGGGAGGGGCAGATGTAGAACTGTCCCTCCCCATGTCCACCTTTACAAGGAATACTTCAGAACTCCCTTGGGCCCCAGAGTGTGATCAACATCTTCAGGGACTAAAAAAGATGAGCCGTTGTTCAACACTCACCCTGTGCCAGGTGCAGGGGTCACAGTAACAAACAGCAGCAATCTGAGTTGTCAGGGACCCTCCCTTCTATGGGTGGAACCCAGATGCTTCAGAATGGGTAATGACAGCTCAGAGCAAGGCCAGGGAGGTGAAGGAAGAGGGGCCATCTCTGCTAGGGTTTGGGGGAATGAGGAAAGGCCTCAGGCAGAAGAGGAAAATTGGGCAAGAGCCCCTAAAAAAGACCCCCTACATTCCCCCTCCCCACATCTCCCTCCACTCCCAGATCTTTGTGATCTGCCTGGGGATGGAAATGGGTTCAGGCCCAGAGGGGCAGTCAGCATGGTGGATTTACTGGGAACTTTAAGGTCTGCCACACAAAGACATGTGTTAAGTCATTTAGGCCTCACTACCTGTCCTGGGAGGTGGGGCTATTATGATCCCATGTTACACATACATGAGAACAGAGCCCCAGAAAGGTTAGGTGACTTGCCCAGGGTCACATAGCTCATAAACCTCAAAGACAAGAACTGAAGGCAGATCTTCTTGTTCCAAGTCCCAAGCTCTAACCACTGTACCACTGGGCTCCAGGATTGGCAGAGAAGTGAGGCCTAGCAGGGGGACTGAGTGCAAGAATGAGATGTGGCTGGGATGGAAAACAAAGGAGAAGGGAAAGCTTCTCCCTCTCATCTCCCCTTGGGGATAATGCCTCAGTGAAGGTGAAGGTGACCTCAAGAGCACCAACAATGTCCATGTTTTCCAAATGATGGAGAGAGCTATGTCAGGCTGCACCATTGAAGCTCATTGTGCAGCACTGAACAGATTCTGTGCTGCCTTCTCAAGGTCCTCTTTGACCTCTGATGGCCACTCTGACTCATGAGATGGTGTCTGGGGCCCTGGACTGTAGAGTCTATGAAAGGGTCCTAACTCCCACATAAATATTTTTATCATAATTACAAGTGAGTTAACTTTTATTTTTTACTTATTTTATTTTACTTTTTTTCAGTGTTTCACAATCACTTCCATATATCTTAGATTTTTTTCCCTCCTTCCCCACTCCCTCCTTGAGATTGCATACAATTTTATATAAGTTCTATGCATACATTCCTATTAAATATATTTTCACCTAAATCATGTTGTATAGAACAATTAAAATGAATGGAAGAAATCATAAAACAAAACATAATACAAAAGAAAATGGTCTGCTTCATTCTGCGATTAAATTCTATAATTCTTTCTCTGGATGTGGAAGGCATTTTGAATCAAGTCCATTGGGAATTTTTTCAGTCCTTGCCTTACGATAGAGTCCGAAGTCTACCAGAAAAATTCCTCACACACTGTAGTTGTTGCTGTGTACAAAGTTCTCCTGGTTCTGCTCCTTTCACTCAGCATCAGTCCATGTAACTCTTTCTGGGCCTCTCTGAAGTCGTCCTGTTCATCCGTTCTTACAGCACAGTAGTGTTCCATTACATTCATACACCACAATTTATTCAGCCATAACCCAATTGATGGACATCCCCTTGATTTCAAGATTTGGCCACCACAAAGAGAGCTGCTAAAAATATTTTTGTACATGTGGGACCCTTTCCCATTTTTATGATCTCTTGGGGATACAGTCCTAGAAGCAGTATTGCTGGGTCAAAGGGTATGGACATTTTTGTAGTCCTTTGGGCATATTTCCAAATTGCTCTCCAGAATGGTTGGATCAGGTCACAGCTCCACCAGCAATGATTTAGTGTTCCAAGTCTTCCACATCTTCTCCAACACTTATCATCTTCCTGTTTGGTCATGTTAGCCAATCTCATAGGTATGATGTGGTATCTCAGAGCTGTTTTGATTTGCATTAGTGATTTAGAGCATTTTTTAAAAATGGTTATAGATAGCTTTAATTTCTTCCTCTGAAACCTGCCTGTTTGAATCCTTTGACCATTTATCAATTGAGGAATGACTTCTCCTTTAACTTCCTTATACAGTCCCTAAGTGAATACCACGGTCTGTCTCCAATAGGCGACACACAACAAGTAGGGTACTGGCTACTGAAGCCTTCTTCAGTCAAAGATAACAGATTAGTTGTATTTTTACCTCCTTGCATATTGTAATCTGTAAAAGTTTTCTGTACAAAAGGATTCTCATAGCTATAAATTTCAAGCTATCAGCACTCTCTATAAATACTCCTCTGGCCCCTTCATCCCTGACACTCATCATCCAAGATATTAACGGTTCTCCCATCCATTAGGAGAACTGACTCAAAATATATGTAACCTCCTACTGAGTTAAATCCTCAGTTACTTCCCGAAACACTGTGTTACCTCCTTGGTTCTCCTGTTTCTGCCTCACTATTGGGCATGCTTCTGCCTGAGAAACTTTTCCTTCTAACATTATTTCACTTCCTTGCTCTGACTTCCTAATGTCAGGGTAGCAACCAGACTGGGTCTGTACAAACATCAGAATGTGCATTTCTTTTGTCAACCTTCAGCTTCTTCTGAGCTAAATGAACAGTCTTTTCTTCCATTTGAGACCCCCTTACCCCAGCATGATCTTATAAAAGAGGACCCGAAGGCTGAGAATTCCATGCAAAGTGGATAACTCTTTTTCCATCTGAATGCTTTCCTTCAGGAGCTCCTCTCTGTTTTTGCACATAATACTGTAACCTGTTAATAAAATTCATCTTCTCCTACTTACCCCTTTCCCTCCTTCCGTGGGCTGATTGGAATTCCTTGAAAACGCCTTTCCAAGTCTCCAGGTTCCCCTTCCTGTATCTTTGCTTCCCAGTTTTCACAGGGTCCAATGCATTTAACCCATTCCCTACTGAGTGAAAAATACGTTCAATCACCCCAACCTGGGATACTAGTTTCTTTCTCTAATTTTTCTCTGCGCCCAAATAGAGATTTCATACTCTGAGATCCTATTCATGACACCAAATATATCAACAAGGCAATATTCGCAGCACTGGTGGTGACTATGAATATGCTAGCACAGTTCTCCATCATAATGTATAAAGACACTCCATATAGAAAGCAGAAGAAAAATATTTATTTAGACACTAGGAAGTCAAATTCCAGAATCAGAAAGCAAAATCTGTCATGGTGACCAAGAAGTAACAAGAAGAACATGATCACCACTGGAGGCAAAGCCATTCCCAAGCTTCCACCAATCCTCCGCCAAGGCCTTCTCACCAGCAAACACTCAAGAGACAGAGTCTTGCCTTGTCTGCCTGCCTACTTGTGTCCCTTCTTCTATGCATTCACCTTGTTCATTCACTTCTTCCAGGATCTACTCCCACTTTCCTGTTCCACTTGTTCAGCAAGCTCCTGCCACCACATGTGTGTTATGCCTCCAGGTGATTCAAACAGGTCCTATGTGCCCATTAATGAATGACAAAGCCCTTTCCATTAAAATTGCCATTAGTGTCATGAGAGCAGTCAGAGCTAGGAAGGATGCAGGTGATCACGTTTCTGGCTAGTGTAAGTGTGACACTGTAATTTTGTTTAAGAGAATCTGCTTGTGATTTGTTCAATGGACCTAGTTCTGGGAAACCTAGCAGGGGGAGACTTGGAATGGTGTTGTTCTCTGCATGTTATTATGTATAGATTTTTGTTAGTGCAATAGATTTGTCTTTCTGGTGTCTGAATAAATATTTTGGTTCTGCCTTCCATGTGGAGAGTCTGTGATATTACGCCATTCAGAACTGTGCCAGAATATTCAGGGCTGTGGTAGACTCTGTGAATGTCACATTGTACTTAGGTGATGTAGTGGATAGTAACGGACCTGGATTCAAGAAGATCCAGGTTCATATCCTATCCCCCACGTGTACATTTACCTCTCATGATAGTTGTGAAGATAAAATTAAATGATGCTTGTAAATATCCCTCAAATAGAGTTCTTTCAGACAAAAAGGGCGGAATATCAGATGGAAACTGACAAGGAAGCAGCTGATTGAAAAAGGTCTTAATGAGAGGAGTAGCAACTTTATGTTTGTAATTTTTTTAAACACGAACAAAGCAAAGAAAAAGAAACAAACTTAAAAGTCAAAGCTAAAACAATAAAAAATGAGGAAAGAAAAAAAATTGTGGTGTGCACAGGAGAATGTGGGAAAGGATTCAAAATATGCAGCAACAAATTTCCATTTCAAGAAAGCCTGTATAATAAATGCTATCCATTGCATTGAGAGCTGTCCATCTTTTCTTTGTTCCCTTGTAATTTTTCTTGTCTTCTCAGCTGTGAACTTTTTAATTTGTTCCTTTCACCCGCCCACCCTAGAAGGCATAATTAAATGCAGGCAAGTATAGATAGATAGATAGATAGATAGATAGATAGATAGATAGATAGATAGATAGATAGATAGATATGGATATAGATAGATAGATAGATAGATAGATAGATAGATAGATAGGTAGATAGATAGATAGATATAGATATAGATATAGATATATACATATATACATATATATAAACATACATACGTATGTGTTTATATACACACACAAACATATACACAGAAAGATATACAAATATACAAAAACCCACAAGTACCTGTGTACATACATATACTTACACATACATATACTTAGATATCTGTAATCATATTCATGTGTAGATGTTTGCATTCAAGTGCATCTACGTAAAATCTACTGTACTTATTTTCCCTCTGTTTCTCTGAGGGTGAATAAATTCTTCTTTCATAAGTTTTAGTTTTTCCACATTTTTCCAAGTCAACAAATTCATCACTTCCTCCACCACAACAACGTTCTCAGGGATTTATACTCCCTTTATAGGAGGTTGAGGATTACAGGAATGTACTTCTCTGAAAAGCAGTACTTACTGCCTCTGCCTGTAGAGGGCACTGTTGAGTAAGATGGAGTTTTCTCAACTGAACCAGGATCTTGTGCCCCAGAGTCTCTTCAGCCGGTGCTCTGGTGCAAGCCAAGGACCAGCCAACACACACTCAGGAGAGATAGAGGTAGGGGAAGTTTTGCATGCCTGTGCCCCGTGAAGGATCAGAGAGCCTGTGGGTACCAGCCCCAGCTGTGTGGTCCTTGGAAGCTCTGAGTTGGACTGTCAATACTCCCTGGGCTCTTGGCCCCTGAGCTCCTGGTCTCCTGCCCTGTGTCCTGGGAGAAGTGCAACTGGCTTTACTGTCCCAGTCTCTCTTCCTGAGTTGGGGAAAGATGCAGAGCTACCCCTCCCAATGCCCCACCTTTTTAGGGGACACTTCCCAAATCCCTTAGGCCCTTAATTTTGGTGCCCCAAGGTCCTCAGTGTTTGGAGTCTGTGGTGAATTCCAGATGAAAACAGGACTTTTGGGCTTGATCATTTAAGATCAGAGATGTTAGAGAGGTTAGAGATGCTTAGGGCCATTTCCCCTCATTTTACCAATGGAGAAGTGGGCCCCAGAGTGAGGATGTGCCCAACTTCCTTCTCTTGGGAAGCCTGAGCAGCAGAAGCCCGAGGGATGTCAGGGCAGAAGCTGGGCCCACTCACTGTTATAATTCTTCCTTTGGATGGTCATGAGGCAGCTCTGGATTAGAGGCAAGGCAAGGCAACAGGTATTTTTTAATTCCTTCATGGGTCAGGCCCTGGGCTTAGGGCTGGGGATTCCAATGCAGATAAATATATTCCCTGCCTTGATGGAGCTCACATCCTGATTGGAAAACACCTGCTGAAAGGAGCCCACAGTGATGGGGAGAGAAGGCCCCATTCCCTGTGCTCCTGAATCCTCCAGAGTCCCAGCCACAGCTGGAAGGGAGGAAGTCTGGCTTGTCCCCAAGCAGGGCCTGGGGGAACTCACCAATGTGAGAGGGGGCAGCATGGGGGAGGGAGGGAGGGTGCATAGGGAGAAGGCTCCAGGACACAGGGAAGGTCTAGGAGGACAAGGCAGCTCAGTTACAGTGACAAGGCCCTGGAGCATCATACATAGCGCTGGGGAGGAGGGAACCTGACTCCAAGAATCCCAGAATCTCAAGGAAGAAATGACCTCCGGGGCTATTATTACCTTTCCCTGCCAGAGAAAGGCCCTTCTCCCTCTGCCTCAGTCACCACCTGACGCCCCTCCTTCAGGTGTCCAGAACAGGAGCAGATTTGTATGTGGGGGCCTCCTCCCAGCAGGGCCTGGGCTGGTCTTAAGAGAGCCCTGGGGAAGCCCAGCCCCAGTTGGGGATCCTTAGGACACAAGAGGCTCTGGGAGGAACCTTAACCTTGGCTTGGATTTCTCTGCTGTTCTCCCTCCTGACTGTCTACACTGGTGAGGCTGCCCAGAGACTCCTCCCTGTGGCTTTGGCCCCCCGGTGTCTGAGGTCAGGCATACTACTGTCTTGAGATTCTCCTGAAGCTGCTTCAGGGGTCAGCATCCCCTCGAAGAAGAGAGACCCCTGCCTGGGACCAATCTCTTCTTTCGTTCCCTTGCAGGTTCTGGGGCCTCCTATGTGCTGACTCAGCCTCCTTCAGTGTCCAAGAACCTGAGAGAGACAGCCTCCATCTCCTGTTCTGGGGTTGGAATTAGTATCTATGGTGTAAACTGGTACCAGCAGAAACCTGGCCAGGCCCCTAAGCTGGTGATGTATTATAGTAACAGGAGGGCCTCAGGGATCCCTGACAGATTCTCTGGCTCCCACTCGGGGAACACAGCCACCCTGAGCATCTCTGGGCTGCAGGCTGAGGATGAGGCTGATTATTACTGTCAGTTGTGGGATTATAGTAATGATATTCACAGTGACACAGACTGAGGGGGAAGTGAGACTAATTCTGCTTTTGAAAGCATTCTTCTCTTCATTGGTTTTTTGAACCTCTTTTGTCAATTGAGTGAGCCTTTTTTTCAAGGTGTTATTTTCTTCAGCATTTTTTTGGGTCTCCTTTATCAAGGTATTGACCCGATTTTCATGCTTTTCTTGCATCTCTCTCATTTCTTTTTCCTGTTTTTCCTCCACCTGTGTAACTTGATTTTCAAAATCCTTTTTGAGCTCTTCCATGGCCTGAGCCCACCAGACATCCCCCTGGGATGTCTGAATTGAAAGGCAGGAACATCTGTACCCCATCAAAGTAGCTTTCTATAGTCTTATTTTGCTTCCCTTTTCCGGGCATTTTTCCAGCCAGTTACTTGACTTCTGAGATTCCTGTCCACCCCTGCCTAGATCTGCCCTGCTAGTGCTTGGGGTCTGAGATTCCAATGGGCTTTCCCTGGCAGGCAGGGCTGCTATTCCATGTGAGCTTAAGTTCTGGTGCTTGGGTAGGGGCATGGCCTTCTCCCAGGCTCAGTTCCCTCAGGGGGTTTATGCAGAGACCTGAACTTCTGCCTGCTGCTGCCTGCTGTCCCGTGCCGCTGCTACTGCCTCTGCTGCTGCCACCGCCGCTGCCTCTGCTGCTGCCTCCCGAGGGGGCCCAAGTCATGGAGATACTCCACTTCCCTCTCAGCCAGCCCAGACGTCTCTCTCACTGACCTGTAGCATCTGTGGGCGGAGGGACCTTCCCGGCCACCGGAGGTTCTGTCCCTGAAGCCTGCTCGGATCTGCTCCTCTCGGCCACATGGCCAGGGCAGCTCAGGTGTGGACTCCACCTTCTGGGGCATGACGGACCCTGGGGCTGGCTCTCCAGGGCTCTCTGGGACGGAAATCTCCTCCACCACGTCTTTGCGTGCCCTGCAGTGATCCAGAATTCCTGGGGAGCTCCTCCCGCAGGAAATTCATGGGCTGTGGGTTCAGAGCTAGCACACGTGAGTCTTTCTACTCCGCCATCTTGGCTCCACCCTCGGATTCTTTCTCTTTTGACTGTTCTTTTTTTTTCTTTCATGTGGAGCAACTACGTTTTTGTAATCATCTCTAGTGCTGGAAGATGGGAATAGTGCCTCTGGCTTCAGATACTTTTTCAGTTTTCCCTTCTGGCCTGGCACTAAAAGCAAGACCTCCAAGCTCCTGAAAGTGCCCACACCCAGCAGATTCCCTCTGTCAGTGCTTCTGTGTTTACCTGGTGTATACTGGTTCCTTTCCATCCACAGCCATACCTCAATGCCCAGCTGGGTCTCACATGCCTTGTCAGCAGAGGTTTCCATGGTTTCTCTGGCTCAGACACCCTATTCTTCTCACTGTACTAAAGGTAAAAGTTCCTCTGGCTGTGGTAGAGGCAGCTTCCCAACCCATCTAACCCCAGGATGTGCTGCTAGTAGTTTAAGCAAGCCTCAAATTCACAGGGACAAATTTCTTCTGGAACATTTCTTCAGATATTCCCTTATTGTCTCAGGAGGACCACACTTCTTCCCCTACTATTATTTATTTATACTGCTCTATGTTCACTCTGAGGTGGTATTATTACCTCACTTGTTGAGAACATCTGTAGAACTTTTAATTTTCTGGCCTATTCCACCAACCTACCTGATAGCAATTGCTTTTTGTAATTATTATTTTTTTACATAACTCAGGCTTATGTTAGTAAGACTATTTGTAGCTTGCATTACTTAAAATGACTATTCAGTTCTTATGCCAAAACTTTTTCCCCAATTACAAAACCGTTCATATTCTGATGTGAATCTGATCCATGCATCTTGAAAAGAAGACCCTATTCCCTTCTTTGCTTCCCAAGAAGGGTATCTGTAAACACCGGTGAACATAAGGGTCCTTTTCCTCCTTCCACTGAACTAGCATTTAAGAAAATTTATTCAAGTAAAAGAAAGACAGTCCCTGTTTGCAAGCAGCTCCATTTTCTAAGAGGAGGGCAATAAAATGAGAGACCCTTCTCTCGACCTTCCCTGGGGGTACCATTGGTCCTGCAGTCACCAGAGGGAGAGGTTGGGCTGAATTTCAGGCTGAGTTGGACTGAAGAATCCCCGCCTGGGGCTCTTGGTCACTGAGCTCCTGGTCTCTTCCCCTGTGCCCTGGGGTATACTCAGCTAGTGTTGCCTTCCAAGCACCTCCCCCTGAGCTTGGGGCAGATGTGGAGCTGCCCCTCCCAATGCCCCATATTTTTAGGGGCCACTTTACGATTCCCTTAGTCTCTAGAGTGTGAACAACATACACAGGTACTAAAAATGAGCAAATCAGTCCAATGAGGACCCTCTGTTCAGTGCTTACCCTGTGCCAGGCACTATGCCAGGGGCAGGGACACAGTAGCAAACAGCATTGGTCTTTGTCCCAGGGCCCTTCCCTTCTATTGGAGGAGCCCAGATGCCCCTGAGTGCTGAAGGATAACATAGAAAACTGCCAGGGAGATGGGCGAGAAGAGACCCTCTCAACTGGGGATTGGAGGGATGAGGAAAGGCCTCAGACAGAAGAAGAGACTGGAGCAAGAATTGCTAGAAAAGGCCCCTTACACTCTGCCTCCCCACATCTTCCTCCATTTCCAAATCTTTGTCATCTGCCTGAGGGTGGGACTGGGTTCAGTCTCAGAGGAACAGCCAGTGTGGAGAATTTCCTGGGGTCTTTGGGGTTTCCAACACAATGAAAGGTGTTAGGTCATTTAGACCTCACTACCTGCCCTGGGAGATAGGGGCTATTATGCACTTATTGTACAGTCATGAAAACTGTGCTTCACACACATTATATGATTTGCCCAGGGTCACAAAACTCATAAGCCTCAGAGACAAGAACTGAAAGCAGATCTTCCTGACACCAAGTTTCAAGCTCTAACTACTAGACCACCTAGCATGATGAGTAGAGAAGTAAGGATTAGCATAGTGGGGACAATGTCTGGGGAATAATACCCAGAATGAGCTGAGGGTATGAAGGGATCTTCCAAAGGGCCCCTAAGGATCAGGATGCATCTGGGATCTGGTAGTCTCCGGAATCCTATAGCAGGGCACTGAGGGCCCAGAAAGAACTCCACTTCCACATCTGTCCTGAAGCAACATTAGACAAAGCTAGGGAATGGGACATCTAAGAGGATACCATGAATACTAAGAAAGGGCTCAGGGGCAAATCAACTGTTTCATAAATTTTAGATAAATGGTGAAAGTAAATAAAAAATAAAATTTGCTAAAACTTTGGCCCCAAGGTTAGTTCCATAAGGACATCAGTGTTACTGGAATCTGTTTAAAATCTCAGGTGCAAATAGGCCCTTTGGCTTGATCAGTGAAGGCAAAGATTGAAGGGAGGTTAGAATCCCCAGGTCCAACCACCCTCATTTTACAAAAGAGGAAGTGAGACCCAGAGTGAGGGTGTGATTGGCTTCCTTCCTCTGCAGCCTCTTGGGAGACCTGAGAAGCAAGGGCCCCAGGGATGTGAGG
Source organism: Bettongia penicillata ogilbyi (assembly GCA_023548195.1). NCBI lineage: Eukaryota > Metazoa > Chordata > Mammalia > Diprotodontia > Potoroidae > Bettongia > Bettongia penicillata. Next base: position 477,906 of record JAJHZJ010000207.1, on the reverse strand, counting down.
GCAGATTCAGGGCCCATTCACTGTTATAATTGTTTCTTTGCATGGTCATGAGGCAGCCCTGGATTGGAGGCCAGGCAAGGCAACAAGCATTTCTAATCCCTTCCAGTGTGCTAGGCCCTGTGCTAAGTGCTGGGGGTTCCACTGCAGATAAACAGACAGACTCTGTCCTGATGGAGCTCACATCCTAATGGGGCAGATCCACAGTGATGCAGGAGAGAAGGCCCCATTCCATGCATTCCTGAACCCTCTAGAGTCACAGGCACAGCTGGAGGGGATGAAGCCTGGCTGTCCCTAATAGGGCCTGGGGGAACTCACCAATGGGGGAAAGCCAGGGCATGGGAGAAGGAAGGAGGATCCATGGGGAAAAGACCCCAAGTCACAGGGAAGTTACAAGAGGAGAAAGCAGTGCAGTTAGAGTGACAAGGTCCAGGAGCATCAGACACAGGCCTGGGGAGGAATGAACCTGACTCCCAGAATCCCAGAATCTCAGAAGAGGGCATAACCTCAGGGCCCATGATGACCCCTCCCCTGTCAGAGAATGGACCTGCTTCCTCTGCCCCAGGAGCCCATAGGGTCATCCAATAATCACCTCAGGCCCCTCCTTCAGGTATCCAGAACAGGAGCAGATTTGCATGTGGGGGCCTCCTCCCTGCAGGGCTTGGGCTGGTCTTAAGAGAGCCCTGGGGGAGCCCAGCCCAGGTAGGGAGCCTCAGGACACAGAGCTCTAGGGGGAACCTTTACCATGGCTTGGATCTCTGTGCTGTTCTCACTCCTGACTGTCTACACAGGTAAGGCTACCCTGGGTCTCCTCCCTGTGGATCAGACTAGGCCTAGTCCTGTCCTTAGTTCATCCTGAAGCTGTCTGAGGGGTCAGCATCCCCTCAGGGAAAGAGGACTGTGCCTCCAACCAATCTCTTCTTTGCTTCCCTTGCAGGTTCTTGGGACTCCTATGTGCTGACTCAGCCATCTTCAGTGTCTAAAAGCCTGAGAGAGACAGCTTCCATCTCCTCTGCTGGAGATGGGCTTAGTGATAAATATGTGCACTGGTACCAGCAAAAACCTGGCCATGCCCCTAAACTTGTGATTTATGAGGATAGCAAATGGCCCTCAGACATCTCTGCCTGATTCTCTGGCTCCAACTCAGGGAACAAGGTCACCTTGAGCATCTCTGGGATCCAGGCTGCTGATGAGGCTGATTATTATTGTCAGGTGTGGGATAGTGATGCTTATGCTGACAATGACACAGACTGATGGGGAAGTGAAACAAAAACCCCTCCCAAGTTAACTCCCCCTGAGTACTCCTCTCTGGGCTCCACAGAGGTGCCTGGGGAGTACAAGACAGAAACAACTTCTTCCTCAGTCCCATTCCTCCCTCCCGACCTACTCTTCTCCCTGGGAGAACTTACTCCTCTCTGATCCTCCCCCATCTAAGGTGCCTTCCTCCTCCCCAGGCCCACATCTGCTCCCTCCCTCCCTCTGCCTTCTACCTTCTCATTCTGTAACATCTGCTGCTATTCCAAAGCCTATTCTAGTCTCTCCCTTACTGTAAAGTCTGTTCAGCTGACAAGATAGAGGAGACATAAGAATCTTCAGAAGTCTTCCCCAATCCTCCTCCAAACAACTGGAAAGCTGCCTAAAAATTGATCTAGGTGCAGAAAAGTAGCTTAGCAACCAGGTAAGAAAGGTCTGTCTCACTGGGCTCAGAGGTGGAGAAGTGAGATCCAAGAGCAGCAGCAGCACCAGCTTCACCTTAGATGGCATGCAGCAAGGCTTCAAGCCTGGGACAATCCACCTGAGAGGAGACAACCTGCCAGTCAGCAGCCCCTTAGGAAAGGTAACATCTGTACAGTTTGACAAGCCCCTCCTCAGTGAACCTTCACCCAGCACAAGCCACCACAGAGGCGTTAACCACATTTCTACTCACAGATCCTGGGCAGAAATCTTGTGGTTGCTCCAAGACAAGCTGACCTGGAGAAGTATGAATTCTTCTCCACTGACTGTGCCAACTTGAAGGAACTGAGAACTTGCAGGTGCCCAGAGAAAAACTTCCACTTCACAAAGGACTCAAAAGTCAAGTAAATGTCAGGGAAAATGCCTAAAAAAGAGGGAAAATAAGACCATAGAAGATTACTTGCATAATGAACAGGTATTTTCTTCCATCCTTTCAGATGTGGAAGAACAATGCATACCATCAGAGGAAGACATAGAATTCAAGGCTTCTGCATCCAAAACCTCCAAAACATACATGCAATGGTCTCAGGCCACAGAAGATCTCCCCAAGGATTTGGAAAATCAAGAAAGAAAGATGGAGAAAAAATTCGGAAGAGAAATGAGAGCAATGCAAGAAAATCATGAAAAGTGAGTCAACAGCTTGCTAAAGGAGACCCAAAGAATGCTGAAGAAAACAACACCCTTAAAATAGACTAATTCATATAGCAAAAACAGTCAAAAAATCAATGAAGAGAAGATTACTTTAAAAAGTAGAGTTAGCCAAATGGAAAAGGAAGTTCAAAAACTCACTGGAGAAAAAAATTCTTTAAAAATTAATTTTTAAGTTCAGAGTTCCCAGGTCAAGGAGAAAATATTGCAAGTAGCTAGAAAGAAACAATTCCTGTATTGTAGAAATATAATCAGGATAACACAGAATCTGGTGGCTTCTGCATTAAGGGATTGAAGGTCGTGGAATAGGATATTCCAGAAGTCAAAGGAACTGGGATTAAAACCAAGAGTCATCTACCGAGCAAAACTGAGTATAATTCTTAAGAAGGAGCTTAAGGGTCAGGTAATTAGCTGGTAGGATAGGAAATGAGAGAGAAAAAAAACAGACTTTCTTGGTGAAGCCATGTTTTCTTACCTCATTCTTGATAAGGAAGTTAAGGTATAAAATCACAAGGGGACAAAATGTCGATGCTCCTGCATCCAAAGCCTCCAATAAGAATAGAAATTGGTCTCAAGACATAGAAGAGGTAGGCGGAGCCAAGATGGCGGAGTAGAAGGACGCGAATTTACGAGCTCCGAGCCCACAACCCATGGAATTGAGGTAAAAGGAGATCCCCATAAATTCTGAATCTCTGCAGGGGGTGCATAAACATAGGGGAAGAGATTTCCGTTCCACTGAACCCTGGAGAGCCGTCCCCGGGGTCCTTCGCACTCCGGAAAGCGGACCCCACCCCCACCCCTGGCCGCAACCCAGAGAAGCTGACCCGAGCAGACTTCTGAGAGGAAAGCTCTGGGGGAAGCTCCGGCAGCCGGGAAAGTCCCTCCGCCCACAGAAGCCACAGGTCAGTAAGAAAGAAAGCTGCGATAGGGGAGGGGAGCAGAGCTTCTCCATGAATCAGGCCCCCTCGGGAGGAAGCGGCTGCGGCAGAGACGGGGGCAGGAAGCGGCGGAGGCAGAGGCGTGGGCGGGCGGCTGAGGCGGCAACGGCCCGGGACTCAGGAATTCCCCAGCAGCAGGCAGGATCTTCAATACTGAAGGTCTTTCCAACCTGAGGGAGCCGAGTAGGGGAGACGGCCCTGCCCCCACCCTGCTCTACTGCTGAACGCCTCTGAATAAAACCCCCAAGGGAGCTGAGCACAGCAGGCGGGGCCCCCCACCCCACCCGCTCCGTTCCTGAAAGTCTCTGCAGGAAGCCCCTGAGGGCCCAAGATTAGGAGGCGGCCCTGCCCCCACCCCTGCGCCAGAACCAAAGCTTGCCGCGGGAAAGCGCATTTGAATCTCAGAGGCCAAGCACTAACTGGGCGGATCCAGGTGGAGGTGGAAAGGAATCTCAGAAGTCAAGTAACTGGCTGGGAAAATGCCTAGAAAGGGGAAGAAAAATAAGACTTTAGAGAGTTTTTTCCAACAAATGCAAATGATCCCGACATTCGGATCTGATGGGGAGGACGAGAACGTATTTTTCCCATCAGGGAAAGATGTGGAGGGCGGGGCCTCAGTACCCCAGACATCCCAGGGGGGTGTTGGGTGGGCTCAGGCCTTGGAAGAGCTTAAAAAGGATTTTGAAAAGCAAGTTAGACAGGTGGAGGAAAGACTGGGAAGAGAAATGACAAAGATGCAAGAAGAGTATGAAAAAAAGGTCAATATCTTGGTAAAGGAGACCCAAAAAAATGCTGAGGAAATTAACACCTTGAAAAATAGGCTCACTCAATTGGCAAAAGAGATTCAAAAAGCCAATGAGGAGAAGAATGCATTCAAAAGCAGAATGAGCCAAATGGAAAAAGAGGCTCAAAAGCTCACTGAATTTAATAGTTCTCTCAAAATTAGAATGGAACAGATGGAGTCTAATGACTTTATGAGAAACCAAGAAATCACCAAACAAAACCAAAAGAACGATAAAATGGAAGAGAATGTGAAATATCTCATGGGAAAAACAACTGACCTGGAAAATAGATCCAGGAGAGACAACTTAAAAATTATGGGACTACCTGAAAGCCATGATCAAAAAAGAGCCTAGACATCGTCTTGCATGAAATTATCAAGGAAAACTGCCCTGACATTCTAGGACCAGAGGGCAAAATAAGTATTGAAAGAATCCATCGATCACCACCTGAAAGAGATCCAAAAAGAGAAACTCCTAGGAACATTGTGGCCAAATTCCAGAACTCCCAGCTCAAGGAAAAAATCTTGCAAGCAGCTAGAAAGAAACAATTCCAGTACTGTGGAAATACAATCAGGATAACCCAAGATCTAGCAGCTTCTACATTAAGGGATCGAAGGGCGTGGAATAGGATATTCCAGAAGGCAAAGGAACTAGGACTGAAACCAAGAATCACCTACCCAGCTAAACTGAGTATAATACTTCAAGGGAAAATATGGTCTTTCAATGAAACAGAGGACTTTCAATCATTCTTAATGAAAAGACCAGAGCTGAAAAGAAAATTTGACTTTCAAACACAAGAATGAGAGGAAGCATGCAAAAGTAAACAGCAAGGAGAAGTATTAAGGGACCTACCAGAAATGAACTGTTTGCATTTATACAGGGAAGGACAATATTTCTAACTCTTAAAACTTTTCAGTTTCTGGGTGGTTGGTGGGACCACACATACACATGTACACGCATGCACACACATACACACATGCATTCACATGCAGAGACAGAGAGCACAGATTGAACTGAATAGGATGGGACCATACCTTAAAAGAAATTAAGGTAAATGGTGAGAGAGAAATGTAGTGAGAGGAAAGAGGGGGAAATGGAAGGGGGTAACTATATGTCATTTAAGAGGCAAGTAGGAGATGTTTTTAGTGGAGGGAAAAAGAGGAGAGCTGAGGAAAAAAAAAACAAAAACAAACAAACAAAAGTTTACCCTCATCACATTTGACTAAACGAAGGAGTGAAATGCACACTCATTTTGGTATGAAAACCTATCTTACAGTATAAGAAAGTGGGGGAGAAGGAGATATTGGGGGGGGATGATGGAAGGGAGGGCAAAGGGAGGAGGGAGTAATTGAAAGTTAACACTTGGGGAGGGACAGGATCAAAGGACAGAAGAGAAACAATGAGGGGCAGGTTAGGAGGGATGGCAATTCAGTTAGTCTTACACAACACGACTATCAGGAAGGTCATTTGCAAAGCTACACAGATATGGCCTATAATGAATTGCCTGCCGTACCAAAGGGAATGGGTGGGGAGGGAGGGATGGGGAGAATTTGGAACTCAAAGTTTTAGGAACAAGTGTTTAGTATTGTTGTAGCAACTAGGAAAGAAGACATACAGTTAATGAGGAATAGAAAGTCATCTGGCCCTACAGGAGAAAAAGAGAAGATAGAGACAAGGGAAGGGAGGGATGACAGAAGAGAGGACAGATTGGAAATATGGAAAATTAGATTGCTTGGGGTATTGGGGTGGGGGGGAGGGGAGAAAAGGGGAGAAAATTTGGAACCCAAAAATTTGTGAAAATGAATGTAAAAAGCTAAATAAATAAAATAAATAAATAAATAAATAAATGAGAAAAATTATAAAATAGAAAACCAAAGTGTTAAGCCATAAGTATATCAAAATATTTCATACCATATTTATTATTAAATTATTTTGGATTTTACGCTCTACAATTAAAAATAAAATATAATTCACTGAAAAGAAAAAAAAAAGACATAGAAGAGCTGGAAAAGGATTTTGAAAATCCAGGAAGAGAAGTAGAGGAAAAATTGGGAAGAGAAATGAGAGTGATGCAAGGAAATCATGAAAAATGAGTTAGTAGTTTGCAAAAGGATCTCTTTACATTCCTACATGAAGAGATAAAATTTGTGACTGATGAGAGCTTTCTCAGTAGCAGGGTAGTTGGAGGGAATGGTTGTTGTCCTTTGCCTTCAAAGAGGATCAAAATGATATCACTATGATAAAGTGAAATTTCAGTGTGTCCAGCTGTGGCTGATCAGACCAATACAAGCTCGGAATGCTCTACCACAGATTGGGCACAGATAGTACGTTTGAATATTTGGGGTGGATACCACAAAAATGCAGAAGAAAATAATCACTTTAAAATTAGAATAATCCAAATGGCAAAAGAGGTGGGTAAAGCCAATGTGGAGAAGAATGCCTTCAAAAGAAGAATTGGCCAAATGGAAAAAGAGGTCCGAAAGCTCACTAAAGAAAATAATTCCTTCAAAATTACAAGGGAACACATGGAAAATAATGACTTTACAAGAAATCAAGAAATTATAAAATAAAGCCAAAAGAAATAGAAGACATTGCAAAGTACCGCAATGGAAAAACAACTAACCTGGAAAATGGATTCAGGAGAGGTAGTTTACAAATTATTGGACTACCTGAAACCCATGATCAAAAAAGAGCCTAGACATCATCATTCATTCAATGATCAAGGAAAAGAAAATCATGCACCAACACTCTCTCTACTTTCGTCTTGGCTTGTAACCTTTTCAAATTGAAGAACTTACCATCAGGAAGGTAGCTGACCTTGATGCCTTGTTCATCCTCATTGAAAGCATTTGAGAACATGGCTGAAAACATCATGATGAAAAAGATGGGAGCAAGCACACAGCCCTGTTTTACACCATTGTTGACTGGAAAGGTACACTAGTATTGTCCATTATCCAGAACCTGGGTAAACATGACATCATGAAATTGGCACAGAATATTGATGAATTTAGCCAAGCAACCAAATTTGACATAATTTTCCATAAGCCCTCATGACTAACAGTGTCAAAGGCCTAGGTAAGATCTTCAAACCTTGTGTACAGACTGTTCATTGGCCCTTTCTGAAGCCACACTGGCTCTCAGATATATGACTGTCTAAAAGGTGAAGGATTATCCTATTAAGGAGGACTCTAGCAAGAATTTTGCCAGCAATGACAAAGAGAAGGACCCCCCATGGTTGCTGCAGGACAGTCTATAAGGCATCTTTGAACTCCTGGGTGATGATCTACTCCTGCCATACAACCTGGAAAATTTCAGTCAGCTTTTGTGTGAGCAATGGTCCCCCTACCTTGTAAATCTCAGCTGGAATATAATCAGTAGGGAATCTCAGGCATATCAGCCCAGGACAGGAGTCCAATGGAACTGTGTGTGTAAGAGGGGTGGAACCCCAGGTATCTGCAGTGGCCCCTCATGAGACTTAGCCTGCAGATTAAATGTCTGCAAGTCACTTACTTGAATTTCTGGGTGACAAGATGGTGGAGTGATTGATAAATGGTCTCCCTCTCCCCTTGTTGACCTTGAAAGACCCATAAAATATCTCCCCAGGAAACATCCTGGAACAGTGGGATCAGGTAAAGAGGTTAGAAATCTCTTAGACCATGAGGCTAGGAAAGTCTCTAAGGAGGGTCCTTCTTGCTGTAGCAGAAGGGGACCAGTGCAGGACTGGAGCTATTCCAGATAGCCCCACCTCAGCAAACTGGGAGGAGATCCTGAGCCCCAAGTGGGTGGAGCCTGCAAGCACCAGCACTAGGAGCCCAGGAGTGACTCAACACCCCAGGGAAATAGGGAAGACAGTAGTGCAGGTGGGATATCCAACCTCTGAGCTTGCCTATGCTCTAGCTCAGAAGAGGAGACCTACAGTAGCCATACTACCCCTCCTCCACACTTAACGCAGCTAGCTCCAGGCCAACTCCAGAAAAACCCAGAAAGACTTCACCTGATCTCTGCTTTATCACACCAGCCAGCTCAGCACCAGGTAAGCTGTAGCATTTTAGCTTCTAGCTGAAAGAACCAGAGGCAACAATACACAAAGCCTCAAGTTCAAGTCACAAGAACTATGGGACATAGGTCTTTGTGACCCAGAAGTAGAGATCTACTTTAAAAGCCAGGAAAAGGGTGATCATCATGAGTAAGAAGCAAAGTAGAAAAGAAAACACCATAAAATCTTTCTATGGGGACAAGGACCAAAACACATTTACCAAAGAGGTCATCATTGAGACTGTACTCCCATGTGAAACTTCAGAAGGGAATATGAACTGCCCGCAAGTCCAAAGAGCATTCTTGGAAGAGCTGAAGAAGTATTTTAAAAACTAAATTAGAGAAATAGAAGAAAAACTGGCCAATGATTTCAAAAATATGAAAAAAATAAATCACAGAAGAATTTAAAAGGAAAATTGGAAAAATGGAAAAGGAAGCACAAAAACTAACTAGAGGAAATAACTCCTTAAAAAGAACAATGGGACGGATGGAAAAGGAGATGCAAAAGTTAACTCAAGAAAACAATTTGATAAAAATTAGAATCAAGCAAATAGAAGCTAATGACTCTATGAGACATCAGGAATCAGTCAAAAAGAATCTAAAGAATGAGAAAATAGAAGAAAATGTAAAATATCTAATTGGAAAAACAACTGACCTGGAAAATAGATCCAGAAGAGAAAAATCTAAGAATTATAGGCCTACCAGAAAGTCATTATGAAAAAAGAGCCTGAACAATATCTTCCAAGAAATCATCAAGGAAAACTGTCCAGAAGTCCTAGATCCATAAGGCACAATAGTCATTGAAAGAATCCACTGTTCACTTCCTGAAAGGAATCCCAAACTAAAAAAACCAAGAATTATCATTGACAAATTCCAGAACTATCAAGTGAAGGAGAAAATACTGCAGGAAGCCTGAAAGAAACAATTAAAATATCAAGGAATTTGGATGACCAAAAGATGCCCAGTTGACTTGGGTTTTACTTTTTCCTTTCCTTTCCTTTCCTTTCCTTTCCTTTCCTTTCCTTTCCTTTCCTTTCCTTTCCTTTCCTTTCCTTTCCTTTCCCTTCCCTTCCTTTCCTTTCCTTTCCTTTCCTTCCCTTTCCTTTACTTTCCTTTCCTTTTTCCTTTCCTGCCATTTCAAAAACCTTAAACCTACTTCACTCTGAAGCTGGGGCTCCAATAGGCCCCTGCCTAAGAGCTCTTATTAACCATTCTAACTTTAAAGTTATTTTCAATAGTAACTACTGCTTTTTCCCTCCCACCCTGCTGTCTTTTTTTTTCTTGGACCCATTAGAGGGGCTATGCTCTGGCTACTTCTTAAACAGGCCTATTCAATGAATGGGTATTACCTTACCCTAAGTGAGTACCTGCAAAGACTTTGGCCTAAAGGGCCCAAGGTCTCCCAGTGCATCCTGGGTCATCTCCAGTCATTCTGAAGAACATCTGGTCATTGGGTTCAGATGGCTCTGGAGGAAAAGTGAGGCTGGTGCCCCCCTCACTCAAAAAAAAGTCAAGTGCAAGTCATGTCATTATTTCTTTGATGGCATGATCTTCTTCAGCAACGAAGGATGAACACACTGACAGTCTCTAAGCAAGCACAAGTGTCTATCTCTACTAGGCTACATAGAGTCAATGGGATACTGCTTACTGAATCCTTTGGCAGCTAAAGCTAACAGATTAGTTCCACTGTTACATCCTTGAAAATGGTAATCCCTAAAAGCTTGTTGTACAAAAGGATTTTGAATAATACCTACGAATTTCTAACAATCTATGCTATCTATCCATACTCCTGCAGCTCCTTCCTCACTGATTCTCACCATCCAAGACACTAAAAATTCTCCTATTTTGGGGGTGAATTTACTTAACATATCTGTAACCTACTTCTGAGTAAAAACCTCAGTTACTTCCTTAAGCAGTGTGGCCCCCTGGTTCTCCTGTTTCTTTCATGGTATTTGTACATATACCCACATTCCTAGAAACCTCCTCATCTAAATTGTTTCATTTTCATCCCATTCATCTTCCTCCCAGGTGTCTGGCCTTTTCTTTTGTTAATTTTTTCTCTATTTTTCTGACCTAAACTCATAGTTGCCTGTTCTTGCACCAAATGACAATTTCTAGCTTATTCTTCCAAAGGAAAGTTTGGATGCTGTAGCATAGAAAGCTTCTCATGAAAATCAGCTAACTCCTTTTTCAACTGAACCTTTTCCTCCAGCAATTTATCTCTGCTTTTACATGTAATAAGACAGTGTGTTAACAATGCCCATCCTTCTACATACCCTACCATTTCGTTCCCTAAATCTATTAGTATTCCTTGTGGACATATTTCTAAAACTCTGAGTTCTCCCTTCTGTAGCCTCAGTTCACAGTTTTCACAAAGTTTTTAGTCTATTCTCTTGCCAGGGAGGAATAACGTAAATCCTCCCATCCCACCTCACCCATTTCCATCCATAGAGCCATCCTATCTCCAAATAGAGGTTTTATATTTCAAGATCCCATCATCATCACCATTTGTCACAACAATGTGATACACCCAGGAGTTGCTATGGATATGCACACATATTTCCAGGATAAAATTCACAAAATATAAACCCTCTTCCTCAACAACAAAAGTAAAATATTTATTTAGATACTGGAAAGCCAGTTCCACCATGATGACAACAAAATTCATACATGTTACCAATACAGGGAGGACCACCACCCCTAAGCCTCTGATCCAATAGGCCTCCCCATACACAGGTTCTCCTAAGCAAAATTACTTCCTCTGTGACAAATACTAGCTGCTCTGCCTCAGCTCTGCTTCACTCTCTCCTAGCTCTGGTTCACTGTCACGTCCTGTTACACCCTTTTGGCAAGTTCTTGCCAACATGGACTTCATGTGACTCAGGCTGAGTCAAACCTCAAAGTAGGTCACATGAGTCTATTAAAGGGTAGAGAAAATCTACAAATTCCCTCACTACTACAGATAATTACATTTTTTGCTGTTCCTAAAGGTTTTATTTTTTAAAATCATATCATACTCAGGCCTATCCCAATAGTTCTCACAAACTACTCAATTACTCATAACAATCCTAGACATATGTTTTACATTTTACATATATAAAGGATAGGTAGTTTGTCCTTACTGAGTTTCTTGTAATTGGTCTTTGGTATGTACTTTATGTTTGTCTTGGTTCTTATATATCAAATCTTCCATTAAGTTTAACTTAGTTAGTTACTTTTTTTTTAAAACAAAGCCCTGAAAATCTGACAATTCATTAAATGTCTTTTATTTTGGTCAGGATTATGTTTAGCATTGTTGGATATGACTGAATTAACTACTGAGAATAAATCAATGGCACCTTTAGTTTGGGTGAAAGAATTTTAGTCTAAATTTCCTAAAGGAAGGTAACTTTGGGTAAAATTTGGCATTGATGGAAAAGTTAAGGTTTTAATGGGAAATTTGATTTTAGGATTGTTATTTAATCAGGAACTAGAACATGTGTAGAAAGGCATGTAAGCCACTTAAGACTTGTCTCAAAAGATGTTCCTTAGCCAAAAGTGAAATTATAATCGTATTTGAAACCTGGTTATTGGAAATTTTTAGGTGCTATGGGACTATTAAGTAACTGTTCTTCTGAGTCTAACTCCAGACATGGATAGCAAGAAATGCAGTCTGAGTCTCCAATCCATGATGCCAATAAGCATGTGAGATGCTGGTATGAACTACAAAAGGTGATTTCATGGGGAGGGTGGAAGAGTGGCTATCAGCCTGGGCTGAGGTAGGATTCTCCTGACTCAATTTCCCCACAGACACCTGTCAGACTTTAAGCGTTGACTGAATGCAAGTTGCAATCTGCTCCGACCTAGAATTGACATGAAGTTGGGCAGATATTGCTTCCTTGCAATGTCCCTACTCTTGGTGGCAATTTCCTATACTCAAAAGGTTTGTAAGCTTAATATCAGGTCCATTAAATTATAAAATATTGGTAGGGGAACATCCAAAGTTAAGTCTAAAATTAAGCTATTAGGCTTAGGACTTTAGACCAACAACAATAAGTTAGGATCCTTTAATTCTTAGTAACACTGTGGAGACAATTAGGTCAAGAGCTTGTGAAGTTAACAAACAGAAATATTATTTGTGTCACAGTTGGTTAATGTTAAAAAAAATCGTTTTTGGTCCATATTGTAAATGCTTTAAAAAGAAGTTTCACCTGATCAAAAGTTTAAATTGTTTCATCTGTTAAATATTGTGTTAAAAATGAAAAATAAAATTACAGAAATAGGAAAAAAGATTCTGGATGTCTTCTTCTATATGATTGACTTTCTTTTCATAATCTTCTTGCTTTTTTAAAAAAAATTGTTCTTATTGTTTATCTTTTCAATTTTTCCTCAATCTCTCTCATTTGACCTTTAAAGTCGTTTTAAAGTTTTTTCTATTAATTCTTTTTGGGCAGGTGACCATTTTATGTTACTCTTTTGAGGTAGAGGATGGTTTCTTCAAAACCCTCCTTTGAATACCAACCCTGGACTTCTCTATTCCCATAGTAATTCTCTATGATTGGATTCTTTCTCCTTTGCCTGTTCATTATTTTTCGTTTGTAGCAGCTTAGCTTTTTTGTAATCACCTGTAGTCCTGGGGTGTGAGGGATGGTGCCTTTGGGCTCAGGTGCTCCTTCAGTTCTCCCCTCTAGCTTGAAACATAAACCAAGAACTCCACTCTGCTATTAGACCCCAGAGCTTGCAGAGTCCCAGCCCCCAGGGATGTGTATGCTGGTTCCTTCTCATATATAGCCATATCTTCACAGCACAGCAGGGTCTGGCAATCCTTGTTGGCAGAAAACTGACTCAGACACCCTATTCTTCTCACTGTCCCAGAGGGAAAACTTCCTGTGACTAGGTCAGAGGCAGCCTCCCAACAGCTAACCAAAGTGCTTGTGCTTGTTGTATGAGCTGACCTAGCCGGAGGTGTTTACACTTCACAGGGACCAAATGCCTTCTGGGAGTTTTTTTTCAGATCTTCCCTGAGTGTCCCAGGAGGATCACACTTCTACCCCTACTCTTATTTATTTTTACTACTCTATGTTCACCCTGAAGTGCTATTATTGTCTCTTTTGTTGAGAAAATCTCTGAAGCCTAGACATTTCTGACCTAGTGCACCATCTTCCTTTTGAGCAATAGCATTTTCCTAATTATTATTATTTTCTTTACTTGAAACAGAATAAGGTTACATTGATATGACAATTGATAATTTGCATTTACTTCTCTAAAAAATGGCTTTTCATATATGATGACAGTTTTTTCAATTAGTGTAGCTTCATATTCTGATAAATGTGAATCCGTTCCTTACACGTAAAAATGAGATTCTAACCCAGTTTTTGGCTACCATGAAGAGTCTCTGTAAACACCGATGAACATAATTCAAGCAAAAAACAAGACAGCCCCTGTTTGCAAAGAGCTTCCATTTTCTGAGAGGGGAAGGCAATAAAATAAGAGACCCTCCTCCTGACCTTCCTTGGGCTGCCACTGGCCCTGCAGCCACAGGAAGGAGACCTTGGAATGACTTTGCACCTTCATTGGACTGGAAATGCCCCCTGACACTCTTGGTCCCTGAGCTCCTGGTCTCCTACCCTGTACCCTAGGGGAGGTTCAGCAGATGCTGCCTTCCCAGTCCCTCTCACTGAGGTGAGGGCAAATGCAGAGCTGCCCCTCCCAATGCCCACTTTTTTTAGGAGACACTTCATAATTCACTTGGGCCCCTGAGTGTGAACCACATCCTCACAAAAAATGTACAGATCAGTGCAATGATGAGTCATTGATTAAGAGTTACTCTTTGCCAGGTACTATGCCAGGTCCAGGGGGCACAGAAAGAAATAGCAGCAGTCTCTGATCTCAGGATCCTTCACTTCTGTGGGTGGAGTCTAGATACCCCAGAATGGGAAGGACAACACAAAGAAATTCCAGGGAAGTGGAGGAGGAGGGCCCTCTCAGCTGAGGGTTGGGAGGATGAGGAAAAACCTCAGGCAGAAGAGGAGACTGGAGCAAGAACCTCTAGAAAAGGACCCCTACACTCCCCCTCCCTACATCTCCCTCCATTCCCACATCTTTGTGATCTGCCTGAGGGTGGGCATGGGCTCAGGTCCACAAGGACAGCCAGCATGGAGTATTTACTGGGGACTTTGGGGTTTGCAAAGCAATATATATATTAGGTCATTTACACCTCTCTACCTGCCCTGTGAGATAGGGGCTATTATGTTATTGATAAAGGAACAGAGCCCAAAAAAATTAAGTGACTTGCCCAGGGTCACATAGCTCATGAGCCTCAGAGATAAGAAATGAAAGCAGATATTCCTGAATCCAAGCTCTAATCACTGCACCACCGAAGTGCTGGATAGGTAGAGAAGTGAGAACTAGCTCAGTGAAAATAATGTCAGGAAGAGTAAGGGACAGAATGAGGTGAGATATCAAAATCTTTCGCAGGGCTTCTGAGGTTCAGGGCCAACAGTCTGGGTTCTGAGGTCTGTGTTGTCTCCTTTGCTCCTCTGCGGGGGGGCAGCGCTGTCCCGGAGAGAACTCCCTTTCCCCATCTGACCTCAAGTATCATTCCCAGAAGCCAAGGGATAAGACAGTCTAAAAGAATACCATGAATATTGAGAAAGTATTCCCATGACAGTTTCCTGTTTTCTTAAATATTGAATAAAATTTTGAAAGTAAATAAAAATAAAACTTTTATTTGTTTATTTAATGGTTTTATTTATTTATTTTTAGATTTCGACACTCATTTCCACAAAATTTTGAGTTCCAATTTTACTCCCGGTCTCTCCCTCCCCCTACCCTATGATACCTTGCTTTTTGATTACCCCTTCCCTCAATGAACCTTCACTTCTATCACACCCCACCCTTCCATTATCCCCATCTTCTCTCTTTTTTTGAAGGGCAAGACAGATTTCTGTACCCCATTACTTGTATTTCTTATTTCCCAGTTATATGCAATAACAATTCTCAACAATCATGAATTCCTACTTCTCTCCCTTCCTCCCTCCCCACCCATTCCCACTGAGAAGACAAGAAATTCAATGCAGCCTATATATGTGTCCTTTTGCAAAAGACTTCCATAATGGTCATGTTGTGTAAGACTAACTATATTGCCCTCCATCCTCCCCTGTCCCCCCTTGTTTTTCTATTCTCTCATTTGCCTTTGTCCCTTCCCAAATGTATTTACCTTCTAGTTGACTCCTTTCTCCCATTTGCTCTCCTTTCTATCATCCCCCTCACCCCACTTGTCCTCTTCTCCTCTACTTTCCTGTAGTGTAAGTTAGATTTTCATATCAAATCTAGTGAGCATATTATTCTCTTCTTAAGCCATATGTAAAGAGAGTAAGCTTCAATGTTCCCCTCTCATTTCCTCCCTTTCCTTCTCCATTTAGAAAGATTTTTCTTATCTCTTTTATGGGTGATAGTATGCCCCATTCTATTTCTCCCCTTCTCCTCTCAATATTTTCCTCTCTTCCCCCTTAATTTTATTTTATTTTTTATGCATATCACCTCTTTTGATTCAACTCAACCTATATTCTGTGTGTGTGGGTGTGCATAATCCCTCCACCTACCCAAATACTGAGAAAAGTCTCAAGAGTTACAAATATTATCTTTTCATATAGGAATGTAGACAGTTCAGCTTTTGAAAGTCCTTTATAATTTCTTTCCTGTTTACTTTTTCATGATTCTCTTGATTCTTGTGTTTGATAGTCAAATTTTCTATTCAGTTCTGGTCTTTTCCTCATGAATACTTGAAAGTCCTCTATGTCATGCAATTACCATTTTTCCCCTGAAGTATTAATACTCAGTATTGTCAAGTAGGTGATTCTTGGTTTTAACCCCAGTTCCTTTGACTTGTGGAATATCCTATTCCAAACCCTTCGATCCCTTAATGTAGAAGCTGCCAGATCCTGTGTTATCCTGATTGTATTTCCATAGTACTCGAATTGTTCCTTTCTATCTGCTTGAAATATTTTCTCCTTGACCTGGAAACTCTGAAATTTAGCCACAATATTCCTAGGAGTTTCTTTTTTCAGGTCTCTTTCAGGAGGGGATCTGTGGATTCTTTCAATATTTATTTTGCCCTCTGGTTCTAGAATATCAGGGAAGATTTCCTTAATAATTTCATGAAATATAATGTCTAGGCTCTTTTCTTGCAGGTAGACCCATAATTTTTAAATTGTCTTTCTTGGCTCTATTTTATAGATCAGTTGTTTTTCTTCCAGTGAAATGTTTCACATTATCTTCTATTTTTTTTCAATCTTTTGGGTTTGTTTTGTAACTTCTTGGTTTATCATATAATCATTAGCTTCCATGAACTCCACTCTCTTTTTTAAAGAACTATTTTGTTCGATGAGCTTTTGCACACCTTCTTTTTCATTTGGCTAATTCTGCTTTTAAAAGCCTCCTTCTCCTCATTGGCTTTTTGGACCTCTTTTTCCAATTGAGTTAGCCTATTTTTAAAGGTGTTATTTTCCTCAGTATTTTTTTGGTTCTCCTTTAGCAAGCTGCTGAATCACTTTTCAAACTCTTCTATATCCTGAGTATTTCATATTCATTTTGGAGGTACTGGAGGCAGAAGTCTTTTCCTCTGACAGTAGGCCTTGTTCTTCCTCATCTGAAAGGATGGAAGGACATACCTGTTCACCAAGAAAGTAACCTTCTATGGTCTTATTTTTTCCCTTTTTTTGGGTGTTCTCCCAGCCAGTTACTTGACTTCTAAATCCTTTGTCAAGAGGAGGGTCCTAGTGCCCCTCCTCCTTCCAGTACCATGGTCAGGGCTGAGATTCAGATCAGCTGCTCAATTCCCCCAGAGGCTTTAAGTTGAGCCACTAGGACCATGGACCCAGGCTGCTTATGCAGCCACTCTAGCCAATCCCCCCCCCTGCTGCTGCTCTTGCCACAGCCTCTGCCATTGCCTTGGTCCAGTGCTGGGGGGACCCTGCTCCACTCTCACACAGCTGGGAAAGCCCCCAACACTGACCTTTGAAGTTTCTTTCTCCCTTGTGTTTTGAGGAATCTGGGACCCTCCCTGCTAGGGATTCTGCCCTGGAGGCCTGTTCAGGTCCTGTTCCTCCCCATGCCATGTGGCCAGGGTCAGGCTCTGCTCCATTCAGCATCCGTTGGGATAGACCTTTCCTGTCAGCCTTCCAGGTTACCTTTGTCTGGAAATCTCTTTCACTGTGTTGTTCTGTGGCTACTGCCTCCTTAGAATTTGTTGAGATTTATTTTTTACAGGTATTTGGTGGGCTGTGGCAGAAGCACTAGAGTATACCTGTCTTTCTACTCTGCCATTTGGCTCTGCCCTCAGTAAGTGATCTAAAATTTTCTTAAACTTTGACCTTAAGGTTTGTTTCTTGAAGAGCCTCAGTGTTACGGAAATCTACTTAGAATTCCAGATGAAAATAAGCCCTTTGGATTTGGATCATTGGAGGCCAATGCCTGAAGGGAGGTTAGAGGCCCTCTGGTTCAATCCCCCTCATTTTCCCAATGATAAAGTGAGGGCCAGAGTGAGGACATGCCTGGTTTCCTTCTTCTGTAGCCTCTTGGGAGGCCTGAGCAGCAGGAGCCCAGGGGATTGGGAGTAGATGCTGGGCCTACTCACTGTTGTAATTGTCCTTTTAGATGGTCATGAGGCAGCTCTGAATTGGAGGATAGACAAAGCAACAAGCATTTAGTAATCCTTTCCTGTGTGCCAGGCCCTGTGCTAAGTGCTGGGAATTCCAATGCAGTTGGAGTCCCTGCCCTGATGGAGCTCATATTCCAATGAGGAAAACAATTCATTAAAAGGGGCTCACAGTGGTGGGGGAGAGAAGGTCCCATTATATGGCGTGTCTGAATCCTCCAGAGTCACAGGCACAGCTGATGGGGATGAAGCCCTGGCTGTCCCCTAGCAGGCCCTAGGGAAACTCACCAACATGGGAAGGGGAGACATATAGGAAGGAGTGTCCATGGGGAGAAGGCCCAAAAAGAGAAAGCAGTTCAGTGAGTGACAAGGTCCTGGAGCATCAGACACCAGGGCCTGGGGAGGAATGAACCTGACTCTCAGAATCCCAGAATCACAGAGGAGGAAATGACCTCAGGGTCCATGATGATCCTCCCCTACCAGAAGAAAGGCCAGCACCCTCTGCCCCCAGGAGCTCACTAGGGTGAGGTCAGTCATTACCTGAAGCTCCTCCTTCAAGTGTCCAGAGCAGGAGAAAATTTGCATGTGGGAGCCCAGCTGGGGAACCTCAGGGGCACATAGCTCTAGGAGGAACCTTGACAATGACTCGGATCTCTCTGCTCTTCTCACTGCTGACTCTCTTCACAGGTGAGGCTGTCCTCGATCTCCTCCCTGAAGCTCAGGCCCCACAATGTCTCAAACCAGGCCTGGTCCTGTCCTGAGCTCATCCTGAAGCTGCTTCAAGGGTCAGCATTCCCCTAGAGGAGAGAGGACCCCTCCCTCTGACCAATCTCTTCTTTCCTTCCCTTGCAGGTTCTGGGACCTCCTATGTGCTGACTCAGTCCACCTTCACAAAAGCTTGGGAGAGATGGCCTCCACCTCCTGTGCTGGTGACAGACTTAGTAGTAAAGAATGTACAATGGTACCAGCAGAAACCTGGTCAGTGCTCCTAAACTGGTGATATATTAAGATGATTTACATTCCTCAGGTTGCCCTGCCTGAATTTCTGGCTTCAAGCTAGGGAACACACTGAAAATCTCTGGGCTCCTTGCTGAGGATGAGGCTGATTATTACAGTCAGGGGTGGAATAATGGTGCTGCTCCGAGTGACACAGACTAAGGTGGAAGTGAGACAAAAACCCTTCCCAAGCCTGCTCCCCTTGTACCCTCCTCTTTGAGCTCCATAGAGGTGCCTGATGAGCCCAGGACAGAAACAGCTTTTCTCTCAGGCCTTTCCCTACCCTTCTTCCTCACTGCTCTTCTGCCAGTGTGGTCCCCTCCCCCGCTGTGACCTTTCCCTTGTAAGTCTCCTCTCCTCCCCTCATCTGTTCCTTCCTTCTACATGCTCCCCTCTCATTCCTTGGGCTCTGCTTTCCCACTGAAATTCTATTTTGGCCTTTGTCCAGTTCTCAAGGCTGTTCAGGTACCATGAACAATCAGAGAAAGGAATCCTGTGAACCTCTCCCCAAATACCCTCCAACCAAATACAAAATTGCCTTAGAACTGATCTAGGAGGAGGAAAGAAGTTTGTCAACCTGGCAAGGACATATCCTCTCAAGAGATTTCTCCTGAGGGCATCATGACCTTGATAACCCGACAGGTCCAGACCCTTTCCAATTCCCCCTTTTTGTTTTCATGATGAGCTTTCCAGGGAATTTGTGTGTTAAGATCTAGCCTCTTAACCACACCTTTTACGACCAAGCATGCAAACTTAACAATAAATGGTAAGATACATAAAAGAACTAATAGGCACATAATAAAAGCAATTCTAGCATGAGCTATATAACTGAAAATAGATGAAATGGATAAATGTTTGAAGAAATCTATAATATTTTGCGCAGTTATATCAGGAGTTAAACCTTGATCTGCTGCGTTATACATAGCTCAAGCAAGCTTATATAAATCCTCAATTTTCAGGGTCAAATTCTAATTATCAATATCCCCCTTCAAATGGTTTTTGATCCTTTGCCAATGATAATCTGATTCATTATACAGGTTTGTTAGACACACATAGAAAGGTCCAGCGATAATCACATACCAATCATTGAAGAAATTCCAACTTATCCACCTCATCACCAACTGCTACAACAGCAACTCTCAATCCCTTTATCGCTGTATCAAAGTCCAAATCAATTTTTCTTTGTTCTTGAAACCTTAAAGACACATTTTCATGCCAACTCTTCCATGAAGTTAGCTTGTACCCTTTCCTTCTGTACTGTGCAGACTGGCATAGCCAATGATAATGAGGATGTAATCAACGAAATCAGCAAAGATATTCCTAAGATTACACAACTAGTACATCTTTAAACTCTTGGTCCCACCTCAATCTCTATCTTCTGCTCTAATTCCCTGAAAATGTGGACCTGCTCTGGATTTAGACGCAACCCTTAGTTCTTTACTCTAGCCACACATATTTTGGTCATTGTTATAATGAACACTACACCAGAGGCTTTATAATCTATACACTCTGAAACCTTGCAGCTGAAGCAGGTGATGTTATAAATGTCCTTAGTTCCTTATAAGGTACCGTTAACACTTCTTACAACAGTAACATTTTCCTTTTGTCCCCACATAAACGCATATTGTCCCCCCACACATACTTGAGCTGTATAACTATGGTTAGCTAACACCCCATTTGTCCTGTTCTTTCCAATACAGGACATGGATTCTCCAATTGTCGCAAAAATCTTCCACGCCCCTGGTGTTGTTTTTCCATTGATTGTTGTCCAGTGCTGTGTTGGAAATCCCTGCATTTTAAAATCATTCCTATCTTTCACAGTAATATTGTTCCAGGATTGTAATACCTAACCTGAAATATTCAATATCTGTCCCTCATTAGTATCACAGTCAATGAAGTTCAGCCAATGATGTCCACATATAATGGGTACGGTAATGGGGTGACATTCAAAAAATTGAGAGTATAGATAGGTCTCAATTCTTGGTTTGAGTCCTAGTTCCTTTGACTTCTGGAATATCCTATTCCACACCCTTTGATCCTTTAATGTAGAAGCTGCTAGATCTTGTGTTATCCTGATTGTATTTCCACAATACTGGAATTGTTTCTTTCTAGCTGCTTGCAATATTTTCTCCTTGACCTGGGAATTCTGGAATTTGGCCACAATGTTCCTAGGAGTTTCTCTTTTTGGATATCTTTCAGGCGGTGATTGGTGGATTCCTTCAATACTTAGTTTGCCCTCTGGTTCTAGAATATCAGGGCAGTTTTCCTTGATCATTTCATGAAAGATGATGTCTAGGCTCTTTTTTTGATCATGGCTTTCAGGTAGTTCCATAATTTTTTAAGTTGTCTCTCCTGGATCTATTTTCCAGGTCAGTTGTTTTTTCCAATGAGATATTTCACATTCTCTTCCATTTTTTCATTCTTTTGGTTTTGTTTTGTGATTTCTTGGTTTCTCAGAAAGTCATTAGCCTCCATCTGTTCCATTCTAATTTTGAGAGAACTATTCTCATCAGTGAGCTTTTGAACCTCTTTTTCCATTTGGCTAATTCTGCTTTTGAAAGCATTCTTCTCCTCATTGGCTTTTTGAACCTCTTTTGCCAATTGAGTGAGCCTATTTTTTGAGGTGTTATTTTCTTCAGCATTTTTTGGGGTCTCCTTCAGCAAGGTATTGACCCATTTTTCATGCTTTTCTTGCATCTCTCTCATTTCCCTTCCCAGTTTTTCCTCCACCTGTCTAACTTGATTTTCAAAATCCTTTTGCAGCTCTTCCATGACCTGAGCCCATTGGATATCTATTTCAGATGTTTGGGATACAGAGGCCTTGGCTTCTACGTCTTTCCCTGATGGTAAGCATTGTTCTTCCTCATCAGAAAGGAAAGGAGGAGACATCTGTTTCCAGAAAGTTCCATCTGTTGCAAGAAAGTAACCTTCTATGGTCTTATTTTTTTCCCTTTTCTGGGCATGTCCCCAGCCAGTTATTTGACATCTGAGATTCCTTTCCACACCCACCTCACCTCCAGATCTACCCAGCTGGTGCTTGGGGTCTGAGATTCAAATGCTGCTCCCCAGCCTCAGGGCTTTCAGCAGCGGGCAGGGCTGCTATTCAGAGTAAGATAAAATTCAGGTTCTCAGGTGGGGGCAGCACCACCTCCCAGGCTCAGTTCCCTCAGGGGGTTTATGTGGAGACCTTCAGTAATGGCCCTGAGCTCCTGTCTGCGCCAGGAGCCCCTGGTCCCTGTTGCCTCTGCTGCTGCCTCCCAAGGGGGCCTGAGTGATGGAGACACCCTACTCCCCTCTCGGCCAGCACAGATATCTCTCTCACTGACCTGCAGCGCCTGTGGGTGGAGGGACCTTTGCAGCCACCAGAGGTTCCGTCCCTGAAGCCTGCTCGGATATGCTCCTCTCGGGGCCTCGCAGGCAGGGCTGGGCTCCATTGTCCAGTGCGTGATGGACCTTTGGGGTCGGTTTTTCAGGGCTCTCTGGAATGGAAATCTCTTCCACTGCGTTGCTGCCCAGCTTCCACTGCTCCAAAATTTGTGGGGAGTTCTTTTTACAGGAAATTTATGGGCTGTGAATTCAGAGCTAGCATATGTGAGTCTTTCTACTCCATCATCTTGGCTCCTCCATTCCTTTTTTTTTTTAAAAAAAGACAAAATTGGGAAACTGACCAGGAGGATCCCATCCTAGATTGAATCCAGAACTGTCCCCTCAGTATTTCCTTTCCAGGTACAAACTTCACCTGTTAACAGTGCATGATCACATTCCCTCGGAATAACTTGTGGTAATTCTCTCAGATACTGATTTAATGCAAGGAACTATACTGAAACTCAAACGTAAACAAAAATATTTAATCCCAAATGCTTTTACCTTAAACAGCAAATTTCACTAATCACAACTTAAAGCCAAGTACACTTATTTGTATTCCCATGGAGTTGCAATAAGTAATAAAGATTTACCAGGACTCACATACACCAGGGGTTCCTTTTAATTATCTTTCTTTCTCAAATTTAAAACTTGTCCTGATAAAAAAGTCAATTGTTAAAAATCCTTTCTATCTGTTACAACTTTTAAGCAAGTTCCATTCATTTTATATGAATTACATAAGCCAAACAAATTTCTTATTTAGGACAGATCACCTTGTCCACATGAAAGAAGCCTTGGCAGTTTTACAAAATAAAAGGAATTGGCATGGATCCCAGGCCTGCCAAACCCAAACATACAGGAGGACTGTTCTGAATGGGCAGAACCAGTCTAAATAAAATTTTTACTCAGTTTCTTTCTTTCCACACACAATGAGCCATTAACAATGTTAGGTTTTAGCATTAAAGCAGTAACTCCAAAAATTTAGTTAACAATTTCACTTACAACTTTTATAAATGATAACCAAGTTGTTTTAGCTGTAACTTCTTTAACAGACAAAGGTGAAAATACCTGGTTTTCTAAATGGCAATTACAAAACATTGTAAGATATGGTTAGTAGGACTGATAAAATTTTAAATACCATAACTGGCTTTACACAATTTTTCCAACATCTTTTAGTTTCAACAAATTGCTTTCTCTAACACCATATCTGGATTACAGAGTAAAATAAAATTCGTAACGGTTTTAACTTTTACTCAAGAAAATTTCACGTCTGCATCCACTCCTTAAAAATGTTTTTGAAAGAAAAAATAGTGAAACTGCAAGTAGAAGTGAGGAAGACTCTGGAACAAAGTCCAGTGATGCCCAGTCCCCTCCTTTCTACTTGGGAGTTCAAAGCTTTATCTCTGAGGCATCTTTTTCCATTTTCAGATTTATGCATTTTCCCAATTTGCCTTAGTGTCAAATAATACAACAATTTCTGACCTGTCTTAAACATCCAGTTAGGAATGACATGTTTCACTTAAGATATGACCAGAATGACTACCTTTTGGTTGTATCCCGTTATACAAAAACTTTTCTCTTTTAGGAGAGGCATGAGATAATTAAATGCTGGTCAACCTGCCTTTCTGATATGAGGGGAAAAATGTCTCCAATTTCTTCTTGTCTTTCTCTCCACCTTCACAACCTGACCAGGATTAAAAGGTGGAAAGAGAGAGAGACATTTACCCACAACTTTTCAATAATTTCCAAAACTTTTATGCTTTACTAAAATTTCATACCCATGTTGTCCTCCTAGTGTGCTTTGATTAAAGCCCCTTTAAAACTTCACATATTATTTCCTTGTATTTCTTATGTAAAACTTCACTTAGCAGTCATATAAACTAAATAATATAAGATTAGTTTCTCTCTTTCTCTCTCCCATTCTCCTCCCTGATGCTGCAGCCATCAGAGAGAAGGGATGAGGGGGAGGGAAAGAGAAGACATTCCAAATTCCAACTACAATGGAGCCAGTCAAAATAACTCACAAATACAAGCAAACAGAACATGTAAAGACAGAACACTTATACAGACAATAAAAAAATAATCCAAAAACTGAAAAAAAAAAAACTGTCACAAATTCTCTGCACAAATTATAACTTTGACTTACTTCATTGTGTTCCAAACACCTTTCATACAATTTAGATTTCCAACTAAGTAATCTCGTCCTTCAAGAGTATAGTTTGTATAGGCTCAGGAGATCCTGTTAAACTTTTCTTTAAATGTTTTATACCTTGGATATCAACAAATTCTGTAAATCAGGGCTTGATTTATTTTTGATGATTAGACTTAAGAAAGTGAAGAAGAAAATTTTAGTAGTGTCAATTAAGTTTAAAAGTGCTTTATAATGTACAATTTATCATTCTCTCTCTCTCTCTCTGAACTTGTTGCATAGTTACCAGCAGCCACATGACTACACTCACCTGAAAGAGCTAATGAACTTTTTAAGTCTCTTGTTTATTCTAGGGGTGAACAAGTTTTTGTTTCTCTTCTCTAAATATCTTCTTAAATACTTCTCTAAATAGGTTATTTTGAACAAATGGTAGTTTGTCCAATCAGATTATTGAATGTGAACCTTAAACCATTAATCTTGGAGATTACAAAAGACAACACAAGTTTGTGTGGGAGAGGGGGACTGTGCATTTCTTCTTTGGAGGTTTTGCGGGGAAGGGGCAGGAGGGGGCCGCTGGTCTTGGCCATGTGGAGGCAGCTCCTTGAGGTAGATCATGGGGTGGCTGCGGGGTGAGGGGGGCAGAGGGGAGGGGGGGGTGATGGCTGCGACTTGGCCCAGTCGGGTTGGCTCTGCTGCTGTGTCCATCTGAGCTGGGGCGATACCCAGCGAGCAGACCAAGCAGCCCCAGCCGTGGTGGGAGCAACAGAAAGAGTTCTCACCCTGGAAGCCATGGCATTGACATATCGTGGAACTGGAGACAATGGATCTGGTACCTCGTGGCGTTCCTTTACCTGGTGGCCTTGGTCGTCTCTCTGCCCCTGTGAGTGTGGGAGCTGCAGAAAGTAGAGGCTGGGATACACACAAACGCATGGTTTATTGCTGGAACCTTTTTACTAGTGACTGTACCAATATCTTTCTGGGGGATGTCGCAACTTTTAGTGCATTACACTCAACCTGAGCTACAGAAGCCAATAATAAGGATTCTTTGGATGGTGCCTATATACAGCTTGGATATCTCTGAACTATCCTACCATTGCCATATATGTGGATACTTGCCAAGAATGCTATGAAGCTTATGTCATATTCAGTTTCACGGGATTCATTTCCAATTATCTGACTATCCAGTATCCAAATCTGTCATTAATCTTTGAAGTCAAGGTTCAGCAGAAAGATTTGCCTCCTTTCTGCTGCTGTCATTGATGGGCAATGGGAGAAGTATTACTGTTCAGGTGCAAACTAGGTGTCCTGCAGTATACTGTTGTCAGACCATTCACAGCTATTATTTCTCTAATCTGTGAGCTGCTTGGTGTATATGATGAAGGGAACTTTAGCTTTAAAAATGCTTGGACTTACTTGGTTATATTCAACAACGTGTCACAACTGCTTGCTATATATTGCCTTGTGCTGTTGTATAAAATACTAAGGGAAGAACTGAATCCAGTTCAGCCTGTTGGCAAATTTCTTCGTGTAAAGATGGTTGTTTTTGTTTCCTTCTGGCAAGCAGCAATCATTGCCTTGTTGATAAAAGTTGGAGTTATTTCTGAAAAGCATACCTGGGAATGGCAGATGGTAGAAGCTATGACTACAGGTCTACAAGATTGTATCATCTCTATTGAGATGTTCTTTGCTGCTATAGCTCATCACTACAGTTTTTCCTACAAACCCTATGTACAGGAGGCAGAAGAAGGCTCATGCATCGATTCTTTTCTTGCAATGTGGGACATTTCAAATATTAGAAATGATATATCTGAACAAGTAAGAAATGTTGGAAGAACGGTCCTGGGTTGTCGTAGTAAAAAGTTTTTTTCCTAATGAGGAAAAACAAAGAGAAAATATGAGTTTATTATCATCATCTCCAGACCAGATTTCTGTTGCTTCTTCTATGCCATCTTCACCCTTGGGTCACTACCAAGGATTTGGACACACTGTGACACCACAGACTACATCTACCTGTTCAAAGACACCTGACAAAATTTATAATGTTGTCACAGGAGAAAATGATAAATCTTCAGCTAAGTATAAATCTCTGACTTCCTGAACATTCAGAAGAAGGTTTCTCCTGATTCCATCACTTATGGATTTTGTGCTTGGGACAACACTAAACTGATGCAAAATTCCAGCACAAAGATGTTTGCTGAAAGCCAGGGTATGTATAAAGGTAGAGAGTTGAATTTAAAACTGAATTAAGCACATTTTACATATCAAATAATGTCTAAATTTCCTAAGACTTGATTCATTTCTCAATGTCAGAATACCACATAACTTACATTTGACAAAGAGAAGAAAACGACTGCAAATATTACTAACGTTAAAATCCTCTATCAGATAGATGGATATGAAAATCAATGTTTTCTACCCTTGCTGCATGGAATAGAAAATGCCACTGAATTAATCTGAAGAGTGGACTTTATAAACAATTAGGTAAATGAATTAGTGGGACTTGATCATAATTAAAGTTAATGGTTACTTATGTAGGTTATGCTTACATAACATTTAAATGCTAGTTTTTCCATTCAATAAAAGAAGGAACTTCTTCTCTCCCCCCCAAAAAAATACAACACAAGCACATTTAACTGACAAATATGACCAATGATGACTTTAAATGACTTTATCCTGAATGACATTATCATTATGATATAACATAAATAAAGATATTATGGAGGCCAGGTAGTACTTTATTTTAAAAGCAAAAATGAAGCTAAAGTATATTTTTGAGATTTGTCTTTATGATTTCCTAGCACATATCATACAATAAGGCAGAGAAGCATAGTTAAGAGGGCCAGTCTTAGATTCAGGGAGACCTCCCTCAGACACATATTGACTTGGTTGCCCAGTGCAAAAAATATTTTAGTTTCTCAGTTCCCCAGCCCAAATGATTCCTTTCCTCTCCCATCTTTCCCTCCTCTCTCCTCCCCTCCAAAAGATATCATTGGAACCCTAACCCTCCAGTTTTAATCCTAAATGCTCTCCATCTTCACAGCTAATAGAAATTAGTATTTTCCTATAATTAGGAAACATTAGAGTTGAGAATTTATAGTCTGTTGGAGAGAATTGGATCTAGTCTTACCTCCTCCTTGCCCCCATCCAACGAATAAACACTTTCTATAGTATACCTGATGAATGATCCTCTAGACTGTCCTTCAAGGGTTTGTAACCTGGGATCCAGAAACTTATTTTTGTTAATCTTTTAATAAACACATTTCAGTACAATTTTTCTTCCATTCAAAAACAGAAAAAGAAACTTTCAGAGCTTCTCCAAGCCAATTTCCTTCCATAGTTATCAAAGGTTTGGTCCTTCAGCTGGCTCCCATTTCAGAGGTATGTTGTCCAAATAAAAGCTTTTACTCACAGCTGCGAACCACTGCATGGAAGCTGCTTATAGAGCTATGAACCAAGAGGTGGATGCTCCCAGCACAGGGCTCCCGTTGCCCAATGTCACTAGAGAAGATCAATCCAAGAGAGCGAAGCTGAGGAAATTACTTAGAGGTGTTGTCATTTATCCAGGACTGAATTCTGGGCCTTCTTGTGTAACTATGTTCCTCTTGTCATTCTCTGAGAAAAGGAACTTCTGTGCATTCTGGTTCAGCCACCCCACTCTGGGGGTTGAGAGGACTTTATCCCATCTGTACCAGTGACTGGAACACCTAATCTCCTAATCCATAGTCAGCCTACCAAGCCTGGGAATTTAAGAGCTAGCATGAATTGATGCATTCATCAATTAGCAAAAGCATTCCTCAAAACTGGAGAGAGGAGGTGCTTTCATGGCTGCTGAGGGTTCTGCCCAAGTCCTCAGAAGTTCCTAGTGAGCAAAGCACCAGTCCTAGGTAGGTTTGGGGTCACTCTTGGACCCAGGTTGAGAAAAGGATCTGCTCCTCGGGTTTGGACTCTTTGGTCCATAGGCCAGCTGCTTGAGCCATGCTTTCTTAGCAGGTCCCATGCCCCTGTTCATAAGTGAGGTTGGGCTCAGAGAATTGTCTCTGTTGATCCTCCTGGACAATGTGGTTCAAAAGAGGTGGGGGTGGCAGTAGGATAGGGAAGGAAGGTGCCCTCCCTACCCTTCTCAGAATCTCTCCCCCTTCGATTGAGTCCAAGTGCAGCTGTTGGCCACAAAGGCAGTGTTTCCCATGGAAACTCTTTGGATGCAGATAGGTTCTCTCCCTATTCATGAAAGATGTCTACTGTAACCCTCTAAGGTCTTTCTGGAATATTTCTGAGTTTGAATGAACAAAATTATCTGGTTTGTTCTTTCAATGGATTCGCTTCTATTTTTTTTCCAGCAAACAAAACCATGCTTCATGTTTTCCTTTCTTTTGGAGCACATTTTTCAGGTAGTGTTTCAAGGATACCCCATTGCTATATGTTCAGTTTGGGGGAGAAGGGAGAGGGAAGAAACAAAGTACCTTGAAGCAGGGTGGAGTTCTGGGTTCAGCATATGTGCCAGTAGTCCTGGACAATTTCTGGAAATCAATTGTCAAGTTTCTGGCTTTGCTTTTGACTTTCAGTACAGAAGCTGAGTGGGTGCTTAACCATATTAAAATGGTTCTTTTCTTGTTGGTGGTAATGATTTATCCTTGAGGAGGGGGCTGCAGAATTTCACTATAATATTCCTATAGGTTGTCCTCATAGGATCACCTTTAGGTGATGATAGGTGGATTTTTTTCTATTTCTACTTTTCTCTCTTGTTCTAATGCTTTAGGTCAATTTTCTTTATTTCTTGTTTTATTGTATTAGGATTGTTTTTATCATTACTTTCAGGTAGTCTGATGATTCTTATGTTTTCTCTTCTTGATCTGCTCTCCAGATCAGGTGTTTTTCTTATGAGATGTTTCACATTCTCCTCTATTTTTTCATTCTTTATATTTTGTGTCATTATGTCTTGATCTCTTTCAACTTCATTAGCTTCTCTTTGCCTAATTCTAATTTTCAAAGAGTTGGTTTTCTTCCTTAAGATTCTGGATGTCTTTTTCTAATTGGTTGACCTTCTTTTCATAATCTTGGCTTTTTATTGTTCTTATTGTTTAGTTTTTAGATTTTTGCTCAATCTCTCTCATTTGATTTTTAAGTCATTTTACGGTTCTTCTAAGAATTCTTTTAGGGCAGGTGACCATTTTTCATTACTCTTTAGGGTAGAAGATTATTTCTTTAGTATCCTCTTTGAAGACAATCCCTGTTCTTCTCTATTCCTGTAGTAATTCTCTGTGGTTGGGTTCTTTCTCCTTTGCCTGTTGATTATTTTTTTTATTTGTAGCATCTTAGTTTTTGTAATCACCTCTAGTCCTGGAGCATGAAGGATGGTGCTTCTGGACTGACATCCTCCTTCAGTTCTCCCCTCTAGCTTGGAAGGGAAACCAAGGACTCCATCCTCCTATAATACTGCCAACAGCTAGGAGAATCCCAGCCTCAGGGCTTCTGCATTCACCTGGTGTATGCTTGTTCCTTCTCATACCCAAACATGTCTCCACAGAAAAGCAGGGTCTGATATTCCTTCTCAGCAGAGGTTCCCTGGATCTCCACTGGCATAGATGCCCGACTCTCCTCACCATCCCAGGAGTAAAAGTTCCTGTGATGGGGGCTGAGATAGCCTTCCAACCCAGCTAACCCCAGGGCTTGCTGCTTGTCATTTAAGCAGACCTAGGTTTCAGGTGGTTTACTCTTCACAGGGATATTTTTTCAGATCTTCTGTGAGTGTCCCAGGAAGATCACATTTCTATCTCTACAACTGTTTCTTTTTACTACTCCATATTCTCCCCAAGATACTATTATCATCTTGTTTGTGAAGGAAATCTGGAGAGGCTGCACATTTCTGTCCTATCCCACCATCTTCCTAGAGAGCAACAGCATTTTCCTAATTATTTTTTTTTACTTAAAGCAGGCATACATTGATATGACTATTAATAATTTGGATTTCTTCCTCTGAAAACTGTCTATTTGTATATAAGGACATTTTTTTTTCAATTATATAATGTTTCATATTCTAACAACTTGGAATCTATGCCTCATATCCAGAAAATGAGACTCTAATCACATTTTTGACCACCAGGAAGAGTTTCTCTAAACAATGTACATAAGGGTCATTTTCCTTCTTCCACTGTACTAACAGTTGGAAAGATAAATTTAAGAGAAATAAAGAATTGTCCCTTGTTTTAAGGACCTTCTACTCAAAGGGGGAAGGCAGTAAAATCAAAGACCTTCCCCCTGACCTTCCCTGGGGCTGCCATTGGTCCTGAGGCCAGCAGAGGGAGACATTGGAATGAGTTTGGGGCTGAACTGGGATGGAAATGCCTCCCTGGGGCTCTTAGCCCCTGAACTCTTGGTCTCCTGCCCTGTGGCCTGGGGCAGGCTCAGCTGATGCTGACTTCCCAGTCCCTTCCCCTGAGCTGGGGGCATATGCAGAGCTACCCCTCCCAATGCCCCAACTGTTTAAAGGACACTTCGGGATCCCCTTAGACCCCTGAGTTTGAACAACATCATCAAGTACTAAAAATGTGCAAACCAGTCCAAGTCATTGGTTAACACTTACCCTGCATGTGGACACATGAAAGTCACCCAGCAGCCACAGAGTCTACTGATATGAGAAGTAGTCAATCTGCAGGGGCCAGGTCCTCAAGCCTGAGTTAAGACTCTCAAAACCTGTCCTCTTCTTTCATCAACATACAGTGAAAGGGTTTTTCTAGATGGGGTAGAGCTAATGCTGGAGGGGTGGTCAATTTAGTTTTCAGTTTCAAAAGTTTTAGCCTGGTTGGGGCCCCACTCTATGGGGAGTGAGCCAGGGCCTTGAAAAGCAATTAATGGCTGCTATCCATCCTATGTCTCTGGCTTAATTGTATATCGATGGCTGTGCTGGAACATTTAAGGTCTTGGTGGAAACAACTGCTGGGGTATCATGAGCACTTTACCCAGCAATTCCTGAATCCCAAACAATTGACTCAACTGTCTGCTACACTTCCAGAGCCTGTACCCCATCAGGAGGACTTCCTAAGGCCCTCTGAGGCTCAACATATATCCTAGGTTTGGAGTCTATGGTCAGGGTGGTCCCTCCAACTCCTGAGGCCCCTCCTTCAGGTGTCCAGAACAGGAGCAGATTTGCATGTGGAGGCCTCCTCCCTGCAGGGCCTGGGCTGGTCTTAAGAGAGCCCTGGGGGAACCCAGTCCCAGCTGGGGAGTCTCAGGACACAGAGCTCTGGGAGAAACCTTTACCATGGCTTGGATCTCTCTGCTCTTCTCACTCCTGACTGTCTACACAGGTGAGGCTACCCTGGGACTCCTCCTTTTAACTCAGGCCCCACAGTGTCTCACACCAGGTCTAGGCCTGCCCTGAGCTCATACTGGGGTTGTGGAAGGGGTCAGCATTCCCTTGGGGAGACAAGCCCCTGCCACTGACCAATCTCTTCTTTCCTTCTTTTGCAGGTTCTGGGTCCTCCATTGTCCTGACTCAGCCACCGTCAGTGTCCAAGAGCCTGAGAGAGACAGCCTCCATCTCCTGCACTGGGGATGGACTTAATAGGTACTATGTACAGTGGTACCAGCAGAAACCTGGCAGAGCCCCTAAACTGGTGATTTATAGTGATAACAGCAGGCCCTCGGGGATCCCTGACAGATTCTCTGGCTCCGCTCGGGGAACACGGCCACACTCAGCATCTCCGGGCTCCAGGCTGAGGATGAGGCTGATTATTACTGTCAGGTGGGGAGTTATGATGCTGGTGCTCACAGTGACACAGACTGAGGGGGAAGTGAGACAAAAAGCCGTTCCAGGCCTGCTCCCCCTGAGCCCTCCCCTCTGGTCTCCAGAGAGGTGCTTGATGACCACAGGACAGAAACAACTTCTCCCTCAGGCCCCTTTTTCTCCTTGTCCCTCCTTGCTCTTCTGCCTGAGGGGGCCCATCCCCCACTCTAACACTCCCCCTCTAAGGCTCCTCATGTTCTCCCTCCCTCCCTCCTTGTGCTCCCCTCTCATGACTTTGTCTCTGATGCCCTCCCCATAGAGCCTTGTCAGGTGTCTCCTCAGTTGTGAAGATTCTGGATGGAGGTCCTGTGCCCTGGCCCAGCCCCAGGTCAGGTAATTCCTGTCGCAGAATTTAGCATACTAAGACCTCCCAAAATTTTTTCTGATAGTACCAGACTTTCGTATTTCCCCAAAAGTATATCTTTTGTCATTTATAACAATTATTGAATAGTGTTGAGACAGCTGGTGATGAAGTCAATGACAGAGGGGGCTAAAGTCAGGATTGAGCTGAGTTCAAATCCAGCCTTAGTCACTTATTAGTTGTGCAAGCTTGGGCAAATTACTTCACCTCTGTTTACCTCAGTTTCCCCCACTGTAAAATGGGGCAAACAACAGTTCCTAGCTCTCACAGTTCTTTAGAGGATCAAACGAGATAATATTAGGCAAAAGCACTTAGCACAGTGCTTGGCATGTCATTGCTGATGTTCTTCATCTATAGCTTTCAAAAGAGGCCCCACAGCTTCAAGGAATGGTGTCTTGACTCTTGTAGGAACTGGATTCCAGTGAGGCAGAAACAAAACCATCAGTCTTACTTGCTCTTCCAGAGTCACCAAAGGTCAGTGGTCAGGCAAAGTCAGGATGAGCAGTGATGGCCTAGGATGGTGGGGATGACCTTGGCACCCTTGACGTCCAACCAATCTCCAAGAGCTCCTAAAGTCCACTTCAGCCTCCTTTATGGCATTGGTACAAATAGTTCTTGTCTGCCCATTCCAATAGAAAGTCTTCATGTGCTTGGGGTAGACTCACTGATAGGTTTGAGGTCTGCTGATCTCTCTAAATCTGGGTTAGCCCATCCACCAATATGGAGTCATCAAACTGTAGCTGCTGCACATGCTTCAACTTCTTGGAGAGAAAGGGGAATGTTGGGGGACAGGTGGATCCTCAAGGTGGATGAGGAGCCCTAAAAATGGTTGGAAAGCCCTCACACTGGAGGTATTATTACTCCCTATACACCCCGTACACTCCCCAGCACATCTCTTCCTCACCCATCTCAAACTGATGAGTGAAATATGAAGCATGGGGGTCTTCTGAGAGAAGAGGGCAGGGGTGGATTTGAGGCCTTGAGGATGGAGTCAAAGGGTTAGAGGAGTATTTGTGGAGAAGGTGATATGTAAATATACATACACACATACATATGCCCATATACATATGTACATATATAAACATACATAGAAATAGGTGTGTGTATACATGTATACATATACAATGTGGGTTGCAGTCTATAGTCATGAAGACTGGGGTGAGAAGACCCTAGGGAAGCCCCCTTTGGATATTGAGGATGGCACCTGGGTCAGCCTTGAGCTTACCATCCCTGTACCTTTCAGTAGGCTCTTCCTGACTCTGGTAGACAGAAGCTCTGTGGGTGTTATTGAGTATTGCTTGGTGGGGAGGCGTGCTCCTACCTCACCTGCAGCCTGAGGTCTGAGGACCTCTCAGCTATGCAGGGAAACCCTCTTTGCACTTCCTGGTGGAGCTCATACCCAGAGTCTGTAAGACCTCGAAGGTTACCCCTCATTCCAGAGTGACCCTTCCCAGGGATTTTATGGGACCCATGTTTGCCTGGCTCCTTTGGAATCCATCAATCAGTAAGCACTGATCAAGCACCTACTGTGTGCTGGGTTCTGGGTAGGCACTGGAAATGCTCATATGGGTCTCTTTTTCAGTTCCTGCTCACATCACCCCTGTTTCTCCAGCCCCAGTGTCCCTCATTATTCCCTTGGTGCCCAGATTTCTTCTTTGGGTTAACCAAGGTTAGCACAGGCCAGAGTTTCAGACATGGCTAGTAGTCCATTCTCGGTATGGGTCAGCTCCTAAGAAAGGTATTCATGGCCTGATGAGTCACTGGAGCTACTTTGAATTGCCATGCCCAGGTATGGCAGGAGTTCAGCCACCTCAACATATGCCCTTCACATCCAGAAATTAAACAGGTCTGGGAAAATGAGGAGAAAGTTCAGGAAGCCACAGAAAATTAACCAAAATCCAGTGAAAAACTTCAGTGGCCCCTCAAAAGACCAAGACAACAGAGGAAAGGCGAAATCTCCCAGGAACCCCTGCCATGCCAGATTGTGCATTAAGAAATCCTGACTCAGCCCCTGAGGCAACTGCCAGCAGACTTGCCTCAGCTCCTGCCAGGGAGGCAGGGAGGTGAGAGGGAGGCTAAGTCAGGGAGCTCCTTGGGGGCCCCTTTGACCCTCAGCCCAGGGGCCCTGGTTTCCCCTCTAGGACTGGGTCAGGGTGGCCCTTGTCACTACTATGGGGGGCTCTTGGCAAGTTCTTGAAATGGTGAGCAGGTAAACTTCAGGAGAATCTGGAAAGACTTGCATGAACTGATGCTGAGTGAAGTGAGCAGAACCAGGAGAACAGTGGACACAGTAACAGAAACATTTTGGGATGATTGACTTTGATGGATTTGGCTTTCTCAACAGTGTAAGGATCTAAGATAATCCAAAAAATTCATGATGGAAAAAGTCATGTACCTCCAGAGGAAGAACCGTGGAGTTTGAATGATGATGGAAGCAGACTGTTTCCCCTTTGGCTCTGCTCCTTCTTTCATAACATGATTAATATGGAAATGTGTTTCATATGATCATACATATCGAGCCTATATTGGAATGCACATTACATTATTGTCTCATTTAATGCCCAAAACAACTCCAGGAATTAGATGCAATCATTATCTCCCTTTCATAGTTGAAGAAACTGAGGCATACAGGGGGCCCAGCATCTCATTACTAAGAAGTATCTAAAGCTAGATTTGAACTCACATCTTCCTGACTATTGACCCAGCTGCCCTTTGCCTTTATTAATCAGTTCCTATGCATCAGGCATTGTGCTAAGTACTAGGGCTACAAATGTGAGCAAATGGAAAGGGAGTCCCTGGTTTTATGGATCTCCTTGCATTCTAATGAGGGGAGAGAACCCAGGGAAGGTGATGGGGAGTGACAAGTGAGGTGGGAGGGGCTAAGATAGGGAACTCTCCATAACTGGAAATAGAGATGGCAGGGGCAGGAACCCTGGCTGACTCCATGGGGCAGGGTGGTCCTGGAGGGACTCAACCATGGCAGATGTAGCTTAGTCCCCTCAGGATGAGGACTCCCTTGAGCCAGGACCTGATGCCAATGGAGGTGCATCTTTGGAACTGCGGGCTAGGGCTCTGCTTGAATATCTGGATGGGCATTGGCATGCATGGCCTCACTGGTGTGGTTAAGCCAAAGTGGGCCCCAGAACAATGTAATTTATGGTCTGCAGGCTGCGTTGTCTTGTGTCTCAGAGTTCTTGGGAAGATTTCTGAGTCTGAGAACTCTCCCCAAAGGCAGATTGTCTATAAATAAATATGAGTTTGTGAGATAAGATGCAAGACTGGGCTTGTTTCTTTGTCAGAGGCATCAGTCCTCTGACTGAAGAAACATTGAGGAAAACGTCACACTCTCCACCAGCAAAGAAAATAAAGCATTTCCCAAACACACACACACACACACACACACACACACACACACACGTGACCTTGGCTTACAAAGGGGGAGGAGACAAGGTTTAAGCAACGGTGATGAGAGCAAAGATTGTGAATAGCCACTGGGCAGGGTGATGGAAACTTGATGGGTCTAAGACAAGTTGGCCCTGGAGTTAAGAGGGTCCTTTTGAAAGTGGAGTGCACACATGTGGGATATTCAGTCAGCAGGGTCATGAGATCTCCTCCAGCCCCATTCAGCTGCAGAGGAGAAGATAAGGAGGAAGAAATGGGAGAAGGGAAGGGAACAGAGGGCAGTGTAGAGTGGAGAACCAGGGGCAGATCGGGAGAGGAGGTGAGTGAGGTGGGAGCAGGGATGACAGCCTTGGAAAGAGCTGAACACTTGTGGCTTGGGGTTCTCTTCAGGAGGAGGATGAGGCATGGAAAGCTTATAAGGCTTAGAGAGAGAGGGAGAGAGAGGAGGTTCAGGCCATTTTAAGGAACATCAGAGGCTTGGGATGTGGACATTGGTGATAACCAGATGAAACCATCAGACTCTGTGATATCACAGCCCTGGAGCATTGACCTGAACTCTCAATATTCCACTTCTGTTCCCAAGAAGTGATCAGTCATCAGGAGATATCGTTTCCCTGGGAACCCACTGTACCTAAGGAAAGGACCCCTTCTGAAGGCCCCCAAAGTGTAGATCCTCTCCTCCCTTGAGTGTCATTCATGTCTAATGCATCTACATAGGCTCTTAAGTGGACTTGGATCCCTTATGGTTATAAATGGACTATGTATAGGTAGAAGAAACCTTAATGATGACCTGCATCAACATTGTCACTTACAGACTAAGGAAGCCCAGAGAGAAGTTTTTTGACCTTACCCAGGGCCTTCTAGGATACCTGAGGAATATGAGCCCTGGGGACTCAATGATAGAAGCTATCTTCAGGTTCTCAGGGTTGCCAATGTGGCTTTCCAGTAGGGCACCGAGAAGAGCCTTTGAGTCCCCAGATGACACAACCCTGGGTCTCAGTCCCACAATGCCAGAGTATCAGAGTTAGAAAGGACATCAGGGACCATGTACCCCATCTCTTGCAAGAAAAATGCATACATGCCGTGGCATCAGCTAGGCCTTATGTGAAGCCCTACCCCCACCCCACAGCATCCTAGAGCAGGACATTTGCAAAAGGGGCCCCTCCACCATGCAGGCCCTAGGGAAGTTATTAGAGAGCCCTAGTTGGGATTATGGGGCTTCAGCACACAGAGTTTTGGAGGAGCTTCTGCCAAGGCCTAGACCCTGTTCCTTTTGCAACTCCTCACTCTCTGCATGGGGGAGGCTTCTGTTATCTCTTCCTTGATCTCAGAGCCCATAAGCCACCCAGAGTCTGACCCTAAGGTTACTGTAGTAGCTTCTAGAGGATCTAGATCCTAAGGATTTCCTTGGGGAATGGAGCATCTGCCTCTGAACAATCTGTTTTCTCATTTCTTTCCAGGTTCTGGGGCTTCCTTTGTGCTTACTCAGCCACCCTCAGTCTAAGACTCTGGGACAGTCAGTCAGGCTTCCCAGTGGTGGGGATGATATTTGTAAAAAATACATTTCCTGGTACCAGAAGACACCTGGCCAGGCCCCTGTCCTGGAGATTTATGAGGATAACAGGTCCTCAGGGATCTCTGACGGATTCTGTGGCTCCAACTCAGCCACTCTGAGCATCTTTGGGCTCCAGGCTGAGGGTGAGGCTGATTATCACTGCCAGGTGTGGGATAGTGATATGGGGAAGTAAGACAAAACTCCCCCTTGCATCCCCTCTCAGTCTCCTCTTTTCTTGGCTGCAGAGAGGTGCTTGGAGGGGACAGACAGGCAAATATAACTTCTCAATTATCCCCCCTTTGCCCTTCCTTCTCCATCTCTTCTCTTTTCCCTTGATGTCCCTTAAAAGTCTCAGAGATTCCCTTTGTGAGTCTGCTTTTCTGTCCTTCTGGTCTCCCTTCTTCAGCAATCTCCCATTTCTGGGCTTTGCTGCCCTACAAAAGTTGTTTCCTCAAGGCTCCCACCCATGGACTTAAGCTGAGAGAGTTTATTTATTTTTTTAAAACCTGGTTCCAATTATTTCTCTATATAAGATTTCAATTATATTCTGTAACGGTCTTTTATCTGAGCAATGTCCAAAATTGTCAGTATTGGAAATTTGATTTCTTTTCAAGATGTTTTTGAAAGTTTACCTTTTTATAAACTTGTTTTTTGTGGTCCGTCATGCCAAAAGGAGAGGCATAGGTAAAAGACTTGCTGGCTATGGGGGAGCGTGAAGCATGAATAACATAGCACAGACCAAACAGATACACAGCAGGTCCTTTAAGGAATAGCAGACATGTGACCACATAGGGCAGAGTAATCAAAAGTAACACTTTAGCTAAAACAATTCCCCTGAATTCTTGGTGTCTCTAACCAAATCTTCCCTGTAAGCATCCTCATTCAAAAATTTCTTTTACTTCCTCCAGCAATATGGAGATATCCTCTATTAAAAGCCTTAATCCGGGGGAAAAGAAACCCTTTCTTAATGAGGTCCCACTGTCTGTAATAGGCCATACTGTCTTTGGTTTTGTCTCCTCTATGGTGGAATCCTTACTGGGCATATCCCAATCTTCTAACCCCTTTATTCAGTAGAATCCTGGGACCAGAGTATCTGAATTCTTATGAACATTTTTCAAAAGAAATAAAATGAGGAGGTGAAGGACAGGGGGGAAAGCCTAGCAGATGCCTTCCCTAATGTCCAAATCTCTTAAGGAGGTGATTGTGGATCAAGGTGTTATAGATCAGTTCAAGGAACTGGCAGGAAGAAGGTCAGTGGTACTGACAGAAAGTCATCCCACTTCTGACACCGATCTTTCAAAATCTGATGAAAAGAACCAGTGCTGTGAATAACTCAGGTCCAGTCAGGAATGACGAATAATACTTGGTATTTATTGTAAAGGCTGGTGTAAATGACAAGGGACAGAGATGGTGTTGGGCAAGACTGATGGGAGCCTAATTGTGTCTAATTCTTCTTTACAGCAAAGCTAATGTGAAATTACAACACATTAAAATGAATACATATGTAGAGACTACATTCAATTGCACAGTGAGGGGAAAGAGGGATGGGGGAACATTTTAAAACTCAAAATCTTATGGAAGTGAATTTTAAAAACCAAAAATAAATAAGTTTATATATATATATATATAATTTTAATAAAAATTTATTTATTTAACTTTTTACATTCATTTTCACAAAATTTTGGGTTCCAAATTTTCCCTGCTTTTATCCCCTTCCCCCACCCCAATACACCGAGCACTCTAATTTTCCCTATCATCAATCTGCCCTCTCTTCTATCATCCCTCCCTTCTCTTGTCCCCATCTTCTCTTTTGTCCTGTAGGGCCAGATGACTTTCTATTCCCCATTAACTGTATTTCCTATTTGCTAGTAGCAACAACAATACTAAAGAGTTGTTCCTAAAACTTTGGGTTCCATATTCTCCCCATCCCTCCCTCCCCATCCGTTCCTTTTGGGAAGGCAGGCAATTCAATATAGGCCATATCTGTGTAGTTTTGCAGATGACTTCGATAATAGTCATGTTGTGTAAGACTAACTGTATTTCCCTCTATCCTATCCTGCCCCCCATTGTTTTTTGATCCTGTCCTTCCCCAAGTGTTGACTTCAAATTGCTCCCTCCTCCCATTACCCTCCCTACCATCACCCCCCCTTGCTTATCTCCTTGTCCCCCACTTTCTTGTATGGTAAGATAGGTTTTCATACCAAAATGAGTGTGCATTTTATTCCTTCCTTTAGTCGAATGTGATGAGGGTAAACTTCTTGGTTTTTTTTTCTTAGCTCTCCTCTTTTTCCCTCCACTAAAAAGTCTCCTGCTTGCCTCTTGAATGAGATATAATTTACCCCCTTCCATTTCCCCCTCTTTCCTCCCACTACATTTCTCTCTCACCATTTACCTTAATTTCTTTTGAGATATGGTCCCATCCTATTCAATTCACTCTGTGGTCTCTGTCTCTGTATCTGCCTGCATGTGTGTACGTGTGTGTGTGGTCCCACCAACTACCCAGATACTGAAAAGTTTTAAGAGTTACAAATATTGTCTTTCCATGTAGGAATGTCAACAGTTCACTTTTGGTAAATCCCTTATGACTTCTCTTTGCTGTTTACTTTTTCTTGCTTCTTCTCATTCTTGTGTTTGAAAGTCTTTTCAGCTCTGGTCTTTTCATCAAGAATACTTGAAAGTCCTCTGTTTCATTGAAAGACCATATTTTCCCCTGAAGTATTATACTCAGTTTTGCTGGGTAGGTGATTCTTGGTTTGAGTCCTAGTTCCTTTGACTTCTGGAATATCCTATTCCACGCCCTTCGATGCCTTAATGTAGAAGCTGCTAGTTCTTGTGTTATCCTGATTGTATTTCAACAATACTGGAATTGTTTCTTTCTAGCTGCTTGCAATATTTTCTCCTTGACCTGGGAATTCTGGAATTTGGTCACAATGTTCCTAGGAATTTCTCTTTTTGGATCTCTTTCAGGCGGTGATCGATGGATTCTTTCAATACTTATTTTGCCCTCTGGTTCTAGAATCTCAGGGCAGTTTTCCTTGATAATTTCATGTAAGATGATGTCTAGGCTCTTATTTTGATCATGGCTTTCAGGTAGTCCCATAATTTTTAAATTGTCTCTCCTGGATCTATTTTCCAGGTCAGTTGTTTTTCCAATGAGATATTTCACATTCTCTTCCATTTTTTCATTCTTTTGGTTTTGTTTG
This sequence comes from Bettongia penicillata ogilbyi, assembly GCA_023548195.1. Taxonomy (NCBI): domain Eukaryota; kingdom Metazoa; phylum Chordata; class Mammalia; order Diprotodontia; family Potoroidae; genus Bettongia; species Bettongia penicillata. The sequence goes on along the minus strand of JAJHZJ010000207.1, from coordinate 437,323 downwards.
GTGATTTCTTGGTTTCTCAGAAAGTCATTAGACTCCATCTGTTCCATTCTAATTTTGAGAGAACTATTATGTTCAGTGAGCTTTTGAACCTCTTTTTCCATTTGGCTAATTCTGCTTTTGAAAGCATTCTTCTCCTCATTGGCTTTTTGAACCTCTTTTGCCAATTGAGTGAGCCTATTTTTCAAGGTGTTATTTTCTTCAGCATTTTTGGGGTCTCCTTCAGCAAGGTATTGACCCGTTTTTCATGCTTTTCTTACATCTCTCTCATTTCTCTTCCCAGTTTTTCCTCCACCTGTCTAACTTGATTTTCAAAATCCTTTTTGAGCTCTTCCATGGCCTGAGCCCACCGGACATCCACCTGGGATGTGTGGGATACAGAGTCCCCGACCTCCACATCTTTCCCTGATGGTAAGAATAGTTCCTTGTCATCAGAATTGAAAGGCGGGAACATCTGTACCCCATCAAAGTAGCTCTCTATAGTCTTATTTTTCTTCCCTTTTCTGGGCATTTTCCCAGCCAGTTACTTGACTTCTGAGATTCCTGTGCACCCCTGCCTAGATCCGCCCAGCTAGTGCTTGGGGTCTGAGATTCAAATGGGCTTTCCACAGCAGGCAGGGCTGCTATTCAATGTGAGCTTAAGTTCTGGTGCTTGGGTGGGGGCAGGGCTGCCTCCCAGGCTCAGTTCCCTCAGGGGCTTTATGCAAAGACCTTCAGTAATGGGGCGGGTGGTGGCAGGGCCATTTCCCGGGCTCAGTTCCCTCATTGGGTTTATGCAGAGACCTTTGGTAATGGCCCTAAACTTCTGTGTGCTGTTCGGGGAGTCCCCTGCCGCCACTGCTGCCTCTGCCACTGCCTCTGCCGCTGCCTCCCGAGGGGGCCCAAGCCACAGAGACACCCCACTCCCCTCTCGGCCAGCCCAGACCTCTCTCTCACTGACCTGGAGCCAGAGGTTCTGTCCCTGGAGCCTGCTCGGTTCGGCTCCTCTTGCCCCATGGCCAGGGCAGCACAGGGGTGGGCTCTGCTTTCTGGGGCATGGCAGACCCCTGAGGACCGCTCTCCAGGGCTCTCTGGAACATAAATCTTTTCCACTGTGTTTCTGTGCACCTTGCAGTGCTCCAGAACTCGTGGGGAGTTCTTCTTGCAGGAAATATATGGGCTGTAGGTTCGGTGCTAGCATACGTGAGTCTTTCTACTCTGCCATCTTGGCTCCACCAGTTCATATATATTTTTAAAAAGACTAATGGGAGCTGTCTGTTTTCACAGGGGAACAGGATTACCCCATTAAAGCTGCTTGATCATGCCTCATCTTAGGCAAAGTCCAGTGCACTCCCTGAGCCTGCTATCCACTCTGTCTCAGTGACCAAGCTGACTGGTTTGCTCTGGATAAGAGTGACTGAGCAGTGCATGAAATCATGGGTTTTTTTAAAAGCAGAAAAGCAAAACTTAAAAAGTATTCTTTTCACATCATGATGCTATAAAATCATATTTAATAAGGGAGCACAGGACCATAAATTAAAAAATAACTGGAGATTAAACAACCTGATCTTAAAGAATTTGTGGACTAAACAACAAATCACAAAAACAATCAATAATTTCACTAAAAACAATGACAATTATGAGACATCATATCAAAACCTATGGGATGCAGCAAAAGCAGTGGTCAGAGGGAAACTTGTGTCTGGAAATGTTTATATAACAAAAATGGAAAATAACAGGTTCAAGTATGCAATTTAAAAAACTAGAAAAAAAACAAAAAAAATCCACAATTAGACACTAAATTGGAAATCCTAAAAATTAAAGGCGACATTAATAAAATTGAGTGTAAAACAATCATTGAATTAATAAATAAAACTAGGAGTTAGATTTATGAAAAATAAAATAGATAAATCATTCACTATTTTGAAGGACAAAAGAGAGAAGAAATCCTAATCAATGCCATTAAAAACAAAAAGAGTGAATTCACCACTAATAAAAGTAAAATTTAAAAAATTTAAGCAATTCTTTTATCCAGTTATATGTCAACAAATTTAACCATTTAAGGGATGTGTAAGTTTCTTTTTAAAATATAAATTGCCTAGATTAGCATAAGAGGAAATAGAATATCTAAAGAAACCAATTTTGGAAAAAGAAATTGAACCAACCATAAAATAAGCTTTCTAAGAAAATAAGCACCATGACCACACAGACTGAAAACTGAATTCTGAAAAACATTTAAAGGTTAGTAATTTCAAAATTAAATAAATTATTTGGAATGATAGACAGAGAAGGGATGCTGTCAAACTTCTTTTATAAGCAAATAGGATACTGATACCTAAACCAAAAAGAGTGAAAACAGAAAAAAGACTATAGAGCAATTTCCTTAGTTAATATGGATTTTAAAAATCCTAAATAAAATGCCAGTTAAAAGATTACAATGTATTACAAAGATTATATATTATGACCGAAAGGAATTTTTCCCAGGAATTCAGGGATAATTTAAATAAGGAAAATAATAAACATAATAGCTTCTATCAATAAAAAATAAATGTTTAAAAATCAGAAGATCATATCCATAGGTGCAGAAAAAGCTTCTGATAAAATAAAACACACATTTCTATTAAAAAAGAATAGTCATAAAATGGATTTTTCCTTAAAGTGATAAAAAAGCATTTATCTAAAAGCATCAGCAAGCACTGTTTGTAATGTGGATAAACTAGATTATTCCAGGAAGATCAGGTTTGAAACAGGGATACCCACTGTCATCAATATTATTCAATATTGTATGGGAAATCCTAGAAATAGCAATTAAAGAAGAAAAAGGGATAAAAAGTATCAGAATAGGGAATGAGATAACAAAAATCTATCTTTTTACAGATGTTATGAGTTACAACTGGAAAAATCCAAAGTCTCAACAAAAATGAGCAAAAACAATTAATAATTTTATTAAAGTAGCAGGACATAAAAGAAATCCATGTAAATCATCAGCATTCCCAAATATCACAAATAAAATGCTGCAAGAAGAGATAGTAGGAGATACCCCATTAAAGTAACTCTAGTGAGTACAAAGACATGGAAGTACAGCAGGCAAAGCCATACCTAGAATTAAATAAACAAAATTAATTTTAAGAAACAAACTTTTTATGGAAATAAAATGAGGTTTGGATGTTGCAGGAATATTAATTATTCATGCATAGAGAGCCAATATGATAAAAATGACTACTTTGTCTAAACTAATTTATATATACACTGCCATCTCCATTAAATTACAACCAAAATTCTAGAATTAGAAATAATTTTATAGAATTAGAAAAGATAACAACAAAATTCTTTAGAAAGAACAAAAAGTCAAGAATCACAAAGGAATCAATAAAATGCATTGCAAAGCAGGGAGATTTGCCAGTACCTCATCTGAAGGTAAATTATAAGACATTAATTAGCAAAACTATCTTGTCCTGACTAAGAAATGGAAAGGCACATCAATGGAATAGAGTAGAAATACAATTAGAAGCAGCAAATCAATGCAACTAACTTGTATTTGACAAGGATAAAGACTTAAGATTTTGGGATCAGAATTCATCATTTGCTAAAAATTTTTTAGGAAAACTGGAAAGCAGTCTGGCAGAAATGGGGCATAGACTAATATCTTGTACCATTTCCCAAAATAAGTTCAAAAGGGATACCAGACCTAGATACAGAGATATCACAAGAAAATTTGAAGAATTTAGAACTGATTACTTACCAGACATGCATATGCAAATAATTTGTGAATAAAGAAGAAACAGAGAGCAGAGTGAGGTTTAAAATGGATGATTTTGATTAAATTAAATGAGAAAGGTTTTGTAAAAAAAAATGTAGTCAAGATCAGAAAGTAGAAAAATGGGAGATGGGGAAGATTTCGTAGACAGTTGCTCAAATGAAGATCTCATATTTCAAATGCATAAAGAAACTGGAAAACCTATAAGAAGATGAGTCATTCCTCGGTTGAAGAAAGGTCAAAGAATATGAACAGGTAATTTTCCAATGCCCAAAACAAACTAACTTTTAGTTGTATGAAAAAATGCTCCAAATCAAGATTGGTTACAGAAATGCAAATTAAAACAACCTTGAGATATCATTTGATACCTATCAAATTAGTTCAAATGATTGAAGAGGAAAGCAACAAAAGTTAAAGGGGATGTGGAAAAATGGAGACATTAATTAATTGTCAGTAGAATTGCAAACCATTTTGAAGAGCCATCTGCAATTACGTTCAAAGAATTATTAAACTATCTATAGCATTAGACCCAGCAATACCACTACTAGGTCTATGTCCAAAGATGGTTAGGGAAAAAGTAAAAGAAACTAAATGTTCTAAAGCATTTACACTAGCTTTTTTTGTGGTGATAAAGAATTGGAAATTGCAGGGATGCCCATCAATATGGGAATGACTGAATTTTAAGTTTTGGTAGAAGATGGAACACTGCTGTGCTGTAAGAAATGATGTTTGATGATCTTAGAAAATCATGTATAGACTTGCACAAAATAATGAAGTGTAAAATGAACAGGACTAAGAGAACATTTTGTACAGTAATAAGAATAGTGTTTGAAGGAAACTTTTGAACAAATCAGTTATTCTATTAGAAGTACCCAAATAAACTATGAATAACTTATAAAGGAAGGCACTATCTGCATCCAGAAAACCAGTGATAAATAGAAGTATGTGTAGCACGATTTTGACTGTATGTACATACTTGTGTCCAATGGTGGGCATCTGTAGGGTGGAATGGGGTAGGAGAGGGGACAGGGAAGAAAGAAAGAAATTTACATGATAACTGTATTTTATATTTGAAAGGAACAGAGACTTGTACAAAATGGAGTTACAGTTTCATGTGCAATCACCTTTTCATTTTGATATAGACATGCTTGCTTTCTTCCATAAATTACAAATAAAAGCAATAAAAATTTAAAAAAAATAAAGCAGCAAGCAATATCACCTGTTGAGGAAGAAATGAAAGGTGGGGAATAATGGAGTGAGAATTTTCAGAAGAGGCTCTGTGTGAGGTATGTTGTTGGAAGACATTATGGGTAATAAATAAGATTTCTGAGTGTCACTGAAGGTTCAGGTGAGGTTAATATTTAGAGAACACTCAGATTGCTCCTGGATCTGAGAATGGCTATTGTGTTCCTCAGATTAAGGTTGGGGAAGGACTTAATGGTTTCCAACCCAATCAGTATTGCTAAGTTCTTCCTGACCCTGGGAGAGAAAAGCTCTGTGGGACTGAGAGTGGTGGAGACAGACACTCTCTAACTTCCTGGGACTTGTCCTCTCTCTGAACGCCAGCAAGGTCTCTCTAGCTATTTCTGAAGAACTCATTCCTCGAAGATGGCAGAGTAGAAGGATGCACGTTTACGAGCTCCGAAACCAAAGCCCATAGAATTAATGTAAAAAGAGACCCCCATAACTTCTGGGTCAATACAAGGTGTGCAGAAACAGAGTGGAAGAGATTTCCGTGCCAGAGAGCCCTGAAGAGCCGTCCGCGGGGTCCGTGGCGCCCCGGAAAGCGGACCCCACCAAAACGCTGCCCTGGCCACGCCCCAGAGAAGCTGACCCGAGCAGGCTTCAGGGACGGAAGCTCCGGCAGCCGGGAAAGTCCCTCCGCCCACAGAAGCTACAGGTCAGTGAGAAAGAAGGCTGGGCTAGAGGAGGGGAGCAGAGCATCTCCGTGACTCGGGCCCCCTCGGGAGGAAGTGGCGGAGGCAGAGGCGTGGGTGGCGGCTGAGGTGGCAGCGGCCTGGGACTCAGGAATCCCCCAGCAGCAGGCGGGATCTTCATTACGGAAGGTTTCTGCATAAAACCTGACTGAGCTGAGCCTGGGAGACAGCCCTGCCCCCACCCCGTTCGATTACCGAAGGCTTCTGCATAAAGCCCCTGAGGGAACTGAGCTTGGGAGGCGGGCCCCCCACCCCGCCACCACCCGCTCCATTCCTGAAAGTCTCTGCATAAAGCCCCTGAGGGAACTGAGCCTGGGAGGTGGCACTGCCTCCACCCCAGCAGCAGAACTAAAGCTTGCTGCGGAAAGCACATTTGAATCTCAGAGGCCAAGCACTAGCTGGGCGGATCCAGGTGGGGGTGGAAAGGAATCTCAGAAGTCAAGTAACTGGCTGGGAAAATGCCTAGAAAAGGGAAGAAAAATAAGACTATAGAGAGTTTTTTCCAACAAATGCAAATGATCCCGACCTTCGGATCTGATGACGAGGACGTATTCTTGCCATCAGGGAAAGACGTGGAGGGTGGGGCCGCAGTACCCCAGACACCACAGGGGGGTGGCGGGTGGGCTCAGGCCTTGGAAGAGCTCAAAAAGGATTTTGAAAATCAAGTTAGACAGGTGGAGGAAAAACTGGGAAGAGAAATGAGAGAGCTGCAAGAAAAGTATGAAAAACGGGTCAATACCTTGGTAAAGGAGACCCAAAAAAATGCTGAGGAAATTAACACCTTGAAAAATAGGCTCACTCAATTGGCAAAAGAGGTTCAAAAAGCCAATGAGGAGAATAATGCTTTCAAAAGCTGAATGAGCCAAATGGAAAAAGAGGCTCAAAAGCTCACTGAAGAGAATAGTTCTCTCAAAATTAGAATGGAACAGATGGAGTCTAATGACTTTCTGAGAAACCAAGAAATCACCAAACAAAACCAAAAGAACGAAAAAATGGAATAGAATGTGAAATACCTCATGGAAAAAACAACTGACCTGGAAAATAGATCCAGGAGAGACAATTTAAAAATTATGGGACTCCCCAAAAACCATGATCAAAAAAAGAGCCTAGACATCATCTTCCATGAAATTATCAAGGAAAACTGCCCTGATATTCTAGAACCAGAGGGCAAAATAAGTATTGTAAGAATCCATCGATCACCACCTGAAAGAGATCCAAAAAGAGAAACTCCTAGGAACATTGTGGCCAAATTCCAGAACTCCCAGCTCAAGGAAAAAATCTTGCAAGCAGCTAGAAAGAAACAATTCCAGTACTGTGGAAATACAAACAGGATTACTCAAGATCTAGCAGCTTCTACATTAAGGGATCGAATGGCGTGGAATAGGATATTCCAGAAGTCAAAGGAACTAGGACACAAACCAAGAATCACCTACCCAGCTAAACTGAGTATAATACTTCAAGGGAAAATATGGTCTTTCAATGAAACAGAGGACTTTCAATCATTCTTCATGAAAAGACCAGAGCTGAAAAGAAAATTTGACTTTCAAACACAAGAATGAGAAGAAGCATGAAAAAGGAAACAGCAAAGAGAAGTCTTAAGGGACTTAACAGAAGTGAACTGTTTTCATTCATACAGGGAAAGACAATATTTCTAACTCTTAAAACTTTTCAGTATCTGGGTAGTTGGTGGGACCACACATACACATGTACACGCATGCACACACATACACACATGCACACACATACAGAGATAGAGAGCACAGGCTGAACTGAATAGGATGGGACCATACCTTAAAAGAAATTAAGGTAAATGGTGAGAGAGAAATGTAGTGAGAGGAAAGAGGGGGAAATGGAAGGGGGTAACTCTATGTCATTTAAGAGGCAGGTAGGAATTTTATTTAGTGGAGGGAAAAAGAGGAGAGCTGAGAAAAAAAAAACAAAAAACAAAAAACAAGAAGTTTACCCTCATTGCATATGACTAAACGAAGGAGTGAAATGAACACTCATTTTGGTATGAAAACCTATCTTACAGTATAAGAAAGTGGGGGAGAAGGAGGTATTGCAAGGGGGGATGATGGAAGGGAGGGTAAAGGGAGGAGGGAGCAATTTGAAGTCAACACTTGGGGAGGGACAGGATCAAAAGACAGAAGAGAAACAATGAGGGGCAGGTTAGGAGGGATGGTAATCCAGTTAGTCTTACACAACACGGCTATCAGGGAGGTCATTTGCAAAACTACACAGATATGGCCTATATTGAATTGCCTGCCGTCCCAAAGGGAATGGGTGGGGAGGGAGGGATGGGGAGAATTTGGAACTCAAAGTTTTAGGAACAACTGTTTAGTATTGTTGTTGCAACTAGGAAAGAAAACATACAGTTAAGGAGGAATAGAAAGTCATCTGGCCCTACAGGAGAAAAGAGAAGATGGAGACAAGAGAAGGGAGGGAGGACAGAAGAGAGGGCAGATTGGAGATAGGGAAAATTAGATTGCTTGGGGTATTGGGGTGGGGGGAGGGGAGAAAAGGGGAGAAAATTTGGAACCCCAAAATTTGTGAAAATGAATGTAAAAAGTTAAATAAATAAATAAATTTAAATAAATTTAAAAAAAAGAACTCATTCCTCTTTACCACTTTCTCCATTCAGGAAGTTAAATAATATCATTCAGGGCAGTAAATCAGAAAATCTCTGCTCGTGGTTGTCTTCCTGGCAATAGACTCTGACCATTTAGAAGATACTTTCTGTGTACCTGGCCATCTACTGGGTACCAGAAAATATAAGACAATTGTCCTTTCATTGGAAAATCTCTAGATGAATGGTGGCATGTGAATGTAATGAAGTCTCATTGGGCCCCATGAATGATGAGATGGACGGTAACTGAGAAAATGAGAAGATATTTATGCACTGATGTGCAGCAAAGTGAAGAATAGATAGACAGAATTTATAGAATAAGATTAGTATTGTAGAGAAAAATGACTTTGAAAGAATTCGAAATTCAGACCAGCACAATGATGAAACCAGGCATCCCAAAGAAGGAAGAATAAATCTGTCAATCACATCTTCATAGACAGAAGACCTTAAAAGAAAGTAGGAAGACATAGGTGATGGGGAATTTGTATTTCAAGAATATGCAACTGAGGGGGAGGAGCCAAGATGGTGGAGTAGAAAGACTCACATATGCGAGCTCCGAACCCACAGCCCACAAATTACCTATGGAAAGAACTCACAACGGGTTCTGGAGCAGTGGAAGCCACATGGCAATGCAGTAAAGGAGATTTCCGTTCCAGAGAGCCCTGAAAAACCGACCCCAAACGTCTGTCAGGCACTGGACATGGAGTGGAGCCCCTGCCCTTGCCCTGTGGCCCCATAGGAGCAGATCTCAGCAGGCTTCAAGGACAGAATCTCCAGCGGCAACAAGGATCCCTCTACCCACAAGCACTACAGGTCAGTGAGACAGCCTTCTAGACTGGCTGAGAGGGGAGCAGGGTGTCTCAGTGGCTCAGGCCCCCTCAGGAGGAAGCAGCAGGGGAGGCCATGGACAGGGGTTCCTGGAGCACGCAGTAACTCAGGGCCATTACTGAAGGTCTCTGCATAAACCCCCTGAGGGAACTGAGCCTGGGAGGCAGCCCTGCCCACACCTGAGCAGCAGGATTTAATCTCTCACTGAATAGAAGCCCCTCCCCCTGCAGAAAGCCCTAAGGCTGGGGAGCAGTATTTGAATCTCAGACCTCAAGTACTAGCTGGACAGATCTAGAGGTGAGGTGGGGGTGGAGAGGAATCTCAGAAGTCAAACAACTGGCTGGGAAAATTCCCAGAAAAGGGAAAAAAAGAAATAAGAACATAGAAGGTTACTTTCTTGGTGAACAGATGCTTCCTCCTTTCCTTTCTAATGAGGAAGAACAATGCTTACCATCAGGAAAAGACATAGAAGCCAAGGCCTCTGTATCCCAAACATCCAAAATAGAAATCCAATGTGCTCAGGCCATGGAAGAGCTGAAAAAGGATTTGGAAAATCAAGTTAGACAGCTGGAGGAAAAACTGGGAAGAGAAATGACAGAGATGCAAGAAAAGCATAAAAAATGGGTCAATACCTTACTAAAGGAGACCCCAAAAAAATGCTGAAGAAAATAACACCTTGAAAAATAGGTTCAATCAATTGGCAAAAGAGGTTCAAAAAGCCAATGAGGAGAAGAATGCTTTCAAAAGCAGAATTAGCCAAATGGAAAAAGATGTTCAAAAGCTCACTGAAGTAAATAGTTCTCTCAAAATTAGAATGGAACAGATGGAGTCTACTGACTTTCTGAGAAACCAAGAAATCACAAAACAAAACCAAAAGAATGAAATAAATGGAAGAGAATGTGGAATATCTCATGGGAAAAACAACTGACCTGGAAAATAGATCCAAGAGAGAAAATTTAAAAATTATGGGACTCCCCAAAAACCATGATCAAAAAAAGAGCCTAGACATCATCTCTCATGAAATTATCAAGGAAAACTGCCCTGAGATTCTAGAACCAGAGGGCAAAATAAGTATTGAAGGAATTCATCCATCACCACCTGAAAGAGATCCAAAAAGAGAAACTCCTAGGAACATTGTGGCCAAATTCCAGAATTCCCAGGTCAAGGAGAAAATATTGCAAGCAGCAAGAAAGAAAAAGTTCCAGTATTTGGAAATTAAATCAGGATAACACAAGAACTAGCAGCTTCTACATTAAGGGATCGAAGGGCGTGGAATAGGATATTCCAGAAGTCAAAGGAACTAGGACTCAAACCAAGAATCACCTACCCAGCAAAACTGAGTATAATACTTCAAGGGAAAATATGGTCTTTCAATGAAACAGAGGACTTTCAATCATTCTTAATGAAAAGACCAGAGCTGAAAAGAAAATGTGACTTTCAAAGACAACAATGAGAAGAAGCATGAAAAAGTAAACAGCAAAGAGAAGTCATTAGGGACTTACCAAAGTTGAACTGTTTACATTCCTACATGGAAAAACAATATTTGTAACTCTTGAAACTTTTCAGTATCTGGGTAGTTGGTGGGATCACACACACACACACACACACACACATACACACACACACACACATGCATGCACACACAGAGACAGAGAGCACAGAGTGAATTGAATAGGATGGGATCATATCTTTAAAAAATTAAGGTAAATGTATAAGAGAAATGCATTGGGAGGACAGAGGGTGAAATGGAATGGAGCAAATTACCTCTCACAGAAGAGGCAAGCAGGAGACTTTTTAGTGGAGGGAAAAAGAGGAGAGTTGAGGAAAAACACATGAAGTTCACTCTCATCACATTCGACTAAAGGAAGGAATAAAATGCACACTTCTTTTTGTAAGATACGTATGAAAACCTATCTTACAATACAGGAAAGTGGGGGAGAAGGAGATAAGCAGGGTCAGGGGTGCATGATGGAAGGGAGGGCAATGGGAGGAAGGAGCAATTTGAAGGCAACACTCGGGGAGGGACAGGATCAAAAGACAGAATAAAAGCAATAGGGGGCAGGATAGTATGGAGGGAAATATAGTTAGTCTTACACAACACGACTATTATCGAAGTCATTTGCAAAACTACACAGATATGGCCCATATTGAATTGCCTGCCTTCCCAAAGGGAATGGGTGTGGAGGGAGGGATGGGGAAAAGTTGGAACTCAAAGTTTTAGGAACAACTGTTGAGTATTGTTGTTGCTACTAGGAAATTAGAAATACAGGTAATGTGGAATAGAAAGTTATCTGGCCCTACAGGACAAAAGAGAAGATGGGGACAATGGGAGGGAGGGATGATAGAAGAGAGGGCAGATTAGTGATAGGGGAAATTAGAATGCTCAGTGTATTGGAGTGGGGCAGGGGACAAATGGGGAGAAAATTTGGAACCCAAAATTTTGTGAAAATGAATGTAAAAACTTAAATAAATTTACTAATAAAAAAATTTTTAAAAATAAAACAAACCAAAATTACAAGCTTAAAAATAAATAAATAAATGCTATGCACTGTATTGAGAGCTGCCCACCTCTTCTTTGTTCCCTTGTAAGTTTTCTCTTCTTCTTAGCTGTGAATATTGTAATTTGTTCTTTTTACCCTCCCACCCCAGATGGCATAATTAAATGCAAACAAGTATGTGTATATATATATATATATATATATATGTGTGTGTGTGTATGTGTGTGTGTATATGTATGTAAATATACACACATGTACCCTTATATATACACATACAGACATACACACAGAAAGGTACATAAATATACATAAACACACATGCACCTGTGTACATACATATACTTACACATACATATACTTAGATATCTGTAATCATACTCATGTGTAGACATTTCTATTCAAGTGCATCTATGTAAGACTGTACTTATTTACCCTCTCATTCTGTGAGGGTGCATAACTTCTTTCATAAGTTTCAAGTGCATCTATATAAGACTGTACTGTACTTCTTTACCCTCTCTTTCTGTGAGGGTGCATAACTTCTTTCATAAGTCTTAGTTTTTCCACATTTTTCCATGTCGGGAAATTCATCACTTCCTCCACCACAATAATATCCTCAGGGATTTACACTCTGATAGGAGGTTGAAGATTACAGGAATGTACATTTCTGAAGAAGCAGTACTTACAGTCTTTGCCTGTAGAGGGCAGTGTTGGATAAGATGGAGTTTTTCCCACCTGAGTCAGGAGCTTATTCCCCAGAGTCCCTTCAGCCTGTGCTCTGGTGGAAGCCAAAGACCAGGCCACAGGCACTCAGAAGACATTGGGGTAGAGGAAGTTTTGCATGCTTGTGGTCCGTGAAGGACAAGAGAGCATGTAGGTACCAGCCCCAGGGGTGTGTTCCTTGGAAGCTCGGAGCAGGGTTGACAAAACGCCCTGGGGTTCTTGGCCCCTGAGCTCCTGGTTTCCTGTCCTGTGTCCTGGGGGAGGCACAGCTGGCTCTGACTTTCCAGTCAGTCCTCCTGAGTTGGGGGCAGATGCAGAGCTACCCCTCCCAATGCCGTACCATTTTAGGGAAAGTTCCCAAATCCCTTAGGCTCTTAATTTTGGCTCCCCAAGGGCCTCAGTGTTTGGAGTCTGTGGTGAATTCCAGATGAAAACAAGATTTGGGGGCTTGATCATTTAAGACTAGAGATGTTAGGGAGGTTAGAGACCCTTTGGTCCAATCCCACTCATTTTATCAGTGGAGAAGTGGGCCCCAGAGTGAGGATGTGCCTGACTTCCTTCCTCCTCTTGGGAGGCCTGGGCAGCAGAAGCCCCGGGGATGTGGGGGCAGAAACTGGGCCCACGCACTGTTATAACTCTTCTTTGGATGGTCGTGAGGCAGCTCTGGATTAGAGGCCAGGCAAGGCAACAGGTATTTCTGAATCCGTTCATGTATCAGGCCCTGTCCTTAGGACTGGGGTTTCCAGTGCAGATAAATAGAGTCCCTGCCTTGATGGAGCTCACATCCTGATTGGAAAACACTTCCTGAAAGGAGCCCACAGTGAAGGGGGAGAGAAGGCCCCATTCCCTGTGCTCCTGAATCCTCCAGAGTCCCAGCCACAGCTGGAGGGGAGGAAGTCTGGCTTGTGTCCAAGCAGGGTCTGGGGGAACTCATCAATGGGGAAGGGTGCAAAATGGGAGCGGCAGGGAGGGTCCATGGGGAGAAGGTTCCAGGGCACAGGGAAGATCTAGGAGGACAAAGCTGTTCAGTTACAGTGACAAGGTCCTGGAGCATCAAACATAGCCCTGGGGAGGAAGGAACCTGACTCCAAGAATCCCAGAATCTCAAGGAGGAAATGACCTCCAGGGCTATGATAACCCTCCCATGGCAGAGAAAGGACCTGCCCCCTCTGCCTCAGTCACCACCTGAGGCCCCTCCTTCAGGTGTCCAGAGCAGAAGCAGATTTGCATGTGGGGGCCTCCTCCCAGCAGGGCCTGGGCTGGTCTTAAGAGAGCCCTGGGGAAGCCCAGCCCCAGCTGGGGATCCTTAGGACACAAGAGGCTCTGGGAGGAACCTTAACCATGGCTTGGATTTCTCTGCTGTTCTCTTTCCTGACTGTCTACACAGGTGAGGCTGCACAGGGACTCCTCCCTGTAACTCAGGCCCCACAGTGTCTGAGGTCAGGCATACTACTGACTTGAGCTCCTCCTGAAGCTGCTCCTGGGATCAGCATCCCTTTGAGGGAGAGAGAGGCCCCTGCCTCTGACCAATCTCTTCTCTCCTTCCCTTGCAGGTTCTGGGGCCTCCTATGTGCTGACTCAGCCTCCTTCAGTGTCCAAGAACCTGGGAGAGACAGCTTCCATCTCCTGTGCTGGTGATGGAATTGGTAGCTACGGTGCAAACTGGTACCAGCAGAAACCTGGCCAGGCCCCGAAGCTGGTGATGTATTATAGTAACAGCAGGCCCTCAGGCATCCCTGACAGATTCTCTGGCTCCAAGTCAGGGAACACGGCCACCCTGAGCATCTCTGGGCTCCAGGCTGAGGATGAGGCTGATTATTACTGTCAGTCGTGGGATAGTAGTACTGATACACACAGTGACACAGCCTGAGGGGGAAGTGAGACAAAAACCCTGTCAGGCCTGCTCCCCTGTGCCCTCCCCTCTGGGCTCCACACAGGTGCTTGGTGGGCACAGGACAAAACAACTTCACTCTCTGGCCCCTTCCTCCTCTTCTCCCTCCCTGCTCTTCTCTCTGGGAGACCCTCCCCCAATGACCCTCCCCTTCCTCAGATCCTCATATGTTCCCTCCTTCCCTGCCTCCATATGCTCCCCTCTCATCCTTTGAGTTCTGCTCCCCACTGAAAGGCTCTTTCGGCCTCTTCCAAGTTTTGTAGGCTGTTTGGTGCCAGGATGGAGGAGAGGAACCCTCTGAAGCTCCCCCCAAATTCCCTCCAAAAGAAATAGAAAACTGACTCAGTCTGATCTAGGGGCAGGGAAGCAGATTAGCAGTCAGGCAGAAAAGGTTTATCACACTGGGCTCGTGGGAGAACAGGGTCTAAGAGCAGAAGCAGCAGTAACCACTCTCACAGCAGGGGCCTGCAGCAAGGCTCCAAGTGTGGGGCAATCCACCAACAAGACCCCACCCTCCTGCAATTTAGCAACCTCCCAGTAAAGGGAGCAATCTGTGCACCTCACAAGGCCACATCCCTGTGAGCGTACCCCTACCACAAGCCACCAGGGAGGCCTTGAGCCCACTGATCACCAGGAGTGAAGTGGGACTGGCCAAACCAACCTATGTTTCCATTGTAACCCTTGCAGGTAAATAGCTAAGCCCACACCCAGGTCAGACCCACAGGGAGGTCCCATTGCCAGTATAAACCACCAGGGAGATCTACCCTCCAGAGACAGCAGGCAGCTTAGCCCAGATTCCCAGTGAGAGATAGCAGCAAGAGTCAAAGCCTCAACACTAAATGCTAAGGGCAGTGCACAACCAGAGCCCAACTCTCACTTAAAAACACCATGTCCCAAAAAAGGCAGAAAACATGAGCAACCAAATAAAAAAACTTGACTATAGAAAGGGTTTCTTGTAACAGGAAGGGTAAAGGCATAAACTTAGAGGAGGACAATTGCATCAAAATGGCTATATGCAAGGCTTGAGAGAAAAATCAGACATAACAGTGGTATTCCTGGATTGAAAGTTTGGATAGCCCTTTGGACATGACTTCAAAGTACTCTGCAGACTGGTTGCATCAGTTCATAACTCCACTAACATTGCATTAATGTTCAAATTTTCAACATCTTCCTCAACATTTATGATTTTCCTTTTCTGTTGTATTAGCCAATCTGATAGATGTGACATGGTACCTAAGGATGTTTTAATTTGCATTCCTTTAATCAATAGTTATTTAGAGCATTTTTTCATATGACAATAGAGAGCTTTAATTTTTTCATCTAAAACTGCCTGTTCATATTCTCTAATTATTTATCAATTGGGAAATGACACCACATGATTATCTCAATTGATGCAGAAAAAGCTTTGACAAAATACAACACCCATTCCCATTAAAAACACTGGAGAACATAGGAATAAAGGGAACTTTCCATGAAATAATAAGCAGTATCTACCTAAAACCTTCAGCAAGCATTATATGCAATGGAGATAAGCTAGAGGCATTTCCAATAAGGTCAGGGGTAAAACAAGGATGCCCATTATCACCATTATTATTCAATATGGTACTAGAAATGTTAGCGGCAGCAATTAGACAAGATAAAGAAATTGAAGGAATAAAAATAGCCAAAGAAGAAACTAAGTTATCACTCTTTGCAGATGATATGATGATATAGTTAGAGAATCCCAGAGATTCAAGTAAAAAACTACTTGAAATAATAAACAACTTTGGCAAAGTTGGAGGTTACAAAATAAACCCACACAAATCTTCTGCGTTCCTGTATATTAGCAACAAAGTCCAACAGCAAGAGATAGAAAGAGAAATCCCATTTAAAGCTAGAGTAGACACTATAAAATACTTAGGAGTTTACCTGCCAAAACAAACCCAGGGATTATATGAACACAATTACAAGACACTTTTTGCACAAATAAAGTCAGATTTAAGTAAGTGGAAAAACATCAGTTGTTCATGGGTAGGCCGAGCTAATATAATAAAAATGACAATTCTACCTAAATTAATCTACTTATTTACTGCCATACCAATTAAACTATCAGATAATTATTTTCTAGAGCTGGATAAAATAATATCAAAATTCATTTGGAAAAACAAAAGGTCCAGAATATCAAAGGGACTAATGAAAAGAAATGCTTGGGAAGGTGGCCTAGTGCTACCAGACCTCAAATTGTATTATAAAGCAGCAATTATCAAAACCACTTGGTATTGGCTAAGAAACAGAGGGGTAGACAAATGGAATAGACTTGGCACTCAAGACACAGTAGGCAAGGAATATAGCAACCTCCTGTTTGATAAACCCAAGGATCCCAGCTTCTGGGATAAGAACTCATTGTTCGACAAAAATTGCTGGGAAAACTGGTTAACTGTGTGGCGGAAATTAGGCATAGACCCATGCCTGACACCGTACACAAGAATAAAGTCCAAATGGGTACATGAGTTAAGTATAAAGATTGATACCATGAATAAACTGGAGAAGCAAGGTATAGTTTATTTATCAGATTTATGGAGAGGGGAAGAATTCTTTTCTAAAGAAACGATAGAAAGCATTATGAAAGGCAAGATGGATAATTTTGATTACATTAAACTGAAAAGTTTTTGCACAACCAAACCCAATGCAACCAAAATTCGGAGGGATGTAGTAAATTGGGAAACAATTTTTACAGCTAAGCTCGGGGATAAAGGCCTCATTTCTAGAATATATAGAGAACTGACTCAAATATATAACCATACAAGTCATTCCCCAATTGATAAATGGTCAAAGGATATGAACAAGTAATTTTCAGGGGATGAAATCAAAGATATCTATAATCATATGAAAAAGTGCTCTAAATCACTATTAATTAGAGAGATGCAAATCAAAACAACTCTGAGGTACCACATCACACCTGTAAGATTGGCAAACATGACAGAACAAGAAAATGATAAATGCTGGAGAGGATGTGGGAGAGTTGGAACACTAATTCATTGTTGGTGGAGCTGTGAGATCATCCAACCCTTCTGGAGAACGGTTTGGAACTATGCCCAAAGGGCTACAAAAATGTGCATACCCTTTGACCCAGAAATAGCACTACTAGGACTGTATCCCCAAGAGATTATAAAAATGGGAAAGGGTCCCATGTGTACAAAAATATTTATAGCAGCACTCTTTGTGGTAGCTAAAAACTGGAAGTCAAGGGGATGCCCATCAATTGGGGAATGGCTGAATAAATTATGGTATATGAATGTAATGGAGTACTATTGTGCCATAAGAAATGATGAACAAGAAGACTTCATGGAGGTCTGGAAGGACTTATATGATCTGATGCTGAGCAAAAGGAGCAGAACCAGGAGAACTTTGTGCACAGCAACAACCACAGTGTGCGAGAGTTTTTTCTGGTAGACTTGGAACTTTGTAATAACACAAGAACTTACTGAGAAAAAAAAATCCTAATGTCGGTCTTCTAAGGCAAATTACCTTCTCAGAGAAAAAAATATGGAAGTCATTTGCAGAATGTAGCCGATCCATGTTTGGATTTGTTATATGATTTCTTCCATTTATTTTAGTTTGACTACGTAGCATGACTATAGTGAAAATGTGCTCAATAGGAAAGTATATGTAGAACCTAAAGAGAATTGTATGCTGTCATGGGGAGGGAGGGGGGTATTAAGGGAAAGGTGGGGGGGATAAAATATTAACTTTAAGGAAATGATTGTAAAACATTAAAAAAAATAATAAAAAAATTGATATTAAAAAAATTGGGAAATGACTTGATTTCTTATAAATTTGGCTCATCTCTCTACATACTTTAAAAATGAGATCAGTACCAGATACACTAGCTGTAAAAATTGTTTCACAGCTTTCTGTTTTCCTTCTAATCTTGGTGACAATGGTGTTGATTGTGCAGAAACTGTAATTTAATGTAATCAAAATTATCCCTTTTGCATTCCATAATGTCCTCTGTGTCTTATTTGGTCATAAATTCATGACTTCTCTGGAGATCTGACAGTCAAACTATCCCTTGCTCTCCTAATTTGCTTATGCTATCCCCCTTTACGTCTGAATTATGTATCCATTATAACCCTACATTGGTATAGGGTGTGAGGTGTTCCTCTGCCTAGATTCTACCAAACTATTTTCCATTTTCCCAGCCACTTTTGTCAAAGACTATTTTCTTATGCAGAAACTGGCATCTTTGGTTTATCACACAGTAGTTATAGTCATTGGCTACTGTGTCTTTTTTACTTAACCCCACTTGTACATGTTGGCTGTTATTTCTTCTTGCAACTCATTTAACTTCTCAAAAAATTTGGATGGTATACCACTCTGTGCATGTATGTTTAGTGGTGATATTACTGTATTGTCTACGGTACTTTTTAGCAAGATATAATTTTGGTTCCTTATGTCTTTTAATTGGATATATTTTTCCTTTTGTTTTTCTGTAAGTTGATTTTTTTCTCTGTTTTACAGAATTTATTCATAGATATCTGAACTCATGTACTAATTCTGGAGGCCATATTTCATTCTCTTGTTAATGCTTTCCCTATTGAGTTTCCTAATTATACTTATCATGTTTGTGTGTTCTCTTTACAGCTTTCTATCTTTTTTCCCCTTATATTCCCTCTTGCTCACTTTCTGAATCCCTTCCACTTGAAGGTGGTTTTCCTAGGGGATTCACATCAAAGCACTTCAGCCTTTTCCCATGCTGGGGAATTCACAGTTTGGTAACTCAGGTCTCTGCCCCAAATGATTTTCAGATAGGCTCAACTGGAGGCTGAGCTATTTCCCTCAGGCACAGTAGAGTGTGACATGGCCTCAACACACTTATTCAACCTATAGCCATCTCCATGGCACTGAAAAGAAGGAGGAGGAATCAGAGCAAAGGGCTAGCATTTGTCACAAGCTCATATACTGGGTCCTTGTGCCAGCCGGTGCAGCCTGGCTGCTGGTGGCATGGTAGGTGGAGAGGAAAGAAGTAAGTTCAGAATCAATGTCAGTTAATTGTTTGTCCTTTACTTTCCTTTTGGTTGTAGATTTCTAAACCATGGAGATAGGTAAAGTTGCTTTATTTTGTCAAATCATTTCTGTTTTGGAGAAACTTGAGAGGTCATAAGTATTAGAGGAAAGGTCTAGCCCTCCTACTTCATGGTTACATGACTGGGAAGTGGACCCTTCTCACCAGGCTGGAGGAATTTGTGGCAAAGTGAGCCCCAGGTTTTGCAGGAGATGTTATATGGCTACAGGACTTGACATCTTTTCAGTCAGTGCAACTATCATTTTCCTAGTACTACTTAAGAAAATGCCCCAGTGAGATCCCATGATCTGTGGATCTAGGAGTGTAGTTCAGCAGAGAACTGGGAACCTCAGGGGATTGCCTCCTAAGAGAAAAGTTTCAATCAGTCAGTCAATGGACAGTCATTAAAAGCCTACTGGTTGCTATTCCCTGGGAATATAAAGAAAGTCAAAAGCAGTGTCTGCTCTCCAGGGGATCAGAGTCTAATGGGGAGACAAAGTACCAACAGCTATGTACAAATAAGTTCTAGACAGGATACAAGGGAAATAGTCAAGAGATGGAAGGCACTAGAGTTAAGAAAGATTAGGAAATCCTCCCTGTCCAGGGAGGGATTTAAACTGGGGCGTGAAGGAGGCCAAGGGAGAGTTGGAGGAGGAGGAGGAGGGTTAGTGCAGAGCAGGGATGGTGAACCTGGGGAGTCAAGTTCACATGTGGCCCTCTAGGTTCTCAAGTGTGGTCCTTTGACTTCATCCAAACTTCACCAAAGAGTCCCCTTAATGAAAGGATTAGTTCTGTAAAATTCAGTTAAAAGGACCTAGAGGGTCACATGTCACTATGAGGCCTCAGGGTCCCCATCCCTATTTCAGAGTGCATGTATGCACTGTGAATGTTCAGAAGGGATTGTTAAATTTTCTACCATTGTAAGGATTCACCAAGGGCTGGAGGGGAATATTTTTTTCTTTTAATTCCAGACTGTCATTAGGCATTTTGGAATGTATTTCCCTCACATGGTGTTTCAGTTTCTCAGAGATCCATATCTGGGGGAGGTTGGACCTTTCCTCATGCCTCCATGTAGACAGAGATGCCCTCCTAATTCTGTGCCTTCCGGTGGGGCCAAGTCTCAGGCCCTGGATCAGCCTGGCCGTCCACAATGGATGGGAGGCTGCCTCTTTCCCAGTGTATTTGGCAGCACACTCCGCAGAGAGAAACAATCCTTTCCAGTCCCTGAGAGGCCTCCTTTACACTGCATGTTCTCAGTCTCCTTCACTTTCTTGAAGAACACGTCTCTCTTGGGGCACAGAAGGTACTGAAATTAAATCTTTCAACAATGAACTGGGAATCCTGGATTCTAAAGACATGTGAACTTTCCACTAATCTTACTCCAGTAATTCACATGCTTTTGTCCTCCCTCCTCTGATCTTTTCTTCCTTCTTAATCCAAATCTTGAATTCTCTAAAGGCAAAACACAAACCATGCCAATAAGATCTCTTGAAAATTCATTCAACTCCACCTTTACCAATATATCTCAATACTTTTTTTATCATTTTAACCTTGAAAATCTTTCTCAGCCTTTCACCAAGCTCATTGATACCCAAGGTCTGAGTCAAAACAGTGTTAAATTCTCCATTCTTCTAGGAGATGAGATCCCAGCTCATTTGACCTCCTCCAGGAACCTCTAGCAGTTTCAGGCTCAAAACTCCCAAGGTGATGGATTCTTCTGGGCTATCATTTTTTTTCCCCTGAGTAACATTAGCTGGTGTTATACTCGCACAGGAAGACAGCTATTACAGGAACATCCTTCTCTGAAGAAGCAGCACTTACTAGCCTTGGTCACTGGAGGTCACTGTTGGACAAACTGGGGTCTTTCCCAACTGAGCAAGGAGCTAATGGCCCAGAGTCCCTTCAGCCTGTGCTGTGGTGGAAGCCAAAGACCAGCCCACAGGAAGTGAAGAGACTGAGGAAAGATTTGCATGCCTGTTGACCATGAAGGATAACAGAGCCTGTGGTTGCCTGTCAGATCAGCTTGGGTCAAAAATGTCTGTCTCTTCATTTGCCAACCCAGGTTTTAGGCCTTTCTCAGGTTCTGGGGATTCAAAATTGGTTGGAAATGATCTACAGTATCTAATCCCATTTTTGGTTACCATTTGGTTAATCATTGATGAACATAAGGGTCATTTTCATCTTTCCACTGAATTAAGAGCTGGGAATAAATATTCATGCAAAAAGAAGGGTAATCTCTGTTCTTAAGGACCTTCCATTCCAAAATGGGAAGGCAGTAATGAAGGATCTTCTCCCTGACCTTCCCTGGGGCTGTCATCGACCCTGTGGATACCAGAGAGAAACTTTGGAATGAGTTTCCGGCTGAATTGGTCTGGAAATGCCCCCTGGGGTTCCTGACCCCCTGCCCTGTGACCTGGGGGAGGCTCAGCTGATGTTGCCTTCCCAGCCCCGCCTCCTGATCTGGGGTAGATGCAGAGCTGCCCCTCCCAATGCCCCACACTTTTAGGGGACATTTCAGAATTCCCTTAGGCCCTAGAGTTTGAAGAACATCCTCAGGAACTAAAAAATCTGCCAACCAGTTGAATGATGAGCCACTGTACAGCACTTCCCCTGTGCCAGGCACTGTGCCAGGTGCAGGGACCACAATCAAAAACAGCAGCAGTCTCTATTCTCACGCCTCTTCCCTTCTATGGGAGGATCCCAGATGCCCCTGAATGGGGAAGAACAATACAGAAAAATGCCAGGAAGGTGGGCAAAGAAGGGCCCTCTCAGCTAAGGGTTGGGGGAATGAGGAAAGCTGTCAGGAAGAAGAGGCGGCTGGAGCAAGTAACCCTAGAAAACGTCTCTCCACTTCCCCTCCCCACATCTCCCTCCATTCCCAGATCTTTGTGATCTGACTGAGGGTAGGAGTGGGCTCCTCCCCAGAGGGATGGCCAGTCTGGAGTATTTACTGGGAACTCTGGGGTTGGTAACACACTGACATGTGTTAGGTCCTTTAGGTCTCACTAAATGCCCTGGGGGATAGGGGCAATAATACTCCTATTTTACACACACATGAGGGCAGAGCCCCAAAAAGGTTAGATGACTTGCTCAGGGTCACACAGCTCATAAGCCTCAGAGGCAGGAACTGAAAGTAGGTCTTCTTGACTTCAAATCCCAAGTTCCAACTGCTGAGGTTCAGGGTGCTGGGCGATCACAAAATACTGACTCACCAGGTCCTGCTCGAATGAATTTGACACAAGGTTCCTTAAAGCCAAAGAAAAACAAAGTTTATTAAAGACTTGCCATACTGGGTGTACTGAAGAAGTATAATAAGCTTTTGTAACACTCATATTGCCAAGCTGGTCATATAGAATCTCAGCTAGACAGAGTCTGTGCTGGATTAAACCTGACCCTCTTCATGGAGGTGAGATGGAGCTTAAATACAGAAAGCACTGAGGGAAGAATCCAGGTGTCGCCAAGTAGTCTGGGGTCCCAGGGATGGTCTTGATAGATCAAACCCAGGGGGAATGCTGATGGGACTGGCTGGCACTCCAGACAATCCACAATCCACAGTCCAGGCTGGGCAACTTGGGCTTCAAGGGAATGCTGAGTAGTCGGGAACATCAAAAGGATGTTGGGAATCAGTGATAAATGGTGATAAGATAGGGAGGACCTGGGGTGGGAGAAATGGAAGGGGAATCCAAGGAGCCCCCCAAGACCAGACTTTCTAGAGCTCTTCAGACCAATGGGACAAAAGCCCTCCTGATCCAAGGGGAAAAGGTCTTGTCTTGGGCTTGTACCCCATTCTAACCACTACACCACAAAGCCGCAGGATGGGCAGAGAACTGTGGGCTGGCACAGGGGGACAATACCCAGAGGTCTAAGGCCCAGAAGGAGCTAAGGCTGGGAATTGTTGTTGACTTTTGGTTCTAGAAGGGAACGAAGGATATCAGGAAGGTGATGCCTTGAACCGCAGGTGACTGGGATTGAAGTGAGGCAGGGCTGTGTAAAGCTGCCAGCCTCACTCTCTCCAGAGTTATCTGGGCCCAGTGGGGAGGAAATCAAAGGACAAGGGAAAGGAGGAAAGACAGAGACCCAAGGAGAAAGAGGATCAGGGTTCAGGCTGGAGGGGAGGATGAGCTGACATCAAAGAAGAGGCAAAGCTGGTTCTTTTTTTCTCTCTTTCTTTTTTTCCTTCTCAGCCAAAGACCAAAGTTGTTCCAAATCCACCCTTCCTTCCAGGGTCAGTGATGACGTCCCTGAGGATTTCCTTCTCCTTCCACACACATCTCAATCTTTCCCAGTTTCAGGATGTAAAGAAAAGGGAAATCCAGTCCAGAGAGGGCTCTCAGGAGGGTTGAATGCCAGGATGGGCTGAGGCTGAGAGGATGTCCCCAAGCCCTCTGACGCTCAACATGTGTCACAAGACTGGGATCTGGGTGGCCTCCCCAATCCAAAGATGGAGCTTTGGCAGTCCAGAAAGATCTCCCATTCCCCTTCTGGCATGAAGAATCATTCCAAGAAACCAGGGGATGAAGCAGTTCAAGAAAATACCCTAAATAGCGAGAAAGTGCTTACCAGTCAATTTCCTGTTTTTTTTAAATAGAAACTAAATTTTGAAATGTAAATTAAAAAATTAAATTTTCCGAAATTTTGCCCCCAGTTTTGGTTCCCTAAGGGCCTCAAGGTTTGGAAAACCTGCATGAAAATGGGCCCTTGAGGCTGGAGGCCACAGCTGGATGGGAGGTTAGAGACCCCCTTTTCTATTTGCCCTCCTTGTAGCAATGGGAAAGTGAGGCCCAGAGGGAGAATATGCCTGGATTCTTCTTCTTTAACTTCTTGGGAGGCCTGAGCAGCAGGAGCCCTGAGGATGTGGGGGGAAAGCTGCTCCAGTTGCTGCTTCAATTCTTCCTTTGGATAGTGAAGAGGCAGCTCTGAACTGGAGGCCAGGCAAGGAAATAAGCTTTTCTTATTTATTCCCTTCCTGGGTGCCAGGCCCTGTGGTAAATGCTGGGGATTCCAAAACAGATAAACAGATAGTCTCTGCCCTGATGGAGTTTACATCCTAATGGGGACAAGGCCCCCTGAAAGGGGCCCACAGTGCTGAAAGAGAGAAGTCCTCATTCTATGGTGTGTCTGAATCCTCCAGTCACAGGCACAGCTGGAGGGGATGTAGCCTGACTGTCTCCAAGCAGGGTGGGGGAATTCACCAATAGGGAGAAGGTGGTGGCATGGGTGAGAGAAGGTCCATGGGGGAGAAGACCACAGGGTACAGGGAAGGCCCAGGAGCAGAAAGCAGTTCAGTTAGAGTGACAAGATCTTGGAGCATCAGACACTGGCCTGGGGAAAAATTAATTTGATTTCCAGAATCCTGATACCTCAGAGGAAGAAAGTATCTCAGGGCTCATGATGACCCTTCCCCTGCCAGAGAAATGACCTGCCCCCTCTGCCCCAGGAGCCCACAGAGTCAGTCAGTCACCACCTGCAGCCCCTCCTTCAGGTGTTCAAAGCAGGAGCAGATTTGCATGTGGGGGCCTCCTCCCTGCAGGGCCTGGGCTGCTCTTAAGGGAGCCCTGGGAGAGCCGAGCCCCAGCTGGGGAGCGTGAGGACACAGAGCTGTGGGAGGAAGCTCTACCATGGCTTGGATCTCTCTGCTGTTCTCACTCCTGACTGTCTACACAGGTGAAGTTGCTCAGTGTTTCCTCTCTGTGGTTCAGACCCAACAGTGTCTCAGTCCTGCCCTGAGCTGCTTGAGGGGTCAGCATGTCCTTGGAGGGGGAGAGTTCCCTGCATGTGACCAATCTTTTCTTTCCTTCCCTTGCAGGTTCTGGGGCCTCCATTGTGCTGACTCAGCCTCCTTCAGTGTCCAAGAGCCTGAGAGAGACGGCCTCCATCTCCTGTGCTGGGGATGGAATTGGTAAATATAATGTGCAGTGGTACCAGCAGAAACGTGGCCAGGCCCCTAAGCTGGTGATTTATAATGATAACAAGAGGCCCTCTGGGATCCCTGACAGATTCTCTGGCTCTAACTCAGGGAACACGGCCACCCTGAGCATCTCTGGGCTGCAGGCTGACGATGAGGCTGATTATTACTGTCAGGTGTGGGGTAGTGGTGATCCACACAGTGACACAGTCTGAGGGGGAAGTGAGACAAAAACCCCTGCCAGGCCTGCTCCCCCTGAGCCCTCCCCTCTGGGCTCCAGAGAGTTCCTGGTGAGCACAGGACAGCAACAGCCTCTCTCTACCTCCCCTGAACCCTCCCAGTGCTTCTGCCTGGGAGGCCCCTGCCCCTCCCTGCCCCTCCCTGGCCCTCCCTGCCCCTCCCTGCCCCTCCCTGCCCCTCCCTGGCTGAGGCTCCTTCTCCCTCCCCAGGCCTCCATCTGCTCCCTCCCTCCACGTGCTCCCTTCTCATTGCTTTAGTTGTACTTCACTCCCTAAGTCAATTTTGGCATGTCCCAGCCTCTGAAGCCCTCCCCAAATCCCTGCCAAAAAAAATTACAAAACTGAATTAGATTGATCTAGGAGCAGGGAAGCAGCTTAGCAGTCAGTCTGGAAAGGTTTGTATCATTGCGCTGTGGGGGAGCAGAGTCCAACAAAAGAAGCAGCAAAGATAGCAGCCACCCTCACAGCAGGGGTCCTGAAACAAGCCTTCAAGTCTTGGGCAATCCCCCAACGAGCCACACCCTCCTGCCATCTAGCAGCCCCCAGTAAAGGGTTCAGTTTGAGCAGCCCATAAGGCCACTCCTCAGTGAGCCTACCCATGGCACAATCCACCAGGGAGGTCTTGACTCCATTGATCCCCAGTAGTGAAGTCCTACCGCAGGACTGGCCAAAAACAACCTATATCTCTGTTTCAATCCCTGCAGGTCAACAGTTAAGCCCAGGCCCTGGTGAGACCCACAGGGAGGTCCTACTCTACATACAATCTAGAAGGGCAGTCTACCCTCCAGAGAAAGAAGGCAGCTTAGCCCAGATGCCCAGTGAATGCCAGCAGTAAGACCCAAAGTCCCAACACTAAAAGCTTAGGACAGTGCAGGACCAGAGCCCAGCTCCCACTTAAAACACCAAGTCCCAAAAGACGTAGAAAATATGAGCAAAAACAGTAAAGAAAAGAAAAAAAAAGCTTGACTCTAAAAAGTTACTATGTAACAGGGAGGATCAATGCCTAAACTTATATGAGAACAACTGTATCAAAATACTGACATGCGAATCCTCAAAGAAAAATCGAATTTGGTCTCAGGCCAACAAGGAGTTCCTGGAAGAGTTTAGAATGGATTTACCAAATTAGAGACATAGAAGAAATGCTGGGGAAAGAACTGAGAGCAGTAGAAGAAAAGCATGAATAAGAGTCAATAGCACAGAAGAGCATATACAAAAATATGTGGAGGAAAATAACTCCCTAAAAAAAAAGAATGGGGCAAATGAAAAAGGAAGTACAAAAGCCTGGTTAGGAAAAGAATTCTTAAAAATGAGAAGTTAGCAAATGATAACTAATTACTCTATGAGACACTCTGTGAATGAATCTTTGGTCTAAGCTGAACTTGATGGTCTCCAGTTTGAGCCTTACTAAAGAATTCTGGGGTCACCAAGGGTACAATGAGGCACACTGAGGCTGGAGAAATGGGGGTGGGGTTAGGCAAGCACTGAAAGACAGTTACAGCTGAACATTTCCAGTGCCTGGCCCATAACCCAGCACATAGTAAGTGTGTTTAACTGATTACCTGATGGATACCTAATGAATCAGTCACCCCTGAGTACCATAAACTCCCTGGGGGAAGTTACACATTTAAACATTGAGTTTGTACAATCCTCCCTTCACAGAACTGAAAGTTTTCATTTTAAAGAAGTTGTAATGGATTAATGGGGAAAATGCATTAAATGTCCCAAAGAGAACCAAAGAGGTAGGTTAGGGAAATCCTTACTCATATTGTTAGGTATTAGAACCTTTTCCACAAACACTGAAATCTCCTTGGGAATCTCAAAACCCTTCTTGGCTTCTTAGCTGAGGAACGTCAAATAGTCCTCTCCTGCAACCAGGATTTCATGCGTTAGATTTTAGTCAGATGAGGCTAATGTTAACAGAAGATATGTTTCAGTTAATCTAAATGGTAGGAGGAATGGGTCTAAGTCCTGAATAACAGAATCCAATGAAGGAAAATAAAAATTCCCTATAAAAGTTTACAGAATCCTCAGAACAGCCCCTTCCCTCATTACGCTGAACAGTCTGAGATCATTCCCTGAGTATCTAGAAGAGGGTCTGGGGAATTCCCTGGTTGCAGAAAAGACATAAAAGGAACGGTCACCTCTGGGAGGGCAATGTCATTGGGTCAGGAATCATTTCCTGACATAGCTGAAGATGGTTTGGAATGTTCCAGATAACAGAGCATCTGTAGTTTCTGTCATTGTTGGGGGAAAGAATGAGAGCACTGAAGGTAGAGGTTGTGTACTGATGGGGTGAGGCCGGGGTGAGAGGACAGTGCCTAAGACAAAGAGAAGGCTGATCTGCTTTGCCTTCTGTTTTTCTCTTCCCAGAACAAAGAAGTTTGACCTGAAAATGTTGAAACACAAAATGGTCCTTGGAGAGTTAATAATCAAGAAAATGAAGCAGAGAGTTAAGCTGCTCTTGAGAATTTCAAATTGCCCGACTCAAAAGCTAAAAAAAACATACTAAAGAATAAGGACAACAATCAAGCAATAACCATTTCTTAAGGACCTGCTACTCATTGCCAAGTGCTGAGGCTACAGTAACAAAAGTAAAGCAGTCTCTTCCTCAAGGACCTTCCAATGGAGGGAAATATAGTTAGTCTTTCACAACATGACTATTGTGGATGTGTTTTGCATGAGTACACATGTATAACCTACATCAAATTGTTTGCCTTCTCATAAGGGTGGGTAGGGAAGGAGGAGGAGAGAAAATGTGGAACTCAAAATTTTAAAAATGAATCTTAAAAATTGTTTTTCCATGCAGCTAGGAAATAAAATGTACATGTAATGGGGTATAGAAATCTATCTATAGCAAAATAGAAGAAGAGAAGGGTTTGGGGGTGAAAGAAGGGATGGCAGATTGTGGGAAGGAATAACCAGAATATGTTATCCTGTGGTGAGAGGAGGGGAGAGACAGGGAGAAAATTTGGATGTCAAAATCTTGTGGAAGAGAATGTTGAAAACTGAAAATAAATAAATTTTAAAAATATGTATTTACTTTGATTTTTCAACATTTAATTCCATAGAGATTTGACATCTAAATTTTCCTTCTTCCCCAAGAAGGCATGAGATCTGATATAGGTTATGCCTGTGCAGTCATTTTCAACATATTTCCACATTAGTCGTGTTGTGAAAGAAGAATCAGAAGAAAAGGGGAAACAACAACAGAAAGAAACAAGAAAAGTGGAAAAATTATGCTTCCATCTACTTTCAGACTCCACAGTTCTTTCTCTGGATGTGGGTGGCATTTTCTATTGTGAGTCCTTTGGAATTGTCTGAGGTCATTGCATTGTTGAGAGAAGAGCTGAGTCTACCATAGTTCATCGTGCCACAATGTTGCTGTTGCTGTGGACAGTATGTTCCTGGTCCTTCTCACTTCATTCAGCATCAGTTCATGGACCTCATTCCAAGTGTTTCTGAAATCTGCTTGGTCATCATTTCTAATAAATAATAGTGTTCTCTTACATTCATATACTACAATTTCTTCAGTCAGTACACAGTTGGTGGGCTTCCCCTCAATTTCAAAGTCTTGCACACCTCAGAAACAGTTGCCATAAATATATTTTGTCCATGCGATCCTTTTCCTTTTTTATGATCGTTTTGAGATACAGACCTGGTAGTGGCATTGCTGGATCACAGGGTAGGCACAGTTTAATAGTCCTTTGGGCATAGTTTCAAATCACTCTCCAGAATGTTTGCATCAATTCACAATTCCACCAATATATTAGTGTTTCCCACAGCTTCTCTAATATTTGTCATTTTCCTTTTCTATCATATTAGCAGTCTGACAAGTACTACAGAGTTGGTTTAATTTACATTTCTCCAAACAGTAGTGATTTGGAGCATTTTCTGATATATGGCTATATTCACCTATAATTTCTTATTCTGAGAATTGCCTGTTGATCTCCTTTGACTAATTATCAATTGGGAAATGATTTGAATCCTTATACATTTGAGGCAGTTCTCTATATATTTTACAAATCAGACCTGTATCAGAAACACTAGCTATAAAAATTGTTTCCCAGCTGTGTGCTTTCTTTCTAATCTTGGTTACAATGGTGTTGTTTGTGCAAAACTTTCTAATTTAATGTAATTGAAATTATCCATTTTGCATACCCTAATGTCTTCTTCTCTTGTTACATCATAAATTCTTCCCTTCTCTATAGATCTGAGAGGTAAACTATTCTTTCCCCTCCTGATTTGTTTATGGTTTCATCTCATGTCTAAATCATGTACCCATTTTGACATCATTTTGGTGTAGGATGTGAGATGTTGGTGTATGCCTACTTTCTGCAGTTCTCTTCTCCAGTTTTCCTTGAAGTTTTGTCAAATGGTGAGTTCATGTCCCAGATGGTGGAGTTTTTGGTTTATCTAACAGTAGACAGCTATAGTCACTGACTGCTGTGTCTTGTGTACCTAGACCTCATTAGTACAGTTTTGTAGTCTATTTCTTCCTCTAAAAAACTTAACTTTTCTAGAAATTTGGAATGTTTTGCCACTTGCTGCCTATATATTTAGTGTTGATATTATCACTTCATTGTGGTTGATACTAGTTAGCAAGTTATAGTTCCCTACCTTATCTCTTTTGAATAGATCTATTTTTTGCATTTGCTTTGTCTAAGATCAGGAGTACAACCCTGGCTTTCTTCACTTAATCTGAAAGCATAATATATTCTGTTTCAGTCTTTTACACTTATTCTGTGTGTATCTGTCTGCCTCGGATGTATTTCTCTTTTTTTAGGTTCACTAAATTTATTTTAAAAATCGTAAAACGTTTCTTAAAAAAGAGCATTACATTCTGTTCTGCCCACTTTTCCGAATGAATGCTAAGGACATGCGGGCATTCTCCCCTTTCCCTCAACCCCCCACCAAAAAAAAAATTACAATGACTACAAAGCAAGGAGTTCACAACAGTTACAGAAAAGGAAAATATATTTTTTTACCACTAACAGTGAACAAAAATAAAGTTCACTCTCTCTTTTGCAAAATCTTAATGTTATTTTTCCCACCCATCCGCCTCCCCCATTGGTAAGGAACTAAAATATTACATCCAGTGAACAGCAAGGATTTGACTACAGCCCAAATGCAGAATACCTATGAAGCAGAGGAATGTTGGCTTTTTGACAGAAGCAGATAAAAAAAAGAAGCAGGATTCTTCAGTTCTTCACTAGCCTTAGAGAAACTTTCCAGAATACTGCTTCACACTATAAAAAAGAAAAAAAATCTTCCATTAGAATCCTTCAACATCTGCGTACTACTTCTCACTGCTTTGCATTGAATACTCTGCCTGCTGAAGCTGGTCAAGAGTTCCTGTAATGGTGATAATTTGATCTTAAGATCCTTGCAAATGCTGATCAATTTTGATTGATGCACCATATTCATGACATATGTGTTTGATTTGTTGACCACCTTTGTCAATAAAGATCCAGTCAAATCATTGGGAATTAGTTATTTGTGTTGTAATAATGCATCCATCAAGATCACCATATGAGTCACAGTGCCCTGTATAGGAATAATCATATTCAGAACCACCCTGTGGTTCATAATGACCATCTGCCATTAGGAAGCACTCCATGTATCTACTGCAGACTCTCAAGTCTCATCAGCACTAAAACCAACCATGCCATCATAATGGTCACCAGGTCTTCCTCTTCTGTCATTAACCATAGTATCTCCTCCACTAGGTGGTGGTGGTGGAAGAAAATCAAAATTTCAAACTCTACCCTACCACCCCTGCAGCCACGTCCAAGAGGAGGTGGGGGAAGTTCTATGAGAGGGCTCATGTCATCATAATCTCTTCTAGAAGGGGGCATAGGATGCCCATCAGGAACTGGGGGCATTCTATCAAAGTCTTTTCTTCATCTGCATGGAAAATCCTACAAGCCATCCCCATCATTCAGCAAACCAGTCATAGGCTCCATCATAGGAATTGGGATTGTACAGTTTTGTACACTTTTGATGGGAGACTCAGATATAAGATCCAGTATGAGCTTTACGCACTCCACAACCGTTTCAGGTTTCCCCTGATAGGAACAACTCTATCTGTGCAATGAAGACAGCATCAAGGAAAAGCTTTGGTTGCTTCAGTGTTCTCTCGAATTCCTTTGATTTTATCACCTTTGACCCCAATAATTCCTCTGCAAGACTCTGGTGAATCAACAATCTTAACGCCCAGTAAAAGTCACTTCCTTTATAATGTTGGTAACTTAAACATTCTACAGCATCAGATTCGATTGGAAGTTGGCTGGTTGCAGTGGGTCATGACAACTGCAGGCCCTTTTACAAGGTAGGGATAATATTCTCCAGAATTTTTCCAATTGTTTCAATATTTGCACTGATACTCAATATGTACTAGGGGCTACTTCTGCCTGGGACTGGCATTGACGTCTGTATGAAATGTTTTAATATTTTTCCCTCCTTTGTGAATCTAGCATTCTTGCTTTGAAGCAAAATGCGCAATTCAACCATTTCATCAGTGCTTCTAGATCTTTTAAAGGCCTGCTCCTCCTATCCAAATTGGAAAGAATATCTACTCATGTGGCTTTCTCCCCCGTGTCAATTTAGAGAGAAATACTCTGAATTCAGTGAAAAAGTTGAGTCCCTTCGGAGCAGAACTGGAGAAGGGAGTTACCAACCCCATCCAGGATTTAATCTTAGAAAGACAAAAAAACTGGACTGCCTGTGAGTGTTTATTTTTCTCACCATCTGTAGAATATGATAGTTTTCATTATAGACAATTAACTCAAGGATCAAAAGACAAAAGAGACCTTAACCTTCAGAGTAAGACCCTCACATTCCTGCCTCCCTTCTTGGCTCAGGATGCCTATGTGAGCTGAAATTATAGTTTCTATTTCTGTTAACCATAAGATGGAAAGGGAATTTTCTTGATTCAATAGGTTGTAAATGCAGTAAGATAGGAGAAGCATTAAGGAGTCAATTGAAATTATACATCTGGGATACTGTGTTTCTTCTCTGATTAACATGACATGATATAACATAATATAGCACACATCCATAAAATATCAAGATGAGGAAAGTCTCATTATTCAAGATAGTGTCTTACTCAATATGCCTTGACCTTGGTGGTCATAAACAGAAGAATGCTCCTGATCAGCCTCATGTGGTCTTGTCATAGGTGAGACAGGAAGGGACATTTTGAGTTCTCTCAGAGAGCATGTCTGTTATGCCAGAGGATACAAAGACTTATGGTAGATTAATCTCAGCATAAAGACATGTCTGTCTCCTGACTGGTTAATATGGGATTTAGGCCTTTCTCAGTTCTTGGGGATTCAGTGGTTGGGGAGGGGGTCTACAGAATCTAACACCATTGTTGCTTACCATTGGCTAAATTCTGATGAATATAAAGGTCTTTTTACTCCTTCATCTGTACTAAGACCTGGGAACACAGATTCAAGCACAAAGAAGGACAATCTCTGTTTACAAGGACCTTCCATTCTAAAGAGGGAAGGCAATAAAAAAGGACCCTCCTGCTGACCTACCCTGGGGCTACCTTTGGCCCTGTGGCCACCAGAGGAAGACCTAGGATTAGCGGGGCTGGAAATGCCCCCTGGGGCCCTTGAGCTCTGAGATCCTGCTCTGTGGCCTGGGGGAGGTTCAGCTGAAGCTGCCTTTCTGGGCCTTTCCCCTGAGCAGGGGGCAGATGCAGAGCTGCCCTTCCCCATGCCCACCTTTACAGGGGATACTTCAGAATTCCCTTGGGCCCCAGAGTGTGATCAACATCTTCAGGGAATAAAAATGATGAGCCATTGTTCAACACTCACCCTGTGCCAGGTGCAGAGGTCACAGTGACAAACAGCAACAGTCTGAGTTCTCAAGGACCCTCCCTTCTACAGGTGGAACCCAGATGCTTCAGAATGGGTAATGACAGCTCAGAGAAATGCCAGGGAGGTGAAGAAAGGGGGACATCTCTGTTGGGGTTTGGGGGAATGAGTAAAGACCTCAGGCAGAAGTCGAAAATTGAGCAAGAACCCCTAGAAAAGACTCCCTACAATCCCCCTCCCCACATCTCCCTCCACTCCCAGATCTTTGTGATCTGCTTGAGAGTGGAATTGGGTTCAGGCCCAGAGGGGGAGTCAGTATGGCGGATTTACTGGGAACTTTAAGGTTTGCCATACAAAGACATGTGTTAAGTCATTTAGGCCTCACTACCTATCCTGGGAGGTAGGGGCTATTATGATCCCATGTTACACATACATGAGAACAGAGCCCCAGAAAGGTTAGGTGACTTGCTCAGGGTCACATAGCTCATAAACCTCAAAGACAAGAACTGAAAGCAGGTCTTCTTGTTCCAAGTCCCAAGCTCTAACCACTGTAACACTGAGCTGCAGGATTGGTAGAGAAGTAAGGCCTAGCAGAGTGGGGATAATTTCAGGGGGATTGAGTACAAGAATGCGGTGTGGTTGGGATGAAAAGGAAAGGAGAAGGGAAAATTTCTCCTTTTCATCTCTCTTTGGAGATAATGCCTCAGTGAAGTGGAAGGTGGCCTCAACAGCACCAACAAAGTCCATGGCTTCCAGTTGATGGAGGGAGCCATGTCAGGCTGCACCATTGAAGTTCATTGTGCTGCACTGGACAGATTCTGTGCTGCCTTCTCAAGATCCTTCTTGACCTCTGATGGCCACTCTGACTCATGAGGTCGTGTCTGGGGTCCTGGGCTGTACAGTCTATGAAGGGGTCCTAACGCCTGCTTAAATATTTTCATCATAATTACATGTGAGTTAACTTTTATTTTTTACTTATATTATTTTATGTTTTTTCAGTGTTTGACAATCACTTCCATATATCTTAGATTTTTTCCCCTCCTTCCCCACTCCTTCCCTGAGATTGCATACAATTTTGTATAGGTTCTACGTATAGAATCCTGTTAAATATATTTTCAACTAAGTCATGCTATATAGAAGAATTAAAACGAATGGAAGAAATCATAAAATAAAACATAATACAAAAGAAAATGGCCTGCTTCACTCTGCAATTAAATTCCATAATTCTTTCTCTGGATGTGGATGGCATTTTGACTTGATTCCATTGGGAAATTTTTAAGTCCTTCCCTTGCAATAAAGTACTAAGTCTACCAGAAAAATTCCTCACACACTGTAGTTGTTGCTGTGTACAAAATTCTCCTGGTTCTGTTCCTTTCACTCAGCATCAGTTCATGTAAGTCTTTCTGGGCCTCTCTAGTCTTCCTGTTCATCCTTTCTTATAGCACAAGAGTATTCCATTGCATTCATACACCACAATTTATTCAGCCATTACCCAATTGATGGACATCCCCTTGATGTCCAGTTTTTGGCCACCACAAAGAAAGCTGCTATAAATGTTTTTGTACATGTGGGATCCTTTCCCATTTTTATGGTCTCTTGGGAATACATTCCTAGAAATATTTCTGGGTCATTTTCTAGCCCTTTGAGCTTAGCTCCAAATTGTTCTGACATCCAACTGGATCAGGTCACAAGTACAGTAACAATGAATTAGTGTTCCAACTCTCCCACATCTTCTTCAACATTTATCATCTCCTAGTTGTGTCATTTTTGCAAATCTGATAGGTATAATGTCGTATACCAGAATCAATGGTGATTTAGAGAATTTTTCATGTGATTATAGATAGCATTTATTTTTTTTCCCCTGAAAACTACCTGTTCGTATCTTTCAACAATTTATTAATTCAGAAATGACTTCTATTCTTGGTAAATTTGACTCAGTGCTCTAAAGATTTGAGATTTGAGACCTTTATCAGAGACACTAGTAAAAATTCTTTCCCAGGTTTCTGCCTCCCTCCTAATTTTGGATGCATTGGCTTTATTGCTGCAAAAACTTTTCAATTTAATGTAATCAAAGTTATCCATTTTACATTTAAGAGGGTTCTCTGTCTCCTGATTCGTTATAAAATCCTCCATTTTCCATTAATTTGACAAATAAACTATACCTTGCTTCCCCCCTTGTATATAGGACCAGTATTTACACCTACTTTGTGTACCTGTTTGGACTTTATGCAGGTATACAGTGTCAGACATTGTTCTATGCCCTGTTTCTGCCATCCTATTTTCTAGTTTTCCCAGGAGATTTTGACAAACAGTGAGTTCTTATCTCAGACACTGGGGTCCCCGGGTATATCAAATAGTAGACTGCTATAGTCGTTGACTACTTGTCTTGAGTACCTAACCTATTCCACTAATCTACCCCTCTATTTCTTAGCTGGAACCAAATGGTTTTGATGATTGCTACTTTATAATACAATTTGAAATCTAGTGTGACTAGACAACCTTCCTGGCATTTCGCTTCATTAATCCCCTCGATATTCTGGACCATTTATTCTTCCAGAAGGATTTTGATATTATTTTTTCTAGCTAGTAAAAATTACTTTTTTGTGTGTTTTTGATTGTCATGGTACTGAATGAGTCAATAAATTTAGGCAGAATTTTCATTTTTATTATATTAGCTTGGCATACCTACAAGCAACTGATGTTTTTTTTCCGGCTATTTAGATCTGATTTTATTGGTGGAGAAAGTATTTTGTAGTTGTGCTCATATACTCCTTGAGTTTCACTGCCAGATATTTTAGAGTGTCTACCATCACTTTAAATGGCATTTCTCTTTCTATGTCTTTCTGTTGGGTTTTGTTAGTAATATACAGAAAAGCAGACGATTTGTGTGGGTTCATTTTGTATGCTGGAACTTTGCTAAAGTTGTTGATTATTTCCTCTGAAAAAGGATGATTTCCCCTTGGCTGTTTCTAAGTCTCATTATAAAGTGGAGATGACATCTAATGAGGTCCTTGCTTTTCATCTGCATGGCATGTTTCTATAATCAAAAAAGATAGTTTAAGATGTAAGCACAGTGCAAGTAGTGGAATCTTGTTGTTTTCAATTAATTGGGTAAATGAGTATTCCAGTATCATCTTTTGAAAGAAAAAGTCCCTGAAATAGAACTTTCTTTCTGAATGTAATGGGAATGATTAGGTAAGGAAAGAAAACGGAAGTATCATGTGATGTGGACTCGTTGTTCCATAGAAGAAAGTTGGGAGTTAAAGCTAACTGTAACTGGAATGGAATTGTTGAGGTTAGGGGTACTTGGGAACTTAAAATAACATGCTGAGTCCTACTCAAATGAATTCACCCCAAGCCTTCTTTCAACCAAAGAAGGTAAATGTTTGTTGAGATTTCTCAATATTGGATGGATTTTTAGGGGATCTGAGCATTTATAATGCTAAAACAAGATGCAACTTTCTTACAGATGGACTCTAGGGAAGGAGACTCAGGTGGTCCCAGGCAGTCTGGAGGTTCCAGGAATGGTTTGATGAGAGTGACCACTAATCTGTGACTCAGATTGATAGGGTTAAGAGTGGAAGTAGAACAGAGATTTGGGCATAGTGAAAGAGAAAAACTCATGGGCATCAGGAGAGCCAGTTCACATGGGGAAAACCAAGGAGTTTTTAAGATGACATTTTCCAGGGACCTTTTAGACAAATGGGACTAAAACTTCTTTGGAGTAAGGGACAAAGGTTCCAACTTGGAATCAAGCCTTTATATGTTACAAAGAGCAATTGGGTAAATACAACTGAGTGAATCAAGTTACTGAGAGCAAATCAGAGACCCATTTAGTTTGAGGAAAAGAATTTCAGTTTAAATTTCTTAGAGGCAGGTAACCTCTAAATGTATTTAATATATATAAATCTAAATATCTAAATATCTTAGAGGCAGGTAACCTCTATAAATATTATATTTTATAATATTTTATATTAATGGAAAGGTTAGATGTTTGTTTTGATTTGAATTCATTTCATGAACATAAGCTTATATTAATGTTTGAACTTATATGTGTAGCTCAGTCTTTCAGATTGAGCAGGATTAGAAAGGGATAGAGTAGTCTGGGAAACAGGGGTAAATCTATTAGAGCAATAACTTAGGGTTTTGATGGTAAATTTGATTTTGTGATTCTTATTTAATCAGGAACTAGAACATGTATAGAAAGGCATGTCAGCTACTTAAGACTTGCTTCAAAAGAAGTTTCTTAGCCAATGGGAAATTATATTCATATCTGAAACTGATTATTGGAGCTTGCTATTTTAAGATTTTATGGGACTATTAGCTGATTCTGCTGAGTCTACCTGAAGGTACAGAGAGCAAGAAAGGCAGTCTGGCACACTGATTCATGATGCCAGTAAGCCTATGAGATGCTGGTATTAACTGCAAAAAAATGATCTCATGGGAAAGTTAGGAAAGCAGATGTTCAGCCTAGGCTGTGGTAGGATTTTCCTGACTCAGTTTCCCCACTGTTACCTGGCAGACTTTAAGCCTGGCTGAATGCCAAATGACAATCTACTCCTCCCTCAAACTGACATGAAATTAAGGGGATGCTGTTTCCCTGAAATGTCCCTACTCTTAGTGGCAAATTCCTATAATCAGAAAGTTCGTAAAATTAATATCAGACAGATTAAATAATAGATTGTAGGTAGGGGAACAACTGAGGTTGAGTCTAAAATAAGTTATTAGCTTTAGAATTTCAGACTTCACAAAAATACGTTAGGGTCCTTTAATTCTTAATATTATTATGGAGACAATTCAGTCAAGGGCTCGTGAGGTTAGCATGCATAGGCATTATTATTTTTGTCTCAGGTGGTAAACGTTAAAATAAAAATGCTTTCTGTTCTATATTGTAAATGCTTTAAAAGATGCATCACATGACCGGAAGCTGGAATTGTTTTATGAGGTGATATGTATTGAGTTAAAAATGATTATTCATTGTATTTATGTAAGTACTGGAGCCTGTTATTGAATGCTTAGTGAAATATCATCCTCCTGATGTGGGACATGAACAGTGAATTAATGTAAAATGTATAAACTGGGTTCTAATGTGAATTTCTTAAGCAACACAATTGACTAAAGTTCCAATTTTGATTTTCTAAGAGTGATAAGTGTATACAACTTAGGGATGGTCATGTAAAATTGTATCAAGGTCAGTTTTGTAGGAGCATGGACACCTGAATTTCAACAAAAAGATGAAGGAAAGAAGATGCAGAGATTCTGTGCTGAAGACGACTTGAACAAGCATCGAGACCAGAAAACTGCATCAGATGATGCTCCCCCCCACAGACTGTTGTATTAGATGGAGCGTCTAAATGGACAATTCATTAATTTACCTATTCCTTTTGAACCTCTGTATCTGTACTTATGAAAGGGGACTGACCCTTTTAATTTGTCAGTGGCAGTCAACTTTGATCCCTTCCCATCTTTATATAAAGGAGAGATAGATGAAGGGAAGAATTCACAGGGGAAAGAATGTGTTTACTGATTGGATTCAGGTGTGAAAACAGACATTTTAATAAAGAGAAAAGGGGGATTTTGAGGGAGACAAGAAAGTTCTGTTTTCCACATTCCTGGGTGACAAAGGTTGTGACCTAGCATAGACAGGGTAGAGGTCAGAAACTAATGTGCAGGTCCAAGTTGTTGTGTGAAGAGGGGTCCATCGGAGATGAGAACATGGAGTCACATGGCCAGGTGATGGTATTGTGGGAGACCCAAAGTTCAGAAAACAGTATAAGAACCTTATCTTTTCTGCATGTGTTGTATTCATCCTGTAACCTTACTGGGGAGGCTAAACCAGTCCATTCAGGGGGAATGGATGCAAAGATTAATAAAAGTTTTCCTGATTTCAGAACAGGTATTGTTCTTTATTCAAGATGAACATGTTTCTCACTGTGGGGGCTTGTTAGATGGACTCACTTCTTACACTATTTATTGCTCTGTCTTTTGGAATTTTGTCTTTTCCCCAGTCCCCTAAGTCACTTAACAGTGAAATCTTGTCCAGCACCTCAGAAAGAGAGCGCCCTATTTCCCTAATTATTAGTGCTTATTAGAAATCATTAAGTGTTTATAAATTAAGTGCTTTTAAATAGGAGAACCTGTCTTCTCTATTATATTCCTATGGGAAACTGCAAAGGCAGTATCATAGTATCTATCTCCATTTCTGATCATTAGGGCAATCATCATTAACTCCTCCTTTAACTTTCTTTTTATTTATTTATTTTGTAAGTTGAATTATTTTATTTGTTTTCCGTGTTTGACAATCACTTCCATTTACCTTAGATATTTTGCCACTTCCTCCCCCTTACTCTTCCCTCTCTCTCCACTCCCTCCCTGAGACAGTATACAATATTATATAGGTCTGATGTGCACATTCCTATTAAATGCATGTTGCATAGAAGAATTCAACTGAATGGGGGAAACCATAAAACAAGACAAAACATAATACAATACAAAAGAAAATGGTCTGTTACTGTCCGCAATCCATTTCCATAGTTCTTTCTCTGAAGGTGGAGGTTTTCTACCTCAAGAGTGCATTGAAAATTATTTAAGTCAATGCATGTCAATGAAGTGTTAAGTCTAACAGAAAAATTCCTCGAACACTGTGGTTGTTGCTGTGAACAAATTTCTCCTTGTGCTGCTGCTATCACACAGCGTCAGTTCATATAAGTCTTTCCAGTTTCCTCTGAAGTGTTCCTGTTCATCATTTCTCACAGCACAATAGTATTATATTACATTCATATACCACAACTTGGTCAGCCATTTCCCAATTGATAGGCATCCCCTTGATTTCCCGTTTTGGCTACCACAAAAAGAGCTGCTATAAATGTTT
The DNA here is from genome assembly GCA_023548195.1 of Bettongia penicillata ogilbyi. Classification (NCBI taxonomy): domain Eukaryota; kingdom Metazoa; phylum Chordata; class Mammalia; order Diprotodontia; family Potoroidae; genus Bettongia; species Bettongia penicillata. The sequence goes on along the minus strand of JAJHZJ010000207.1, from coordinate 397,208 downwards.
TTGTACATGTGGGACCCTTTCCCATTTCTATGATCTCTTTGGGATAGAGACCCAGAAGTGTATTGCTGGGTCAAAAGGTATGTCCATTGTCGTAACCCTTTAGGCATTGTTTCAAATTGCTGTCCAGAATGGTTGGATCAGCTCACAGCTCCACCAACAATGAAATAGTATTCCAACTCTCCCACATCTTCTCCAATATTTATCTTCTTCCTGTTTTATCATGTTTGTCAATCTGATAGGAGTGATGTGGTACCTCAGAGTTGTTTTGCTTTGTATCTCACTAATCACTAGTGATTTAGAGCATTTTTTCATATGATTATAGACAGTTTTAATTTCTTTCTCTGAAAACTCCCTGATCATATCCTTTGACCATTTATCAATTGGGGAATGACTTCTCCTTTAACTTTCTTATACAGTCCCTAAGTGAATACCAGGGTCTGTCTCCACTAGACCACATACACTCAGTAGGATACTGGCTACTGCAGCCTTCTGCAGCCAAAGCTAACAGATTAGTTGTATTTTTGCCTCCTTGCATATTGTAATTTGTAAAAGGATTCTGTACAAAAGGATTTTTATAGCTATAAACTTCAAGCTATCAGCACTACTACAAATACTCCTCTGGCCCCTTCATCACTGACACTCAACATCCAAGATATTAACGATTCTCCCATCCATTAGGAGAACTGACTCAAAATATATGTGACCTGCTGAGTAAAATCTTCAATTACTTCCCTAAACACTGTGCTACCTCCTTGGTTCTCCTGTTTCTGCCTCAGTATTGGACAAGCTTCTGCCTGAGAAACTTTTCCTTCTAACACTATTTCACAGCTATGAGCTTTTTAATTTGTTCTTTTCACCCTCACACCCCAGAAGGTATAATTAAATGCAGACGTGTGTGTGTGTGTGTGTGTATATATATATATATATGTATATATATACATATATATGTATGTATATGTATATACATATATATGTATGTATGTATGTATGTATATATACACATATATAAACATACATACATATATACTTATATATATACACACAGACATATACACAGAAAGATGTACAAATATACAAAAACACACATGCACCTTTGTACATACGTATACTTACATATACATATACTTAGATATCGGTATTCATACTCATGTATACATGTTTGCATTCAAGTGCATCTATGTAAGACTCTACTGTACTGTTCACCCTCTGTTTCTCTGAGGGTGAATAACATCTTCTTTCATAAGTCTTACTTTTTTCACATTTTTCCAAGTCAACAAATTCATCATTTCCTCCAGCACAACAGTATTCTCAGGGATTTATACTCCCATAGGAGGTTGAAGATTACAGGAACGTCCTTCTCTGAAGAAGCACTACTTACTGGCCTTTGCCTGTAGAGGGCACTGTTGGATAAGATGGAGTTTTTCCTAACTGAGCCAGGAGCTTATGCCCTGGAGTCCCTCCAGCCTGTGCCCTGGTGGAAACCAAAGACCAGTCCACAGACACTCAGGAGAGACTGAGGTAGGGGAAGTTTTGCATGCCTGTAGCCCATGATGGACAAGAGAGCTTGTGGGTACCAGGCCCAGCTGTGTGGTCCTTGAAAGTTCTGAGTTGGGCTGTCAACGCCCCCTGGGGTTCTTGCCCCTGTGCTTCTGGTCTCCTACCCTGTGTCCTGTGGGAGGCACAGCTAGCCCTGCCATCCAAGTGCCTCCTTCTGAGTTGGGGGCAAATGCAGAGATACCCCTCCCAATGCCCCACCTTTTTAGGGGACACTTCCCAAATCCCTTAGGCCCTTAATTTTGACTCCCCAAGGAACTCAGTGTTTGGAGTCTGTGGTGAATTCCAGATGAAAACAGGACTTTTGGGCTTGATCATTTAAGACCAGAGATGTTAGGGAAGTTAGAGACCCTTTGGTCCAATTCCCTTCATTGTACCAATGGAGAAGTGGGCCCCAGAGTGAGGAAGTGCCTGACCTTCTTCCTCCTCTTGGGAGGCCTGAGCAGTAGAAGCCCCGGGGATATGGGGACAGAAGCTGGGCCCACTCACTGTTATAACTCTTCCTTTGGGTGGTCATGAGGCACCTCTGTATTAGAGGCCAGGCAAGGCAACAGGTACTTCTTCACCCCTCCATGTGTCAGGCCCTGGGCTTAGGGCTGGGGATTCCAGTGCAGATAAATAGAGTCCCTGCCTTGATGGACCTCACATCCTGATTGGAAAACACCTGCTGAAAGTGATGGGAAGAGAAGGCCCCATTCCCTGTGCTCCTGAATCCTCCAGAGTCCCAGCCACAACTGGAGGGGAGGAAGTCTGCCTTGTCTCCAGACAGGGCTTGGGGGAACTCACCAATGTGGGAGAGGGCAGCATGGGGCAGGGAGGGAGGGTCCATGGGGAGAAGGCTCCAGAGCAGAGGGAAGGTCTAGGAAGAGAAAGCAGTTCAGTTACAGTGAAAAGGTCCTGGAGAATCATATATATCCCCACGGAGGAAGGAACCTGACTCCAAGAATCCCAAAATCTCAAGGAGGAAATGACCTCCTGTGGCTATTATTACCCTCCCCTGCCAGAGAAAGGACCTGCCCCCTCTGCCTTAGTCACCATCTGAGGCCCCTCTTTCACAAATCCAGAGCAGGAGCAGATTTGCATGTTGGGGCCTCCTTCCTGCAGGGCCTGGGCTGGCCTTAAGAGAGCCCTGGGAGAGCCCAGCCCTAGCTGGGGATCCTTAGGACTCAGAGGCTCTGGGAGGAACCTTAACCATGGCTTGGATTTCTCTGCTGTTCTCCCTCCTGACTGTCTACACAGCTGAGGCTGCCCAGGGACTCCTCCCTGTGGCTCAGGCCCTACAGTGTCTGAGGTCAGGCATACTACTGACTTCAGCTCATCCTGAAGCCGCTTCAGGGGTCAGCATCCCCTTGAGGGAGAGAGACCCTTGCCTGGGACCAATCTCTTCTTTCCTTTCCTTGCAGGTTCTGGGGCCTCCATTGTGCTGACTCAGCCTCCTTCAGCGTCCAAGAACCTGAGAGAGACAGTCTCCATCTCCTGTGTTGGTGTTGGAACTAGTAGCAACTCTGTGTCTTGGTACCAGCAGAAAACTGGTCAGGCCCCTAAACTGGTGATTTATGGTAATAGCAACAGGCCCTCTGGGATCCCTGACAGATTCTCTGGCTCCAAGTCAGGGAACACGGCCACCCTGAGCATCTCTGGGCTGCAGGCTGAAGATGAGGCTGATTATTACTGTGGGCAGTGGGATAGTGGTACTGGTGCTCACAGTGACACAGACTGAGGGGGAAGTGAGACAAAAACCCTGTCAGGCTTGCTCCCCCCGTGCCCTCCCCTCTGGGCTCCAGACTGGTGCTTGGTGAGCACAGGACAGAAACAACTTGACTCTCTGGCCCCTTTCTCCCCTTCTCCTCCCTGCTCTTCTCCCTGGGAGACCCTCCCCCAATGACCCTCCCCTTCCTCAGACCCTCATCTGCTCCCTCCTTCCCTGCCTCCACATGCTCCCCTCTCATTCTTTGAGTTCTCCTGCCCCCCTGAAAGGCTCTTTCACCCTCTGCAAGGCTTTGTAGGGTGTTTTGGTTCCAGGATGGAGGAGAGGAACTCTCTAAATCCCTCCCCAAGTTCCCTCCAACAGAAATAGAAAACTGAATCAGTCTGATGTAGGAGCAGGGAAGCAGCTTAGCAGCCACACAGGAAAGGTTTATCACACTGGGCTGGTGGGAGAACAGGGTCTAAGAGCAGAAGCAGCAGCAGCCACAGCAGGGGGCCTGCAGCAAGGCTCCAAGTCTGGGGCTCCTGTAATTCAGCAACCTCCCAGTAAAGCGAGCAGTCTGTGCACCTCACAAGGCCACATCCCAGTGAGCCTACCCCTGCCACAAGCCACCAGGGAGGCCTTCACCCCAGTGATGACCAGTAGTGAAGGGGGACTGGCTAAATCATCTTATGTTTCCATTGTAACCCTTGCAGGTAAATAGCTAAGCCTAGAACCAGATGAGACCCACAGGGAGGTCCCATTTCCAAACCAACAGGGAAATCTACCCTCCAGACACAGCAAGCAGCTTAGCCCAGATTCCCAGTGAAAGATAGCAGCAAGACCCAAAGCCCCAACATTAAAGCTTAGGGCAGTGCACAACCAGAGCCTAACTCTCACTTAAAAACACCATGTCCCAAAAAAGGCAGAAAATATGAGCAACCAAACAAAAAAGCTTGACTATAGAAAGCGATTCTTGTAATAAGAAGGGTCAAGGCAGAAACCTAGATGAGGACAATTGCATCAAAATGGATATATGCAAGGATTCAAAGAAAAGTCTACTTTGGTCTCAGGGCCAAAAGGAATTCCTAGAAGACCTCAGAATGGATTTAACAAATTCAAGAATTAGAAGAAATATTGAGGAAATAAATGAGGGTAGTAGAAGAAAACAGTGAGTAAGAGTCCATTGCATGGCATAAGATACGCAAAAATTTGCAGAGCAACTGAACTCCCAAAAAAACAATAGGACTGGCAAAATGTGAAAGGAACTACAAAAGCTTGTTGAAGAACATAATTCCTTAAAAATTAGAATTTAACAACTCATGACTAATTACTGTATGAGACATTCTGTGAATGAAGCTCTGTTCTGTGCTGAACTTGGAGATCTCCAGTTTGAGTCTCACTAAAGAAATGTGAGGTCACTAAGGGTAGAATGAGGGACACTGGGGCTGGAGAAACAGAGGTGTTCTTGGGCAGTGATTGAAAGAGAGACCCATCTGAGAATCTCCAGTACCTGACCCAGAACCTAGAATATAGTAGCTTCTTGGTCAAGGTTACTTATTAACTGGGGAGGAGCCAATATGGCAGAGTAGAAAGACTCACATATGCTAGCTCCGAATCCATACACCATAAATTTCCTGTAAAGAGAACTCCCCACAAATTCTGGAGCAGTGGAAGCCCTGCAGCAATGCAGTGGAGGAGATTTCTGTTCCACAGAGCCCTGAAAAACCAACCCCAAAGGTCCGTCGCACACCTGAAAGCAGAGCCCAGCCCTGCCCGCACGGCCCCGAGAGGAGCAGATCCAAGCAGGCTTCAGGGACGGAAACTCCAGTGGGTGCGAAGGTCCCTCCACCAACAGGCACTACAGGTCAGTGAGAGAGACGTCTAGGCTGGCCGAAAGGGGAGCGGGGTGTCTCCATAACTCAGGCCTCCTCAGGAGGCAGTGGCAAAGGCAGCAGCAGAGGCAGCAGAGGCTGGAGCTCTCGGGGCAGGCAAGACTTCAGATCCATTACTGAAAGTCTCCACATAAACCCCCTGAGGGAACTGAGCCTGGGAGGTGGCCCTGCCCCCACCTGAGCACCAGAACTTAAGCTCACATTGAATAGCAGCCCTGCCCACCACTCAAAGCCCTGAGGCTCAGGAGCAGCATTTGAATCTCAGACCCCTAAGCACTAGCTGGGTGGACCTAGGTGGGGGTGGAGAGGAATCTCAGAAGTCAAGCAACTGGCTGGGAAAATGCCCAGAAAAGGGAAAAAAAATAAGACCACAGAAGGGTACTTTCTTGGTGAACACATGTTTCCTCCTTTCCTTCCAGATGAGGAAGAACAATGCTTAACATCAGGGAAAGACATAGAAGCCAAGGCCTCTGTATCCCAAACATCTGCAATAGATATCCAATGGGTGCAGGCCATGGAAGAGCTCAAAAAGGATTTTGAAAATCAATTTAGACAGGTGGAGGAAAAACTGGGAAGAAAAATGAGAGAGATGCAAGAAAAGCATGAAAAATGGGTCAATACCTTGTTGAAGGAGACCCAAAAAAAATGCTGAAGAAAATAACACCTTGAAAAATAGGCCAACTCAATTGGCAAAAGAGGTTCAAAAAGCCAATGAAGAGAAGAATGCTTTCAAAAGCAGAATTACCCAAATGGAAAAGGAGCTTCAAAAGCTCACTGAAGAAAATAGTTCTCTCAAGATTAGAATGGAACAGGTGGAGGCTAATGACTTTATGAGAAACCAAGAAATCACAAAACAAAGCCAAAAGAATGAAAAAATGGAAGACAATGTGAAATGCCTCATTGGAAAAACAACTGACCTGGAAAATAGATCCAGGAGAGACAATTTAAAAATTATGGGACTACCTGAAAGCCATGATCAAAAAAAGAGCCTAGACATCATCTTTCATGAAATTATCAAGGAAAACTGCCCTGATATTCTACAACCAGAGGGCAAAATAAGTATTGAAAGAATCCATTGATCACCGCCTGAAAGAGATCCAAAAAGAGAAATTCCTAGGAACATTGTGGCCAAATTCCAGAATTCCCAGGTCAAGGAGAAAATGTTGCAAGCAGCTAGAAAGAAACAATTCCAGTATTGTGGAAATACAATCAGGATAACACAAGATCTAGCAGCTTCTACATTAAGGGATTAAAGGGAGCAGAATAGGATTTTCCAGAAGTCAAAGGAACTAGGACTCAAACCAAGAATCATCTACCCAGCAAAACTGAGTATAATACTTCAGGGGAAAATATGGTCTTTCAATGAAACAGAGGACTTTCAAGCATTCTTGATGAAAAGACCAGAGCTGAAAAGAAAATTTGACCTTCAAACACAAGAATGAGAAGAAACATGAAAAAGCAAACAGCAAAGAGAAGTCATATGGGACTTACCAAAGGTGAACTGTCTACATTCCTACATGGAAAGACAATATTTGTAACTCTTAAAACTTTTCAGTATCTGGGTAGTTGGTGGGACTACACACGCACATATACACACACATGTACACATGTGTGCGCATGCACACATACACACATGCACGCACACACAGAGACAGAGAGCACAGAGTGAATGCAATAGGATGGGATCATATCTTAAAAGAAATTAAGGTAAACGGTGAGAGAGAATTGTAATGGGAGAAGAGAGGGTGAAATGGAATGGGGTAAATTATCTCATTCAAGAGGCAAGCAGGAGACTTTTTAGTGTAGGGAAAAAGGAGAGCTGAGAAAAAAACTTGAAGTTTACTCTCATCACATTTGACTAAAGGAAGGAAAAAATGCACACTTATTTTGGTATGAAAACCTATCTCACAATACAGGAAAGTGGGGGAGAAGGAGATAAGCAGGGTGAGGGGGATGATGGAAGGGAGGGCAATGGGAGGAGGGAGCCATTTGAAGTCCACACTCTTGGGGAGGGACAGGATCAAAAGACAGAATAGAAACATAGAATGGAGGGAAATACAGTTAGTCTTACACAACACGACTGTTATGGAAGTCATTTGCAAAACTACACAGATATGGTCTGTATTGGATTGCCTGCCTTCCCAAAGGGAATGGGTGGGGAGGGAGGGATGGGGAGAATTTGGAACTCAAAGTTTTGGGAACAACTGTTTAGTATTGTTCTTGCTACTGGGAAATAAGAAATACAATTCATGGGGAATAGAAAGTCATCTGGCCCTACAGGACAAAAGAGAAGATAGGGACAAGGAAAGGGAGGGAGGATAGAAGAGAAGGCAGATTGGTGATAGGGGAAATTAGAATGCTCGGTGTATTGGGGTGGGGGGAAGGGATAAAAGGGGAGAAAATTTGGAACCCAAAATTGTGTGAAAATGAATGTAAAAAGTTAAATAAATAAATTTATATTTAAAAAAAAGGTTACTGATTAACTGCTTGATTCCTAAAGAGTCAGCTGGTCCTGAATTCTATAAACTCCCTGGAGAAAATTACAGATTAAAACATTGAATTTTCAGGATCCTCCCTTCACAGAACTGAAAGCTTTCATTTTAAAGAAGTTGTGTTGGATTAATGAGGGAAAATAAGTGATGTACCCCAAAGAGAACCAAAAAGTTAGGTTACGGAAATCCTTCCTCATATGGTTAGGGAGTGGAATCTTTTCCAGAAACAGTGAAATCTCTTTGGGAAGCTGAAAATCCTTCTGGCCTTTTAGCTGAGGGATGTCAAATAATTCTCTCTTAAAACTGTGATTCCATGCACCAGATTTTAGTCAGATGAGGCTAATATTAGTGGAAGACATGCTTCAGTTAATCTAAACGGTAGGAGGAGTGAATGTAAGTCCTCAATAATAGAATCCATTGAAGGGAAATACAAATTCCCCATAAAAGTTTATAGAATCCTCAAAACAATCTCTTCCCTCATTAAGTTACTTTGTCCAAGATCATTCCCTGAATCTCTCCAAGAGGGTCTGGGAAATTCCCTGGCTGCAGGAAAGACATAAAAGGAAGGGTCAGTTCTGGGAGGGCAATTTCACCAAGACCAGGAATCCCAGACATAGCTAAGACTAATGAGGAATGTTCCAGACAACAGAGAGATAATTCATGTTGGTTTTGGAGGAAAGAATGAGAACTCTGAAGGCAGAGAATGTGTGCTGATGGGGACAGGTTACATGAGCCTATTAATTAATAGGAAAAACCTTCCCATTTAAATTACCACTACAGGTGCTGTGCTAGTTTCTAAGGGGCTCAGTGCCATCATGGGTGATGTCTTGACTTGCAGGAAAACAGGATTTAAGTTAGGCACAAGTGCACAGAGTTGTGTCACTCTGTTCCAGTGGAAGGACAAAAGTCAGGATGACTATCAATGTCATGAGATGCAATGGATGACCTAGATGTCTTTGCTATTTTACCAGGCTCTCAGTGTTCCACAGCACCAACTCAACCCCTTTCAGGGACAAGTGGATCTGGTTGCATTTGGAGGATCAGGATCTTCTTGGGAAATAGACCATTCTGCCTCCTCTTTCTCTTCCTTCCAGGTTCTGTGGTTTTCTATGTGTTCCCTCAGCCACCTCTGGGCCTTAGACTTCAGCCAGTACATACTATATTGAGGATGGTATTGAGAACTGCTCTATATCCTGGTATCAGCACCAATTTTGTAAGGTCTCTCCTGTTGACTTAAGATTGTGGAGACTAATCCTTGGGGATCCCTGCCCGATTCTTGAATTCCATCTGTAGAAAGAGGGAGGGGCTCAGAGACTCAGGTTCATGACTGATGATGAGGCTGATTATTACTCCTGGGCATGGAAGAGTGATAGCTATCTTAACAATGACAAAAGAAAAAGACAAATATGAGAAAGGGAGAAAAAACATGTCTGGGGCAAGCTCACATTGCCACTTCCCTTCCTGGCTCAGTGAGGTGACAGGCATGGAAATACATTCCTTTATCCTTCTTTTCTCTGACTTCAGCACTTCTCCCTTACTTTGATGTCCCTTGATATTTTCAGAGCTTCTCCATCTGAATTTCCTTCTGGAGCCATTCTTTTGTTCCCTGCTTTATCTTGCTCCCATTTCTTGGTTGTGTTGTCCAAACAGATGCATTTTCTTACAGCTTCAAATGGGAATGGAATCTACGTACGGAACTATGACCGAAGACGTGGATGCTCCCAGCACAGGTCTCCCATTGGTCAAGAATACTAGAGCAGATGTGAGACCAAGAGGGTGAAACTGAGGAAATTACTTAGAGGTGTCATCATTTATCCAGGACTGAACTCTGAACCTTTCTTATGCAACCATGTTCCTCTTGTCAGTCTTTGAGAAAAGAAGATTCTGCATGTTCTCACTGAGCCTGTCCTCTCTCATGGGTTAGGACAATAGTTGGAAAAAGTAAATACTGAGAAATTATCCTAGGGCCAAGCCCTGAAAAAAATTATCCTCAAGGAAGACCCCTTATTGGGGGAGTTGGGGGAGATGGCTAGAAGTTGTTCATCAATGAAAGCTTTTGGTATTACATTCCCATATGTACATGTATCTGTCTGAACAACACAGTACCTTATTTATTAAGGGGAATTGGTAACATTGGAAAGGTGAGGAGTACAGGAATGTACTTCTCTGAAGAAGCCACTTTTATTGTTCTTTCCAGTAGAGATCAGTGTTGGACAAGCTGGGGTCTTTCCCTACTGAGCAAGTACCTAATGCCCAGAGATCCTTCAGCCTCTGCTCTGGTGGAAGCCGAAGACCGGCCCCCAGGCACAGAAGACAGATGGAGGAAGGAGAAGATCTGTCTTCCTATGGCCCATGAAGGACAAGAGCCTGTGGGTGCCAGTCCCAGCTGCGTGGTCCTTGGAAGAAGAGCTTACACACATATCTCCACCATGACCTGAGTGCTCTTTCTGTGCTGCTCGCTCTGGGCATGGGTCAGGGCAAATCCTCTGCGCTTATTGTGGGGCAGAAATAGGAAGCCCCCAGAGCAATGTCCCGGGTGTGTGTCCCCCTTTTGATTTCAGGGACCAGTTCTCAGGCTGTGGTGAGTCAGGAGTCATCACTCTCTGTGTCCCCAGGAGGGTCAGTCACAATGACTTGTGACTCTAACGTGGGACCTGTCACCCCCAGTAACACTGTTCTCTGGGTTCAGCAGGGATCAGGGCAGGTTCCTTGGGGACTGAGAGGTAGCATTTCCACCAGGTACCCTGGGACCCCTGCCTGGTTCTCAGTGAGGCCTAAAACAGTGGAGATAATGTCAGATGGGTGACAACCCAGAATAATTGGAGTCTAAGGAGGAAACCAAAGGACAAGGGACAGGAGAAAATACAGAGACCAAAGCAGGGAGAGGATCAGGGCTCAGGCAAGAGGGGAGGATGAACTCTGACCTCAGAGAGGGAGCAAGGCTGGTACATTCTTTCTCTTTCTGAACCAATGATCAAAAATCTACCTTTGCTTCAGAGGCCGGTGACCTCCTGGTGAAGTTCCTTCTCTATCAACATACATCGGAAAACTTCCTTCATTAAGAGTGGAAAGAAAATGGAGTCCTAGCACAGGGGGGGATAACCTTAGCAGAGCTGAGGTCAGAAAGAGCAGAGGCTGAGAGGACTGCCCAGGCCCTCTCCAGCTCAACTGTGTACTCAGTCTGGGGTCCAGGTGGACTCCCTCACTCTGATGCTGGGACTTTGGGGGCCCAGGGAGAACTTCCATTCTCCATATGGCCTAAAGCATCGAATCTAGAAACTAGAGAATAAAATAATTTAAGAGGATACACAAATATAGCCAAAGTGCTCATGGGGCAATCTTTATTTTCTTAAAACTTAAATCAATGTTAAAAAGCAAAGAAAGAAATTTCATTTTCTTCAACTTTACACCTAACTTTGATGCCACAAGGGCCTCAGAGTTTGGAGAATGTCCATAGAATACCAGAAGAAAATAGGCTCTTTGGTCTTCATCATTGCAGATCAGAGTTGGAAGGGAGGCTAGAGACCCCCTCGTCCAATCCTCTCATTTTACCCACGGGGAAATGAGGCCCAGAGTGAGCAAGTTCCTGGTTTCTTTCCTCCACAGTCTCTTGAGAGGGCTGAGCAACAGTACCCCAGGAGATTTGGGGGCAGAATCAGTGCCCACTCACTGATAATTCTTGCTTTGGATCATCCTGAGACAGCTCTGGATAGGAAGCAAAGCAAGGCAAGAAGCATTTCTTGATCCCACCCAGTGTGCCAAGCCTTGTGCTAAATGCCAGTGCAGATGAATGAACAGTCCCTGCCCTGATGGAGCTCACATCCTAATGTAGAAGAGAAGCCCTGATGGGGACCTACAGTGATGGGGGAGAGAAGGCCCCATCTCAAGCATGTCTGAATCCTCCAGAGTCACAGGCACAACTGGAGGGAAAGAAACCTGGCTGTCTCCAAGCAGGGCATGGAGGACTACTCACCAATGGGAGGAGGGGGTGGCATGGGAGAAGGATAGTCCATGGGGAGAAGGCCCCAGGGCACACGGAAGGTCCAAGAGGAGAAAGAAATTCAGGTACAGTGGCAAGATCCTGGAGCATCAGACATAGGCCTGAGCAGGAATGAACCTGACTAACAGAATCCCAGAATCTCAGGGAGGAAATTGCCTCAGGGCTCATGATGAACACTCCCCTGCCAGAGAAAGGACCTGGCCCCTCTGACTCAGGATCCCACAGGGTCAGTCAGTAATCACCTGAGGCCCCTCCTTCAGGTGTCCAGAGCAGGAGCAGATTTGCAAATGGGTGCCTCCTCCCTGCACAGTCTGGGCTGGTCTTAAGAGAGCCCTGGGGGAGCCCAGCCCCAGATTGGGGGCCTCAGAACACAGACCTCTGAGAAGAACCTTTACCATGGCTTGGATCTCTCTGCTCTTTTCACTCCTGACTGTCTACACAGGTGAGGCTTCGCATGGTCTTCTCCCTGTGGCTAAGGCCTCACAGTGTCTCTAGGCCATGCCTAGTCCTGCTCTGAGCTCATCCTGAAGCAACTTGAGGGGTCAGCATCCCCTTAGGAGAGAGAGGGCCCTGCCTCTGACCAATCTCTTCGTTGCTTCCCTTGCAGGTTCCGGGGCCTCCTACGTGCTGACTCAGCCACCTTCAGTGTCCAAGAGCCTGGGAGAGATGGCCTCCATCTCCTGTGCTGGGGATGGACTTAGTTGTGATTATGTATCCTGGTACCAGTAGAAACCTAGTCAGGCCCCTATGCTGGTGGTACATGCTGATAATGAAAAGGCTTCAGGCATCCCTGACAGATTCTCTGGCTCCAAGGCAGGGAACACGGCCACCCTGAGCATCTCTGGTCTCCGGGCTGAGGATGAGGCTGATTATTACTGTCAGGTGTGGGGTAGTGGTGATCCACACAGTGACACAGCCTGAGGGGAAAGTGAGACAAAAACCCTGCCAGGCCTGCTCCCCCTTTGCCCTCCCCTCTGGGATCCAGAGACGTACCTGGTGAGCACAAGTCAGAATTAGCTTGTCCCACAGGCTCCTTCCTCCTCTCCTCCCTCCCTGCTGTTCTGGGGGATGTTCTGGGAATGGGGTGGGGCATTCCTCCTCCCTCCTTCTTTCCCCAAGAAGGCATGCAATTTTATGGGCTCTACAAAAACATTCTTATTGAACACATTTTCACATTAGTCATGTTGCATAGAAGAATTAAAACAAATGGGAGAAACCATGAGGAGAACAAAACAACACAAAGCATTACAGCAGAAAAGATCGTCTGCTTCATTTTGCATTTTCATTCCAGAGTTCTTTCTCTGGATGTGGATGGTATTTTGCTTCGAGTCCTTTGGAAATGTTTTCTGTGAAGGGCCAGGTTTATCAGAAACAGTCCTCTCACACTGTGGCTGTTACTGTTACAGTGTTACAATGTTCCCCCACTTCTGCTCCTTTCACTCAGTACCAGTTCCTGTACCACCTTTCAGGCCTTTCTGGTCTTCCTGTTCATCACTTCTTAAAGCACAATAGTATTCTATTACATTCATATACCACAACTTACTCAGCCATTCCCCAATTGTTGGACATCTTCTAGATTTATAATTCTTGACCACCACATAAAGAGCTGCTTTAAATATTTTTTTCACATGTAGGCACTTTTCCCATTTTTTTATGGTCTCTTTGGGATTCAGACCTAGTAGTGGCATTGCTGGCTCAAAGGGTATGCACAATTCGATAACCATTTGGGCATAGTTTCCAATCATTCTCCAGAATTGTTGCATCAGTTTACAATTCCACTAACAATGCATTGGTGTTCCAAATTTCTCACAGCTTCTTTAACATTTCTCATTTTCCTTTTGTATCATATTAGTCAATCTAATATGTGTGAGATGGTACCTCAGACTTGTTTTAATTTGCATTTTTCCAAGCAACAGTGATTTAGAGCATTTTTTCATATGGCTATAGATAGCTATAATTAATTAATCTGAAAATGGCCTGTTCAACTCCTTTAACCAATTATCAATTGGGAAATGACTTGAATTCAGTTTGATGCAGTTCTCTATATATTTTACAAATGAGGCCTTCATCAGAAACATTAGCTGTAAAATTGTTTCCTAGTTTTCTGTTTTCCTTCTAATCTTGGTTGCAATAGTGTTGTTTGTGCAAAACCTTTCTAATTTAATTAAAATTATCCATTTTGCATTCCATAATGTCCTCTGTCTGTTGTTTGGTTAAAAATTCTTCCCTTCTCTATAGATCTGTCAGGTAAACTGTTCTTTACTCTCCTAATTTGCTTAGGCGTCATGTTATGTAAATCATATACACATTTTTACCTTATGTTCATACAAGGTGTGACATGTTGGTCTACGCCTATTTTCTGCCATACTATTTTCTAGTTTTCCCTTAAGTTTTTGTCAAATGGTGAGTTCTTATTCCAGAAGGTGGAGTCTTTGTTTTATCAAACAGTAGACAGCTATAGTCACTGACTACTCTGTCTTGTGTATCTAAACCCCACTAGTATAATTTTGTTGTCTATTTCTTTCTGTTACTAATTTAACTTTTCTAAAATTTTGGAGTGCTATGCCATTTGAGGCCTATATGTTTAGTGTTGATATTATCATTTCATTGCCTATGGTATTAGCTAGCAATATACAGTTTCCTTCCTTATCTCTTTTAATTAGATCTATTTTTGCAATTGCTTTTTCTGAACTATGCAGGAACAGGACATTATGGTTCCATGTTCTCCTCAAATCCACAGTGTATTCTATCTTAACAAGTGTTAGGTGTTTTTTCCTTTTACACAATTTAGACGTGTGAACTCATTGAATAGATCTGGAGACCATATTGCATTCTATTGTTAATGTTTCCCTACAGAGTTTTCCACTTATATTCAAAGAGTTTGGGTGTACTTTCTGATATATTTGTAGATTTCTATCTTTCCCCCTTTATATTCCCTCTTGTTCACTTTCTGACTCCCTCCCCTCTGAAGATGATTTCCTGAGAGGATTCATCCCAAAGCATTCAGCATTTTCCCATGCTGGGGAATTCATGGTTTCATAACCCAGGTCTTAGCACCAATTTATTTTCACATGGGCTGAATTGACCTTAACTGAATGTTGAGCTATTTCCCTCAGGCTTAGTGGAGTGTGACATCTCCCCAACACTCTTCTCAAACATATAGCCATCTCCATGGCACTGGAAAGGAGGAGGGATAATGAGAGCATGGAATATGCATTTGTTACAAGCTCTTATGTAGGGTCCTTCAGTCAGCTAGTGCACCTCACTGCTGGTATCACTCACTGATAAGTGTCAGGATAAATGTCAGTTCAATGTTCTTCTGTTATTATGTTTTTGATTCTAGATACCTAAACCATGAAGACAGCTGAAGCTGCTTTGTGATGTCAAATAATTTCTGTTTTGGAGAAGCTTGACAGGTCATAGGTATTAGAGGAAAGGTCAAGTCCTCCTATTTCTTGGTCACATGACTTGGAAGTGGAATCTTCCCCCCCATCCTGAGGGCATTTGTGGCAGACTGGGCCCCAGTTCATGGGGGAGATGTTATATTACTACAGATCTTCAGGTCTTTCCAAGGTGTGTCTGAATCCTCCAGAGTCACAGACACAACTAGAGGGGAGAAAGTCTGGCTGTCTCCAAGCAGAGCCTGGGGGAACTCACAAAGGGGGGAATGGGTCATCTTGGGGGAGGGAGGGAGGGTCCATGGGGAGAAGACTCTAGGGCACAGGGAAGGGCCAAGAGCAGAGAGCAGTTCAGGTACAGTGACAAGGTCCTGGAGCATCAGACACAGGCCTGGAGAGGAATGAATCTAACTTCCAGAATCCCAGAATCTCAGAAGAGGAAATGACCTCAGGGCCCATGATGACCTAACCCTAACCCTCCCCTAACAGAAAAAGGACCTGCCTTCTCTGCCCCAGGAACTCACAGGGTGAGTCAGTCATTACCTGAGGCCCCTCCTTCAGGTATACAGAGGAAGAGCAGATTTTCATGTGGAGATCTCCTCCCTGCAGGGCCAGAGCTGGTCTTAAGAGAGTCCTGGGGGAGCCCAACCCCAGCTGAGGAGCCTCAGGACACAGAGCTGTGGGAGGAACGTTGACCATGGCTTGGATTTCTCTGCTGTTCTCCCTTCTGACTATCCACATAGGTGAGGTTCGCAGGGACTCCTCACTGTCCTGCCCTGAGCTTCATCCTGAACCCATTTGAAAGTTCAGCCTCTCCTTGATAGGGAGACGCCTTTGCCTCTGCCCAATCTCTTCTTTCCTTCTCTTGCAGGTTCAGAGGCCTCCTATGTGCTGACTCAGTCACCTTCAGTGTCCAAAAGCCTGGGAGGGATAGCCTCCATCTCCTGTGCTGGGGATGGACTTAGTAGTGATTATGTATCCTGGTACCAGCAGAAACCTGGCCAGGCCCCTATGCTGGTGATATATGGTGATGATGAAAAGGCTTCAGGCATCCCTGACAGAATCTCTGGCTCCAAGGCAGAGCATCTTTAGGCTCCAGGCTGAGGACGAGGCTGATTATTACTGTCAGGTGTTGGATTATGGTACTGATTCTCACAGTGATGCAGACTGAGGTGGAAGTGAGACACAAACCCTGCCAGTGTGCCCTCCCCTCTGGGATCCAGAGGGATGCATGGTGAGCACAAGGCAGAATCACCTACCCCTCAGGCCCCTTCCTCCCCTTTCCCCTCCCTGCTCTTCTGCCTTGGTAGGGGGGCATTCCTCCTCCCTCCCCCATCTCTCGCCAAGAAGGCATTCAATTTTTATGGGCTCCATAAAAAGCATTCTTATTGAACACAATGTCACATTAGTCATGTTGCAGAGAAATATTAAAATATATGGAAGAAGCCATGCTGAGAACAAAACAACATAAAGCATTACAACAGAAGAGATCATCTGCTTCATTTTGCATTTTGATTCCATAGTTCTTTCTCTGGGTGTGGATGGCACTTTGCTTCAAGAGTCCTTTGGGAATGTTTTCTGTGAAGGGCCAAGTTTATCAGAAACAGTCCTCTCACACTGTGGCTGTTACTGTTACAATGTTACAATGTTCCCCCACTTCTGCTCCTTTCACTCAGCATCAGTTCATATAAGTCCTTTCAGGGCTCTCTGAAGTCTTCCTGTTCATTATTTCTTATAGCACAATAGTTATGGTGTTATCTTTCAGGTTTGCTGTAATTTCTTCATGCTTTGGAACATCATCTGAGTTCTATTTTACACATATTTTCACTTCCAATTTTATTCTATCAGTAGAACCCAATCCTTTGGTTGCTCTACTAGTTACTTGGGAAGGAGGGTCAGTTTTCACAAGGGGTATTATTTCAGAAGAAATAAAAATTGCTTGAACTATTCTATCATTTTTACAAAATTGTATAAGTTCTTCACTTAGACTTGGGATAATTTCTTCTTGATAATTAGAATCTATCACTCTAGTCAATATATGTATTCCTCAAACAGTTAATCCTGATTTTGGTAATATCCTTCCAAAATGATTTGCAGAAATTTTCATATATATTCCAGTAGGGATTATTCTTATTTCTTCGCTATCTAACCAAAAGTCTTCTATTCAGCCAAACCAGGTGTCCCTGGATACAGTACTGGGACATCTGGCCTCACAGTCTAAAACTCAATATTTGGGCTCTCATGTGTTTGTGGTCTATTTGCAGATTTTGGGTTATCATTCTGGCTAGAGGTATACTTCCTCCCAATGGTCTGTTATTTATATACAGTAGGGAACAAATTATGTTTCCAATGTTGATAAAAATTATTAGAACTTAAATTCCTTAACTGTTCTTTCAATAATTCATTCATTCTTTCAACTACCCCGATGCTTGTGGATAAGATGGAATATGGTAGATCCATTCCATGTTGTTTGATACACAACATCCCTTCATTTCATTACTTTGAAATGTGATCCCCTGTCACTCTGAATCTGCACTGGAGTTCCATAATATAGATTTATGATATCTAAAGCTTTAGAGGTGTTTTTCTGGGTCATATTCTTATAGGGACAAACCACTAGTACTCCTGAATAAGTGTCAACAAAAGTACATATAAATTTATATCCTTTATCTTGGAGCAGGGCTTCAAAATAACCTCTTTGCTAAATGTGGGCTGGTACTTTTCCTGTTGATATCTCCCCAGCTACTACCAAGGAAAAATTAGTTCCTTTTCCAAATGATATATATATATATATATATATATATATATATATATATATATATAAAACATTCCTCTGCTACTTGTTTTAACAATGAATGAGAGATGCTAAAACTTTGGTCTTCTTCTCACTTGTGTGTGGCCTAGACCCCTATATGGCTTACAGTTTGCTGGACCTATTTTGCTAGTACCATATCATAGGTTGATGTCAGAAGAGAGACAATGTGCTGGGAAGTAATAGTTGCTGGTCTATCAGTATGTGCACTGTATTCATGTCGTGTTATGATGAGGCCACATGAGCACCTATATGAAAAACTGATAAATTAGTAACCAAAGACATGTTACATATATTTTACCATAATTGTTTGCCCTAGAATTTTTTGCTGTGAATTTCCAATTTTGATTTTTTCCACGTGGGCATCCATGTAGCTAAGCTTTTAGCTACCACCCATAAATCAATGAATATATGAAACAGTCCTTGTTTTCTTCTGCTAGCTTGAGGTACTGTCATAAGTTCAGCATATTGACTACTTCCACCTACTTGAACTTCCAGGAGCCAGGATGGCAGAGTGATCAGTAAATGCTCTCTCCTCCCCTCCTTGATGACCATGCAAGAACCATAAAATATTTCCCCAGAAAAATCCTGGATCAGCAGAAACAGCAGAGGGGGCAAATAGTCTCATAACACCTGAGGCTAGAAAAATAGCAAAGTGGGATTCCTCCTACTGTGGTGGAGGCCAGCAGGACAGAGGACCCAAGGCAGAGAAAACTCACACTGGTATCCAGGCAAGCCTCAGTGCCAGGAGAGGATCCTGAGGAGTGGTGGGAACCCACACTAGCATCTAGGCTTGCCTCAGCACTTCAGGGGAAATGGGAAGACAATGGGGCAGCTGGGACCACCATCCCCTTAGTTTGCCTTTGCCTTAGTTCAGCTGAGAAGATCTCCTGTGACCAGACCACTCTTCCCCCACACTTAACAAGCTAACCCCAGGGCTGATTGGGGAAATACAAAACAAAAACCTGCTTTTAGCTTTTTCACACAAGTCGTCTCAACATCAGGTTCTGCAGCTTCTAACTGAAAGAACCAAAAGCCACAACACACAATCAACGTCATGAATAAAAAAAAGCAAAATAAGCATGAAAAAACCATAGAATCTTTCTATAGGGATAAGGACCAAAACACAAATACCAAAGAGGTCAGAGCTGAGACTGTACTTCCATCTGAAACTTCAGAAGGGACTATGAACTGCTCACATGCACAAATAACTCTCCTGGAACAGCTGAAGAAGGAAATAGAAGATTAGCTGGCCAATGATTTTAAAATTTTGATATAGGAACTCACTTATGAGAATATCTCTTTGAAAAGGAAAATTGAACAAATGGAAAAGGAAGTACAAAAATTAATTGGAGAAAATAACTCCATGAAAGGAACGGTTGGTCAAATGGAAAAGGAAACACAAAACCTAACTGGGAAAATTGGACAAATAGAAAAGGAAGTACAAAACTTAACTGGAGAAAATAACTCCTTAAAAGGAAAAATTGGACAGATGGAAAAGGAGATGCAAAAGTTAACTGAAGAAAACAATTTGATAAAGATTAGAATTTGGCAAGTAGAAACTAACGACTTGATGAGACAACAAGAATCAGTCAAACAAAATCTAAAGAATGAAAAGATAGAAGAAAATGTAAAATATCTAATTGGAAGAACAACTGACCTGGAAAATAGATCCAAGAGAGAAAACTTAAGAATTATTGGCCTGCCAGAAACCCATGATGAAGAAAAGAGTCTGGACAATATCTTCCAGGAAATCATCAAGAAAAACTGCCCAGAAGTGCTAGATTCAGAAGGCAAAATAGTCATTGAAAGAATCCACCATTCACCTCCCAAAAGGGATCCCAAACTCAAAACCCCAAGAAATATCGTTGCCTAATTCCAGAGCTATCAAGTGAAGGAGAAAAATATTACAGGCAGTCAGAAACAATTCAAACATCCAGGAGCTACAGTCAGGATCACACAGGATCTTGCAGCTTCTTCATTAAAAGATCAAAGGAATTGGAATCCAATATTCCATAAGGCAAAGGAGCTGGTTCTACAACCAAGGATCAACTACCCAGCAAAGTTCAGTATAACATTTCAGGTAAGGAGAAGGTCATTCAATGAAGTAAGGGATTTCCAGACCTTCCTGACAAAAACCCCAGAACTTAATAGACAATTCAATCTTCAAATGCAGGTCTCAAGAGAATCATAGAAAGGTAAACAGGGAGAAAAACTTGTTGCTCAATTTGGGCAAACTGTTTACCTCCCTATAAGGAAAGGTGATACCTGTTAACCTTGAGAATTATGCATCTATTATGAAATATAAAAGGGATATACACAGAGGGAAGGGGTATGTGTTGTCAGTGTGTCTGGAGTCCTGTTTGCCTCTAAATTTTCTTTCAGTTTCTTCAGGATGGCTAAAAGAAAGCTCTTTTATAGACCGACTATAATTTTAAGTCATCCTTTATGAAGAAATGCCAATTTTCTAAATATCTTCTAGGCAGTGAAGTATTTAGGCATCTGGATCATATGGCTGATAATAGTACTGGGCCTCGATTTAGAAAGACCCAAGGTCAAATCACAACCCACACATTTACCAGCTGTGTGACACTGAGCAATTAACTTAACATCTATCTGCTTCAGTTTCCCCTTCAAATGAGAAAAGTAATAGCATTTATTCTCACAGTGGTTGTGAAGATAAAATGAAATAATATTTGTAAAGCTTGCAAAAAAGAGTTCTTGCAGAGAAAAAGGGCAGAATGTTAGATAAAATAGACAGAGAACCAGCTGAGTAAGGGCTTATGAGAGCAATAGCATTTTTATTTCTAATTTAAATACAATATAAGAAAAGGAAAAAAAACAAACATATACCAAAACTAAAGTCATACCAAAAAATACAAAAGGAAAAAGTCATGTGCACAGCAGCAATGTGGAAGAAAATTCAAAATATACAGAAATAAATGTCCATTTCAAGAAAGCCTGTATAATAAATACTGTGCATTTTATAGAGAGCTATTCATCTTTTCTTTACTTTCCTGTAAGTTTTCTTTTCTTCTCTGCTCTACACTTCAGAAATTGTTCATTTTCCCCTTCTGCCCCGCCAAAGGCACAATTAGTCATATATATGTATGTATATATATATACATATATATGTATGTATGTATATATGTATATATACATATGTGTGTGAATATATATATACAAATATATGTATATATACTCACACAGAGAGAGACATACATATGAATGCATATATATACATGCATACATATATGCGCACATGCAAAAACATAAACACAAAGATATACCTGTATAAACACATCACTACAAGCACTTGCACATATATGTGATTAGATATAAATAATTACAAGCATATGTAGACAAATGCATTCATTTCTATCTATGTAAGACTGCACTGCACTTATTTGTCCTCTCTTTCTCTGAGGGTAGATAACCTCTTCCTTCATTCTAGGCTTTATTGTACAAATCTTTCCTTACTTTTCTGAGTACACCAACTCATCATCTCCTACACCACAACAATATTCCCACCTTATATAGTCTAGTTGTTTTAAACACTCCAGAACAATATTGATAAATGTGAAACACATAATATAGTTTCTCTATTTTTGTCTTTTGATTAAATCTCAGGATTTTGCTTAGCATTACTGGGCAGGATATTTTCAGCTGCGATCTCCATTCATTTGCTCTTCCATATATATTGTGCCCCAAGGCATGTGATCTTTTAGTGTCACCACTGCTAGATCTTGTGTGATTCTAATTGTGGCACAATTATTGAAATTAGTGTTTTATTGTCGCTCATAATATTTCAAACTTGAATTGGTGGTTTCAGAATTTGAGCATAACATTTATATGGCTTTTCTGCATAGAATCCCTGTCAGGTGGTGATTGGAAGATTTTTTTTTCTAGTTTCCCCTCTTGTCCCAATGCCTCAGGCCGATTTTATTTAATTATTTTTGTACTATTTTTTTCAAGACTTATTTTGAAATCATACCTTTCATGTACTCCATTTATTTGTACATTTTCTCTTCTTGAACTGTTCTCTAGATCAATTATTTTTCTTATGAGATGTTCACATTCTCTTCTATTTTTTCATGCCTGATACTTTCTTTTATTATGTATTTGTCTCATAATTTCATTAGTTTCCCCTGACCCACTTCTAATTTTCAAGGACTCATTTTCTTCTTTAAGATTCTGCATCTCCTTTTCTAATTCATTGACTTTCTTTTGATAATCTTATTTTTCTTAGATTATTCTTGTTTTACTTTTTTAGTTTACCTCAATCTTTCTCATTTGAATTTTGAAACCTTTTTAAGTTCTGCTCTGAATTCTATTTCGGCAGGTGACGATTTGACATTGGGGTAGAATGGTGTTTCTTTCCTGCAGTATCCTCTTCTGTAGATGAAATCCATTCTTCTCTATTCCCACAGTAATTCTCTGTAGCTGAATTTTCTTCTTTGCCTGTTCTTTTTTTTTAATCTGTAGCAGCTATGTTTTTGTATTCAGCCCTAGTCCTGTGTGATGGGGGATGGTGCCTCTGACCTCAGCTTCTCCTTCAGTTTTCCCCCCTGTCCTGGAACCAAAGCTAAGGACTCCAGACACCAGTAAGGACACAGAGGTACCTGAGTCCCTGCCCCACTGATTCTGCACTCACGGAATGTGCTGGTTCCTTATAACAGGATATATCTCCATCCACAGCATGGTCTGGCATTCCTTGCCAGCACATATTCCCTCCTTCTTCTCTGGCTCAGAAAATCTACTCCCCTCCCTGTCCCAAGGGGAAGAGTTCCTGTGGCTGGGGCTGAAGCAGCCTCCCAACCCAGCTAATGACTTGGCTTTGGGGCTTGTAGTTTAAGTAGACCTCACCTGCAGGTGTTTACTCTTCACAGGGAAGAAATTTCTTCTGGGATATTTCTTCACATCTTCTCTGATTGTCCCAGGAGGACCATACCTCTTTCCCTACAATTACTTATTTTTACTTCTCCATGTTCGCTCTGAGGTGAAATTATTATCTCACTTGTTGAGAAAATCTGGAGGACTTCGGATTTTCTGACCTATTGAGCTATCTTCCCCCAGAAGAGTAGCTTTTTCCTGACTATTTTTTATATAACCCAAACTTACATTCATATGCTTATTGATCATCTGGGTTTCTTCCTCTGACAAAATGACTATTTATGTATTATGGCAATTTTTTGAATTAGAAAACACTTCATATTCTGATGTGAATCTATTCCCTGAATCTGGAAAATGAGATTCTGATCCCGTTTCTGACTCAATGAAGAGTCTCTTTAAATACTGATGAACATAAGGGTCCCTTTCCTCCCTCCACTACACTAACGGCTAATACTGTAAATTCAAGGAAAAGGAAAAACTGTCCCTGTTTTCAAGGACCTTCCATTCCAAGGGAGGAAGGCCATAAAAAAGGACCTTCTTCCTGACCTTCCCTGGGGCTGCCATCCACCCTTGGCCACTAGAGGGAGACATTGGAATGAGTTTAGTACTAAGTTGGGTTAGAAATGTGCCTTGGGGCTCTTAGCCACTGAGCTCCTGGTCTCCTGTGCTGTGGCCTGGGGGAGGCTCACCTTATGCTGCCCTCTCAGCCCCTCCCCCTGAGCTGGGGTCAGATGCAGAGCTAGCCCTCCCAATTTCTCACCTTTTTATGGGACACTTCAGAATTCCCTTCATCACCAGGGTGTGAACAACATCATCAGGTACTAAAAATGTACACACCAGTCCAATAATGAGCCACTGTTCAGCATTTACCCTGTGACAGGTACTGTGTCAGGTACAGGGGGCACAGTTACTAACAGCAGCAGTCTCTGTTCTCAGGGCTCGTGCCCTCTATGCGAGGAGACCAGATGGCCTGAATGGGGAAGGACAATACAGAGAAATCCCAGGGAAGTGGAGGAGGAGGGAGCCCCTTCACTGGGGTTTGGAGGATGAGGAAAGGTCTCAGGCAGCAAATGAGGCTGGGGCAAGAACCCCAAGAAAAGGCCCCCTATAGTCCTTCTCCCCACATCTCCCTCCATTCCCAGATCTTTGTGATCTGCCTGAGGGTCAGAGGGGTCTCAGGCCCAGAGGGACAGAAAACATGAAGTGTTGACTGGGGACTCTAAGGTTTACAACATAATGACATATGTTAGGTCATAGAGACTTCACTACCTGCCCTGGTAGGTAGGGACTACTATGTTCCCATTTTACAGATAAGACAGCTGAGCCCTAGAGAGATTAGGTAACTTGCCCAGGGTCACACAGCTCATAAGCCTCAGAAACAAGAATTTAAAGCAGATCTTCCTGTCTCCAAGTCCCAAGCTCTAACCACTGCAGAACTGAACTGCAGGTTCAGAGAGAAGTGAGGCTGAACAAATGGGAACAATCTCAATGTTGCTAAAGCCCAGAATGAACAGAGCATGGAATTGTTACCATTTTTCCTTTGTTATGGAAGAGGAGGCTCCTCCTTTGTCACAGGTCTGGGGTCTGGGTGGTCTCCCTGAATCAGATGGTGGACTATGGGGACCCACAGAGATCTGCCATTCCCTGTCTGACCTGAAGCATCATTCCTGGAAGGCAGAGGATGAGACAGTTTAAGTGGATACCCTGAATGTTGAGAAAGTGCCCCCATGCTACTCTGCTCTTTTGATAATATCAAATAAATTTATAAAATTCAAATTTTCTTAAGCCTTTCCTACCTTTGTCTCCCTAAGGCTCTTTGTCTCTAGGGAATCTGCTCCAAATAGTGAGATTTTCTTGGTCAGATCACTGGAGAACAGGGCTGGAAGGGAAGTTAGAAACCCCCTGGTCCAGTTCTCCTCATTTTACCAAAGGGCAAGTGAGGCCCAGTCTTCCTTCCTCTGCAGCCTCTTGGGAGGCCTGAGCAGCAACAGCAGAAGACCCCAGACTCAACTCTGAAAATCAGTGTCTCAAAGTTTCTTTGTTAGAAGTGCATCCCCTTCGATTCTCAAGAAGTGGGCACACCTCCATAAGAAGGGAGCGTCTGTTAAATACAGAAGGGAGAGCAGGCCTTAAAGGGTTAATAATCTTAACTCCTCCCCTCTGGATCAGGATTGGACCTCATCCTTCAGGTTACAATCTACCTTAGAGGTTCTTTACATGTTTCCTCCCCCACATAAACTCCCTCACTGTCATGAGTCACATGAGTCACATGTTCCCCTAAGGAGGCTCTGATTTTATTCAGGGACTTTCCTGTGGAGGCATGAGGTTATTTCAGCACTCACTGTAGGAAGACAATGGCTGACTGTTCATGACTCCAAACTGGCTTGATTCAGTTTGCTGAGGGCCCTGAGTTTGTGATGTTGTAGACCCGTCAGTGTGTTGCTTATTGGCTCATGACCTTTATCTTATCTAAGTTATTTCTGTTTCCCCTAAGACTGAGGCTGGATGATTTTAGAGTGGGGAAACTGAATTATTTCCTATCTCTCACACAGAGGATGTAGGGGCAGAAGCTGGGCCCATTCACTGTCATAACTGTTCCTGTGAATGGTCATGAGGCAGCTCTGGATTAGAGGTCAGGTAAGGCAGCCAGCATTTCTTAATCCCACTCAGTGTGCCAGGCCCTGTGCTGAGTGCTGGGGATTCCAATGTAGATAAATAGAGTCCCTACCCTATTAAGAGCTCACATCTTAATAATGATGACAACTCCTGAGAGGTGCCCACAGTAATGGGGAGAGAAGGCCCCATGCCTCAGTGCTTCTCAATCTTCCAGTCACAGGCACAACTGGAGGGAATGAAGCCTGACATTTCCCAAGAAGGACCTGGGGAAACTCACCAACTGAAGAGGGGGCAAAATGGGCCAGGGAAGGTCCAGGAGGAGAAAGCAGTTCAATTACAATGACAAGGTTCTGGAGCATCAGACAGAGGCCTGGAGAGGAAGGAACCTGACCCCCACAATCCCAGAATCTAAGAGGAGGAAATTACCTCAGGGCCATGGTTACCCTCTCCTAGCAGAAGAAGGAACTGCCCCCTCTGCCCCAGGAACCCACAGAGTCAGTGAGTCATCAACTGAGGCCACTTATTCAGGTGTCCAGAGCAGGAGCAGATTTGCATGTGGGGGCCTCCTTCCTGCACAGTCTGGGCTGGTCTTAAGAGAGCCCTGGGGGAACCCAGCCCCAGCTGGGGAGCCTCAGGACACAGAGCTGTGGGAGGAAGTTTTACCATGGCTTGGATATCACTACTGTTCTCACTCCTGATTATCTAAACAGATGAGGCTGCCCTGGGTCTACTCCCTGTGGCTCAGGGACCACAATGTCTCAGGCCAGGCCTAGTCCTGCCCTGAGCTCATCATGAAGGTGCTTCAGGGGTCAGCCTCTGTTAGGGGCCAAGCTCTGGACCAGCCTTCAGGAGCTGGCTCCACCCTCAGGGAGGAACATGGGCGGGGCTCTGGCTGGGGATATAAGGAGCTGTCGGGGAGGGATCGGAGAGAGATGTAACCAAGAAAGAGATGTAGAGGACACCATCAATAAAGTGAAGAGCACTGACATCCTCGGGTGCGTGTGTAGTCATTGTTCCCTCCGTGGAGGAGGGGATAGCCCTGTCGCGCAGCTAGGCCATACGGTCGCACGGCAGGGGCCGGAGATGTCCGAAGACCCAGGAAGGGGTAAGCCAAGCGAAGTCTGGGGGTAAGGGGTGCCGCCGTATCCGGGCGAAGGCACGGGGGGAGCCCCGTGCAAGAGTACCGCCTGGAATAGTGTCCAGGCGAAGACCCCCAGAGAAGATTACCATCTGGCTTAGTAGCCAGGCGAAGGCCGGGGAATAGATAGCCCCGTGCAGTTGGCGCCCAACGTGGGGCCAAGTGTGGTGTACCGCTTGGAAGGACTACACAACCTCGTTGTTGAGCAGCGGGAAGCCAGGAAGGGAGTATTATGGGTCAGGGAAGTAGCGTTCCGCTGATGCCGGAGGATAAAGAAGTGCTGGCATGTCGCCTTTATAAATTATGTAAAAAGGAAGGGATGCGTCCTCATAGTAAGACATGCCAGTAGCTTTGTTGAACACAGTTGGGAGATAGTGAGCCAACAGATGGCCTCTTATGTGGATGCCACCCCTGGGTTGCTCGTTGAGACTGATTTTGTCATGTACAGGGTGGAAAAAGCAGCCCTTGGGAGTGCCTTGCATCCAACTTGCTCGGCCACCGCTTGTATGATACAAACGGGAGACTCCCTGGTGGAGATTTCTGACGAGGAGTTGAGACCCCCACCTACCGCCCCCCCTTTTTTATCTTTGGAGTGTTGGCGGTCAGGGAGCTCAGGAGACAATCACGACCAGATAGGACAGAGAGGAAAGAGGGAGTTGGCGCAGTCAGAAATTCAACCAGGAAATACATCCAGAGTTGGCCCAGGGCCTGGATTTGTGGCGCAGCAAAAAATTTGCCATAAGGCCTGGATTTGTGGCACAGCAAAAAATTTGCCCAGGATCTGTGGCGCAGTGATGAATTCAGCGGCCCGGACCTTCTTCCAGCCCTGGCACTCGGCACAGATCTATGGTGCAGTAAAAAGTTGCAGGAGTAAGTCTAAAAAAGGAATCTTGTACAGGAGAAAGTCTAGACAGGGAATCTTATACAAGACTTAGTTACACAGTGATAGAAATTAAGCCAGAGTTATAATGTGTACAGAGGATTTCTGACAATTTTTTTCTCAGGTTTTGGATTCTTTTATTGTCTGGATATGTGTTCTGTCTTTACATGTTCTGTGTGCGTCTGTTTGTGAGTTATTACGGTCAGCTCCATGGTAGCTGGACCTTGGAATGTTATCTCTTTTCCTCCCCCTCCTCCCTTCTCTCTGATGGCTGCAGCATTGGGGAGAAGCATGGGAGAGAGAAAGAGAGGAACTATTCTTATATTACTTAGTTTATATGATTGCAAAATGCAATTTTAGATTTAAAAAAATGCAAGGACATAATGTCTGTGCAGTTTTAAAGGTGCTTTACTCAAAGCCCATTAGGAGGACAACGTGGACATGAAGTTAAGGGAAAGCATAAAAGTTTTGGAAATTATTGGAAAGTTTTTGGTAAAACTCTCTCTCTTCGCTTTCTAATCCTGGCCAGATTGTGAAAGTGGAGAGAAAGACAATAGGAGATCAGAGGCAGGCTGATCAGCATTTTCATTATCTCATGCCTCACCTAAAAGAAAAGTTTTTGTATAATGAGAAATAACCAAAAACGTAGTTATTCTGGTCATATTTTAAGTGAAACGTGTCACTCCTAATTGGATGCTTAAAACAGATCAGGATTTGTTATATCATTTGGCACTAAAGCAAATTGGAAAAATGCATATTAAAGAGACACCTCAGCTGAGATAAAGCTTTTGAAACTCTGCAGCAGAACAGAAGAGACTTGGCGCCACTGGAGAGTTGTCCAGAAGTCTCCCCACTTCGGCTGATGAATTTCAAAAGTCCTCTTGTTCAAAGACCTTCTTAAGGAGTGGACACAGAAGTAAAATCTACTTGAGTAAATGTTAGAACAATTAAGATTTTTGCCCTGCAGTCCCAAATCATCATTCAGTTGGGTCTGCTGTGAATTGTATCTCTTATCATTCCAGATTAGATCTAGGGAAGAGAACTATCATTTTGCAGGTTTTCAACTAAAATTTTTCTAAAAGTTTGGTGACTGTTAACAACAGAAAAAATTTTGAAACAGTTTTAAATTTTCCTTTTCAAGATAATGTATCAATGAGTTAATATGTAACACTCTATGGAGTAGAAAAAAAAAAGAATCTTGCTCTTTTAATCTGAATTTGTACTCATTCCCAGGCCCAATTGAAACTTTCCTACAAAGAACATCAGTATCTGCAGGAACATCAGGTTCCAGGGTCATAGTTCCTGAGTTCCCAGACCCGATTGCAACTTTTCTACAGAGAACATCACAATCTGCAGGAACATCAGGTTATCACGTTCCTGAAGCTAGTTCCAAGCAAAAGTTAACTTTAGCATTTGAACTTATTAGCAACTTAATTTCTAAAGAATTTTTCTTCCAGAGTATATGTAATCAGACAAGGAGAAACTAGCTTATGAAACAATGATGTACATCTATTCAGTGGTCAGGTCTAAGTTTGAAATCCCCTATCTTAGATTCTACAAAGGTTACAACTTTAAATTGTCTTTCAAAAAATTGATAGGAGAAATTCAGTGTTGTGGACCACAATTGGGGATCACAACAGATCGAATGAAACCATTATGTGATTTATTATCAATTAAATTCACGCAGAGGATGGACAGGTGGAGCTTTGGAATGTTTGAAATTAGTGCAGAAAAAGATTATGGGATGCACTACTAGTAGGATATTAGAATTACGGGACTTGGAAGTCACAATCTTATTCACTGAAAAAAAAATCACTGGAGTTTTTCATCAGAAACAAGGAATTATTGAGTGGGTACATTTAGCCCACATAAAGCACAGAGCCTGTGTGCCTTATCCTGTGCTAGTAGCCCAAGTAATACATGAAGCAGTGGAAAGAGTGAGGATGTTAATAAGACAGGAACCTCACATGATATGTACTATGTATAGAAGTCAACAAATAGAGAACTGCATGCAAGAATTTGTGAAATGGCAGATATTGTTCAATCAAAACATTTAACATGGCCTCCCAATTCCTTTCCAGCCATCAATTTCCCACATGGCTATGGTCTTGGGCTGAAAAATGTTCTTCCTCACCAGTAAAGGAGTTGATGTTTTTACAGATGCAACAAAATTTTAGGGCACCTATGTATATTCCATCCAAAAAGGAGATGCATAAATTTAAAACAACATTTACTTCTACACAACAAAATGATTTATATGCAGTATTGCAAACATTGTTATATGTGAAAGAACCTTGTAATATCATCACAGACAACAAGTATACAGCACTATTGATACCTAGATTGGAGTCAGCTTATATCCCTGATAGGACAGAAAGTATTAAACAGATAACTATGGAAGTTCAACAGGCAATAAGGGCCAGAACAACAATATTTTATATTACACACATTCAGTCGCATCCTAATTTACCTGGACCACTGATCGAGGGTAATGAGATGGCAGACAATGCACTTCAAACATTTCATTCTACTGAATTGGCAAGACAAACACACTCCAAATTACATTTGTCTGCATGGTCTTTAAGACATCTTTATGGTATTTCCAGACAGGAAGTTAGATCTATAGTTCAGCAGTGTGTACAATGTGTTCCATTTTTACCCCCACCTTCTTGTCACCCTGTAAACCCTAAGGGTGATGGTCCAAATTCTATATGGCAAATGGATGTTCCTCATTATCCATCATTTGGAAGAGCAAAATATATTCATGTTACTGTTGACACATTTTCGGGTTTTATAATGGCAACAGCCAAGTGTGGAGAAGCTGTTAAGGATGTGAGAGCACATCTGTTACATTGCTTCGCAACTCATGGAGTACCAAAAAGCATTAAACCAAACAATGGTCCACCTTATATCCGTAAAGCCATTGAACAGTTCATGGTGGAATTTTCCATTTTACGTGTCACTGGAATCCCCCATAATAACACTGGTCAAGCTATAGTGGAACAAGCAAATCGCTCCCTGGACACCTACTTGCTTAAACAAAAAGGGGGAGTTGGACCAGGAGTTGATGATAAATTCGCAATTGGCTGTTCGACTGTTTATATTCTAAATTATTTAAAATTGTGTATACTCTAAATTGATGAAAAATTACGATTGGCTGTTTGGCTGTTTATACTCTGCATTATTTAAAATTCGATAATGATGGCTTATCGGCTGCTATGAAATTCTTAACGTTTCCTAATAAGGAGTCTGCAAAGAATGAATCAGCAATAACAAGTGCCCTGAAAGCAGCCAGTAAAGTAATGTGGCACGATGAGAATAAAAACTGGTTTGGTCCTCATACAGTGTTAACGTGGGGAAAAGGGTATGTTTGTATTTTAACAGATGATAATGATAATAAAGAAGTTTGGGTTCCAGTGGAAAGGATAAGAGTGATAGAGGACAACTGCCAAGGTGGAGGGGTCACAGGGAGCAAGGAGGCGCTATCAGTGGCGAATGAAAAAACTTCTGGAGAAATTTACTCAACTAGGCCATGATGACTCCTCTCATTCTTCTCGTACTTCTCATGACACTCAGCAACACTTCGTCCTTCGACCCAACACCAAAGGAACAACAGAGATGGGCATTCATCACAAATCCACCATGGTTAAGGGCCTGCTTACAATCTATTCACATGGAGGATACATGGGACAATAGTAGTTTGGTCAAACAAGGACTTTGTGGGACTTGCTCGTGGGATGAAATATAGACCATTTTGTAACTTACAAAAGATGAGAAATGTAACCCTTTAGCATCTGTATATAGGGTTTTTACCATTTGAGAATTGTCACACACGCACTTGACAGGAGACAGAATTGATTATGGGAAACCACACAGAAATGTTGTATTCATGTCACAATTTTGCATATTTGCCTGATGAAAAATATGCGCCAAATTTTCCTAGACAAATGTATATTAATTACAAGGGATATCCTGAAACTGGAAGGCCTGTTCAGGAAATAGATAAAATTATCTCAGTAATGGGAGGACAAACAGTGCGGGGAATGCCTGCTGTAGCATCACCAAGTAAATCTGACAATGTTACTTTAATGGGCAAAGTATGTCTAGGGAACAAACATATATTTCTATGGGTTAGAGACAAAAGATCTAAATCAGAGGCATATTGGAACATGACAGGAATTTTCAATTTTACATGCCAGAATTGTTCTGCACAAGAATGTATAAGACCAAAGACAGTAGGAAGAGTGTTTATTCTAACAAGACCTCGATATGCCATGACAGTAATTAAGGATAAAGGATGGTATGGAACACCTCGTGATAAGTTCTACATATTTTGGACAAGCAAAATAACCCCTATAACTACTAAAAGTATGTGGATGTGTTTCTTGTATTAGGAATCATGTTATTAGTAGAAGCTATTTTAGCATCCACTGCATTAGCTGTATCTATCTCTAATACACACAACACAATAGTTCAAGCTTCTGAATTGCATTCCCTTATGAAAAATGTATTTGCAGGCTTTAAGCAACAAGCAAAATAGACAACGAATTTTATGAAGCCATTCATACACTCCAAAAGGTAGCTGAAGTCATTGGTGGAGAAGTGTTTATGTTACAGTTACAACACAAATTGCAATGTGATTATAGATATAATGCCTTTTGTTTGACTACGAAATTGTATAATGGGTCACAAGTCCAAAGGGAAGAAATTAGAGCTCAATTGAATGGGCTAATTCCAGATCATGTCACTCTGGAAATCCAGAGATTAATTGAATTGGCAGAAGAATTAGATGAGGAAGCAAATGTTGATTTTGCCCCTGAACAAACGGCTTCAAAAATACCTCAGTTCTTCGATAGCTTAAGTTCATGAGGTCATGTAAAGACCTGTTTTTCATCTTTACTGATAGGTTTTGTAGTAGTATTGTTAGTACTGCTGCTTGTGCCACTATGTATCAACCTTGCTTTGCGTAGTGTCCAGGACTCCCTAACATCTGGTAGGCAGAACATCATCGTCCTGAGGGAAAGACTGAGTCAAAACAACAAAGGGGAATTGTAAGGGAATGGCCAACCCCCAGCCTCTTGGACAGCATTCACTGGTCACGGCTCAGGTAAACTGAGGGGAGACCGATAGGGCACGAACAAGATGGTGCTGGGAGGAAGGATTCTGGCCCTGTTTTGCTCAAGGCTATTTTCCCGGGCTTTTCTGAGATCAAGGAAGCCAAAATATTTTTCTTTCTTGGGGCTACGTGTCTGCCCTGAGCAGTCCTGGTTTAAGGTAGAATTGCTGCCTTTTTATTCTTCTTTGCCTCCTTCTCCCATGTTGCATTAGATGCTTTTGCGCTATGATAAGGCAGGCAATACTAGAAGCCAAAGCAGATTTGCGTACCCTCCTGTCCTCCCCCAAACTCCCTACCCCTTATGATACTACTCCTGTTTAAACAAAAAGGGGGAGCTGTTAGGGGCCAAGCTCTGGACCAGCCTTCAGGAGCTGGCTCCACCCTCAGGGAGGAACATGGGCGGGGCTCTGGCTGGGGATATAAGGAGCTGTCGGGGAGGGATCGGAGAGAGATGTAACCAAGAAAGAGATGTAGAGGACACCATCAATAAAGTGAAGAGCACTGACATCCTCGGGTGCGTGTGTAGTCATTGTTCCCTCCGTGGAGGAGGGAATAGCCCTGTCGTGCAGCTAGGCCATACAGTCGCACGGCAGGGACCGGAGACGTCCGAAGACCTGGAGGAAAGGTTTCCCAAGCGAAGTCTGGGGTAAGGAATTGGGCCCTCTGTTAG
Source organism: Bettongia penicillata ogilbyi (assembly GCA_023548195.1). Classification (NCBI taxonomy): domain Eukaryota; kingdom Metazoa; phylum Chordata; class Mammalia; order Diprotodontia; family Potoroidae; genus Bettongia; species Bettongia penicillata. The sequence continues at coordinate 364,057 of JAJHZJ010000207.1, read as the reverse complement.
AGTACCGCCTGGAATATTGGGCGAAGACCCCAGAGAGATTACCGCCTGGAATAGTGGGCGAGGCGACCTGGCTTAGTAGCCAAGTGAAGGCCAGGGATTAGCCCCGTGCAAGCCTCCCCTTGAGGGAGAGGGGCCCCTGCCTCTGACCAATCTCTTCTTTCTTTCTCTTGCAGAGTTTGAGTTCTCCTACGTGCTGACTCAGCCACCTTCAGTGTCCAAGAGCCTGGGAGAGACAGCCTCCATCACCTGTGATACTGATAGAATGAGTAGCAACTGTGCATTCTGGTACCAGCAGAAACCTGGCCAGGCCCCTAAGATGGTAATTTATAACTATAACAGCAGGCCCTCAGGGATCCCTGACAGATTCTCTGGCTCCAAGTCAGGGAACACAGCCACCCTGAGCATCTCTGGGCTGCAGGCTGAGGACGAGGCTGATTATTACTGTGGGCAGTGGGATAGTGGTACTGGTGCTCACAGTGACACAGACTGAGGGAGAAGTGAGACAAAAACCCCTCCCAGGTCTGCTCCCCCTGGGCCCTTACCTCTGGGGTCCAAAGAGGTGCCTGGTGAGCACAGGACAGAACTAACTTCTCTCAGGCCCTGCCCTCTCCTCCTCCCTCCCTCCTCTTCTGCCTGCAGGGCCACTCCCCTTCTCTGACTCTCTCTTCTAAGGATCCTTCCCCACTCCAAGCTCTCATCTGCTCCCTCCCTCCCTCCATGTGCTCCCCTCTCATTCTTTGACTTCTGCTGCCCAACCCCTGCCAAAGCCTCTTTTGGCCTCTCCCAGGCATTAAAGGCCAATCTGGTGCCAGGATGGAGGAGAAGAACCCTCTGAAGCTCACACCAAATTCCCTCCAAAACATAGAAAACTGACTCAGATTGATCTAGGACCATGGAAGCAGCTTAGCAGCCAGGCAGGAAAGATTTATCTCACTAGGCTGGGGAGAAAGCAATGTCCAACTGCAGAAGCAGCAGTAGCCACAGCAGGGGACCTGGGTCAAGGCTTCAGTTCTGGGGTAATCCATCAGCAAGGTCCCACCTTCCTACAATTCAGGGCCCTCCATTTAAGGGAGCAATCTGTGCCACTCTCAAGGCCACACCCAAGTAAGCCTACCCCTACCACAAGCCACCTGGGAGGCCTTCACCCCATTGATCACCAGTACTGAAATGAGACTGGTAAAATCAAACTATGCTTCCATTGCAACCTCTGTAGTTAAACATTGAAACCCAGACCCAGGTGAGACCCAAAAGTAGGTCACACTCCCAGTAAAAGCCAGAAGGAAAGTCTAACCTCCAGAGAAAGCACACAGTTTAGCCCAGATACTCAGTGAAAGCCAGCAGTAAGACACAAAACCCCAAGACAAAAGCTTAGGAAAGTGCAGGACCAGAACACAACTCTCACTTAAGAACAAGTAGCAAAAGATGCAGTAATTATAAGAAGAAAAAAAAAAGCTTGACTATAGAAAGTTACCACAATGATGGGAAGGATCAAGGTATAAACTGAAAAGAAGACACTTGTATCAAAATGGTTATATGGGAATTCCCAGAGAAAAATATAATTTGCTTGTAGATCCAAAAGGAATTCCTGGAAGAGCTTAGAATGGATTTTAAAAATTAGGGAAATAGAACAAAGACTGGGGAGAGAAATGAGAGTTGTACAAGAGAATCATGAAAAAAAGAGTAAGTAATATGGGATAAGATATAAAAAAATTTTCAGAGGAAAATAACTCCCTTGAAAAAATAGAACTGGTCAAATGGAAAAGGAAGTACAAAAACTTGATGAAGAATATAATTCTTTAAAAATTAGAATTTTAAAACTGACTACTAATTACTCTATGAGACACTATGTGATTGAAGTGTTGGTCCGTGCTGACCTTGGTGATCTCAAGTTTGAGCCTCAGTAAAGCAATCTGGTGTCGCCAAAGGTACAGTGAGGAACATCGTGGCTAGAGAAACATGGATGTGGTTAGGTAGGGTCTGTTAGAGAGACACATCTGAGCATCTCCAGTGCCTGACCCAGAACCTAGCACCTAGTAGGTGCTTGGTCAAGGTTACTGGTTAATTCATGGATTTCTAAAGAAGCAGCCAGTCCCGAGTTTTATAAACTCCCTGGGGAAAGTTACAGATTTAAGCACTGGATTTGCCAAACATTCTCTTCACAGAATGAAAGTTTTCATTTTAAAGGAGTGGTAACAGAATAATAGGGGGAAAATAACTTATGTGTCCCAAAGAGAACCAAAAAGGTAGGTTAGGGAAATCCTTACTCATATGGTTAGGTCTTAGAATCCTTTCCACAAATAGTGAAGTCTCTTTGAGAAGCTCCAAATTCTTCTTGGCTTCTTAGCTGAAGAATGTGAAACAGTCCTTTCTTAAAGCAATGCTTCCATGCATCAGATTTTAGTGAGGGGAGATTGATAATACTGGAAGACATGCTTCAGCTAATCAGAGTGTTGGAGGAATGAAGGTAAGTCCTGCATAATAGAAAACAATGAAGAAAAATTAAAATTACCCATAAAAGTTTATAGAATCTTCAAAACAAACAATTCCCTCTTTAAGCTACATTTTCCAAGATCATTTCCAGAATCTCTGAAAGAGAGTCTGGGAAATTCCCTGGCTGCAGGAAAGACATAAAAGGAAGGGTGAGCTCTTGGAGGGCAATCTCAGTGGGGCTAGGAATAGTTCCCAGACACAGCTGAGACTGGTGAGGAATGTTCCAGACAGCAGAGGTAAAGTGGTTTCTATCCATGTCCAGGGAAAGAATGAGAACACAGAACGAAAAGGATGTTTGCTGATGGGAGGTGAGAGGAAGGCGCCTGAGGCAAAGAGGTTGGTCTGCTCAAAGATTCTTTGGCTTCTCTTTTCTCTACCCAGAATAAAGACTATTGGCCTGAAAATGTGTGAACACAAAGTAGTTCACAGAGAGTTAATAATCTAGAAAATTAAGCAGAGAGTAGGCTGCTCTTGATGACTTCAAATTGCCTGATGTTTAAGTTAAAAAACATACTAAAGAAAAAGAACAACCAAACAATATCCATTTCTTAAGGAACTTCTACTAAGTGCAGGTGCTGAGGGCTTCAGTAACCACAGTAATGCAGTGTCTTCCCTCAAGGACCATGAACCAAAATATACAAAATGCTGTATGGATAAGGCAAAGTTGACAGTACCAGTGGTAACAGGGACTATGCCAGCGTAGGTCTGAATCCCAAACTACCACAGACTCTCCATATAGAAGGCAGAAGAAAATCATTCATTCAGACACCAGAAAGCCAAATCCCAACAACAGAAAGCAAATGCATCATGGTGACCAAGAAACCAATAAACATTAGCAATGCAGGGGACAAGGCCATTCCCAAGACTTACCTCCCAACCCTCCCATATGAGGGTCTTCCCAGATGCAAATGCTCACAAGAATAACTGTGTCTGCCTGTGTCCTCTCTCCTCAGCTCTAAACTTTCACCAACATCCTCCCAGTTCTACTCCACCCATCCTGTTCTACCTGTTCAGCAAGCTCATCCTACCACATGTGCCTTGGGTTTCCATGTAATTTAAGCAGGTGACATGGGCCTATTAAGAATGGAAAGAAATTTTCTATTTAAATTACCACTACATTTGACCCCAAGATCTTTCTTATTCATTCCTAATGTTAGTGGGGCAACTTGTGTCAATAGAATTGTAACAGGCATCATACAAAATAAGCCAACAGCAAGAGATAGTAAGAAAAATCCCATTGAAAACTACAGTGGACAATAAAAATATCTGGGAGTCTACTTGCCAAAATAAACCCAGGGATTATATGTACACAATTACAAAACACTTTTCACAAAAATAAAGCCAGATCTAGGTAAGTTTAAAAGCATTAGTTGCTCATGGGTAGATCAAGCCAATATAATAAAATTGACAATTCTACCAAATTAATTTATATCCAGTGCCATACCAATCAACTACCAGATAATTATTTTCTAGAACTAGAAAAAATAATAACACAATTCCTCTGGGGGAAAAAATGTCCAGAATATCAAGGGAACTAATGAGAAGAAATGCTAGGGAAAGTGGGCTAGCCCTACCAGATCTCATACTGTATTATAAAACAGCAATCATGAAAACTACTTGGTACTGGCTAAGAAATAAAGGGGTAGAACAGTGGAATAAGTTAGGCACTCGAGACACAGTAGTCAATGAATATAGCAATCTACTTTTTGATAAACCCAAGGATCCCAGCTTCTGGGATAAGAACTCACTGTCTGAATAAAATTGCTGGGTAAAGTGGATAAGAGTGTGGCAGAAATTGGACATAGACTAATGCCTGACATTGTATAAAAGGAGAAAATCCAAATGAATACAGTTATAAAGATGGATACTCAAAACAAATTAGGGGAGAAAAGAATAGTGTGCTTCTTAGATTTATGGAGAAATTTTTGACGAAACAAGAGATAGGGAGCATTATAAAGTTCAAAATGGATAATTTTGATTACATTAAATTGAAAAGTTTTTGTACAAGCAAACACAATGACACCAAGATTAGGAGGAAAGAAGAAAACTGGGAAAGTATTTTTATAACTACTGTGTGTGATAAAGGCCTCATTTCTAACATATGCAGAGATCTGAGTCAAGTTTACAAGAATACAAGTTGTTCTCCAATTGATAAATGGTCAAATAATATGAACAGGCTGTTTTCACAGGAAGAAATTAAAACTCTCTCTAGCCATATGAAAAAATATTCTAAATAGTTATTGATTAGAGAGATGCAAATCAAAACATCTCTGAGGTACCACAAAATGCCTATCAAATTGGCTAACATCACAAAACAGAAAGATGATAAATGTTGGAGAAGATTTGAGAGAGTTGGAACACTAAGTGATTATTGGTGGAGCTGTGAGCTGATCCAACCATTCTGGACAGCAATTTGGAACTACGGACAAAGGGCTACAAAAATGTGCGTGTCTTTGGCCCAGCAATATTGCCTGTAGGACTGTATCCCAAAGAGATCATAAAAATGCGAAAGGGTCCCCCATGAACAAAAATATTTATAGCAGTGGCCAAAAACTGGAAATCAAAGAATGGCTGAACACATTAGGGTATATGAATGTGATGGAATACTATTGTGCTATGAGAAATGATGGACAAGAAGACTTCAGAGATGACCGGAAGACTGAACTGATGCTGAATGAAAGGAGCAGAACCAGGAAAACTTTGTACATAGCAATAACAGCACTGTGGGAGGAATTTTTCTGGTAGACTTAGTCATTAACAGCAATGCAAAAACCTAAAAAATTCCCAATGAACTCCTGAGGCAAAACGCCATCCACATTCAAAGAAGGAACTATAGAGCTGGAAAGCAGAATGAAGCAGACCATTTTCTTTGGTTAAAAAAAAAATCGAGTATGCTCTTCACAGTAATACATGCTTTTTGATTGCCAGGCCTCCTCTACACTTGATAGCATCTGTCACGATGAATTCCAGCCACATTACAATAGGTATTTCACAGCTGTGCACAATTTCACACTGACTTTTTGACTTAATCTTCCTGGATGCCTTCCTACGGCCCTGAGCTCACTTCGCAAAGTTCGTGTCATAGTACTGATCCAAGGTACCCAATTTGGTGACACTGAAAGTTCAACAATAATTACTCAGCTTTTGGAGGGGAGGAGATCTGAAATGGGGTCTATTCTGAAAGAAGACGTTCAGCTCCTTTGTGTCCACTTTCAGTTGTATTGTAACAAACCAACTTTTCCATTGTTACATTGAAAACCACATCTTCCTTTCTAGTGAATCAGAAAAAGAAAATTGAAAAATATACCATAACAAGTTACAATAGAAAATGTCAATTCCAGATAAGATCCTACAGGTTCTTGGATTCTTCACGGAGTGGCTGGGCTCAGAGTCATCATTGTAAGAGATTTTTATTTTAGAACTCTCATCTTAAACTGGGAAGATCTCTTAAACACCCCAATTAGATGTGCCAAGGGAGAAGAAGCCAGTTGTCAAAATGCCCCCTTAACCCACTCAGTCATTTCAAACCCACCCTTGCTGACCTGCTCTAAATTCATTATGGGATTGTTCTATTTATTTCCTGAGTTAATAAACAGGAGAAAGGAGACAGGTAGATGTTTATGAAGGCTAACTGTCCATATTCACATGGAGACATAGTGTAACGTCAGGGTCCCTTACACAGAGAAAGAAGGGAAATGCTAAAATTCTATGCATAACTACACAGGAGACTTGCACCCTTTAGTTCCAGCAGTGTGGAAGGAACCAAAGTTCTTTTTTTCCCACAGAAGACAGTGTGACTTGATTCCATATACAGTTTGTTTTGAGGGAGAAGGGGGAAAAAATAGGAACTTGGAACAGGAACCAGTAGCAATTACCCACCGTATTTTGGTCAACGTATTTTCCCATTCTCCACATCCCTGAAAAGCTGGGAGCCAAGGTGTAAATAAGAAAGAAGGAGACCTTAAGAGAACAAGACAAGTATGCACCAGAAGGGTAAAGAAAGGAAAATAATATAAAGGCTGCAACTTGATCCAGGGATTGATGATCATAAAAAGGCATAGAGGATTGGAATCCATCCGTGACCTATTTATATCATCTCTTCATCCTCCTCTCCCTCTCCCTCCTCGTCACCTTCATCTCCTTCATCAGCATCATCTTCTTTGCTGCTGCCCTTCAAACTGGCTTCTGCAGCAGCAGCAGCATCTCCTTTTCCTTCCCCTTCTTCATCACCCATATCAGGAACCTTGCAGATGCATAACAGAGCTTCCCTCGCCGTCACTGGGCCCCAGACTTAGGATGAAACACACTATTATTGCATTTTGGGATTCAGTGATGCTTGCCAGTGTCGGACTCCAGTGGAGAGCTAAGACAAATCTGTTCCTGCCATGGTCACCACAAGGCTTCCCGAGCTCTAGAATCATAAGGCAATCTGGATTTCTAGAGGTTCAGAGTCACTGGGATAAGGTTGGTGTCATGAGAGTTCTGCTGGAGCTTAGACTATTGACTTTCTTTGCTATTAATGAGGATGAAGATTGTCCTCCTTCTTCTGAAAGACCCCAAAGTGCCACAGAGTTCTCATTCTGACTGTTGTCTGACTTTTTCTCCTCTTATTCAGTGGAGGTATAGGTAGGAGGCTGCTTCATGAAACGTGGGGTAACAAGCTGGAGCAACATTGGATGTGGGAGATGAATGAGGAGCAGCCAATTCAGGGCCCCTTTGTGGGGCTTCTTTTCCCTCTCCCCTCTTCCAAGTCTCTCTCTTCTCCCTCAAAATTTTTTATCTCAGTGTTTCTGGAGTCCTGTTTTTACCCTTTCCATTTCTACAGGGTGGCTAAAAGAAAGCTCTTTCAAAGAGCGACTATAATTTTAAGTCATCCTTTGTAAAGAAATGCCAGTTTTCTAAATAACTTCTAGATAGTGAAGTATTTTGACATCTGGATGGTATGGTGGATATAATAGTGGGCCAGGATTTAGAAAGATCCGAGGTCAAATCATAACCACACATTTACCAGTTGTGTGGCCTGTAGCAAATCACTTAACCTCTCTCTGCTTTAGTTTCCCTTTCAAATGACTACAATAACAGGATTTACTCCCACAAGGGTTGTGAAGATAAAATGAAATGACATTTGTAAAGCTCCGGAAAAAGAGTTCTTGCAGAGAAAAAGGGCAGAATCCCAGATACAAACAGACACAGAAGAAACTGAGTAAGGGCCCAATAAGAGCAATAGCATTTATATTTCTAATTTAAATACAATATAAGAAAAAGAAAAAAGAAGCAAACATATGCCAAAACGAAAGTAATACAAAAAAAGAAAAAAATGCCATGTGTACAGCACCAATGTGGAAGAAGATTCAAAATATACAGAAATAAATGTCCATTTCAAGAAAGCCTATATAATACTTTGCATCTTGTTGAGAGCTGTTCATCTCTGCTTTGCTTTCTAGTAAGTTCTCTTTTCTTCTCTGCTCTACACTTAAGAATTTTCTCTTTTTCCCCTTCCTCGCCCCCTGAATTCACAATTAATCATATATTTTATATATATATATATATATATATATATTCACATGCAGAGTGAGAGACATACATATGAATGCTTATATATACATGAGTATACATATGCATATATGCAAAGACACATACACAAAGATATATCTATGTACATAAACACACATACACCAGTACATACACGTATTCATACATATGATTGGATATAAATAAACATAATCATATGTAGAAAAATACATTCACATTCATGTATGTAAGACCACACTATACTTATTTCTCCTCTGTTTTTCTGAGGGTAGATAACCTCTTCCTTCATACCAGTCTTACTGTACAAGTCTTTCCTTATTTTTTAAAACCACGAACTCATCATCTCCTACACCACAACAATATTCCCACCTTATATCATCTAATTGTTTCAAATAGTCCAGAACAACATTGATAAAAATGGCTAACACATAGTATAGTTTCTCTATTTTTGTCTTTTGATTAAATCTGTTTTAGCCTTAAGTTAGTCCAAGATCATAATTACCACGCCTGCTCCTTTCTCCCTAAAATATTCTACTGCTGATCTTTATTTTATGTTTGGATGCATCTCTTATTTCCTACATTTTCTGACTCCTCTACTTTACTCCTGCCCCCAGCCTTACCCTCCAATTACTTCACCTACCCCCCTTCTATGGATCCCTCCCTTATCCTCCCATTCCCATTAATCTAAACAACCTTGTCTGTCCCATTTAACCTATTCCCTCATCCAGCCCAGTAAGGATGCCTCCGTTTCCCTCTGTTCCCTCCCTATCCCCTTAGCGTTTTATTTCTTTTTGGATTTAGAAGACCTTTCTACTCTTCTAGATATATTTATCTTGTTCCCTCTTGAACCCATTCCCAATGAAAGTAAGTTTCCAAAACTATCAGCCTTCCTACCCCATTTGATTTTTCTGTGTTGGTTCCTCCTTTTGAACTTCTTTTGTATAAGACAATTACTCTATTTAGGTTTTCCTAAATGGGTTTACTTTTTCAAGTCATATCATGCTCACGTCTACCATCAATCTTTCTTACCAACTACCCAGATACAAATAATAATCTTAGACACACATTTCCTGTACATAAGAGATAAACTGTCTGTTCTTACTGAGTCCCTTGTAATCGGTGTTTGGTATGTATCTTATATCTTGGCTCTTGTATGTCAAATCAGCTCTTAAGTTCAGGTGTCTTTTATTTTTTGACCAAGTCCAGAAAGTCTAACATTTCATTGAAAGTTCATTTGTTTCTTGAACTCAGGATTTTGCTTAGCATTGCTGGGCATATTTTCAACTGCAATCTCCATTCTTTTGCTCTTCCATATACATTGTACTCCAAGGCATGTGATCTTTTAGTGTCAACACTGCTAGATCTTGTGTGATTCCAAATGTGGCACAATAACTGAAATTATTGTTTTATTGTCGCTCATAACATTTCACCCTTGAATTGGGGGTTTCGGAATTTGACTATAACATTTATACGGCTTTCCTGCATAAGATTCCTGTCAGGTGGTGATTAGTGTATTTTTTATTTCTACTTTCCCTTTTTGTCCTAATGTCTCAGGGCAATTTTCTTTACTTATTTTTGTATAAGTCTATCAAGACTCATTTTGAAAGCACAGCTTTCATGTAGTCCAATTATTTTCATGTTTTCTCTTCTTGGACTGCTCTCTAGATCTGTTGTTTTTCTGATGCAATGTTCATATTCTCTTCTATTTTTTTATTTTTAGATTTTGTTTTGTTCTATCTTTGTCTCATAAGTTCATTAGTTTCCCCTGGCCCACTTCTAATTTTCAAGGACTCATTTTCTTCTTTAAGATTCTGCATCTCCTTTTCTAATTCGTTGGCTTTCTTTTCATAATCTTGTTTTTCTTAGGTCATTCTTGGGATTTTTTTAGTTTACCTCAATCTCTCATTTGAATTTTGAAATCTTTTTTAAAATTCTGCTCTGAATTCTATTTGGGCAGGGGACCAATTGACATTGTGGTAGAATGATGTTTCTTTCCTGCAGTATCCTCTTCTGTAGATGAACCACATTCTTCTCTATTCCCATAGGAATTCTTTGTGGTTGAATCTTCTCCTTTGTGTGTTCTTCTTCTGTTTTTTAATCTATACCACATGTATTTGTATTCAGCTCTATTCCTGGGTGATGGTGGATGGTGCTTGTGGCCTTGGCTTCTCCTTCAGTTTTGCCTTCTGTCTTGGAACCAAAAACAAGACCTCCAGACTCCTGTAAGTGCCCAGAGGTAGCTAAGTCCCTGCCCTACAGCTTCTGTACCCTCAGCATATGGTGATTCCTTATAACAAGACATGTCACCATCCACAACATGGTCCCGGCGTTGCTTGTCAGGCTCAGATGATCTACTCCCCTCATTGTCCCGGGGGAAAAGTTCCTGTGGCTGGGGCTGAGGCAACCTCCCAACCCAGCTAACTCCAGGGCTTACTGCTTGTTGTTTAAGCGGACCTCATCTGAAGATGTTTACTCTTCACATGGATGAAATTTATTCTGGGATATTTCTTCACATCTTCTCTGATTGTCTGAGGAGAATCACACTTCTTTCCCTACAATTATTTATTTTTACTTCTTTGTGCTCGCTCTGAGGTGGAACTATTATCTCACTTGTTGAGAAAATCTGGAGAGCTCGGAATTTTCTGACCTATTGTGCCATCATCCCCTGAACAACACCTTTTTTTCTAATTATTTTTCATTGCATAACCCAAACTTACATTCATATGATTGATCATCTGGTTTTCTTCCTCTGAAAAAAATGACTATTTATATATTATGACAATTTTTTGAATGAGCAAATGGTACATATTCTGATGTGAATCTATGAGATTCTGATCCCATTTCTGACTCTAAGAAGAGGCTCTCTAAACACTGATGAACATAAGTGTCCCTTTCCTCCCTCTGCTATGCTAATGGCTGATACTGTAAATTCAAGGAAAAGGAAAGGCTAGCCCTGTTTTCAAGGACCTTCCATTCCAAAGGGGGAAGGCAATAAAAAAAACAACCTTCCTCCTGACCTTCTTTGGGGCTGCCATCCACCCTTGTCCACTAGAGAGAGATATTGGAATGAGTATAGGGCTAAGCTGGGCTGGAAATGTGCCTTGGGGCTCTTAGTCACTGAGCTCCTGGTCTCCTGTGCTGTGGCCTGGGGGAGGCTCAGCTTATGCTGACCTCTCAGTGCCTCCCCCTGAGCTGGGGGCGGATGCAGAGCTGCCCTTCCCAATGTCCCACCATTTTGGGGGACACTCAAAACTCCTTTAATCCCCAGAGTGTAAGCAACACCCTCAGGTGCCAGTCCAAGGATGAGCCGTTTCTCAGCACTTACTCTGTCCCAGGCACTATGCAGGTGCAGGGGGCGCAGTCACTAACAGAAGCCATCTCTGTTGTCAGGGCCCTTGCCTTCTATGGGAGGAGCCCAAATGGCCTGAATGGAGAAGGACAACACAGAAATGCCAGGAAAGTGGAGGAGAAGGGGACTTCTCCAGCGGTCTGTGGGGGGGGTGAGGAAAGGCAAAAGAGGCTGGGGCAAGAACCCCAAGAAAAATCTCCCCACAGCCCCTCTCCCCACATCTCCCTCCATTCCCAGATCTTTGTGATCTGCCTGAGGGTCAGAGGGGTCTCAGGCCCAGAGCAAGTATTGACTGGGGACTCTAAGGTTTACAACATAATGACATATGTTAGGTCATATAGGCCTCACTACCTGCCCTGGTACGTAGGGGCTACTATGTTCCCATTTTACAGACAAGACCACTGAGCTCCAGAGAAGTTAGGTGACTTGCCCAGGGTCACACAGCTCATAAATCTCAGAGACAAGAATTTAAAGCACATCTTCCTGTCTCCAAGTCCCAAGCTCTAACCGCTGCACCACCAAACTGAAGGCTCATAGAGAAATGAGGCTGAGCAAATGGGAATAATCTCTGTGGTGCTAAAGCCCAGAATGAGCTGAGCATGGAATTGTTGCTGTTTCTCCTTTGCTATGGAAGAGGAGGCTCCTCCTTTGTCACAGGTCTGGGGTCTGGATGGTCTCCCTGAATCAGATGGTGGGCTATGGGGGCCCACAGAGATCTCTCATTCCCTGTCTGACCTGAAACATCATTCCCAGAGGTCAGAGGATGAGATAGTCTAAGGGGATACCCTGAATGCTGAGAAAGTGCTCCCATGCCACTCTGCTCTCTTCTTAAAATATCAAAGAAAATTTTTAAATCCACATTTTCTTAAACCTTGCCCTTCCTTTGTCTCCCTAAGTCTCTTTGTCTCTGGGGCATCTGCTCTGAATATTGAGACCCCCTTGGTTAGATCATTGGAGGCCAGGGTTGGAAGGGAGGGTAGAGACCCTGTTGTCCAATCCCCCTCATGTACTAAAGGGGAAGTGAGTCCCAGAGTCAGAATTTGCCTGGTGTCCTTCCTCTGCAGCCTCTTGGGAGGCCTGAGGAGTGGGAACAGAAGTCCCCAGACTCAATTCTGAAAACTGGTTTCTCAAAATTTCTTTCTTAGAAGTGCATTCCCCTTAGATTCTCAAGAAGTGGGCATACCTCCATAAAAAGGTCTCCGAGAGTCTGCCAAATACAGAAGGGATAGCAGGTCTTAATGACCCTAACCCCTCCCCTCTGGATCAGGATTGGACCTCATCCTTCAGGTTACAATCTACTATAGATGTTCTTTACATGTTTTCCCCTCCCCATAAACTCACTCATTGTCATGTGTCACATCATCCCCTATGGAGGCTCTGATTTTATTTAGGAATTTTCCTGTTAGAGGCATGAGGTTAATTAAGCACTCACTGTAGGAAGACAATGGCTGACTGTTCATGACTCCAGACTGGCTTAGTTCAGTTTGCCCAGGGCCCCGAATTTATGGTTTTGGAGCCCCTGCGGTGTGTGCTGATTGGCTGATGACCTTTATCTTATCTAAGCGATTTCTGTTTTCCCCAAGACTGACATTGGATAATTTGAAGAGTGGGGAAACTGAACTACCTCCTGTCTCTCACCCTGCGGATTTGGTAGTTCACTGTCATAACTGTTCCTGTGGATGGTCATGAGGCAGCTCTGCACTGGAGGCCAGGCAAGGCAAAAAGTATTTCATAATCCCACCCAGTGTGCCTGGCTCTGTGTGAAGTGTTGTGGATTCCAGTGCCTACAAATCAAGTCCCTACCCTATTGGAGCTCACATCCTAATGGGGAAGACAACTCATGAAAGGGGCCAACAATGATAGGGGAGAGAAGGCCCCATTACATGGTGTTTCTCAATCCTTCAGAGTCACAGGCACAGCTGGAGGGGATGAAACCTGGCTGTCCCGAAGCAGGGCCTGAGGGAACTCACCAATGGAGGAGGGATGGTCCATGGGGAGAAGGCCCCAGGGTACAAGGAAGGTCCAAGAGGAGAAAGCAGTTCAGTTACTGTGACAAGGTCCTAGAGTATCAGACACAGGCCTGGGGAGGAATGAACCTGACTCCCAGAATCTCAGAAGAGGAAATGACCTCAGAGGCCATGATTGACCTCACCTGCCAAAGAAAGTCACTGCCCCTTCTGCCCCAGGAGCCCACAGGGTCAATCAGGCATCACCTGAGGCTCCTCCTTTAGGTGTCCAGAAAAGAAGCAGATTTGCATGTGGGGGCCTTGCGTTGCAGGCCCTGGGCTGGTCTTAAGAGAGACCTGTGGGAGCCTAGCCCCAGCTTGGGAGCCTCAGGACACAGAGCTCTGAAAGGAACCTTTACCATGGTTTGGATCTCTGTGATGTTCCCATTCATGATTGTATACACAGGTGAAGTTGCCCTGGGTCTCCTCCCTGGGGCTCAGGCCACAGAGTGTCTCAGGCCAGGTCTAGGCCTTCTCTGAGCTCTTCCTGTAGCTGCCTGAGAGTTCAGGATCCCATTGGGGGAGAGAGGTCCCTGCCCCTGACCAATCTTTCCTTTCTGTCCCTTGCAGGTTCTGGGGCCTCTTATGTGCTGACTCAGCCACCTTCAGTGTCCGAAAGTCTAGGAGAGATGGCACATAGGTGCTTAGTAGCTACTATGTATACTGGTACCAGCATAAATCTGGCCAGGCCCCTAAGGTGGTGAATTATAATACCAACAGCAGGCCTTCAGGGATCCCTGCCAGATTCTCTGGCTCTATCTCAGGGACCGTGGCTGCCCCGAGCATCTCTGGGCTGCAGGCTGATGATGAGGCTGATTATTACTGTTAGGTGTGATAGTAGTGCTACGGTACACAGTGACACAGACTGAGGGGGAAGTGAGACAAAAACCCCTCCCAGGCCTGCTCCCCCTGTGTCCCCACTCTGGGCACCAGAGATATGCCTGGAAAGTATAGGACAGAAACAGCTTCTCCCTCAGGCCCCTTTGTCCTCTCCTCCCTCTCTGCTCTTCTGCTGGGGTGGTCCTCCCTGTCCCTGCCCCTCTCCCTCTAAGGCTCCTACCCCCTCCCCAGGCCTTCGTCTGCTCCCTTCTCTCCCTCCCAGTCTCTCCTCTCATTCCTTGAGTTCTGCTAACCTCCTGCAACACTATTCTGGATTCTCCCTAGGTTTGAAGGCTGTTCAGCGCCAAGATGGAGGAGAGGAAGAAACCATTTGAAGCCCTCCCAAATCTAATCCAAAAAAACCAGGCAGCAGCCTCCACACTGCTCTAGGAGCAGGGAAGCAGCTTGCCAGCCTGGCAGGAAAGGTGTGTCTCACTGAAGTCAGGGTTGGGAGGGAGAAAGATCCAAAAGCTGCAGCAGTGGCCGCAGACGCCTCACACAGGGGGCCAGCAGCAGGGCTCCAAGCCTGGGACAATCCACCAGGGAAGTCCAAATGTCCTATACCCAGGAACCCCCTGGGAAAGGGAGTATCTATGCAGTTCAACAAGGCCCCTCCTCAGTGACCCCTCCCCCAGCACAAGCTACTGATGGGGTTCAGAGCCTGGGAACCTCCCTGAGCTCCCCTTGAATTTTCTCACTTAATCTGGCCTTTCTTACTCAAATCTAATCTTCCCGTTTGATCTGACAGTCTCCTCAATCCCAGGACACCCATGGGCTTTTCCTTAGTGCTGTGCCTAGGTTTCCCTTGCACTCCCCACCCTTGATCCCATCAAAACCCCATTCTCTATTTATTTATTTTATTTATATTATTTATATTATTTATATTATTTATATTTATATTATTTATATTTATTTTATTTATATTTATATTATTTATATTATTTATTTATTTAGGGTTAGGGTCAGGGTTCTAACCCTAAATGCACCCATGACCATTCCCATCAAGATCCTCCCTTAGATTCCATCTGTATTCACCCCAGGGTGCTGGTCTTTCCCATCAAGACCTCTGAATTGCTCCTCCTGTTTCTGAATCAGGCCCTCCATTGTCTGATAGTTCCTGATTGCCTCCAGCTATTTCCAATCCTTGACCAGTCATCCCAGGCCCATTGAGGTCCTCCTTGGACTTCTCCTCAAGACCCTCCCTAAACCCCTTCTCCCATCACCTTAGACTACCAGACCATCCCCACATCCCTCTTACAGTCTTTTCTGTATTTAAGTTCCATCTTGCCTCCATGAAGGTGCTCAGATTCAATCCAGCTCAGACTAGCTGAGATTCCATGTGGCCTGCTTGTGCATATGAGCATTACAGAAGCTTAGGCTCCTTAAGAGCCAACCCAATATGGGGAATCTTTGATAAACTATGTTTTTCTTTGACTTTAAGAAGGCTTGAGTGGAATTCATTAGAGCAGGATCCAGCATGTCATTATTTCTGGGGTCCCAGCACCCCTGAACTTCAACACTACCAGAGAGGCCTTGACTCCAATCCTTACCAGTAACGAAGCCCCACTCAGGGCCTGGCCAACAGAGAGACCTTGCTCCTGTGCCCTACCACAAGAGAGGCCCTGTTTTCTTAGCAATTCAAGAGCTGGTACCCACCCCTGGAGCAGGCCGGCAACTAAGCCCTACACTCAGGGGAGACCAACGGGGGGCACCCTTTCCCCCAGTGCCAACCAAAAGGGAAGCCTACCCTCCAAAGAAAACAAGCAGTTAAACCCTGAAGTTGTGTGAAAGCCAGCAATAATACCCAGAGACCCAGAACAAAAATCTTGGGACAGGACAGAACCAATGCTTGAATGAAAACACCAAGTCACAAAAAAGTCGGGAAAAGTAGGAAATGGAGCCTGGTCCTTGACCAAACTTGCAACCCCTGAATCCTTCAGTGCATCTGTCTACAGGGGCACAGAAGAATTGAGAAAAGGCCTGAATTGCTGGGGTCCTGGACATTTGGACCCAGAACGCTTCTTCTGCCCTTGAGACTGCCTAGAATTCTCTTCAATAATCTCTCTTGTCATTTCTCACAGTGAATAACAGTCCATTAAATTCTTGGATCACTATTTAATCAGCCATTTGATTACTGAGGATGACTCCCCTCTTAGTTTTCAGTTCTTTCCTCCTTTCCTTTTAATCCCAAATTTTGGATCAGGAAATTGGCTTGGCTTGGGATCACCCCCTACCCGGTGTTATTCTGCCTCTCAGTGGAGCCCTCCTTCTTTCTGTCTCTTTCCCTGCTGAGTTGGATGCTTTTGATACCAAATATTGTATGTTTGAGTACATTCGAACTCCTTGTGACTGAAGCAGCCATTCACAGGCCTGATCCCTCTCCTTATTGGATGGAAGCTTAGACCTACCTTGTATCTGACCTAGACCAGTTGTTTCCTCCTTACAGCAGTCTGATCTACCTTTCCCTACCTCCAACAGAGAGCTCACCATATTGGCACCAGACTTAGTAAGGACACCTGGTCAGGGTGATTGCCTATCTATTGAAGCTCTGAATGATAAATAGATTTTATTTTTCACTTTGTCCTCTGGTTCTAATAGATCTGGAATCTTTTATTTATGAAAAAGTCACAGAAGGAGCTGCCTAAGGAGGGTGAATGAGAGAGAGCACTGTGGTCATTATTAGCCATGGAGAACTTCTTACATAACCCAGGCTTGCATTCTCATGACTGAAAAGTGGCAGTTAGCTTACTATGACAATTTTTTCAGTTAGGCAATGGCTCTCATTGTTATAAATGGGAATCTCTTCTATATATCTGGAAAATGAGACTGATCCCATTTTGAGCTACCATGAAGAGTCTTTCTCTAAACACTGATAAACATAAGGATCTTTTGACTCCTGCCACTGTCCCCATCAGTCAGGAAGATAAATTCAAGGAAAAGGAAACACAGTCCCCATTTTCAAGGAGTTAGCATCCCAAAGGGAAAAGAAAATAGAAAAGAGAGGACCCTCTTTCTTACCTTCCCTGTAGCCACTAGAGGGAGACATTGGGATAGTCGGGGCAGAGTTGGGTTGGAAATGCCCCGTGGGGCTTTTGGCCCCTAAGCTCCTGGTCTCCATCTCTGTGTCCTGGGAGAGGCTCAGCTGATGCTGCCTTCCCAGCCCCTCCCCTTGAGCTGGGGGCAGATGAAGAGCTGCCCCTCCCAATGCCCCATGTTTTAGGGGATCCTTCAGAATCTCTTCAGGCCACAGAGTGTGAACAACATCCTCAGGTACTAAAAATGTGCAGATCAGTCCGACGATGAGCCATTGTTCAGCACTTACCCTGTGCCAGGCATTGTGCCAGGGGTAGGGAGCACAGTAACCAACAGCAGCAGGCTCTGTTCTCAGGGCCCTCCCCTTCTATTGGAAGAGCCCAAATGCCCCTGAATGAGAAAGGCTAACACAGAGAAATGCAGGGAGCTGGGGGAGGGGGGGCCCTCTCAGCTGGAGGTTGGGGGGATGAGGAAAGAACCCAAGGAGAAGAGGAGGCTGGAGTAAAAATCTCTAGAAAGGCCCCCTACACTCCCCCTCCCCACATCACCTTCCATTCCCAGATCTTTGTGATCTGTCTAAGGGTGGGAGTGGGCTCAGCCCCAGAGGCACACCAGCATGGAGTATTTAGTAGGAACTTTAAGGTTTGTGTAACAATATCATGTGTTAGGTCATTCTGACCTCACTACCTGACGTGGGAAAGAGGGGCTATTATGTTCTCATTTTACAGGTAGGAGAACAGAGCCCCAGACAGGTTAGATGAGTTGTCCAGGGTCACACAGCTCATAAGCCTCAGAGGTCAGAACTGAGAGGAGATCTTCCTGACTCCAAGTGCCAAACTCTAACCACCGCACCACCTGGCTGCAGGCTCATAGAGAAGTGAGGCCTAGCACAGTGGGGACAATATCAGGGGGTCTAAGGTCTGGAACAAGCTGAGGCAGGGAATGGTTGTTGTTCTTTGGGGGGATTTTTTCTTGTTTTTGTTCTAGAAGAGGACCAATGACATCAGGGAGGTGATGCCTTCAATTGTAAGTGAATGGGATGTAAGTGAGACAGGGCTGCACAGTCACCAGCCTCACTCTCTGCTCCAGAGCCATCTGGGTCCAGTGGGGAGGAAAGCAAAGGACAAGGAAAGGGGGAAAGACAGAAACCAAAGCAGGGAGAGGACAAGGGTTCAGGCTGGAAGGGAGGATGGACAAAGGTGGTCCTTTCCAAATCCATCTCAATCCTTCCCTATTTGAAGATGGAAAGAAAAGGGAAGCCCAGCCCAAGGAGGATGATCTCAGAAAGACTGAGCCAAGAAAGAGCTGAGGCTGGGAGGACATTCCCAGGCCCTCTGAGGCTCAGCATGTGCGCTAAGTCTGGGGTGCGGGTGTTCTCCCCGATTAAGATGGCAGGACTCTCAGAACCTAGAGAGAACTCCCATTCTCCATCAGGGCTGCAGTATTATTCCTAGAAACCAAGGGATGAGACAGTCTATGCTGAGAAAGTGCTCACCTGCCAATCTCCTATTTTCTGGAAGAATAAAGACATCAATTTAAATAAATAAAATATTAAATACATTTTCTTAAATCCTACTCTAGCTTGGTCTCCTTAAGGCTCTAGGTCTGTGGGGAATCTACTCAAAATATAGACACCCTCTTTGTTAGTTCATTGTAGGCCAGGGATGGAAGGGAGGTTAGAGACCTTCTGGTAGAATCACCCTCATTTTACCAAGGAGGGAATAAGACACAGATGAGGTGTACTTGGCTCCTGTCACTGTGACAATGATTCACAATCATGGCAAGGGCCTCATGATGACAAATGCCATCCTACTCTAGACTCGAATCTGACGCTGTCTGAACACAGATCAAAGCAGATGATTTTTCATTTTCTCTCATTTTCTATTTCAACTTCTCTTCCACTAAATGACAAAGGGGGTTGGGGGAACTTTTCCATGACTGAGCAGGTCTAAACGCTTTAAAACTGCTGACTGAGGGAAGCCTGGTCCAGGGGAGACCTCCCAGAGAGGGGGGAGGCAGTGACAGAGGAAGGCAGAGAGAAGTAAAATGAGCAACTGAAAACTGACCCAAAACGATGTATCTCAAATTTTGTTTTTCTATGACTTGGGGGACAGCAATAAAATTGTATTTTGAAAAACCAATCTATCATCCATAGTCTGAAAATGGTTGTAGTCATATGCTCCAGTCAAGTGTAATGGAACGTGGTCCCTTGGCAAAACTCAAAAGAGCCCCCGAACCCTTCAGCAAGAAGGGCCTCTGCCCATGGGGTGCCCAGAAATTTCTCAAATAGGGAAGGCTTCATATTTTGACAGGATTCCATGTATCTGGAAAATGATATTTTAAACCAGTTGTTGGCTCCCATGAAGAGTCTCTATAAACACTGATGAATGTGAGGGTTCTGTTCCTCCTTCCACGTGCCCAGCAGTTGGGAATATAGATTTAAGCAAAAAGAGCAACCCCTGTTTTCAAGGATCATCCATTTCTAAGCAGGAAAGCAACAAAAAAAAGTTCTCTTCCCTGGAACTGCCATTGGCCCTGCAGCCACCAGAGGGAGATGTTGGAATGAATTTGGGACTGAGTTGGCCAGAAATGGCCCCTGGGGCTCCTGGATCCTGAGCTTCTGCTTTCCTGCCCTCTTCCTGGGGGAGGCTCAGCTGATGCTGCCTTTCCAGTCCCTCCACCTGAGCTGGGGGCAGCTGCAGAGCTGCCCCTCCCAATGCCCACCTTTTGAGGGACTTCAAAATTCCCTTAGAGCCCAAAGTTTGAACAACACGGTACCAAAACATGCAGAGCAGTCCAACGATGAGCCATTCTTCATTCCCCACTCTGTGCCAGGCACTGTGCCAGGTGTATGTGGCACAGTAAGAAATAGTAGCAGTCTCTGTTCTCAAGGTCCTTCCCTTCTATTGGAGGACGCCAGATGCCCCTGAGTGGGGAAGCACCACATAGAGAAATTCCAGGGAGTTGGGGGATGAGGAAAGGGCTCAGGCAGAAGAGGAGGCTGGAGCAAGAACCCCTAGAAAAGTCCCCCTACACTCCCCCTCCGCATATCTCCCTCCATTCCCAGATCTTTGTGATCTACCTGAGGGTGGGAGTAGGTTCAGGCCCAGAGGGACAGCCAGCATGGAATATTTACTGGGGACTTTGGGGTTTGCAACACAGTGACATGTGTTGGTCATTTACTCCTCACTACCTGCCCTGTGAGGTAGGGGCTCTCATGTTCTCATTTTATAGGCAGGAGAACTGAGCCCCAGACAGGTTAGGTGACTTGCCCAGGATCACACAGCTCAGAAGGCTCAGAGATAAGAAATGAAACAGTTCATCCTGACTCCAAGTCTCAAGCTCTAACCACTGCACCACCTGGCTGCAGGATGGGGAGAAGTGAGGCCTAGCACAGTGGGGATAATATCAGGGGGTCTAAGGCCCAGAATCATCTGAATCTGGGAATTGTTGTTTGGTTCTTGTTCTAGAAGAGGACCAGTGACGTGGAAGGTGATGCCTTGAATGATAAGGGGTTGGGATTTAAGTGAGGCAGGCCTGTGCAGTCACCAGCCTCACTCTCTTCTCTAGAGTCATCTGAGTCCAGTGGGGAGAGAAGCAAAGAACAAGGGAAAGGAAGAAAGACAGAAACCAAAACAGAGAGAGGATCAGGGCTCAGGCTGGAAGGGAGGATGAGCTCTGACATCAGGGAAGAGGCAAAGCTCATCCTTTCTCTCTCAATATTTTCCTTCTCAGCCAAAGACCAAGTTGTCCAAAATGCAAACCTGCTTCCAAGATGAGGGATGACCTCCCTGTGGAGTTCCTTCTCCATTCACATCCATGTGTACGAAGATGGGAAGAAAAGGGAGACCTGTCCTTCGTTGGATGATCTCAGGAGTGCTGAGCCAAGGAGCTGAGGCTTGGAGGTCGTCCTCAGATCCTCTGAGGCTCAGCATGTGTCAAAGTCTGGGGTCAGAATGATCTCCCCAATTCCTATGGTGGGGCTGTGGCCCAGAGAGACCTGGCCTGAAGCATCATTTCCAAAAGCCAGGGGTAAGGCGGTGTAAGAGGATATCATGAATGTGGAGAAAGTGCCTGCCAATCTCCTGGTTTTTTTTAAATATTAAATAAATAAAATCAAATAATTAAATATGTAATACTTTTTCTTAAACCTCACCTTACCTTTTTTCTCTCTAAGGCTCTCAAGATCTGGGGAATCTGCTCAGAATCTTGAGAGCTTCTTGGTTAGATCAATGGAGGCCAGAGCTTGATGGCAGCAGAGACCTCCTGGTCAAACCCCCTTGTTTTTCCAGTGAGAAAGTGAGGCCCAGAGTGAGCATGTGACTGGCTTCCTTCCTCTGCAGCATTTTGGGAGGCCTGAGCAGCAGGAGCCCCAGGATTTTGGGGGCAGAAGCTGGGCTCACTCCCTGTTATAATTGTTCCTTTGGAAGGTCATGAGGCAGCTGTGGATTGGAGGCCAGGCAAGGCCACAAGCATTTCTTAATCTGTCCCTGCATTTTAGGCCCTATCCCAAGTGCTGAGGATTCCAATGAACATAAACAGAGTCCCTGCCCTGATGGAGGTCACATGCTAATGGAGAAGACACCCTTTGAGGGGGACCCACAGAGATGGGGGAGGGAAGGCCCCATTCCCCGTGTGTCTGAATCCTCCAGTCACAGGCACAGCTGGAGGGGAGGAAGGCTGACACTCTCCAAGAAGGCCCCGGGGGAATTTATTGATGAGAGGAGGGGGAGACCCCAGGGCACAGGGAAGGTCCAGGAGGACAAAGCAGTTCAGTTACAGTGACAAGGTCCTGGAGCATCAGACACAGGCCTGGAGAGGAAGGAATCTGACTCCCGGAATTCCAGAACCTCAGAGGAAGAAAGTACCTCAGGGGCCGTGATGGTCCTCTCCTATCAGAAGAAGGAAGTGCCCCCTCTGCCCCAGGAACCCACAGAGTCAGTCAGTCATCAACTGAGGCCACTCTTTCAGGTGTCCAGAGAAGGAGCAGATTTGCATGTGGGGCCCTCCTCCCTGCAGGGCCTGGGCTGGTCTTAAGACAGCCCTGGGGGAGCCCAGCTCCAGCTGGGGAGCCTCAGGACACAGAACTCTGGGAGCAACTTTTACCATGGCTTGGATCTCTCTGCTGTTCTCATTCCTGCCTATCTACACAGGTGAGGCTGCCTTGGAACTCCTCCCTGTGGCTCAGGCCCCACAGTGTTTCAGGTCAGGCCTAGTCCTGCCCTGACCTCATCCTGAAGCTGCATCAGGGGTCAGCCTCCTCCTGAGGGAGAGAGACCCCTGACTCTGCCCAATCTCTTCTTTCCTTCCCTTGCAGTTTCTGGGGCCTCCATTGTGCTGACTCAGCCTCCTTCAGTGTCCAAGAGCCTGGGAGAGACAGTCTCCATCTCCTGTGCTGGGGATGGACTTAGTAGCTACTATGTGCAATGGTACCAGCAGAAATCTGGCCAGGCTCCTAAGCAGTTGATTTATTACACCACCACCAAGCCCTCGGGCATCCCTGACAGATTCTCTGGCTCCATCTCAGGGAACGAGGCTGCCCTGAGCATCGCTGGCCTCCAGGCTGAGGATGAGGCTGATTATTACTGTCAGGTGTGGTATAGTAGTGCTTCTGTACACAGTGACACAGGCTGAGGGGGAAGTGAGACAAAAACCCCTCCCAGGTCTGCTCCCCCTGTGTCCTCCTCTCTGGACTCCAGAGAGGTGCCGGTGGAGCACAGAACAGAAATAGCTTCTGTCTCAGGCCCCTTCCTCCCCTCTATCTCCCTGCTCTTCTACCAGGGGGATCCCTCCCCCTTTCTCACCCTCTCCCTCTAAGGCTCCTTCCCTCTCCCCAGGCTCTCATCTGTTCCTTCCCTCTTACCAGGTCATTCTCTCTCATTCCTTGAGTTGTGCTGCCCCTCTGCAAACTTATTTTGTGCTCTCCTGAACTTTGAATACTCTGGATGGAGCTCTCAACCCAAGGCCCAGGTCCAGGTCAGGGGATTCCATATCCACAACCCAGTACTAGAACCTCAAAATTAACTTTCTAATAGTACCAGCCTCATTTGCTGCCCTAACACTCTATTTTTTGATTTATAAAAATTATTGGATGGTCTCGAAGGAATTGGTGGTAGAGTGAATAGAGAGAGGTTTTGGAATCAAGAGAACCTGAGTGCCAATCCAGCCTCAGGCTCTTACTAGCTGTGTGCCCTGGGAAAATTACTTCATCTCTGTTTACCTCAGTTTCCACAACTGTAATCTGGGACAAGTCATAGCTCCTACATCTCAGGGTTCTTTGGAGCTCAAATGAGATAATATCAGGCAAAAACACTTAGCACAGGGCCTCAAATATAGGACCAGGGACATCAAGTTGTGAAGGCTTGACTCCTATGTGAATTGGATTTAAGTGAGTGTGTAAGGTCTATTTGTTTTTTCTTTTAAGATTAGAGTTTGTAAACAACTTCATGGTGTTTGAACATCATCTTATAACCATAAATAATATAAACATTGAAGCAAAAGTGGTAAACAGCCCATTGTGACTGCTGTTCTGTCACCATAATATAGGCACTGGTAACCATGTGTGCCACTTACCCCATAGCCTGATGTGTTTCTGATTGGACTCAAAGACCAAGAAGTGGCATAGCACAGACCCCAACCCTGGTTAGGTTGGATTTGACTTCCAACAGTGAAGCTCAATGCCCAGCAGTCTATTGAGTTTGGGGCAGTTTTGGGACCTGTCATATTTGTCTGTAAAGGCAGAGAAAGATATGATCTGACTATGTTGGAAAGCCCCTATAAAGATGCCAAGGGACCTATACCAGTACACAGATAGGTCCAGCCAGGGAGAGCTCCCAAGGTGGAGGGCTGTGGGCTTCCACCCAGAGACTGAAACCATATGGATGAAGATGGGAGAAGGGCAAAACAGTCAATGGGCTGTGCTATGGTCAGTGTGGCTCATAGCGACCTATGAGAAAGGCCCCTTAACTATATGTACTGACAGTCAGGCCATATTCTGTGGCCTAACAATGTGGTTACTCACCTGGTATTCTTCTCGACATTTGGTGAGCCATCAATCATTGTGGGGCATGCAAGGAATTGTGGTGCATAGGACAGCAGAAGGAGGTAACCATGTATCATGTGATTGGGCATGATCCCCTGGTTTCACCAGTAGTATCAATATGTTTGGACATGTATTGACACAGCTACAGCACTGTTAATGAAATTTCCCACCCAGAATTCTGACCAAGCCCATACAATTGTTGGCTGTATATAGGCCCCTGAAGTGGTGGAAAGACAAGGGCACCCACTATTCTGGCCATGCTGTACAGTCCTGGGCAAAAGACCAGGACGTAGCCTGTTGCTTCCACATAGCCTGTTGCTTCCATACAGTTTCCAACCTGCAAGGGGCTGGCATCACCGAATTACACAACGGGCTGCTGAAGTAGGCCTTGAAAGTGGAACAAGGGACTATGAAAGGGGGACCCCCTTTGTGGACTGTTGTTAGAGCCCTTAATGAAGAGACTTGGCAAGGGTGGGCAGCTCCACTAGATGCCCTTTTGCAGAGCACTGCCTCCCCAACACAGCCACAAGTAAAGACTAAAGATGAGTTGTTGAAACCAGGTTTGGGACATCCAAATAATATCCTTCTGCCAGCACCAACCACACTTAATCCAGGAGATACAAAGGTCTGTACATGACCATGGACTTTCTAACAGGTCGATGCTCATTGGCTGCCTCTGTTGGCCCCTTTCAGGGAAGGACTATAAGAAGGACTTCTTTGTGTGCCATCTGTGATGACCATGTGGGTACCCATCCTAACAAAGAAGCAAGGAAAGCTATTTTGTCGGGGACATTAGTATTGGGACTGTGGGTTTTCCACTCACCCCGCCCCCTGTGACTCTGCACATTGACCCTTCTGTAACTCCCATTGGGAGAGGGGTAAAAGTCTGGTGCACCAAACCAGGCTTGAGCCCATTCTGATGGTGGCCCTATCAGATAAAACCTTTGCATGTATACTTCCTGATGGTGAAGATTTACCTTTGTTAGTGACTTTCTGCCATTTCTCTTTTCATCGTTAAGGGGCACAGAACCTGACTTATTTGTAGTCAGAGCTCCCACCCTGGCTGGGGTGGCCAATAAATCAGCCTATTGGATCTGCACTGAGATTCTGACTAATATGGCACTTGGTTTGATGAGGAGAAAACATCTGGGGAACTCTACTTGGACTGATC
Source organism: Bettongia penicillata ogilbyi (assembly GCA_023548195.1). Lineage (NCBI taxonomy): Eukaryota > Metazoa > Chordata > Mammalia > Diprotodontia > Potoroidae > Bettongia > Bettongia penicillata. The sequence continues at coordinate 338,555 of JAJHZJ010000207.1, read as the reverse complement.
CAAAGGGATGGAAGGATAAGACAATGCAGCGCTTGGGGCCTGTGACCAATGGACAGGTTAACCAAACCAGAAAAGAAAAAGAAAAAACTCAGACCTTCTCTGCTTGGGAGGGTCAAAATAATTCAGGCAGATTTTCCAGATTGTCACATTTTAACCCTAAGCCCTATGACGTGGAAGGGATAACTGAACTGTCAGAAGGGATCTATAGGTTTCACTGGACTGCCTCAGGGGTCTGAGACATGGAGAAGGGTAAGAACTCCTGCTCCACTCAGTCCATTCTAAATATGGGCATTCCCTCTGCTCTACTTTAATATACCAAATGCACCAAAATGATGAGAGAGAAAGAACTACTGATAGAGATGTTATAACACAGGCCAAGGGACTGGAATGGAAATATCTCATAAAGCCATTTTAAAAAAGCTTGAAAGACATAGTTTCTGGATAACTCAATGATTTTATTAATAAGACCAAGATGTTTCTTCATGAAAGCATGATCATTTGACTGTCTCTCTGAGACCAAAGGCCCCTCATGGCAGGGAGCTCACAGTTCATGTGCCCTTGGAAGAGCAGGTGTTTATGAGGGAGGCGGTAGTCTCTGATTAAAAATTAATGAGAGAATAAATATTACAATGAAAAGCTGGGCCCAATTACAGTGAGAGTCTTGGGGTGTGGGACTTGAATCACCCAAATCTTGATCAAAGATACATTTTCTTTCCTTATCACCTGTCTGACCAAAGGGAGAATCAACATTTCCCCAGACTTGCCTGAGCAAACACAATGAGCAGAAATTCATCTATTAGCCCAGACTTAGGATTCCTCTTCCTGTCTTTGATTTGTTCTCAGCCATCCTGACTGGGGAATGCTTTAGAAATATTTCCTACACTGGTTGATTTCTAGATGAGAAAGTAGGAAAGGGGACAATCTTGGTCCTAATACAATGATTAGTTATGAAATACAAGAGAGAAAGAATCATTTCTCACATTGTCCTGGGGTACAGAAAGCAGTGAAGTAGTCAGAGACAAGTAGTTCACACATACTGGAATCTCCAGTCCTTTAATGTGAAGACTAGACAGGCCAGTGCAGTTGAATGAGATCAAAATGGTCCAACTTGATGGACACTGGAATTTAAAAGTAACATTATTCTGCTGTGTAGAGGGTCAGTAGATAAGAAGCCTATTCACTGAATGGGTGTCTCTCACTTAAAGAGAATGTGGGAAGACCTTAGCCTGAAAGGGCCAGAGTCTCCCATTGCATCCTGGGTCATCGCCAGGCATCCTGATGAATATCAGGCCACTGGACCCAGATGGCTCAGGAGAAGAAAGTGAGGTTGGTGGCCCTGCACAGCCTTCCCTCACTCAAAGTCACCTGCAAGTCATGTCATCATCTTCATGTCATAGTGCTGTTGGAGAAGGACGAACACAACGATTTGTAGATAATCAAATTCCCTTAACAACACATACATGCACACGCACAGACACGCACCACCTCCCCACATCTATATACGTATGTAACAAATGGATATGCTGAGTCTATTTACTAATTCTCATATAGCTATAACTCATCTAGACAGTGGACTTCCTATTCTTTCTTCAACCCAGTAAATCTTGTCATGTATTATATTTTCAGATTGGACATACTTTGACTAGATGATTGTAAAGGTCAGAGACAACGAATTTTCCTTTCCATACTCAATATCTGGTATTATTCCAGGAGCACGGATGAACAGCATAGACTATTCTTTCCCAAGGACTTCGTTTACCAAATATCGTGGAAGATACTCAGTTCCACATGCATCATGATATAGCCTTTGAGTCAGAACCCAGACTGCCTTCATAGGGTCATGGAAGAATTTATGCTCTCCTCTCTCTCTCTCTCTCTCTCTCTCTCTCTCTCTCTCTCTCTCTCTCCTCTCTCTCTCTCTCTCTCTCTCTCTCTCTCTCTCTCTCTCTCCCAGTCATCATCAATGAAGGCTTGATCCTACCTAAATCTATCACTGTTTTGCTCAATTCCCTTAAACTTTATTCAGAAGAAAAACATGAAAGACTCCATCAAATACTTTATTCAAATCCAGTTACCCTATTATGTCAAAGCTGGAAAAGCCTTTAGAACACTGAATATCATAGCTGACAGAGACCTTAGAACATGAAAAGGGGAATATTAGAGGTGACAGGGACCTTAGAGTTTGGAATGTCAGAGTTGAGAGAGATTTTAGAAAGGGAAGCATAGAAAAGCAGACCCTGGAGGGATGTTAGAACATAGATTAACAGAGCAACAAGGGACCTCAAAGTCATCTAGTCTAGGTAATCCACAAATGGTGAAACTGAGCCTCAGAGAGATGAACTTCTTGGTCTTACTCCTGCCAGAGCTTTTTGGGAATCCAGAATGATAGAGCCTGACTACTGGGGAACTCTGAGAGGATTATTATCCAGTTCTTTCTATCAGAGCTGTCACCATCTGTAAGGATCTATGTCCTATGTCCTTGAGTAAGAAAAAATCCCTCTTAGTCACTTCAGATTTGTCCTTTCTTCTCTTCTGAAAAGGAAGGGACAGGATTGAGACCTTTCTGTCCTGTTGAACTGAAAGGCAGAAATCTAGTCTAGAGAAGGAAGGCACTGCAGTGAGCAGTCAGAAGGGGGAGCCAGTGGGCTGTTGGGAGGTGCTCTATCAGTGCCAGGCTTATGCCCAAATGAGGTGAAAGAAAGAGGAACGGCCTTCTATGGGCGAAAATATTTATCACAGTTCTTTTTGGGGTGGCAAAAATAACTAGAATGAAATGGACCCCTTGTCATCCCTTTGATTCTCTTGCAGAAAGTTGGGTCAAGGCTTCTAAGAGAAGTGATTATTTCTCTCTTGTCTTTAATAACTAATTATTGTGTCAGGGCCAAAGTTTTCCCTTTTCTACTTCCTCATCCAGAACTTATCCAATGTGGGAAATCTTGGACAAACACTGACTCGGGCTAAGATGCAATCAAAGACAGTGCAGGCAATCTAAGCTTAGGCAAATGGCTGTTTTCGTTCCCATTGTGTTTACTCACACAGGTCTGGGGAAATGTGGATTCTTCATTTAGTCAGATAGGTGATACAAAATAAATGTCTCTTTAACAAGACTTGGGTGATCTAAGTCATTTATCCCTCAAGACTTTCATTAGAATGAGCCCACATGTCATTATAATATTCATTTTCTCATTAATTGTTAACAAGTTAGAATTGATTACCACCCTCAGGAATATTCATTTTTCCAAGAACATAGAAGTTGGGAGCCCATCACCATGAGGGTCTTTGGCATTCAAGAATGTCACTGTCCTCTTTTATTAACACCATTCCAGCAGTATTAATAAAATGGTTAATTACCCAGAAACTATGTCTCTTGAACTTTTTAAATGTAACATTTGTGAGAGCTGTCTCAGGGACCTCTGGTCCAGGACCTCCATTGGATAACCTGGCATTCCTGAGGTTCAGGGCATCTGTCTCTATTTCTCTCTTCCTAGGTCTCTGAGTGACCAGCAGTATTTTCATGGGGTTTGTCCGGACCACAGCAGGCTTCTAGTATTCTGTTCTTGTGTGGAAAGAGCCTTCAGGTGGTGATATGGGTTACCCTGGAGGAGGTATGGAAAGGCCTTGTAACTGAGGCTCACTCTAGCAGTTGCTGTGACTGTTCAGGAACCAGAAGATCTCAACCCTCCCCAGGATCTGACACATAGAAGAACACTTGATTGTGGCAGAAGCCCCCTTTGGGAGCTATGGCAGTCCACAGGCTTTGGGTCCCAGTGAGGACATCACAGGACATGTAAAGTGCAGGCTGGGGAAGACCTAGGTTAGGCCAGCATCCACACTGAGGGCCATGACTTTCCCCAGGGCACATTCTAACCTTCCAGTAGCCAGGACAGGGCTTGGCACCTTCTAACTCTTTGCAATGGATTGATTTTAAAAGGGACACTCATGAATGGAGCAGTTTGGGAATTATCTGATTCAGCCCCCACCTTTTTCTTCCTCCCCTCAGCAGATGATTTTGCCCACTACTTTACTAAGAACACTGAGGTCATCCCTTGATTGTCCTCAGCTCTTCTCCTCCCTTTTACAGATTTCCATCCATTCAACCGTTAGGGCTCAAGTCCTTCCAAGATCTGCCTGGCCTAATATCTCTGGAGGTGAGAGGATGGGCCCTCCATAATGGTACAGGGCTTCAGCAGGCTGTCTCCTGCCTCTCCCAGGTGCTGCCATGGGGCCAACGGTCAGCAGAGGGAGGTGTTGTCCTGAAGATGGTAACTCAGCTTGGTTGGTTATGAGTCAAAGGGCTCTCAGCCCCTGAGGATCCTGCCTCAGGCTTCCTTGTCTGTGTGAGTTTCTGGCAGGTGCTTCCTTTCCAACCTTTCTATGAGGCAGGGTAAGAGCTGTTCAGCCAGAAAGCCCACCTATTTCTGGGGACAGTTCTGAACATGAGCAGAAGGAAGAGATTGGTAGGTGAAGGGAGGGGAGGGGAAGTGACTTCTATGAAAGTCCCACCCCTGACCCTAGAGAGGGTATAAGGCAGACTTGGGGCAGCCCAGCACCAGCTGTGGGGCCTGAGGAAGCAAAGATCTTGGAGTGTCTCCACCATGGCCTGGCTTCCTCTCCTCCTGCCCTTCCTCACTGTCTGCACAGGTAGGATTCCAGTGTCTTTCTCTGGGACTTACTCCCTCCAGGGTCTTGCCCCTGACCTTGAGCTTGCCCTGGGGGCTTCTGCAGTGGAGATCTCTCCCCTTCATTCAAAGCCAAGCTGCTGAACTCCAGGACAATGTCTCTTCTCCTCTCCTTCCAGGTTCTCTGGCCTCCTACGTGCTGACTCAGGCTCCCTCCATGTCTGTGTCCCTGGGGCAGACAGCCAGCCTCACCTGTGCAGGGGATCAGCTGGATAAGCAGTATGCTTATTGGTATCAGCAGAAATGGGGCCAGCCTCCTGTACAAATAATTTACAAGGACAAGGAGCGACGAGAGGGGGTGTCTGACCGATTCTCTGGCTCCAGCAGCAACAAAGTGGCCACTTTAACCATCTCTCGGGTCCAGGCTGAGGATGAGGCTGATTATTACTGTCTGTCCTGGGATAATAATAACAAAGCTCACAGTGACTGAGAGAGATGGGGAAGTGAGACACAAACCCCTGTCTGTCCCCTGGGCTTCAGCCTCTGCCCTTCACCTCCCTTTCCCTGCTGTACACAGGCAGAGCCTTCAGCGGGCTGTGTGCTCTCCACCTGCCCGCTTCTTTAAAGAAAACTCCCTCATGGCTCAACCATAGACCTTTCTCTCCAAGGCCTTGATCCACCAGTGCTCTGAAAGTGATTTGTTCTTGGACCCTCCCCCTCCTCTGCAGGGGATCCGGCCTTGGACCCTGCCCTGTCCTTTGGTTTCCCGGCCTGCTACCTGTGATCAAAGATGCCAGCATAAGGAGGCTTGTCTCTCTGATGCTGGACATACCAAAGGGGCATCCTTCCAGAGGTAGATTCCATTGTAGGCAGATGAGGAAATGCAGAAGAAACCACAGAGTAACTTCAGGGTGGGGCCCCTATCCGGGGGAGAGGGGGGAATCAGGAAAGGCTTCTGGGAGAAGGTTCTGATGCTTCTTCATTAATTAGCAAAGTAGAAACATTTCATTGATGAATAATTGATTGATCCATTGATCCTGAGCTCCCCCTCCTTGTCTACATGGGACAGTAAGCATCTTCCTCGAAGGTTGTTGATGTTTTCTCAATCATGTTTATCCGCATCCTAAGATCTAAGATTATTCTGTGCCTTTGGCATCTTTCCTTCCTCCAGGCTTGTGTTCATTATTTTCTCAGTGCCCTCGTAGTTGTTTTGCCTCTTCCCTGGATCATCTCTGGGTATAATCGTTCAAATCTAGAATGCTGGGCCTCTAGTCAGGAAGACCTGAATTCACATCCAACCTCAGACACTTAGTAACTCTGTGACCTTGGGCATGTTATAAAAAAAAACCAATAACAGACATTGGTTTCCTTAGTTTCCTCATCTGTAAAATGAGGATAATGCTAGCATCTACTGCTGAGGACATGAATAAGGATCCAAGTGTGATGGTTCCTTGGTCCTTGATGGGGAGAACAGCTTTTTATAGCAATGTTGATAGATCTCTTCCTATTTCATTCCATTTCTTGTCCTCCCTCCATTTATCCTTAAATGGTCTTGTAATGGCTTTCCCTAGATGAATCTCTTTCAGTTGGCTCCTTCACGGTCTCTTCTGCTTTAATCATTTTGCACACGATCATTCTTTTTCTTCCTAAGGTTTTAAAAATGAGTTCATATCGTTTACAAGTCATTTACTGTTCTTAATTCTTATCTCCTTCTGCTTTGCAAGGAAGCCAAATGTTTACTTATTAGAATGCTTTTGGTGCTTTAGAAAACCCTCCTAGTTCTGGTTCTAAGGGTCACCATTCTTTAGAAAAGATTGCAGTCAGCATTGATGTCATTTCTTTTTTCCATTTCCCACTTTTTCATTCCTAATCACTGGTTTCAAGGGTTCAGGATCCATTTATTTTACTTCTGTGGCATATCACTTCCCTCATTCTTCTTCTTTTTTTTGTTTTTAACAAATCGTAATCACTGGGTGACAAGCCCATGGTGTGACTGTGCCCAGGTGATGCAGGACACCCGCTTTCTCAATCACCAGTCCTTTCCTGCCAGCCAAAATCCCATCAGATTTACATTTTTGTAAAATACCCAGTTAGCACCTACCATTTTTTTTTCTTTGAAAAATGCTTCAGTGTGGTAAAGCCCTGAGGCACTGGTGGAGCCTTCAAGTCTTTGGCCTCTCTCCTTGCTAGCTCTTGACCCAGTCTTTTCCGTCCTCACCTTTGCACTAAAGTCAACAGGAATTACAGTGTTTCTTGGAGAAGTTCTTCATAGACCTTCTGTATCATGTTGGTGCATAAGCAGTAATTATTCTCATGGGGACTGATTTGCAAATATTGATCACTAGTTCTGAGTATGGAATGACCAACTAGCCCATTTAATAATGCTTCCTGTGGCCTTTGGACACTAACCCTGCAATTCCCTTCTTTGCCTGCCTAAGGAACCTTTGGGAACCATCCTTTCATTTCACTTGACCTGCCTGTTGTCTTTAGATTGTTTCATTTACATTGAGCATATTTGGACTGATATGATTCAGCTAATCCAGGAAAAAATCCCCTCCTTGGAGACTGGACATGAGTCACACATTTATGATGGAAAGAGGCAAGTGGAAATTTATGCAGGTCTTTGTGACTCAGAATGATCTGCCCCCTTTTTGCCACTATGCCCCAGGCAGAGCAGGAAGGGGCTGCTCAGGATTGAGATCCCTTGAGTCTTTGTTTCATGGGAGGTCATGGTCAGCCCAATGGATCTGGGATGCTCCATACTAGCTGAACTGGTTCTTAGAATGCAGACTCAGTCCCTTCTTGGGGACATGAACAGAAAGTTCCCAGGCTCATAGCATCTACTAGAGCCAGTATTCTGCTGACAAAGTCTGAAGGAGCCCGGGTTCTCCACCTCACCCAATATGAACAAACTCAGAAGAGCCTGATAATACACCTCATCAGCCAGTTCATGGGATGGGGAAGAGCTGGGGATGGAGCCACTCACACCAGCCTGGTGTCACTGCTTCTTAGCCATACTAGTTCATGGATGGTCTATGCCTTTGAAAAGGACTCTGAAGCCAGGGACAGCGGTATTGTTGGACCCCTGCCCTCTTTTAGATCCCTGACTGCTCCAGAGGAGGGCGCAATCCTTCCCATGGATCTTTCCCTGGCTGAAGGATGCATACAAAAGGGTGTATCAGGAGGGCTAAGTTTGGAAGTGAGTAGAAGCTGATAAGGAGAACAGAGGGCGAGGCAGGCTGTGGTGGCTGTTTTCCTTCTTTTTTAAAAAAAAACTGTTGCTTGATATTGTTTTTGCGTTACATTTGGTGATCATTCCACTCGGTGGGAATTGTCTTGTTAACAATGTAAGGCAGTTAAGTGAAGTGACCTCACCACCATTCCGCAGCCTGGAACCCAATACTTTTCCATTTTAAAACATTAACAAGAGTCTATTTTCTCTCTTTCCCAATCCATGGAAAAACAAAAGAAAAACAGACTCTTTTTTTAAACAGTCGTGACTAGTCCGGGAAAACTCTCTTCTTTCCTGCGGTTTCCTCCCTGGCTGGACCCCTCCGTGTGTGTGAGTGTGTGTATGTGTGTGCGTGTGTATGTGTGTGTGAGTGCATGTGTGAATGTGCGTGTGTATGTATGTGTGCATGTGTATGTGTGTATTGTATGTGTATATTATGTGTGTGTGCATGTGTATGTGCAGGGGTGTGTGAGTGTGTGTATGTGTGGGGGTGTGCGTGTGTATGTTTATGTGCATGTGTATGTGTGTGCATGTGTGTATATGTGTGTATGTGTGTGTATATGTGAGTGTGTGTGAGTGTGTGTGTATGTAGGTGTGTATGTGTGTGTGAGTGTGTATGTGTGTGTGCATGCGTGTGTGCATGCACACATGTATGTGTGTGGGTATATGTGTGTATGTGTATATGTATGTGTGTGTGTGTATGTAGGTGTGTATGTGTGTGTGAATATGTGTGAGTGTGTGTGTGAGTGTGTATGTGTGTGCATGTGCGTGTGCATGCGCACGTGTATGAGTGTGTGCGTATATGTGTGTGTATGTATATATGTGTGTGTGTGTGTGTGTCTGGGTGTTTCATTCTCAGCCCATCACCTCTCTGCCATGGAGAGCAGATCTCACCCTCATTCTCAGGGATCCTCCATGCCCGTTGTATGGATCTTGGTTTTTAGAGCTTTCAGAATTTTATGCCTTTACAATGTGGCTGTCATTGTGCACATTACTCTCCTGCTTCCCCTCCAAAGCCAGGACCCCTCCCATGGTCAATGGGAGATGCCATGTTGCCCCTGGAGCTGTGACTGCCTCATTGCCCAGGACCATGCTCAGTCCTTGCCTACAATAATCATGTCTCTGCTGATGACCCAACACAGATTCCTCCCAGGAGATTTCCTCAAGCCTGGACTAGGATCTGGGGCCCAAAGGATTTCTCCCTAGAATGTTAGTTCCAAGAGATCCTTTTTGACCAGAAACTCCTTGAGCCTGGAACCCAAAGAGCTGGAGTCTGCATCCTGAGATCCAGCCCAGCCCACTAGGGGAAGCTCCAGCAGTATGACCTCCCATCTCTAGCTCACTTCTCCCTGTGGTCTTTCTATCTCTGTCCTGTTCTCCTCTATCTTTCTGAATTCATCTAGAATGGGGTCAATCAGCCCTGGACCTCCTGCCACTGTCTGTTACTGAACCCTTCATGGCCTCAGTGTTGGTTTGACTTAATCTGTGAAATGGGTCCTTGTGAGCTGGGGGATGGAGGGTTCTGTCTGGTGTCTTCCAGAGATATCCCTTTGGGAGGAAGGGTGGGAGGGAAGAGTAGGAAGAAGAGATAAGCATTTATTAAGCACCTGTTGTATGCCAGGCACTGTGCCAAGTGCTTCACACATAGTATCTCCTCTGAGCCAGGATGAGTCCAGGATGGAGAAGAAACACGTATTAGACACTTTTGGTTTGCTAGAAGTTTGCTCATCAGTGGAAACATAAGTAAAGGCTGACAAGAAAGGCCTTGCACTCAAGCAGCTGCCATTCTATTGATAAAGACCTCACATAAAAGAGCTGGGGGGATGGCCAGAGGATTGCGGTTTGAGACCCATTTGGGGGGAATGACATTGGAGTCTGACTCCAGGCAAGGCTGGAGAAGGGCTCACCCAACAGTGACTAGGGAGCTCCAGGGAAGTGGGAGGAGGAAGAGGAGGATGAGGATCAGCGAGGTCAAGGGGAACCCCAGTCTTCAGGGTGACAATGACGAGGATACAAACAGTGGTCTAGGGGTCAGTAAGGTCACTTCCCCAGGCCCTCTGAGGCTCATCGTATAGCCAATCCTGTAACTTGGGGGTGTCCTGATGACCTTCCCCCCTTTTCTGTAGGAGAATAGACACAGGAAAAAGGACTTCTACAAAGGACGGCAAGAAGATACTCTGCTGAAGACTGCTTGAATGAACATCCAGACCAGAAACATGCAACAGATGATGCTGTAGAAGATGAAACTTCTAAATGGACAATTCATTGATTCCCCTTTTTCTTTTGGGTCTTTATTTCTGTATTTAGGAAGGGAACTGCTTCCTTGTAGTTTTGTAATTTGTCAAGCATCAATCAGCCTCTCTACCTTCCTACTTAAAGGAGAGAGAGATAAAGGGAAGAATTCATATGAGAAAGAGTAAGTGAGGACTACAAATGTGTAAACAAAATTTTAAGGAGGGAAATGTGAAGATCTTAGTGGAAGGAACTACAGGAAACTCTCCCTCAAATGAGGAATGTGAACTGATGTTAAAAAGGTTTGAGGAAAGTATTAGGAACAGAGTGTGGAAACCTAATCACGTTAAAAGAAAGAGGAGGGATTATGAGAGAAGGCAGAAAGTTACGTTTCCACAGAAGCTGTTATTAGTTGATGAAGTCACTGGAAATAAGTCAAAAAATAAGAAAGGCTAGCAGGTTACAGGTGGACTGACCCAATCAGGAGACAGACAGTGGCCTTCAGAAAACCACAGAATCAGGATGGGGCCAACCTGGCCTGGACCTGTTCATACATATGACCAGGAAAAACCAGGAGAAAGGCTTTTCTTCTTTGTGTTTGCTTAGTAAGCTACTTGCATATTAAATTCTCTGCTGAGCAGGGAGAAAAAGGACAAAATTAGGCACATTTCTTGTGGTAGAGAAAGGGGAAGAAACATATGAAGGAAGGATGTAATGGGTGTGTAAATAAGTTGGTGACCTAAAGGGTAAGGCACTAATCTGTCCCTTGATGCGAGGATTTGTTTTGAATTAACTCATTTAAGCTCATCTCGCTTCTGTACTCAGTTCTCCCTCCTCCTGAAAAGAGAGTGGAAGCCTACTTTGGCCAAAGTGTTCAGTTCCTCTGAACGCCGCTGCTACCGTGATACCTTACTGGTGTCAAGCATATCTCTAAGACTGGATCTGGAGAAATAGGGGTGGTGTGAGGCAGGGACGGAGAGGGAGACCCCTCTGAGAACCTCCAGGTCCCATAACCCAGCACACAGTAGGGGCTTGGTCAAGGTCACTGACTGACTGATCAATTCCAAAAGAGCCAGCCAGTCCTGGATTCCATAAACTCCCTGGGGATGACCAGCAGTGAGGGAGGTCTGAAGTCTTGCTGATGAGGGCAATGAGCTGTAGTAGGAAGGTCTGGCAGGGACTTCCAGCCTAGCTGAGAGGGGCCCAGGCCCAGGGCAGGAGGGGAAGGAAGGCTGTTCTCCTCCAGGACCAAACCACTTCAGACCTGCACAACCTCTCCCCTACGGAGTCAGTGAGAACCTGATGAGCCATACAGGGTTGGTGACTCAGTCAACCTCAGCACCCAAGACCCTGGCAGAGATGGCTGTGCCATCCTGTGCGGGGGATGACATTGTTTATGAAATGTATCATGGTATCAGCATAAACCTGGTAGGACCCCTAGGACTGTGATTCATTGGATTAGCTGCAGTCTTCAGGGATCCCTGCCCTCTTCTCTGACTCGAACTCAGGGAAGCTGGAGCATTTCTGGACTCCAGGTTGAAGATGAGGCTGATTATTTCTGTCAGCTGTGGCAGGGTGATGCTGTGCATAGGGACACAGACTGAGGGGAAAGTGAGACAAAACCCCTCCCAGGCCTGTTCCCCCTGTGCCCTCCCCTCTGGTCTCCAGAGAGGTGCCTGGTGGGTACAGGACAGAAACAGCTTCTCCCACAGGCCCCTTCCTCCCCTCCTCCCTCCCTGCTCTTCCTCAGCCAATCCCCCTCTCTGAACCTCTTCCTCAATGCCTCCTTGCCCCTCACCAGGCCTTCATGTTCTCCCTCTTCCCTCCCTGTGCTGCCCTATCATTCCTTGAATTCTGTTGCCCCTCTAAAAGCCTATTGTGGCTTCTCTCCAGCTTTGAATGTTGTTCCAGTGTCAAGATGGTGGAGTAAAGAAGGAATTCTCCTGCCCAATTCTCCTCCAACCACTACAAAATGGCCTTGGAATTGACCTAGGAGAAGGGAAGCAGCTAGCCAGCATGGCAGGAAAGTTCCCTCTCGCTGGGCTGGGAGGGCAGTGGGGCCCAAGAGCAGCCTCAGTGACCCTTGAATCAGGGGGACTGCAGCAAGGCTCCAAGCCTGGGACCATGCACTAGTGAGGCACCACTCTTTTGCCATCTAGCAGCACCCTGGCAAGGAAGCAGTCTGTGTAGGTCATCAAACTTCACTCCCAGTGACCTCACCCCCAGCACAAGCCACCAGGGAGGCTTTGATCCCATTGTTGACCAGTAGTGATGCCCCACCCAGGGCCTGGCAACAGACAGACCTTAATCTTGTGGCCTATTGGCAGAGGGACCCTGTTTCCACAGAAACCTAGCAGTTGAACCTCCCTGCTGGGACAGGCCAGTATTAAACCCTACTTCCAGGGGAGGCCAACAGGGAGGCCATATCCCCCAGCACAAACCAGATGGGAAGCCTACCCTCCACAGAAAGTCCTGAAGCCCAGTACAAGCCAGCAGTAAGACCCAGAGCCCCAGCACTAACAAGTTGGGACAGTGCAGGACCAAAGCCCAACTCTCACATAAAAATATCAACTCACAAAAATGGCATGAAATATGAACAAAAAGAAACCATCCAAAAAAGGAGCTTGACTATGGAAAGTTACTGTGATGATAAGCAGGGTCAAGGCAGGAATTTGGAAGGGGATAATAGTCTCAAAATGGCTCCATGTGAAGTTTCAAAGAAACATGCAATTTGGTCTCAGGCCCAAAAAGAATCCCTGGAAGATCTTAAAAAGGATTTTTAAATGCTAATTAAAGAAGTAAAAGAAAAACTGGAGAAAGGAATGAGAGTGATACAAGAGAATCATGGAAAAAAAGCCGGTTGTATGAGGAAGATGTACAAAACTTTATGAAGGATAATAACCCCCTACAAAATAGAACTGACCAAATGGAAAAGGAAGAACCCAAGCTCATTGAAGGAAAGAATTCATACCTACTAGTGGTATTTCTGGATCAAAAGGGTGGATAGCCCTCTGGCCATAATTTCAAACTGCTCTCCAGAATGGTTGCATCAGTTCACAACTCCACCAACAATGCATTAGTGTTCAAATTTCCCACATCTTCTCCAACATTTATCATTTTCCTTTTCTGTCACATTAGCCAATCTGATAAGTGTGAGATGGTTCCTTAAAGTTCATTCATCTGCATTTCTATCATCAATAGTGATTTAGTGGGGGCGGAGCCAAGATGGCGGAGTAGAAGGACGCACATTCACGAGCTCCGAGCCCACAACCCATGGAATTGAGGTAAAAGGAGAGCCCCATAAATTCTGAATCTCTGCAGGGGGTGCACAAACATAGGGGAAGAGATTTCCGTTCCACTGAACCCTGGAGAGCCGTCCCCGGGGTCCATCGCACCCAGGAAAGCGGACCCCACCCCCACCCCTGGCCGCGACCCAGAGAAGCTGACCCGAGCAGACTTCAGAGAGGAAAGCTCCGGGAGAATCTCCGGCAGCCGGGAAAGTCCCTCTGCCCACAGAAGCTAAAGGTCAGTTAAAAAGAAGCCTGCGCTAGGGGAGGGGAGCGGGCCCCCTCGGGAGGAAGCGGCGGCGGCAGAGACGGGGGCAGGAAGCGGCGGAGGCAGAGGCGTGGGCGGGCGGCTGAGGCGGCAACGGCCCGGGACTCAGGAATCCCCCAGCAGCAGGTAGGATCTTCAATACTGAAGGTCTTTCCAACCTGAGGGAGCCGAGCAGGGGAGACGGCCCTGCCCCCACCCTGCTCTACTGCTGAACGCCTCTGAATAAAACCCCCAAGGGAGCTGAGCACAGCAGGCGGGGTCCCCCACCCCGCCCCCATCGGCTCTGTTCCTGAAAGTCTCTTCAGAAAGCCCCTGAGGGCCCAAGCTAGGAAGCGGCCCTGCCCCCACCCTGCGCCAGAACTAAAGCTTGCCGCGGGAAAGCGCATTTGAATCTCAGAGGTCAAGTACTAGCTGGGCGGATCCAGGCGGAGGTGGAAAGGAATCTCAGAAGTCAAGTAACTGGCTGGGAAAATGCCTAGAAAGGGAAAGAAAAATAAGACTTTAGAGAGTTTTTTCCAACAAATGCAAATGATCCCGACATTCGGATCTGATGGGGAGGACGAGGACGTATTTTTCCCATCAGGGAAAGATGTGGAGGGCGGGGCCTCAGTACCCCAGACACCCCAGGGGGGTGTTGGGTGGGCTCAGGCCTTGGAAGAGCTTAAAAAGGATTTTGAAAAGCAAGTTAGACAGGTGGAGGAAAGACTGGGAAGAGAAATGACAAAGATGCAAGAAGAGTATGAAAAAAAGGTCAATATCTTGGTAAAGGAGTCCCAAAAAAATGCTGAGGAAATTAACACCTTGAAAAATAGGCTCACTCAATTGGCAAAAGAGGTTCAAAAAGCCAATGAGGAGAAGAATGCATTCAAAAGCAGAATGAGCCAAATGGAAAAAGAGGCTCAAAAGCTCACTGAATTTAATAGTTCTCTCAAAATTAGAATGGAACAGATGGAGTCTAATGACTTTATGAGAAACCAAGAAATCACCAAACAAAACCAAAAGAACGATAAAATGGAAGAGAATGTGAAATATCTCATGGGAAAAACAACTGACCTGGAAAATAGATCAAGGAGAGACAACTTAAAAATTATGGGACTACCTGAAAGCCATGATCAAAAAAAAGAGCCTAGACATCGTCTTGCATGAAATTATCAAGGAAAACTGCCCTGACATTCTAGGACCAGAGGGCAAAATAAGTATTGAAAGAATCCATCAATCACCACCTGAAAGAGATCCAAAAAGAGAAACTCCTAGGAACATTGTGGCCAAATTCCAGAACTCCCAGCTCAAGGAAAAAATCTTGCAAGCAGCCAGAAACAAACAATTCCAGTACTGTGGAAATACAATCAGGATAACCCAAGATCTAGCAGCTTCTACATTAAGGGATCGAAGGGCGTGGAATAGGATATTCCAGAAGGCAAAGGAACTAGGACTCAAACCAAGAATCACCTACCCAGCTAAACTGAGTATAATACTTCAAGGGAAAATATGGTCTTTCAATGAAACAGAGGACTTTCAATCATTCTTAATGAAAAGACCAGAGCTGAAAAGAAAATTTGACTTTCAAACACAAGAATGAGAGGAAGCATGCAAAGTAAACAGCAAGGAGAAGTATTAAGGGACTTACCAGAAATGAACTGTTTGCATTCATACAGGGAAGGACAATATTTCTAACTCTTAAAACTTTTCAGTATCTGGGTGGTTGGTGGGATCACACATACACATGTACACGCATGCACACACATACACACATGCATTCACATGCAGAGACAGAGAGCACAGATTGAACTGAATAGGATGGGACCATACCTTAAAAGAAATTAAGGAAAATGGTGAGAGAGAAATGTAGTGAGAGGAAAGAGGGGGAAATGGAAGGGGGTAACTATATGTCATTTAAGAGGCAAGTAGGAGATGTTTTTAGTGGAGGGAAAAAGAGGAGAGCTGAGGGAAAAAAACAAACAAACAAACAAACAAAAGTTTACCCTCATCACATTTGACTAAACGAAGGAGTGAAATGCACACTCATTTTGGTATGAAAACCTATCTTACAGTATAAGAAAGCGGGGGAGAAGGAGATATTGGGGGGGGGGATGATGGAAGGGAGGGCAAAGGGAGGAGGGAGTAATTGAAAGTCAACACTTGGGGAGGGACAGGATCAAAGGACAGAAGAGAAACAGTGAGGGGCAGGTTAAGAGGGATGGCAATTCAGTTAGTCTTACACAACACGACTATCAGGAAGGTCACTTGCAAGCTACACAGATATGGCCTATAATGAATTGCCTGCCGTACCAAAGGGAATGGATGGGGAGGGAGGGATGGGGAGAATTTGGAACTCAAAGTTTCAGGAACAATTGTTTAGTATTGTTGTTGCAACTAGGAAAGAAGACATACAGTTAATGAGGAATAGAAAGTCATCTGGCCCTACAGGAGAAAAGAGAAGATAGAGACAAGGGAAGGGAGGGATGACAGAAGAGAGGACAGATTGAAGATAGGGAAAATTAGATTGCTTGGGGTATTGGGGTGGGGGGAGGGGGAGAAAAGGGGAGAAAATTTGGAACCCAAAAATTTGTGAAAATGAAAGTAAAAAGCTAAATAAATAAATTAAAAAAAATAAAAAAAAATAAAAAAAAATAGTGATTTAGAGAACTCTTTTCATAGGCCTATAGATAGCTTTAATTTCTTCTTCTGAAAACTGCCTGTTCATATCCTTTGTTTCATACCTGTTTCATACCCATTTTTCAACTGGGAAATGACTTGAATTCTGATACATTTGACTCAATTCGCTATAAATTTTAGAAATGAAGCATTTAACAGAAGCACTCGCTATCAAAATCGCTTCCCAGTTTACTGCTTTCCTTCTACTCTTACTGACAGTGATGTTGTTTGTGCAAACAGTTTTTAATTGAATGTTATCAAAGTTACCCATTTTGAATTTTTAATATTCTCTATCTCTCATTTGGTCATAAATTCTTCCCTTCTCTAGAGATCTGAAAGGTGAAGTGTTCATTGCTCTCCTAATTTGCTTATGGCATCATCCTTTATGTATGAGTGATGTACCCACTTTGACCTTATCTTCATATAGGGTGTGAGACATTCCTCTATGCCTAGTTTCTATTATTGTATTTTGGAGTTTTCCTAGCCTTCTTTGTCAAACAGTGAGTTCTTATTCAGAAGCTGGAGTCTTTCTTTTATCAAACACTAGATAGCTATAGTCATTGACTAATGAGTCTTTTTTTTAACCTATCTACCACTAGTACAGTTTTGCTTCTATTCCTTCCTGTAAGTCACTTAAATTCTGCTCTAAGAATTTGGATGCTACATCACTTGGTGCATTTATGTTTAGTAGTGATATTCCTTTGTGGTCTCTGGTACTTTTTAGGAAGATAAAATTCTGTTCCTTATCTCTTTCAATTAGATTTGCTTTTTTTTTGTTTATCTCTTAATTGATTTTTGCTTTGCTTTGTAGGATTTATTCACAGATGTCTGAGCTCCTTTACTAGATCTGGAGGCAATATCTCATTCTATTGATATGAGTGTTGTGTTTTCTACTTATCATCATAGTGTTCAGGTGCTCTTCCTGATGTCTCTCTTTTTTTCCTGCATATATTCTCTCTTCCTCACTTTCTGATTGTCTCCCCTTGGAAAATAGTTTCCTACCGGATTCATCTCAAATCATCTCAGCCTTCTCACATGCTGGGGAATTCATGGTTTGGTAACCCAGGTCTCTGCCTCAGATGATTTTCAGATGAGCTGAACTGGCCTCAGCTTAGGGAAGTGTGAGGCAGCCCCAACACATTTCTCAAAGCTGTAGTCATCTCCGTGGCACTGGAAGGAAGGAGGGGTAACCAGAGCATGGAACTGGCATATATTACAACCTTTTATGTTGGGTCCTTGGGTCAACTATTGCATCCTTGCTGCTGGCAGCACAGTGGGTGGAGGGGAGGTATTCAGCTCAGGAGAGGTGTCAATTCACTGTTTTTCTTTTACGTTCTTGGTCCTAGATTCCAAACCATGGAGATAGCTGAGGTTGCTTTATGTTGTCACATAGTCTCTGTGTTGGAGAAGCTTGAGAGGCAATAGGTCTTAGAGGAAATATGTAGTCTTCCTACTTCTTGGTCACATGCTTTAGAAATGGACTTTTCTCCCCAGGCTAATGGGGTTTGGGACAGAGTGGGACCCAGGTGTGAAGGGGAGATGTTATATTTCTACAAGTCTTTTCAGTCAGTGCCTTAGTCTTCAACTACTATTTTCCTCCTGCTAATTAAGAGAAATGCCCCAGTAGGGGTCCATGGCCTGTGGATGTAGGACTCCAGGTCGACAGAGGACCTGAAAACTTGGAGAATAGTCTCCTTGGAGAAAAAGCTCCAATCAGTCTATCAAGAAACATTTATTACAAGCCAACTATTTGCTGTTGGCTGGGAATACAAAGAAAGTGAAAAAACAGTCTCTCCTCTCCAGGAAGTCACAGTCTAATGAAGAAGACATTATATCAATAACTATGAAGAAACAAATTATGGACAGGATACAAGGGAAATAATCAAGAGAGGGAATGCACTAGAATGATGAAGGATCAGGAAAATCTTCCTGTGCAGGGTGGGATGATAGCTGGGATAGGAAGGGAGCAAAGGGAGAGGTGGAGGAGGAAGAGGGGTAGTGCAGAGCAGAGGTGGGGAAACTGCAGCCTCAAGATCCCATGTAGCCCTCTAGGTCCTCACTTGCAGCCCTTTGACTGCATCCACACTTCATGAACAAATCCCCTTAATAAAAGGATTTGTTCTGTAAAGCTCAGTTAAAATCTCACCAAAGGACACATGTCACCTAGAAGGCCACATGTCACCCTGAGGCTGCGGGTTCCCCACCCCCGGTTCACAGAATGAGGTGCCCTGTGGATGTGCAAAGGGGATTCTCAAATTTCCTGCTATTGTAAGGATCAACCAAGCACTGAAAGATAATATTTTTTCTTTTATTTTCAGACTATCATCAGGCAGTTTGAGATGTATTTTTCCTCCAGTTTATTTCAGTTTTTTCAGAGATGCACATCTGGATCTATATCATATTTACTCATGACTCTATGTAGACAGAGATGCCCTCATAATGCCAGCCCTGCTGTCAGGGCCAAGGCTCAGGCTCTGGATTAGCCTGGTGCCCTGGTATGTATGGGGGGCTATCTCTTTTCCAATTTAATTGGCATAACCTATCCCTCTTTCTTGCTTTCCAGTCACCGTGAGAGAATTCCTTTATACTACATGTTCTACGTTCTCCACAGGTTTCTTGAAGAACATGTCTCCCTTGGGGCACAGGTTTTGCTGAAGTTAAATCTTTCAACAAGGACCTGGGGATCCTGGTTTGTGAAGAGACTTGAACTTCCCACTGTTCCTACTCCACTAGTTTACATGCTTTTTTCCTCCGTTCTGTGATTTTTCTTCCTTCTTAACCCCAATCCTGAATTGTCTGACAGAAGAGCACAAACCATCCCAACAAGATTTCCTGACAATTCTTTCAGCTTCGCCCTGACCACTGGACACCAAGGATTTTTTTTAATTTTAGCACTGGAAGTCTTTCTGAGGCTTTCACCAAACTCATTGGTTCTGAAGGATTGAATCAAGGAAGGTGTTAAGGTTCTCCAGGGTCTTCTAAGAGGTGACATTCTACCTCGTTTCCCTTCCTCCAGGAACCTCTAGCTATCTCAGCTTTGAAAACCCCAGTTTGGTAGATTCTTCTGGGCTTTTTTCCTCCACTGTGTAATATTACCTGATGTTAGACTCCCATAGGAAGATGAGGAGTACAGGAGCTCTCTCCAAGGAAGCAGCATTTACTGTCCACTGCCAGTAGAGGTCACTGTTAGACAAACTGGGGTCCTTCCCAACTGAGCAAGCAGTTGATGCCGCAGAGTCTCTTCAGCCTGTGCTCTGGTGAGGAAGCCAAAGACCAGCCCACAAGCACCGAAGACAGATGGAGGAAGGAGAATATTTGCCTGTCTGAAGACCATGAAGGATAAGAGAGACTGTGGATACCAACCCCAGCCGTCTGGTTCTTGGAAGACGGGCTCACAGGAACATGTCCACCATGACCTGGGCACCCTCTCTCATCCTGCTGCTCACTCTGGGCATGGGTCAGGGCAAATCCTCTGGGCTTATTGTGGGGCATAAGGAGGAAGCCTTCAGAGCAATGCTCCTGCTGTGTGTTCCCCTTTTGATTGCCGGGGCCAGTTCTCAGCCTGTGGTGAGTCAGGAGTCATCACTGTCTGAGGACACTGTCTGTGTCCTCAGGAGGGTCAGTCACAATGACCTGTGACTCTAGCACCCGGCCTGTCACCACCAGTAATGCTGGTGTCTGGGTGCAGCAGAGATCGTGACATGTTCCTCAGGGACTGATAGGTGGGATTACCACCAGGTACCCTGGGATCCCTCCCGAGTTCTCAGGTCTCCTGCCGGAGAAGAAAAATGGCCCTCAATGTTACTGGGACCCATTTAGTGTCTTGATTCCTGGAGGTTCAGAATTACTGGGATAAGGATGATATAATGAGAGTCCTCCTGGGGCCAATTCTAGGGAGCATTTACACTTCAGAAACTCGTCAGAGTTGTTTGGATTTGCATCTCTCTAATCAGTAGTGATTTAGAGCACTTTTTCATATGATTATAGATATCTTTAATTTCTTCCCTTGAAAATTGCCTGTTCATATCCTTTGACCATTTATCAATTGGGGAATGACTTGTTTGGTTATACATTTGAGTCAGTTCTCTATATATTCTAGAAATGAGGCCTTTATCCCCGAGCTTAGCCATAAAAATTATTTCCCAATTTACTACATCCCTCCAAATTCTAATTGCATTGGGTTTGGTTGTGCAAAAACGTCTCAGTCTAATGTAATCAAAATTATCCATCGTGCATTTCATAATGCTTCCTATAGCTTCTTTAGTGAAAAATTCTTCCCTTCTCCATAAATCTGATAAATACACTATTCCTTACTCCTTCAGTTTATTCACGGTATCAATCTGTATACCTAAATCATGTACCCATTTGGACTTTATTCTTGTGTACGTTGTCAGGCATGGGTCTATGCCTAATTTCCACCACACTGTTAACCAGTTTTCCCAGCAATTTTTGTCGAACAGTGAGTTCTTATCCCAGAAGCTGGGGTCCTTGGGTTTATCAAACAGGAGATTGCTATATTCCTTGCCTACTGTGTCTTGAGTGCCAAGTCTATTCCATTTGTCCACCACTCTGTTTCTTAGCCAATACCAAGTGGTTTTCATAATTGCTGCTTTATAATACAAGTTGGGGTCTGGTAGCGCTAGGCCATCTTCCCAGGCATTTCTTTTCATTAGTCCCTTTGATATTCTGGACCTTTTGTTCTTCCAAATGAATTTTAATATTATTTTATCCAGCTCTAGAAAATAATTTTCTGATAGTTTAATTGGTATGGCACTAAATAAGTAAATTAATTTAGGTAGAATTGTCATTTTTATTATATGAGCTCAGCCTACCCAGGAACAACTGATGTTTTTCCACTTACTTAAATCTGACTTTATTTGTGCAAAAAGTGTCTTGTAATTGTGTTCATATAATCCCTCGGTTTGTTTTGGCAGGTAAGGGATCCCAAACTCAAAACCCCAAGAAATATAGTTGCCAAATTTCAGAACTATCAAGTGAAGGAGAAAATATTACAAGCAGCCAGAAAGAAAAAATTTAAATATCAAGGAGATACAGTCAGGATTACACAGGACCTTGCAGCTTCTACATTAAAAGATCAAAAGAATTGGAACCCAATATTCCATAAAGCAAAGGAGTTGGGACTACAACCAAGGATCAACTACCCAGCAAATTTCAGCATAACATTTCAGGCAAGGAGAAAGTCATTCAACGAAGTAAGGAATTTCCAGAGCTTCCTGACCAAAACTCCAGAACTTAATAGACAATTCGATCTTTAAATGCAGGTCTCAAGAGAATCATAAAAAGGTACACGGGGGGTGGGGGGGAAACAACTTGTTACTCAGTTAGGGCAAACTGTTTACCTCCCTATAAGGGAAGATGATACCTGTTAATCTTGAGAATTGTGTGGCTATTACGAAATATAAAAGGGATATGCATAGAGGGAACAGGTATAAAGTGAATGATATCATGACAAAAAATATGATTTAAGTATGAGGAGGGATTGTACTAGGAGGTGTGAAAAGGAGGAAGCAGAAAATGGCAAATTACATTACAAGAAGAAGTATAAAATCATAGTAGAGGGAAAGAGGGGAGAGAGATGAGCATTGTGTGAGAGGTACTCTCATCTGATTTGTTTAAAGGACAGAATAATAAAATTAAGTAGAGAATCCTAACTAGATCTATAGGCAGTAGGAGACGAAGGGGGAAGAAAGGGGAGGGAGGATAAAAGGGAGGGAAGAAGCAATAAGAGTAAAGGGGAGTAAAAGGGAGGGGAATAAAAGGGAGGGGGGCTAAAAGAAGGAGGGGAAGGCGGCAGGAGGAGGTGGTGAAAAGTGAATACTATTGAGCAGGGGAAGGGAGACAGGAGAGCTAAAAGCACAAATGGTGGGAAAGAGGATGGAGGGAAATACACAGATTGTAATCATAACTGTGAATGGAATGAATTCTCCCATAAAACGGAGGATAGAATGCATTAAAAGCCATAATCCAACAATACGTTGCTTACAAGAAACACATTTGATACGGGGGAATACACATAGGATAAAGGTCAAAGAATGGAGCAGAATATATTGTGCTTCAGCTGATGTAAGAAAGGCAGGAATAGCAATTCTAATCTTAGACAAAGCAAAAGCAGAAATAGCTCTCATCAAAAAGGACAGGGATTGAAACTGTATCCTGCTACAAGGCACCATAGACATTGAAGCAATATCATTGCTAAATATGCATGCTCCAAGTGGTATAGCATCCAGATTCTTAGAGGAGAGCTTGGGGGAGTTGAAGGAAGAAATTGACAGCAAAACTATACTAGTGGGGGACCTCAACCTCCCTCTTTCTGAACTTGATAAATCTAACCTCAAAATAAACAAGAAAGAGGTTAAGGAGGTAAATAAAACTCTAGATGAGGTAGATATGATAGATCCTTGGAGAAAATTGAAGGGGAATAGAAAGCAATATACCTTTTCTCAGCGGTACATGGAACATTTACAAAAATTGACCATGTACTAGGACGTAAAAATCTCACAATCCAGTGCAGAAAGGCAGAGATAATCAATGCATCCTTCTCAGATCATAATGCAATAAAAATTATATGTAATAAAAGGCCATGGAATGATAAACCAAAAATCAATTGGAAACTAAATAATCTAATCCTAAAGAAGGAATGGGTTAAAGAAGAAATCATAGAAACAATCAACAACTTCATTCAAGAGAATGGCAATAATGAGACAACCTACCAAATCTTATGGGATACTGCAAAAGCAGTTCTTAGGGGAAGTTTTATATCTTTGAATACCTACATAAATAAAATAGAGAAAGAGGAGATCAATGACTTGGGCATGCAGCTGAAAAAGCTAGAAAAAGAACAAATTGAAAATCCCCAAGAAAATACTGAAAACCAAAGGAGAGATTAATAAAATTGAAATTAAGAAAACTATTGAATTAATAAATAAAACCAATAGTTGCTTTTCTGAAAAAACTAGTAAAATTGATAAAACTTTGGTCAATTTGATTTAAAAAAAAGAAGGAAATCAAATTACTAATATTAAAAATGAAAGGGGTGAACTCGCCTCCAATGAGAAGGAAACTAAAACAATAATTAGAAATTACTTTGCCCAACTTTATGCCCACAAGTTCGATAATCTAAACGAGATGGATGAATATTTTACAAAATACAAATTGCCCAGATTAACAGAAGAGGAATTTGAATACTTAAACAACCCCATCTCAGAAAAAAGAAATTGAACAAGCCATCAATGAACTCCCTAGGAAAAATCTCCAGGACCAGATGGATTCATAAGTGAAATTATATTTTTAAAGCTCCTGAAAAAGTGTTCTTTCAGACAGAAGGGGCAGAATATTAAATAGTAACAGACACATAAGTAGCTGATTAAAGAGGACTTAATGAGAGTGGTAGCATTTTTATTTTAAGTTTAAATGCAAAATATGAAAAGAAAAATAGCAACAAACACATATCAAAACAAAAGTAACAAAAACAAAGAAAAGAAAAGAAACTGCCATGTGCAGCAGCATGGGGGAGGGGATTCCAAATATGCAGAGACAAATTTCCGTTTCAAGAAATCGATATAACAAACGCTGTGGATTTTGTCGAGAACTGTCCATCTTTGCTTCCATATAAGTTTTCTTCTCTTCTCTGCTCTACACTTTTGAATTTGTTCTTTTTCCCCCTTTCTCCCTCTGAAGGCACAATTAATCACACATGCTTATAAACACATACACACATGTATAGATACATACACATAAATGCATACACATGTGCATACCTACAGTCATATACATACAGACATAAACATTGAAATTCATTTCATAAACACAAATACACTTGTACATACATATTATATATATATATATGCTTATATATAAATAATCACAGTTATATACACACAAATACATTCACGTGCATCACAGGATTGACCAGCAGGATAGTTCATCCACCTCTAAGATGGCAGCATTTAATTCCATTAAAAATGAAGTACAAGCAAAGCTTCAAGAGATGAAGGATTCCTGGCTCAGTAAGATGGCAGGTGAAATTGAGTTTTATGGTGATAGTAACAATCCAAAGCAATTTTATGATTCCCTGAAAGCTATGTATGAACCAAAAACCTTTGGTGCATCACAACTCCTCAGTGCCGATGGAGCCACAGTGTTGAGTGATAAGGACATGATCCTAGAGACATGGGCTGAACACTTTCATAGTGTTCTCAACAGATCATCATCAATCAATGCTGAGGCCATTGACCATTTACCTCATGTTGAATTCAATCCTTCCTTAGCTGTACTTCCAACTAAAGAAGAGGTTTTGAGTGCCATTAGGCTCATTTCATGTGGCAAAACCCCTGGTGCTGATTCTATTACAACTGAGAATTACAAGATAGGGGGACAATTGCTCATGCAAAAACTGACTGAAATTTTCCAGGTTACATGGTAAGAAGAGGATACAAGGGTGCATCCCTTGTCCATCTCCATAAAGGTAAAGGGAAGAGATTGTCCTGTGACAAACACAGGGTGAAGTGTCTTTCTTAGCCATTGCTAGCAAGATTCTTGTTAGGATCCTGTCCCTAATAGGTTGATCCTTCACCTGAAAAATGGTCATCTACCGGAGAGCCAGTGTGGCTTCAGAAAGGCTGAGGAACAATTGATATGGTGTTTGCTGCCAGACAACTCCAGAAGATACAGGACACAGAACAGATGTCTGTACACAACCTTTGCAGATTCAATCAAGACCTTTGACATTATAAGTCATAAGGACTTAAGGAAAATTATGTCAGATTTGGTTGCCCAGAGAAGTTCATCAATATTGTCCATCAATTTCCTGATGGCATGTTTGCCCGGGTTCTGGGTAATGGACAAAGGTCTCGTTTCTTCCCAGGCACCAGGGGAGTGAAACAGGGCTGTGTGCTTGTTCCCATACTTTTTAGCAAGATGTTTTCATCCATGTTGACAAATGCTTTCAATGAAGATGAACACAGCATCAAGCTCAACTACCACACTGATGGCAAGTTCTTCCATTTGAAAAGGCTACCAGACAAGACCAAAGGGAGGGAGTGTCGGTGCATGATGTTCTGTTTGCAGATGATGGTGCACTCAGTGCAGCCTCTGAAGCTGAGATGCAACCAAGTATGGATCAATTCCCTGATGTCGGTGCTAATCTTGGCCTAATAATTAACTCCAAGGAGACTCATAAGCTAAAACTGTGTAAAGAATAAGGACAACAACCAAACACCAGCCATTTCTTAAGCACCTGCTACTAAGTGCCAGGTGTTGAGGCTACAGTAACAAAAGAAAAGCAAATATGGAAGATGCTGTCCTGGTTTTAAAGCGTGTCGGGGATAGCATGGGTGGTATCTAGATTTGCATGAGAATAAGATTGAAGCGAGGCAGAGTGGCACAGTGTGGTCTCACTCTCTCTTCCAACGGCAGGGCAACAATCTGGCCTCTAGGATGCTGGGGATGACCTTAGTACCTGTCATTTCACCAGGCTCTGAGTGCTCCACAGCAGCAGCCCAACCCCTTGATGGCCCCCAAGTTTGCATCTGGAGGGTCAGGTCTTCTTGGGAAATAGATCACTCTGACTCTTCTTTCCCTTCCTTCCACATTCTGCGGCTTCCTATGTGCTCACTCAGTCACCCTCTGGGCCTTAGATTTCAGCCAGTTGTACTGTACTGAGGATGGCATTGAGAACTGCTTTGTATCCTGGTACCAGTAGAAATCTTGCCAGGTCTCTCCTGTTCATTTGTGATTCTAGCCAGTTCCTTGGGCATCCCAGCCCTATGTTCTAGCTCCAACTCTGGAAATGCTAAGGGACTGAGGGACTCAGGCTTTTAACTGGGTGCAAGGTTGATTATTTTTCTTAGGTGTGGAACAGTGATAACGATGTGCACAATGGCAAAAGAAAAACATAGGAAATTGAGTTAAACAACACTCCTGGGTCCCTCCTCCTGTTTTGTCATGTTAGCCAATCTGATAGATGTGATGTGGTACCTCAAAGTTATTTTGATTTGCATCCCTCTAATCAATAGTGATTTAGAGCATTTCTTTCTGTGAGTATAGATAGCTTTAATTTTTTGCTCTGAAAACTGCCTGTTCATAGCTTTTGAACATTTATCAACTGAGGCATTTTTGTACATTTGACTTAGGTCTCTACATATTTTGGAAATGAGGTCTTTATCCCAGACACTAGTTGCAACAATTCTTTCCCAGCTTTCTGCTTGCTTCCTAATCTTGATTGCATTGGGTTTAGTGGTGCAAAAATTTTTCAGTTTAATGTAATTAGAATTATCCATTTTGTACTTCATAAAGCTTTCTATCTCTTCTTTAGTCAAAAATTCTTCCCTTCTCCATAAATCTGATAAATACATTGTTCCTTGCTCCATTAATTTGTTTATAGTATCAATCTTTATACCTAGATCATGTACCCATTTGGACTTCATTCTTGTGTACGGTTTCAGGCATTGGTTTACGCCTAGTTTTCGCCAAACGGTTGTCCAGTTTTCCCAGCAATTTTTGTCAAAAAGTGAGTTCTTATCCCAAAAGCTGGGGTCCTTGAATTTATCCAACAGTAGATTGCTATACTCATTGCCTACTGTGTCTTGAGTACCTAACATATTCCACTAGTCTACCCCTCTGTTTCTTAGCCAGTACCAGGTGGTTTTGATGATTGCTGCTTTATAATACAATTTGAGATCTAGCAGGGCTAGTCCACCTTCCCTAGCATTTCTTTTCATTGATATTCTGGACCTTTTGTTCTTCCACATGAATTTTGATATTATTTTTTCTACCTCCCGAAAATAATTATCTGAGAGTTTGATTGGCACGGCACTGAATAAGTAAATTAGTTTAGGTAGAATTGTCATTTTCATTATATTGTCTCAGCCTACCCACGAGCAACTGATGTTTTTCCACTTACTGAGATCTAACTGTATTTGTACGAAGTCTTTTGCAATTGTGTTCATATAGTCCCGGGGTTTGTTTTGGCAGGTAGACGCCCAAATATTTTATGGTGTCTACCCTACCTTTAAATGGGATTTCTCTTTCCATCTCCTGCTGTTGGGCTTTGTTAATCATATATAGAAATGCAGAAGATTTGTGTGGGTTTATTTGTAACCTGCAACTTTGCCAATATTGTTTATGATTTCTATTAGTTTTTTACTTGATTCTTTGGGATTTGAATTTTAAAATCTTTTTTATGTTCTGCTATGAATGCTATTTGTGCATGTGACCATTTGACATTGGAGTAGAATGGTGTTTCTTTTCTGCATTACCCTATTCTGTAGATGAAACCCAGTCTTCTCTATTCCCATAGTAATTCTCTATGGTTGAAGTTTCTCCTCTGACTGTTCTTTTTTTAAAAAATCTGCATCAGCTATGTTTTTATAATCAGCTCTAATCTTAGGGTATAGGGGATGATGCCTCTGGCCTCAGCTTCTCCTTCAGTTTTGCCTTCTGACTTAGAACCAAAAACAAGACCTCCAGACTCCTGTCAGTGCCCAGAGGTAGCTGAGTCCCTGCCCCACTGCTTCTGCACTCACAGCATGTACTGGTTCCTTACAACCAGCTGGGGATGGTCTCCATTCCCAGCATGGTCTGGCATTGCTTGTCAGCAGGTGTTCCCTCCTTCTCTGGCTGAGACACTCTACTCCCCTCACTGACCAAAGAGGAAAAGTTCCTGTGACTGAGACTGAGGCAGCCTCCTGGTCCATCTAAGGAGAGGGCTTGGGGCTTCTAGTTTAAGCAAACTTCACCTGCAGGTGTTTACTCTTCACGGGGATCAAATTTCTTCAGGAATATTTTTTTACATGTTCTCTGATTGTCTCATGAGGACCACACTTTTTTCCCTACAATTACTTATTTGTACTTCTCTTTGTTCCCTCTGAGGTAGAATTATTATCTCACCTGTTGAGAAAATCTGGAGAACTTGGAATTTTCTGACCTATTGTGCCATCTTCCCCCAGAACAACAGGTTATTTTTACATAACCTAAACTTATATTCATATGGTTATTGATCATCTGGGTTTCTTCCTGTGAAAAAATGACTATTCATATATTGGGACAATTTTTTGAATTAGAAAACCCTTCAAATTGTGATGTCAATCTATTCCATGAATCTGGAAAATGAGATTCTGATCCCGTTTTTGACTCTTTGAAGAGTCTCTCTAAGCACTGATGAACATAAGGGTCCCTTTCCTCCCTCCACTACGCTAAAGGCTGTTACTGTAAATTCAAGGAAAAGAAAAGACTGTCCCTGTTTTCAAGGACCTTCCTCCTGACCTTGCCTGGGCCTGCCATTCGCCCTGTGGCCACTAGAGGGAGATATTGGAATGAATTTAGGGCTAAACTGGGCTGGAAATGCCTCCTGGGGCTCTAGCCCATGAGCTCCTAGTCTCCTGTGCTGTGGCCTGGGGGAGGCTCAGCTTATGCTCCTTTCCCAGTCCCTTCCCATGAGCTGGGCACAGATGCAGATCTATCCCTCTCAACACCCCACCTTTTAAGGGGACACTTCAGAATTCTGTTAGTCCCCAGAGTGTGAACAAAATCTTCAGGTGATAAAAATGTGCAGATCAGTCCAATGATGAGCCACTGTTCAGCACTTACCATGTGCCAGACATTGTGCCACGAGCAGGGGGCACAGTCACTAACAGCAGCAGTCTCGGTTCTCACGGCCCATGCCTTCTCTGGGAGAAGTACGGAGAGCCTGAAAGGGGAAGGACAACACAGAGAAATGCCAGGGAAGTGGAGGAGGAGGAAGCCCCTTCACTGGGGTTTGAGGGGATGAGGGAAGGCCTCAGGCAGAACAAGAGACTGCAGCAAGAACCTGAAGGAAAGGCCCCCACAGTCCCTTTCCACATCTTCCTCTATTCCCAGATCTTTGTGATCTGACTGAGGGTCAGAGGAGTCTGAGGCCCAGAGCAAAGATTGACTGGGGACTCTAAGGTTTACAACATAATGACATATGTTAGGTCATATAGGCCTCACCACCTGCCCTGGTAGGTAGAGGCTGCTATGTTCCCCTTTTGCAGATAAGACAACTGAGCCCCAGAGAGGTTAGGTGACTTGCCCAGGGTCACACAGCCCGTAAATCACAGGGACAAGAATTGAAAGCAGATCTTCCTGACTCCAAGTCCCAAAATCTACCCACTGCACCATCAAACTGCAGGTTCATAGAGAAGTGAGGCTGAGCAAATGGCAATAATCTCAAGGGGTGCTAAAGCCCAGAATGAGCTGAGCATGGAAATGTTGCTGTTTTTCCTTTGTTATGGAAGAACAGGCTCCTCCTTTGTCACAGTCTGGAATCTGGATGGTCCCACTGAATCAGATAACGGCCTCTGGGGGCCCACAGACATCTCCCATTCCCTGTCTGACCGGAAGCATCATTCCCAGAAGTCGAAGGATGAGACACTCCAAGTGGATACCCTGAATGCTGAGAAAGTACCCCCATGCCACTCTGCTCTTCTCATAAAATATCAAATAAAATTTTAAAATCCACATTTTCTTAAACCTTGCCCATTAAAGGGTTAATGATCCTAACTTCTCCCCTCTGGATCAGGATTGGACCTCATCCTTCAGGTTACAATCTAAGTTAGAGGTTCTTCACATGTTTCTCCTCCCCATAAACCCCCTTCTTGTCATGTGTCACATGTTCCCCTATGGAGGCTCTGATTTTATTCGGGGACTTTCCTGTTGGCGGCATGAGGTTAATTCAGCACTCACTGTAGGAAGACAATGTCTGACTGTTCATGACTCTAGACTGGCTTGGTTCAGTTTGTCCAGGGCCCCCCAGTCTGTGACTTTGGCATCCGTCAGCATGCTTCTGATTGGCTGATGACCTTTGTCTTATCTAAGATATTTCTGTTTCCCTCAAAACTGAGGTTCCATGATTTTAAGAGTGGGGAAACTGAACTATTTCCTATCTCTTAACTGAGAATTTGGGAGCAGAAGCTGGACATATTCACTGTTATAACGGTTCCTGTGGTTAGTCATGAGGCAGCTCTGGATTGGAGGCCAGGCAAGGCAAAAAGCATTTCCTAATCCCACTTGGTGTGCCAGGGCATGTGCTAAGTGCGGGGAATTCCAGTGCAGATAAATCGAGTATCTACCCTATTGGAGCTCACATTCTATTGGGGAAGACAACTCCTGAAAAGGACACACAGTAACGGAGGCTAGATGGCCCTATGCCTTAGGGTTTCTCAGTCGTCCAGAGTCCCGGGCACAGCTGAAGGGGATGAAGCCTGTCAGTTTCCAAGGAGGACCTGGGAAAGCTCACCAACTAAAGAAGGGGTAGAATGGGGGAAGAATGGTCCATGAGAACAAGGTCCCAAGGTACAGGGAAGGTGCAGGAGTAGAAAGCAGTTGAGTTACAGTCACAAGGTCCTGGAGCATAAGACAGAGGCCTGGAGAGGAAGGAATCTGACTCCCGGAATTCCAGAACCTCAGAGGAAGAAAGTACCTCAGGGGCCGTGATTTTCCTCTCCTATCAGAAGAAGGAAGTGCCCCCTCTGCCCCAGGAACCCACAGAGTCAGTCAGTCATCAACTGAGGTCCCTCTTTCAGGTGTCCAGAGAAGGAGCAGATTTGCATGTGGGGCCCTCCTCCCAGCAGGGCCTGGGCTGGTCTTAAGACAGCCCTGGGGGAGCCTAGCCCCAGCTGGGGAGCCTCAGGACACACAACTTTGGGAGCAACTTTTACCATGGCTTGGATCTCTCTGCTGTTCTCACTCCTGCCTATCTACACAGGTGAGGCTGCCTTGGAACTCCTCCCTGTGGCTCAGGCCCCACAGTGTTTCAGGTCAGGCCTAGTCCTGCCCTGACCTCATCCTGAAGCTGCATCAGGGGTCAGCCTCCTCCTGAGGGAGAGAGACCCCTGCCTCTGCCCAATCTCTTCTTTCCTTCCCTTGCAGCTTCTGGGGCCTCCTATGTGCTGACTCAGCCTCCTTCAGTGTCCAAGAGCCTGGGAGAGACAGTCTCCATCTCCTGTGCTGGGGATGGACTTAGTAGCTACTACGTGCAATGGTACCAGCAGAAATCTGGCCAGGCTCCTAAGCGGTTGATTTATTACACCACCAACAAGGCCTCGGACATCCCTGACAGATTCTCTGGCTCCATCTCAGGGAACGAGGCTGCCCTGAGCATTGCTGGCCTCCAGGCTGAGGATGAGGCTGATTATTACTGTCAGGTGTGGTATAGTACTGCTTCTGTACACAGTGACACAGACTGAGGGGGAAGTGAGACAAAAACCCCTCCCAGGTCTGCTCCCCCTGTGTCCTCCTCTCTGGACTCCAGAGAGGTGCCTGTTGAGCACAGAACAGAAATAGCTTCTCTCTCAGGCCCCTTCCTCCCCTCTTTCTCCCTGCTCTTCTACTAGGGGGGTCCATTCCCCTCTCTGACCCTCTCCCTCTAAGGCTCCTTCCCCCTCCCCAGGCTCTCATCTGTTCCATCCCTCTTACCAGGTCATCCTCTCTCATTCCTTGAGTTGTGCTGCCCCTCTGCAAACATATTTTGTGCTCTCCTGAACTTTGAATACTCTGGATGGAGCTCTCAACCCAAGGCCCAGGTCCAGGTCAGGGGATTCCATATCCACAACCCAGTACAACGAACTCAAAATTAATTTTCCAATACTACCAGCCTCATTTGCTGCCCTAACACTCTATTTTTTGATTTATAAAAATTATTGGATGGTCTTGAAGGAATTGGTGGTAGAGTGAGTAGAGAGAGGTTTTGGAATCAAAAGAACCTGAGTGCCAATCCAGCCTCAGGCTCTTACTAGCTGTGTGCCCTGGGAAAATTACTTCATCTCTGTTTACCTCAGTTTCCACAACTGTAATCTGGGACAAGTCATAGCTCCTACATCTCGGGGTTCTTTGGAGTTCAAATGAGATAATATCAGGCAAAAACACTTAGCACAGGGCCTCAAATATAGGACCAGGGACATCAATTTGTGAAGCCTTGACTCCTATGTGAATTGGATTTAAGTGAGTGTGTAAGGTCTATTTGTTTTTTCTTTTAAGCTTAGAGCTTGTAAACAACTTCATGGTGTTTGGACATCATCTTATAACCATAAATAATATAAACATTGAAGCTTAAGCTGTAAACAGCCCATTGTGACTGCTGTGTGCTGTCACCATGATATTGCCAAAGTTCGCATCAACTTGTGAGCCTCCTGCTGGCACGTTGCCTTCTGTCTGTTTCTCTATACATCTCCTGGGCGCTAGGGGGCGGTGCAGGTGATTTCCTCATGTCCTTCTCACAGGCTGCCATGAGAAGAATAAGCTGGTCTGAATCCCCTTGTGTTGCTCCATTGTCCTTTTGTGGTTTGGCTGAATCTAATGTGAACCTCCCAGGAGCAGGCCTAGCAGAAGACTGGATTCAGCTCCAATCCCAGGCATAGAGAATAGGGGAAATGGGAAGGGCATCTGAGCATGGCCCTTGAGTGGCATATGATTTATCGTAGTTAAGGTCCGGGAGTCATGGACTGCTCCCCAGGAATGGGAGGGTACACCCACTAACCCCAGCACCCTTGAGGAAGCTTTGCTGCAAATTGGAGAAACCCTTGAGAATAAGGGAGCTAGAAACACTGCGGGGCCACAGGCTAGTTATTGTTAACCACTGTGATGAAAATGTATGACAAGATGTGGTCAATGATAGCCCTGTTATGGGAGATTGAGGCTGATTTATCTCAGGAGTGGGAGGAAAGGGAGGCCTGGGAGAAAGTCAAAGAGATGTTAAAGACCAAGACCTTGATCCTCAGGGCTCAGATGGTTAATGCTCCTAAGGCAGATTCCTAGGAAGAAGAGGAAAAAGAGGATCCTGGATTTATTGTAGCAGAGGAAGAGGAAAAGCCTCTGCTGAATTTTTCTGTACTAACGGTGAGAAACATACTGCAGCAAAAGATAAAGATACTCAGAAGTCGCTGTCCCTTAGGGGCAGCGTGATCCAATCAGGGGGGCCTGCCCTCATCTCTTAGATGATGGCAGAATTGTGCTAACCTGAAGCAGGTGTTGAGACACAAAGAATGCCACATGTCATTTCAACATCAGAGGGCCTGATGAGACTTTTACAGCAAGCATGAGGGCCCATGTTTGTGTAGTGAAGGTGGTCATCAGGGGTTATGTGAGGCATGCTCCCAGGCTGTTTCCAACCCCTCATCAAGTTACTAACACAAAGCAGTGTCATTGACCAGGAGGGCATAAGGAAATGGGAAAGACTGTTTTGGAACTTGAGAAAGATAGTATAGTTAAGACAATACATAACCCTTATAACTCCCCAGTCTGGCCAGCAGAAAAGTCCAATGGCTTGTGGTGTGTGAATGTAGACTGTAAGGAATTCAATAAGGCTGCACCTCCTTTGCACAGGGCAGTACCTCCTGTAAGAACTCTCACTGAGCAATTGAGCTGTGAGCTAGGAACTTACCATTATGTTTTGGATTTGGAAAATGCTTTCTTCTCCATCTCTCCCGCCTCAGAACGTCAACAACAGTTTGCCTTTCTGTGAGAATGGCACCAGCGGACATTTCAAGTGTTACCCCAGAGCTATTTGTGCAGACCCACTTCATGTGACGGCCTTGCGGCCAGTGACTTGACTGAATGGGCCAAGCCACAACCTGTGAAAAAATTTCACCACATTGATGACATCATGTTAACCTGCATCTCTCTTGCATACTGAGAAGCTGCTGCCCTACCTTGGTGTCTCCTCTACATTAGAAAGGATGAGTGGTCAACCAAGACCAGGTCCAAGGGCCTGGGTTATCTGTCAGATTCTTGGCTGGGGAAGGTTATAACTTCTGCTTTCTGCAGTTAATGATAATATACAGGACTATCCCACCCCTAGAACTATAAAACAATTGAAAGAATTTGTAGGTTTATTGGGATACTGGAAGATGTTCACTCCTCACTTCACTCATATGCTGAAGCCCCTATGTGCTCTGAGGCTCAAAGAGGGGCAGTAGGACTGGGATAAGGAGTGTTCCTGAGCCTTGAGTGCTGCCAAAGTGGCTGTCAAGGATGTGCAGACTTTGGGTGTCTTTGATCCTTTGTGAGCTTGTGAATTGGATATTCATATGACCCCAGAAGATGTGGACTTTGGCAAAATAATGGAGAGAACCCAACAGTCAATAGGGCTCTTATCACAATAATGAAAGGGAGTAGGGGTGAGCTATTGTTTGACTGAGAAGCAGTTGTCTGCCGTGTACCAAAACCTCCTTGTGACAGAACCCATCCCAGAAGGTACACTGGTAACCTTGTGTGCCACTTACCCCATAGCCTGATGGGTTTCTAATTGGACTCAAAGACAAAGAAGTGGTATAGCACAGACCCCAACCCTGATTAGGTTGGATTCGACTTCCAACAGTGAAGCTCAATGCCCAACAGTCTATTGAATTGGGGGCAGTTTTGGGACCTGTCATATGTGTCTGTAAAGGCAGAAGAAGATATTGATTTAACTATGTTGGAAAGCCCCTATAAAGATGCCAAGGGACCTATATCCCCTGAAGCCCAGTACACAGATAGGTCTAGCCAGGGAGAGCTGCCAAGGTGGAGGGCTGTGGGCTTCCACCCAGAGACTGAAACCATATGGATGGAGATGGGAACAGGGCAAAACAGTCAATGGGCTGTGCTATGGTCAGTGTGGCTCATAGCGACCTATGAGAAAGGCCCCTTAACTATATGTACTGACAGTCAGGCCATATTCTGTGGCCTAACAATGTGGTTACTCACCTGGTATTCTTCTCGACATTTGGTGAGCCATCAATCATTGTGGGGCATGCAAGGAATTGTGGTGCATAGGAGAGCAGAAGGAGATAACCATGTATCATGTGATTGGGCATGATCCCCTGGTTTCACCAGTAGTATCAGTATGTTTGGACATGTATTGACACAGCTACAGCACTGTTAATGAAATTTCCCACCCAGAATTCTGACCAAGCCCATACGATTGTTGGCTGTATATAGGCCCCTGAAGTGGTGGAAAGACAAGGGCACCCACTATTCTGGCCATGCTATACAGTCCTGGGCAAAAGACCAGGACATAGCCTGTTGCTTCCACATACCCTGTTGCTTCCATACAGTTTCCAACCTGCAAGGGGCTGGCATCACCGAATTACACAACGGGCTGCTGAAGTAGGCCTTGAAAGTGGAACAAGGGACTATGAAAGGGGGACCCCCTGTGTAGACTGTTGTTAGAGCCATTAATGAACAGTCTTGGCAAGGGTGGGCAGCTCCACTAGATGCCCTTTTGCAGAGCACTGCCTCCCCAACACAGCCACAAGTAAAGACTAAAGATGAGTTGTTGAAACCAGGTTTGGGACATCCAAATAATATCCTTCTGCCAGCACCAACCACACTTAATCCAGGAGATACAAAGGTCTGTACATGACCATGGACTTTCTAACAGGTCGATGCTCATTGGCTGCCTCTGTTGGCCCCTTTCAGGGAAGGACTATAAGAAGGACTTCTTTGTGTGCCATCTGTGATGACCATGTGGGTACCCATCCTAACAAAGAAGCAAGGAAAGCTATTTTGTCGGGGACATTAGTATTGGGACTGTGGGTTTTCCACTCACCCCGCCCCCCGTGACTCTGCACATTGACCCTTCTGTAACTCCCATTGGGAGAGGGGTAAAAGTCTGGTGCACCAAACCAGGCTTGAGCCCATTCTGATGGTGGCCCTATCAGATAAAACATTTGCATGTATACTTCCTGATGGTCAAGATTTACCTTTATTAGTGACTTTCTGCCATTTCTCTTTTCATCGTTAAGGGGCACAGAACCTGGCTTATTTGTAGTCAGAGCCCCCACCCTGGCTGCGGTGGCCAATAAATCAGCCTATTGCATCTTCACTGAGATTCTGACTAATATGGCACTTGGTTTGATGAGGAGAAAACATCTGAGGAACTCTACTTGGACTGATCCAAAGGGATGGAAGGATAAGACAATGCAGCGCTTGGGGCCTGTGACCAATGGACAGGTTAACCAAACCAGAAAAGAAAAAGAAAAAAACTCAGACCTTCTCTGCTTGGGAGGGTCAAAATAATTCAGGCAGATTTTCCAGATTGTCACATTTTACCCCTAAGCCCTATGATGTGGAAGGGATAACTGAACTGTCAGAAGGGATCTATAGGTTTCACTGGACTGCCTCAGGGGTCTGAGACTCGGAGAAGGGTAAGAACTCCTGCTCCACTCAGTCCATTCTAAATATGGGCGTTCTCTCTGCTCTACTTTAATATACCAAATGCACCAAAATGATGAGGGAGAAAGAATTACTGAGAGAGATGTTATAACACAGGCCAAGGGACTGGAATGGAAACATCTCATTAAGCCATTTAAAAAAAGCTTGAAAGACATAGTTTCTGGATAACTCAGTAATTTCATTAATAAGACCAAGATGGTTCTTCATAAAAACATGATCACTTGACTGTCTCTCTGAGACCAAAGCCCCCTCATGGCAGGGAGCTCACAGTTCATGTGCCCTTGGAAGAGCAGGTGTTTATGAGGGAGGCAGTAGTCTCTGATTAAAAATTAATGAGAGAATAAATATTACAATGAAAAGCTGGGCCCAATTATAATGAGGGTCTTGGGGAGTGGGACTTGAATCACCCAAATCTTGATCAGAGACATATCCCTTTGCTTATCACCTGTCTGACCAAAGGGAGAATCAACATTTCCCCAGACCTGCCTGAGCAAACACAATGAGCAGGAATACATCTGTTAGCCCAGACTTAGGATTCCTCTTCCTGTCTTTGATTAGTTCTCCAGCATCCTGACTGGGGAATGCTTTAGAAATATTTCCTACACTGGTTGATTTCTAGATGAGAAAGTAGGAAAGGGGACAATCTTGGTCCTAATACAATGATTAGTTATGAAATACAAGAGAGAAAGAATCATTTCTCACATTGTCCTGGGGTACAGAAAGCAGTGAAGTAGTCAGAGACAAGTAGTTCAGACATACTGGAATCTCCAGTCCTTTAATGTGAAGACTAGACAGGCCAGTGCAGTTGAATGAGATCAAAATGGTCCAACTTGATGGACACTGGAATTTAAAAGTAACATTATTCTGCTGTGTAGAGGGTCAGTAGATAAGAAGCCTATTCACTGAATGGGTGTCTCTCACTTAAAGAGAATGTGGGAAGACCTTAGCCTGAAAGGGCCAGAGTCTCCCATTGCATCCTGGGTCATCGCCAGGCATCCTGATGAATATCAGGCCACTGGACCCAGATGGCTCAGGAGAAGAAAGTGAGGTTGGTGGCCCTGCACAGCCTTCCCTCACTCAAAGTCACCTGCAAGTCATGTCATCATCTTCATGTCATAGTGCTGTTGGAGAAGGACGAACACAACGATTTGTAGATAATCAAATTCCCTTAACAACACATACATGCACACGCACAGACACGCACCACCTCCCCACATCTATATACGTATGTAACAAATGGATATGCTGAGTCTATTTACTAATTCTCATATAGCTATAACTCATCTAGACAGTGGACTTCCTATTCTTTCTTCAACCCAGTAAATCTTGTCATGTATTATATTTTCAGATTGGACATACTTTGACTAGATGATTGTAAAGGTCAGAGACAACGAATTTTCCTTTCCATACTCAATATCTGGTATTATTCCAGGAGCACGGATGAACAGCATAGACTATTCTTTCCCAAGGACTTCGTTTACCAAATATTGTGGAAGATACTCAGTTCCACATGCATCATGATATAGCCTTTGAGTCAGAACCCAGACTGCCTTCATAGGGTCATGGAAGAATTTATGCTCTCCTCTCTCTCTCTCTCTCTCTCTCTCTCTCTCTCTCTCTCTCTCTCTCTCTCTCTCTCTCTCTCTCTCTCTCTCTCTCTCTCTCTCTCTCTCTCCCAGTCATCATCAATGAAGGCTTGATCCTACCTAAATCTATCACTGTTTTGGTCAATTCCCTTAAACTTTATTCAGAAGAAAAACATGAAAGACTCCATCAAATACTTTATTCAAATCCAGTTACTCTATTATGTCAAAGCTGGAAAGGCCTTTAGAACACTGAATATCATAGCTGACAGAGACCTTAGAACATGAAAAGGAGAATATTAGAGGTGACAGGGACCTTAGAGTTTGGAATGTCAGAGTTGAGAGAGATTTTAGAAAGGGAAGCATAGAAAAGCAGACCCTGGAGGGATGTTAGACATAGATTAACAGAGCAACAAGGGACCTCAAAGTCATCTAGTCCGGGTAATCCACAAATGGTGAAACTGAGCCTCAGAGAGATGAACTTCTTGGTCTTACTCCTGCCAGAGCTTTTTGGGAATCCAGAATGATAGAGCCTGACTACTGGGGAACTCTGAGAGGATTATTATCCTGTTCTTTCTATCAGAGCTGTCACCATCTGCAAGGATCTATGTCCTATGTCCTTGACTAAGAAAAAATCCCTCTTAGTCACTTCAGATTTGTCCTTTCTTCTCTTCTGAAAAGGAGGGGACAGGATTGAGACCTTTCTGTCCTGTTGAACTGAAAGGCAGAAATCTAGTCTAGAGAAGGAAGGCACTGCAGTGAGCAGTCAGAAGGGGAAGCCAGTGGGCTGTTGGGAGGTGCTCTATCAGTTCCAGGCTTATGCCCAAATGAGGTGAAAGAAAGAGGAACGGCCTTCTATGAGCAAAAATATTTATCACAGTTCTTTTTGTGGTGGCAAAAATACCTAGAATGAAATGGACCCCTTGTCATCCCTTTGATTCTCTTGCAGAAAGCTGAGTCAAGGTTTCTAAGAGAAGTGATTATTTCTCTCTTGTCTTTAATAACTAATTATTGTGTCAGGGCCAAAGTTTTCCCCTTTTCTACTTTCTCATCCAGAACTTATCCAATGTGGGAAATCTTGGACAAACACTGTCTCAGGCTAAGATGCAATCAAAGACAGTGCAGGCAATCTAAGCTTAGGCAAATGGCTGTTTTCGTTCCCATTGTGTTTACTCACACAGGTCTGGGGAAATGTGGATTCTTCATTTAGTCAGATAGGTGATACAAAATAAATGTCTCTTTAACAAGACTTGGGTGATCTAAGTCATTTATCCCTCAAGACTTTCATTAGAATGAGCCCACATGTCATTATAATATTCATTTTCTCATTAATTGTTAACAAGTTAGAATTGATTACCACCCTCAGGAATATTCATTTTTCCAAGAACATAGAAGTTGGGAGCCCATCACCATGAGGGTCTTTGGCATTCAAGAATGTCACTGTCCTCTTTTATTAACACCATTCCAGCAGTATTAATAAAATGGTTAATTACCCAGAAACTATGTCTCTTGAACTTTTTAAATGTAACATTTGTGAGAGCTGTCTCAGGGACCTCTGGTCCAGGACCTCCATTGGATAACCTGGCATTCCTGAGGTTCAGGGCATCTGTCTCTATTTCTCTCTTCCTAGGTCTCTGAGTGACCAGCAGTATTTTCATGGGGTTTGTCCGGACCACAGCAGGCTTCTAGTATTCTGTTCTTGTGTGGAAAGAGCCTTCAGGTGGTGATATGGGTTACCCTGGAGGAGGTATGGAAAGGCCTTGTAACTGAGGCTCACTCTAGCAGTTGCTGTGACTGTTCAGGAACCAGAAGATCTCAACCCTCCCCAGGATCTGACACATAGAAGAACACTTGATTGTGGCAGAAGCCCCCGTTGGGAGCTATGGCAGTCCATAGGCTTTGGGTTCCAGTGAGGACATCACAGGACATGTAAAGTGCAGGCTGGG
Source organism: Bettongia penicillata ogilbyi (assembly GCA_023548195.1). Lineage (NCBI taxonomy): Eukaryota > Metazoa > Chordata > Mammalia > Diprotodontia > Potoroidae > Bettongia > Bettongia penicillata. The sequence continues at coordinate 298,546 of JAJHZJ010000207.1, read as the reverse complement.
GAAGACCTAGGTTAGGCCAGCATCCACACTGAGGGCCATGACTTTCCCCAGGGCACATTCTAGCCTTCCAGTAGCCAGGACAGGGCTTGGCACCTTCTAACTCTTTGCAATGGATTGATTTTAAAAGGGACACTCATGAATGGAGCAGTTTGGGAATTATCTGATTCAGCCCCCACCTTTTTCTTCCTCCCCTCAGCAGATGATTTTGCCCACTACTTTACTAAGAACACTGAGGTCATCCCTTGATTGTCCTCAGCTCTTCTCCTCCCTTTTACAGATTTCCATCCATTCAACCGTTAGGGCTCAAGTCCTTCCAAGATCTGCCTGGCCTAATATCTCTGGAGGTGAGAGGATGGGCCCTCCATAATGGTACAGGGCTTCAGCAGGCTGTCTCCTGCCTCTCCCAGGTGCTGCCATGGGGCCAACGGTCAGCAGAGGGAGGTGTTGTCCTGAAGATGGTAACTCAGCTTGGTTGGTTATGAGTCAAAGGGCTCTCAGCCCCTGAGGATCCTGCCTCAGGCTTCCTTGTCTGTGTGAGTTTCTGGCAGGTGCTTCCTTTCCAACCCTTCTATGAGGCAGGGTAAGAGCTGTTCAGCCAGAAAGCCCACCTATTTCTGGGGACAGTTCTGAACATGAGCAGAAGGAAGAGATTGGTAGGTGAAGGGAGGGGAGGGGAAGTGACTTCTATGAAAGTCCCACCCCTGGCCCTAGAGAGGGTATAAGGCAGACTTGGGGCAGCCCAGCACCAGCTGTGGGGCCTGAGGAAGCAAAGATCTTGGAGTGTCTCCACCATGGCCTGGCTTCCTCTCCTCCTGCCCTTCCTCACTGTCTGCACAGGTAGGATTCCAGTGTCTTTCTCTGGGACTTACTCCCTCCAGGGTCTTGCCCCTGACCTTGAGCTTGCCCTGGGGGCTTCTGCAGTGGAGATCTCTCCCCTTCATTCAAAGCCAAGCTGCTGAACTCCAGGACAATGTCTCTTCTCCTCTCCTTCCAGGTTCTCTGGCCTCCTACGTGCTGACTCAGGCTCCCTCCATGTCTGTGTCCCTGGGGCAGACAGCCAGCCTCACCTGTGCAGGGGATCAGCTGGATAAGCAGTATGCTTATTGGTATCAGCAGAAATGGGGCCAAACTCCTGTACAAATAATTTACAAGGACAAGGAGCGACGAGAGGGGGTGTCTGACCGATTCTCTGGCTCCAGCAGCAACAAAGTGGCCACTTTAACCATCTCTCGGGTCCAGGCTGAGGATGAGGCTGATTATTACTGTCTGTCCTCCGATGATAATACCAAAGCTCACAGTGACTGAGAGAGATGGGGAAGTGAGACACAAACCCCTGTCTGTCCCCTGGGCTTCAGCCTCTGCCCTTCACCTCCCTTTCCCTGCTGTACACAGGCAGAGCCTTCAGCGGGCTGTGTGCTCTCCACCTGCCCGCTTCTTTAAAGAAAACTCCCTCATGGCTCAACCATAGACCTTTCTCTCCAAGGCCTTGATCCACCAGTGCTCTGAAAGTGATTTGTTCTTGGACCCTCCCCCTCCTCTGCAGGGGATCCGGCCTTGGACCCTGCCCTGTCCTTTGGTTTCCCGGCCTGCTACCTGTGATCAAAGATGCCAGCATAAGGAGGCTTGTCTCTCTGATGCTGGACATACCAAAGGGGCATCCTTCCAGAGGTAGATTCCATTGTAGGCAGATGAGGAAATGCAGAAGAAACCACAGAGTAACTTCAGGGTGGGGCCCCTACCCGGGGGAGAGGGGGGGATCAGGAAAGGCTTCTGGGAGAAGGTTCTGATGCTTCTTCATTAATTAGCAAAGCAGAAACATTTCATTGATGAATAATTGATTGATCCATTGATCCTGAGCTCCCCCTCCTTGTCTACATGGGACAGTAGGCATCTTCCTCGAAGGTTGTTGATGTTTTCTCAATCATGTTTATCCGCATCCTAAGATCTAAGATTATTCTGTGCCTTTGGCATCTTTCCTTCCTCCAGGCTTGTGTTCATTATTTTCTCAGTGCCCTCGTAGTTGTTTCGCCTCTTCCCTGGATCATCTCTGGGTATAATTGCTCAAATCCAGAATGCTGGGCCTCTAGTCAGGAAGACCTGAATTCATATCCAGCCTCAGACACTTAGTAACTCTGTGACCTTGGGCATGTTATAAAAAAAAAAACAATAACAGACATTGGTTTCCTTAGTTTCCTCATCTGTAAAATGAGGATAATGCTAGCATCTACTGCTGAGGACATGAATAAGGATCCAAGTGTGATGGTTCCTTGGTCCTTGATGGGGAGAACAGCTTTTTATAGCAATGTTGATAGATCTCTTCCTATTTCATTCCATTTCTTGTCCTCCCTCCATTTATCCTTAAATGGTCTTGTAATGGCTTTCCCTAGATGAATCTCTTTCAGTTGGCTCCTTCACGGTCTCTTCTGCTTTAATCATTTTGCACACGATCATTCTTTTTCTTCCTAAGGTTTTAAAAATGAGTTCATATCGTTTACAAGTCATTTACTGTTCTTAATTCTTATCTCCTTCTGCTTTGCAAGGAAGCCAAATGTTTACCTATTAGAATGCTTTTGGTGCTTTAGAAAACCCTCCTAGTTCTGGTTCTAAGGGTCACCATTCTTTAGAAAAGATTGCAGTCAGCATTGATGTCATTTCTTTTTTCCATTTCCCACTTTTTCATTCCTAATCACTGGTTTCAAGGGTTCAGGATCCATTTATTTTACTTCTGTGGCATATCACTTCCCTCATTCTTCTTCTTTTTTTTGTTTTTAACAAATCGTAATCACTGGGTGACAAGCCCATGGTGTGACTGTGCCCAGGTGATGCAGGACACCCGCTTTCTCAATCACCAGTCCTTTCCTGCCAGCCAAAATCCCATCAGATTTACATTTTTGTAAAATACCCAGTTAGCACCTACCATTTTTTTTTCTTTGAAAAATGCTTCAGTGTGGTAAAGCCCTGAGGCACTGGTGGAGCCTTCAAGTCTTTGGCCTCTCTCCTTGCTAGCTCTTGACCCAGTCTTTTCCGTCCTCACCTTTGCACTAAAGTCAACAGGAATTACAGTGTTTCTTGGAGAAGTTCTTCATAGACCTTCTGTATCATGTTGGTGCATAAGCAGTAATTATTCTCATGGGGACTGATTTGCAAATATTGATCACTAGTTCTGAGTATGGAATGACCAACTAGCCCATTAAATAATGCTCCCTGTGGCCTTTGGACACTAACCCTGCAATTCCCTTCTTTGCCTGCCTAAGGAACCTTTGGGAACCATCCTTTCATTTCACTTGACCTGCCTGTTGTCTTTAGATTGTTTCATTTACATTGAGCATATTTGGACTGATATGATTCAGCTAATCCAGGAAAAAATCCCCTCCTTGGAGACTGGACATGAGTCACACATTTATGATGGAAAGAGGCAAGTGGAAATTTATGCAGGTCTTTGTGACTCAGAATGATCTGCCCCCTTTTTGCCACTATGCCCCAGGCAGAGCAGGAAGGGGCTGCTCAGGATTGAGAGCCCTTGAGTCTTTGTTTCATGGGAGGTCGTGGTCAGCCCAATGTATCTGGGATGCTCCATACTAGCTGAACTGGTTCTTAGAATGCAGACTCAGTCCCTTCTTGGGGACATGACCAGAAGGTTCCCAGGCTCATAGCATCTACTAGAGCCAGTATTCTGCTGACAAAGTCTGAAGGAGCCCGGGTTCTCCACCTCACTCAATATGAACAAGCTCAGAAGAGCATGAGAATACACCTCATCAGCCAGTTCATGGGATGGGGAAGAGCTGGGGATGGAGCCACTCACACCAGTCTGGTGTCACTGCTTCTTAGCCATATTAGTTCATGGATGGTCCATGCCTTTGAAAAGGACTCTGAAGCCAGGGACAGCGGTATTGTTGGACCCCTGCCCTCTTTTAGATCCCTGACTGCTCCAGAGGAGGGCGCAATCCTTCCCATTGATCTTTCCCTGGCTGAAGGATGCATACAAAAGGGTGTATCAGGAGGGCTAAGTTTGGAAGTGAGTAGAAGCTGATAAGGAGAACAGAGGGCGAGGCACGGTGTTATGGTTGTTTTCCTTCTTTTAAAAAAAAAAACCTGTTGCTTGATATTGTTTTTGCGTTACATTTGGTGATCATCCCACAACGTGGGAATTGTCTTGTTAACAATGTAACGCAGTTAAGTGAAGGGACCTCACAACCATTCCGCAGCCTGGGACCCAATACTTTTCCATTTTAAAACATTAACAAAAGTCTATTTTCTCTCCTTCCCAATCCATGGAAAAACAAAAGAAAAACAGACTCTTTTTTTAAACAGTCGTGACTAGTCCTGGAAAACTCTCTTCTTTCCTGCGGTTTCCTCCCTGGCTGGACCCCTCCGTGTGTGTGAATGTGTGTGTGAGTGTGTGTATGTGTGTGCGTGTGTATGTGTGTGTGAGTGAATGTGTGAATGTGCGTGTGTATGTATGTGTGCATGTGTATGTCTGTATGTGTATATTATGTGTGTGTGCATGTGTATGTGCAGGGGTGTGTGAGTGTGTGTATGTGTGGGAGTGTGCATGTGTATGTTTATGTGCATGTGTATGTGTGTGCATGTGTGTATATGTGTGTATGTGTGTGTATATGTGAGTGTGTGTGTATGTAGGTGTGTATGTGTGTGAGTGTGTGTGTGAGTGTGTATGTGTGTGTGCATGCATGTGTGCATACGCACATGTATGTGTGTGTATATGTGTGTATGTGTATATGTATGTGTGTGTGTGTATCTGGGTGTTTCATTCTCAACTCATCACCTCTCTGCCATGGAGAGCAGATCTCACCCTCATTCTCAGGGATCCTCCATGCCCATTGTATGGATCTTGGTTTTTAGAGCTTTCAGAATTTATGCCTTTTCAATGTGGCTGTCATTGTGCACATTACTCTCCTGCTTCCCCTCCAAGGCCAGGACCCCTCCCATGGTCAATGGGAGATGCCATGTTGCCCCTGGAGCTGTGACTGCCTCATTGCCCAGGACCATGCTCAGGCCTTGCCTACAATAATCATGTCTCTGCTGATGACCCAACACAGATTCCTCCCAGGAGATCTCCTCAAGCCTGGACTAGGATCTGGGGCCCAAAGGATTTCTCCCTAGAATGTTAGTTCCAAGAGATCCTTTTTGACCAGAAACTCCTTGAGCCTGGAACCCAAAGAGCTGGAGTCTGCATCCTGAGATCCAGCCCACTTGGGGAAGCTCCAGCAGTATGACCTCCCATCTCTAGCTCACTTCTCTGGCCCCTGTGGTCTTTCTGTTCTCTGTTCTGTTCTCCTCTATCTTTCTGAATTCATCTAGAATGGGGTCAATCAGCCCTGGACCTCCTGCCATTGTCTGTTACTGAACCCTTCATGGCCTCAGTGTTGGTTTGACTTAATCTGTGAAATGGGTACTTGTGTGCTGGGGGATGGAGGGTTCTGTCTGGTGTCTTCCAGAGATATCCCTTTCGGAGGAAGGGTGAAAGGGAAGAGTAGGAAGAAGAGATAAGCATTTATTAAGCACCTATTGTATGCCAGGCACTGTGCCAAGTGCTTCACACATAGTATCTCCTCTGAGCCAGGATGAGTCCAGGATGGAGAAGAAACACGTATTAGACACTTTTGGTTTGCTAGAAATTTGCTCATCAGTGGAAATATAAGTAAAGGCTGACAACACAGGCCTTGCCCTCAAGCAGCTGCCATTCTATTGATAAAGACCTCACATAAAAGAGCTGGGGGGATGGCCAGAGGATCGCGGTTTGAGACCCATTTGGGGGGAATGACATTGGAGTCTGACTCCAGGCAAGGCTGGAGAAGGGCTCACCCAACAGTGACTAGGGAGCTCCAGGGAAGTGGGAGGAGGAAGAGGAGGATGAGGATCAGAGAGGTCAAGGGGAACCCCAGTCTTCAGTGTGACAATGATGAGGATACAAATAGTGGTATAGGGGTCAGGAAGGACACTTCCCCAGGCCCTCTGAGGCTCATCATATAGCCAATCCTGTAACTTGGGGGTGTCCTAATGACCTTCTCCCCTTTTCTGTAGGAGAATAGACACAGGAAAAAGGACTTCTACAAAGGACAGCAAGAAGATACTCTGCTGAAGACTGCTTGAATGAACATCCAGACCAGAAACATGCAACAGATGATGCTGTAGAAGATGAAACTTCTAAATGGACAATTCATTGATTCCCCTTTTTCTTTTGGGTCTTTATTTCTGTATTTAGGAAGGGAACTGCTCCCTTGTAGTTTTGTAATTTGTCAATGCATCAATCAGCCTCTCCACCTTCCTACTTAAAGGAGAGAGAGATAAAGGGAAGAATTCATATGAGAAAGAGTAAGTGAGCATTACAAATGTGGAAACAAAATTTTAAGGAGGGAAATGTGAAGATCTTAGGGGAAGGAACTACAGGAAACTCTCCCTCAAATGAGGAATGTGAACTGATATTAAAAAGGTTTGAGGAAAGTATTAGGAACAGAGCGTGGAAACATAACCCACATTAAAACAAAGAGGAGGGATTGTGAGAGAGGGCAGAAAGTTACGTTTCCACAGAAGCTGTTATTAGTTGATAAAGTCACTGGAAATAAGTCAAAAAATAAGAAGGCTAGCAGGTTACAGGTGGACTGACCCAATCAGGAGACAGACAGTGGCCTTCAGAAAACCACAGAATCAGGATGGGGCCAACCTGGCCTGGACCTGTTCATACATATGACCAGGAAAAACCAGGGGAAAGACTTTTCTTCTTTGTGTTTGCTTAGTAAGCTACTTGCATATTAAATTCTCTGCTGAGCAGGGAGAAAAAGGACAAAATTAGGCACATTTCTTGTGGTAGAGAAAGGGGAAGAAACATATGAAGGAAGTATGTAATGGGTGTGTAAATAAGTTGGTGACCTAAAGGGTAAGGCACCAATCTGTCCCTTGATGCGAGGATTTGTTTTGAATTAACTGTATACAGCTCATCTCAGTTCTCCCTCCTCCTGAAAAGAGAGTGGAAGCCTCCTTTGGCCAAAGTGTTCAGTTCCTCTGAACTCTGCTGCTACCGTGATACCTTACTGGTGTCAAGTATGTCTCTAACACTGGATCTGGAGAAATAGGGGTGGTGTGAGTCAGGGACTGAGAGGGAGACCCCTCTGAGAACCTCCAGGTCCCAGAACCCAGCACAGAGTAGGGGCTTGGTCAAGGTCACTGACTGACTGATCAATTCCAAAAGAGCCAGCCAGTCCTGGATTCCATAAACTCCCTGGGGGTGACCAGCAGCAAGGGAGGTCTGAAGTCTTGCTGATGAGGGCAATGAGCTGTAGTAGGAAGGTCCGGCAGGGACTTCCAGCCTAGCTGAGAGGGGTCCAGGCCCAGGGCAGGAGGGGAAGGAAGGCTGCTCTCCTCCAGGGCCAAACGACTTCAGACCTTCACAACTTCTCCCCTACGGAGTCAGTGAGAACCTGATGAGCCATACAGGGTTGGTGACTCAGTCAACCTCAGCACCCAAGACCCTGGCAGAGATGGCTGTGCCATCCTGTGCGGGGGATGGCATTGTTTATGAAATGTATCATGGTATCAGCATAAACCTGGTAGGACCCCTAGGACTGTGATTCATTGGATTAGCTGCAGTCTTCAGGGATCCCTGCCCTCTTCTCTGACTCCAGCTCAGGGAAGTTGGAGCATTTCTGGGCTCCAGGCTGAGGATAAGGTTGATTATTTCTGTCAGCTGTGGCAGGATGATGCTGCGCATAGGGACACAGACTGAGGGGAAAGTGAGACAAAACCCCTCCCAGGCCTGTTCCCCCTGTGCCCTCCCCTCTGGTCTCCAGAGAGGTGCCTGGTGAGTATAGGACAGAAACAGCTTCTCCCACAGGTCCCTTCCTCCCCTCCTCCCTCCCTGCTCTTCCTCAGCCCATCCCCCTCTCTAGACCTCTCCCTCGAAGGCTCCTTGCCCCTCCCCAGGCCTTCGTATTCTCCTTCCCTCCCTCCCTGAGCTGCCCTATCATTCCTTGAATTCTGTTGCCCCTCTAAAAGCCTATTGTGGCTTCTCTCCAGCTTTGAATGTTGTTCCAGTGTCAAGATGGTGGAGTAAAGAAGGAATTCTCCTGCCCAATTCTCCTCCAACCACTACAAAATAGCCTTGGAATTGACCTAGGAGAAGGGAAGCAGCTAGCCAGCATGGCAGGAAAGTTCTCTCTCACTGGGCTGGGAGGGCAGTGGGGCCCAAGAGCAGCCTCAGTAACCCTTGAATCAGGGGGCCTGCAGCAAGGCTCCAAGCCTGGGACCATGCACTAGTGAGGCACCACTCTTTTGCCATCTAGCAGCACCCTGGCAAGGAAGCAGTCCGTGTAGGTCATCAAGCTTCACTCCCAGTGACCTCACCCCCAGCACAAGCCACCAGGAAGGCTTTGATCCCATTGTTGACCAGTAGTGATGCCCCACCCAGGGCCTGGCAACACACAGACCTTAATCTTGTGGCCCATTGGCAGAGGGACCCTGTTTCCACAGAAACCTAGCAGTTGAACCTCCCTGCTGGGACAGGCCACTATTAAACCCTACTCCCAGGGGAGGCCAACAGGGAGGACATATCCCCCAGTACAAACAGATGGGAAGCCTACCCTCCACAGAAAGTCCTGAAGCCCAGTGCAAGCCAGCAGTAAGTCCCAGAGCCCCAGCACTAACAAATTGGGACAGTACAGGACCAAAGCCCACCTCTCACATAAAAATATCAACTCACAAAAATGGCATGAAATATGAACAAAAAGAAACCATCCAAAAAAGGAGCTTGACTATGGAAAGTTACTGTGATGATAAGCAGGGTCAAGGCAGGAATTTGGAAGGGGATAATAGTCTCAAAATGGCTCCATGTGAAGTTTCAAAGAAACATGCAATTTGGTCTCAGGCCCAAAAAGAATCCCTGGAAGATCTTAAAAAGGATTTTTAAATGCTAATTAAAGAAGTAAAAGAAAAACTGGAGAAAGGAATGAGAGTGATACAAGAGAATCATGGAAAAAAAGCCGGTTGCATGAGGAAGATGTACAAAACTTTATGAAGGATAATAACCCCCTACAAAATAGAACTGACCAAATGGAAAAGGAAGAACCCAAGCTCATTGAAGGAAAGAATTCATACCTACTAGTAGTATTTCTGGATCAAAAGGGTGGATAGCCCTCGGGCCATAATTTCAAAGTGCTCTCCAGAAGGGTTGCATCAGATCACAACTCCATCAACAATGCATTAGTGTTCAAATTTCCCACATCTTCTCCAACATTTATCATTTTCCTTTTCTGTCAGATTAGCCAACCTGATAAGTGTGAGATGGTACCTTAAAGTTCTTTTCATCTGCATTTCTATAATCAATAGTGATTTAGAGAACTTTTTTCATATGCCTATAGATAGCTTTAATTTCTTCTTCTGAAAACTGCCTGTTCATATGCTTTGTTTCATACCTGTTTCATACCCATTTTTCAACTGGGAAATGACTTGAATTCTGATACATTTGACTCAATTCTCTATAAATTTTAGAAATAAAGATTTAACAGAAGTACTCGCTATCAAAATCGCTTCCCAGTTTACTGCTTTCCTTCTACTCTTACTGACAGTGATGCTGTTTGTGCAAAAAGTTTTTAATTGAATGTTATCAAAGTTACCCATTTTGAATTTTTAATATTCTCTATCTCTCATTTGGTCATAAATTCTTCCCTTCTCTAGAGATCTGAAAGGTGAAGTGTTCATTGCTCTCCTAATTTGCTTATGGCATCATCCTTTATGTATGAGTGATGTACCCACTTTGACCTTATCTTCATATAGGGTGTGAGACATTCCTCTATGCCTAGTTTCTATTATTGTATTTTGGAGTTTCCTAGCCTTCTTTGTCAAACAGTGAGTTCTTATTCAGAAGCTGGAGTCTTTCTTTTATCAAACACTAGATAGCTATAGTCATTGACTAATGGGTCTTTTTTTTAACCTATCTACCACTAGTACAGTTTTGCTGTCTATTCCTTCATGTAAGTCACGTAAATTCTGCTCTAAGAATTTGGATGCTACATCACTTGGTGCATTTATGTTTAGTAGTGATATTCCTTTAATGTCTATGGTACTTTTTAGGAAGATAAAATTCTGTTCCTTATCTCTTTCAATTAGATTTGCTTTTTTTTTTGTTTATCTCTTAATTGATTTTTGCTTTGCTTTGTAGGATTTTTTCACAGATGTCTGAACTCCTTTACTAGATCTGGAGGCAATATCTCATTCTATTGATATGAGTGTTGTGTTTTCTACTTATCATCATAGTGTTCAGGTGTTCTTCCTGATGTCTCTCTTTTTTTCCTGCATATATTCTCTCTTCCTCACTTTCTGATTGTCTCCCCTTGGAAAATAGTTTCCTACCGGATTCATTTCAAATCATCTCAACCTTCTCACATGCTGGGGAATTCATGGTTTGGTAACCCAGGTCTCTGCCTCAGGTGATTTTCAGATGAGCTGAACTGGCCTCAGCTTAGGGAAGCATGAGGTAGCCCCAACACATTTCTCAAAGCTGTAGTCATCTCCGTGGCACTGGAAAGAAAGAGGGGGTGACCAGAGCATGGGACTGGCATATGTTACAACCTTTTATGTTGGGTCCTTGGGTCAGCTATTGCATCCTTGCTGCTGGCAGCACAGTGGGTGGAGGGGAGGTATTCAGCTCAGGAGAGGTGTCAATTCACTGTTTTTCTTTTACGTTCTTGGTTCTAGATTCCAAACCATGGAGATAGCTGAGGTTCCTTTATGTTGTCACATAGTCTCTGTGTTGGAGAAGCTTGAGAGGCAATAGGTCTTAGAGGAAATATGTAGTCTTCCTACTTCTTGGTCACATGCTTTAGAAATGGACTTTTCTCCCCAGGCTAATGGGGTTTGGGACAGAGTGGGACCCAGGTGTGAAGGGGAGATGTTATATTTCTACAAGTCTTTTCAGTCAGTGCCTTAGTCTTCAACTACTATTTTCCTCCTGCTAATTAAGAGAAATGCCCCAGTAGGGGTCCATAGCCTGTGGATGTAGGACTCCAGGTCGACAGAGGACCTGAAAACTTGGAGAATAGTCTCCTTGGAGAAAAAGCTCCAATCAGTCTATCAAGAAACATTTATTACAAGCCAACTATTTGCTGTTGGCTGGGGATACAAAGAAAGTGAAAAAACAGTCTCTCCTCTCCAGGAAGTCACAGTCTAATGAGGAAGACATTATATCAATAACTATGAAGAAACAAATTATGGACAGGATACAAGGGAAATAATCAAGAGAGGGAATGCACTAGAATGATGAAGGATCAGGAAAATCTTCCTGTGCAGGGTGGGATGATAGCTGGGATAGGAAGGGAGCAAAGGGAGAGGTAGAGGAGGAAGAGGGGTAGTGCAGAGCAGAGGTGGGGAACCTGCAGCCTCAAGATCCCATGTAGCCCTCTAGGTCCTCACTTGCAGCCCTTTGACTGCATCCACACTTCACGAACAAATCCCCTTAATAAAAGGATTTGTTCTGTAAAGCTCAGTTAAAATCTCACCAAAGGACACATGTCACCTAGAAGGCCACATGTCACCCTGAGGCTGCGGGTTCCCCACCCCCGGTTCACAGAATGAGGTGCCCTGTGGATGTGCAAAGGGGATTCTCAAATTTCCTGCTATTGTAAGGATCAACCAAGCACTGAAAGATAATATTTTTTCTTTTATTTTCAGACTATCATCAGGCAGTTTGAGAGTATTTTTCCTCCAGTTTATTTCAGTTTTTTCAGAGATGCACATCTGGATCTATATCATATTTACTCATGAATCTATGTAGACAGAGATGCCCTCATAATGCCAGCCCTGCTGTCAGGGCCAAGGCTCAGGCTCTGGATTAGCCTGGTGCCCTGATATGTATGGGGGGCTATCTCTTTTCCAATTTAATTGGCATAACCTATCCCTCTTTCTTGCTTTCCAGTCACCGTGAGAGAATTCCTTTATACTACATGTTCTATGTTCTCCACAGGTTTCTTGAAGAACATGTCTCCCTTGGGGCACAGGTTTTGCTGAAGTTAAATCTTTCAACAAGGACCTGGGGATCCTGGTTTGTGAAGAGACTTGAACTTCCCACTGTTCCTACTCCACTAGTTTACATGCTTTTTTCCTCCGTTCTGTGATTTTTCTTCCTTCTTAACCCGAATCCTGAATTGTCTGACAGAAGAGCACAAACCATCCCAACGAGATTTCCTGACAATTCTTTCAGCTTCGCCCTGACCACTGGACCCCAAAGATTTTTTTTAATTTTAGCACTGGAAGTCTTCCTGAGGCTTTCACCAAACTCATTGGTTCTGAAGGATTGAATCAAGAAAGGTGTTAAGGTTCTCCAGGGTCTTCTAAGAGGTGACATTCTACCTCGTTTCCCTTCCTCCAGGAACCTCTAGCTATCTCAGCTTTGAAAACCCCAGTTTGGTAGATTCTTCTGGGCTTTTTTTCTCCACTGTGTAATATTACCTGATGTTAGACTCCCATAGGAAGATGAGGAGTACAGGAGCTCTCTCCAAGGAAGCAGCATTTACTGTCCACTGCCAGTAGAGGTCACTGTTAGACAAACTGGGGTCCTTCCCAACTGAGCAAGCAGTTGATGCCGCAGAGTCTCTTCAGCCTGTGCTCTGGTGAGGAAGCCAAAGACCAGCCCACAAGCACCGAAGACAGATGGAGGAAGTAGAAGATCTGCCTGTCTGAGGACCATGAAGGATAAGTGAGCCTGTGGATACCAACCCCAGCTGTCTGGTTCTTGGAAGACGGGCTCACAGGAACATGTCCACCATGACCTGGGCACCCTCTCTCATCCTGCTGCTCACTCTGGGCATGGGTCAGGGCAAATCCTCTGGGCTTATTGTGGGGCATAAGGAGGAAGCCTTCAGAGCAATGCTCCTGCTGTGTGTTCCCCTTTTGATTGCAGGGGCCAGTTCTCAGCCTGTGGTGAGTCAGGAGTCATCACTGTCTGAGGACACTGTCTGTGTCCTCAGGAGGGTCAGTCACAATGACCTGTGACTCTAGCACCCGGCCTGTCACCACCAGTAATGCTGGTGTCTGGGTGCAGCAGAGATCGTGACATGTTCCTCAGGGACTGATAGGTGGGATTACCACCAGGTACCCTGGGATCCCTCCCGAGTTCTCAGGTCTCCTGCCGGAGAAGAAAAATGGCCCTCAATGTTACTGGGACCCATTTAGTGCCTTGATTCCTGGAGGTTCAGAATCACTGGGATAAGGATGATATAATGAGAGTCCTCCTGGGGCCAATTCTAGGGAGCATTTACACTTCAGAAACTCGTCAGAGTTGTTTGGATTTGCATCTCTCTAATCAGTAGTGATTTAGAGCACTTTTTCATATGATTATAGATATCTTTAATTTCTTCCCTTGAAAATTGCCTGTTCATATCCTTTGACCATTTATCAATTGGGGAATGACTTGTTTGGTTACACATTTGAGTAAGTTCTCTATATATATACTAGAAATGAGGCCTTTATCCCCGACCTTAGCCATAAAAATTATTTCCCAATTTACTACATTTCTCCAAATTCTAATTGCATTGGGTTTGGTTGTGCAAAAACTTTTCAGTCTAATGTAATCAAAATTATCCATCTTGCATTTCATAATGCTTTCTATAGCTTCTTTAGTGAAAAATTCTTCCCTTCTCCATAAATCTGATAAATACACTATTCCTTACTCCTTCAGTTTATTCACGGTATCAATCTGTATACCTAAATCATGTACCCATTTGGACTTTATTCTTGTGTACGGTGTCAGGCATGGGTCTATGCCTAATTTCCACCACACTGTTAACCAGTTTTCCCAGAAATTTTTGTCGAACAGTGAGTTCTTATCCCAGAAGCTGGGGACCTTAGGTTTATCAAACAGGAGACTGCTATATTCCTTGCCTACTGTGTCTTGAGTGCCAAGTCTATTCCATTTGTCCACCACTCTGTTTCTTAGCCAATACCAAGTGGTTTTCATAATTGCTGCTTTATAATACAACTTGAGGTCTGGTAGCGCTAGGCCATCTTCCCAGGCATTTCTTTTCATTAGTCCCTTTGATATTCTGGACCTTTTGTTCTTCCAAATGAATTTTAATATTATTTTATCCAGCTCTAGAAAATAATTTTCTGATAGTTTAATTGGTATGGCACTAAATAAGTAAATTAATTTAGGTAGAATTGTCATTTTTATTATATTAGCTCGGCCTACTCAGGAACAAGTGATGTTTTTCCACTTACTTAAATCTGACTTTATTTGTGCAAAAAGTGTCTTGTAATTGTGTTCATATAATCCCTGAGTTTGTTTTGGCAGGTAAGGGATCCCAAACTCAAAACCCCAAGAAATATAGTTGCCAAATTTCAGAGCTATCAAGTGAAGGAGAAAATATTACAAGCAGCCAGAAAGAAAAAATTTAAATATCAAGGAGATACAGTCAGGATTACACAGGACCTTGCAGCTTCTACATTAAAAGATCGAAAGAATTGGAACCCAATATTCCATAAAGCAAAGGAGTTGGGACTACAACCAAGGATCAACTACCCAGCAAAGTTCAGCATAACATTTCAGGCAAGGAGAAAGTCATTCAACGAAGTAAGGAATTTCCAGAGCTTCCTGACCAAAACTCCAGAACTTAATAGACAATTCGATCTTTAAATGCAGGTCTCAAGAGAATCATAAAAAGGTACACGGGGGGTGGGGGGGAAACAACTTGTTACTCAGTTAGGGCAAACTGTTTACCTCCCTATAAGGGAAGATGATACCTGTTAATCTTGAGAATTGTGTGGCTATTACGAAATATAAAAGGGATATGCATAGAGGGAACAGGTATAAAGTAAATGATATAATGACAAAAATATGATTTAGGTATGAGAAGGGATTGTACTAGGAGGTGTGAAAAGGAGGAAGCAGAAAATGGCAAATTACATCACAAGAAGAAGTATAAAATCATAGTAGAGGGAAAGAGGGGAGAGAGATGAGCATTGTGTGAGAGGTACTCTCATCTGATTTGTTTAAAGGATGGAATAATAAAATTAAGTAGAGAATTCTAACTAGATCTATAGGCAGTAGGAGACGAAGGGGGAAGAAAGGGGAGGGAGGATAAAAGGGAGGGAAGAAGCAATAAGAGTAAAGGGGAGTAAAAGGGAGGGGAATAAAAGGGAGGGGGGCTAAAAGAAGGAGGGGAAGGCGGCAGGAGGAGGTGGTGAAAAGTGAATACTATTGAGCAGGGGAAGGGAGACAGGAGAGCTAAAAACACAAATGGTGGGAAAGAAGATGGAGGGAAATACACAGATTGTAATCATAACTGTGAATGGAATGAATTCTCCCATAAAACAGAGGATAGAATGGATTAAAAGCCATAATCCAACAATACGCTGCTTACAAGAAACACATTTGATACGGGGGAATACACATAGGATAAAGGTCAAAAAATGGAGCAGAATATATTGTGCTTCAGCTCATGTAAGAAAGGCAGGAATAGCAATCCTAATCTCAGGCAAAGCAAAAGCGGAAATAGCTCTCATCAAAAAGGACAGGGATTGAAACTATATCCTGCTACAAGGCACCATAGACATTGAAGCAATATCATTACTAAACATGTATGCTCCAAGTGGTATAGCATCCAGATTCTTAGAGGAGAGGTTGGGGTAGTTGAAGGAAGAAATTGACAGCAAAACTATACTAGTGGGGGACCTCAACCTCCCTCTTTCTGAACTTGATAAATCTAACCTCAAAATAAACAAGAAAGAGGTTAAGGAGGTAAATAAAACTCTAGATGAGGTAGATATGATAGATCCTTGGAGAAAATTGAAGGGGAATAGAAAGCAATATACCTTTTCTCAGCGGTACATGGAACATTTACAAAAATTGACCATGTACTAGGACGTAAAAATCTCACAATCCAGTGCAGGAAGGCAGAGATAATCAATGCATCCTTCTCAGATCATAATGCAATAAAAATTATATGTAATAAAAGGCCATGGAAAGATAAACCAAAAATCAACTGGAAACTAAATAATCTAATCCTAAAGAAGGAATGGGTTAAAGAAGAAATCATAGAAACAATCAAGAACTTCATTCAAGAGAATGACAATAATGAGACAACCTACCAAATCTTATGGGATACTGCAAAAGCAGTTCTTAGGGGAAGTTTTATATCTTTGAATGCCTACATAAATAAAATAGAGAAAGAGGAGATCAATGACTTGGGTATGCCGCTGAAAAAGCTAGAAAAAGAACAAATTGAAAATCCCCAAGAAAATAACAAATTAGAAATACTGAAAACCAAAGGAGAGATTAATAAAATTGAAATTAAGAAAACTATTGAATTAATAAATAAAACCAATAGTTGGTGTTATGAAAAAACTAGCAAAATTGATAAACCTTTGGTCAATTTGATTTTGAAAAAGAAGGAAATCAAATTACTAATATTAAAAATGAAAGGGGTGAACTCGCCTCCAATGAGAAGGAAATTAAAACAATAATTAGAAATTACTTTGCCCAACTTTATGCCCACAAATTCGATAATCTAAATGAATATTTTAGAAAATACAAATTGCCCAGATTAACAGAAGAGGAATTTGAATACTTAAACAACCCCATCTCAGAAAAAAGAAATTGAACAAGCCATCAATGAACTCCCTAGGAAAAATCTCCAGGACCAGATGGATTCATAAGTGAAATTATATTTTTAAAGCTCCTGAAAAAGTGTTCTTTCAGACAGAAGGGGCAGAATATTAAATAGTAACAGACACATAAGTAGCTGATTAAAGAGGACTTAATGAGAGTGGTAGCATTTTTATTTTAAGTTTAAATGCAAAATATGAAAAGAAAAATAGCAACAAACACATATCAAAACAAAAGTAACAAAAACAAAGAAAAGAAAAGAAATTGCCATGTGCAGCAGCATGGGGGAGGGGATTCCAACTATGCAGAGACAAATTTCCGTTTCAAGAAATCGATATAACAAACACTGTGGATTTTGTCGAGAACTGTCCATCTTTGCTTCCATATAAGTTTTCTTCTCTTCTCTGCTTTACACTTTTGAATTGGTTCTTTTTCCCCCTTTCTCCCTCTGAAGGCACAATTAATCACACATGCTTATAAACACATACACACACATGTATAGATGCATACACATAAATGCATACACATGTGCATACCTACAGTCATATACATACAGACATAAACATTGAAATTCATTTCATAAACACAAATACACTTGTACATACATATTATATATATATATACATATATATGCTTATATATAAATAATCACAGTTATATACACACAAATACATTCACGTGCATCACAGGATTGACCAGCAGGATAGTTCATCCACCTCTAAGATGGCAGCATTTAATTCCATTAAAAATGAAGCACAAGCAAAGCTTCGAGAGATGAAGGATTCCTGGCTCAGTAAGATGGCAGGTGAAATTGAGTTTTATGGTGATAGTAACAATCCAAAGCAATTTTATGATTCCCTGAAAGCTATGTATGAACCAAAAACCTTTCGTGCATCACAACTCTTCAGTGCCGATGGAGCCACAGTGTTGAGTGATAAGGACAAGATCCTAGAGAGATGGGCTGAACACTTCCATAGTGTTCTCAACAGATCATCATCAATCAATGCTGAGGCCATTGACCATTTACCTCATGGTGAATTCAATCCTTCCTTAGCTGTACTTCCAACTAAAGAAGAGGTTTTGAGTGCCAGTAGGCTCATTTCATGTGGCAAAACCCCTGGTGCTGATTCTATTACAACTGAGAATTACAAGATAGGGGGACAATTGCTCATGCAAAAGCTGTCTGAAATTTTCCAGGTTACATGGTAAGAAGAGGATTCAAGGGTGCGTCCCTTGTCCATCTCCATAAAGGTAAAGGGAAGAGATTGTCCTGTGACAAACACAGGGTGGAGTGTCTTTCTTAGCCATTGCTAGCAAGATTCTTGTTAGAATCCTTTCCCTAATAGGTTGATCCTTCACCTGAAAAATGGTCATCTACCGGAGAGCCAGTGTGGCTTCAGAAAGGCTAAGGAACAATTGATATGGTGTTTGCTGCCAGACAACTCCAGAAGATACAGGACACAGAACAGATGTCTGTACACAACCTTTGGAGATTCAATCAAGACCTTTGACATTATAAGTCATAAGGACTTAAGGAAAATTATGTCGGATTTGGTTGTCCAAAGAAGTTCCTCAATATTGTCCATCAATTTCCTGGTGGCATGTTTGCCCGGGTTCTGGGTAATGGACAAAGGTCTCGTTTCTTCCCAGGCACCAGGGGAGTGAAACAGGGCTGTGTGCTTGTTCCCATACTTTTTAGCAAGATGTTTTCATCCATGTTGACAAATGCTTTCAATGAAGATGAACACAACATCAAGCTCAACTACCATACTGATGGCAAGTTCTTCCATTTGAAAAGGCTACCAGACAAGACCAAAGGGAGGGAGTGTCGGTGCATGATGTTCTGTTTGCAGATGATGGTGCCCTCAGTGCAGCCTCTGAAGCTGAGATGCAACAAAGTATGGATCAATTCCCTGATGTCGGTGCTAATCTTGGCCTAATAATTAACTCCAAGGAGACTCATAAGCTAAAACTGTGCAAACAATAAGGACAACAACCAAACAATAGCCATTTCTTAAGCACCTACTACTAAGTGCCAGGTGTTGAGGCTACAGTAACAAAAGAAAAGCAAATATGGAAGATGCTGTCCTGGTTTTAAAGCGTGTCAGGGATAGCATGGGTGGTATCTAGATTTGCATGAGAATAAGGTTGAAGCGAGGCAGAGTGGCACAGTGTTGTCTCTCTCTTCCAACGGCAGGGCAACAATCTGGCCCTGTTCTAGGATGCTGGGGATGACCTTGGTACCTGTCATTTCACCAGGCTCTGAGTGCTCCACAGCAGCAGCCCACCCCCCTTGATGGCCCCCAAGTTTGCATCTGGAGGGTCAGGTCTTCTTGGGAAATAGATCACTCTGACTCTTCTTTCCCTTCCTTCCACATTCTGCGGCTTCCTATGTGCTCACTCAGTCACCCTCTGGGCCTTAGATTTCAGCCAGTTGTACTGTACTGAGGATGGCATTGAGAACTGCTTTGTATCCTGGTACCAGTAGAAATCTTGCCAGGTCTCTCCTGTTCATTTGTGATTCTAGCCAGTTCCTTGGGCATCCCAGCCCTATGTTCTAGCTCCAACTCTGGAAATGCTAAGGGACTGAGGGACTCAGGCTTCTGACTGAGTACAAGGTTGATTATTTTTCTCAGGTGTGGAACAGTGATAACTATATGCACAACGACAAAAGACATAGGAAATTGAGTTAAAAAACACTCCTGGGTCCCTCCTCCTGTTTTGTCATGTTAGCCAATCTGATAGATGTGATGTGGTACCTCAAAGTTATTTTGACTTGCATCCCTCTAATCAATAGTGATTTAGAGCATTTCTTTCTGTGAGTATAGATAGCTTTAATTTTTTGCTCTGAAAACTGCCTGTTCATATCTTTTGAACATTTATCAACTGGGGCATTTTTGTACATTTGACTTAGGTCTCTACATATTTTGGAAATGAGGTCTTTATCCCAGACACTAGTTGCAACAATTCTTTCCCAGCTTTCTGCTTGCTTCCTAATCTTGGTTGCATTGGGTTAGTGGTGCAAAAATTTTTCAGTTTAATGCAATCAGAATTATCCATTTTGTCCTTCATAAAGCTTTCTATCTCTTCTTTAGTCAAAAATTCTTCCCTTCTCCATAAATCTGATAAATACATTGTTCCTTGCTCCATTAATTTGTTTATAGTATCAATGTTTATACCTAGATCATGTACCCATTTGGACTTCATTCTTGTGTATGGTTTCAGGCATTGGTTTACGCCTAGTTTTCGCCAAACGGTTGTCCAGTTTTCCCAGCAATTTTTGTCAAAAAGTGAGTTCTTATCCCAAAAGCTGGGGTCCTTTATCCAAAATTTATCCAACAGTAGATTGCTATACTCATTGCCTACTGTGTCTTGAGTACCTAACATATTCCACTAGTCTACCCCTCTGTTTCTTAGCCAGTACCAGGTGGTTTTGATGATTGCTGCTTTATAATACAATTTGAGATCTAGTAGGGCTACTCCACCTTCCCTAGCATTTCTTTTCATTGATATTCTGGACCATTTGTTCTTCCACATGAATTTTGAT
The DNA here is from genome assembly GCA_023548195.1 of Bettongia penicillata ogilbyi. NCBI lineage: Eukaryota > Metazoa > Chordata > Mammalia > Diprotodontia > Potoroidae > Bettongia > Bettongia penicillata. Next base: position 278,390 of record JAJHZJ010000207.1, on the reverse strand, counting down.
ATTATTTTTTCTACCTCCCGAAAATAATTATCTGAGAGTTTGATTGGCATGGCACTGAATAAGTAAATTAGTTTAGGTAGAATTGTCATTTTCATTATATTGTCTCAGCCTACCCACGAGCAACTGATGTTTTTCCACTTACTGAGATCTAACTGTATTTGTGCAAAGTGTTTTGCAATTGTGTTCATATGGTCCCTGGGTTTGTTTTGGCAGGTGGACTCCCAAATATTTTATGGTGTCTACCCTAGCTTTCAATGGGATTTCTCTTTCCATCTCCTGCTGTTGGGCTTTGTTAATCATATATAGAAATGCAGAAGATTTGTGTGGGTTTATTTGTAACCTGCAACTTTGCCAATGTTGTTTATGATTTCTATGAGTTTTTTACTTGATTCTTTGGGATTTGAATTTTAAAATCTTCTTTATGTTCTTCTGTGAATGCTATTTGTGCATGTGACCATTTGACATTGGAGTAGAATGGTGTTTCTTTTCTGCATTACCCTATTCTGTAGATGAAACCCAGTCTTCTCTATTCCCATAGTAATTCTCTATGGTTGAAGTTTCTCCTCTGCCTGTTCTTTTTTTTTAAAATCTGCATCAGCTATGTTTTTATAATCAGCTCTAATCTTAGGGTATAGGGGATGATTCAGCTTCTCCTTCAATTTTGCCTTGTGTCTTAGAACCAAAAACAAGACCTCCAGACTCCTGTCAGTGCCCAGAGGTAGCTGAGTCCCTGCCCCACTGCTTCTGCACTCACAGCCTGTGCTGGTTCCTTACAACCAGCTGGGGATGGTCTCCATCCCCAGCATGGTCTGGCATTGCTTGTCAGCAGGTGTTCCCTCCTTCTCTGGCTGAGACACTCTACTCCACTCACTGACCAAAGAGGAAAAGTTCCTGTGACTGGGACTGAGGCAGCCTCCTGGTCCATCTAAGGAGAGGGCTTGGGGCTTGGAGTTTAAGCAAACTTCACCTGCAGGTGTTTACTCTTCACAGGGATGAAATTTCTTCAGGAATATTTTTTTACATGTTCTCTGATTGTCTCATGAGGACCACACTTTTTTCCCTACAATTACTTATTTGTACTTCTCTTTGTTCCCTCTGAGGTAGGATTATTATCTCACCCGTTGAGAAAATCTAGAGAACTTGGAATTTTCTGACCTATTGTGCCATCTTCCCCCAGAACAACAGGTTATTTTTACATAACCTAAACATACATTCATATGGTTTTTGATCATCTGGGTTTCTTCCTGTGAAAAAATGACTCTTCATATATTAGGACAATTTTTTGAATTAGAAAACCCTTCAAATTGTGATGTCAATCTATTCCATACATCTGGAAAATGAGATTCTGATCCCGTTTTTGACTCTTTGAAGAGTCTCTCTAAGCACTGATGAACATAAGGGTCCCTTTCCTCCCTCCACTACGCTAAAGGCTGTTACTGTAAATTCAAGGAAAAGAAAAGACTGTCCCTGTTTTCAAGGACCTTCCTCCTGACCTTGCCTGGGCCTGCCATTCGCCCTGTGGCCACTAGAGGGAGATATTGGAATGAATTTAGGGATAAACTGGGCTGGAAATGCCTCCTGGGGCTCTAGCCCATGAGCTCCTGGTCTCCTGTGCTGTGGCCTGGGGGAGGCTCAGCTTATGCTCCTTTCCCAGTCCCTTCCCATGAGCTGGGCACAGATGCAGATCTATCCCTCTCAACACCCCACCTTTTTAAGGGGACACTTCAGAATTCTGTTAGTCCCCAGAGTGTGAACAACATCTTCAGGTGATAAAAATGTGCAGATCAGTCCAATGATGAGCCACTGTTCAGCACTTACCATGTGCCAGACACTGTGCCACGAGCAGGGGGCACAGTCACTAACAGCAGCAGTCTCGGTTCTCACGGCCCATGCCTTCTGTGGGAGAAGTCCGGAGAGCCTGAAAGGGGAAGGACAACACAGAGAAATGCCAGGGAAGTCGAGGAGGAGGAAGCCCCTTCACTGGGGTTTGAGGGGATGAGGGAAGGCCTCAGGCAGAACAAGAGACTGCAGCAAGAACCTGAAGGAAAGGCCCCCACAGTCCCTTTCCACATCTTCCTCTATTCCCAGATCTTTGTGATCTGCCTGAGGGTCAGAGGGGTCTCAGGCCCAGAGCAAAGATTGACTGGGGACTCTAAGGTTTACAACATAATGACATATGTTAGGTCATATATGCCTCACCACCTGCCCTGGTAGGTAGAGGCTGCTATGTTCCCCTTTTGCAGATAAGACAACTGAGCCCCAGAGAGGTTAGGTGACTTGCCCAGGGTCACACAGCCCGTAAATCTCAGGGACAAGAATTGAAAGCAGATCTTCCTGACTCCAAGTCCCAAAATCTACCCACTGCACCATCAAACTGCAGGTTCATAGAGAAGTGAGGCTGAGCAAATGGCAATAATCTCAAGGGGTGCTAAAGCCCAGAATGAGCTGAGCATGGAAATGTTGCTGTTTTTCCTTTGTTATGGAAGAACAGGCTCCTCCTTCGTCACAGTCTGGAATCTGGATGGTCCCACTGAATCAGATAACGGCCTCTGGGGGCCCACAGACATCTCCCATTCCCTGTCTGACCGGAAGCATCATTCCCAGAAGTCGAAGGATGAGACACTCCAAGTGGATACCCTGAATGCTGAGAAAGTACCCCCATGCCACTCTGCTCTTCTCATAAAATATCAAATAAAATTTTAAAATCCACATTTTCTTAAACCTTGCCCATTAAAGGGTTAATGATCCTAACTTCCTCCCCTCTGGATCAGGATTGGACCTCATCCTTCAGGTTACAATCTAAGTTAGAGGTTCTTCACATGTTTCTCCTCCCCATAAACCCCCTTCTTGTCATGTGTCACATGTTCCCCTATGGAGGCTCTGATTTTATTCGGGGACTTTCCTGTTGGCGGCATGAGGTTAATTCAGCACTCACTGTAGGAAGACAATGTCTGACTGTTCATGACTCTAGACTGGCTTGGTTCAGTTTGTCCAGGGCCCCCCAGTCTGTGACTTTGGCATCCGTCAGCATGCTTCTGATTGGCTGATGACCTTTGTCTTATCTAAGATATTTCTGTTTCCCTCAAAACTGAGGTTCCATGATTTTAAGAGTGGGGAAACTGAACTATTTCCTATCTCTTAACTGAGAATTTGGGAGCAGAAGCTGGACATATTCACTGTTATAACGGCTCCTGTGGTTAGTCATGAGGCAGCTCTGGATTGGAGGCCAGGCAAGGCAAAAAGCATTTCCTAATCCCACTTGGTGTGCCAGGGCATGTGCTAAGTGCGGGGAATTCCAGTGCAGATAAATCGAGTATCTACCCTATTGGAGCTCACATTCTATTGGGGAAGACAACTCCTGAAAAGGACACACAGTAACGGAGGCTAGATGGCCCTATGCCTTAGGGTTTCTCAGTCGTCCAGAGTCCCGGGCACAGCTGAAGGGGATGAAGCCTGTCAGTTTCCAAGGAGGACCTGGGAAAGCTCACCAACTAAAGAAGGGGTAGAATGGGGGAAGAATGGTCCATGAGAACAAGGTCCCAAGGTACAGGGAAGGTGCAGGAGTAGAAAGCAGTTCAGTTACAGTCACAAGGTCCTGGAGCATAAGACAGAGGCCTGGAGAGGAAGGAATCTGACTCCCGGAATTCCAGAACCTCAGAGGAAGAAAGTACCTCAGGGGCCGTGATTTTCCTCTCCTATCAGAAGAAGGAAGTGCCCCCTCTGCCCCAGGAACCCACAGAGTCAGTCAGTCATCAACTGAGGTCCCTCTTTCAGGTGTCCAGAGAAGGAGCAGATTTGCATGTGGGGCCCTCCTCCCAGCAGGGCCTGGGCTGGTCTTAAGACAGCCCTGGGGGAGCCTAGCCCCAGCTGGGGAGCCTCAGGACACACAACTTTGGGAGCAACTTTTACCATGGCTTGGATCTCTCTGCTGTTCTCACTCCTGCCTATCTACACAGGTGAGGCTGCCTTGGAACTCCTCCCTGTGGCTCAGGCCCCACAGTGTTTCAGGTCAGGCCTAGTCCTGCCCTGACCTCATCCTGAAGCTGCATCAGGGGTCAGCCTCCTCCTGAGGGAGAGAGACCCCTGCCTCTGCCCAATCTCTTCTTTCCTTCCCTTGCAGCTTCTGGGGCCTCCTATGTGCTGACTCAGCCTCCTTCAGTGTCCAAGAGCCTGGGAGAGACAGTCTCCATCTCCTGTGCTGGGGATGGACTTAGTAGCTACTACGTGCAATGGTACCAGCAGAAATCTGGCCAGGCTCCTAAGCGGTTGATTTATTACACCACCAACAAGGCCTCGGACATCCCTGACAGATTCTCTGGCTCCATCTCAGGGAACGAGGCTGCCCTGAGCATTGCTGGCCTCCAGGCTGAGGATGAGGCTGATTATTACTGTCAGGTGTGGTATAGTACTGCTTCTGTACACAGTGACACAGACTGAGGGGGAAGTGAGACAAAAACCCCTCCCAGGTCTGCTCCCCCTGTGTCCTCCTCTCTGGACTCCAGAGAGGTGCCTGTTGAGCACAGAACAGAAATAGCTTCTCTCTCAGGCCCCTTCCTCCCCTCTTTCTCCCTGCTCTTCTACTAGGGGGGTCCATTCCCCTCTCTGACCCTCTCCCTCTAAGGCTCCTTCCCCCTCCCCAGGCTCTCATCTGTTCCATCCCTCTTACCAGGTCATCCTCTCTCATTCCTTGAGTTGTGCTGCCCCTCTGCAAACATATTTTGTGCTCTCCTGAACTTTGAATACTCTGGATGGAGCTCTCAACCCAAGGCCCAGGTCCAGGTCAGGGGATTCCATATCCACAACCCAGTACAACGAACTCAAAATTAATTTTCCAATACTACCAGCCTCATTTGCTGCCCTAACACTCTATTTTTTGATTTATAAAAATTATTGGATGGTCTTGAAGGAATTGGTGGTAGAGTGAGTAGAGAGAGGTTTTGGAATCAAAAGAACCTGAGTGCCAATCCAGCCTCAGGCTCTTACTAGCTGTGTGCCCTGGGAAAATTACTTCATCTCTGTTTACCTCAGTTTCCACAACTGTAATCTGGGACAAGTCATAGCTCCTACATCTCGGGGTTCTTTGGAGTTCAAATGAGATAATATCAGGCAAAAACACTTAGCACAGGGCCTCAAATATAGGACCAGGGACATCAATTTGTGAAGCCTTGACTCCTATGTGAATTGGATTTAAGTGAGTGTGTAAGGTCTATTTGTTTTTTCTTTTAAGCTTAGAGCTTGTAAACAACTTCATGGTGTTTGGACATCATCTTATAACCATAAATAATATAAACATTGAAGCTTAAGCTGTAAACAGCCCATTGTGACTGCTGTGTGCTGTCACCATGATATTGCCAAAGTTCGCATCAACTTGTGAGCCTCCTGCTGGCACGTTGCCTTCTGTCTGTTTCTCTATACATCTCCTGGGCGCTAGGGGGCGGTGCAGGTGATTTCCTCATGTCCTTCTCACAGGCTGCCATGAGAAGAATAAGCTGGTCTGAATCCCCTTGTGTTGCTCCATTGTCCTTTTGTGGTTTGGCTGAATCTAATGTGAACCTCCCAGGAGCAGGCCTAGCAGAAGACTGGATTCAGCTCCAATCCCAGGCATAGAGAATAGGGGAAATGGGAAGGGCATCTGAGCATGGCCCTTGAGTGGCATATGATTTATCGTAGTTAAGGTCCGGGAGTCATGGACTGCTCCCCAGGAATGGGAGGGTACACCCACTAACCCCAGCACCCTTGAGGAAGCTTTGCTGCAAATTGGAGAAACCCTTGAGAATAAGGGAGCTAGAAACACTGCGGGGCCACAGGCTAGTTATTGTTAACCACTGTGATGAAAATGTATGACAAGATGTGGTCAATGATAGCCCTGTTATGGGAGATTGAGGCTGATTTATCTCAGGAGTGGGAGGAAAGGGAGGCCTGGGAGAAAGTCAAAGAGATGTTAAAGACCAAGACCTTGATCCTCAGGGCTCAGATGGTTAATGCTCCTAAGGCAGATTCCTAGGAAGAAGAGGAAAAAGAGGATCCTGGATTTATTGTAGCAGAGGAAGAGGAAAAGCCTCTGCTGAATTTTTCTGTACTAACGGTGAGAAACATACTGCAGCAAAAGATAAAGATACTCAGAAGTCGCTGTCCCTTAGGGGCAGCGTGATCCAATCAGGGGGGCCTGCCCTCATCTCTTAGATGATGGCAGAATTGTGCTAACCTGAAGCAGGTGTTGAGACACAAAGAATGCCACATGTCATTTCAACATCAGAGGGCCTGATGAGATTTTTACAGCAAGCATGAGGGCCCATGTTTGTGTAGTGAAGGTGGTCATCAGGGGTTATGTGAGGCATGCTCCCAGGCTGTTTCCAACCCCTCATCAAGTTACTAACACAAAGCAGTGTCATTGACCAGGAGGGCATAAGGAAATGGGAAAGACTGTTTTGGAACTTGAGAAAGATAGTATAGTTAAGACAATACATACCCTTATAACTCCCCAGTCTGGCCAGCAGAAAAGTCCAATGGCTTGTGGTGTGTGAATGTAGACTGTAAGGAATTCAATAAGGCTGCACCTCCTTTGCACAGGGCAGTACCTCCTGTAAGAACTCTCACTGAGCAATTGAGCTGTGAGCTAGGAACTTACCATTATGTTTTGGATTTGGAAAATGCTTTCTTCTCCATCTCTCCCGCCTCAGAACGTCAACAACAGTTTGCCTTTCTGTGAGAATGGCACCAGCGGACATTTCAAGTGTTACCCCAGAGCTATTTGTGCAGACCCACTTCATGTGACGGCCTTGCGGCCAGTGACTTGACTGAATGGGCCAAGCCACAACCTGTGAAAAAATTTCACCACATTGATGACATCATGTTAACCTGCATCTCTCTTGCATACTGAGAAGCTGCTGCCCTACCTTGGTGGCTCCTCTACATTAGAAAGGATGAGTGGTCAACCAAGACCAGGTCCAAGGGCCTGGGTTATCTGTCAGATTCTTGGCTGGGGAAGGTTATAACTTCTGCTTTCTGCAGTTAATGATAATATACAGGACTATCCCACCCCTAGAACTATAAAACAATTGAAAGAATTTGTAGGTTTATTGGGATACTGGAAGATGTTCACTCCTCACTTCACTCATATGCTGAAGCCCCTATGTGCTCTGAGGCTCAAAGAGGGGCAGTAGGACTGGGATAAGGAGTGTTCCTGAGCCTTGAGTGCTGCCAAAGTGGCTGTCAAGGATGTGCAGACTTTGGGTGTCTTTGATCCTTTGTGAGCTTGTGAATTGGATATTCATATGACCCCAGAAGATGTGGACTTTGGCAAAATAATGGAGAGAACCCAACAGTCAATAGGGCTCTTATCACAATAATGAAAGGGAGTAGGGGTGAGCTATTGTTTGACTGAGAAGCAGTTGTCTGCCGTGTACCAAAACCTCCTTGTGACAGAACCCATCCCAGAAGGTACACTGGTAACCTTGTGTGCCACTTACCCCATAGCCTGATGGGTTTCTAATTGGACTCAAAGACAAAGAAGTGGTATAGCACAGACCCCAACCCTGATTAGGTTGGATTCGACTTCCAACAGTGAAGCTCAATGCCCAACAGTCTATTGAATTGGGGGCAGTTTTGGGACCTGTCATATGTGTCTGTAAAGGCAGAAGAAGATATTGATTTAACTATGTTGGAAAGGCCCTATAAAGATGCCAAGGGACCTATATCCCCTGAAGCCCAGTACACAGATAGGTCTAGCCAGGGAGAGCTGCCAAGGTGGAGGGCTGTGGGCTTCCACCCAGAGACTGAAACCATATGGATGGAGATGGGAACAGGGCAAAACAGTCAATGGGCTGTGCTATGGTCAGTGTGGCTCATAGCGACCTATGAGAAAGGCCCCTTAACTATATGTACTGACAGTCAGGCCATATTCTGTGGCCTAACAATGTGGTTACTCACCTGGTATTCTTCTCGACATTTGGTGAGCCATCAATCATTGTGGGGCATGCAAGGAATTGTGGTGCATAGGAGAGCAGAAGGAGATAACCATGTATCATGTGATTGGGCATGATCCCCTGGTTTCACCAGTAGTATCAGTATGTTTGGACATGTATTGACACAGCTACAGCACTGTTAATGAAATTTCCCACCCAGAATTCTGACCAAGCCCATACGATTGTTGGCTGTATATAGGCCCCTGAAGTGGTGGAAAGACAAGGGCACCCACTATTCTGGCCATGCTATACAGTCCTGGGCAAAAGACCAGGACATAGCCTGTTGCTTCCACATACCCTGTTGCTTCCATACAGTTTCCAACCTGCAAGGAGCTGGCATCACCGAATTACACAACGGGCTGCTGAAGTAGGCCTTGAAAGTGGAACAAGGGACTATGAAAGGGGGACCCCCTGTGTAGACTGTTGTTAGAGCCATTAATGAACAGTCCTTGGCAAGGGTGGGCAGCTCCACTAGATGCCCTTTTGCAGAGCACTGCCTCCCCAACACAGCCACAAGTAAAGACTAAAGATCGAGTTGTTGAAACCAGGTTTGGGACATCCAAATAATATCCTTCTGCCAGCACCAACCACACTTAATCCAGGAGATACAAAAGGTCTGTACAT